>CM054120.1:13688325-15058950 GCA_028673005.1 Tanypteryx hageni | reverse complement strand
CAGTCGATTATCTGCTTAATTTCTGGATCAGCCAGCTGCTTCTGCTTGATAACTTCTGCTGAGGTGGTCGGCATGTCGACAGTCACAGAACAGATATCCATATCCTCGTATTGGCCTGGTGGACGTGATGGCGTGTCAGCCACTGTGTTACATCGCCCTGGAGTGTATTCTGCATGAATATCATATGACTGTAGAGATAGGGCCCATCTTGCCAGGCGACAACTAGGTGACTTGAGTATCATGAGCCAGCGGAGAGGTTGGTGATCAGTAACAGCTCTCACAGGTGCTCCTTCCAAATATCACCAAAATTTTCCAATTCCCAGACTACTGACAACGCCTCCCTCTCAGTCGTACTGTAATTGCGCTCAGGGGCAGTCAGCAGTCTGCTCGCATACTCGACGGCGCGTTAGTCTGGAAGCTCCCCCTGGAGTAGAACCGCTTCCAAAGCGTAAGCGCTTGCGTCTGTTTGGAGCACATATGGCAGTGTATGGTCTGCTTGCCGAAGGACGGGCGGTGTTGTTAACAATTTCTTGAGCATCTTGAATGCATCATCTTGACTCGGTCTCCAATTTCATAGAGCATTCTTTTTTGTCAAATCAATTAGAGGTCGAGCAACACTGGAATAGTTGGGCACAAACCGTCGGAATTAGGACCCTGTCTGCAGAAACGTTATGAGTTCTTTGACATTCTTAGGAGTTCTCATTTCTGCGATGGCCACTATCTTACCGGTATCTGGTTTGATTCCTTGAGGTGAAATAAGATGGCCAAGATATTTTACCTCCGACGACCCAAGTGTGCACTTTGACCTATTTACATATAACCTGAATTGTTGCGAGCGACTGAACACTTGGCGAAGGTCTTCCATGTGTTCATCAAAGGGTGACGATAAAATTATCAAATTATCCAAGTACGCCAGTACCTGGACATCTCGAAGACCAGATCGGAGACGGTCAATCAGCCTTTGAAAGGTGGCAGGAGCATTTCGGACACCAAATGGCATGCGTTTGAATCGGAAGTGGCCCAAGGGCGAGGTAAACGCAGTTTTGTCTCTGTCTTTAATCTTGACCGGAACCTGCCAATACCCTGAACGTAAGTCAAGCGTAGTCATGTATAGGGACTGCTATGCTGCGTGAAGTAGGTCATCTACACGAGGTAAAGGGTATCGGTCTGGAACCGTCAGACTGTTCAGGCATCTGTAATCAACGCAGGTCCGAAACGTTCCGTCCTTTTTGGGCACGAGGACGACGGGCGCTGCATATGGAGAGTCACACTCCTCGATGATGTCTTCAGCCAGCATCCTCCCAAGTTCCTGCTGAAGAAACTCCTTTTTGGCAGACGAAAGCCTATATGGGGGTACAGCGATTGGAGTATCATCGGTTACCTTAATAGCATGCTCTGCGAATGGAGTGGGCTCCTTGCTAGGAGAAAAGACATCTTCATATTCAGCGAGAAGTGCGGTGATGCGGCGTTTCTGGTCCTCATCCAAATTCTGTCCTTCATCATCCCGTAATAGCAGGTTGCTGACGTGGACGTTGCTCACAGGTACAGATGTGGCAATATCTTCTTCTCGTACTAAAACGTGGCGGCTACTGGGATCTTCCTTGAAGAACCATTGATGCCTGGAAAGATCCAGAACCATGACAGCACTTGGGATAAAATCTATGCCAAGTAGCATCCGGCTCTCCGGATGATCAGGATTTGCGATCAAGGTCGTGAGGATCGTACGGTTGACGACAGAAATTTCCACAGAAAAATTCCAGGCTAATACGAGATGCGTTTTTCCATCAGCTAACTTCATGTCCAGGGAAGTCTCGCTGAACGGACGCCCGCGAGAAATTAATATATGATAAAGCTGTGCACCGGCTATACTTCTTTGGGAGCCAGAGTCAAGACAAGCTAGACCATCCAGTCCTAAATCTGGACCGGGAGAATGGGTCGCGATGACCCATCATCAATAGAGAAGGTTGACCGTATAAAATTAAAGGATGAGGTAATCGTACTTTCAGTTTTTATGGGAGGCGCACAGTTAGGGCAGTTGCTTCTGACGTAACCTGGGGCACCGCACCCAAAACATGTTAGTTGTGGTTTTGGCGAATCAGATTTTGGGGTAGGAATGATGATTTTACTGATTGTGCAACATCACCCTTAGTTGCCTTTGCTTTCCAGCAATCTGATTCAACGTGGCCGAAATATTTACAGTAACTACACCTCGGACGCTGTTTCTTCTCCGGTTGGTCTCTACATTCATTACTACTTCATTACTACTGCACGTTGCAAAAGACTTTTGAATGAGTCGAAATCGCTAGGTGGAAGTCTTTTCCTAACTTTTCAATTCATTAACCCGTATACAATATCTAATTGCACGCGTTCTGGCAAGGTATACGTAACTGTGACAGGAGGACGCGAATGTGGCATACAAAAATCTCGCTTGTTTAATTTTCGTGTTGCTCACGTGCAAAAATCTCTCTGAAGACTAGATGAGTCGGCAATTTGCGAGAAAACGCGTCACGGAAGGAGCACACGGCACCGTCTCTGTCAGAAATATCTCCCTTTATGCCCTGCCACCATGTCGCAGCAATGCCTTCCAAAAGCATTGAGACACCAAGTAATGCATTTTCTTCGACGACATTTGCGCAATCCTTAAAGGTCAGGACCGAGTCTAAGAATACGTCAACATCAGACGTAACACTGCCATTGAATCGCGAAGTGCATTTGGAAAAATTTCCGCCACTTTGTGTAATAAGGACTGGGCTCGTCAATTGCCTAGCAAGAACTGTCATTCTTGCCGAGTCCGTAATTTGCGCAATCAGCGCCTGAAATTGTTCGTTTGATAACGTCAAGGCTGGCGGAAATTTACTCATCCCTTCCGTGGGTGAAGATTTAGATTTAGGCATGGTAGCTAATTCTAATCTAATCCACGCAGAAAACAATATCACTCAGCGGCGATACGGAGAAATTCGCCAGGCGGCAAGGCCCAAGGTCGCAGCGCAAAAAAAAACAATATGGCCGCACAAAGGAACAACTACGTGGAAAACGCAGTGTGGCCAAAAACCAATATGTCCGCCAGTAAAAAACAATATGGCCACACGGAAGAACACAATGCCGCAGCGCTGAAGGACAATTAATTGTCGCAGCACCAAAGGAGAAATAATTTCGCAGCGAGCGAATAATACCACGTGGAAATGAGAAATTTACGGACACAAGTATAGCACTAAATTTCACTGTAGGTGGAAGTAGGTGAATGAATATCGCTTCGCGGAAGGATACATAAAAGAACCACGGGGCAGGATGTATAGCACTAACACGTAGTAAATAAACAGCACACACTAATTATGGCCAAAATACGAATTTGACCCACGTATCGCACTTAATTTCGCTGTATATGACACTAAGTGAGGAGGTATCTATACACAACTCGGAATTGGTAGCGCTGCTTCCGGAATCCGATGCACAGATCTGACGAGTGTTGGAAACGCGTATCTTCCTTTGCACACTTTTACCTGTTCCTGAGCCGCGAGTTGGGCGCCATTTGTGACGGGCTTGGGTTTCACGGAGAGGAAAGGGCACAAATGAAATTTACACGTAATAACACAAACAAGTTTAATCGCCTGGGGCGCACACTACATTGCAAGCTTCCACAAGGGAAGAGAAAACTGAAGCGCACCCTGTTGGCTGCACGCAGAAACGAAAAAAATGAAGAGCAAAGTCCGTTATCGGTCTCGTTACAATGTCCATTTTCTTTATTCTGCATTAATTTTTCTTCCTTATACATGCATACATTGTCATATTTCGGCTTCTATTCAATAAAAAGTTACAATTTTTTAGATGATTTCTACAATGATTTTTAGTAAAGACAAAGTATCGCAAGAATAAATAAATATTATGAATTGCCTTTTAAAAAAATAGTAATTCCTAACATTTATCTAAAGTTATCATTCGAGAGACAAAAAGTTAACCTGCGGGAAAATTTTCCGAAGTGGTTTAGAGGGGTAGTTGCAGCTAATGAAATGTCTATAATAGTTTATATTTATATTTTAAGAATGTTGCATGCCAATAACTTCAATAGTTTTCACGATAAAGATTATTATATTAAATCTCGGGCACGCGCTTGATTCCTGCCAAATCTAACTCTTCTACAAAGACGGGAAGTTTGTTAAAACTCGTATAGATTGCGTCATACAGAAAGTGACCAGAGAAAAAAGACATTTATTATTATCCTGATCAATAAGGATACGGATATTTAATCAATTGAATTTTCCGAAATTTATATTAGGATAATTGTTGAGAATAATCTGCACAGGAGTTCTACAATTTATTCGGAATATACATTATTTCCTCAACGATTCCTGAATTTGGGATGAATTTGTCTTTCGACAAATTTCCATATGAAGAATCTGCCTTACGACGAATTTACCATGGTACGAATTTGCTTTGAGACGAATTTGCCTTGCGACGATTTTGCCATGCGACGAATATGTCCTGCGACGAATTTGACACGCGACGGATTTCCGTGTGACTAATTGCTGTCCGACGAATTACCCGCGAAGAATTGCCCTAGAACTCTCTGTAAGGAACGTCTACATATAATGACTAGTGTATTGCCCGTCACATGACGGATAGATAATAATATTCCCTCCCTCCCTCTCGTCATCCCTCCCTCCCTCTGTCTCCCTCCCTTCCTCTCTCTTTCTCTCCCTCTCCCTTCCTTCCTCTCTCTCTCTCCCTCCTTCTCTTTGCCTCTATTTTCTTTCACCTTCCACCTCTCTCATTCCCTCCTGTCACAATCCATAGCACTCCCTCTTTTTCTCCGTCTCCTTCTTTAACTCTTTCCTCTCGTCCATTTCTAATTCTATACCTCCCTTAATCTCTCTCTATGTACCTTACATTCCATATCCCTTACTTCCTATTTCTCTTCCCACATCCCCTTCTCTCTTACTCTACATCTATATAGTCGTTTAGATAAGCAAAAGAATCCAAACTAAATCCCGTTCCAATTAGGATACGTATTTTCGCGAAATATCCTACGATAATTTAAGGCAACAAATATACTCGTATACATATATTGCTCGTAAGCGGGTAGAGACAAAAATTGATTCTCGAAGTTTAACCTTCCCTTGCCCAAGGGGGAATTTCAACTACCCCGTGCCTTGTTATTTTGTTGTCATTCAACACAATGAATTAGATAATTGAACGCGTTCTAAGTACTTGTTTCTAATACCCCAATGCATTTGAACATAATTTACGCGAGTGCATTTTATTACTAATTTCCAAAATATTTTGTATTTAACATCTGTGCTAGTTAGACTACCCCGCTTGGGCTAACGCGTCTAAAATTTAAATTTCATTTTTTTGTCAGTTACGACCGTACCTCGGTGTTGCGAGTTGTTACATTCGCACATAAAGTAATAAAATTCAGATGGGGCCTTTGGGATGCTAGTGGAAACAAGGTAAAAGAAAACACCCTAGGTAGAGATATGCTTACAACAGTGTTTTCCAGGTTGCCGACGCGATGGAAGAATGAGAAACAAAGTATCGTTCAACTCGCACATTCAGCATCTTTCCCCCCTTGAAAGATTGATAGGGGAAATCTCGAAACGGAAACATTGTTGTCCTTTTTCTCTTGGACTAGCAGCGCTGTTGAGCTCGATAATTTCATCATTTTTGCGAGTGACTGATGAGTGAACGCCGAAGTCCGAAGAGTGTTCGAGTGCATTTGTCTTGCAGTCCGCGAGCCACATATTGCTGCGTGCGTATTGATATACTTCCGAGTGCCCTAGAAAGGTAAGAATAACATATTATTCCACTATCTTGTATAACTATATTGAAGCCCAAAGAATAAGTGTACTGACATCATATCTTGCACAATACAGGATGACTTCTCGAGGCCTTTCGAGTAAAGAGACTGAATTACTTCTTTTCGAAGATGAGTGCAACAATTCAGATTTGAGTGAAGACGACGAAAATGAACCTGGAATCGTAAATACCGCTGAAACTAAAGAAGATGATTCTGTGAAAGAAGAGGAGGAATGCAGTGATGAATTTGATTGTGCGTCTGAATCAGAAGACGAGGAAAAAAACTGTGATTGTGAGGAAGACTTTTTCGCGGCAAAGTCAGGATTGAAATGGAGCAAAAAGCCATATCGCCTCGGTCGCAGAATGATAAGAAACATTGTAAATGCAAAGCCTGGGTTAACTGATAGTAGTTCGGGAATTGAGAGTTTTATGGATGCATTCTTACTGTTCCTGACGCCAGATATATTAGAAATTTTGTGCGTGGAGACAAATAGAGAGGCAGCTAGAGTGTACGCGAAATACAATCACGTTCATCCTGATAGTAGAGTAGAATGGAAAAACATGACACATACAGAGTTACTTGCTTTTCTTGGCATTCTCACTGCTGCCGGAAAACTTCACGGACGTAAAAACACTCTCAGTGATCTATGGAATCAATGCAGGGCCTTTCAAATTCCTTTTTTTAGTGCTGCAATGTCAAGAGAAAGGTTCAAATGCATTCTTAGATTTATTAGATTTGACGATAAATCTACTCGAACACGCAGAATGGAAGTCATTTGACAAGTTGGAGGCTTTGAGGGCTGTGTTCGATTAGTTTACGTCAGCATGCGTGAAAAACTTTTCTCCAAATGTGCATATAACAATAGACGAACGGATATCAACATTTCGTGGCAAGTGTTCTTTCTGCGTGTACATAAAATCCAAACCAGGACGTTATGGGATTAAAATTTGGGTGTGTGCCGATGCTAAAACTGCTTACATTTTGAATTTACAGGTGTACTTAGGGAAACGCGGAAATATTCGGGAGGTGAATCAGAGGCAGCGTGTAGTTCTTGACTAGGTGAAACCATATGTTGGAAGTGGTCGAGTGGTCACTGGACAATTTTTTCACGTCATTGCCTCTTGCTGAATCTCTTCTGTTACAGAATCTGACCCTACTTGGCACAATGAGGTTGAACAAAGCAGATATACCTAAAGAGTCTCTTCCAAATAAAATTCGAGAGGAATATTTTTCTATTTTTGGTTTTACCAAGGATATGACTTTGGTATCCTGCGCACCAAAAGTACGTAAAAGCGTTATTTTACACAGCACTCAGCATCATGACGCATTGGTCGGCGGAGAGGAGGATAGAAAAAAAAACCGAAATAATACTGGAATATAACAGAACAAAAGATGCTGTTTACACAGAGGATAAAATGATGAGAGAGTACAGTAGCGTGCGGGCGACTAGGAGGTGGCCACTTAGACTATTTATGGAAATAATCGATATGGCAGCATTAAATGCTTACATTATATGGATTCATAAATATCCAGAATGGAATGCACATTGCAGGATTAGGAGAAAACTTTTCTTGCAGGAACTGAGCATGACTCTCGCAAAACCCCATATAGAAGATAGGGCTGCTAAAAAAAGTGGTCTTCATTCAGCCACTGTTGAAGCGAGGAAATCATGCGGTATCCTTTTGAAAGACTCCAATTCTGACAATACTAAAGATGAAAGCAAGTTACCCTCCCCTCTTAGGTGTGCTTTTTGTCCAAGAAAAGAGGACAGAAAAACGAGATTTGCCTGTGTGAACTCCAAGAATCCAGTGTGCAATGTATGTACATAGGAAAGATATAAAAATTATCCGATGGAATAATTGTTTGTGATAGTAAATAATTTAAGGACTTCCAAAGAAAAAAATTGTATGCTCAAAATGGTCAAGTAAAATTGAATTGATTTCGTAATAATATAAACCGTTGTAAGTTATTGTGGATGTTCTGCGGTAAAACAAATCTGTGTGTAAATGTAATAAATATGATAAATTTTCCATATACTCCAATAATGTATTTCATTTAGTAAAAGTATGGACAAATATATATCCATTTCTTCAATTAAAAGAAAATTCTTACCTTTTATTCGTTGTTAAGGCTATTTAGGATGGAAAAAAACACTGGGGTACTTGAAATACCCCCTTGGGCGGAGGAAGGTGGTAAATAACTTGGGCAAGGAAAGGTTAACAATGACGGTGCCGGCAAGGCAACATTCCGTTTAAAAGCCGATATTTTTCCAAAATATCTGATTTAAATGTTTAATATGAGGTATTTCGAACGGTAGGCGGAAAAAGATGAATAGAATAAGAAATTTCATTAATTTTTCTAAAGCATAGGTCAAATTATAAGATCGTACGTCAATTCTTTCTAATTTTAATTTCCAAAATAATATAAGCCTACACTTTAAGAAGTAGATTTCTACGTATTATTTTACGGGGAAAAATATCGCCACCCTGGAGTCGAACCCGGGTCTTTTTTCTTGTTTTTCTTTCGTCATTTAATTTTTATATCTGAATATAACATTCCTACGAAATTTCAACTTTCTACCTAATCGAGAAGTTTGTAAAAACGCGTTAACATGTGCCATTGATGACATCAACGTTAGATTGATTGACATTGGGTATGTATTATGATATATAGAAGGATACTAACGTCCAGCTCAAACTACTATAGCTAGAGAGCTGAAATTTTCACCGTTTGTCGAAGTTATGAAAAAAGCTCCAGAATAAATGAGACCTCTCACCTGAGAGACATGGGTTTGACTACAGAAATTCCGAATATTGCGTTTTTTCCCACAAATAAACCCATTGCGCCATTTTTGTAAATTAATTTAGGGCACTTGCCGATTAGCTGGGGAAATAAAAATTTTTAGGTTTACTAGATGACCGCAATATTAATATTTTTTGCTTACTGTGCCCTGGGTTCGACTCCAGATGCTCCGGAATATCTCCCATAAGATATCATGGTAAAAAGTTGTGCCAGTGTGTAGACCCATCTAAGAGGAATAGGGAGTTGAAATTTCACACGATTATTGGATTTTTCTCACAACTAACCGGAAAAATCTAAAATTGTAAATTGTTAATTTTTAGGTGTTGTTTTTATTCCATTTGTGCCTTAAAGTTTCATAATTTTTATCTCGGAAACTAGAAGTCGTAGGTACAAGTTATTGCAAAGATTTTGCAGGTAATTCTATATTAAAAACAGAAAAATCTCTAAAAAGTTCAACAAAACGGCTGCTAAAAGTTCGCAAATGTTTAAACAAATATTTAAGTTTTATGTATTTCTGAATATGCTACGAAACAAAAATTTTTTGTAAAGGTAGAATTAGTAAAATACTCAAATAGGGATTATAGAAACTTTGATATATTAATTTGCTTTTATGCAAAAAATTCTAAAATTTAAAAAATAGATATTGGAGACGAGCTAGGGAGCTGAAACTTTTCACTGAAAGCTTGGTGCAAAGGCACAAATTAAGAATTGATAATTTCCATGAAGTTGTTATCGCGACTGTTAAAAATTATTGAAATTTAAACAATTAGATAAATACTATTGCACTTTTAGATGTACTACAACGAGGGGCGCACTGAGGGGGGGAGGCTGATGGGCTTCCGCCCCCTTTAAATATCTCTTACTAGCCTTGTAAATATGTATTTTCACGGAAAATATACACTATTGTCTTTTTTATATTTCTCTCAGCTTATAATTAATATAATTATACAATATATAATATATATAATACAGCACATTTGTATCCAAATTGAAAACGCAAAATGCCCCATAAATTTTTGGTGTAATATTTTTAGGGCTTAGGCTGCCTTAAAAGATAATCCTGAGTGCGCGCTTGACTACAATATGAAAATTTGGCAGAAATGTGAGACATTAGTACTAAACAGTGGAAAAATGATAGTATTCTAAAAATTGCAAATTTCATGGACTACTTTAAATCCAATATTGTTCCATAAGGAAGGAAAGAAAATTGGTGTATTGGTGTAGTCTTCTGAATTAAAAAAATATTTCTAACTAGCTGAAATTACCCAGCGTTGCTCGGGTTTTTATGTCAAAACTAAAAATATCGAAGAAGCTTTGAGATAAAGCCAATCAATGAAACCAGGTTAATTTTTATTTTAGCTCTTACTGGTATGTTATATTTCTTGTCTTCGCATCTTTTGCCCAAATAAATTTATTCTTCCTGCGTCCTTTATCGATAAATTTGGCGACTATTTTTTCTGAAATAATCATAATAAAAGTTGATGGAATCGCTTTAAAAATATAGCCATTTCACTCAAATTAATTTCAACTGCATATTATGTGGTCATGACTCTAAAAAACATTAAATACTTGTGCAGGATTTGCAAACTTTTTATTGGGGATGTAACCGGTGGAAACACGTTTGAAGATATATTCAAATATAACTTACCTATACGTTATCCCATAAGAATAATTCGTCACGTGAATATTTTAAAGTCAAATCTACGAAAGAAAATGAGTTTCCGGACTTTGAAATCGAATTTGGCGATAAAAAGTTTGTTTGTATGACATGGAAAGTGTTATTACAATCTAATAAGTATAATTGGCTTAATTGATCCATACAAATGTTCAGTTGAAGAGAAAGGAAAATGTACGTATAGGTATTTAAGGAAGAAAGAGTTAACGATTATAAATGCTGGTCTAAATTAAATAATTGTTATAGGTTTCTTATTTTACCTAGAGATATCTTCCACTTGATTCATTTTCAATGTTAATAAAAAACATATTTCGCTGTCTACTAAGCATAGCGAATATGCAGAATATATAAAAAGTTTTTAGAGTACGAAAGCACTTAAAATTGCACATTTAAATGCATTCCACTAACCTTTTGAAATAATTAGCCAGATTTATAGTGCTTTTGGTGATTTCACTACTTTGAATAACCTTAGTGTTTCTTTCTTCCCTACTTTAGTTTATATTAGGTATATATTATTTCATTTAGTTAATATTAGGTATTGTTTATAACGGTTGTCAAGTAGATTGTTAATCCAACAATTCACTCATTCCCGTGTTATTAAAATGGGAAAAATTAAAAGAGAAAAATTTTTTAAAACGTAAAATGTAGTAAAATTGCTCTATAAACCGTCTCATTTTGCTTAACATTTAATTGCGGTTCAAATGGTACCTTCATCTTGCTTCTACTTTCTGTAGTTTTTGCGTTATAAATGCCCAAACAAATTCTTCAAAATATTTATGGTAGAGATAATGAAGAATTTTCTAAAAATTAATGTTTTTCTAGGTTAGCTGAAATGCTTGCAAGCAACAACTACATAGCTGCTTCTTATTAGTGATAGGAAGATACTAATGTATAGGCACTTCCAAATGAGCTGAAGACGTAATTTTTATGTGGGTAGGATTATATGCAAAACCGACAAGAAAAATGGAAATTCTCAAAAAGGTTTAACAATGCGGCAGCTAAAAATTCGCATATGTTTAAAGATATTTTTGAGGTTTATATATTTCTGTATGTACTGTAAAGCTGAAATTATTTGTTAAGGTAGAATTCGTAAAATAACCGAATATCGATTGTAAAAAATTTGATATTTTAATTTGTTGGACTGTTAAAAATTCTTAAAATTTAAACAAATGGATAAATATTTAGGTACTATTGGATCATCTAGGGAGCTGAAATTTTTCAGTTATTTAGAGCATATGAAGAAATAAACATTTGAAAATCTACATGAAGTTGTAATTGCGGCCGTTAAGCATTTTTAAATAAAAAAAATTAGATATATATTAATGCACTTTTAGATGTGCTAAAACATTTAAATTTGGAAAATATGTGGATTAAGTAGCATAAAATGGAAAAATATAATACTATAGGTCGACCGGACTCAAAAGAACCTTCTATCGAAAGTATGCGGAGCAAAGGAGGATGACGGGAGCTCACTGGGTACCCCCACTTTTTCAGTTTCGGATAACTTCACACCGCACGGTTGCTCACGACTAGCTGACAAAATTCTCATGCGGGTACTCTATGAATTTTCTGTTTAATATTTCATGATTTTTGATAAATTATTTATCTGTTGTATTTATAAAGTATTTTTGATTACTGACTGATGGGCTGTAACAAGTATCAAATCATTTATTATAATAACCGGAAATGGGTGTTTACTCTTGTCACTTATCCGTTATTTAGAAATATTTGCTTTAATATTCAATAAATGTAAAATATATTGAACACACGTTGTAGGAAATTTAATTTTCTACAACCTTTGCTTGAAACATATCGTCCTCTCAATGGTCTCCCGGAAACGGGGGTACTTCTTGATGAAGATGCCATTTCATTCAATAACAACAAAAATAACAAATAAAGAAAAACTAAAGAAACAACGAAAATCCGAAAAACCATAACAACAATAAAAATAACAAATACTATCAACAATCAACAAAACCTTCAAAGAGCAAGCAAGATACCGGGGAGATCGAAACGTTAAAATGTGTGCGCCGAAACTGACTGAAGTTGCCGCTGTGGTGCAGAAAGGGGAAGAAAGGGGGGCTGCGCCAACTGAAGGGGTAAGCTACGGCGCAGGTTCTTTTGAGTACAGTCGACCTTTACTAGCGTACTTGCCAGTCAAATAGGACGGGTATGCGTGAATTAAGTATTAAGTTTAAATTGAAATGAAGATTATTGAAACCATTTTAACGTTCGTATGTATCAGGAGGCGACAGACAACAATATGTTCACATTCCAACCACTTTGAGTTTTAATTTCGTCTTGCTTGCATTTTTCGCTTACATATAAAAAATGTGGCACCAAATTTTTCAATGACCCTGCTATACAAAACAATAGATTTTAAACCCTCAGTATCTTAAATTTTATATTCTGATGATAAAATCCGTGTGGGAGACGATGGAAATTCACTGAATTAAAAGGGGGAAACGAGAAATCCACAGTACAAATATTTTTCTGTCTGTAGCATTGACGTGGATATTGAAGTATCTAACATCTGTTATTCTTAGGGAAACGAGACATCGCCACGAGACAATTAGGAGACATATATTGTTTTAGGGAGCTTTTGTCCGCGTGATTGGAGGAGAATTTTTCTTTAATTGAAGGTCCAGGACATATAGTTGATATTGATTAGAGCGCTGTTGGCCGTCGGAAATAAAACCGTGGGCGACTGACTGAGACTAAATGGGTAGTCGGCCGAATTGATAGGAATACACGCAACACATTCCTATACGTGGTTAAAAACAGGAAACTCTGGAAAATGTTTTTTGCCGATTCGTAGCCAAAGGATCAGTTCTCAAGACCGATATGTGGCGAGGATACTCGGGGCTAAAAGAGTTGGGATATCACCGCCAAAAAGTGAATCAGTCTAATAATTTTGTGAATCCAGACGACACCATCACTCATACCCAAAATATCGAATGTTACTGGACGGTGATAAAGAGAGATATAAGAAGAAGGGTAGTAAGAATATCACCGGATTCTTTGGAGAAATATTTCATAGAATACATATGGAGAAGCAGTCATGCTACGAAAATAGGGCTATTCCTTGGTTTCATTGACGCTATTCAGTGTTTCTATCACAATGAAGTATAGTTGAAATGGTTTTGTAGATTTTTTTGCTTGACAAGACTCATTAAAAGCCACTAGGTGTTATTTGTCTATATTCCGTATTAATTGTGCTTCCAAACGTCTCTTTTCTGAATCGCCTGTGAATCCTTAAGGTGGTTTAGAAATGTAATTCGGTATGTCAATCACGGGCGTTTACATGCGAAAGAAACTGAGCGAAACAAACCACTGGGTTTGTATCTCTTAGGAAAAAATATCAGCTTCCTTAATAATTGCCGTAGAATGCCGTTTAAAAGACATGCATAGTCGGGAAACTACGCACAGAGTTCACCACAGATGCATTCTCATGAGAAATGCATTAAAAAAGTTTTGATTATTTCATGCTTAATTATCCTTGCGGTCAGGGGATATCCCGCTGGAAAGGATGAGCTCTGGAGTCGAGGAAGGGTTCGCAGAGCCGAGAATTTGAAGGCGGTACACACTAATTCATTCCGGCGGTCAAAGAAATATACCAACTCAGTCCCAGGACTTTCACAAGAACATACCACCACCACCATGAAACAAAATTTTCCTTTCCATTTTTCACAGACTTAGGACTGTTTATACTACGGTCGTAGAATAACGAGTCCGGCATCTTCCCTATCCACCAACAAGGAAATCGCGTATGCTTAGTGAAGCTGTAGTTCCCTCAACTGTCGCTCGGCGCTAGGATCAGTCCGGCTTGTTTGCTTTGCAGTCGATACGCTCGAATAGTGTTTCTCTCCAATTATTTGTTTATGTTATTATTATTGTTATTATTATTTGTATTTTTATTGTATCATCATCATCATCGGTAGTCTCTCCGTAGACAGCTCCGTGATTATATTATTATTATATAAACATAATAATGCATGTTTTTCTGCGAATTTACCAAAAGATACGTCTGTACAAAAAATTAGGAACTTCAATACTTAGGAGCAGGAATAGGTTCATCCAGGTTTGGAATGAGAAGCAATTTTGCACTGGGAAGTCAAGATCAGCAGACTTATTCTCTCCCATCTCCTCTCCTCCCCGATTTTCCCACGGATATTTGCATTGTATTGGCCATAACATTTTTGTAATAAATAAGAAATTTATAAAAGGAAACGACAATATATATATGTTTATTCAATCAAGTATAACTTATATTTAGATAACATGAAATAATGAAATTCATATCATTCGTAACAAAAATTTAATTATTTTTATAATATAAAAAGAAGTAAACATTTACTACAAGACATTTGAAATAAATAACTAAAATTTAGTTGAAATTTTGCAATATTTACGTAACTTTTAATTTGCACAATATTATGTGAAAAGAGAAATAATAAGTAAAGTAAGTAATTAAATTTATAATTTGTTGTCAAATTCCTTACTATTTTCGCATACTTTTTTTGTTATTTAATCATTTTCTACTTTGACCAGGATATCGTTGTTCGCCGACATGGTGTTCAAAGAATCAACATTTTGATCTCCTAGCGTATTTCGTAATTTATTTTTAATATGACTTAGAATGTTGAAACTGCTCTCACAATAAACTTGCGTAACATATAATTAAGTATAATTATATATGCTTTATAAATATTGTTATAAGCAGAACTGTATAAGTTATACTCATTTAAGACTTTGTAACAACAAATTAAACAATTTTTACAAGATTTACATTCTGTCATTTTATCATCATTTAGAAACTCAAAAATGTCACTACAATTATTTTCAAGTACATTTTCTTCATGAACTTCAAGCTAAATCAGGTACTTGAATATATTTGTAAATTTTTTTATTAATTTTCAATTTTCATTCTTGAAAAAATTCGAATTAAAAAAATTGAAGTTCCTTTATCAAATCATTATTATTTAAAAAGCGTTTATGAAAGTCTGAAATTACGGCAGTACAAATACATTTGAAAATGTTTTCTCCGAAATTTTTTAGATTTTCCGAATTAATTTCTTCAATACATACTTTTATATTTTTTTTTCTGTTTCGAGTTACCTGCAAATTTTGTTGAACTTGAACGTATGAAGAACTTTCAGAATTGTTTTCTAATTTTTCATTTATAAATCTGACGAATTTATCACTCACTATTTTTATTTCTGTAAATTTATTAATATCCTCTGATATTATTTTCACAGTTGCATGAACCATAGCAAAAGCGCTTGATAACACCATATTATTAGATTGAAAATATTTCGAAAGACTTGTTGTGCTTGAAAATAATTTTAAATAAACATGAGCAGTTAATATGATGTTGTACTTAAATAGGTTTTCTTTAAGATTGGATGCGGTGAAATGAGTTTAGATGGAAATTTTGAATATTCACTTATATCTTTTGAAGCTTTGCAAATTTGTATGAAAATTGATGGTTGTGGATCATCATAACTTACTCACAGCAGGGAGCGGAAAGATTCTGGCTTGCGGATAAATCCCTGAACTTGGCTATAAGTACAGAATAGGGGTTGGAAGGATTGAGATGGTGAGAGGAAATGATGAAATGAGTAAGAGATGTAAAAGATTTGGAAAGATAACTTCGAGGAAACTTAGTTAAAAACGGACAAAATCCGTTTTACCATATTTCTGAACTCACCGAGAAAAATAATTAAATTACGGTTTACAACAGCCGATCGGCCCATTTTTGCTCCGGCCCACCGGAAAATGTGCCAGTGTCTCGCCGGGCCAGTCCAACCCTGGATACATCTCATAAGAATTAATTCCTCATTTCAAGTTTCCATAACTTAATTCTTTAGGAATGTTATTAAAAATTCTAGAGCAGTGATTTGTCAAATAAGAATGTCGAAAACAGTAACTTTCAAAAGCGTTTCACAATGGGAACCAATAAAATTAATGATAACGATCTTAGCTTCATTAGTAGCGCAATTCAAATTAAGCCCACATTTTTAAACAGTGAAATAGGTGGATGGATCTTTTCTGCAATTGAGTTTTCGACAAGATTCCAATTTTACCTTATACGATTAAAAAATACGCGGCCATAACTACTATCAAACCGTAAAATATTGGACGGACTGATGTTAGTACATCTATCGGCTTCACTTTGCACTTTGCGTACGGTCTATCCAGCCTAGTATCCAGAACTGTTAATTCTACGACCATGGTCTGTACTAAAAGTAGCTTTCTAGAAATTCGTGTATGTACTACACTATACTTAGTCAAAGATTTAACTGGAGTTCAAAGCATTTGGAGACTAAATATTGAAAAGCCTCTACATACACTTCAACGCTTTTATTAGGATACAAGAAAAATACCAAAGGTGCATAAGTGCCGTGGAATGTAAAAAGCTGACAAAAATATTTTGGACAACTTTTAAATGTGCCATCAACGAAAATCGTAACCATGCTTATTAAAAGCTCCAAATTAGAATTGATCGAAGAATTAACTGTTTTTGACGCTGTCATTTATAAACATAAATTTCTCTTTGCGATTACTTTTTATGTCCTTTGAATCTAGTGTCTTTCTGGGGGACTTAGTATGGGCCTCTAAAAATCGCGGAACTGAGCTAGTATGCGACCTTTTCGAACAACAACATTCCTGGACTGACTCGGTATGCTGCCCTTGAAAGATCTCGCCCACTAATGATGGTCCAAGGGACTGACCGCTGCTGGGTCCCAGGCTATCTACTTCTAACCTTGAAAATAGTTAAAGACTAGTCGTAATAACAATTCTGGCCACTCCTGTTCATACATTTGCATAGAGCACGAAATTCCTTGACGCTTAGTGTCCGTGATACGGGGCTTGGAATTTTACGCCTCGAGGTAGGCAGCCCGGTCGTGTAGTTAGTCAAATGTATACAATTTTTGGCATCCCTTTGCTGTGAGGTACAGTCATTTGTAAAAGTCTCTGGGCAAGCTCGGTCACGCCGCTCACGGCCAAACAGTGAAGTTAAAACATATGTTGGCACTACGTGATTCGCAGTGAGAGAGGAGAAGGGTGGTGTGGGTATATGTTTTGGAAATTCGAGCGAATGAGGGGAATCAAGAAATGGCCGTAGAATTGCAGCCTACCGGGGTCGAATTAAGACCGCGCATCGCCCCTGAGGAAAGGTCTCGAAATTGAGACCCAAAGACGGAAAAGCGTTTTCCATGCTCATGCCAGACCCAGCTACGATTCAACGCAAATCCTCCACGTCTTTGATATGGTTCACCAAGGAATTGGTTTTCCATTTTCATCGATATACCGAGAGTGTGTGAAATGGAGAGGGAAGTGAAGGAAGAGGTTTACGGGAAATGATGTTAATGAAATTTACCAAGGGCTTGTTTAGCATCCAGCCGCATAACGTCAAATTAAGAATTATATCAATCCTTCAATTTAACTTTAATTTGTGTAACACACGGATAGGATGTGGAAAGAAGGAGTTGGAAACCTCATGAAAATGAAAGCTATTAAATTCTCTAATACGTTTAAATACGTTTTTATTATAACGAATTATTACTATTTTGGTTTAGTATTAACGGTTTAGTAGACCTGCTGTTTTTCTCAGTTTTTAACTTCTTTTGTCAAGTAGATTTTTAAACGGGTGGATTGGGCTGCCGGGTCATTAGACAAAATTCCGGTGGGCCGATGGTCTGTAAACCTGTGGTGCTGCCTTGGCCAATAGGTTGGTAGCCTGAGTGTTATCAAAATGAGCCAGAGGCGGGCATTTTTCTGGTCCGTTTCCCCACTTCCAATTCGCCCCTAGTTATACACTCGCAGTTAGCTTTCATCGGGCATTGGAAATGGATCGAGCTCCGTTTGCAGAGACTTCGCCTGCGGTCAGAGGAGAGATTGTGGGGATGGTGTCTGCTGGACATTCGGTCGCCGAATTAGCAAGGCAGTTCGGTTTGCACCAAAATTGCGTGTACAGATGGGTCAAACGTAGCAACGACGGGGACCATGATCTAAAAAATAAACCGCCCAGAAGCACGACTGGAGATCAAGATTTGGCGAATCGGCAGCATATAGTAGAACATCCTCTCAGAAGGCGTGGATTGGCCTCGGTGCAACGAGATTTTGGTTATGGATGCAGCTATTGGACCTATAGGGCTAGAGCGCTTGAGGCTGGACTGCGCCACCATAAACCGTGCCGCAAGCCACAACTTACAGCAGGACATAAGACATCTTATTCTTTGCGGAAACATATGCGGAACTGGACCAGGCCTTCTGGGATATCGTTATATTTGCCGATGAAAAATCATTTCGGAGTGATGAGGATGGCAGGATACAATTATGGCGTCTTCGAGGAACAAGGTTTGCATCACAATTTTTTTTTCTTATATTCTTTTACTTCTCGCAAGATTTTGTGCTCTGCTGTAAATCTGTAAATATTATCAGCAGAAATTTTTCATATGAAAGAAAGTTTTCCTGAAATGTTTTTTCAGGTACGAGCCGCAAAATATGGTCCGCACTGAAAAGTCAGGGCACGTAAGTGTAGGTTTTTGGGGTGCGATGACTGCAGCTGGACCCGGTCCTTGGGTGAGAAACCCGCCTAGAATGATGGCATGATTATACATTGATATTCTTCGCGAGCACCTCCTGCCATATGCGAATGAAATCGTCCCTGAAGGCGAGGAAGTCGTATTTGCTCAGGACAATAGCCCGATATATACGGCACGCATTACAAGGGATTTTTTAAATAATCGTCCCGAAATACGAGTTCTTCCCTGGCCTGCGCGTTCTCCAGATTTTAACCAGATTGAAAATCTGTGGGGCATCGTTGTTCAGGAGTGGTCTTCAGAATACGAGCGCACTTCTGAATCTCTGGAAGAACATATCAGGGAGATATGTACCTCTCTTGGGCGGCGTCCGGAAATATTCCGAAATCTAGTGGGGTTCATTGGAGGGCGACTACGTAGCGCAATGGAAGTTCATGGAGACATTACAGAATATTAAACTATTAACATTACTGTGTATTTTATTTATCTAAATACCCGCTGGAAATGATATTTTCCTTATGTATAGGTGAAACCGAGGCTAGTTGTTACACTTTTCACTAATTATTTTTTCTCTCTTTTATACCTGAGATGAAATGACAAAAGGCTTTCCTTGCTATGTTATCATTTGGCTTTATAAATTTTATTTTTATGCGCTATTTGCGTAGTGCCTGATTCCAAATTCAAAAATCCGAGCGACAAATTTAAAAAAAACATAATATCTTCATGAACCCTCGAGGGAGCGGATTTTTGGTATAAGTGAAAGCGTGGTAGCAAATTTGTTACAATGCCGAATTCTTCATATTCTTCCGAAATGCACTAATTTAGGACATTTAGTAGTTATTACTGATAAAGAATGGTGGTCCCGTGGCATGGCCGACACGGTCTCATGACTTGAATACATTGGATTATGTTTTGTGGGGACATCTCATGACCCTAGTTATATGACGCAGCTGTGTAACGCGAGGAAGATCTCTTCCCCCCATTCAACTGCCTGTAATGAAATTAGGAACATGCCCGGTATCTTTGAAAGTGTTCGGCAAACAGTGCCACGTTGGTGCGCGTTGAGTTGTGATGTTCGAGGCCGCCATTTCGAGCAGCTTCTGCGATCGCCGAGCATGGTGTAAGGATATTAAAAATCAATATTACACAAAGAGCCTGTTACATTCAATCTATCTTCATGTACAGTTATTTGTAAAAGTCTGTGGGCAAGCTCGGTCGCGCCGCTCACGGCCAAACAGTGAAGTTAAAATATATGTTGGCACTACGTGATTCGCAGCGAGAGAGGGGAAGGGTGGTGTGTGGTATATGTTTTGGAAGTACGAGCGAATGAGAAGAATCAAGAAATGGCCGTAGAATTGCAGCCTACCGGGATTGAATTGAGACCGCGCATCGCCCCTGAGGAAAGGTCTCGAAATTGAGACCCAAAGAAGGAAGTGTTTTCAATGCTCATGCCACACCTGATTACGACTCAGCTCAAATCCTCGAGGATATTCCACGTCTAAAATGGTTCACCAAAATATATGTCTTTCCATTTCCGCTGAACTAACACTGGCTGCGTTGTCGTGATCGCTATGGAATTGAACCGACAACGGAGTAAAGGATGTGGACGCGTGCGACAATGCAAAATTTTTAATTTAAATTTTCGCGTATTTCATGGAATTGAGGTATTTTTAGAGTTATTTTTTAATGAAAACCGAAAAGATGATCTTATACGGCAGAAAATTGCAAGTTTTAATAACAATAGATATAGTAATATCTGTTATTCGAATAAGTATTCCAGTTTACTGGAAGCAAACATTAAATCGACTTTGGCACTAGAAATATATAATAGACGAAAATTGTAGTATATTTTGTTGAATTATTAAAAATGTTTCACTTAATCAAAATTTTACCATTACCAGAGAACTTTGAGAAGTTCTTCTTTTCGACAAATACATTAAATAGAATTCAATTGTTTTATAAGCAAAATGCATTTCCATTGCGTTTTTTATCTACTATAACAGGAAGAACAATGTCTTAAGAGAAAATACACCTTATATAAATGATTAAATCCAAAAAACGAGCGCAAGTAATACAAATTCAAATTACTATTACAGGAGTAACGATGTCTGGAGAGAAACTACACTTCATATAAATGATTAAAACTGAAAAACGGGCGAAACTAATAAAAATTCAATCTACTATAGCAGGAATAACGATGTCTGGAGAGAAACTACACTTCATATAATTGATAAAAACTAAAAAACGAGCGAAACTAATAAAAATTCAAACTACAATAACAGGAATAACGATGTCTAGAGAGAAACTACAACTTATATAATTGATTAAACAAAAAAAACGGGAGAACCTAATAAAAATTAAAACTACTATAACAGGAATAACGATGTCCGGAGAGAAAATACACCTTATATAATTGATTAATACTAAAAAACGGGCGAAACAAACACAATTTTAAACTACTTAAACAGGAATAACGATGTTTGGAGAGGAACTACGACTTATATAATTGATGAAAACTAAAGAATGAGCGAAACTAATACAAATTTTAACTATTATAACAAGAATAACGATGTCATGAGAGAAAATACACCTTATATAAATGATAAAAACTAAAAAAACGTGCGAAACTAATAAAAATTCAAAATACCAAAGCAGGAATTATGATATCTGGAGAGAAACTACAACTTATATAAATGATTAAATCAAAAAAACGAGCGAAACTAATACAAATTCAAGCTACAATAACAGGAATAACGATGTCTGGAGAGGAATTTAAACTTAGATAATTGATTAAAACTAAAAAAAGGGCGAACATAATAAAAATTTAAACAATTATAACAGGAATAACGATGTCTGGAGATGAACAAAACCTTATATAATTCATAAAAACTATAAAACGAGCAAAACTAATAAAAATTCAAACTACAATAACATGAATAACGATGTCATAAGAGGGATTTACCTTTATATAATTTATTAAAACTAAAAAACGGGCGAACATAATTAAAATTTAAACTACTATAACAGGAATAACGATGTCTTGAGGGATACTACAACTTATATATTTGACTAAAACTAAAAAACGAGCAAAAATAATACAAATTCAAACTACTATAACAGGAATAACGATGTCTGGAGAGAAACTACACCTTATATAAATGATTAAAACTAAAAAACGAGTAAAACTAATAAAAATTCAAACTACTATAAAAGGAATTACGATGTCTGGAGAGAAACTACAATTTATATGAATGAATAAATCTAAAAAACGAGCGAAACTAATAAAAATTCAATCTACTATAACAGGAATAACGATCTCTGGAGTGAAACTACACTTCATATAAATGATTAAAACTAAAAAACGAGCGAAACTAATACAAAATAAAACTACTATAACAGAGATAAGGAAGTCTGGAGAGGAACTACGCCTTATATAATTTATGAAAACTAAAAAACAAGCGAAACTAATAAAAATTTAATCTACTATAACAGGAATAACGATGTCTGGAGAGAATACACACTATATAATTGATAAACTAAAAAACAGGCGAAACTAACACAAATAAAACTACTATAAGCGGAATACCGTAGTCTGGAGAGGAACGACACATTATATAATTGATTAAAACTAAAAAACGAGCTAAACTAATAAATATTCAAAAAACTATAACAGGAAAAACGATGTCTGGAGAGAAACTACACATTATATAATTGATTAAAACAAAAAAAAGGGCGAAACTAATAAAAATTAAATCTACTATAACAGGAAAAACGATGTCTGGAGAGAAAAAACACCTTATATAATTGATTAAAACTAAAAAACGAGAAAAACTAATACAAATTCAAAATACTATACCAGAATTACCAATGTCTGGAGAGAAACTACACATTATATAAATGACTAAAACTAAAAAACGAGCGAAACTAGCACAAATTCAAACTACAATAACAGGAATAACGATGTCTGGAGAGAATCTACACCTTATATAATTGATTAAAACAAAAAAACGGGCGAAACTAGCATTAATTGAAACTACTATAACAGAAATAACGATGTCCGGAGAGAAAATACACCTTGTATAAATGAATAAACTTAAAAAACGAACGAAACTAATACAAATTGCCATATACTATAACACGAATAACGATGTCTGGAGAGAAACTACAACATATATAAATGATTAATACTAAAAAACGTGAGAAACTAATACAAATTCAAACTACTATAAAAGGAATTACGATGTCTGGAGAGAAACTTCACTTTATATAAATGATAAATCTAAAAAACGAGCGGAACTAATACAAATTCAAACTATTATAACAGGAATGACGACGTCATGAGAGAAACTACAACTTATATAAATGATTAAATCTAAAAAACGAGCGAAACTTATACAAATTAAAACTACTAAAACAGGAATTATGATTTCTGGAGAGAAACTACAAATAATATAAATGATTAAAACTAAAAAACGAGAGAAACTAATAAAAATTCAATCTACTATAACAGGAATAACAATGTCTTAAGAGAAAATACACCTTATATAAATGATTAAATCCAAAAAACGAGCGAAACTATTAAAAATTCAATCTACTATAGCAGGAATGACGATGTCTGGAGAGAAACTACACTTCATATAATTGATAAAATCTAAAAAACGAGCGAAACTAATAAAAATTCAAACTACAATAACAGGAATAATGATGTCTAGAGAGAAACTACAACTTATATAATTGATTAAACAAAAAAAACGGGAGAACCTAATAAAAATTAAAACTACTATAACAGGAATAACGATGTCTGGAGAGAATCTACACCTTATATAATTGATTAATACTAAAAAACGGGCGAAACAAACACAATTTTAAACTACTTAAACAGGAATAACGATGTCTGGAGAGGAACTACGACTTATATAATTGATGAAAACTAAAGAATGAGCGAAACTAATACAAATTTTAACTATTATAACAGGAATAACGATGTCATGAGAGAAACTACAACTTATATAAATGATTAAAACTAAAAATCGAGCGAAACTAATAAAAAATCAATCTACTATATCAGGAATATCCAGGTCTTGAGATAAAATACACCTTATATAAATGATTAAATCAAAAAAACGAGCGAAACTAATACAAATTCAAGCTACAATAACAGGAATAACGATGTCTGGAGAGGAATTTAAACTTAGATAATTGATTAAAACAAAAAACGGGCGAACATAATAAAAATTTAAACAATTATAACAGGAATAACGATGTCTGGAGATGAACAAAACCTTATATAATTCATAAAAACTAAAAAACGAGCAAAACTAATAAAAATTCAAACTACAATAACAGGAATAACGATGTCATGAGAGGGATTTACCTTTATATAATTTAACAAAACTAAAAAACGGGCGAACCTAATTAAAATTCAAACTACTATAACAGGAATAACGATGTCTGGAGAGAAACTACAATTTATATGAATGAATAAATCTAAAAAACGTGCGAAACTAATAAAAATTCAATCTACCATAACAGGAATAACGATCTCTGGAGAGAAACTACACTTCATATAAATGATTAAAACTAAAAAACGAGCGAAACTAATACAAATTCAAAATCCTAAAACAGGAATAACGATGTCTGGAGAGAAGCTTAACCTTATCTAATTCATAAAAATTAAAAACGAGAGAAACTAATAAAAATTCAAGCTACAATAACAGGAATAACGATGTCTGGAGAGGAATTTAAACTTAGATAATTGATTAAAACTAAAAAACGGGCGAACATAATTAAAATTTAAACTACTATAACAGGAATAACGATGTCTTGAGGGATACTACAACTTATATATTTGACTAAAACTAAAAAACGAGCAAAAATAATACAAATTCAAACTACTATAACAGGAATAACGATGTCTGGAGAGAAACTACACCTTATGTAAATGATTAAAACTAAAAAACGAGTAAAACTAATAAAAATTCAAACTACTATAAAGGAATTACGATGTCTGGAGAGAAACTACAATTTTTATAAATGAAAAAAACTAAAAAACGTGCGAAACTAATACAAATTCAAAATCCTAAAACAGGAATAACGATGTCTGGAGAGGAACTACAATTTATATAAATGAAAAAAACTAAAAAAACGTGCGAAACTAATACAAATTCAAAATACTAAATCAGGAATAATGATTTCTGGAGAGAAACTAAATCTTATATAAATGATTAAAACTAAAAAACGAGCAAAACTAAAACAAATTCAAACTACTTTAACGAGAATAACCATGTCTGGAGAGAAACTACACCTTATATAAATGATTAAAACTAAAAAACGAGTGAAACTAATACAAATTCAAACTACTATAACAGGAATAATGATTTCTGGAGAGAAACTACAATTTAATAAATGATTAAAACTAAAAAAAACGAGCGAAACTAACACAAATTCAATAAACAATAACAGGAATAACGATGTCTGGATAGAAAATACACCTTATATAAATGATTAAAACTAAAAACCGAGAGAAACTAATACAAAATAAAACTACTATAACAGAGATAACGAAGTCTGGAGAGGAACTACGCCTTATATAATTTATGAAAACTAAAAAACAAGCGAAACTAATAAAAATTTAATCTACTATAACAGGAATAACGATGTCTGGAGAGAATACACACTATATAATTGATAAACTAAAAAACAGGCGAAACTAAAACAAATAAAACTACTATGACCGGAATAACGATGTCTGGAGAGGAACGACACATTATATAATTGATTAAAACTAAAAAACGAGCTAATCTAATAAATATTCAAAAAACTATAACAGGAAAAACGATGTCTGGAGAGAAACTACACATTATATAATTGATTAAAACAAAAAAACGGGCGAAACTAATAAAAATTAAATCTACTATAAAAGGAAAAACGATGTCTGGAGAGAAACTACACCTAATATAATTGATTAAAACTAAAAAACGAGAAAAACTAATATAAATTCAAAATACTATACCAGAATTAACAATGTCTGGAGAGAAACTACACATTATATAAATGACTAAAACTAAAAAACGAGCGAAACTAGCACAAATTCAAACTACAATAACAGGAATAACGATGTCTGGAGAGAATCTACACCTTATATAATTGATTAAAACAAAAAAACGGGCGAAACTAACATTAATTGAAACTACTATAACAGAAATAACGATGTCCGGAGAGAAAATACACCTTATATAATTGATTAATACTAAAAAACGGGCGAAACAAACACAAATTTAAACTACTAAAACAGGAATAACGATGTCTGGAGAGGAACTACGACTTATAAAATTGATGAAAACTAAAGAATGTGCGAAACTAATACAAATTCAAACTATTATAACAGAAATAACGATGTCATGAGAGAAACTACAACTTATATAAATGATTAAATCTAAAAAACGAGCGAAACTAATCCAAATTAAAACTACAATAAAAGGAATTACGATGTCAGGAGAGAAACTACTCTTAATATAAATGATTAAAACTAAAAAACGGGCGAACCTAATAAATATTTAAACTACTATATCAGGAATAACGATGTCTGGAGAGAAACTACACCTTATATAAATGATTAAAATTAAAATACGAGTGAAACTAATACAAATTCAAACTACTATAAAAGGAATTACGATGTCTGGAGAGAAACTACAAATTAT
Organism: Tanypteryx hageni; assembly: GCA_028673005.1. NCBI lineage: Eukaryota > Metazoa > Arthropoda > Insecta > Odonata > Petaluridae > Tanypteryx > Tanypteryx hageni. Next base: position 15,032,430 of record CM054120.1, on the reverse strand, counting down.
ATAAATGAAAAAAACTAAAAAACGAGCGAAACTAATACAAATTCAAAATCCTAAAACAGGAATAATGATTTCTGGAGAGAAACTAAATCTAATATAAATGATTCAAACTAAAAAACGAGCAAAACTTAAACAAATTCAAACTACTATAACAGGAATAACGATGTCTGGAGAGAAACAACACCTTATATAAATGATAAAACTAAAAAACGAGTGAAACTAATACAAATTCAAACTACTATAACAGGAATAACGATGCCTTGAGAGAAAACACACCTTATATAAATGATTAAATCTAAAAAACGAGCAAAACTAATACAAATTCAAACTACTATAACAGGAATAACGATGTCTGGAGAGAAACTACACTTCATATAAATGATTAAAACCATAAAACATGCGAAACTAACACAAATTTAATCTACTATAACAGGTATAACGATGTCTAAAGAGGAACTTCACCTTATATATTTGATGAAAATTAAAAAACGAGCGAAACTAATAGAAATTCAATTTACTTTAACAGGAATAACGATGTCTGGAGAAAAACAACACCTTCTATAATTGATTAAAACTAAAAAACAAGAGAACCTAACACAAATTTAATCCACTATAACAGAAATAACGATGTCTGCAGAGACACTTCACCTTATATAAATGACTAAAATTAAAAAACGGGCGAAACTAACACAAATTTAAACTACTATAACGTGAATAACGATGTCTGCTGAGGAACTACGCCTTATATAATTGATGAAAACTAAAAATCGAGCGAAACTAATATAAATTCATACTACAATAATAGGATTAACGATGTCTGGAGAGGAAGTACACCTTATATAATTGATTAAAACAAAATAACGGGCCAAACTAATAAAAATTCAAACAACTATAACAGGAATAACAATGTCTGGAGAGAAATACACCTTATATAAATGACTAAAACTAAAAAACGAGCTAAACTAACACAAATTTACACTACTATAACAGGAATAACGATGTCTGGAGAGAAATTATACCTTATACAATTGATTAAAACAAAAAGACGGGCGAAACTGATAAAAATTAAAAATACTATAACAGGAATAACGATGTCTGGAGAGAAACTACACCTTATATAAATGATTAAACCTATAAAACGGGCGAAACTAACACAAATTTAAACTACTATAACGTGAATAATGATGTCTGATGAGGAACTACGCCTTATATAGTTGATGAAAACTAAAAAACGAGCGAAACTAATATAAATTCAGACTACTATAACAGGAATAACGATGTCTGGAGAGAAACTACACCTTATACAATTGATTAAAACAAAAAAACGGGCGAAACTAATAAAAATAAAAATACTATAACAGGAATAACGATGTCTGGAGAGAAACTTCACCTTATGTAAATGACTAAACCTAAAAAACGAACGAAACTAATACAAATTGCCATATACTATAACAGGAATAACGATGTCTGGAGAGAAACTACAACATATATAAATGATTAATACTAAAAAACGTGAGAAACTAATACAAATTCAAACTACTATAAAAGGAATTACGATGTCTGGAGAGAAACTTCACTTTATATAAATGATAAATCTAAAAAACGAGCGGAACTAATACAAATTCAAACTATTATAACAGGAATGACGACGTCATGAGAGAAACTATAACTTATATAAATGATTAAATCTAAAAAACGAGCGAAACTTATACAAATTAAAACTACTAAAAGAGGAATTATGATTTCTGGAGAGAAACTACAAATAATATAAATGATTAAAACTAAAAAACGAGAGAAACTAATAAAAATTCAATCTACTATAACAGGAAGAACAATGTCTTAAGAGAAAATACACCTTATATAAATGATTAAATCCAAAAAACGAGCGCAAGTAATACAAATTCAAATTACTATTACAGGAGTAACGATGTCTGGAGAGAAACTACCCTTCATATAAATGATTAAAACTGAAAAACGGGCGAAACTAATAAAAATTCAATCTACTATAGCAGGAATAACGATGTCTGGAGAGAAACTACATTTCATATAATTGATAAAAACTAAAAAACGAGCGAAACTAATAAAAATTCAAACTACAATAACAGGAATAACGATGTCTAGAGAGAAACTACAACTTATATAATTGATTAAACAAAAAAAACGGGAGAACCTAATAAAAATGAAAACTACTATAACAGGAATAACGATGTCCGGAGAGAAAATACACCTTATATAATTGATTAATACTAAGAAACGGGCGAAACAAACACAATGTTTGGAGAGGAACTACGACTTATATAATTGATGAAAACTAAAGAATGAGCGAAACTAATACAAATTTTAACTATTATAAAAGGAATAACGATGTCATGAGAGAAAATACACTTTATATAAATGATAAAAACTAAAAAACGTGCGAAACTAATAAAAATTCAAAATACCAAAACAGGAATTACGATGTCTGGAGAGAAACTACAATTTATATGAATGAATAAATCTAAAAAACGAGCGAAACTAATAAAAATTCAATCTACTATAACAGGAATAACGATCTCTGGAGAGAAACTGCACTTCATATAAATGATTAAAACTAAAAAACGAGCGAAACTAATACAAATTCAAAATCCTAAAACAGGTATAACGATGTCTGGAGAGGAACTAAACCTTATATAATTCATAAAAACTATAAAACGAGCGAAACTAATAAAAATTCAAGCTACAATAACAGGAATAACGATGTCTGGAGAGGAATTAAAACTTAAATAATTGATTAAAACTAAAAAACGGGCGAACTCATAAAAATTTAAACAATTTTAACAGGAATACCGATGTCTGGAGAGGAATTTAACCTTATATAATTGATTAAAACTCAAAAACGAGCAAAACTAATACAAATTCAAACTACTATAACAGGAATAACGATGACTGGAGAGAAACTACACCTTATATAAAAGATTAAAATTAAAAAACGAGTGAAACTAATACAAATTCAAACTACTATAAAGGAATTACGATGTCTGGAGAGAAACTACAATTTATATAAATGAAAAAAACTAAAAAACATGCGAAACTAATACAAATTCAAAATACTAAATCAGGAATAATGATTTCTGGAGAGAAACTAAATCTTATATGAATGATTAAAACTAAAAAACGAGCAAAACAAAAACAAATTCAAACTACTTTAACGAGAATAACCATGTCTGGAGAGAAACTACACCTTATATAAATGATTAAAACTAAAAAACCAGTGAAACTAATACAAATTCAAACTACTATAACAGGAATAATGATGTATGGATAGAAAATACACCTTATATAAATGATTAAAACTAAAAACCGAGAGAAACTAATACAAAATATAACTACTATAACAGAGATAACGAAGTCTGGAGAGGAACTACGCCTTATATAATTTATGAAAACTAAAAAACAAGCGAAACTAATAAAAATTTAATCTACTATAACAGGAATAACGATGTCTGGAGAGAATACACACTATATAATTGATAAACTAAAAAACAGGCGAAACTAACACAAATAAAACTACTATAACCGGAATAACGATGTCTGGAGAGGAACGACACATTATATAATTGATTAAGACTAAAAAACGAGCTAAACTAATAAATATTCAAAAAACTATAACAGGAAAAACGATGTCTGGAGAGAAACTACACATTATATAATTGATTAAAACAAAAAAAAGGGCGAAACTAATAAAAATTAAATCTACTATAACAGGAAAAACGATGTCTGGAGAGAAAAAACACCTTATATAATTGATTAAAACTAAAAAACGAGAAAAACTAATACAAATTCAAAATACTATACCAGAATTAACAATGTCTGGAGAGAAACTACACATTATATAAATGACTAAAACTAAAAAACGAGCGAAACTAGCACAAATTCGAACTACAATAACAGGAATAACGATGTCTGGAGAGAATCTACACCTTATATAATTGATTAAAACAAAAAAACGGGCGAAACTAACATTAATTGAAACTACTATAACAGAAATAACGATGTCCGGAGAGAAAATACACCTTATATAATTGATTAATACTAAAAAACGGGCGAAACAAACACAAATTTAAACTACTAAAACAGGAATAACGATGTCTGGAGAGGAACTACGACTTATAAAATTGATGAAAACTAAAGAAAGTGCGAAACTAATACAAATTCAAACTATTATAACAGAAATAACGATGTCATGAGAGAAACTACAACTTATATAAATGATTAAATCTAAAAAACGAGCGAAACTAATCCAAATTAAAACTACAATAAAAGGAATTACGATGTCAGGAGAGAAACTACTCTTAATATAAATGATTAAAACTAAAAAACGGGCGAACCTAATTAAAATTTAAACTACTATAACAGGAATTACGATGTCTGGAGAAAAACAACACCTTCTATAATTGATTAAAACTAAAAAACAAGAGAACCTAACACAAATTTAATCCACTATAACAGAAATAACGATGTCTGCAGAGACACTTCACCTTATATAAATGACTAAAACTAAAAAACGGGCGAAACTAACACAAATTTAAACTACTATAACGTGAATAACGATGTCTGCTGAGGAACTACGCCTTATATAATTGATGAAAACTAAAAATCGAGCGAAACTAATATAAATTCATACTACTATAATAGGATTAACGATGTCTGGAGAGGAAGTACACATTATATAATTGATTAAAACAAAATAACGGGCCAAACTAATAAAAATTCAAACAACTATAACAGGAATAACAATGTCTGGAGAGAAATACACCTTATATAAATGACTAAAACTAAAAAACGATCTAAACTAACACAAATTTAAACTGCTATAACAGGAATAACGATGTCTGGAGAGAAACTATACCTTATACAATTGATTAAAACAAAAAGACGGGCGAAACTATTAAAAATTAAAAATACTATAACAGGAATAACGATGTCTGGAGAGAAACTACACCTTATATAAATGATTAAACCTAAAAAACGGGCGAAACTAACACAAATTTAAATTACTATAACGTGAATAATGATGTCTGATGAGGAACTACGCCTTATATAGTTGATGAAAACTAAAAATCGAGCGAAACTAATATAAATTCAGACTAATATAACAGGAATAACGATGTCTGGAGAGAAACTACACCTTATACAATTGATTAAAACAAAAAAACGGGCGAAACTAATAAAAATAAAAATACTATAACAGGAATAACGATGTCTGGAGAGAAACTACACCTTATATAAATGACTAAACCTAAAAAACGAACGAAACTAATACAAATTGCCATATACTATAACAGGAATAACGATGTCTGGAGAGAAACTACAACATATATAAATGATTAATACTAAAAAACGTGAGAAACTAATACAAATTCAAACTACTATAAAAGGAATTACGATGTCTGGAGAGAAACTTCACTTTATATAAATGATAAATCTAAAAAACGAGCGGAACTAATAAAAATTCAAACTTATATAACAGGAATGACGACGTCATGAGAGAAACTACAACTTATATAAATGATTAAATCTAAAAAACGAGCGAAACTTATACAAATTAAAACTACTAAAACAGGAATTATGATTTCTGGAGAGAAACTACAAATAATATAAATGATTAAAACTAAAAAACGAGAGAAACTAATAAAAATTCAATCTACTATAACAGGAAGAACAATGTCTTAAGAGAAAATACACCTTATATAAATGATTAAATCCAAAAAACGAGCGCAAGTAATACAAATTCAAATTACTATTACAGGAGTAACGATGTCTGGAGAGAAACTACACTTCATATAATTGATAAAAACTAAAAAACGAGCGAAACTAATAAAAATTCAAACTACAATAACAGGAATAACGATGTCTAGAGAGAAACTACAACTTATATAATTGATTAAACAAAAAAAACGGGAGAACCTAATAAAAATGAAAACTACTATAACAGGAATAACGATGTCCGGAGAGAAAATACACCTTATATAATTGATTAATACTAAGAAACGGGCGAAACAAACACAATGTTTGGAGAGGAACTACGACTTATATAATTGATGAAAACTAAAGAATGAGCGAAACTAATACAAATTTTAACTATTATAACACGAATAACGATGTCATGAGAGAAAATACACCTTATATAAATGATAAAAACTAAAAAACGTGCGAAACTAATAAAAATTCAAAATACCAAAACAGGAGTTATGATATCTGGAGAGAAACTACAACTTATATAAATGATTAAATCAAAAAAACGAGCGAAACTAATACAAATTCAAGCTACAATAACAGGAATAACGATGTCTGGAGAGGAATTTAAACTTAGATAATTGATTAAAACTAAAAAAAGGGCGAACATAATAAAAATTTAAACAATTATACCAGGAATAACGATGTCTGGAGATGAACAAAACCTTATATAATTCATAAAAACTATAAAACGAGCAAAACTAATAAAAATTCAAACTACAATAACATGAATAACGATGTCATGAGAGGGATTTACCTTTATATAATTTATTAAAACTAAAAAACGGGCGAACATAATTAAAATTTAAACTACTATAACAGGAATAACGATGTCTTGAGGGATACTACAACTTATATATTTGACTAAAACTAAAAAACGAGCAAAACTAATACAAATTCAAACTACTATAACAGGAAAAACGATGTCTGGAGAGAAACTACAACTTATATAAATGATTAAAACTAAAAAACGAGTAAAACTAATAAAAATTCAAACTACTATAAAAGGAATTACGATGTCTGGAGAGAAACTACAATTTATATGAATGAATAAATCTAAAAAACGAGCGAAACTAATAAAAATTCAATCTACTATAACAGGAATAACGGTCTCTGGAGAGAAACTACACTTCATATAAATGATTAAAACTAAAAAACGAGCGAAACTAATACAAATTCAAAATCCTAAAACAGGTATAACGATGTCTGGAGAGGAACTAAACCTTATATAATTCAAAAAAACTATAAAACGAGCGAAACTAATAAAAATTCAAGCTACAATAACAGGAATAACGATGTCTGGAGAGGAATTAAAACTTAAATAATTGATTAAAACTCAAAAACGAGCAAAACTAATACAAATTCAAACTACTATAACAGGAATAACGATGTCTGGAGAGGAACTACAATTTATATAAATGAAAAAAACTAAAAAACGTGCGAAACTAATACAAATTCAAAATACTAAATCAGGAATAATGATTTCTGGAGAGAAACTAAATCTTATATAAATGATTAAATCTAAAAAACGAGCGAAACTAATCCAAATTAAAACTACAATAAAAGGAATTACGATGTCAGGAGAGAAACTACTCTTAATATAAATGATTAAAACTAAAAAACGGGCGAACCTAATTAAAATTTAAACTACTATAACAGGAATTACGATGTCTGGAGAAAAACAACACCTTCTATAATTGATTAAAACTAAAAAACAAGTGAACCTAACACAAATTTAATCCACTATAACAGAAATAACGATGTCTGCAGAGACACTTCACCTTATATAAATGACTAAAACTAAAAAACGGGCGAAACTAACACAAATTTAAACTACTATAACGTGAATAACGATGTCTGCTGAGGAACTACGCCTTATATAATTGATGAAAACTAAAAATCGAGCGAAACTAATATAAATTCATACTACTATAATAGGATTAACGATGTCTGGAGAGGAAGTACACATTATATAATTGATTAAAACAAAATAACGGGCCAAACTAATAAAAATTCAAACAACTATAACAGGAATAACAATGTCTGGAGAGAAATACACCTTATATAAATGACTAAAACTAAAAAACGATCTAAACTAACACAAATTTAAACTGCTATAACAGGAATAACGATGTCTGGAGAGAAACTATACCTTATACAATTGATTAAAACAAAAAGACGGGCGAAACTATTAAAAATTAAAAATACTATAACAGGAATAACGATGTCTGGAGAGAAACTACACCTTATATAAATGATTAAACCTAAAAAACGGGCGAAACTAACACAAATTTAAATTACTATAACGTGAATAATGATGTCTGATGAGGAACTACGCCTTATATAGTTGATGAAAACTAAAAATCGAGCGAAACTAATATAAATTCAGACTAATATAACAGGAATAACGATGTCTGGAGAGAAACTACACCTTATACAATTGATTAAAACAAAAAAACGGGCGAAACTAATAAAAATAAAAATACTATAACAGGAATAACGATGTCTGGAGAGATACTACACCTTATATAAATGACTAAACCTAAAAAACGAACGAAACTAATACAAATTGCCATATACTATAACAGGAATAACGATGTCTGGAGAGAAACTACAACATATATAAATGATTAATACTACAAAACGTGAGAAACTAATACAAATTCAAACTACTATAAAAGGAATTACGATGTCTGGAGAGAAACTTCACTTTATATAAATGATAAATCTAAAAAACGAGCGGAACTAATAAAAATTCAAACTTATATAACAGGAATGACGACGTCATGAGAGAAACTACAACTTATATAAATGATTAAATCTAAAAAACGAGCGAAACTTATACAAATTAAAACTACTAAAACAGGAATTATGATTTCTGGAGAGAAACTACAAATAATATAAATGATTAAAACTAAAAAACGAGAGAAACTAATAAAAATTCAATCTACTATAACAGGAAGAACAATGTCTTAAGAGAAAATACACCTTATATAAATGATTAAATCCAAAAAACGAGCGCAAGTAATACAAATTCAAATTACTATTACAGGAGTAACGATGTCTGGAGAGAAACTACACTTCATATAATTGATAAAAACTAAAAAACGAGCGAAACTAATAAAAATTCAAACTACAATAACAGGAATAACGATGTCTAGAGAGAAACTACAACTTATATAATTGATTAAACAAAAAAAACGGGAGAACCTAATAAAAATGAAAACTACTATAACAGGAATAACGATGTCCGGAGAGAAAATACACCTTATATAATTGATTAATACTAAGAAACGGGCGAAACAAACACAATGTTTGGAGAGGAACTACGACTTATATAATTGATGAAAACTAAAGAATGAGCGAAACTAATACAAATTTTAACTATTATAACACGAATAACGATGTCATGAGAGAAAATACACCTTATATAAATGATAAAAACTAAAAAACGTGCGAAACTAATAAAAATTCAAAATACCAAAACAGGAGTTATGATATCTGGAGAGAAACTACAACTTATATAAATGATTAAATCAAAAAAACGAGCGAAACTAATACAAATTCAAGCTACAATAACAGGAATAACGATGTCTGGAGAGGAATTTAAACTTAGATAATTGATTAAAACTAAAAAAAGGGCGAACATAATAAAAATTTAAACAATTATACCAGGAATAACGATGTCTGGAGATGAACAAAACCTTATATAATTCATAAAAACTATAAAACGAGCAAAACTAATAAAAATTCAAACTACAATAACATGAATAACGATGTCATGAGAGGGATTTACCTTTATATAATTTATTAAAACTAAAAAACGGGCGAACATAATTAAAATTTAAACTACTATAACAGGAATAACGATGTCTTGAGGGATACTACAACTTATATATTTGACTAAAACTAAAAAACGAGCAAAACTAATACAAATTCAAACTACTATAACAGGAAAAACGATGTCTGGAGAGAAACTACAACTTATATAAATGATTAAAACTAAAAAACGAGTAAAACTAATAAAAATTCAAACTACTATAAAAGGAATTACGATGTCTGGAGAGAAACTACAATTTATATGAATGAATAAATCTAAAAAACGAGCGAAACTAATAAAAATTCAATCTACTATAACAGGAATAACGGTCTCTGGAGAGAAACTACACTTCATATAAATGATTAAAACTAAAAAACGAGCGAAACTAATACAAATTCAAAATCCTAAAACAGGTATAACGATGTCTGGAGAGGAACTAAACCTTATATAATTCAAAAAAACTATAAAACGAGCGAAACTAATAAAAATTCAAGCTACAATAACAGGAATAACGATGTCTGGAGAGGAATTAAAACTTAAATAATTGATTAAAACTCAAAAACGAGCAAAACTAATACAAATTCAAACTACTATAACAGGAATAACGATGTCTGGAGAGGAACTACAATTTATATAAATGAAAAAAACTAAAAAACGTGCGAAACTAATACAAATTCAAAATACTAAATCAGGAATAATGATTTCTGGAGAGAAACTAAATCTTATATAAATGATTAAAACTAAAAAACGAGCAAAACTAAAACAAATTCAAACTACTTTAACGAGAATAACCATGTCTGGAGAGAAACTACACCTTATATAAATGATTAAAACTAAAAAACGAGTGAAACTAATACAAATTCAAACTACTATAACAGGAATAATGATTTCTGGAGAGAAACTACAATTTAATAAATGATTAAAACTAAAAAAACGAGCGAAACTAACACAAATTCAATAAACAATGACAGGAATAACGATGTCTGGATAGAAAATACACCTTATATAAATGATTAAAACTAAAAACCGAGAGAAACTTATACAAAATAAAACTACTATAACAGAGATAACGAAGTCTGGAGAGGAACTACGCCTTATATAATTTATGAAAACTAAAAAACAAGCGAAACTAATAAAAATTTAATCTACTATAACAGTAATAACGATGTCTGGAGAGAATACACACTATATAATTGATAAACTAAAAAACAGGCGAAACTAACACAAATAAAACTACTATAACCGGAATAACGATGTCTGGAGAGGAACGACACTTCATATAATTGATAAAATCTAAAAAACGAGCGAAACTAATAAAAATTCAAACTACAATAACAGGAATAATGATGTCTAGAGAGAAACTACAACTTATATAATTGATTAAACAAAAAAAACGAGAGAACCTAATAAAAATTAAAACTACTATAACAGGAATAACGATGTCTGGAGAGGAACTACGAGTTATATAATTGATGAAAACTAAAGAATGAGCGAAACTAATACAAATTTTAACTATTATAACAGGAATAACGATGTCATGAGAGAAAATACACTTTATATAAATGATAAAAACTAAAAAACGTGCGAAACTAATAAAAATTCAAAATACCAAAACAGGAATTATGATATCTGGAGAGAAACTACAACTTATATAAATGATTAAAACTAAAAATCGAGCGAAACTAATAAAAAATCAATCTACTATAACAGGAATAACGATGTCTGGAGAGAAACTAGACCTTATATAAATGATTAAATAAAAGAAAAAAGCGAAACTAATACAAATTCAAGCTACAATAACAGGAATAACGATGTCTGGAGAGGAATTTAAACTTAGATAATTGATTAAAACTAAAAAAAGGGCGAACATAATAAAAATTTAAACAATTATAACAGGAATAACGATGTCTGGAGATGAAATCAACCTTATATAATTCATAAAAACTAAAAACGAGCAAAACTAATAAAAATTCAAACTACAATAACATGAATAACGATGTCATGAGAGGGATTTACCTTTATATAATTTATTAAAACTAAAAAACGGGCGAACCTAATTAAAATTTAAACTACTATAACAGGAATAACGATGTCTTGAGGGATACTACAACTTTTATATTTGACTAAAACTAAAAAACGAGCAAAACTAATACAAATTCAAACTACTATAACAGGAATAACGATGTCTGGAGAGAAACTACACCTTATATAAATGATTAAAACTAAAAAACGAGTAAAACTAATAAAAATTCAAACTACTATAAAAGGAATTACGATGTCTGGAGAGAAACTACAATTTATATGAATGAATAAATCTAAAAAACGAGCGAAACTAATAAAAATTCAATCTACTATAACAGGAATAACGATCTATGGAGAGAAACTACACTCCATATAAATGATTAAAACTAAAAAACGAGCGAAACTAATACAAATTCAAAATCCTAAAACAGGAATAACGATGTCTGGAGAGGAACTACTATTTATATAAATGAAAAAAACTAAAAAACGTGCGAAACTAATACGAATTCAAAATACTAAATCAGGAATAATGATTTCTGGAGAGAAACTAAATCTTATATAAATGATTAAAACTAAAAAACGAGCAAAACTAAAACAAATTCAAACTACTTTAACGAGAATAACCATGTCTGGAGAGAAACTACACCTTATATAAATGATTAAAACTAAAAAACGAGTGAAACTAATACAAATTCAAACTACTATAACAGAAATAATGATTTCTGGAGAGAAACTACAATTTAATAAATGATTAAAACTAAAAAAACGAGCGAAACTAACACAAATTCAATAAACAATAACAGGAATAACGATGTCTGGATAGAAAATACACCTTATATAAATGATTAAAACTAAAAACCGAGAGAAACTTATACAAAATAAAACTACTATAACAGAGATAACGAAGTCTGGAGAGGAACTACGCCTTATATAATTTATGAAAACTAAAAAACAAGCGAAACTAATAAAAATTTAATCTACTATAACAGGAATAACGATGTCTGGAGAGAATACACACTATATAATTGATAAACTAAAAAACAGGCGAAACTAACACAAATAAAACTACTATAACCGGAATAACGATGTCTGGAGAGGAACGACACATTATATAATTGATTAAAACTAAAAAACGAGCTAAACTAATAAATATTCAAAAAACTATAACAGGAAAAACGATGTCTGGAGAGAAACTACTCATTATATAATTGATTAAAACAAAAAAACGGGCGAAACTAATAAAAATTAAATCTACTATAACAGGAAAAACGATGTCTGGAGAGAAAAAACACCTTATATAATTGATTAAAACTAAAAAACGAGAAAAACTAATACAAATTCAAAATACTATACCAGAATTAACAATGTCTGGAGAGAAACTACACATTATATAAATGACTAAAACTAAAAAACGAGCGAAACTAGCACAAATTCAAACTAATAACAGGAATAACGATGTCCGGAGAGAAAATACACCTTATATAAATGAATAAACCTAAAAAACGAACGAAACTAATACAAATTGCCATATACTATAACAGGAATAACGATGTCTGGAGAGAAACTACAACATATATAAATGATTAATACTAAAAAACGTGAGAAACTAATACAAATTCAAACTACTATAAAAGGAATTACGATGTCTGGAGAGAAACTTCACTTTATATAAATGATAAATCTAAAAAACGAGCGGAACTAATACAAATTCAAACTATTATAACAGGAATGACGACGTCATGAGAGAAACTACAACTTATATAAATGATTAAAACTAAAAAACGAGAGAAACTAATAAAAATTCAATCTACTATAACAGGAATAAAAACGTCTTAAGAGAAAATACACCTTATATAAATGATTAATTCAAAAAACGAGCAAAACTAATAAAAATTCAATCTACTATAGCAGGAATAACGATGTCTGGAGAGAAACTACACTTCATATAATTGATAAAATCTAAAAAACGAGCGAAACTAATAAAAATTCAAACTACAATAACAGGAATAATGATGTCTAGAGAGAAACTACAACTTATATAATTGATTAAACAAAAAAAACGGGAGAACCTAATAAAAATTAAAACTACTATAACAGGAATAACGATGTCTGGAGAGAATCTACACCTTATATAATTGATTAATACTAAAAAACGGGCGAAACAAACACAATTTTAAACTACTTAAACAGGAATAACGATGTCTGGAGAGGAACTACGACTTATATAATTGATGAAAACTAAAGAATGAGCGAAACTAATACAAATTTTAACTATTATAACAGGAATAACGATGTCATGAGAGAAAATACACTTTATATAAATGATAAAAACTAAAAAACGTGCGAAACTAATAAAAATTCAAAATACCAAAACAGGAGTTATGATATCTGGAGAGAAACTACAACTTATATAAATGATTAAAACTAAAAATCGAGCGAAACTAATAAAAAATCAATCTACTATAACAGGAATAACGATGTCTGGAGAGAAACTAGACCTTATATAAATGATTAAATAAAAGAAAAAAGCGAAACTAATACAAATTCAAGCTACAATAACAGGAATAACGATGTCTGGAGAGGAATTTAAACTTAGATAATTGATTAAAACTAAAAAAAGGGCGAACATAATAAAAATTTAAACAATTATAACAGGAATAACGATGTCTGGAGATGAAATCAACCTTATATAATTCATAAAAACTAAATTACGAGCAAAACTAATAAAAATTCAAACTACAATAACATGAATAACGATGTCATGAGAGGGATTTACCTTTATATAATTTATTAAAACTAAAAAACGGGCGAACCTAATTAAAATTTAAACAACTATAACAAGAATAACGATGTCTTCAGGGATACTACAACTTTTATATTTGACTAAAACTAAAAAACGAGCAAAACTAATACAAATTCAAACTACTATAACAGGAATAACGATGTCTGGAGAGAAACTACACCTTATATAAATGATTAAAACTAAAAAACGAGTAAAACTAATAAAAATTCAAACTACTATAAAAGGAATTACGATGTCTGGAGAGAAACTACAATTTATATGAATGAATAAATCTAAAAAACGAGCGAAACTAATAAAAATTCAATCTACTATAACAGGAATAACGATCTATGGAGAGAAACTACACTCCATATAAATGATTAAAACTAAAAAACGAGCGAAACTAATACAAATTCAAAATCCTAAAACAGGAATAACGATGTCTGGAGGGGAACTACAATTTATATAAATGAAAAAAACTAAAAAACGTGCGAAACTAATACAAATTCAAAATACTAAATCAGGAATAATGATTTCTGGAGAGAAACTAAATCTTATATAAATGATTAAAACTAAAAAACGAGCAAAACTAAAACAAATTCAAACTACTTTAACGAGAATAACCATGTCTGGAGAGAAACTACACCTTATATAAATGATTAAAACTAAAAAACGAGTGAAACTAATACAAATTCAAACTACTATAACAGGAATAATGATTTCTGGAGAGAAACTACAATTTAATAAATGATTAAAACTAAAAAAACGAGCGAAACTAACACAAATTCAATAAACAATAACAGGAATAACCATGTCTGGATAGAAAATACACCTTATATAAATGATTAAAACTAAAAACCGAGAGAAACTTATACAAAATAAAACTACTATAACAGAGATAACGAAGTCTGGAGAGGAACTACGCCTTATATAATTTATGAAAACTAAAAAACAAGCGAAACTAATAAAAATTTAATCTACTATAACAGGAATAACGATGTCTGGAGAGAATACACACTATATAATTGATAAACTAAAAAACAGGCGAAACTAACACAAATAAAACTACTATAACCGGAATAACGATGTCTGGAGAGGAACGACACATTATATAATTGATTAAAACTAAAAAACGAGCTAAACTAATAAATATTCAAAAAACTATAACAGGAAAAACGATGTCTGGAGAGAAACTACACATTATATAATTGATTAAAACAAAAAAACGGGCGAAACTAATAAAAATTAAATCTACTATAACAGGAAAAACGATGTCTGGAGAGAAAAAACACCTTATATAATTGATTAAAACTAAAAAACGAGAAAAACTAATACAAATTCAAAATACTATACCAGAATTAACAATGTCTGGAGAGAAACTACACATTATATAAATGACTAAAACTAAAAAACGAGCGAAACTAGCACAAATTCAAACTACAATAACAGGAATAACGATGTCTGGAGAGAATCTACACCTTATATAATTGATTAAAACAAAAAAACGGGCGAAACTAACATTAATTGAAACTACTATAACAGAAATAACGATGTCCGGAGAGAAAATACACCTTATATAAATGAATAAACCTAAAAAACGAACGAAACTAATACAAATTGCCATATACTATAACAGGAATAACGATGTCTGGAAAGAAACTACAACATATATAAATGATTAATACTAAAAAACGTGAGAAACTAATACAAATTCAAACTACTATAAAAGGAATTACGATGTCTGGAGAGAAACTTCACTTTATATAAATGATAAATCTAAAAAACGAGCGGAACTAATACAAATTCAAGCTATTATAACAGGAATGACGACGTCATGAGAGAAACTACTACTTATATAAATGATTAAATCTAAAAAACGAGCGAAACTTATACAAATTAAAACTACTAAAACAGGAATTATGATTTCTGGAGAGAAACTACAAATAATATAAATGATTAAAACTAAAAAACGAGAGAAACTAATAAAAATTCAATCTACTATAGCAGGAATAACGATGTCTGGAGAGAAACTACACTTCATATAATTGATAAAATCTAAAAAACGAGCGAAACTAATAAAAATTCAAACTACAATAACAGGAATAATGATGTCTAGAGAGAAACTACAACTTATATAATTGATTAAACAAAAAAAACGGGAGAACCTAATAAAAATTAAAACTACTATAACAGGAATAACGATGTCTGGAGAGAATCTACACCTTATATAATTGATTAATACTAAAAAACGGGCGAAACAAACACAATTTTAAACTACTTAAACAGGAATAACGATGTCTGGAGAGGAACTACGACTTATATAATTGATGAAAACTAAAGAATGAGCGAAACTAATACAAATTTTAACTATTATGACAGGAATAACGATGTCATGAGAGAAAATACACTTTATATAAATGAGAAAAACTTAAAAACGTGCGAAACTAATAAAAATTCAAAATACCAAAACAGGAATTATGATATCTGGAGAGAAACTACAACTTATATAAATGATTAAAACTAAAAATCGAGCGAAACTAATAAAAAATCAATCTACTATAACAGGAATAACGATGTCTGGAGAGAAACTAGACCTTATATAAATGATTAAATAAAAGAAAAAAGCGAAACTAATACAAATTCAAGCTACAATAACAGGAATAACGATGTCTGGAGAGGAATTTAAACTTAGATAATTGATTAAAACTAAAAAAAGGGCGAACATAATAAAAATTTAAACAATTATAACAGGAATAACGATGTCTGGAGATGAAATCAACCTTATATAATTCATAAAAACTAAATAACGAGCAAAACTAATAAAAATTCAAACTACAATAACATGAATAACGATGTCATGAGAGGGATTTACCTTTATATAATTTATTAAAACTAATAAACGGGCGAACCTAATTAAAATTTAAACTACTATAACAGGAATAACGATGTCTTGAGGGATACTACAACTTATATATTTGACTAAAACTAAAAAACGAGCAAAACTAATACAAATTCAAACTACTATAGCAGGAATAACGATGTCTGGAGAGAAACTACACTTCATATAATTGATAAAATCTAAAAAACGAGTAAAACTAATAAAAATTCAAACTACAATAACAGGAATAATGATGTCTAGAGAGAAACTACACCTTATATAAATGATTAAAACTAAAAAACGAGTAAAACTAATAAAAATTCAAAATCCTAAAACAGGAATAACGATGTCTGGAGAGGAACTACAATTTATATAAATGAAAAAAACTAAAAAACGTGCGAAACTAATACAAATTCAAAATACTAAATCAGGAATAATGATTTCTGGAGAGAAACTAAATCTTATATAAATGATTAAAACTAAAAAACGATCAAAACTAAAAAAAATTCAAACTACTATAACGGGAATAACGATGTCTGGAGAGAAACTACACCTTATATAAATGATTAAAACTAAAAAACTAGTGAAACTAATACAAATTCAAACTACTATAACAGGAATAACGTTGCATTGAGAGAAAACACACCTTATATAAATGATTTAATCTAAAAAACTAGCAAAACTAACACAAATTCAAACTACTATAACAGGAATAACGATGCCTGGAGAGAAACTACACTTCATATAAATGATTAAAACTATAAAACGGGCGAAACTAACACAAATTTAATCTACTATAACAGGTATATCGATGTCTAAAGAGGAACTTCACCTTAAATATTTGATGAAAATTAAAAAACGAGCGAACCTAACACAAATTTAATCCACTATAACAGAAATAACGATGTCTGGAGAGACACTTCACCTTATATAAATGACTAAAACTAAAAAACGGGCGAAAAAAACAGAAATTTAAACTACTATAACGTGAATAACGATGTCTGCTGAGGTACTAAGCTATTGATGAAAACTAAAAATCGAGCCAAACTAATATAAATTCATACTACTATAATAGGATTAACGATGTCTGGAGAGGAAGTACACCTTATATAATTGATTATATCTAAATAACAGGCAAAACTAATAAAAATTCAAGCAACTATAACAGGAATAACGATGTCTGGAGAGAAATACACCTTATATAAATGACTAAAACTAAAAAACGAGCGAAACTAATACAAATTTAAACTACTATAACAGGAATAACGATGTCTGGTGAGGAACTACGCCTTATATAAATGATTAAAACTAAAAAACGAAGGAAACTAATACAAATTCAAACTACTATAACTAGAATAACGATGTCTGGAGAGAAACTTCACCTTATATAAATGACTATAACCAAAAGAAGGGCGAAACAAATAAAAATTAAATCTACTATAACGTGAATAACGATGTCTGGTGAGGAACTACCCCTTATAAAATTGATGAAAACTAAAAAACGAGCGAAACTAATATAAATTCAAACTACTATAACAGGATTAACGATGTTTGGAGAGGAACTACACTTTATATAATTGATTGAAACTAAATATCGGGCGAAACTAATAAAAATTCAAATTACTAATACAGGAATAACGATGTCTGGAGAGAAATACACGTTATATAAATGACTAAAACTAAAAAACGAGCGAAACTTATAAAAATTCATGCTACAATAACAGGAATAACGATGTATAGAGAGAAATACACCTTATATAAATGACTAAAACTAAAAATCGAGCGAAACTAATACGAATTTAAACTACTATAACAGAAATAACGGTGTCTGGAGAGAAAAAACACTTTATATAAATGACTAAAACTAAAAAACGAGCGAAACTAATAAAAATTTAAAATACTAATACAGGAATTATGATTTCTGGTGAGAAACTACAACTTATATAAATAATCAAAACTAAAAAACGAGCGAAACTAATAAAAATTCAATCTACTATAACAGGAATAACAATGTCTTTAGAGAAAATACACCTTATATAAATTATTAAATCTAAAAAAAAGAGCAAAAATAATACAAATTCAAACTACTATAACAGGAATAACGATGTCTGGAGAGAAACTACACCTTCTATAATTGTTTAAAACTAAAAAACGGGCCAAACTAATAAAAATTCAAACAACTATAACAGGCATAACAATGTCTGGAGTGAAATACACCTTATATAAATGACTAAAACTAAAAAACGAGCGAAACTAACACAAATTTAAATAACTATAACAGGAATAACGATGTCTGGAGAGAAACTATACCTTATACAATTAATTAATACAAAAAGACGGGCGAAACTAATAAAAAGTAAAAATACTATAACAGGAATAACGATGTCTGGAGTGAAACTACAACTTATATAATTGATTAAACCTAAAAAACGGGCGAAAATAACACAAATTAATTCTACTATAACAGGAATAACGAAGTCTGGAGAGGAAATAAACTTTATATAATTGATAAAAACTAAAAAACGAGCGTAACAAATAAAAATTCAAACTACAATAACAGGAATAACGATGTATAGAGAGAAACTACACCTTATATAATTGACTAAAACAAAAAAACGTGAGAAACTAATAAAATTTATATCCACTATAACAGATATAACGATGTCTGGAGAGGAACTTAACCTTATATATTTGATGAAAACCAAAAAACGAGCGAAACTAAAAGAAATTCAAACAACTATAACAGGAATAACGATGTCTGGAGAGAAATACACCTTATATAAATGACTAAAACTAAAAAACGAGCAGAAATAATACAAATTCAAAAAATATAAAAGGAAAAACGACGTCTGGAGAGAAACCAAACCTTATGTAAATGATTATATCTAAAAAACGAGCGAAACTAATACAAATTCAAACTATTATAACGTGAATAACGATTTCTGGAGAGATACTACACATTATATAATTGATTAAAACAAAAAAACGGGAGAAACTAATAAAAATTAAATCTACTTTATTAGGAATAACGATGTCTGTAGAGAATCTACACCATATATAATTGTTTTAAACTAAAAAACGAGCAAAACTAATACAAATTCAAAATACTATAACAGGAATAACGATGTCTGGAGAGAAACTACAAATTATATAATTGATTAAAACAAGAAAACGGGCAAAATGTTTAAAAATTAAAACTACTATAAAAGGAATTACGATGTCTGGAGAGAAACCACACTTTATAAAAATGATTAAAACAAAAAAACGGGCGAAACTAATGAAAATTATAAATACTATAACAGGAATAATGATGTCTAGAGAGACACTTCACCTTATATAAATGACTAAAACTATAAAACGGGCGAAGCTAACACAAATTTAAACTACTATAACGTGAATAACGATGTCTGGTGAGGAACTACGAATTATATAATTGATCAAAACTAAAAAACGAGCGAAACTAATGTAAATTCAAACTACTATAAGAGGATTAACGATGTTTAGGGAGGAAATACACCTTATATAATTGATTAAAACTAAATAACGGGCGAAACTATTAAAAATTCAAACAACTATATCAGGAATAACGATTTCTGGAGAGAAACTACACATTATATAATTGATTAAAACAAAAAAACGGGAGAAACTAATAAAAATTAAAACTACTATAAAAGGAATTACGAAGTCTGGAGAGAAACTACACTTTATAAAAATGATTAAAACTAAAAAACGAGCGGAACTAATAAAAATTCAAACTATTATAACAGGAATAACGATGTCATGAGAGAAACTAAAACTTCAATATGTTTGATTAAAACTAAAAAACCAGCGAAACTAATAAAAATTCAATCTACTATAACAGGAATAACAATGTCTTGAGAGAAAATACACCTTATATAAATGATTAAATCTAAAAAAAGAGCAAAAGTAATGCAAATTCAAACTACTATAACAGGAATAACGATGTCTTCAGAGAAATTACACCTTATATAAATGTCAAAAACTAAAAAACGAGCGAAACTAATACAAATTTAAACTACAATAACAGGAATAACGATGTCTGGAGAGAAACTACACCTTATACTATTGATTAAAACAAAAAAACGGGCGAAACTAATATAAAATTAAATATACTATAACAGAAATTTCGATGTCTGGAGAGACACTTCACCTTATATAAATGAATAAAACTGTAAAACGGGCGAAACTAACACAAATTTAAACTACTATAACGTGAATAACGATGTCTGCTGAGGAACTACGCCTTATATATTTGATGAAAACTAAAAATCGAGCGAAACTAATATAAATTCATACTACTATAACAGGATTGACGATGTTTGGAGAGGAACTACACCTTATATAAATGATTGAAACTAAATAACAGGCAAAACTAATAAAAATTCAAAGAACTATAACAGGAATAACTATGTCTGGAGAAACTACACCATATAAAATTGATAAAAACAAAAAAACGGGCGAAATTATAAAAATTAAAAATATATTACAGGAATAACGATGTCTGGAGAGGAACTTAACCTTATCTATTTGATGAAAACCAAATAACGAGCGAAACTAATAGAAATTTAAACAACTATAACAGGAATAACGATGTCTGGAGAGAAATACACCTCATATAAATGACTAAAACTAAAAAACGAGCGAAACTAATACAAATTTAAACTACTATAACAGGAATAACTATGTCTGGAGAGAAACTACACCTTATACAATTGATTAAAACAAAAAACGGGCGAAATTAATAAAAATTAAAACTACTATAACAGGAATAACGATGTCTTGAGAGAAACTACACCTTATATAAATGACTAAACCTAAAAAACGAGCGAAACTAGTACAAATTCTATCTATTATAACAGGAATAAGGATGTCGTGAGAGAAACTACAACTTATATAAATGATAAATACTAAAAAACGAGCGGAACTAATACAAATTCAAAATACTAACAACGGGAATAATGATTTCTGTAGAGAAACTTAACCTTATATAATTGATTAAAACTAAAAAACTAGAAAAACTAATACAAATTCAAAATACTATAACAAGAATAACGATGTCTGGAGAGAAACTGCAACTTATATAATTGATTAAAACAAGAAAACGGGCAAAACTATTAAAAAATTAAACTACTATAAAAGGAATTACGATGTCTGGAGAGAAAGTACACTTTATAAAAATGATTAAAACTAAAAAACGAGCGGAACTAATACAAATTCAGTCTATTATAACAGGAATAACGATGTCATGAGAGATACTAAAACTTCAATATATATGATTAAAACTAAAAAACGAGCGAAACTAATAAAAATTCAAACTACTATAACAGAAATAACGGTGTCTGGAGAGAAAAAACACTTTATATAAATGATTAAAACTAAAAAACGAGCAAAACTAATACAAAATCAAAATACTAATACAGGAATAATGATTTCTGGTGAGAAACTACAACTTATATAAATGATTAAAACTAAAAAACGAGCGAAAATAATAAAAATTTAATCTACTATAACAGGAATTACAATGTCTTGAGAGAAAATACACCTTGTATAAATGATTAAATCTAAAAAAAGAGCAAAAGTAATACAAATTCAAACAACTATAACAGGAATAACGATGTCTGGAGAGAAATACACCTTATATAAATGACTAAAACTAAAAAACGAGCGAAACTAATACAAATTTAAACTACTATAACAGGAATAACGATGTCTGGAGAGAAGCTACACCTTACACAATTGGTTAAAACAAAAAAACGGGCAAAACTAATAAAAATGAAAAATACTATAAAAGGAATAACGATGTCTGGAGAGACACTTTACCTTATATAAATGACTAAAACTATAAATCGGGCGAAACTAACACAAATTTAAACTACTATAACGTGAATAACGATTCCTGCTGAGGAACTACGCCTTATATATTTGATGAAAACTAAAAATCTAGCGAAACTAATAGAAATTCATATTACTATAATAGGATTTAACAATGTCTGGAGAGGAACCACACCTTATATAATTGATTAAAACTAAATAACGGGCAAAACTAATAATAATTTAAACAAATATAACAGGAATAACGATGTCTGGAGAGAAATACACCTTATATAAATGACTGATACTAAAAAACGAGCGAAACTAATACAAATTTAATCTACTATAACAGGAATAACGATGTCTGGAGAGAAACTTCACCTTATACAATTGATTAAAACAAAAAAACGGGCGAAACTAATAAAAATTAAAAATACTATAACAGGAATAACGATGTCTGGAGAGGAACTTAACCTTATATATTTGATGAAAACCAAAAAACGAGCGAAACTAATAGAAATTCAAACAACTATAACAGGAATTACGATGTCTGGAGAGAAATGCACCTTATATAAATGACTAAATCTAAAAAACGAGCGAAACTAATACAAATTCAAAATACTATAACAGGAATAACGATGTCTGGTGAGAAACTACAACATATATAATTGATTAAAACAAGAAAACGGGCAAAACTATTAAAAATTAAAACTACTATAAAAGGAATTACGATGTCTGGAGAGAAACTACACTTTATAAAAATGATTAAAACTAAAAAACGAGCGGAACTTACACAAATTCAAACTATTATAACAGGAATAACGATGTCATGAAAGAAACTAAAACTTCAATATATATGATTAAAACTAAAAAACGAGCGAAACTAATAAAAATTCAAACTACTATAACAGGAATAACGGTGTCTGGAGAGAAAAAACACTTTATATAAATGATTAAAACTAAAAAACGAGCGGAACTATTACAAATTCAAAATACTAACAACGGGAATAATGATGTCTGGAGAGAAAATACACCTTATATAAATGATTATATCAAAACACTGGCAAAACAAATAAAAATTCAATCTACTATAACGTGAATAACGATGTCTGGTGATGAAAACTAAAAAACTAGCGAAACTAATGTAAATTCAAACTACTATAACCGGAATAACGATGTCTGGAGAGAAATACACCTTATATAAATGACTAAAACTAAAAAACGAGCGAAACTAATACAAATTCAAAATACTATAACAGGAATAACGATGTCTGGAGAGAAACTACAACTTATATAATTGAATAAACAAGAAAACGGGCAAAACTAATAAAATTAAATCCACTATATATATAAATGACTAATACTAAAAAAAGAGCAAAACTAATACAAATTCAAAATACTAATACAGGAATAATGATCTCTAGTGAGAAACTACAACTTATACAAATGATTAAAACTAAAAAACGAGCGAAAATAATAAAAATTCAATCTACTATAACAGGAATAACAATGTCTTGAAAGAAAATACACCTAATATAAATGATTAAATCTAAAAAAAGAGCAAAAGTAATACAAATTCAAACTACTATAACAGGAATAACGATGTCTGGAGAGAATAAACACTTTATATAAATGATTAAAACTAAAAAACGAGCAAAACTAATACAAATTAAAATACTAATACAGGAATAAGGATTTCTGGTGAGAAACTACAACATATATAAATGATAAAAACTAAAAAAAAGCGAAACTAATAAAAATTCAATCTACTATAACAGGAATAACAATGTCTTGAGAGAAAATACACCATTTATAAATGATTAAATCTAAAAAATGAGCGAAACTAATACAAATTTAAACAACTATAACAGGAATAACGATGTCTGGAGTTAAACTACACCTTATACAATTGATTAAAACAAAAATCGGGCGAAACTAATAAAAAATAAAACTACAATAACAGGAATAACGATGTCTTGAGAGAAACTACACCTTATAGAATTGATTAAAACAAAAAACGGGCGAAACTAATAAAATTTAAATCCACTATAACAGGTATAACGATGTCTGGAGAGGAACTTAACCTTTTATAAATGATTAATACTAAAAAACGAGCAAAACTAATACAAATTCAAAATACTAATACAGGAATAATGATTTCTGGTGAGAAACTACAACTTATATAAATGATTAAAACTAAATAACGAGCGAAACTAATAAAAATTCAATCTACTATAACAGTAATTACAATGTCTTGAGAGAAAATACACCTTATATAAATGATTAAATCTAAAAAAAAGAGCAAATGTATTACAAATTCAAACTACTATAACAGAAATAACGATGTCTGGAGAAAAACTACACCTTCTATAATTGATTAAAACTAAAAAACGGGTTAACCTAACACAAATTTAATCCACTTAAACAGAAATAACGATGTCTGGAGAGACACTTCACCTTATATAAATGACTAAAACTATAAAACGTGCGAAACTAACACAATTTAAACTACTATAACGTGAATAACGATGTCTGCTGAGGAACTACGCCTTATTATAATTGATGAAAACTAAAAATCGAGCGAAACTAATATAAATTCATACAACTATAATAGGATTAACGATGTCTGGAGAGGAACTACACCTTATATATTTGATTAAAACTAAATAACGGGCAAAACTAATACAAATTAAAATACTAATACAGGAATAAGGATTTCTGGTGAGAAACTACAACATATATAAATGATAAAAACTAAAAAAAAGCGAAACTAATAAAAATTCAATCTACTATAACAGGAATAACAATGTCTTGAGAGAAAATACACCATTTATAAATGATTAAATCTAAAAAACGAGCGAAACTAATACAAATTTAAACAACTATAACAGGAATAACGATGTCTGGAGATAAACTACACCTTATACAATTGATTAAAACAAAAAACGGGCGAAACTAATAAAAAATAAAACTACTATAACAGGAATAACGATGTCTTGAGAGAAACTACACCTTATAGAATTGATTAAAACAAAAAACGGGCGAAACTAATAAAATTTAAATCCACTATAACAGGTATAACGATGTCTGGAGAGGAACTTAACCTTTTATAAATGATTAAAACTAAAAAACGAGCAAAACTAATACAAATTCAAAATACTAATACAGGAATAATGATTTCTGGTGAGAAACTACAACTTATATAAATGATTAAAACTAAATAACGAGCGAAACTAATAAAAATTCAATCTACTATAGCAGGAATTACAATGTCTTGAGAGAAAATACACCTTATATAAATGATTAAATCTAAAAAAAAGAGCAAATGTAATACAAATTCATACTACTATAACAGAAATAACGATGTCTGGAGAAAAACTACACCTTCTATAATTGATTAAAACTAAAAAACGGGTTAACCTAACACAAATTTAATCCACTTAAACAGAAATAACGATGTCTGGAGAGACACTTCACCTTATATAAATGACTAAAACTATAAAACGTGCGAAACTAACACAATTTAAACTACTATAACGTGAATAACGATGTCTGCTGAGGAACTACGCCTTATTATAATTGATGAAAACTAAAAATCGAGCGAAACTAATATAAATTCATACAACTATAATAGGATTAACGATGTCTGGAGAGGAACTACACCTTATATATTTGATTAAAACTAAATAACGGGCAAAACTAATAAAAATTCAAACAACTATAACAGTAATAACGATGTCTGGAGAGAAATACACCTTATATAAATGACTAAAACTAAAAAACGAGCGAAACAAATAAAAATTCAATCTACTATAACGTGAATAACGATGTCTGGTGAGGAACTACGCCTTATATAATTGATGAAAACTAAAAAACGAGCGAAACTAATGTAAATTCACACTACTATAATAGGAATAACGACGTTTGGAGTGGAACTACACCTTATATAATTGATTAAAACTAAATAACGGGCGAAACTAATAAAAATTCAAACTACTATAACAGGAATAACGATGTCTGGAGAGAAATACACCTTATATAAATGACTAAAACTAAAAAACGAGCAAAACTAATACAAATTCAAAATACTAACAACGGGAATAATGATTTCTGGAGAGAAACTAAATCTTATATAACTGATTAAAACTAAATAACGGGAAAAACTAATAAAAATTCAAACAACTATAACAGTAATAACGATGTCTGCAGAGAAAATACACCTTATATAATTGATTATATCTAAAAAACGAGCAAAACTATTACAAATTCAAACGAGCGGAACTAATACAAATTTAAACTATTATAACAGGAATAACGATGTCTTAAGAGAAACTACACCTTATATAATTGACTAAAACAAAAAACGTTAAAAAATAATAAAATTTAAATCCACTATAACAGGTATAACGATGTCTGGAGAGGAACTTAACCTTATATATTTGATGAAAACCAAAAAACGAGCGAATCTAATAGAAATTCAAACAACTATAACAGGAATAACGATGTCTGGATAGAAATACACATTATATAAATGACTAAAACTAAAAAACGAGCGAAACTAATACAAATTTTAACTACTATAACAGGAATAACGATGTCTGGAGAGAAACTACACTTTATAAAAATGATTAAAACTAAAAAACGAGGGGAACTAATACAAATTTAAACTATTATAACAGGAATAACGATGTCATGAGATAAACTACAACTTCAAAATATATGATTAAAACTAAAAAACTAGCGAAACTAATCAAAATTCAAACTACTATAACAGAAATAACGGTGTCTGGAGAGAAAAAACACATTATATAAATGATTAAAACTAAAAAACGTGCGAAACTAATACGAATTCAAAATACTAATACAGGAATAATGATTTCTGGTGAGAAACTACAACTTATATAAATGATAAAAACTAAAAAACGAGCGAAACTATTCCAAATTAAAACTACTATAAAAGGAATTACGATGTCAGGGGAGAAACTACTCTTTTTATAAATGATGAAAACTAAAAAACGTGCAAAACTAATAAAAATTCAAAATACCATAACAGGAATAATGATTTCTGGAGAGAAACTACAACATATATAAATGATTAATCTAAAAAACGAGTGAAACTAATAAAAATTCAATCTACTATAACAGGAATAACAATGTCTTGAGAGAAAATACACCTTATATAAATGATTAAATCTAAAAAAAGAGCAAATGTAATACAAATTCAAACTACTATAACAGGAATAACGACGTCTGGAGAGAAACTACACTTTATATAAATGATTAAAACTAAAAAACGAGCGAAACAAATAAAAATTCAAACTACAATAACAGGAATAACGATGTCTAGAGAGAAACTTCACCTTATATAATTGAATAAAACAAGAAAACGGGCAAAACTAATAAAATTAAATCCACTATATATATAAATCACTAAAACTAAAAAAAGAGCAAAAGTAATACAAATTCAAACTGCTATAACAGGTATAACGATGTCTGGAGAGGAACTTAACCTTATATATTTGATGAAAACAAAAAACGAGCGAAACTAATAGAAATTCAAACAACTATAACAGGAATAACGATGTCTGGAGAGAAATACACCTTATATAAATGACTAAAACTAAAAATCGAGCGAAACTAATACAAATTCAAAATACTATAACAGGAATAACGATGTCTGGAGAGAAACTACAACTTATATAATTGGTTAAAACAAGAAAACGGGCAAAACTATTAAAAATTAAAACTACTATAAAAGGAATTACGATGTCTGGAGAGAAACTACACTTTATAAAAATGATTAAAACTAAAAAACGAGCGGAACTAATGCAAATTTAAACTATTATAACAGGAATAACGATGTCATGAGAGAAACTAAAACTTCAATATATATTATTAAAACTAAAAAACGAGCAAAACTAATAAAAATTCAAACTACTATAACAGAAATAACGGTGTCTGGAGAGAAAAAACACTTTATATAAATGATTAAAACTAATAAACGAGCAAAACTAATACAAATTAAAATACTAATACAGGAATAAGGATTTCTGGTGAGAAACTACAACATATATAAATGATAAAAACTAAAAAAAAAGCAAAACTAATAAAAATTCAATCTACTATAACAGGAATAACAATGTCTTGAGAGAAAATACACCTTTTATAAATAATTAAATCTAAAAAAAGAGCAAAAGTAATACAAATTCAAACTACTATAACAGGAATAACGATGTCTGGAGAGAAATACACCTTATATAAATGTCTAAAACTAAAAAACTAGCGAAACTAATACAAATTTAAACAACTATAACAGGAATAACGATGTCTGGAGAGAAACTACACTTTATACAATTGATTAAAACAAAAAAACGAGCGAAACTAATACAAATTCAAACTATTATAACAGGAATAACAATGTCATGAGAGAAACTAAAACTTTAATATATATTATTAAAACTAAAAAACGAGCGAAAATAATAAAAATTCAAACTACTATAATAGAAATAACGGTGTCTGGAGAGAAAAAACACTTTATATAAATGATTAAAACTAAAAAACGAGCAAAACTTATACAATTTAAAATACTAATACAGGAATAAGGATTTCTGGTGAGAAACTACAACTTATATAAATGATAAAAACTAAAAACGGGCGAAACTAATAAAAAATAAAACTACTATAACAGGAATAACGATGTCTTGAGAGAAACTACACCTTGTATAATTGACTAAAACAAAAAACGGGCGAAACTAAAAAATTTAAATCCACTATAACAGGTATAACGATGTCTGGAGAGGAACTTAACCTTTTATAAATGATTAAAACTAAAAAACGAGCGAAACTAATACAAATTCAAAATACTAATACAGGAATAATGATTTCTGGTGAGAAACTACAACATATATAAATGATTAAAGCTAAATAACGAGCGAAACTAATAAAAATTCAATCTACTATAACAGGAATTACAATGTCTTGAGAGAAAATACACCTTATATAAATGATTAAATCTAAAAAAAAGAGCAAATGTAATACAAATTCAAACTACTATAACAGAAATAACGATGTCTGGAGAAAAACTACACCTTCTATAATTTATTACATCTAAAAAACGGGCGAACTTAAGGCAAATTTAATCCACTAAAACAGAAATAACGATGTCTGGAGAGACATTTCACCTTATATAAATGACTAAAACTATAAAACGTGCGAAACTAACACAATTTAAACTACTATAAAGTGAATAACGATGTCTGCTGAGGAACTACGCCTTATATAATTGATGAAAACTAAAAATCGAGCGAAACTAATATAAATTCATACTACTATAATAGGATTAACGATGTCTGGAGAGGAACTACACCTTATATATTTGATTAAAACTAAATAACGGGCAAAACTAATAAAAATTCAAACTACTATAACAGGAATAACGATGTCTGGAGAGAAATACAACTTATATAAATGACTAAAACTAAAAAACGAGCGAAACTAATACAAATTCAAAATACTAACAACGGGAATAATGATTTCTGGAGAGAAACTAAATCTTATATAACTGATTAAAACTAAAAAACGAAGGAAACTAATACAAATTCAAACTACTATAACTGGAATAACGATGTCTGGAGAGAAACTACACCTTATACAATTGATTAAAACAAAAAACGGGCGAAACTAATAAAAATTAAATCTATTATAACAGGAATAACGATCTCTTAAGAGAAACTACACCTTATGTAATTGACTAAAACAAAAAACGAGCGAAACTAATAGAAATTCAAACAACTATAACAGGAATAACGATGTCTGGAGAGAAATACACCTTATATAAATGACTAAAACTAAAAAACGAGCGAAACTAATACAAATTTTAACTACTATAACAGGAATAACGATGTCTTGAGAGAAACTACACTTTATAAAAATGATTAAAACTAAAAAACGAGCGGAACTAATACAAATTTAAACTATTATAACAGGAATAACGATTTAATGAGATAAACTACAACTTCAAATTATATGATTAAAACTAAAAAACTAGCGAAACTAATAAAAATTCAAACTACTATAACAGAAATAACGGTGTCTGGAGAGAAAAAACACTTTATATAAATGATTAAAACAAAAAAACTTGCGAAACTAATACGAATTCAAAATACTAATACAGGAATAATGATTTCTGGTGAGAAACTACAACTTATATAAATGATTAAAACTAAAAAACGAGCTAAAATATTCCAAATTAAAACTACTATAAAAGGAATTACGATGTCAGGGGAGAAACTACTCTTTATATAAATGATAAAAACTAAAAACCGTGCAAAACTAATAAAAATTCAAAATACCATAACAGAAATAACAATGTCTTGAGAGAAAATACACCTTATATAAATGATTATATCTAAAAAAAAGAGCAAATGTAATACAAATTCAAACTACTATAACAGGAATAACGATGTCTGGAGAGAAACTACACTTCATATAAATGATTAAAACTAAAAAACGAGCGAAACAAATAAAAATTCAAACTACAATAACAGGAATAACGATGTCTAGAGAGAAACTACAACTTATATAATTGATTAAAACAAAAAAAAACGGGCTAACCTAATAAAAATTAAAACTACTATAACAGGAATAACGATGTCTGGAGAGAAATACACCTTATATTAATGACTAAAACTAAAAAACGAGCGAAAATAATACAAATTCAAACCATTATAACAGGAATAACGATGTCTGGAGAGAAAATACACTTCATATAAATGATTAAAACTAAAAAACGGGAGAAACTAATAAAAATTAAATCTACTATATTAGGAATAACGATGTCTGTAGAGAAACTACACCTTATATAATTGTTTAAAACTATAAAACGAGCAAAACTAATACAAATTCAAATTACTATAATAGGAATAACAATGTTTGGAGAGAAACTACAACTTATATAATTCATTAAAACAAGAAAACGGGCAAAACTATTAAAAATTAAAACTACTATAAAAGGAATTACGATGTCTGGAGAGAAACTATACTTTATATAAATGATTAAAACTAAAAAACGAGCGGAACTAATACAAATTCAAACTATATTAACAGGAATAACGATGTCTAGAGAGAAACTACAACTTAAATAATTGATTAAAACAAAAAAAACGAGCGAACCTAATAAAAATTAAAACTACTTTAACAGGAAAAACGATGTCTTGAGAGAAACTACACCTTATATATTTGATGAAAACAAAAAACGAGCGAAACTAATAGAAATTCAAACAACTATAACAGGAATAACGATGTCTGTAGAGAAACTACACCTTATATAATTGTTTAAAACTATAAAACGAGCAAAACTAATACAAATTCAAATTACTATAATAGGAATAACAATGTTTGGAGAGAAACTACAACTTATATAATTCATTAAAACAAGAAAACGGGCAAAACTATTAAAAATTAAAACTACTATAAAAGGAATTACGATGTCTGGAGAGAAACTATACTTTATATAAATGATTAAAACTAAAAAACGAGCGGAACTAATACAAATTCAAACTATATTAACAGGAATAACGATGTCATGAGAAAAACTACAACTTCAATATATATGATTTAAACTAAAAAACGAGCGAAACTAACACAAATTTAATCTACTATAACAAGAATAACGATGTCTGGAGAGGAAATAAACCTAATATAATTGATAAAAACTAAAAAAACTAGCGAAACAAATAAAAATTCAAACTACAATAACAGGAATAACGATGTCTAGAGAGAAACTACAACTTAAATAATTGATTAAAACAAAAAAACGAGCGAACCTAATAAAAATTAAAACTACTATAACAGGAAAAACGATGTCTTGAGAGAAACTACACCTTATATATTTGATGAAAACAAAAAACGAGCGAAACTAATAGAAATTCAAACAACTATAACAGGAATAACGATGTCTGGAGAGAAATACACCTTATATAAATGACTAAAACTAAAAATCGAGCGAAACTAATACAAATTCAAAATACTATAACAGGAATAACGATGTCTGGAGAGAAACTACATCTTATATAATTGGTTAAAACAAGAAAACGGGCAAAACTATTAAAAATTAAAACTACTATAAAAGGAATTACGATGTCTGGAGAGAAACTACACTTTATAAAAATGATTAAAACTAAAAAACGAGCGGAACTAATGCAAATTTAAACTATTATAACAGGAATAACGATGTCATGAGAGAAACTAAAACTTCAATATATATTATTAAAACTAAAAAACGAGCAAAACTAACAAAAATTCAAACTACTATAACAGAAATAACGGTGTCTGGAGAGAAAAAACACTTTATATAAATGATTAAAACTAATAAACGAGCAAAACTAATACAAATTAAAATACTAATACAGGAATAAGGATTTCTGGTGAGAAACTACAACATATATAAATGATAAAAACTAAAAAAAAAGCAAAACTAATAAAAATTCAATCTACTATAACAGGAATAACAATGTCTTGAGAGAAAATACACCTTTTATAAATAATTAAATCTAAAAAAAGAGCAAAAGTAATACAAATTCAAACTACTATAACAGGAATAACGATGTCTGGAGAGAAATACACCTTATATAAATGTCTAAAACTAAAAAACTAGCGAAACTAATACAAATTTAAACAACTATAACAGGAATAACGATGTCTGGAGAGAAACTACACTTTATACAATTGATTAAAACAAAAAAACGAGCGAAACTAATACAAATTCAAACTATTATAACAGGAATAACAATGTCATGAGAGAAACTAAAACTTTAATATATATTATTAAAACTAAAAAACGAGCGAAAATAATAAAAATTCAAACTACTATAATAGAAATAACGGTGTCTGGAGAGAAAAAACACTTTATATAAATGATTAAAACTAAAAAACGAGCAAAACTTATACAATTTAAAATACTAATACAGGAATAAGGATTTCTGGTGAGAAACTACAAATTATATAAATGATAAAAACTAAAAACGGGCGAAACTAATAAAAAATAAAACTACTATAACAGGAATAACGATGTCTTGAGAGAAACTACACCTTGTATAATTGACTAAAACAAAAAACGGGCGAAACTAATAAAATTTAAATCCACTATAACAGGTATAACGATGTCTGGAGAGGAACTTAACCTTTTATAAATGATTAAACCTAAAAAACGAGCGAAACTAATACAAATTCAAAATACTAATACAGGAATAATGATTTCTGGTGAGAAACTACAACATATATAAATGATTAAAGCTAAATAACGAGCGAAACTAATAAAAATTCAATCTACTATAACAGGAATTACAATGTCTTGAGAGAAAATACACCTTATATAAATGATTAAATCTAAAAAAAAGAGCAAATGTAATACAAATTCAAACTACTATAACAGAAATAACGATGTCTGGAGAAAAACTACACCTTCTATAATTTATTACATCTAAAAAACGGGCGAACTTAACGCAAATTTAATCCACTAAAACAGAAATAACGATGTCTGGAGAGACATTTCACCTTATATAAATGACTAAAACTATAAAACGTGCGAAACTAACACAATTTAAAC
Organism: Tanypteryx hageni; assembly: GCA_028673005.1. Taxonomy (NCBI): domain Eukaryota; kingdom Metazoa; phylum Arthropoda; class Insecta; order Odonata; family Petaluridae; genus Tanypteryx; species Tanypteryx hageni. The sequence continues at coordinate 14,997,719 of CM054120.1, read as the reverse complement.
TACTATAAAGTGAATAACGATGTCTTCTGAGGAACTACGCCTTATATAATTGATGAAAACTAAAAATCGAGCGAAACTAATATAAATTCATACTACTATAATAGGATTAACGATGTCTGGAGAGGATCTACACCTTATATATTTGATTAAAACTAAATAACGGGCAAAACTAATAAAAATTCAAACTACTATAACAGGAATAACGATGTCTGGAGAGAAATACAACTTATATAAATGACTAAAACTAAAAAACGAGCGAAACTAATACAAATTCAAAATACTAACAACGGGAATAATGATTTCTGGAGAGAAACTAAATCTTATATAACTGATTAAAACTAAAAAACGAAGGAAACTAATACAAATTCAAACTACTATAACTGGAATAACGATGTCTGGAGAGAAACTACACCTTATACAATTGATTAAAACAAAAAACGGGCGAAACTAATAAAAATTAAATCTATTATAACAGGAATAACGATCTCTTAAGAGAAACTACACCTTATATAATTGACTAAAACAAAAAACGTGAGAAACTAATAAAATTTAAATCCACTATAACAGGTATAACGATGTCTGGAGAGGAACTTAACCTTATATATTTGATGAAAACCAAAAAACGAGCGAAACTAATAGAAATTCAAACAACTATAACAGGAATAACGATGTCTGGAGAGAAATACACCTTATATAAATGACTAAAACTAAAAAACGAGCGAAACTAATACAAATTTTAACTACTATAACAGGAATAACGATGTCTTGAGAGAAACTACACTTTATAAAAATGATTAAAACTAATAATCGAGCGAAACTAATCCAAATTAAAACTACTATATAAGGAATTACGATGTCAGGATAGAAACTACACTTAATATAAATGATAAAAACTAAAAAACGTCCAAAACTAATAAAAATTCAAAATACCACCACAGGAATAATGATTTCTGGAGAGAAACTACAACTTATATAAATGATTAAAACTAAAAACGAGCAAAACTAATAAAAATTCAATCAACTATAACAGGAATATCCATGTCTTGAGATAAAATACACGATATATAAATGATTAAATCAAAAAAACGAGCGAAACTAATGCAAATTCAAAATACTAAAACAAGAATAATGATTTCTGGTGAGAAACTAAATCCTATATAAATGATTAATAATAAAAAACGAGCTAAACTAATAAAAATTAAATCTACTATAACAGGATTAACGATGTCTGGAGAGAAACTAAACATTATATAAATGATTTAAACTAAAAAACGGGTGAATCTAATACAAATTCAAACTACTATAACAGGAAAAATTATGTCTGGAGAAAAACTACACTTTATATAATAGAATAAAACTAAAAAACGGGAGAAACTAACACAAATTAAAACTACTATAACAGAGATAACGAAGTCTGGAGAGGAACTACGCCTTATATAATTTATGATAACTAAAAAACGAGCGAAACTAATAAAAATTTAATCTACTATAAAGAGAGAAACTACACCTTATATAATTGATTAAAACAAAATACGGGCGAAACTAATAAAAATTATATCTACTATAACAGGAAAAACGATGTCTGGAGAGAAACTACAACTTATATAATTGATTAAACAGAAAAAACAGGAGAACCTAATAAAAATAATACTACTATAACAGGAATAACGATGTCTGGAGAGAATCTACACCTTATATAATTGAATAAAACAAAAAAACGGGCGAAACTAACATTAATTCAAACTACTATAACAGGAATAACGATTTCCGGAGAGAAAATACACCTTATATAATTGATTAATACTAAAAAACGGGAGAAACTAACACAAATTTAAACTACTATAACAGAGATAACGAAGTCTAGAGAGGAACTACGCCTTATATAATTGATTAATACTAAAAAACGTGCGAAACAAACACAAATTTAAACTACTAATACAGGAATAACGATGTCTGGAGAGGAACTATGATTTATATAATTGATGAAAACTAAAGAATGAGCGAAACTAATACAAATTCAAACTATTATAACAGAAATAACGAGGTCATGAGAGAAACTACAACTTACATAAATGTTTAAAACTAAAAAACGAGCGAAACTTATAAAAATTCAATCTACTATAACAGGAATATCCATGTCTTGAGATAATATACACCTTATATAAATAATTAAATCAAAAAAACGAGCGAAACTAAAACACAAATTTAAACTACTATAACAGGAATAACGATGTCTGGAGAGGAACAAAACCTAATATAATTCATAAAAATTAAAAAACTTTCGAAACTAATAAAAATTCAAACTACAATAACAGGAATAACGATGTCTGTAGAGGAATTTACCCTTATATAATTGATTAAAACTAAAAAACGGGCGAACTTTATTAAAATTTAAACTACTATAACTGGAATAACGATGTCTTGAGGGAAACTACACCTTATATATTTGACTAAAACTAAAAAACGAGGAGAACTAATACAAATTCACACTACTATAACAGGAATAACGATGTCTGGAGAGAAACTACACCTTATATAAATGATTAAAACTAAAAAACGAGTAAAACTAATAAAAATTCAAACATCTATAAAAGCAATTACGATGTCTGGAGAGAAACTACAATTTATATGAATGAATAAAACTAAATACGAGCGAAACTAATACAAATTCAAAATACTAAAACAGGAATAATGATTTCTGGAGAGATACTACAACTTATATAAATAATTAAAACTAAAAAACGATCGAAACTAATAAAAATTCAATCTACAATAACAGGAATAACGATCACTGGAGAGAAATTACACTTCATATAAATGATTAAAACTAAAAAACGGGCGAAACTAACACAAATTCAATCTACTATGACAGAAATAACGATGTCTGGAGAGGAAATAAACCTTATATAATTCATAAAAACTAAAGAACGAGCGAAACTAATAAAAATTCAAACTTCAATAACAGGAATAACGATGTTTGGATAGGAATTTAACCTTATATAATTGATTAAAACTAAAAAACGGTCGAACATAATAAAAATTATAACTACTATAACAGGAATAACGATGTCTGGAGAGAAACTACAATTTATATAAATGAAAAAAACTAAAAAACGAGCGAAACTAATACAAATTCAAAATACTAAAACAGGAATAATGATTTCTGGAGAGAAACTAAATCTTATAGAAATGATTAAAACTAAAAAACGAGCGAAACTAATAAAAACCCAATCTATTATAACAGGAATAACGATGCCTTGAGAGAAAACACACCTTATATAAATGATTAAATCTAAAAAACGTGCAAAACTAATACAAATTCAAGCTACTATAACAGGAATAACGATGTCTGGAGAGAAACTACACTTCATATAAATGATTAAATCTATAAAATGGGCTAAACTAACACAAATTTAATCTAGTATAACATGTATAACGATGTCTGTAGAGAAAAAACACTTTATATAAATGATTAAAATTAAAAAACGAGCGTAACTATTACAAATTAAATCTACTAAAACAGGAATTATGATTTCTGGAGAGAATCTACAACTTATATAAATGACTAAAACTAAAAAACGAGCAAACTAATAAAAATTCAATCTACTATAACAGGAATAACAATGTCTTTAGAGAAAATACACCTTATATAAATGATTAAATCTAAAAAACGAGCGAAAGTAATACAAATTCAAACTACTATAACAGGAGTAACTATGTCTGGAGAGAAAATACACCTTATATAAATGATTAAAACTGAAAAACGGGCGAAACTAACACAAATTTAAACTACTATAGCATGAATAACGATGTCTGGAGAGGAACTAAACCTTATATAATTGATAAAAACTAAAAAACGAGCTAAACTAATAAGAATTCGAACTACAATAACAGGAATAACGATGTCTAGAGAGAAACTACAACTTATATAATTGATTAAACAAAAAAACAGGAGAACCTAATAAAAATAATACTACTATAACAGGAATAACGATGTCTGGAGAGAATCTACACCTTATATAATTGATTAAAACAAAAAAACGGGCGAAAATAACATTAATTCAAACTACTATAACAGGAAATTGATGGAATGATATGATCCGAAGATCCTATGCAGACAGGTATAAGCTGTGAAAGTTGGAACAATTTTTGAAACGAGAAAAAAGTCTGCTATGACCGGGAATTGAACCCGGGTCTTCCGCTTGCCGGGCGGATATTCTACCCCTGAACTATCGTAGCAGAACATTTTCTCTCGTTTCTGAACACGGATGTTTTCCTTTGTAGGACGGGAACTAGCCAAGCTAGTATCAAACTGCCCCGACAGTTGTCCTCGAAGAGAATCATCGAAAGAGACTCCTTCCTCTCAAATGGTGAGATTGCCAATCATGAAATTGATGGAATGATATGATCCGAAGATCCTATGCAGACAGGCATAAGCTGTGAAAGTTGGAACAATTTTTGAAACGAGAAAAAAGTCTGCTATGACCGGGAATAGAACCCGGGTCTTCCGCTTGCCGGGCGGATATTCTACCCCTGACTATCGTAGCAGAACATTTTCTCTCGTTTCTGAACACGGATGTTTTCCTTTGTAGGACGGGAACTAGCCAAGCTAGTATCAAACTGCCCCGACAGATGTCCTCGAAGAGAATCATCGAAAGAAACTCCTTCCTCTCAAATGGTGAGATTGCCAAACATGAAATTGATGGAATGATATGAACCGAAGATCCTATGCAGACAGGCATAAGCTGTGAAAGTTAAAAAACAATTTTTGAAACGAGAAAAAAGTCTGCTATGACCGGGAATTGAACCCGGGTCTTCCACTTGCCGGGCGGATATTCTACCCCTGAACTATCGTAGCAGAACATTTTCTCTCGTTTCAAACACGGATGTTTTCCTTTGTAGGAACTTTCACAGCTTATGCCTGTCTGCATAGGATATTCGGATCATATCATTCCATCAATTTCATGTTTGGCAATCTCACCATTTGAGAGGAAGAAGTTTCTTTCGATGATTCTCTTCGAGGACATCTGTCGGGGCAGTTTGTTACTAGCTTGGCTAGTTCCCGTACTACAAAGGAAAACATCCGTGTTCAGAAACGAGAGAAAATGTTCTGCTACGATAGTTCAGGGGTAGAATATCCGCCCGGCAAGCGGAAGACCCGGGTTCAATTCCCGGTCATAGCAGACTTTTTTCTCGTTTCAAAAATTGTTCCTACTATAACAGGAATAACGATGTCCGGAGAAAAAATACACCTTATATAATTGATTAATACTAAAAAACGGGCGAAACAAACACAATTTTGAACTATTAAAACAGGAATAACGATGTCTGGAGAGGAACTACGACTTATATAATTGATTAAAACTAAAAAACGAGTGAAACTAATCCAAATTAAAATTACTATAAAAGGAATTACGATGTCAGGAGAGAAACTACTCTTTATATAAATGATAAAAACTAAAAAACGTGCAATACTAATAAAAATTTAAACTACTATAGCATGAATAACGATGTCTGGAGAGGAACTAAACCTTATATAATTGATAAAAACTAAAAAACGAGCTAAACTAATAAGAATTCGAACTACAATAACAGGAATAACGATGTCTAGAGAGAAACTACAACTTATATAATTGATTAAACAAAAAAACAGGAGAACCTAATAAAAATAATACTACTATAACAGGAATAACGATGTCTGGAGAGAATCTACACCTTATATAATTGATTAAAACAAAAAAACGGGCGAAAATAACATTAATTCAAACTACTATAACAGGAAATTGATGGAATGATATGATCCGAAGATCCTATGCAGACAGGTATAAGCTGTGAAAGTTGGAACAATTTTTGAAACGAGAAAAAAGTCTGCTATGACCGGGAATTGAACCCGGGTCTTCCGCTTGCCGGGCGGATATTCTACCCCTGAACTATCGTAGCAGAACATTTTCTCTCGTTTCTGAACGCGGATGTTTTCCTTTGTAGGACGGGAACTAGCCAAGCTAGTATCAAACTGCCCCGACAGTTGTCCTCGAAGAGAATCATCGAAAGAGACTCCTTCCTCTCAAATGGTGAGATTGCCAATCATGAAATTGATGGAATGATATGATCCGAAGATCCTATGCAGACAGGCATAAGCTGTGAAAGTTGGAACAATTTTTGAAACGAGAAAAAAGTCTGCTATGACCGGGAATAGAACCCGGGTCTTCCGCTTGCCGGGCGGATATTCTACCCCTGACTATCGTAGCAGAACATTTTCTCTCGTTTCTGAACACGGATGTTTTCCTTTGTAGGACGGGAACTAGCCAAGCTAGTATCAAACTGCCCCGACAGATGTCCTCGAAGAGAATCATCGAAAGAAACTCCTTCCTCTCAAATGGTGAGATTGCCAAACATGAAATTGATGGAATGATATGAACCGAAGATCCTATGCAGACAGGCATAAGCTGTGAAAGTTAAAAAACAATTTTTGAAACGAGAAAAAAGTCTGCTATTACCGGGAATTGAACCCGGGTCTTCCACTTGCCGGGCGGATATTCTACCCCTGAACTATCGTAGCAGAACATTTTCTCTCGTTTCAAACACGGATGTTTTCCTTTGTAGGAACTTTCACAGCTTATGCCTGTCTGCATAGGATATTCGGATCATATCATTCCATCAATTTCATGTTTGGCAATCTCACCATTTGAGAGGAAGGAGTTTCTTTCGATGATTCTCTTCGAGGACATCTGTCGGGGCAGTTTGTTACTAGCTTGGCTAGTTCCCGTACTACAAAGGAAAACATCCGTGTTCAGAAACGAGAGAAAATGTTCTGCTACGATAGTTCAGGGGTAGAATATCCGCCCGGCAAGCGGAAGACCCGGGTTCAATTCCCGGTCATAGCAGACTTTTTTCTCGTTTCAAAAATTGTTCCTACTATAACAGGAATAACGATGTCCGGAGAAAAAATACACCTTATATAATTGATTAATACTAAAAAACGGGCGAAACAAACACAATTTTGAACTATTAAAACAGGAATAACGATGTCTGGAGAGGAACTACGACTTATATAATTGATTAAAACTAAAAAACGAGTGAAACTAATCCAAATTAAAATTACTATAAAAGGAATTACGATGTCAGGAGAGAAACTACTCTTTATATAAATGATAAAAACTAAAAAACGTGCAATACTAATAAAAATTCAAAATACCAAAACAGGAATAACGATGTCTAGAGAGAAACTACACTTCATGTAAATGAATTAAACTAAAAACGGGCGAAACTAACACAAAATAAAACTACTATAACCGGAATAACGATGTCTGGAGAGGAACGACACCTTATGTAATTGATTAAAACTAAAAAACGAGCAAAACTAATACAAATTCAAAATACTATTACAGGAATAACAATGTCTGGAGAGAAACTACACCTTATATAAATGAATAAAACTAAAAAACGAGCGAAACTAACTCATATTCAAACTACAATAACAGGAATAACGGTGTCCGGAGAGAAAATACACCTTATATAATTGATTAATACTAAAAAACGGGCGAAACAAACACAAATTTGAAATTACTAAAGCAGGAATAACGATGTCTGGAGAGGAACTACGACTTATATAATTGATGAAAACTAAAGAATGAGCGAAACTAATACAAATTTAAACTATTATAACAGAAATAACGACGTCATGATAGAAACTACAACTTATATAAATGAATAAAACTAAAAAACGAGCGAAACTAATAAAAATTCAAAATACCAAAACAGGAATAAAGATTTCTGGAGAGAAACTACAAATTATATAAATGATTAAAACTAAAAAACGAGCGAAACTAATAAAAATTCAATCTACTATAACAGGAATATCCATGTCTTGATATAAAATACACCTTACATAAATGATTAAAACTAAAAAACGGGCGAAACTAACACAAATTTAAACTACTATAATAGGAATAACGATGTCTGGAGAGGAACAAAACCTTATATAATTCATAAAAACTAAAAAACGATCGAAACTAATAAAAATTCAAACTATAATAACAAGAATAACGATGTCTGTAGAGGAATTTACCCTTATATAATTGATTAATACTAAAAAACGGGCGAACCTAATTAAAATTTCAACTACTATAACTGGAATAACGATGTCTTGAGGAAAACTACACCTTATATATTTGACTAAAACTAAAAAACGAGGAGAACTAATACAAATTCAGACTACTATAACAGAAATAACGATGTCTGGAGAGAAACTACACCTTATATAAATCATTAAAACTAAAAAACGTGCAAAACTAATAAAAATTCAAAATACCAAATCAGGAATAATGATTTCTGGAGAGAAACTACAACTTATATAATTGATTAAAACTAAAAAACGAGCGAAACTAATAAAAATTCAATCTACTATAACAGGAATATCCATGTCTTGAGATAAAATACACCTTATATAAATGATTAAATCAAAAAAACGAGCGAAACTAATACAAATTCAAACTACTATAACAGGAATAACGATGTCTGGAGAGGAACAAAACCTAATATAATTCATAAAAATTAAAAAACTTTCGAAACTAATAAAAATTCAAACTACAATAACAGGAATAACGATGTCTGTAGAGGAATTTACCCTTATATAATTGATTAAAACTAAAAAACGGGCGAACTTTATTAAAATTTAAACTACTATAACTGGAATAACGATGTCTTGAGGGAAACTACACCTTATATATTTGACTAAAACTAAAAAACGAGGAGAACTAATACAAATTCACACTACTATAACAGGAATAACGATGTCTGGAGAGAAACTACACCTTATATAAATGATTAAAACTAAAAAACGAGTAAAACTAATAAAAATTCAAACTACTATAAAAGCAATTACGATGTCTGGAGAGAAACTACAATTTATATGAATGAATAAAACTAAATACGAGCGAAACTAATACAAATTCAAAATACTAAAACAGGAATAATGATTTCTGGAGAGATACTACAACTTATATAAATAATTAAAACTAAAAAACGATCGAAACTAATAAAAATTCAATCTACAATAACAGGAATAACGATCACTGGAGAGAAATTACACTTCATATAAATGATTAAAACTAAAAAACGGGCGAAACTAACACAAATTCAATCTACTATGACAGAAATAACGATGTCTGGAGAGGAAATAAACCTTATATAATTCATAAAAACTAAAGAACGAGCGAAACTAATAAAAATTCAAACTTCAATAACAGGAATAACGATGTTTGGATAGGAATTTAACCTTATATAATTGATTAAAACTAAAAAACGGTCGAACATAATAAAAATTATAACTACTATAACAGGAATAACGATGTCTGGAGAGAAACTACAATTTATATAAATGAAAAAAACTAAAAAACGAGCGAAACTAATACAAATTCAAAATACTAAAACAGGAATAATGATTTCTGGAGAGAAACTAAATCTTATAGAAATGATTAAAACTAAAAAACGAGCGAAACTAATAAAAACCCAATCTATTATAACAGGAATAACGATGCCTTGAGAGAAAACACACCTTATATAAATGATTAAATCTAAAAAACGTGCAAAACTAATACAAATTCAAGCTACTATAACAGGAATAACGATGTCTGGAGAGAAACTACACTTCATATAAATGATTAAATCTATAAAATGGGCTAAACTAACACAAATTTAATCTAGTATAACATGTATAACGATGTCTGTAGAGAAAAAACACTTTATATAAATGATTAAAATTAAAAAACGAGCGTAACTATTACAAATTAAATCTACTAAAACAGGAATTATGATTTCTGGAGAGAATCTACAACTTATATAAATGACTAAAACTAAAAAACGAGCAAACTAATAAAAATTCAATCTACTATAACAGGAATAACAATGTCTTTAGAGAAAATACACCTTATATAAATGATTAAATCTAAAAAACGAGCGAAAGTAATACAAATTCAAACTACTATAACAGGAGTAACTATGTCTGGAGAGAAAATACACCTTATATAAATGATTAAAACTGAAAAACGGGCGAAACTAACACAAATTTAAACTACTATAGCATGAATAACGATGTCTGGAGAGGAACTAAACCTTATATAATTGATAAAAACTAAAAAACGAGCTAAACTAATAAGAATTCGAACTACAATAACAGGAATAACGATGTCTAGAGAGAAACTACAACTTATATAATTGATTAAACAAAAAAACAGGAGAACCTAATAAAAATAATACTACTATAACAGGAATAACGATGTCTGGAGAGAATCTACACCTTATATAATTGATTAAAACAAAAAAACGGGCGAAAATAACATTAATTCAAACTACTATAACAGGAAATTGATGGAATGATATGATCCGAAGATCCTATGCAGACAGGTATAAGCTGTGAAAGTTGGAACAATTTTTGAAACGAGAAAAAAGTCTGCTATGACCGGGAATTGAACCCGGGTCTTCCGCTTGCCGGGCGGATATTCTACCCCTGAACTATCGTAGCAGAACATTTTCTCTCGTTTCTGAACACGGATGTTTTCCTTTGTAGGACGGGAACTAGCCAAGCTAGTATCAAACTGCCCCGACAGTTGTCCTCGAAGAGAATCATCGAAAGAGACTCCTTCCTCTCAAATGGTGAGATTGCCAATCATGAAATTGATGGAATGATATGATCCGAAGATCCTATGCAGACAGGCATAAGCTGTGAAAGTTGGAACAATTTTTGAAACGAGAAAAAAGTCTGCTATGACCGGGAATAGAACCCGGGTCTTCCGCTTGCCGGGCGGATATTCTACCCCTGACTATCGTAGCAGAACATTTTCTCTCGTTTCTGAACACGGATGTTTTCCTTTGTAGGACGGGAACTAGCCAAGCTAGTATCAAACTGCCCCGACAGATGTCCTCGAAGAGAATCATCGAAAGAAACTCCTTCCTCTCAAATGGTGAGATTGCCAAACATGAAATTGATGGAATGATATGAACCGAAGATCCTATGCAGACAGGCATAAGCTGTGAAAGTTAAAAAACAATTTTTGAAACGAGAAAAAAGTCTGCTATGACCGGGAATTGAACCCGGGTCTTCCACTTGCCGGGCGGATATTCTACCCCTGAACTATCGTAGCAGAACATTTTCTCTCGTTTCAAACACGGATGTTTTCCTTTGTAGGAACTTTCACAGCTTATGCCTGTCTGCATAGGATATTCGGATCATATCATTCCATCAATTTCATGTTTGGCAATCTCACCATTTGAGAGGAAGGAGTTTCTTTCGATGATTCTCTTCGAGGACATCTGTCGGGGCAGTTTGTTACTAGCTTGGCTAGTTCCCGTACTACAAAGGAAAACATCCGTGTTCAGAAACGAGAGAAAATGTTCTGCTACGATAGTTCAGGGGTAGAATATCCGCCCGGCAAGCGGAAGACCCGGGTTCAATTCCCGGTCATAGCAGACTTTTTTCTCGTTTCAAAAATTGTTCCTACTATAACAGGAATAACGATGTCCGGAGAAAAAATACACCTTATATAATTGATTAATACTAAAAAACGGGCGAAACAAACACAATTTTGAACTATTAAAACAGGAATAACGATGTCTGGAGAGGAACTACGACTTATATAATTGATTAAAACTAAAAAACGAGTGAAACTAATCCAAATTAAAATTACTATAAAAGGAATTACGATGTCAGGAGAGAAACTACTCTTTATATAAATGATAAAAACTAAAAAACGTGCAATACTAATAAAAATTCAAAATACCAAAACAGGAATAACGATGTCTAGAGAGAAACTACACTTCATGTAAATGAATTAAACTAAAAACGGGCGAAACTAACACAAAATAAAACTACTATAACCGGAATAACGATGTCTGGAGAGGAACGACACCTTATGTAATTGATTAAAACTAAAAAACGAGCAAAACTAATACAAATTCAAAATACTATTACAGGAATAACAATGTCTGGAGAGAAACTACACCTTATATAAATGAATAAAACTAAAAAACGAGCGAAACTAACACATATTCAAACTACAATAACAGGAATAACGGTGTCCGGAGAGAAAATACACCTTATATAATTGATTAATACTAAAAAACGGGCGAAACAAACACAAATTTGAAATTACTAAAGCAGGAATAATGATGTCTGGAGAGGAACTACGACTTATATAATTGATGAAAACTAAAGAATGAGCGAAACTAATACAAATTTAAACTATTATAACAGAAATAACGAGGTCATGATAGAAACTACAACTTATATAAATGAATAAAACTAAAAAACGAGCGAAACTAATAAAAATTCAAAATACCAAAACAGGAATAAAGATTTCTGGAGAGAAACTACAAATTATATAAATGATTAAAACTAAAAAACGAGCGAAACTAATTAAAATTCAATCTACTATAACAGGAATATCCATGTCTTGATATAAAATACACCTTACATAAATGATTAAAACTAAAAAACGGGCGAAACTAACACAAATTTAAACTACTATAATAGGAATAACGATGTCTGGAGAGGAACAAAACCTTATATAATTCATAAAAACTAAAAAACGATCGAAACTAATAAAAATTCAAACTATAATAACAAGAATAACGATGTCTGTAGAGGAATTTACCCTTATATAATTGAATAATACTAAAAAACGGGCGAACCTAATTAAAATTTCAACTACTATAACTGGAATAACGATGTCTTGAGGAAAACTACACCTTATATATTTGACTAAAACTAAAAAACGAGGAGAACTAATACAAATTCAGACTACTATAACAGAAATAACGATGTCTGGAGAGAAACTACACCTTATATAAATCATTAAAACTAAAAAACGTGCAAAACTAATAAAAATTCAAAATACCAAATCAGGAATAATGATTTCTGGAGAGAAACTACAACTTATATAATTGATTAAAACTAAAAAACGAGCGAAACTAATAAAAATTCAATCTACTATAACAGGAATATCCATGTCTTGAGATAAAATACACCTTATATAAATGATTAAATCAAAAAAACGAGCGAAACTAATACAAATTCAAACTACTATAACAGGAAAAACATTGTCTAGAGAGAAACTACAACATATATAATTGCTTAAAACAAAAAAAACGGGCAAACCTAATAAAAATTAAAACTACTATAACAGGAATAACGATGGCTTGAGAGAAACTTCACCTCATATAATTGACTAAAACAAAAAAACGTGAGAAACTAATAAAATTTAAATCCACTATAACAGGTATAACGATGTCTGGAGAGGAACTTAACCTTATATAATTGATGAAAACCAAAAAACGAGCGAAACTAATAGAAATTCAATCTACTAAAACAGGAATAACGATCTCTGGAGAGAAATTACACTTCATATAAATGATTAAAATTAAAAAACGGGCGAAACTAACACAAATTCAAACTACAATAACAGGAATAACGATGTCTGGAGAGGAACTACACCTTATATAATTCATAAAAACTAAAAAACGAGCAAAACTAATAAAAATTCAAACTACAATAACAGGAATAACGATGTCTGGAGAGGAATTTAACATTATATAATTGTTTAAAACTCAAAAACGAGCAAAACTAAAACAAATTAAAAGTACTTTAACAGGAATAACGATGTCTTGAGAGAAACTACACCTTATATAAAAGATTAAAACTAAAAAACGAGTGAAACTAATACAAATTATAACTACTATAAAAGGAATTACGATGTCTGGAGAGAAACTACAATTTATATAAATGAAAAAAACTAAAAAACGAGCGAAACTAATAAAAACTCAATCTATAATAACAGGAATAACGATGCCTTGAATGAAAACACACCTTATATAAATGATTAAATCTAAAAAACGAGCAGAACTAACATAAATTTAATCTACTATAACAGGTATAACGATGTCTAAAATGGAAATTCACATTATATATTTGATGAAAATTAAAAAACGAGCGAAACTAATAGAAATTCAATTTACTATAACAGGAATAACGATGTCTGGAGAGAAACTACAACTTATATAAATGAATAAAACTAAAAAACGAGCAGAACTAATACAAATTCAAAAAATATAAAAGGAAAAACGACGTCTGGAGAGAATCCACACCTTATATAATGGATTAAAACTAAAAAACGAGCGAAACTAATAAAAATTAAAACTACTATAACAGAAATAACGATGTTTGGAGAAAAACTACACCTTCTATAATTGATTAAAACTAAATAACGGGCGAACCTAACACAAATTTAATCCACTATCACAGAAACGACGATGTTCCGAGAGACACTTCACCTTATATAAATGACTAAAACTAAAAAACGGGCGAAACTAACACAAATTTAAGCTACTATAACGTGAATAACGATGTCTGGTGAGGATCTACGCCTTATATAATTGATGAAAACTAAAAATCGAGCGAAACTAATATAAATTCATACTACTATAACAGGATTAACAATGACTGGAGAGGAACTACACTTTATATAATTGATTAAAACTAAAAAACGAGCAAAACTAATAAAAATTCATACTACTATAACAGGAAAAACTATGTCTGGAGAGAAACCACACCTTATATAAATGATTAAAACTAAAAAACGGTCGAACCTAACACAAATTTAAACCACTATAACAGAAAGAACGATGTCTGGAGAATCACTTCACCTTATATAAATGACTAAAACTAAAAAACGGGCGAATCTAACACAAATTTAAACTACTATAACGTGAATAACCATGTCTGGTGAGGATTATCGACTTATATAATTGGTGAAAACTAAAGAATGAGCGAAACTAATACAAATTCAAACTATTATAACAGGAATAACGATGTCATGTGAGAAACTACAACTTATATAAATGATTAAAACAAGAAAACGAGCGAAACTAATCCAAATTAAAACTACTATGAAAGGAATTACGATGTCAGGAGAGAAACTACACTTAATATAAATGATAAAAACTAAAAAACGTGCAAAACTAATAAAAATTCAAAATACCAAATCAGGTATAATGATTTCTGGAGAGAAACTACAACTTATATAAATGATTAAAACTAAAAAACGAGCGAAACTAATAAAAATTCAATCTACTATAACAGGAATATCCATGTCCTGATATAAAATACACCTTATATAAATGATTAAATCAAAAAAACGAGCGAAACTAATACAAATTCAAACTACTATAACAGGAATAACGATGTCTAGAGAGAAACTACAACTTATATAATTGCTTAAAACAAAAAAAACGGGCGAACCTAATAAAAATTAAAACTACTATAACAGGAATAACGATGGCTTGAGAGAAACTACACCTTATATAATTGACTAAAACAAAAAAACGTGAGAAACTAATAAAATTTAAATCCACTATAACAGGTATAACGATATCTGGAGAGGAACTTAACCTTATATATTTGATGAAAACCAAAAAACGAGCGAAACTAATAGATATTCAAACTACTATTACAGGAATAACGATGTCTGGAGAGAAACTACACCTTATATAAATGACTAAAACTAAAAAACGAGCAAAACTAATACAAATTAAAAATTCTATAACAGGAATAACGGTGTCTGGAGAGAAATAACACTTTATATAAATGATTAATACTAAAAACCAGCGAGACTAATACAAATTAAAACTACTAAAACAGGAATTATGATTTCTGGAGATAAACTACAACTTATATAAATGATTAAAACTAAAAAACGAGTGAAACTAATAAAAATTAAATCTACTATAACAGGAATAACAATGTCTAGAGAGAAAATACACCTTATATAAATGATTAAATCTAAAAAACGAGCGAAAGTAATACAAATTCAATCTACTATAACAGGAGTAACGATGTCTGGAGAGAAACTACACTTCATATAAATGATTAAAACTGAAAAACGGGCGAAACTAATAAAAATTCAAACTACAATAACAGGAATAACGATGTCTAGAGAGAAACTACAACTTATATAATTGATTTAACAAAAAAAACGCAAGAACCTAATAAAATATAAAACTACTATAACAGGAATAACGATGTCTTGAGAGAAATTTCACCTTATATAATTGACTAAAACTAAAAAACGAGCGAAACTAACACAAATTTAAACTACTATAGCAGGAATAATGATGTCTGGAGAGTAACTAAACCTTATATAATTGATAAAAACTAAAAAACGTGCGAAAATAATAAGAATTCAAACTACAATTACAGGAATAACGATGTCTAGAGAGAAACTACAACATATATAATTGATTAAACAAAAAAAACAGGAGAACCTAATAAAAATTAAAACTACTATAACAGGAATAACGATGTCTGAAGAGAATCTACACGTTATATAATTGATTAAAACAAAAAAACGGGCGAAACTAACATTAATTCAAACTACTATAACAGGAATAACGATGTCCGGAGAGAAAATACACCTTCTATAATTGATTAAAACTAAAAAACGGGCGAACCTAACACAAATTTAATCCACTATAACAGAAACGACGATGTCTGGAGAGACACTTCACCTTATATAAATGACTAAAACTAAAAAACGGGCGAAACTAACAAAAATTTAAGCTACTATAACGTGAATAACGATGTCTGGTGAGGATCTACGCCTTATATAATTGATGAAAACTAAAAATCGAGCGAAACTAATATAAATTCATACTACTATAACAGGATTAACAATGACTGGAGAGGAACTACACTTTATATAATTGATTAAAACTAAAAAACGAGCAAAACTAATAAAAATTCATACTACTATAACAGGAAAAACGATGTCTGGAGAGAAACCACACCTTATATAAATGATTAAAACTAAAAAACGGGCGAACCTAACACAAATTTAATCCACTATAACAGAAAGAACGATGTCTGGAGAATCACTTCACCTTATATAAATGACTAAAACTAAAAAACGGGCGAATCTAACACAAATTTAAACTACTATAACGTGAATAACCATGTCTGGTGAGGATTTACGACTTATATAATTGGTGAAAACTAAAGAATGAGCGAAACTAATACAAATTCAAACTAATATAACAGGAATAACGATGTCATGTGAGAAAGTACAACTTATATAAATGATTAAAACAAAAAAACGAGCGAAACTAATCCAAATTAAAACTACTATGATAGGAATTACGATGTCAGGAGAGAAACTACACTTAATATAAATGATAAAAACTAAAAAACGTGCAAAACTAATAAAAATTCAAAATACCAAATCAGGTATAATGATTTCTGGAGAGAAACTACAACTTATATAAATGATTAAAACTAAAAAACGAGCGAAACTAATAAAAATTCAATCTACTACAACAGGAATATCCATGTCTTGATATAAAATACACCTTATATAAATGATTAAATCAAAAAAACGAGCGAAACTAATACAAATTCAAACTACTATAACAGGAATAACGATGTCTAGAGAGAAACTACAACTTATATAATTGCTTAAAACAAAAAAAACGGGCGAACCTAATAAAAATTAAAACTACTATAACAGGAATAACGATGGCTTGAGAGAAACTACACCTTATATAATTGACTAAAACAAAAAAACGTGAGAAACTAATAAAATTTAAATCCACTATAACAGGTATAACGATATCTGGAGAGGAACTTAACCTTATATATTTGATGAAAACCAAAAAACGAGCGAAACTAATAGATATTCAAACTACTATTACAGGAATAACGATGTCTGGAGAGAAACTACACCTTATATAATCGACTAAAACTAAAAAACGAGCAAAACTAATACAAATTAAAAATACTATAACAGGAATAACGGTGTCTGGAGAGAAATAACACTTTATATAAATGATTAAAACTAAAAAACGAGCGAGACTAATACAAATTAAAACTACTAAAACAGGAATTATGATTTCTGGAGATAAACTACAACTTATATAATTGATTAAAACTAAAAAACGAGTGAAACTAATAAAAATTAAATCTACTATAACAGGAATAACAATGTCTTGAGAGAAAATACACCTTATATAAATGATTAAATCTAAAAAACGAGCGAAAGTAATGCAAATTCAATCTACTATAACAGGAGTAACGATGTCTGGAGAGAAACTACACTTCATATAAATGATTAAAACTGAAAAACGGGCGAAACTAATAAAAATTCAAACTACAATAACAGGAATAACGATGTCTTGAGAGAAACTACAACTTATATAATTGATTTAACAAAAAAAACGCAAGAACCTAATAAAATATAAAACTACTATAACAGGAATAACGATGTCTTGAGAGAAATTTCACCTTATATAATTGACTAAAACTAAAAAACGAGCGAAACTAACACAAATTTAAACTACTATAGCAGGAATAATGATGTCTGGAGAGTAACTAAACCTTATATAATTGATAAAAACTAAAAAACGAGCGAAAATAATAAGAATTCAAACTACAATTACAGGAATAACGATGTCTAGAGAGAAACTACAACTTATATAATTGATTAAACAAAAAAAACAGGAGAACCTAATAAAAATTAAAACTACTATAACAGGAATAACGATGTCTGAAGAGAATCTACACGTTATATAATTGATTAAAACAAAAAAACGGGCGAAACTAACATTAATTCAAACTACTATAACAGGAATAACGATGTCCGGAGAGAAAATACACCTTCTATAATTGATTAAAACTAAAAAACGGGCGAACCTAACACAAATTTAATCCACTATTACAGAAACGACGATGTCTGGAGAGACACTTCACCTTATATAAATGACTAAAACTAAAAAACGGGCGAAACTAACACAAATTTAAGCTACTATAACGTGAATAACGATGTCTGGTGAGGATCTACGCCTTATATAATTGATGAAAACTAAAAATCGAGCGAAACTAATATAAATTCATACTACTATAACAGGATTAACAATGACTGGAGAGGAACTACACTTTATATAATTGATTAAAACTAAAAAACGAGCAAAACTAATAAAAATTCATACTACTATAACAGGAAAAACGATGTCTGGAGAGAAACCACACCTTATATAAATGATTAAAACTAAAAAACGGGCGAACCTAACACAAATTTAATCCACTATAACAGAAAGAACGATGTCTGGAGAATCACTTCACCTTATATAAATGACTAAAACTAAAAAACGGGCGAATCTAACACAAATTTAAACTACTATAACGTGAATAACCATGTCTGGTGAGGATTTACGACTTATATAATTGGTGAAAACTAAAGAATGAGCGAAACTAATACAAATTCAAACTATTATAACAGGAATAACGATGTCATGTGAGAAACTACAACTTATATAAATGATTAAAACAAAAAAAACGAGCGAAACTAATCCAAATTAAAACTACTATGAAAGGAATTACGATGTCAGGAGAGAAACTACACTTAATATAAATGATAAAAACTAAAAAACGTGCAAAACTAATAAAAATTCAAAATACCAAATCAGGTATAATGATTTCTGGAGAGAAACTACAACTTATATAAATGATTAAAACTAAAAAACGAGCGAAACTAATAAAAATTCAAACTACTACAACAGGAATATCCATGTCTTGATATAAAATACACCTTATATAAATGATTAAATCAAAAAAACGAGCGAAACTAATACAAATTCAAACTACTATAACAGGAATAACGATGTCTAGAGAGAAACTACAACTTATATAATTGCTTAAAACAAAAAAAACGGGCGAACCTAATAAAAATTAAAACTACTATAACAGGAATAACGATGGCTTGAGAGAAACTACACCTTATATAATTGACTAAAACAAAAAAACGTGAGAAACTAATAAAATTTAAATCCACTATAACAGGTATAACGATATCTGGAGAGGAACTTAACCTTATATATTTGATGAAAACCAAAAAACGAGCGAAACTAATAGATATTCAAACTACTATTACAGGAATAACGATGTCTGGAGAGAAAATACACCTTATATAATCGACTAAAACTAAAAAACGAGCAAAACTAATACAAATTAAAAATACTATAACAGGAATAACGGTGTCTGGAGAGAAATAACACTTTATATAAATGATTAAAACTAAAAAACGAGCGAGACTAATACAAATTAAAACTACTAAAACAGGAATTATGATTTCTGGAGATAAACTACAACTTATATAAATGATTAAAACTAAAAAACGAGTGAAACTAATAAAAATTAAATCTACTATAACAGGAATAACAATGTCTTGAGAGAAAATACACCTTATATAAATGATTAAATCTAAAAAACGAGCGAAAGTAATGCAAATTTAATCTACTATAACAGGAGTAACGATGTCTGGAGAGAAACTACACTTCATATAAATGATTAAAACTGAAAAACGGGCGAAACTAATAAAAATTCAAACTACAATAACAGGAATAACGATGTCTAGAGAGAAACTACAACTTATATAATTGATTAAACAAAAAAAACGCAAGAACCTAATAAAATATAAAACTACTATAACAGGAATAACGATGTCTTGAGAGAAATTTCACCTTATATAATTGACTAAAACTAAAAAACGAGCGAAACTAACACAAATTTAAACTACTATAGCAGGAATAATGATGTCTGGAGAGTAACTAAACCTTATATAATTGATAAAAACTAAAAAACGAGCGAAAATAATAAGAATTCAAACTACAATTACAGGAATAACGATGTCTAGAGAGAAACTACAACTTATATAATTGATTAAACAAAAAAAACAGGAGAACCTAATAAAAATTAAAACTACTATAACAGGAATAACGATGTCTGAAGAGAATCTACACGTTATATTATTGATTAAAACAAAAAAACGGGCGAAACTAACATTAATTCAAACTACTATAACAGGAATAACGATGTCCGGAGAGAAAATACACCTTCATATAATTGATTAAAACTAAAAAACGGGCGAACCTAACACAAATTTAATCCACTATAACAGAAACGACGATGTCTGGAGAGACACTTTACCTTATATAAATGACTAAAACTAAAAAACGGGCGAAACTAACACAAATTTAAGCTACTATAACGTGAATAACGATGTCTGGTGAGGATCTACGCCTTATATAATTGATGAAAACTAAAAATCGAGCGAAACTAATATAAATTCATACTACTATAACAGGATTAACAATGACTGGAGAGGAACTACACTTTATATAATTGATTAAAACTAAAAAACGAGCAAAACTAATAAAAATTCATACTACTATAACAGGAAAAACGATGTCTGGAGAGAAACCACACCTTATATAAATGATTAAAACTAAAAAACGGGCGAACCTAACACAAATTTAATCCACTATAACAGAAAGAACGATGTCTGGAGAATCACTTCACCTTATATAAATGACTAAAACTAAAAAACGGGCGAATCTAACACAAATTTAAACTACTATAACGTGAATAACCATGTCTGGTGAGGATTTACGACTTATATAATTGGTGAAAACTAAAGAATGAGCGAAACTAATACAAATTCAAACTATTATAACAGGAATAACGATGTCATGTGAGAAACTACAACTTATATAAATGATTAAAACAAAAAAACGAGCGAAACTAATCCAAATTAAAACTACTATGAAAGGAATTACGATGTCAGGAGAGAAACTACACTTAATATAAATGATAAAAACTAAAAAACGTGCAAAACTAATATAAATTCAAAATACCAAATCAGGTATAATGATTTCTGGAGAGAAACTACAACTTATATAAATGATTAAAACTAAAAAACGAGCGAAACTAATAAAAATTCAATCTACTACAACAGGAATATCCATGTCTTGATATAAAATACACCTTATATAAATGATTAAATCAAAAAAACGAGCGAAACTAATACAAATTCAAACTACTATAACAGGAATAACGATGTCTAGAGAGAAACTACAACTTATATAATTGCTTAAAACAAAAAAAACGGGCGAACCTAATAAAAATTAAAACTGCTATAACAGGAATAACGATGGCTTGAGAGAAACTACACCTTATATAATTGACTAAAACAAAAAACGTGAGAAACTAATAAAATTTAAATCCACTATAACAGGTATAACGATATCTGGAGAGGAACTTAACCTTATATATTTGATGAAAACCAAAAAACGAGCGAAACTAATAGATATTCAAACTACTATTACAGGAATAACGATGTCTGGAGAGAAACTACACCTTATATAAACGACTAAAACTAAAAAACGAGCAAAACTAATACAAATTAAAAATACTATAACAGGAATAACGGTGTCTGGAGAGAAATAACACTTTATATAAATGATTAAAACTAAAAAACGAGCGAGACTAATACAAATTAAAACTACTAAAACAGGAATTATGATTTCTGGAGATAAACTACAACTTATATAAATGATTAAAACTAAAAAACGAGTGAAACTAATAAAAATTAAATCTACTATAACAGGAATAACAATGTCTTGAGAGAAAATACACCTTATATAAATGATAAAATCTAAAAAACGAGCGAAAGTAATGCAAATTCAATCTACTATAACAGGAGTAACGATGTCTGGAGAGAAACTACACTTCATATAAATGATTAAAACTGAAAAACGGGCGAAACTAATAAAAATTCAAACTACAATAACAGGAATAACGATGTCTAGAGAGAAACTACAACTTATATAATTGATTAAACAAAAAAAACGCAAGAACCTAATAAAATATAAAACTACTATAACAGGAATAACGATGTCTTGAGAGAAATTTCACCTTATATAATTGACTAAAACTAAAAAACGAGCGAAACTAACACAAATTTTAACTACTATAGCAGGAATAATGATGTCTGGAGAGTAACTAAACCTTATATAATTGATAAAAACTAAAAAACGAGCGAAAATAATAAGAATTCAAACTACAATTACAGGAATAACGATGTCTAGAGAGAAACTACAACTTATATAATTGATTAAACAAAAAAAACAGGAGAACCTAATAAAAATTAAAACTACTATAACAGGAATAACGATGTCTGAAGAGAATCTACACGTTATATTATTGATTAAAACAAAAAAACGGGCGAAACTAACATTAATTCAAACTACTATAACAGGAATAACGATGTCCGGAGAGAAAATACACCTTGTGACGGGCTAGGGTTTCTCGGAGAGGAAAGGGCACAAATGAAAGTTACGCGTAAAAACACAAACACCTTTAATCGCCTGGGGCGCACACTACACTACGTAAGCTTCCACAAGAGAGGAGAGAACTGACGCGCACCCTGTTGGCTGCGCGCAAAAACAAATTAAAATGAACAGCAAAGTCCGTTATCGGTCTGGTCTCGTTACAACCTTATATAATTGATTAATACTAAAAAACGGGCGAAACAACCACAATTTTAAACTATTAAAACAGGAATAACGATGTCTGGAGAGGAACTACGACTTATATAATTGATTAAAACTAAAAAACGAGCGAAACTAATCCTAATTAAAATTACTATAAAAGGAATTACGATGTCAGAAGAGAAACTACTCTTTATATAAATGATAAAAACTAAAAAACGTGCAAAACTAATAAAAATTCAAAATACCAAAACAGGAATAATGATTTCTGGAGAGAAACTACAAATTATATAAATGATTAAAACTAAAAAACGAGAGAAACTAATAAAAATTCAATCTACTATAACCGGAATATCCATGTCTTGAGATAAAATACACCTTAAATACATGATTAAATCAAAAAACGAGCGAAACTAATACAAATTCAAAATACTAAAACAGGAATAATGATTTATGGAGAGAAACTAAATCCTATATAAATGATTAAAACTAAAAACGAGCTAAACTAATAAAAATTCAATCTACTATAACAGGAATAACGATGTCTGGAGAGAAACCAAACATTTTATAAATGATTTAAACTAAAAAACGGGTGAAACTAATACAAATTCAAACTACTATAACAGGAATAAACATGTCTGGAGAAAATCTACACTTTATATAATAGAATAAAACTAAAAAACGGGAGAAACTAACACAAATTTAATCTACTATAACAGGAATAACGGTGTCTGGAGAGAATACACACTATATAATTGATTAAAACTAAAAAACGATCGAAACTAATACAAATTCATACTACTATAACAGGAATAACGATGTCTGGAGAAAAACTACACCTTATATAAATGATTAAAACTAAAAAACGAGCGAAACTAACACAAATTCAATATACATTAACAGGAATAACGATGTCTGGATAGAAAATACACCTTATATAAATAATTAAAACTAAAAACCGAGAGAAACTAATACAAAATCAAACTACTATAACAGGAATAACGATGTCTGGAGAGAAACTACACTTCATGTAAATGAAATTAACTAAAAAACGGGCGTAAGCAACACAAATTTGAAACTACTAAAACAGGAATAACTATGTCTGGAGAGGAACTACGACTTATATAATTGATAAAAACTAAAGAATGAGCGAAACTAATACAAATTCAAACTATTATAACAGAAATAACGAGGTCATGATATAAACTACAACTTATATAAATGAATAAATCTAAAAAACGAGCGAAAATAATAAAAATTCAAAATACCAAAACAGGAATAATGATTTCTGGAGAGAAACTACAACTTATATAAATGAATAAAACTAAAAAACGAGCGAAACTAATAAAAACTCAATCAACTATATCAGGAATATCCATGTCTTGAGATAAAATACACCTTATATAAATGATTAAATCAAAAAAACGAGCAAAACTAATAAAAATTCTTTCTACTATAACAGGAATATCCATGTCTTGAGATAAAATACACCATATATAAATGATTAAAACTAAAAAACGGGCGAAACTAACACAAATTTAAACTACTATAATAGGAATAACGATGTCTGGAGAGGAACAAAACCTTATATAATTCATATAAACTAAAAAACGATCGAAACTAATAAAAATTTAAACTACAATAACAGGAATAACGATGTCTGTAGAGGAATTTACCCTTATATAATTGATTAAAACTAAAAAACGGACTAACCTAATTAAAATTTAAACTACTACAACTGGAATAACGATGTCCGGAGAGAAAATACACCTTGTGACGGGCTAGGGTTTCTCGGAGAGGAAAGGGCACAAATGAAAGTTACGCGTAAAAACACAAACACCTTTAATCGCCTGGGGCGCACACTACACTACGTAAGCTTCCACAAGAGAGGAGAGAACTGACGCGCACCCTGTTGGCTGCGCGCAAAAACAAAATAAAATGAACAGCAAAGTCCGTTATCGGTCTGGTCTCGTTACAACCTTATATAATTGATTAATACTAAAAAACGGGCGAAACAACCACAATTTTAAACTATTAAAACAGGAATAACGATGTCTGGAGAGGAACTACGACTTATATAATTGATTAAAACTAAAAAACGAGCGAAACTAATCCTAATTAAAATTACTATAAAAGGAATTACGATGTCAGAAGAGAAACTACTCTTTATATAAATGATAAAAACTAAAAAACGTGCAAAACTAATAAAAATTCAAAATACCAAAACAGGAATAATGATTTCTGGAGAGAAACTACAAATTATATAAATGATTAAAACTAAAAAACGAGAGAAACTAATAAAAATTCAATCTACTATAACCGGAATATCCATGTCTTGAGATAAAATACACCTTAAATACATGATTAAATCAAAAAACGAGCGAAACTAATACAAATTCAAAATACTAAAACAGGAATAATGATTTATGGAGAGAAACTAAATCCTATATAAATGATTAAAACTAAAAACGAGCTAAACTAATAAAAATTCAATCTACTATAACAGGAATAACGATGTCTGGAGAGAAACCAAACATTTTATAAATGATTTAAACTAAAAAACGGGTGAAACTAATACAAATTCAAACTACTATAACAGGAATAAACATGTCTGGAGAAAATCTACACTTTATATAATAGAATAAAACTAAAAAACGGGAGAAACTAACACAAATTTAATCTACTATAACAGGAATAACGGTGTCTGGAGAGAATACACACTATATAATTGATTAAAACTAAAAAACGATCGAAACTAATACAAATTCATACTACTATAACAGGAATAACGATGTCTGGAGAAAAACTACACCTTATATAAATGATTAAAACTAAAAAACGAGCGAAACTAACACAAATTCAATATACATTAACAGGAATAACGATGTCTGGATAGAAAATACACCTTATATAAATGATTAAAACTAAAAACCGAGAGAAACTAATACAAAATCAAACTACTATAACAGGAATAACGATGTCTGGAGAGAAACTACACTTCATGTAAATGAAATTAACTAAAAAACGGGCGTAAGCAACACAAATTTGAAACTACTAAAACAGGAATAACTATGTCTGGAGAGGAACTACGACTTATATAATTGATAAAAACTAAAGAATGAGCGAAACTAATACAAATTCAAACTATTATAACAGAAATAACGAGGTCATGATATAAACTACAACTTATATAAATGAATAAATCTAAAAAACGAGCGAAAATAATAAAAATTCAAAATACCAAAACAGGAATAATGATTTCTGGAGAGAAACTACAACTTATATAAATGAATAAAACTAAAAAACGAGCGAAACTAATAAAAACTCAATCAACTATATCAGGAATATCCATGTCTTGAGATAAAATACACCTTATATAAATGATTAAATCAAAAAAACGAGCAAAACTAATAAAAATTCTTTCTACTATAACAGGAATATCCATGTCTTGAGATAAAATACACCATATATAAATGATTAAAACTAAAAAACGGGCGAAACTAACACAAATTTAAACTACTATAATAGGAATAACGATGTCTGGAGAGGAACAAAACCTTATATAATTCATATAAACTAAAAAACGATCGAAACTAATAAAAATTTAAACTACAATAACAGGAATAACGATGTCTGTAGAGGAATTTACCCTTATATAATTGATTAAAACTAAAAAACGGACTAACCTAATTAAAATTTAAACTACTACAACTGGAATAACGATGTCTTGAGGGAAAGTACACCTTATATATTTGACTAAAACTAAAAAACGAGGTGAACTAATGCAATATCAGACTACTATAACAGGAATAACGATGTCTGGAGAGAAACTACACCATATATAAATGATTAAAACTAAAAAACGAGTAAAACTAATAAAAATTCAATATACTATAAAAGCAATTACGATGTCTGGAGAGATACTACAATTTATATGACTGAATAAAACTAAATAACGAGCGAAACTAACACAAATTTAACTACTATAACGTGAATAACGATGTCTGGTGAGGATCTACGCCTTGTATAATTGATTTAAACTAAAAAACGAGCAAAACTAATAAAAATTCATACTACTATAACAGGAATAACGATGTCTGGAGAGAAACCACACCTTATATAAATGATTAAAACTAAAAAACGGGCGAAACTAATAAAAATTCAATCCACTATACCAGGAATAACAATGTCTTGAGAGAAAATACACCTTATATAAATGATTAAATCTAAAAAACGAGCGAAACTAATAGAAATTCAATTTACTATAACAGGAATAACGATGTCTGGAGAGGAACTACACGTTATATAATTGATTAAAACTAAAAAACTGGCGAAACTAATACCAATTCATTCTACTATTACAGGAATAACGATGTTTGGAGAGAAACTACACCTTACATAAATGATTAAATCTAAATAACGAGCGAAACTAATACAAATTCAAAATACTAAAACAGGAATAACGATGTCTGGAGAGAAACTTCACCATATGTAATTGAATAAAAGTAAAAAACGAGCAAAACTAATACAAATTCAAACTACTATATCATGAATAACGATTTCTTGTGAGAAAATACACCTTATATAATTGATTAAAACCAAAAAACGAGCGAAACTAATACAAATTCAAACTACTATAACAGAAATAACGATGTCTGGAGAGAAACTACAACTTATATAATTGTTTAAAACAAAAAAACGGGAGAAACTAATAAAAGTTAAAACTACTATAACAGGAATATGGATGTCTAGAAGGGAACTACACCTTATATAATTTATTAAAACTAATAAACGGGCGAAACTGACACAAATTCATAATGCTATAACAGGAATAAAGATGTCTGGAGAGAAACTTCACCTTATATAATAGATTAAAACTAAAAAACGAGCGAAACTTGTGGCGATTTTTTCCTCCCCCCCTTTACTCCCGCACTTATACGATAGCACTTAACGAATCGCATGTACGAACATGCAAGTACGAATATCGCTAGTTCGAATATCGCCGATATTCGTGATATCGCCGGACTGAACACCACACCTACGGACGCCACGCCACGGTCGACACGCCCTCCCGTGGTGCCTCTCTGCTTTATATACCCTAATTACCCCTCGCTTCTTTAACCTTCCCTCTTTCCCCTGGTTATGCAAGAACAGTGGAAAAGCGACCAATTACCGGGAATAATTCAACCATTTTGAATTACCCGCCTGACGTCATTACCTCCCTCCTTCACCACCGGCGTCACGTGACAGTCCATTCCGATAGTGGCCTTCCGAGTGACGAGACGCACAGGGGAGCAACGAGTGAAGTCGACGCAGGTGTCCCACTCTCGTTCCCATCCTAACCGGCAGGAAAACATTGTGTGGAGTGGACATTGACCTACCGGGAGCCGGAAGAGGATAGTAACTATTGGATGTGATTTAACTGACTTTAACTAAGTTTCGTTTCGAATCGCCTTCACCTACGAGGTGTATTGTGTTTTGTGGTATTACTTAAATCTATTCAAATTCAACTGTTGGATTGTTATATGTCTATATTTATATGTTCTATTTATAGTTTGTCATTAGCATTTAGCACATCAGTGGATGTTTTTGCACCGAAAATTATAGTTCGCTGCAAAATTGGAGGCACCGGAGAGATTTTAAATATAAGGTTGTTAATTGTCTAAACTGATTGTTGCTATGCTTTCTGGTTCTTTTGTGGTATAGTTCTTGGATTTTGTCCTATTCCTCGTTTACTCAATCTCTTTTAGTCCTATTGCTCTCTTTCACTTTTCACTCGTCCGCCCCAGTACATCAGTCACGTAATTCCCCTGTTATTTGTTACTCTTTGATTCTCTCTCTCAAACATGTCGAAGGAACGAGGTAAAACGGAGGCTACCGTGCGCGCCGAAGGCACTCAGTACGATGAAACCGAGATGGTTCCCCAGTTTTCCGATTGCGTAAGAGTTGCTAACCAGCTGTTACTCGAAATTCCCCCCTTCCAGGAATCTACCTCCGAGAATTGGTTCACTTTTATATCCGCGGTGTCCGATGTATTGTCTTTGTCACTTATTCCGGAACACTACTTGCTGATATTACTTTTGTCTAAACTTCCGGCCAATTGTCGCCAGTTTTGGTTGTCGGTAGTTAATCAAAAGGTGCCCTGGGAGAAGATAATACCGAAAGTATGGGAAACTTTCGTCTCTAATAGGGAATTAGAACGACTCGTCACTACTAAGGTGAAAAGATTCCAACTCCCCCACGAATCTCCTCGCGATTTTCTTTATTCCGTGCGAGGTGCTGCAAAGGCGCTGGGAAAATCGTATTCAGTTAAGGAGTTTATTGAATTGATATTGGAAGGTTTAAGTCCCATCGCCCAAGCCACTTTAACTTTCGCTAAACGGCCTCAAACCCTACAGGACCTGGAATCCCTGATGACTCATGCGGCCAAGGCCATGATGAATCGAGCGGAATACGCCGCGATTCACTCCCCGTCAAATTCTCAGATCTCACTCCCTTCTCCCGCTCTGCCCCTAATATCACCGCCTCATGTCACCTGTTCTTTCTGTCATAAGTCTGGACATTCCTCCCGTAACTGTCGGAGAAGAAGAGAGAGAGAAGATCGTCCCGCGAGGCTACGAGCAAATTACCCGGCTATTTTGAATGCCAACTTCGCCGAATATCTACAATTGCCATTTGTACATTGCGAAGTTCATACCGCAAAGATTAAAGCATTGCTAGATACCGGTTCTTCCCTGTCGCTGCTCAATTACGACACCTGGCAGAAAATTCCTCGTCGTGGGCGTCTTCAGCGATGCAATATCAAATGCCGTAACGTCACCAGTCTTCCCCTCGTTCTCACGAGATGCATCAATTTAAGAATTCGCCTAAAAAATCTTTCGTGGAGAGTAGGGATAAAAAGCGGCTTTTGGGACAACCTTGACCATGAATTGGCGAATACGTGTGTGAACTGACCTATACGTGGACTGTGTTGTGTTCTGCGTAAGTCATTGACCTTGTCGTAGGTCTGGTTGGGTCATTGGCCTGGTAGTGTGTATGATGTAGGTGGGATTTTGTTAAAAAGCGGGGATTGGGACAACCTAGTCTGTGAATTGGCGAATATTGAATTGGCGAATACGTGTGTGAACTGACCGTGTTGAGTTCTGCGTAAGTCCTTGTCGTAGGTCATTGGTCTGGTTGTGTGTATGATTAAGGTGTGATTCTGTGTGTGTTTAGCGATGATGTAGTGGAATGATGTGATATTGTGTAAGGTAATGGTATTGGTTTTGCGTTAGTGTGGTCATTGGTCTGGTTGTGTGTATGATTCAGGTGTGATTCTGCGTGTGTTTAGCGATGATGTTGTGGAATGATGTGATATTGTGTAAGGTAATGGTACTGGTTTTGCGTTATTGTTGATATTCGCATGGAAGTTGAATGACCCTTTCGCTTCTGCGTCATTCGTTGACCCTAATTTTCGCAATGTTTACATGTTTGAGGTGTGTATGTGTAAAGATGTGATTTTGCAGAGTCATTGACCAAGTGGTAGGTTTGTTTCGGTCATTGGCCTTGTTGTGGGTATGATAGAGGTGTGTGATGAAGTGTAAAGATGTGATTTTGCAGAGTCATTGACCTAGTGATAGGCCTGTTTCGGTCATTGCGTGTTTTTATATTCGAATGGGGGTGATATTGTGTAAGGTAATGGTACTGGTTTTGCGTTATTGTTGATATTCGCAATGTTTACCTGTTTGGTATGAGTTAGTGCGATATGGTGTAGCCAAGTGAAAGTTGAATGACCCTTTCGCTTCTGCGCCAGTCGTTGACCCGTGGAGGGGATAGGGCCTTCCAATATTTACATCTGCGTGTGTTTTGGTTTCTCCTCAGCGCGTGTCTTCGGTCGGTCGTTTACCCTTCTAAGCAGGTTTTCGACGAGCTAAGTAGGTCACCAACTTTTAGGTAAAGAAAAACCGGTTCTGAGTGGGGTGGGGACGGTTGAAATGATTCAAAATGAAACAACATCGAGTAGGCAGATCATGTTTATTGTCGTTCCCTCTCATACCATTCTTCCATTTTTTGTATTTCGTGACATGTAGTCGTCATATCTTCCATATCATGCGGATGATACAATTCAATGTAATCAATAGGTATAAATTTCAGATCTGGTCTCTTGACCCACTTCCAATTATGTTCATGATAGGTCCGAATAACTGACCCAACTTTATGTATAATTGCAAGTTGTTTTAAGTCCTTAACTGAAATGTAATTGTTTTCCAATCAATAATTTCTTAGATTTATAATATACTAATAATATCAAATATTAATTATATCCATTACCTTTGGAGAGCGTTTTGATGCGTAGAAGATTTATGTGCACCTCTGTCCTCTATCGAATCTCAGATCTAAATGATTCAACGTATGAGAAACTCTCTCGAGGAATCAGCAGGTCTTAACTTGTCGAAGGTTGATTGGGAGGTGAAATAAAATGGATAAGGATAGGTTATTGACCTCTACGGTCGGGATGGGTTTTATCAAGTAAATAAAACATGATAAAATTTTAAAAATCGATTTATTTTTTTATTCAATCAATATCATCTTGACAAAAAATGCATTCTTAATCAGTTTCATCACAACATGAAAAACCAAACATGATACAATTGCGTTTTTCTCTTCTGTGATCATCTAGTGGTACATCACCTTCACGCCACTGTGTCATCCGCAATCCGCAGTAAACACATTGAACTGTATCGTATGTTCCGCAGCAGTACACCATTCCGGCTTCGGCGAGATTCTCAGGAGACACCGATGTATTCTTCCATTCCTTGAATGTCTTTATGCGTGCACTTCTTTCCAATAAATTAATGTCACTTAAATTGAGACGACACCATTCAGCGAGAGAAAATGCCCGACTGTGGGAGCAAATATCTGGCATATCTATTCGAAAATGGTAAATACACTCAGTACCAATTCTCTTATTCAGCTTCTCTAGTGCAGGGCAGTCGAAGTCATCTAAGTTATAGACATTTTTAATTTGCGAATGGATGGCCTTTCTTAGAAATTTACACTTTTCCACTCCTTTAGTAAAGATGTAATCGAATGGCCTTGTATATTCCTTCAATATGTATTCTGCCATATCATATTCCACATCGCCAATATGCTCATCTATAGCATGATACTCTTGCGTGGTCCATACATTGACGCTATTTGAATGATTTTCCAACTTAGGCGTTTTAAAAATCCAATGTTGACTTGCAAAGGTGTTTAATGAGATTATGGATAATTCTCGCAACAAAAAACGTCCCGATGCATCTTTGTCAAGATTGAAGTCAACAATAGCTGAATTCATGTTTGCTACTGATGGTGGAAAGTATCATCGCACTATATTTATCATCCTGCAAATTTCACTGAGCCAGTCAGCGGATCATACCAAAATGACTCATCACTGATCACTAAGCAATGAGCGCTAGTTCTAGATAGGAAATTTGTTTCTGATTCGAAGTCTACTCTAACGTCTACAGCACCTGAAGTGATTGATTCATCTTGCTTCGAACAATCAATGACTGCGATAGGTGCGATATTAACGAATTGATCACGTGACAACAAAGGTTTTGGTTCATTTCCATAATATGATTTCTGAAATTTTGCGTACATATTGTAAAGCTCAGCTATCTGCCCCTTGCTAAAATTTAAATCTAATACATCGTAGGGGAAACTTTTATTATTGAGAAAAACTTGAATGCCTCTTAAATTACAGTGGTCGAAAACACTGCTATCCCGCTGTACAATATTATTCCGTGATGTTTGAAATGCGAATATAACATAACGAGGTTTACCAAACTGAGAGGTTGTCTTTACGACCCAAGTCTGTTTTTCACTTCTCGGTAATTCTGGGTAGGATGAAAGTTTCCAGCGTCGATACGTTATCTGAATAGGTTTATTTTGATCAATACGTTTGAGTAAAAGTAATTTCTGCTTATCGGATACTGTAACATATGGAATTCTCCAACAAATTTTATCAATTGTAATTTTAGCTTTCACATTATTGGTAGATACGTAGCAGTTATCATCAGTGCGTGCTCTGATTAAAATGAGTTCATGATTTCCGTTGATAAAAATCTTATCATTATCTTCCATTAACCCAAACATTGTATTCAGCGGGATACAAACGTTAAAATTCCCATCTTCCAATACCTCGCTCGACTTTCCGGGGATTACCCATCCTGCATTTAGTAATCCTTTCGATGTACTATCTGTTAGTGAAACATAACCCTTGAGAGTGCAGGTAACTCCTGGATTTCTCACGCTGTCTATTTCAGCACCATTTAAACAATAACGAGCCTCAGAAAAAAGATGATAGAAAGCATTATTTACAAGCGTGGTGGTTGATGCTATACCGGATCCATCTTCATTAGTAATATGACCTTCTATATAGATGTGACTTTGACTTGGAAGAATAAAATCAGATTGATTTTGAACTACCATACGAATTTCATCATTGTAATCGAACTTTGATTGTGTGTAAGGATGATGAGTATGGTACTCGATGGAAGTTATTGATTCATCATAACGCGCACTGGAGTCTATATTTAATATATCCATTTCGGATGCAGACGGAACCCGAGAGATTCTAGAAACTGTATGTTATTAGATGATAACGGTTTAGCAGTACGTGGTGTACTAATCCATCTCATCGCCGCACCGCGATTATAAGGATTTCGAGTAAAATCAAGACCCATTTTCCTTTAAATGTAATCTAATTGTAATAGTTTCGTTGCGGAAGTCTACTGGATTTCCGTTTTGATCTAACAATCTGAGAGTGATGTTGTTTATCGTTCTGGTATTCACAGGCAAATAAATTATCTCACTAGGTCTTTCTATTATTTTATACCCCGGTGGAACTTCAGGAAAAAACTGATGTAATATATGCACATTCTCACCGTTTTTATACGAACCTTCTACAATGTTACATTCGATAAGAATGTCATTTACGTGAAAAACGTCTACAATATTGTCTGATATGTGTCTTACTTTTGCTTCCAATTTTCTCTTCGCAAATCCGAGAAGTGATGCTATCGAACCATGTTTAGTAAAATCCACCTCAAAGTTACAAGTCAATGCTGAACGTAAAGTATTATTATTTGCTTCGATCTTTATTGCATCTTTTCCTAAAACACTTTGTAAATATTCGTTTAAATCATCAATTTCATATGTTCCTGTTGGTATTACCACAGAATTTCCGCTTCCATAGTGGAAGATATTGTTCCCATCGAACACGTTAGGTATTGTATAATAAGTTTCTAAACTCACACATCCTATGCTATAATTTTTATCAGCATCCAAGGTGATCTCGGGAAAATAATCAGCATTAAGAGTGGATGTTTTACCCGTAAACGTTAACGTCCAAGACATGACTAATTACAATTCCAGATGTTTGCATCTTTATTCAAAAATTTTAAACATAAATGACCGCAATTTACAGCTTTTGT
Source organism: Tanypteryx hageni (assembly GCA_028673005.1). NCBI lineage: Eukaryota > Metazoa > Arthropoda > Insecta > Odonata > Petaluridae > Tanypteryx > Tanypteryx hageni. The sequence goes on along the minus strand of CM054120.1, from coordinate 14,962,893 downwards.
TTTCTGATATCTATCTCTGTTATAATGAATCGTGCTATTTTTAAAATAATTTAGGAGTTCTGTAGGTGGTGGAAGATTTCCAAAACTGTCAAAGTAATCAACATGTTTGCCCGTTTTTCTGTAACACACCCAATGTGTTCCCGCCCCATCAGAGTCATCCAAATTTACAATACCACTCTCATTAGACCACGGCGATCGTAAAGGCAATCCGTCTCTCATAAATACGCCTCGAAAATTTGGAATATTTAACTTCTTAACATAGTGAAGTAGATCAAAATTGGAGAGCGCTCTCTTAGGTAACCTACTTAAAAGTTTTTTTTTTTATTCGGTGGTGAAATGTATAAGCCTAATCCCTTCTTATATGGTTTCATATAGAGCCCTTTCCCACGCAACGCTATTGCTTCCATTCTAGCATTATGTCTTTTCGATTCTTCCAATCTCTTTTTTGCGGCATTTGCCTCAGAAGCAGCTTTTATTATACCTGATGCACCACCTGCCAAACCACCTAATGCTGACAACCCTGCAAATAAAGGTATTAGTGGGATAATTCCTCCAGTCTTTGGAATTGGTATAACTCTAGGCGTAGTATATTTACTCCTTTTCTTTTTCACATCCCTTCGAATAACATTAAGTGTTAATTTAGCAGCCTGATTGAGGTTTTTATTTTTCAAGTTTTTCATTGCTACTCGAGCTCTCCGCATGATATTTCTAAAACAGTTAGACTTTCTAGTTCCACTACCCACCTTCACTTTTGCTTTCATTATATTCGTAACTATACCTGCAGATATCTTTTCACCTAAACTCGCGTCTTTTGATTTTACACGTTGTCAAGCCTTTTCGGCTAGATCGAGGTCGGCTTTATGTCTATCAGATAAATCTTTAGATTTAGAGTATGCTATGTCGTGTTGTTTACAATAAGCATCTAGTGGATTTATACCTTGATCTCCTCTTGCAAGACGTTGTTTTAATTTCGTCCCTGGACCACAGAATTGGTACCCTGGTAAATGAAGCTCAAATGGTAACTTATTAATGACACTATTCACCAGTCCTTTTCCAGATGCGTACCGACTCATACTAATGTGGTAGAAAGTTTGTTTTGCTATTTATTTAAACTCACGGTGGAAAGAATATCATTATAATGGAGGTAGAGGAACAGTGCGAAAAGCTCCCGATAGGTACATTCTCGTTTGATGAATGTAAACCGCGCGAGAGGCATGGTCCCTTGCTTCCTGAAAGTATCCGCTGCATTGTTTGCGGTCCATCTAATTCTGGTAAAACAAATGTAATAATTAATCTTCTCACAGAGACAAATGGGCTAAAGTATGAAAACGTGTATTTATACAGTAAGTCGTTGAATCAACCAAAATATTTATTTCTGCAAAATATTCTTTCCTTAGTTCCTGAAATTGGACACTTCTTTTTCAAAGACAACAAAGGAGTTGTAAATATAGATGATGTAAGACCGCACTCTGTATTTATATTTGATGACATTTCTTGTGAAAAGCAAGATAATATGAGAATATATTTTAGCAGTGGTCGGCACAAGATGATTGATTGTTTTTATCTTGCTCAGACTTATTCAAAAGTTCCGAAGCAATTGATACGGGATAATGTAAATTTGATTATACTTTTTAAGCAGGATGAATTAAATCTCAAGCATATTTATGATGATCATGTAAATACGGATATGACCTTTGCGCAATTTAAGAACATATGCATGGAGTGTTGGAGGGATAAATATGGCTTTATGGTAATAGATAAAGAATGTGATATTAATAAGGGACGCTATAGAAAAATGTTTGATTCTTTTATAAAACCACATAACATTTCATAGGTTCATTCAGTGTTTACAGGGTAATTAAACCGATATGTTTCAAGATAAAAGAAAGAGAAAAGCTGAAGAGGATCTGACTCGTGAAATCATTAAAAGAAGTGATAATATCCGAGAGAAATACAATAATTTAAAAAGAGCGCAGAGATCAGAACAAGATTTTTTATCACAGTCATTTAAACCAATTGTTGATCCTTTAAATGACCTCGTGCGACAAACCAAATCTCAAAATATCTCCAAACCTACTGTAAATAAACAGTCCGATGAAAAATCTCCAGACAAAACTCTTTTTAGTAATTACATTAAATTGGCTATGAGCAATGATAAGAGATTAGATCGTACTTTTGGAGTCAGATATAGCGGAACTGATTGGTTTATTGGAGATTCACCTGTTGAAATGGATGATGAAAACCTCATCGTGAGAGATAAGACTTATGTTGAGACACCGGGACTGCTTGAGCTTTTATTTATGACGAAACCAAAAATGGATGAAGTTAAGCCTAAGGATATGGAAAATTATCGTCAAATATTAATAGATACCAATGCTCATAAACGAGGATATAATAGTCGGGAGAAGATAAACAGTAATCGAGGATCTAAGTACGTAAAAATTATATCTAAATTGTTTCCCAATTCTACAGCAGGCCGAGGGATGGATGTTTCACAACCTATCATTGAGTATTGGGATGACCCGAATGAACTTGTGGACAGACTTAAATTAATTCTTTCATCTAAGGCTTCGGGGCATTCAGGTCACGACAATGAAATTGTCGCCATCATAGAAGAGCTTAGAGATAGCGATATCATTATATAAGATATGATAGCGATTTTACTTTCGCAGTAAAATAATGCCTGTGGATAAGTTTGGACGTTCTTTGAGGAGAAGAAGGAGGATGGATTCGTATGATATGCTAGGAAATCGTTTAACAAATTTAGCTTCTCCTATAGACACCAATGATGCTGTCACAAAAGGATATTTGAGAGATAACACACTTTCATTGACTAAACATCAAATAAATGCTGACAATCGTCGCATATCTAATATAGGCAAATCTCTTCAACCTAGAGATGCTGTCTCAAAAGAGTACGTGGACTTTCGAATACCAGGAGCGACGAGACATTATATTTCAGCAGGTGGACGAAGAATCGTAAGTGCGAAAGAACCAATAGATGAGGGTGATGTAGTAAATAAACGTTTTTTGCTTCAAAATGCTATAACAATAGCAAAAGACACTACGAGTGCAAAGAAAACCCGAATAACGGATTTGAATGATCCTCAGGATGAATATGATGCAGTTAATTATAAGACCTTGCTTACAAAATTACAGAATGCTGTTATCATGGATAGCGGTGTGATAGATGTGAAAAGTCATCGGATAACAAACGTATCAAACCCTCAAGATGAAAGTGACGCTGTTAATTTTAAGACTTTGCTTGAAAGCTCAACAGTTCATCTAAATCATGTTGCAAATAACACTATCACGCTAAATAAGAATAAATTTGATGCACGCGGACATGCTCTGACTAATGTGAGAGATCCTGTGGAAGAAACAGACGTTGTCAATTTGGGTTATTTGAGGAGATTGCTTTTAAAACGTCAGTATTAATAGAGGAACATTTCAACGGTCACGGAATAATTATGCAGTCAACCTAGACGTGAAGATGGATATCAGACGTGGAATTGTCAATGAACTTCACAAACCAGCGAGGAAGAATTATGAACGAAGAAAAGTTCTGATAAAAGGTTTGGACGACTTATGGCAAGCTGATTTGGTAGAAATGCTTCCTTATTCAAGTGAAAATCGTGGATACAAATACCTATTAACCATGATAGATGCCTTATCAAAATACGCTTGGGCTGTTCCTGTGAAACGAAAAACCTCAGAAGATGTCTCGCGGGCTGTGAAGATGATTCTCAAACAAAGGAAACCGAGAAATATTCAAACTGATCAAGGGAAAGAGTTTTACAACAATAAATTCATTGGTTTGATGAAAAAACATGGAATTAACCATTACAGCACATTTAGCACAATGAAAGCTTCAATAGTAGAACGATGGAACCGTACTCTTAAAACTGAAATGTGGAAACGATTTAGTTTACAAGGTAACCACAAATGGTTAACAATATTACCTATTTTAGTTCAAGAGTATAATAATAGGGTACATAGAACGATCAAGATGAAACCTGCTGATGTCACTAAGGAGAATGAAAAGGATATATTATCAAGAATTTATCAAAGGAAAATAAGAAAAGGCGCTAAAAAGGTCAAATTTAGTGAAGGGGACAATGTACGCATATCAAAAAGCAAGGCAATATTTGAAAAAGGTTTTACGCCTTCTTGGTCTACAGAGATATTTGTCATAGAGGAAGTAAAAAATACGGTTCCACCAACTTATATTCTCAGAGACCAAAATAATCAACCTATTAAAGGCGGCTTTTATCAAGAGGAATTGCAGAAAACAAAGTTCCAGGATGTTTACTTAGTGGAAAAGATTTTGAAGAGACGTGGTGATAAGGCGTACGTTAAATGGTTGGGATTCGACAATTGTTATAACACATGGGAAGATGTAAATCAAATGTTGAAATAAATAAAAGATTTATGTTTCATATTCAATTGTTTTTATTCCAATTTAGGAAATAATTTTCCATCACCAATAGAATAAAGCGCAATTCAATTGCGCACACATTTCACATAAAAAGTACAGAAATATCAATACTAAAAACTAAATAGAAAAAAATTATTTCAATTGCGCACACACAACACATAAAAAGTACAGAAATATCAATACTAAAAACTAAATAGAAAAAAAAAATATTTCAATTGCACGCACATTTCACTTAAAAAGTACAGAAATATCAATACTAAAAACTAAATAGAAAAAAAAATTATTTTCATTCGTCATTCGGAGTTAAGTAATGACCATGAGCTAATGTATTGATTCCATCACATAAAATGTACCTCTTGTCATCAAAAGGTGATAACGATAGTTTGTTCACTTCTACAGAATATAACTCATGTTTTTTAGATCTTATCTGTCTAAATGATGTCATTTTTTCTTTACTTTCATTCAAACAGTCCAAATAATCTTTGAATTTTATTTTACTGTTAACGGCGCATTTTTTAACGCCTTTGGCACGCTTTTTTTCCTCACCGTCGATGATAATGGAATACATCTTTGCTCTCAATCCTACAAATTCAGAGATTGATTTTGCACAGGCTTCATCTTTAAATTTACCCAACACTTTCTTATTTGCCAAAGAATAACATTTGTGATCAGTTGGATAGTCTGAAGTATCAAAGAAAGAAATATTTTTTATCAAGTCTTCATAAAAATCATCCGTTTTTACCTCGTAAATAAATGAATCTGTATCCATATACAACAATTTTAGATTTTCTTTATCATACATGGACTTCATTACGTTGTAATGAAAATCATACATTAAAATTTTAGATAAATCTAAAATTGCCATTCCTACATAAATGGGTTTATCAAAAACAATTTTTTCTTTCGCCATATGTACTGCGACCAGATTTTCCGAATATATGGTTCGATCTAGAAAATTACTTTTTGCTATTACTTTTTGCAATCTTTTCATGTCACAGATCAATTCAATATTTATTCTTTTACGTACGTTCTCCATAGATTTCCCAAAAACTGAATTGTTCATTAATTTAAAGAATTCCTTTTCGAAATCGTTAGTAGCCAATTTCCGCTTCTCAGTATTATTTAATATATATGACTCAAGCCAATTAGATTGTTGAAATTCTATTATTCTATTAATATTTTTTAATTTTAACCCTAGCTGTAATGCTTGTTTCAACAGAGAAATGTGAATTACATAGCGTTTCTTATTGAATAATGTTGTTAGAAGTTTTTTCTGATCTGAACCTGGCGGGTTATCATTTTCAGGTAGAAGGGGAAATTCGTTATGCTGATCGTGAAGGTAACTTGGGTATTCCAAATCTACATCTAACAAATACCCTACGGTGCCTTCATCATCAATCTCTTCAATGTCTCCTATATCTTTTGGATCAACCCATCTAAATCCCGAATAAGGCATTTTTTTACACATACTATACCCATACAAGTTATTTGCGTCTATATATGCTATATATGAACTTTCTTCTCTAGGATTATATTCATTCATGTACTTATTGTTTGCTTTCGAATATCGTTTAACACATTGAGCCAAACCTCCCCTGATTCCACGTTCTATCATAATAATCATATCGTAATCAGTCAGTAGATCTAATTTTGCTTTACTATGTTTGAGGGCGGCTTCCCAAGCAAGTCCGGGGGATGTGAAATAGTAACTAGGATCCAAACCATATGATTGCAAACATTCACTGCGGAAATTCTCAAATACATCGACGAGTCCCACAACGTCACCCGTCAGATATATATCGCTGTACTCCCCTAAGTTTTTAACATTGAAAGTCTCCCACACTTTTTTAGCATGCTCATAGTCAGAAATAGAAAGCTCAGTTTCATTTAATTTATTTACAAAAGAATCCATCGGAGGAAGAAATGGCAATTCTAATTTTTCAAAACAATCGATGAAATCATATGGAAAAACACCTTTCTTTGTAATTAATTTAAATTGTTCACCATGAAAGTGTTTTGATGTCTCTACGAATTTTGACGCTGGGAGAATTGACATTAAATACTCTAAGCTATAGGGCATAAATCTATATGTATCCACAAATCTTAACTGTATGTTCCCAATATACTTTATAAAGCTAATATATCGCTCCTCTGTATTGGGAATCACTCCTATCCTCCCTGGAATATTTCCCAGTTCTTTTATAATAAAATGTGAATCATAACCACTCAAATTGTGTATGTACACAGGAATGAAATTCGGATTCTTAAAATTTAAATTACATATTCGATGAGCAGCTCCTCTAAACTCCCCACTCAAATGACAATGATCTTTAACTTTATAATTTTTGCTATTTTCTTCAATTTTTCCTCCGCAAATATGACAATCAGCACAGTTTTTGTAATTTTCTTCTTGTATTGACGTTAATTCTATCATTCCAATTTTCCTTGCATAAATATCTGAAATTTTGTTTGCTAGATAAGCTAAGTACTCTACTAATTTATATGCTGCATCTACTCCTCGATATATGTATGGTTTCTGTGGAATAATATCTGCCGCAAAAGATGATTTAACATAAACGCAAAAGCTCATTGCTTCATGTTTCTGATATGAAGACGTGTGGGAACTTGTCGGATCTCCAGGACAACCTTGAATGGGTAGTAATATTGATTCGATATCAGCATAAATTACAAAGGGAACTCGAAGATTGTTTTGATAATTTTTAAATTCTATATGCGGTACTTTACCATCTTTAATTTCAGGCAGAACAATTCTTGTTGGATGATTAAATTTACATAATTCTAAATGATTTCTTAATCGAATTTCACGGTCATTACCTGTGTAGTAATTAAAACATCGTTTACAAATCGATATTGAACGTTTACTTTTAATAAGTTGACGGGAAATTAGTCTATTGAAGTTCTTTATCCAAACATAGTGAATTTCATTGCCCTCAGTCAATAGCAACAGATCGCGATGATCCACTAATTCTTCATCAACAACTTTCAACGGATACACATTAGAGTCATTATCAATACCGAATACGTTGATGCTAATGTTATTTCGACGTTCAAATAATTTTATCTGATTCAAAGGTGTGGGAAAATTTATACAGTCAAAATCGTAAGAATGAGTTATATTTCTGTAGGAACTTACTCTCTCAGGATGGTGAATGGTAACTAATTTTCCAAGAATAGAATATCGAAAACAATTATTGTCTAAATTTTGCACATTTACACATGCTCTAGTTGATGCTATGCAATTTGGTAGATTAATATATTTTCTTCCTCTTAAAGGTTTAAACACGTTAATTCTAAGTAATATGTGAACAATTTCATTTAACATCCACCCACTTTTTTTTGTTCCACTCTCTTCCATCTCACATGTGATTTTTTTTAGGGCTGAATCTACCATCTCACCTACATTTGAATCCATATAAACAGCTACATTTTTAGTTTTGAAAGCTCGCTTCTGTTCTTCACCAGCAATATTGACGAAGTTACATTCTAAAAATATGTTAAATTTTAATGTTTTATCTACTATTAAATTTTTTCTAATTTTATCAACCAAATATATTCTTTTATTTTCTAGAAATGTTTCTACACTCTTACAATCCTTAATATTACTAAATTTATAGGTTCTCAAAGAACCATTAAATGCTACTTCTACTTCGTCTTCTTCAACTCTTCTTTTTTTATCGCCGATCACCGACGTGTCTCTTTCACTTTCTAAATCATTACCCACGATCGGACTGTTTGTATAACTGTCTAAATATTCACTCAATTTTCTTTTTTTCCAGTGTTTTTCCATCGTTACACTATTGTCACATCATGAACATTCCCAAGTTTTCCCTTATATATTAAATTATGTTTTTCTTCCCCAATATTATATTCTTCTAGCTCTTTTGAGGAGAACTGACTAGGGTCGAATCTCTTCGGCAGGAAAACTTTCCAAGACTCACCGTTCCTTTCAATGTATGCTCTTAGTGTCGGACCGTATTTGGCGTCAACCACATCAAATCTCAAAATCCGGTATTCGACGTGCTTTTCGAGCTCACCAATTGGTTTGTAGGCTACTATTTGCGATTGATCGTTCAATTTTTTCATGAATGCCATCTGAAAAGACAAAAGAAAAAGAACAAAGAATAGTTTTTGTCCACAATAACCTCACTGGAGTTAAAATTACCATTAATTCATACATCATTAAATAATTTATCAGTAGGTACTTACTTTTTATATTGAAACGCTTCTGAACTGTTGAGTAATCTGCAACTGACAACTGTATCTTCACTCGAATGAAAATAAAACGTTGCTTTACATCAGCGCGGAAAAAGACGAGTGTCTTCGAAGGTTGATCTTTGATTTCTGCTAGATTTCTACCATTTCCTTCGATATATATATATATATATATATATATATATATATATAATACCCCACGCTCCCGGTGACGTAATAGAAAACTCATTGCCATGGGTTTCTAAAATGGGAAATAAAAATTTAACTTCGGTTTCTAAAGCCTCATACCGGGTTTCATAATACTTTCACTTTTACCTCGGGCTACGTAATAGAAAACTCGTTCCCATGGATTTTTAAATTGGGAAATAAAAATTTAAAAATTTGTGACGTGATAAATTATCATCTATCACAAGTCCTCCATCCATGGTTCTAATACGATATTCTTGACGGTTACGTAATAGAAAACTCGTTCCCATGGGTTTCTAAATTGGGAAATAAAAATTTGATTTCGGTTTTAAAAGCCTCGTACCGGGTTTCATAATACTTTCACTTTTACCTCGGAAGAGTGTGAGTTTGACTCCTTTTTTATGTTAACGAAATTCCGCTTAGAATGTCTCCTGATTTGAGACGTAATAAATTTGGGAAATAAAAATTTAGCTCCGGTTTCAAAAGCCTCGTACCAAGATTCATGGAAATAAAACACATGTTTGAGATAATCAGTTTATTTATTTATTTAAAAAAAGTACAGCAACTACTTCCAGAATTCAATATGATTATCCCTTTTAATCGTTTTAAAATATTCATCGTCTTCTCTCCACCAGCAGAATTCTTCAATCGCTTGATTTCTCACGTCTTCAATCATATCCTCTCTATCGTCTGCTTTAATATCAGTACTGTTCGTTCTTCCACTTTGCACATTCACCACGGTGTTGGCTCGATTTTTCAACTCCTGTTGCGCCTCACAATGTGCTCGTCTTATCTTATCCATACCTTCCTTGAATTTGAGTTCTTCAGCAAAGCTTTACTCTAAAGTGAGTCTTGATTTGATATTACCTCGATATATATAACACATCCCGAATTGTATTAATTATGTCAAGCACATCGATGGTTTTTGTTTATTTTCTATGACGATTACAATAAATTTTTAAATTGTTTTTGTACATAATTTATGATAGTGAATTTTCTATGACGAGTCCAAATAAATTAATTTTTAATTCGTTTATGCATATTCATTTTGTTTCCGAAAATATATTTTCTATGATGGATCACAAAATATTTTTTGTTAATCGAAATCTTTCTGTCTCTAGCGGAGTTCTCCCAATTCGTTTCTGCACATTCATTCTGTGCGTTTCCGAAAGAATACTTTCTATGATAGGTCCTAAATAATTAATTTTTAATCTAAATCTTTCTCTGTCTCTAGCAATGGTCTCCCAGTAACATTTTCTTGCTTCTCTGCTAGCAAACGAATATACATACAAAACTTTCACGCTTATATTATCTCCAAACCTTACAGATTTCTCGGATACTATTGGCTCTCTCTTCTCCTCATGAATCGAGGTCAGCTTCTGTGAATCCATTTCTTTTTTTTTGTCGGATATAAATGGACTCGTCAAGCGACCACGATGGTACTGCGCTAACGGCTGGTGTGTGGTAAACTACTACCGTGTCTAGAGTTATACCGAGACAACCATGAGTGGAAAATACGCAATATTGCTTACAGCCGTTAAGATTACAACTCAGGGTGACGAGAAGTGTACCTCTCAGATATTAAGTGAAACTCACGAAATTCAAAATTTAGATTATTTACGTCTCCGCAGCTATGATTTCACTTTAGCAACATTGGAATTGCCAGGTGAATATTTGTTGCAGCTTTCCCTTGGAACTCGTGCGTCTTTTGAAGATGTGTTGACAGAAGATAATCTCTCTGATGTGAAAGAAGACATTTTAAGTTTCGTGTTAATCATAGAAAGGAAGATATGTGGCAATGTTTTACCACCTCTTCTTATGCAGTGTGAAGATGGTAAAAAGTCTTCATCAAAGTGTAAAATAAATGAAAATATTGACGTGATAATAACATTAAGACTCATTCAATTATTGGATAATGGATTCAGAAAAGAACTTATCGAAGCAAAGAAAGACGATTTAGTAAAAAGTGGACTGGTGAAGTCGTTATTAAAAGAGGCCATAACAAATGAAGCGACATGGAGGTTATTTAATAATAAATATAGAATGAGTATGGAGCAATGTTTGTAAAAAACTAACTTTGTATATTATTTTTGTTAAATAAATCGATTTTTAACTTTTCTCGTGTTTTATTTACTTGATAAAACCTGCCCCGACCGTAGGTTTTTAAAACAACTAGAGGCCAATATCCTATCCTACCCAGGTATTAAACATAACTTTCTCTTCCGACACGCTGGAGCAACCGCAGGTCTTTTAATTTCCCTTTCTTAATTTGAGGTCCCAATTCTTCTCCCCTCCCCACCCCACTCAGAACCGGTTTTTCTTTACCTAAAAGTTGGTGACCTACTTAGCTCGTCGAAAACCTGCTTAGAAGGGTAAACGACCGACCGAAGACACGCGCTGAGGAGAAACCAAAACACACGCAGATGTAAATATTGGAAGGCCCTATCCCCTCCACGGGTCAACGACTTGCGCAGAAGCGAAAGGGTCATTCAACTTTCACTTGGGTACACCATATCGCACTAACTCATACCAAACAGGTAAACATTGCGAATATCAACAATAACGCAAAACCAGTACCATTACCTTACACAATATCACCCCCATTCGAATATAAAAACACGCAATGACCGAAACAGGCCTACCACTAGGTCAATGACTCTGCAAAATCACATCTTTACACTTCATCACACACCTCTATCATACCCACAACAAGGCCAATGACCGAAACAAACCTACCACTTGGTCAATGACTCTGCAAAATCACATCTTTACACATACACACCTCAAACATGTAAACATTGCGAAAATTAGGGTCAACGAATGACGCAGAAGCGAAAGGGTCATTCAACTTCCATGCGAATATCAACAATAACGCAAAACCAGTACCATTACCTTACACAATATCACATCATTCCACAACATCATCGCTAAACACACGCAGAATCACACCTGAATCATACACACAACCAGACCAATGACCACACTAACGCAAAACCAATACCATTACCTTACACAATATCACATCATTCCACTACATCATCGCTAAACACACACAGAATCACACCTTAATCATACACACAACCAGACCAATGACCTACGACAAGGACTTACGCAGAACTCAACACGGTCAGTTCACACACGTATTCGCCAATTCAATATTCGCCAATTCACAGACTAGGTTGTCCCAATCCCCGCTTTTTAACAAAATCCCACCTACATCATACACACTACCAGGCCAATGACCCAACCAGACCTACGACAAGGTCAATGACTTACGCAGAACACAACACAGTCCACGTATAGGTCAGTTCACACACGTATTCGCCAATTCATGGTCAAGGTTGTCCCAAAAGCCGCTTTTTATCCCTACTAAAATATTGGAAGGCCCTATCCCCTCCACGGGTCAACGACTGGCGCAGAAGCGAAAGGGTCATTCAACTTTCACTTGGCTACACCATATCGCACTAACTCATACCAAACAGGTAAACATTGCGAATATCAACAATAACGCAAAACCAGTACCATTACCTTACACAATATCACCCCCATTCGAATATAAAAACACGCAATGACCGAAACAGGCCTACCACTAGGTCAATGACTCTGCAAAATCACATCTTTACACTTCATCACACACCTCTATCATACCCACAACAAGGCCAATGACCGAAACAAACCTACCACTTGGTCAATGACTCTGCAAAATCACATCTTTACACATACACACCTCAAACATGTAAACATTGCGAAAATTAGGGTCAACGAATGACGCAGAAGCGAAAGGGTCATTCAACTTCCATGCGAATATCAACAATAACGCAAAACCAGTACCATTACCTTACACAATATCACATCATTCCACAACATCATCGCTAAACACACGCAGAATCACACCTGAATCATACACACAACCAGACCAATGACCACACTAACGCAAAACCAATACCATTACCTTACACAATATCACATCATTCCACTACATCATCGCTAAACACACACAGAATCACACCTTAATCATACACACAACCAGACCAATGACCTACGACAAGGACTTACGCAGAACTCAACACGGTCAGTTCACACACGTATTCGCCAATTCAATATTCGCCAATTCACAGACTAGGTTGTCCCAATCCCCGCTTTTTAACAAAATCCCACCTACATCATACACACTACCAGGCCAATGACCCAACCAGACCTACGACAAGGTCAATGACTTACGCAGAACTCAACACAGTCCACGTATAGGTCAGTTCACACACGTATTCGCCAATTCATGGTCAAGGTTGTCCCAAAAGCCGCTTTTTATTCCTACTGTGGAGGCATACATTTTACTTGTGCGAATTGCCCGCACAAATGATATTAGGCCAGGATTTCATAAGACGAACGCGAATGATCCTTTACCATAATGCGTTCTCTTTCGAATGCCGCCCGGATCACAAACATTTCTTTAACGGCAATTCTGATACGCCGTCGGCTTCCCCCATTATTCCTTTGCGATCAGCTGATAACGATCTACGCCAGAATATGGCTCCCGTTGGAAACCGAGTTCATTTCTCGGGGGAAAAGGCTCCTCCTCCAGGTGAAGATGATTCCACCGTATTATCCCGGGAAATTCAAAGTCTCGTCGATGCCTATTCCGACGTCATCTCCCCCCATCTCGGCCAGACCAACGTAGTAACCTACGAAATAGAACTACTTGATTCTACCCCGGTCAGATCACACCCCTACCAGTATTCTCCACCCAAGACGGCGATGATGAAAAAACATGTTAATAAACTACTAAATGAAGGAATCATCCAGCCATCCTCTTCAAATTGGGCTTCGCCAGTTTTTCTTATACCGAAGAAGGATGGATCAGAGCGATTAGTGGTCGATTATCGCAAACTGAATAAACAAGTGAAGGCAGACAACTTCCCCACTCCTTCAATAGAACATGCTCTGCAATATTTGGGATCTGCTAAATATTTTACAATACTTGATTTGAATTCTGCTTTCCACCAGATTCCCTTAACTCCGATCTCCAAGCAATATACTGCCTTTATTACATCTTTTGGCCTCTATCAGTATAATCGCCTTCCCTTCGGCTTGACAACGTCTCCTCAAGTATTTTCTAGGCTGATTGACAAGGTATTAGGTGATTTAAAATATGGCTGTGTATATCCCTATATTGATGACCTGTGTATTTATTCCAAGAACCTCCAAGAGCACATCCAACATGTCAGGCTGGTGCTGGAAAAATTGAGAGCAGCTGGACTTACCGTCCATCCAGAGAAGATGAAACTGGCCCAGAAAACTATTACCTTTCTCGGACATCGGATCTCAAATGGCGAACTTACGACTGATCCGGAGAGAACCCGAGCATTATCCAGTTTCCCTGTTCCAAAGTCAGTTAAGGAGGTCTCACGTTTCCTTGGTATGTGTGGTTTCTATTCCAAATTTATTCCAAGCTATGCGGAAATTTCGTCACCGCTCAATGCCCTCCGAAGGAAAGATGCCATTTTCCAATGGACCAACTCCCATCAAAATGCTTTTCTCAAACTCAAACAATGTCTTTCTTCTCCCCCTGTACTTCATCTTCCTAACTTTGAGGAAGAATTTCATTTATTTGTGGATGCTAGCCAAGTAGCACTTGGTGCAGTCCTTAATCAACAGGTTAATGGCAAATTTAAGCCTGTTGCCTATGCTAGTAGGACTTTAATCGATTATGAGCAGAAGCTCCCCTCTTACGAGCTCGAATGTCTTGCCTGCTGTTGGGCCACGGATAAATTTCGGTCCTATCTTCAACCAAAACCCTTCCATTTGTATACTGACAATGGGGCGATTACGTGGCTGTTTAAACATCCTAAGCAGTTAGGGAAAATTGGTAGAATGGTCTTAAAATTGTCGTCCTTCCGCTTTGCTATTCACCATGTTCCCAGTTCCAAAAATAGGGTGGCTGATTGTTTGTCTAGGGTGAACCATCAATCAAGGGAGAAACCCATTCATTGTTCGATGCTCCTCCATAAAATCCCATTATCATTCACTAATATTCGTGAGCATCAGACATCTGACCCAGAATTGAAACAGCTGATCGACTCAATTAGACGGGGACGCCCCCATCCAAACTATTTTCTCAAGGATGATTTGTTGTATTATGGTACCACTAGACTGAAGAAGGGACGTGTAGTGGTTCCCCAGGCCCTGAGATCCATGTTGTTTGAATATTTCCATCGTTTGCCCACCGCTGGACACATGGGGGTGGCTAAAACTTGTGAAAGAATATGTAGAGAATTTTGGTGGAAAAATATGAGGCAAGAAATAATGCAGATGGTCAGACGTTGTCACGACTGCCAAACCTGCAAACCTAGGAACACCTTTCCTCCTGGTGAGATGTCTTCCTCACCATCCATTTATCCATGGGAAAAGGTGTATATAGATTTCATTGGTCCCTTGCCTAGAAGTCGCAGTGGCAGCACTTGTGCCCTGACTATAATAGATGGCTTTACTAAATTTACTTTTATTGAACCTCTGTGTTATCCCTTGGCTTCTCAAGTGGTTTCTGTCTTGTTTAACAAAATATTTCCTAAATTTGGTTATCCTAAATATATTGTTTCTGATAATGGTTCCCAATTTCGTTCCACTGCATTCTCTGATATGTGTTTTAAATATGGTATTAAGCAAATTTTCACAGCCCCCTACTATCCTCAGCCTAATCAAGCTGAACGGGTCCACCGTAACCTAAAATATGCCTTAACTATCTTGTCACAGAATGACCACCGGAAATGGGATGAATTCTTACCCAGTTTAACCTTTGCTTTTAATT
The DNA here is from genome assembly GCA_028673005.1 of Tanypteryx hageni. Lineage (NCBI taxonomy): Eukaryota > Metazoa > Arthropoda > Insecta > Odonata > Petaluridae > Tanypteryx > Tanypteryx hageni. The sequence goes on along the minus strand of CM054120.1, from coordinate 14,947,231 downwards.
CTGCTAAACATAGCAGTACGGGCTATAATCCAGCAAGGATATTTATGGGCAGAGAGCTTCCTCATCCCTTGACAAATTTCTGGAGAATTCCTCCTCAGGCTCTGGCTGAGGACCTAACTCCCTCTGAGAGGCATTCCTTGTGGCAACAAGTGCTCAATAATCTCAAGGCGACCAGACGTAGGCAGGCACTTGCTTTTGATAAAAGCCATATTGGGAACCCATTTAAAATCGGTGATTTAGTGTTATATAGAAGGTTTCCTACTAGTTCCAAGATGCTCCATAGAACTGCTAAGTTAACCCCTCAGTGGGCCGGCCCTTCACCTATCAAAAGGTTCATATCTCCCATAACAGCTGTTCTTCAGCTATCCCCAAATAAGGAGAGAATTGTAAATATCTCTCAACTTAAACTTTATTGTACTTAATTTGTTGTATATGTATCTATTTGTCTTGGCGTAGAGGTAGCGAACTCATCGCCCGGTGATTCTGATCATCGCAACCAGCCCCCAGATGCAAATCTGGTAAAATATATTGAAAAACTTATTCGGCCATGTGCCAAGAAAATCGCTGTTTAGCGTACAATATACCAGGCATCATAGATGGTATTCTGGACATCTATGAAGGTCAACATGGTTCAAAAAAAAACACAACCTAACCTAGCCATGTTTCTTTTTTTTGGGTAATAATTACCAGTTTTGTACACTAACCCCAATTGGGCTAAGGATACATTTAAAATGTCTATATGTACCTTATGTATTAGGAAGTATACCACAATTTATTGTAATACCATATTATGAGTTGGTTTAATTGAAACCATGTTTAGGTTAAGAATTTAAATATCATATTATGAAGGGATTTATGTACTATGTCTACCCTATTAAGATACCACACTACAGGTTAATTTGAATATTATGTCGTTAATGAATTTAATATCAGTGATAATATTATGCATACTGTGAAGGAACTTAACTATTGGGGCCAATTTAATAATATACCACAGTCAAGTTAATTTGAATATAATATTGTTAATGATTTGAATATTACCTCGTTAATGTGCTTAAATATGATATGATGAAGGGACTCACATGGCCAAATCAATTGAAATATTACACTGTTAATTAATAGAGATATTATGCCTGGATTAAGCAATGCCCTGCCTAATAATAATTTTTTCAAATGCTTAATAACAGTATGATTTCTAGTTGCCCTTGCCTAAGAATTAATGTTTATGCTATGATGTATAATATTTCCAAGAAGGAAATGCTCAGGAAAGTTTGCTTTTGTTATGTCATGAAATTCTATTTCTGTTATGTTATCAATGACATACAATCTATTCTCACTCTATCCCTGAGGCAAGGATGGGTATCAATTTTGTTTCCTTAAGCCACGATAGTTGGCATATTGTAATTATGATTATTTATTATTTTGAGGGAGATATTCCTACATGTTATTGAGTTTTCGGCTTGGCAAGATGCCGACATGATATGCCAAGTGAATCATCCCTATGTACCACCAAAGTGATTATCCTGGGAAAAAACTACATTCCAATGGACCAGTGCTTTCCCGACTAGCTTCATCACGGCGAACCAGTGGACTTCTTCAGAGAACTTGAGCCGTGACAGTAGCTCGAACCCTGATTGCCAGAGCATGCAATCCACCACGTGTAATATTCCAATTTTAAGTGTCTTGACAAATAAGTGTTCAATAATAATAATAAACTATCTTGAAAGAGACAACGAAGGAGTGTGTTCTGTGCTTCATTCATGATCCGGGAACAGTGCAGGGAATAAGGTGACTTAGAAACTTACCCTCCCCAACCAATTGAAACTTTTATTGGTCCCGTTTTCATCATTTTTCCCAGGGAGGATGTGGCGATTTTTTCCTCCCCCCCTTTACTCCCGCACTTATACGATAGCACTTAACGAATCGCATGTACGAACATGCAAGTACGAATATCGCTAGTTCGAATATCGCCGATATTCGTGATATCGCCGGACTGAACACCACACCCACGGACGCCACGCCACGGTCGACACGCCCTCCCGTGGTGCCTCTCTGCTTTATATACCCTAATTACCCCTCGCCTCTTTAAACTTCCCTCTTTCCCCTGGTTATGCAAGAACAGTGGAAAAGCGACCAATTACCGGGAATAATTCAACCATTTTGAATTACCCGCTTGACGTCATTACCTCCCTCCTTCACCACCGGCGTCACGTGACAGTCCATTCCGATAGTGGCCTTCCGAGCGACGAGACGCACAGGGGAGCAACGAGTGAAGTCGACGCAGGTGTCCCACTCTCGTTCCCATCCTAACCGGCAGGAAAACATTGTGTGGAGTGGACATTGACCTACCGGGAGCCGGAAGAGGATAGTAACTATTGGATGTGATTTAACTGACTTTAACTAAGTTTCGTTTCGAATCGCCTTCACCTACGAGGTGTATTGTGTTTTGTGGTATTACTTAAATCTATTCAAATTCAACTGTTGGATTGTTTTATGTCTATATTTCTATGTTCTATTTATAGTTTGTCATTAGCATTTAGCACATCAGTGGATGTTTTTGCAACGAAAATTATAGTTCGCTGCAAACTAATACAAGTTCAAACTGCTATAATAGGAATAACGATTTCTGGAGAGAAAATACACATTATATAATTGATTTAAACTAAAAAACGAGTGAATCAAATAAAAATTCATAATATTAAAACAGGAATAACGATGTCTGGAGAGGAACTATCCCTTATATAATTGATTAAATCTAAAAAACGAGCGAAACTAATACAAATTCAAGCTACTATAACAGGATTAACGATGTCTGGAGAGGAACTACACCTTATATAAACGATTAAAACTAAAAAAAGAGCGAAACTAATACAAATTCAAACTACTATAACAGGAATAACGATGTCTGGAGAGAAACTACAATTTATATAATTGATTAAAAGTAAAAACGGGCGAAACTAACACAAATTCAAACTACTATAACAGGAATAACGATGTTTTGAGAGAAACAACATTTTATATTATCGATTAAAACAAAAAAACGGGCGAAACTAACTATACGTCATATAATTGATTAAAACTAAAAAACTGGCGAAACTAATACAAATTCATTCTACTATAACAGGAATAACGATGTTTGGAGAGAAACTACACCTTTTATAAATGATTAAAACTGAAAAACGAGCGAAACTAATACAAATTCAATATACTAAAAAAGGGATTAACGATGTCTGGAGAGAAACTTCACCTTATATAATTGATTAAATCCAAAAAACGAGCGAATCTAACACATATTTAAACTACTATAACAGTAATAACGATGTCTGGAGAGAAAATACACCGTATATAATTGATTAAAAGTAAATAACTAGCGAAACTAATAAAAATTCAAATTACTATAACAGGAATTACGATGTCTGGAGAGAAACTACACCTTATATAATTGATTAAAACTAAAAAACGGGCAAAACTAATAAAAATTCATACTACTATAAAGGATTAACGATGTCTGGAGAGAAACTACACCTTATATAAATAATTTAAACTAAAAAACGGGCGAAACTAACAGAATTCGATCTACTATAACAGGAATAACGATTTCTGGAGAGAAACTACACTTTATATAAATGATTAAAACAAAAAAACGGGCGAAACTAACATAAATTTAAGCTACTATAACAGGAATAACGATGTCTGGATTGGAACTACACCTTATATAATTGATTAAAACTAAAAAACGAGGTAAACTAATTTAAATTAAAATACTAAGACAGGAATAATGATTTCTGGAGAGAAATTAATCTTATAAAAATGATTAAAACTAAAAAATGAGCGAAACTAATATAAACTCAAACTACTATAACAGGATTAACGATGTCTGGAGAGGAACTACTCATTATATAATAGATTAAAACTAAAAAACGAGCGAAACTTGTGGCGATTTTGTCCTCCCCCCCTTTACTCCCGCACTTATACGATAGCACTTAACGAATCGCATGTACGAACATGCAAGTACGAATATCGCTAGTTCGAATATCGCCGATATTCGTGATATCGCCGGACTGAACACCACACCCACGGACGCCACGCCACGGTCGACACGCCCTCCCGTGGTGCCTCTCTGCTTTATATACCCTAATTACCCCTCGCCTCTTTAAACTTCCCTCTTTCCCCTGGTTATGCAAGAACAGTGGAAAAGCGACCAATTACCGGGAATAATTCAACCATTTTGAATTACCCGCTTGACGTCATTACCTCCCTCCTTCACCACCGGCGTCACGTGACAGTCCATTCCGATAGTGGCCTTCCGAGCGACGAGACGCACAGGGGAGCAACGAGTGAAGTCGACGCAGGTGTCCCACTCTCGTTCCCATCCTAACCGGCAGGAAAACATTGTGTGGAGTGGACATTGACCTACCGGGAGCCGGAAAAGGATAGTAACTATTGGATGTGATTTAACTGACTTTAACTAAGTTTCGTTTCGAATCGCCTTCACCTACGAGGTGTATTGTGTTTTGTGGTATTACTTAAATCTATTCAAATTCAACTGTTGGATTGTTTTATGTCTATATTTCTATGTTCTATTTATAGTTTGTCATTAGCATTTAGCACATCAGTGGATGTTTTTGCAACGAAAATTATAGTTCGCTGCAAACTAATACAAGTTCAAACTGCTATAATAGGAATAACGATTTCTGGAGAGAAAATACACATTATATAATTGATTTAAACTAAAAAACGAGTGAATCAAATAAAAATTCATAATATTAAAACAGGAATAACGATGTCTGGAGAGGAACTATCCCTTATATAATTGATTAAATCTAAAAAACGAGCGAAACTAATACAAATTCAAGCTACTATAACAGGATTAACGATGTCTGGAGAGGAACTACACCTTATATAAACGATTAAAACTAAAAAAAGAGCGAAACTAATACAAATTCAAACTACTATAACAGGAATAACGATGTCTGGAGAGAAACTACAATTTATATAATTGATTAAAAGTAAAAACGGGCGAAACTAACACAAATTCAAACTACTATAACAGGAATAACGATGTTTTGAGAGAAACAACATTTTATATTATCGATTAAAACAAAAAAACGGGCGAAACTAACTATACGTCATATAATTGATTAAAACTAAAAAACTGGCGAAACTAATACAAATTCATTCTACTATAACAGGAATAACGATGTTTGGAGAGAAACTACACCTTTTATAAATGATTAAAACTGAAAAACGAGCGAAACTAATACAAATTCAATATACTAAAAAAGGGATTAACGATGTCTGGAGAGAAACTTCACCTTATATAATTGATTAAATCCAAAAAACGAGCGAATCTAACACATATTTAAACTACTATAACAGTAATAACGATGTCTGGAGAGAAAATACACCGTATATAATTGATTAAAAGTAAATAACTAGCGAAACTAATAAAAATTCAAATTACTATAACAGGAATTACGATGTCTGGAGAGAAACTACACCTTATATAATTGATTAAAACTAAAAAACGGGCAAAACTAATAAAAATTCATACTACTATAAAGGATTAACGATGTCTGGAGAGAAACTACACCTTATATAAATAATTTAAACTAAAAAACGGGCGAAACTAACAGAATTCGATCTACTATAACAGGAATAACGATTTCTGGAGAGAAACTACACTTTATATAAATGATTAAAACAAAAAAACGGGCGAAACTAACATAAATTTAAGCTACTATAACAGGAATAACGATGTCTGGATTGGAACTACACCTTATATAATTGATTAAAACTAAAAAACGAGGTAAACTAATTTAAATTAAAATACTAAGACAGGAATAATGATTTCTGGAGAGAAATTAATCTTATAAAAATGATTAAAACTAAAAAATGAGCGAAACTAATATAAACTCAAACTACTATAACAGGATTAACGATGTCTGGAGAGGAACTACTCATTATATAATAGATTAAAACTAAAAAACGAGCGAAACTTGTGGCGATTTTGTCCTCCCCCCCCTTTACTCCCGCACTTATACGATAGCACTTAACGAATCGCATGTACGAACATGCAAGTACGAATATCGCTAGTTCGAATATCGCCGATATTCGTGATATCGCCGGACTGATCACCACACCCACGGACGCCACGCCACGGTCGACACGCCCTCCCGTGGTGCCTCTCTGCTTTATATACCCTAATTACCCCTCGCCTCTTTAAACTTCCCTCTTTCCCCTGGTTATGCAAGAACAGTGGAAAAGCGACCAATTACCGGGAATAATTCAACCATTTTGAATTACCCGCTTGACGTCATTACCTCCCTCCTTCACCACCGGCGTCACGTGACAGTCCATTCCGATAGTGGCCTTCCGAGCGACGAGACGCACAGGGGAGCAACGAGTGAAGTCGACGCAGGTGTCCCACTCTCGTTCCCATCCTAACCGGCAGGAAAACATTGTGTGGAGTGGACATTGACCTACCGGGAGCCGGAAGAGGATAGTAACTATTGGATGTGATTTAACTGACTTTAACTAAGTTTCAAACTACTATATCAGGAATAACGATTTCTGGAGAGAAACTAAACCTTATATAAATGATTAAAACATTAAAAGGAGAATACTAATACAAATTCCACCTACTATAACAGAAATAACGATGTCTGGAGAGAAACAACATCATATATTAATTATAAAAACTAAAAAACGAGCGTAACTAATACATATTCAAAGTGCAATAAGAGGAATAATGATTTCTGGAGAGAAACTACGCTATATATAAGTGATTAAAACTAAAAAACGAGCGAAACTAATACAAATTCAAACTACTATAACAGAAATAATGATTTCTGGAGAGAAACTTAATATTATATAAATGTTTAAAATTGAAAAACCAGCGAAATTAATACAAATTCTATAAACTATAAAATAAAAAACGATTTCTGAAGAGAAACTACACCTTATATAAAAGATTAAAACTAAATAACGAGCGAAACTAATACAAATTCAAACTACTATAACAGGAAAAACGATATCTGGAGAAGATCTACACCTTAAATAATTGATTAAAACTAAAAAACGAGCGAAACTAATAAATATTCCAACTACTATAACAGGAATAACGATGTCTGTGGAGAAACTACACCTTATATAAATGATAAAAACTAAAAAACAAGCGAAACTAATCAAAATTCATACTGCAATAACAGGAATAACGATGTCTGGAGAGAACCTACACCTTATATAAATGATTAAAACTTAAAAACGGGCGAAACTAACACAAATTAAAACTGCTATAACAGGAATATTGATGTCTGAAGAGATACTACAACTTATTGTAATGATTAAAACTAAAAAACAATCGAAACTAACACAAATACAAAATACTAAACAGGAATAATATTTCTGGAGAGAAACTACACTTTATATAAATAATTAAAACTAAAAAACGGGCGAAACTAACACAAATTCAATCTACTTTAACAGGAATAACGACGTCTGGATAGAAACTACACATTATATTAATGATTAAAACTAAAAAACGATCGAAACTTATACAAATTCAAACTACTATAAAAGGATTAACGATTTCTGGAGAGAAACTACGCCATATATAAGTGATAAAAACTAAAAACGAGCGAAACTAATACAAATTCAAACTACTATAACAGGAATAACGATGTCAGAAGTGAAACAACACCATATATAAATTATAAAAACTAAAAAGCGAGCGTAACTAATACATATTCAAAGTGCAATAACAGGAATAATGATTTCTGGAGAGAAACTACGCCATCTAAAAGTGATTAAAACTAAAAAACGAGCGAAACTATTACATTTACAAAATAGTAAAAAAGGAATAATGATTTCTGGAGAGAAACTACACTTATATAAATGATTAAATCAATAAACGAGCGAAATTAATACAAATTCAAACTGCAATAACAGGAATAACGATGTCTGGAGAGAAACTTCACCTTATATAAATGATTAAAACTAAAAAACGAGTAAAACTAATACAAATTCAATCTACTATAACAGAAACAAAGATGTCTGGAGAGAAACTACAACTTATTGTAATGATTAAAACTAAAATACAATCGAAACTAACACAAATACAAAATACTAAACAGGAATAATATTTCTGGAGAGAAACTACACCATATATAAATAATTAAAACTAAAAAACAGGAGAAACTAACACAAATTCAAGCTGCAATAACAGGAATAACGACGTCTGGATAGAAACTACACATTATATAAATTATTAAAACTAAAAAACGAGCGAAATAAATACAAATTCAAACTGCAATAACAGGAATAACGATGTCTGGTGAGAAACTACACCTTATATAAATGATTAAAACTAAAAAACGAGTAAAACTAATACAAATTCAATCTACTATAACAGAAACAACGATGTCTGGAGAGAAACTACAACTTGTATAAAAGATTAAAACTAAATAACGAGCGAAACTAATACAAATTCAAACTACTATAACAGGAAAAACGATGTCTGGAGAGAACCTACACCTTATATAAATGATTAAAACTTAAAAACGGGCGAAACTAACACAAATTCAATCTACTATAACAGGGATAACGATTTCTGTAGAGAAACTACACCTTATATAAATGATTAAAACTAAAAAATGAGCGAAACTAATACAAGTTCAAGCTGCAATAACAGGAATAAAGACGTCTGGATAGAAACTACACATTATATAAATGATTAAAACTAAAAAACGAGCGAAACTTATACAAATTCAAACTACTATAACAGGAATAACGATGTCTGGAGAGAAATTACACCTTTCATATATCATAAAAACTAAAAAAAGAGCGAAACTAAAACATATTGAAAGTGCAATAACAGGAATAATGATTTCTGGAGAGAAACTACGCCATATATAAGTGATTAAAACTAAAAAACGAGCGAAACTATTACAATTACAAAATACTAAAACAGAAATAATGATTTCTGGAGAGAAACTACACTTATATAAATGATTAAAACAAAAAACGAGCGAATTTAATACAAATTCAAACTGCAATAACTAGAATAACGATGTCTGGAGAGAAACTTCACCTTATATAAATGATTAAAACTAAAAAACGGGTAAAACTAATACAAATTCAAACTACTATAACAGGAACAGCGATGTCTGGAGAGAAACAAAACCTTGTATATAAGACTAAAACTAAATAACGAGCGAAACTAATACAAATTCAAACTACTATAACATAAATAACGATGTCTGGAGAGAAACAACATCATATATTAGATATAAAAACTAAAAAACGAGCGAAACTAATAAAAATTCCAACTACTATAACAGGAATAAACATGTTTGGAGAGAAACTACGCCTTATATAAAGAATTAAAACTAAAAAACGAGCGTAACTAATACAAATTCATACTTCTATAACAGGAATAATGATTTCTGGAGAGAAACTAAATCTTATATATGATATAAACTAATAAACCTGCGAAACTAATACAATTACAAAATACTAATTCAGGAATAATGATTTCTGGAGAGAAACTACATTTATATAAATGATTAAAACAAAAAACGAGCGAAATTAATACAAATTCACACTGCAATAACAGAAATAACGATGTCTGGAGAGAAACTTCACCTTATATAAATGATTAAACAAAAAAAGAGCGAATTTAATACAAATTCAGTCTACTATATCAGGAATAACGATTTTTGGAGAGAAACTACACCTTATATAAAAGATTAAAACTAAATAACGAGCAAAACTAATACAAATTCAAACTACTATAACAGGAAAAACGATATCTGGAGAGGAACTACACCTTATATAATTGATTAAAACTAAAAAATGAGCGAAACTAATAAATATTCCAACTACTATAACAGGAATAACGATGTCTTGAGAGAAACTACACTTTATATAAATGATCAAAACTAAAAAACGAGCGAAATTTATAGATATTCAAACTACTAAAACAAGAATAATGATTTCTGGAGAGAAACTGAATCTTATATAAACGATTAAAACTAAAAAACGAGCGAAAGTAATAAAAATTAAATCTACTGTAACAGGATTAACGATGTTTGGAGAGAATCTACACCTTATATAAATGATTAAAACTAAAAAACGAGCGAAACTAATACAAATTCAAGCTGCAATAACAGGAATACCGATGTCTGGAGAGAAACGTCACCTTATATAAATGATTAAAACTAAAAAACGAGTAAAACTAATACAAATTCAATCTACTATAACAGGAACAGCGATGTCTGGAGAGGAACTACACCTTATATAATTGATTAAAACTAAAAAACGAGCGAAACTAATAAATATTCCAACTACTATAACAGGAATAACGATATCTGGAGAGAAACTACACTTTATATAAATCATCAAAACTAAAAAACGAGCGAAATTTATAGATATTCAAACTACTAAAACAAGAATAATGATTTCTGGAGAGAAACTGAATCTTATATAAACGATTAAAACTAAAAAACGAGCGAAAGTAATAAAAATTATATCTACCGTAACAGGATTAACGATGTTTGGAGAGAATCTACACCTTATATAAATGATTAAAACTAAAAAACGAGCGAAACTAATACAAATTCAAGCTGCAATAACAGGAATATCGACGTCTGGATAGAAACTACAAATTATATAAATGATGAAAATTAAAAAACGAGCGAAGCTTAAGCATATTCTAACTACTATAACAGGATTAACGATGTCTGGAGAGAAATTACGCCTTTCATATATGATAAAACCTAAATAACGAGCGAAACTAATCCAAATTCAAACTACTATAACAGAAATAATGATTTCTGGAGAGAAACTTAATATTATATAAATGTTTAAAATTAAAAAACCAGCGAAATTAATGCAAATTTAATCAACTATAAAATGAAAAACGATGTCTGGAGAGAAACAACATCATATATTAATTATAAAAACTAAAAAACGAGCGTAACTAATCCATATTCAAAGTGCAATAACAGGAATAATGATTTCTGGAGAGAAACTACGCTATATATAAGTGATTAAAACTAAAAAACGAGCGAAACTAATAAAAATTCAAACTACTATAACAGAAATAATGATTTCTGGAGAGAAACTTAATATTATATAAATGTTTAAAATTTAAAAACCAGCGAAATTAATACAAATTCAATAAACTATAAAATGAAAAAGGATGTCTGGAGAGAAACTTCACCTTATATAAATGATTAATACTAAAAAACGAGTAAAACTAATATAAATTCAATCTACTATAACAGTAACAGCGATGTCTGGAGAGAAACTAAACCTTGTATATAAGATTAAAACTAAATAACGAGCGAAACTAATACAAATTCAAACTACTATAACAGAAATAACGATGTCTGGAGAGAAACAACATCATATATTAGATATAAAAACTAAAAAACGAGCTAAACTAATAAAAATTCCAACTACTATAACAGGAATAAACATATCTGCAGAGAAACTACGACTTATATAAATGATTAAAACTAAAAAACGAGCGTAACTAATACAAATTCAAACTACTATAACAGGAATAATGATTTCTGGAGAGAAACTAAACCTTATATAAATGATTAAATCATTAAATCGAGCGAAACTAATACAAATTCAAACTACTATAACAGAAATAACGATGTCTGGAGAGAAACTTCAACTTATATAAATGATTAAACAAAAAAAAGAGCGAAACTAATACAAATTCAAACTACTATATCAGGAATAACGATTTCTGGAGAGAAACTAAACCTTATATAAATGATTAAAACATTAAAACGAGCGAAACTAATACAAATTCAAACTACTATAACAGAAATAACGTTGTCTGGAGAGAAACAACATCATATATTAATTATAAAAACTAATAAACGATCGTAACTAATACATATTCAAAGTGCAATAACAGGAATAATGATTTCTGGAGAGAAACTACGCTATATATAAGTGATTAAAACTAAAAAACGAGCGAAACTAATACAAATTCAAACTACTATATCAGAAATTATGATTACTGGAGAGAAACTTAATATTATATAAATGTTTAAAATTAAAAAACCAGCGAAATTAATAAAAATTCAATAAACTATAAATTAAAAAACGATTTATGTAGAGAAACTACACCTTATATAAAAGATTAAAACTAAAAAACGAGTAAAACTAATACAAATTCAATCTACTATAACAGGAACAGCTATGTCTGGAGAGGAACTACACCTTATATAATTGATTAAAACTAAAAACGAGCGAAACTAATAAATATTCCAACTACTATAACAGGAATAACGATGTCTGGAGAGAAACTACACTTTATATAAATGATCAAAACTAAAAAACGAGCGAAATTTTTAGATATTCAAACTACTAAAACAAGAATAATGATTTCTGGAGAGAAACTGAATCTTATATAAACGATTAAAACTAAAAAACGAGCGAAAGTAATAAAAATAAAATCTACTGTAACAGGATTAACGATGTTTGGAGAGAATCTACACCTTATATAAGTGATTAAATCTAAAAAACGAGCGAAACTATTACCAATTCAAGCTGCAATAACAGGAATATCGACGTCTGGATAGAAACTACAAATTATATAAATTATGAAAATTAAAAAAAGAGCGAAGCTTATGCATATTCTAACTACTATAACACGATTAACGATGTCTGGAGAGAAATTACACCTTTCATATATGATAAAAACTAAATAACGAGCGAAACTAATACAAATTCAAACTACTATAACAGAAATAATGATTTCTGGAGAGAAACTTAATATTATATAAATGTTTAAAATTAAAAAACCAGCGAAATTATTGCAAATTTAGTAAACTATAAAATGAAAAACGATGTCTGGAGAGAAAAAACATCATACATTAATTATAAAAACTAAAAAACCAGCGTAACTAATACATATTCAAAGTGCAATAACAGAAATAATGTTTTCTGGAGAGAAACTTAATATTATATAAATGTTTAAAATTGAAAAACCAGCGAAATTAATACAAATTCAATAAACTATAAAATGAAAAACGATGTCTGGAGAGAAACTACACCTTATTTAAAAGATTAAACAAAAAAAAGAGCGAAACTAATACAAATTTAAACTACTATATCAGGAATAACGATTTCTGGAGAGAAACTAAACCTTATATAAATGATTAAAACTGTAAAACGAGCGAAACTAATACAAATTCAAACTACTATAACACAAATAACGATGTCTGGAGAGAAACAACATCATATATTAATTATAAAAACTAAAAAACGAGCGTAACTAATACATATTCAAAGTGCAATAACAGGAATAATGATTTCTGGAGAGAAACTACGCTATATATAAGTGATTAAAACTAAAAAACGAGCGAAACTAATACAAATTCAAACTACTATATCAGAAATAATGATTTCTGGAGAGAAACTTAATATTATATAAATGTTTAAAATTAAAAAACCAGCGAAATTAATACAAATTCAATAAACTATAAATTAAAAAACGATTTCTGTAGAGAAACTACACCTTATATAAAAGATTAAAACTAAATAACGAGCGAAACTAATACAAATTCAAACTACTATAACAGGAAAAACGATATCTGGAGAGGATCTACACCTTAAATAATTGTTTAAAACTAAAAAACGAGCGAAACTAATAAATATTCCAACTACTATAACAGGAATAACGATGTCTGGAGAGATACTACAACTTATTTTAATGATTAAATCTAAAAAACGATAGAAACTAACACAAATACAAAATACTAAACAGGAATAATATTTCTCGAGAGAAACTACACCTTATATAAATAATTAAAACTAAAAAACGGGCGAAACTAACACAAATTCAATCTACTATAACAGGAATAACGATTTATGGAGAGAAACTACACCTTATATAAATGATTAAAACTAAAAAACGAGCGAAACTAATACAAATTCAAGCTGCAATAACAGGAATAACGACGTCTGGATAGAAACTACACATTATATAAATGATTAAATCTAAAAAACGAGCGAAACTTATACAAATTCAAACTACTATAACAGGAATAACGATGTCTGGAGAGAAATTACACATTTCATAAATGATAAAAACTAAAAAACGAGCGAAACTAATACAAATTCAAACTAAAATAACAAGAATAACGATGTCTGATTGTAACAACACCATATATTAATTATAAAAACTAAAAAAAGAGCGTAACTAATACATATTCAAAGTGCAATAACAGGAATAATGATTTCTGGAGAGAAACTACGCCATATATAAGTGTTACTAAAACTAAAAAACGAGCGAAACTAATACAAATTCAAACTACTTTAACAGAAATAATGAATTCTGGAGAGAAAATTAATATTATATAAATGTTTAAAATTAAAAAACCAGCGAAATTAATAGAAATTCAATAAACTATAAAATGAAAAACGATTTCTGGAGAGAAACTACACCTTGTATAAAAGATTAAACCTAAATATAGAGCGATATAATACAAATTCAAACTACTATAACAGGAAAAACGATATCTGGAGAGGATCTACACCTTATATAAATGATTAAAACTTAAAAACGGGCGAAACTAACACAAATTTAAACTACTATAACAGGAATATTGATGTCTGATGAGATACTACAACTTATTGTAATGATTAAAACTAAAAAACAATCGAAACTAATACAAATACAAAATACGAAACAGGAATAATATTTCTGGAGAAAAACTACACCTTATATAAATGATTAATACTAAAAAACGATCGAAACTAACACAAATTCAATCGAATATAACAGGAATAACGATTTCTGGAGAGAAACTACACCTTATATAAATGATTAAAACTAAAAAACGAGCGAAACTAATACAAATACAAAATACGAAACAGGAATAATATTTCTGGAGAAAAACTACACCTTATATAAATGATTAATACTAAAAAACGATCGAAAATAATACAAATTCAAACTACTATAACAGGAATAATGATGTCAGGAGAGAATCTACACCTTATATAAATGACTAAATCTGAAAAACGAGCGAAACTAATACAAATTCAAACTGCAATAACAGAAATAACGATGTCTGGAGAGAAACAACACCATATATTAATTATAAAAACTAAAAAAAGAGCGTAACTAATACATATTCAAAGTGCAATAACAGGAATAATGATTTCTGGAGAGAAACTACGCCATATATAAGTGATTAAAACTAAAAAACGAGCGAAACTAATACAATTAAAAAATACTAAAACAGGAATAATGATTTCTGGAGAGAAACTACACTTATATAAATGATTAAAACAAAGAACGAGCGAAATTATTAAAAATTGAAACTGCAATAACAGGAATACCGATGTCTGGAGAGAAACGTCACCTTATATAAATGATTAAAACTAAAAAACGAGTAAAACTAATACAAATTCAATCTACTATAACAGGAACAGCGATGTCTGGAGAGGAACTACACCTTATATAATTGATTAAAACTAAAAAACGAGCGAAACTAATAAATATTCCAACTACTATAACAGGAATAACGATATCTGGAGAGAAACTACACTTTATATAAATCATCAAAACTAAAAAACGAGCGAAATTTATAGATATTCAAACTACTAAAACAAGAATAATGATTTCTGGAGAGAAACTGAATCTTATATAAACGATTAAAACTAAAAAACGAGCGAAAGTAATAAAAATTATATCTACTGTAACAGGATTAACGATGTTTGGAGAGAATCTACACCTTATATAAATGATTAAAACTAAAAAACGAGTAAAACTAATACAAATTCAAACTACTATAACAGAAACAACGATGTCTGGAGAGAAACTACACCTTGAATAAAAGATTAAAACTAAATAACGAGCGATACTAATACAAATTCAAACTACTATAACAGGAATAACGATATCGGGAGAGGAACTTCACCTTGTATAATTCATTAAAACTAAAAAACGAGCGAATCTAATAAAAATATCAACTACTACATCAGGAATAATTATTTCTGGAGAGAAACTAAATCTTATTATGATATAAACTAATAAACGAGCGAAACTAATACAATTACAAAATACTAAATCAGGAATAATGATTTCTGGAGAGAAACTACACTTATGTAAATGATTAAACCAGAGAACGAGCGAAATTATTACAAATTCAAACTGCAATAACAGGAATAACGATTTCTGGAGAGAAACTACACTTTTATAAATGATTAAAATTAAAAAACCAGCGAAATTAATACAAATTCAAACTACAATAACAGGAATAACGATGTCTGGAGAGAATCTTTACCTTATATAAATGATTAAACAAATAAAAGAGTGAAACTAATACAAATTCAAACTACTATAACAGGAATAACGATTTCTGGAGAGAAACTACACCTTATATAAATGATTAAACAAAAAAAAGAGCGAAACTAATACAAATTCAAACTACTATATCAGGAATAACGATTTCTGGAGAGAAACAACACCTTATATAAATGATGAAAACTAAAAAACGAGCGAACCTAATACAAATTCAAACAGCAATAACAGGAAAATACGTCTGGAGAGAAACTGCACCATATATAAATGATAAAATCTAAAAAACGAGCGAAACTAATACAAATTTATTCTTCTATAACAGCCATAACGACGTCAGGAGGGAAACTACACCTTATATAAATGATTAAAACTAAAAACCGATGGAAACTAATACAAATTCAAACTACTATAACAGGAAAAACGATATCTGGAGAGGATCTACACTTTAATAATTGATTAAAACTAAAAAACGAGCGAAACTAATAAAAATTCAAACTATTATAACAGGAATAATGATTTTTGGAGAGAAACTATACCATATATAAATAATTAAAACAAAAAACGGGCTAAACTTATGCAAATTCATACTACTATAACAGGAATAACGATGTCTGGAGAGAAATTTTACATTTCAAAAATGTTAAACACTAAAAAAGGAGCGAAACTAATACAAATTCAAACTACTATAACAGGAATAACTATGTTTGGAGAGAAACAACACCTTTTATAAATGATTAAAACTAAAAAACGAGCGAAACTAATAAAAATTCAAGCTACTATAACAGGAATAATGATGTCTGGATAGAAACTACACCTTATATAAATGATTAAAACTAAAAAACAAGCGAAACTTATACAAATTCAAACTACTATGACAGGAATAATGATTTCTGGAGAGAAACTACGCCATATATAATTGATTAGAACTAAAAAATGAGAGAAACTAATACAAATTTCCATCTACTATAACAGGAATAACGATATCTGTAGAGAACCTACACCTTATATAAATGATTAAAACTTAAAAACGGCCGAAACTAACACAAATTTAAACTACTATAACAGGAATATTGATGTCTGAAGAGATACTACAACTTATTGTAATAATTAAAACTAAAAAACGATCGAAACAAATACAAATACAAAATAGTAAACAGGAATAATATTTCTGGCGAGAAACTACACCTAATATAAGTAATTAAAACAAAAAAACGGGCGAAACTAACAAAAATTCAATCTACTATAACAGGAATAACGATTTCTGGAGAGAACCTACACCTTATATAAATCATTAAAACTAAAAAACGAGCGAAACTAATACAAATTCAAACTACTATAACAGGAATAACGATGTCGGAAATGAAACAACACCATATATTAATTATAAAAACTAAAAAAAGAGGGTAAATAATACATATTCAAAGTGCATTAACAGGAATAATGATTTCTAAAGAGAAACTACGCCATATATAAGTGATTAAAACTAAAAAACGAGTGAAACTAATACAATTACAAAGTACTAAAACAGGAATAATGATTTCTGGAGAGAAACTACACTTATGTAAATGATTAAAACAGAGAACGAGCGAAATTATTACAAATTCAAACTGCAATAACAGGAATAACGATTTCTGGAGAGAAACTACACTTTTATAAATGATTAAAATTAAAAAACCAGCGAAATTAATACAAATTCAAACTACAATAACAGGAATAACGATGTCTGGAGAGAAACTTCACCTTATATAAATGATTAAACAAATAAAAGATCGAAACTAATACAAATTCAAACTACTATAACAGGAATAACGATTTCTGGAGAGAAACTACACCTTATATAAATGATTAAACAAAAAAAAGAGCGAAAGTAATACAAATTCAAACTACTATATCAGGAATAACGATTTCTGGAGAGAAACAACACCTTATATAAATGATGAAAACTAAAAAACGAGCGAACCTAATACAAATTCAAACTGTAATAACAGGAAAATACGTCTGGAGAGAAACTGCACCATATATAAATGATAAAATCTAAAAAACGAGCGAAACTAATACAAATTTATGCTTCTATAACAGCTATAACGACGTCAGGAGGGAAACTACACCTTATATAAATGATTAAAACTAAAAACCGATGGAAACTAATACAAATTCAAACTACTATAACAGGAAAAACGATATCTGGAGAGGATCTACACCTTAAATAATTGATTAGAACTAAAAAATGAGAGAAACTAATGCGAATTTCCATCTACTATAACAGGAATAACGATACCTGTAGAGAACCTACTACTTATATAAATGATTAAAACTTAAAAACGGCCGAAACTAACACAAATTTAAACTACTATAACATTAATATTGATGTCTGAAGAGATACTACATCTTATTGTAATAATTAAAACTAAAAAACGATCGAAACAAACACAAATACAAAATAGTAAACAGGAATAATATTTCTGGCGAGAAACTACACCTTATATAAATAACTAAAACTAAAAACGGGCGAAACTAACAAAAATTCAAGCTACTATAACAGGAATAACGATGTCAGGAGAGAAACTACACCTTATATAAATGATTAAAACTAAAAAACGAGCGAAACTAATACAAATTCAAGCTGCAATAACAGAAATAACGACGTCTGGATAGAAACTACATATTATAAAAATGATTAAACAAATAAAAGAGCGAAACTAATACAAATTCAAACTACTATAACAGGAATAACGATTTCTGGAGAGAAACTACACCTTATATAAATGATTAAAACTTAAAAACGAGCGAAACTAATACAAATTCAAACTACTATAACAGGAATAACGATTTCTGGAGAGAAACTACACCTTATATAAATGATTAAAACTTAAAAACGAGCGAAACTAATACAAATTCATACTGCAATAACAGGAATAATGATTTCTGGAGAGAAACTACGCCATATATAAATGATTAAAACTTAAAAACGAGCGAAACTAATACAAATTCAAACTACTATAACAGGAATAACGATTTCTGGAGAGAAACTACACCTTATATAAATGATTAAAACTTAAAAACGGGAGAAACTAACAAAAACTAATCTACTATAACAGGAATATTGATGTCTGGAGAGATCCTACAACTTATTGTAATGATAAAAACTAAAAAACGATCGAAACTAACACAAATACAAAATACGAAACAGGAATAATATTTCTGGATGTAAACTACACCTTATATAAATAATCAAAACTAAAAAACGATCGAAACTAATAAAAATTCAAGCTGCTATAACATGAATAATTATGTCAGGAGAGAATCTACACCTTATATAAATGATTAAAACTTAAAAACGGGAGAAACTAACACAAATTTAAACTACTATAACAGGAATATTGATGTCTGGAGAGATACTACAACTTATTGTCATCATTAAAACTAAAAAACGATCGAAACTAACACAAATACAAAATACTAAACAAGAATAATATTTCTGGAAAATAACTACGCCTTATATAAATGATTAATACTAAAAAACGATCGAAACTAATACAAATTCAAACTACTATAACAGGAATAATGATTTATGGAGAGAAACTAAACCTTATATAAATGATTAAACTAAAAAACGAGCGAAATTAATACAAATTAAATCCACTATAACAGAAATAACGATGTCTGGATAGGAACTACACCTTATATAATTGATGAAAACTAAAAAAATTATCGAAACTAATACAAATTCAAACTGCAATAACAGGAAAATACGTCTGGAGAGAAACTGCACCATATATAAATGATTAAATTTAAAAAACGAGCGATACTAATACAAATTTATTCTTATATAACAGCTATAACGACGTCATGAGGGAAACTACTTCTTATATAAATGATTAAAACTAAAAAACGATGGAAACTAATACAAATTCAAACTACTATAACAGGAATAATGATTTCTGGAGAGAAACTATACCTTATATAAATAATTAAAACAAAAAACGGGCTAAACTTATGCAAATTCATACTACTATAACAGGAATAACGATGTCTGGAGAGAAATTACACATTACATAAATGATAAACACTAAAAAACGAGCGAAACTAATACAAATTCAAACTACTATAACAGGAATAACTATGTTTGGAGAGAAACAACACCTTTTATAAATGATTAAAACTAAAAAACGAGCGAAACTAATAAAAATTCAAGCTACTATAACAGGAATAATGATGTCTGGAGAGAAACTGCACCTCATATAAATGATTAAAACTAAAAAACGAGCGAAACTTATACAAATTCAAACTACTATGACAGGAATAATGATTTCTGGAGAGAAACTACGCCAAATATAATTGATTAGAACTAAAAAATGAGAGAAACTAATACAAATTTCCATCTACTATAACAGGAATAACGATGTCTGTAGAGAACCTACACCTTATATAAATGATTAAAACTTAAAAACGGGCGAAACTAACACAAATTTAAACTACTATAACAGGAATATTGATGTCTGAAGAGATACTTCAACTAATTGTAATGCTTAAAACTAAAAAACGATCGAAACTAACAAAAATACAAAATATTAAACAGGAATAATTTTCCTGGAGAGAAACTACACCTTATATAAATAATTAAAACTAAAAAACGGGCGAAACTAACAAAAATTCAATCTACTATAACAGGAATAACGATATCTGGAGAGAAACTACACCTTATATAAATGATTAAAACTAAAAAACGAGCGAAACTAATACAAATTCAAACTACTATAACAGGAATAATATTTCTGGCGAGAAACTACACCTTATATAAACAATTAAAACTAAAAAACGGGCGAAACTAACAAAAATTCAATCTACAATAACAGGAATAACGATTTCTGGAGAGAAACAACACTTTATATAAATGATTAAAACTAAAAAACGAGCGAAACTAATACAAATTCAAGCTGCAATAACAGAAATAACGACGTCTGGATAGAAACTACATATTATAAAAATGATTAAACAAATAAAAGAGCGAAACTAATACAAATTCAAACTACTATAACAGGAATAACGATTTCTGGAGAGAAACTACACCTTATATAAATGATTAAAACTTAAAAACGAGCGAAACTAATACAAATTCAAACTACTATAACAGGAATAACGATTTCTGGAGAGAAACTACACCTTATATAAATAATCAAAACTAAAAAACGACCGAAACTAATAAAAATTCAAGCTGATATAACAGGAATAATTATGTCAGGAGAGAATCTACACATTATATAAATTTCTAAAACTAAAAAACGAGCGAAACTAAAACAAATTCATACTGCAATAACAGGAATAATGATTTCTGGAGAGAAACTACGCCATATATAAATGATTAAAACTTAAAAACGAGCGAAACTAATACAAATTCAAACTACTATAACAGGAATAACGATTTCTGGAGAGAAACTACACCTTATATAAATGATTAAAACTTAAAAACGGGAGAAACTAACAAAAACTAATCTACTATAACAGGAATATTGATGTCTGGAGAGATCCTACAACTTATTGTAATGATAAAAACTAAAAAACGATCGAAACTAACACAAATACAAAATACGAAACAGGAATAATATTTCTGGAGAAAAACTACACCTTATATAAATAATCAAAACTAAAAAACGATCGAAACTAATAAAAATTCAAGCTGCTATAACATGAATAATTATGTCAGGAGAGAATCTACACCTTATATAAATGATTAAAACTTAAAAACGGGAGAAACTAACACAAATTTAAACTACTATAACAGGAATATTGATGTCTGGAGAGATACTACAACTTATTGTCATCATTAAAACTAAAAAACGATCGAAACTAACACAAATACAAAATACTAAACAAGAATAATATTTCTGGAAAATAACTACGCCTTATATAAATGATTAATACTAAAAAACGATCGAAACTAATACAAATTCAAACTACTATAACAGGAATAATGATTTATGGAGAGAAACTAAACCTTATATAAATGATTAAACTAAAAAACGAGCGAAATTAATACAAATTAAATCCACTATAACAGAAATAACGTTGTCTGGATAGGAACTACACCTTATATAATTGATGAAAACTAAAAAAATTATCGAAACTAATACAAATTCAAACTGCAATAACAGGAAAATACGTCTGGAGAGAAACTGCACCATATATAAATGATTAAATTTAAAAAACGAGCGATACTAATACAAATTTATTCTTATATAACAGCTATAACGACGTCATGAGGGAAACTACTTCTTATATAAATGATTAAAACTAAAAAACGATGGAAACTAATACAAATTCAAACTACTATAACAGGAATAATGATTTCTGGAGAGAAACTATACCTTATATAAATAATTAAAACAAAAAACGGGCTAAACTTATGCAAATTCATACTACTATAACAGGAATAACGATGTCTGGAGAGAAATTACACATTACATAAATGATAAACACTAAAAAACGAGCGAAACTAATACAAATTCAAACTACTATAACAGGAATAACTATGTTTGGAGAGAAACAACACCTTTTATAAATGATTAAAACTAAAAAACGAGCGAAACTAATAAAAATTCAAGCTACTATAACAGGAATAATGATGTCTGGAGAGAAACTGCACCTCATATAAATGATTAAAACTAAAAAACGAGCGAAACTTATACAAATTCAAACTACTATGACAGGAATAATGATTTCTGGAGAGAAACTACGCCAAATATAATTGATTAGAACTAAAAAATGAGAGAAACTAATACAAATTTCCATCTACTATAACAGGAATAACGATGTCTGTAGAGAACCTACACCTTATATAAATGATTAAAACTTAAAAACGGGCGAAACTAACACAAATTTAAACTACTATAACAGGAATATTGATGTCTGAAGAGATACTTCAACTAATTGTAATGCTTAAAACTAAAAAACGATCGAAACTAACAAAAATACAAAATATTAAACAGGAATAATTTTCCTGGAGAGAAACTACACCTTATATAAATAATTAAAACTAAAAAACGGGCGAAACTAACAAAAATTCAATCTACTATAACAGGAATAACGATATCTGGAGAGAAACTACACCTTATATAAATGATTAAAACTAAAAAACGAGCGAAACTAATACAAATTCAAACTACTATAACAGGAATAATATTTCTGGCGAGAAACTACACCTTATATAAACAATTAAAACTAAAAAACGGGCGAAACTAACAAAAATTCAATCTACAATAACAGGAATAACGATTTCTGGAGAGAAACAACACTTTATATAAATGATTAAAACTAAAAAACGAGCGAAACTAATACAATTACAAAATACTAAAACAGGAATAATGATTTCTGGAGAGAAACTACACTTATATAAATGATTAAAACAAAGAACGAGCGAAATTATTAAAAATTGAAACTGCAATAACAGGAATAACGATGTCTGTAGAGAAACTTCACCTTATATAATTGATTAAAACTAAAAATCGAGTATAACTAATACAAATTCAAACTACTATAACAGAAACAACGATGTCTAGAGAGAAACTACACCTTGAATAAAAGATTAAAACTAAATAACGAGCGATACTAATACAAATTCAACCTACTATAACAGGAATAACGATATCGGGAGAGGAACTACACCTTGTATAATTCATTAAAACTAAAAAACGAGCGAATCTAATAAAAATATCAACTACTATATCAGGAATAATGATTTCTGGAGAGAAACTAAATCTTATATATGATATAAACTAATAAACGAGCGAAACTAATACAATTACAAAATACTAAATCAGGAATAATGATTTCTGGAGAGAAACTACACTTTTATAAATGATAAAATTAAAAAACCAGCGAAATTAATACAAATTCAAACTACAATAACAGGAATAACGATATCGGGAGAGGAACTACACCTTGTATAATTCATTAAAACTAAAAAACGAGCGAATCTAATAAAAATATCAACTACTATATCAGGAATAATGATTTCTGGAGAGAAACTAAATCTTATATATGATATAAACTAATAAACGAGCGAAACTAATACAATTACAAAATACTAAATCAGGAATAATGATTTCTGGAGAGAAACTACACTTTTATAAATGATAAAATTAAAAAACCAGCGAAATTAATACAAATTCAAACTACAATAACAGGAATAACGATGTCTGGAGAAAAACTTCACCTTATATAAATGATTAAACAAATAAAAGAGCGAAACTAATACAAATTCAAACTACTATAACAGGAATAACGATTTCTGGAGAGAAACTACACCTTATATAAATGATTAAAACTTAAAAACGAGCCAAACTAATACAAATTCAAACTACTATAACAGGAATAACGATTTCTGGAGAGAAACTACACCTTATATAAATGATTAAAACTTAAAAACTGGCGAAACTAACAAAAATTAATCTACTATAACAGGAATATTGATGTCTGGAGAGATCCTACAACTTATTGTAATGATAAAAACTAAAAAACGAGCGAAACTAATACAAATTCAAGCTGCAATAACAGAAATAACGACGTCTGGATAGAAACTACACATTAAATAAATGATTAAAACTAAAAAAAGAGCGAAACATATACAAAATTCAAACTACTATAACAGGAATAACAATGTCTGGAGAGAAATTACACCTTTCATAAATGATAAAAACTAAAAAACGAGCGAAACTAATACAAATTCAAACTACTATAACAGGAATAACGATGTCGGAAATGAAACAACACCATATATTAATTATAAAAACTAAAAAAAGAGCGTAACTAATACATATTCAAAGTGCATTAACAGGAATAATGATTTCTGGAGAGAAACTACGCCATATATAAGTGATTAAAACTAACAAACGAGTGAAACTAATACAATTACACAATACTAAATCAGGAATAATGATTTCTGGAGAGAAACTACACTTATGTAAATGATTAAAACAGAGAACGAACGAAATTATTACAAATTCAAACTGCAGTAACAGGAATAACGATTTCTGGAGAGAAACTACACCTTATATAAATAATCAAAACTAAAAAACGATCGAAAATAATACAAATTCAAACTACTATAACAGGAATAATGATGTCAGGAGAGAATCTACACCTTATATAAATTATTAAAACTTAAAAACGAGCGAAACTAATACAAATTCAAACTGCAATAACAGAAATAACGATGTCTGGAGAGAAACAACACCTTATATAATTGAATAAAACTAAAAAAATTATCGAAACTTATACAAATTCAAACTACTATAAAAGGAATAACTATGTTTGGAGAGAAACAACACCTTTTATAAATGATTAAAACTAAAAAACGAGCGAAACTAATAAAAATTCAAGATACTATAACAGGAATAATGATGCCTGGAGAGAAACTACACCTTATATAAATGATTAAAACTAAAAAACGAGCGAAACTTATACAAATTCAAACTACTATGACAGGAATAATGATTTCTGGAGAGAAAATACGCCATATATAATTGATTAGAACTAAAAAATTAGAGAAACTAATACAAATTTCCATCTACTATAACAGGAATAACGATGTCTGTAGAGAACCTACACTTTATATAAATGATTAAAACTTAAAAACGAGCGAAACTAAAACAAATTCAAACTGCAACAACAGGAACAATGATTTCTGGAGAGAAACTACGCCATATATAAGTGATTAAAACTAAAAAATGAGCGAAACTAATACAAATTTCCATCTACTATAAGAGGAATAACGATGTCTGGAGAGAAACTACACCTTATATAAATGATTAAAACTTAAAAACGGGCGAAACTAACACAAATTTAATCTAATATAACAGGAATATTTATGTCTGGAGAGATACTACAACTTATTGTAATGATAATAACTAAAAAACGATCGAAACTAACACAAATACAAAATACGAAACAGGAATAATATTTCTGGAGAAAAACTACACCTTATATAAATAATCAAAACTAAAAAACGAGCGAAACTAATAAAAATTCAATCTACTATAACAGGAATAATGATAGCAGGAGAGAATCTACACCTTATATAAATGATTAAAACTTAAAAACGGGCGAAACTAACACAAATTTAAACTACTATAACAGGAATATTGATGTCTGGAGAGATACTAAAAATTATTGTAATCATTAAAACTAAAAAACGATCGAAACTAACACAAATACAAAATACTAAACAAGAATAATATTTCTGGAAAATAACTACACTTTATTTAATGATTAATACTAAAAAACGATCGAAAATAATACAAATTCAAACTCCTATAACAGGAATAATGATTTCTGTAGAGAAACTAAATCTTATATAAATGATTAAACTAAAAAACGAGCGAAATTAATACAAATTAAATCTACTATAACAGGAATAACGATTGCTGGATAGGAACTACACCTTATATAATTGAATAAAACTAAAAAAATTGGCGAAACTAATACAAATTCAAACTGCAATAACAGAAATAACGATGTCTGGAGAGAAACAACACCTTATATAAATAATGAAAACTAAAAAACGAGCGAAACTAATACAAATTCAAACTGCAATAACAGGAAAATGCGTCTGGAGAGAAACTGCACCATATATAAATGATTAAATCTAAAAAACGAGCGAAACTAATACAAATTTATGCTTCTATAACAGCTATAACGACGTCAGGAGGGAAACTACACCTTATATAAATGATTAAAACTAAAAAACGATGGAAACTAATACAAATTCAAACTACTATAACAGGAATAATGATTTCTGGAGAGAAACTATACATTATAAAAATTATTTAAACAAAAAACTGGCGAAACTTATGCAAATTCATACTACTATAACAGGAATAACGATGTCTGGAGAGAAATTACACATTTCATAAATGATAAACACTAAAAAACGAGCGAAACTAATACAAATTCAAACTACTATAAAAGGTCTAACTATGTTTGGAGAGAAACAACATCTTTTATTAATGATTAAAACTAAAAAACGAGCAAAACTAATAAATATTCAAGCTACTATAACAGGAATAATGATGTCTGGAGAGAAACTACACTTTATATAAATGATCAAAACTTAAAAACGAGCGAAATTAATACAAATTCAATAAACTATAAAATGAAAAACGATTTCTGGAGAGAAACTACACCTTTTATAAAAGATTAAAACTAAAGAACGAGCGAAACTAATAAATATTCAAGCTACTATAACAGGAATAACGATGTCAGGAGAGAAACTACACCTTATATAAATGATTAAATCTTAAAAATGGGCGAAGCTAATACAAATTCAAACTACTATATCAGGAATATTGATGTCTGGAGAGATACTACAACTTATTGCAATGATTTAAACTAAAAAACGATCGAAACTAACACAAATACAAAATACAAAACAGGAGAAATATTTCTGGAGAGAAACTACACCTTATATAAATAATTAAAACTAAAAAACGGGCAAAACTAACACAAATTCAATCTTCTATAACAGGAATAACGATATCTTGAGAAGAACTACACATTATATTATTGATTAAAACTAAAAAACGAGCGAAACTAATAAAAATTCCAAATACTATAACAGGAATAATGATTTCTGGAGAGAAACTACGCCATATATAAGTGATAAAAAATAAAAAACGAGCGAAAATAATACAATTATAAAATACTAAATCAGGAATAATGATTTCTGGAGAAAAACTACACTTATATAAATGATTAAAACTAAAAAAAGTGCGAAACTAATACAAATTCAAACTACTATATCAGTAATAAGGATATCTAGGGAGAAACTACACCTTATATAAATAATTAAAACTAAAAAACGGGCGAAACTAACACAAAATCAATCTACTATAACAGGAATAACGATTTCTGGAGAGAAACTACACCTTATATAAATGATTAAAACTTTAAAACGAGCGAAACTAATACAAAATCAAACTACTATAACAGGAATAACGATGTCTGAAGTGAAACAACATATTTTATAAATGATTAAACCTAAAAACTAGCGAAACTAATAAAAATTCAAGCTGCAATAACAGGAATAACGACGTCTTGATAGAAACTACACATTATATAAATGAATAAAACTAAAAAACGATCGAAACCTTTACAAATTCAAACTAATATAACAGAAATAATGATTTCTGGAGAGAAACTTAATATTATATAAATGTTAAAAATTAAAAAACCAGCGAAATTAATACAAATTCAATAAACTATAAAATGAAAAACGATTTATGGAGAGAAACTACACCTAGTATAAAAGATTAAAACTAAATTACGAGCGAAACTAATACAAATTCAAACTACTATAACAGGAATAACGATATCTGGAGAGGATCTACACTTTATATAATTGATTAAAACTAAAAAACGAGAAAAACTAATAAATATTCCAACTACTATAACAGGAGTAACGATGTCTGGAGAGAAACTACACATTATATAAATGATTAAAACTAAAAAACGAGCAAAACTTATACAAATTCAAACTACTATGACAGGAATAATGATTTCTGGAGAGAAATTAAACCTTTCATTAATGATAAAAACTAAAAAACGAGCGAAACTAATTCAAATTCAAACTACTATAACAGGAATAACGATATCTGGAGAGGAACTACACCTTATATAATTGATTAAAACTAAAAAACGAGCGAAATTAATAAAAATTCCATCTACTATACCAGGAATAAACATGTCTGGAGAGAAACTACGCTTTTTCTTTAAATGATTAAAACTAAAAAACGAGCGAAACAAATACAAATTCAAACTATTATAACATTAATAATGATTTCTGGAGAGAAACTACACTTATATAAATGATTAAAACAAAAAACGAGCGAAATAATTACAAATTCATACTGCAATAACAGGAATAACGATATCTGGAGATAAACTTCACCTTATATAAATGATTAAACTAAAAAAAGTGCGGAACTAATACAAATTCAAACTACTATATCAGGAATAACGATTTCTGGAGAGAAACTACACCTTGTATAAATGATTAAAACTTTAAAACGAGCGAAACTAATACAAATTCAAACTACTATAACAGGAATAACGATGTCTGAAGTGAAACTACAACTTATATAAATTATTAAAACTAAAAAACGACCGAAACTAAAACAAATTCTAACTGCAATAACAGGAATAATGATTTCTGGAGAGAAACTACGCCATATATAAGTGATTAAAACTAAAAAATCAGCGAAACTAATACAAATTTCCATATACTATAACAGGAATAACGAGATCTGGAGAGAAACTACTCCTTATATAAATGATTAAAACTTAAAAACGGGCGAAACTAACACAAATTCAAACTACTATAACAGGAATAATGATTTCTGGAGAGATACTACAACTTATTGTAATGATAAAAACTAAAAAACGATCGAAACTAACACAAATACAAAATACGAAACAGGAATAATATTTCTGGAGAAAAACTACACCTTATATAAATAATCAAAACTAAAAAACGATCGAAACTAATAAAAATTCAAGCTGCTATAACATGAATAATTATGTCAGGAGAGAATCTACACCTTATATAAATGATTAAAACTTAAAAACGGGAGAAACTAACACAAATTTAAACTACTATAACAGGTATATTGGTGTCTGTTGAGATACTACAACTTATTGTAATGATAAAAATTAAAAAAACGATCGAACCTAACACAAATACAAAATACTAAACAGGAATAATATTTCTGGAGAGAAACTACACCTTATATAAATGATTAAAATAAAAAAAGTGCGAAACTAACACAAAATCAATCTACTATAACAGGAATAACGATTTCTGGAGAGAAACTACACCTTATATAAATGATTAAAACTAAAAAACGAGTAAAACTAATACAAATTCAAACTACTATAATAGGAACAACGATGACTGGAGAGAAACTACACCTTGTAAAAAAGATTAAAACTAAATAACGAGCGAAACTAATACAAATTCAAACTACTATAACAGGAATAACGATATCTGGAGAGGAACTACACCTTATATAATTGATTAAAACTAAAAAACGAGCGGAACTAATAAAAATTCCAACAACTATAACAGGAATAAACATGTCTGGAGAGAAACTACGCCTTATATAAATGATTAAAACTAAAAAACGAGCGAAACTAATACAAATTCAAACTACTATAACAGGAATAATGATTTCTGGAGAGAAACTAAATCTTATATATGATATAAACTAATAAACGAGCGAAACTAATACAATTACAAAATACTAAATCAGGAATAATGATTTCTGGATAGAAAATACACTTATATAATTGTTTAAACAAAAAATGAGCGAAATTAATAAAAATTCAAACTGCAATAACAGGAATAACGATGTCTTGAGAGAAACTTCACCTCATATAAATGATTAAACAAAAAAAAGTGCGAAACTAATACAAATTCAAACTACTATATCAGTAATAAGGATATCTAGGGAGAAACTACACCTTATATAAATAATTAAAACTAAAAAACGGGCGAAACTAACACAAATACAAAATACTAAACAGGAATAATATTTCTGGAGAAAAACTACACCTTATATAAATAATTAAAACTAAAAAACGAGGGAAACTAATAAAAATTCAAGCTACTATAACAGGAATAATGATGTCTGGAGAGACTCAACACCTTATATAAATAATTAACCCTTAAATACGGGCGAAACTAACACAAATTTAAACTACTTTATCAAGAATAACGATGTCTGGAGAGATACTACACCTTATATAAATGATTAATACTAAAAAACGATCGAAACTAATACAAATTTAAACTACAATAACAGGAATAATGATGTCTGGAGAGAATCTACACCTTATATAAATAATTAACCCTTAAATACGGCGAAACTAACATAAATTTAAACTACTATATCAAAAATAACGATGTCTGGAGAGATACTACACCTTATATAAATGATTAACACTAAAAAACGATCGAAACTAATACAAATTTTAAACTACTATAACAGGAATAACGATGTCTGGAAAGGAACTACACCTTATATAATTGAATAACACTAAAAAACGGGAGAAACTAACACAAATTCAATCTACTATAACAGGAATAACGATGTCTGGAGAGAAACTACACCTTATATAAATAATTAAAACTAAAAATCGGGCAAAACTTATACAAATTCACACTCCTATAACAGGAATAACGATGTCGTGAGAGAAATTACACCTTTCATAAATGATAAAATCTAAAATCGAGCGAAACTAAAAAAATTCAAGCTACTATAAGAGGAATAACGATATCTGGAGAGTAACTACACCTTATATAAATGATTAAAACTTAATAACTGGCGAAACTAATACAAATTTAAACTACTATAAAAGGAATTTTGATGTCTGGAGAGATACTACAACTTATTGTAATGATTAACACTAAAAAACGATCGAAACTAACACAAATACAAAATACTAAACAGGAATAATATTTCTGGAGAAAAACTACACATTATATAAATAATTAAAACTAAAAAACGAGCGAAACTAATAAAAATTCAAGCTACTATAACAGGAATAATGATGTCTGGAGAGAATCAACACCTTATATAAATAATTAACCCTTTAATACGGGCGAAACTAACACAAATTTAAACTACTATATCAAGAATAACGATGTCTGGAGAGATACTACACCTTATATAAATGATTAATACTAAAAAACGATCGAAACTAATACAAATTTAAAATACAATAACAGGAATAATGATGTCTGGAGAGAATCTACACCTTATATAAATAATTAACCCTTAAATACGGCGAAACTAACATAAATTTAAACTACTATATCAAGAATAACGATGTCTGGAGAGATACTACACCTTATATAAATGATTAATACTAAAAAACGATCGAAACTAATACAAATTTTAAATTACTATAACAGGAATAACGATGTCTGGAAAGGAACTACACCTTATATAATTGAATAACACTAAAAAAATTAGCGAAACTAATAAAAATTCCATCTATTTTAACAGGAAGAACGATATTTGTAGAGAAAATACACATTATGTAAATGATTAAAACTAAAAAACGAGCGAAAATAATACAAATTTTAAATTACTATAACAGGAATAACGATGTCTAGAAAGGAACTACACCTTATATAATTGAATAACACTAAAAAAATTAGCGAAACTAATAAAAATTCCATATACTATAACAGGAATAACGATATCTGTAGAGAAAATACGCATTATGTAAATGATTAAAACTAAAAAACTATCGAAAATAATACAAATTCAAACTGCAATAACAGGAAAATACGTCTGGAGAGAAACTGCACCATATATAAATGATTAAAACTAAAAAACGATGGAAACTAATACAAATTCAAACTACTATAACAGGAATAACTGTTTGGAGAGAAACAACACCTTTTAAAAATGATTAAAACTTAAAAACGTGCGAAACTAATAAAAATTCAAGCTACTGTAACAGGAATAATGATGTCTGGAGAGAATCTACACCTTATATAAATAATTAACCCTTAAATACGGCGAAACTAACATAAATTTAAACTACTATATCAAGAGTAACGATGTCTGGAGAGATACTACACCTTATATAAATGATTAATACTAAAAAACGATCGAAACTAATACAAATTTTAAATTACTATAACAGAAATAACGATGTCTGGAAAGGAACTACACCTTATATAATTGAATAACACTAAAAAAATTAGCGAAACTAATAAAAATTCCATATACTATAACAGGAATAACGATATCTGTAGAGAAAATACGCATTATGTAAATGATTAAAACTAAAAAACGAGCGAAAATAATACAAATTCAAACTGCAATAACAGGAAAATACGTCTGGAGAGAAACTGCACCATATATAAATGATTAAAACTAAAAAACGAGCGAAACTAATACAAATTCATGCTTCTATAACAGCTCTAACGACGTCAGGAGGGAAACTACACTTTATATAAATGATTAAAACTAAAAAACGATGGAAACTAATACAAATTCAAACTACTATAACAGGAATAATGATTTCTGGAGAGAAACTATACCTTATATAAATAATTAAAATGAAAACGGGCGAAACTTATGCAAATTCATACTACTATATCAGGAATAACTATGTCTGGAGAGAAATTACACCTTTCATAAATGATAAAAACAAAAAACGAGCGAAACTAATACAAATTCAAACTACTATAACAGGAATAACTATGTTTGGAGAGAAACAACATCTTTTAAAAATAATTAAAACTTAAAAACTTGCGAAACTAATAAAAATTCGAGCTACTATAACAGGAATAATGATGTCTGGAGAGAAACTACACCTTATATAAATGATCAAAACTAAAAAACGAGCGAAATTTATAGATATTCAAACTGCTAAAACAAGAATAATGATTTCTGGAGAGAAACTAAATCTTATATAAACGATTAAAACTAAAAAACTAGCAAAATTAATAAAAATTCAAACTACCATAATAGGAAAAACGATGTTTGGAGAGAAACTACACCATATATAAATGATTAAAACTAAATAACGAGCGAAACCAATACAAATTCATGCTGCAATAACAGGAATAACGACGTCTGGATAGAAACTACACATTATATAAATGATTAAACTAAAAAAAGAGCGAAACTAATACAAATTCAAACTACTATAACAGGAATAACGATATCTGAAGAGGATCTACACCTTATATAATTGATTAAAACTAAAAAACGAGCGAAACTAATACAAATTCAAACTGCAATAACAAGAATAACGATGTCTGGAGAGAAACTACACCTTATATAAATGATGAAAACTAAAAAACGAGCGAAACTAATACAAATTCAAACTGCAATAACAGGAAAATACGTCTGGAGAGAAACTGAAACACATATAAATGATTAAAACTAAAAAACGAGCGAAACTAATACAAATTCAAACTACTACAACAGGAAAAACGATGTTTGGAGAGAAACTGCACCACATATAAAAGATTAAAACTAAATAACGAGCGAAACTAATACAAATTCATGCTTCTATAGCAGCTCTAACGACGTCAGGAGGGAAACTACACCTTATATAAATGATTAAAACTAAAAAACGATAAAAACTAATACAAATTTAAACTACAATAACAGGAATAATGATGTCTGGAGAGAATCTACATCTTATATAAATAATTAACCCTTAAATACGGGCGAAACTAACACAAATTAAAACTACTAGATCAAGAATAACGATGTCTGGTGAGATACTACACCTTATATAAATGATTAATAGTAAAAAACGATCGAAACTAATACAAATTTAAACAACTATAACAGGAATAACGATGTCTGGAAAGGAACTACACCTTATATAAAAGAAAAAACACTAAAAAAATTAGCGAAACTAATAAAAATTCCAACTACTATAACAGTAATAACGATATCTGGAGAGAAAATAAACCTTATGTAAATGATTAAAACTAAAAAACGAGCGAAACTAATACAAATTCAAACTGCAATAACAGGAAAATACGTCTGGAGAGAAACTGGATCATATATAAATGATTAAAACTAAATAACGAGCGAAACCAATACAAATTCATGCTGCAATAACAGGAATAACGACGTCTGGATAGAAACTACACATTATATAAATGATTAAACTAAAAAAAGAGCGAAACTAATACAAATTCAAACTACTATAACAGGAATAACGATGTCTGGAGAGGAACTACACCTTATATAATTGATTAAAACTAAAAAAATTAGCGAAACTAATAAAAAATTCCAACTACTATAACAGGAATAACGATATCTGGAGAGAAAATAAACCTTATGTAAATGATTAAAACTAAAAAACGAGCGAAACTAATACAAATTCAAACTGCAATAACAGGAAAATACGTCTGGAGAGAAACTGCACCACATATAAAAGATTAAAACTAAATAACGAGCGAAACTAATACAAATTCATGCTTCTATAGCAGCTCTAACGACGTCAGGAGGGAAACTACACTTTATATAAATGATTAAAACTAAAAAACGAGCGAAACTAATAAAAATTCAAGCTACTATAACAGGAATAATGATGTCTGGAGAGAATCAACACCTTATATAAATAATTAACCCTTTAATACGGGCGAAACTAACACAAATTTAAACTACTATATCAAGAATAACGATGTCTGGAGAGATACTACACTTTATATAAATGATTAATACTAAAAAACGATCGAAACTAATACAAATTTAAAATACAATAACAGGAATAATGATGTCTGGAGAGAATCTACACCTTATATAAATAATTAACCCTTAAATACGGCGAAACTAACATAAATTTAAACTACTATATCAAGAATAACGATGTCTGGAGAGATACTACACCTTATATAAATGATTAATACTAAAAAACGATCGAAACTAATACAAATTTTAAATTACTATAACAGGAATAACGATGTCTGGAAAGGAACTACACCTTATATAATTGAATAACACTAAAAAAATTAGCGAAACTAATAAAAATTCCATCTATTTTAACAGGAAGAACGATATTTGTAGAGAAAATACACATTATGTAAATGATTAAAACTAAAAAACGAGCGAAAATAATACAAATTTTAAATTACTATAACAGGAATAACGATGTCTGGAAAGGAACTACACCTTATATAATTGAATAACACTAAAAAAATTAGCGAAACTAATAAAAATTCCATATACTATAACAGGAATAACGATATCTGTAGAGAAAATACGCATTATGTAAATGATTAAAACTAAAAAACGATCGAAAATAATACAAATTCAAACTGCAATAACAGGAAAATACGTCTGGAGAGAAACTGCACCATATATAAATGATTAAAACTAAAAAACGATGGAAACTAATACAAATTCAAACTACTATAACAGGAATAACTGTTTGGAGAGAAACAACACCTTTTAAAAATGATTAAAACTTAAAAACGTGCGAAACTAATAAAAATTCAAGCTACTGTAACAGGAATAATGATGTCTGGAGAGAATCTACACCTTATATAAATAATTAACCCTTAAATACGGCGAAACTAACATTAATTTAAACTACTATATCAAGAGTAACGATGTCTGGAGAGATACTACACCTTATATAAATGATTAATACTAAAAAACGATCGAAACTAATACAAATTTTAAATTACTATAACGGGAATAACGATGTCTGGAAAGGAACTACACCTTATATAATTGAATAACACTAAAAAAATTAGCGAAACTAATAAAAATTCCATATACTATAACAGGAATAACGATATCTGTAGAGAAAATACGCATTATGTAAATGATTAAAACTAAAAAACGAGCGAAAATAATACAAATTCAAACTGCAATAACAGGAAAATACGTCTGGAGAGAAACTGCACCATATATAAATAATTAAAACTAAAAAACGAGCGAAACTAATACAAATTCATGCTTTTATAACAGCTATAACGACGTCAGGAGGGAAACTACACATTATATAAATGACTAAAAATAAAAAATGATGGAAACTAATACAAATTCAAACTACTATAACAGGAATAACTGTTTGGAGAGAAACTACACCTTATATAAATGATTAAAACAAAAAACGTGCGAAATTAATACAAATTCATACTGCAATAACAGGAATAACGATGTCTGGAGAGAAAATTCACTTTATATAAATGATTAAACTAAAAAAAGAGCGAAACTAATACAAATTCAAACTACTATAACAGGATTAACTATGTTTGGAGATAAACAACACCTTTTAAAAATGATTAAAACTTAAAAACGTGCGAAACTAATAAAAATTCAAGCTATTGTAACAGGAATAATGATGTCTGGAGAGAAACTACATTTTATATAAATGATCAAAACTAAAAAACGAGCGAAATTTATAGATATTCAAACTGCTAAAACAAGAATAATGATTTCTGGAGAGAAACTAAATCTTATATAAACGATTAAAACTAAAAAACTAGCAAAATTAATAAAAACTCAAACTACTATAACAGGAAAAACGATGTTTGGAGAGAAATTACACCATATATAAATGATTAAAACTAAATAACGAGCGAAACCAATACAAATTCATGCTACAATAACAGGAATAACGACGTCTGGATAGAAACTACACATTATATAAATGATTAAACTAAAAAAAGAGCGAAACTAATACAAATTCAAATTACTATAACAGGAATAACGATTTCTGGAGAGAATCTGCACATTATATAATTGATTAAAACTTAAAAACGGGAGAAACTAATATAAATTCAAACTAATATAACAGAAATAACGATGTCTGGAGAGATACAACATCATATATTAATTTTAAAAACTATAAAACGAGCGTAACTAATACATATCCAAAGTGCAATAACAGGAATAATGATTTCTGGAGAGAAACTACGCCATATATAAGTGATTAAAACTAAAAAACGAGCGAAACTAATAAATATTCCAACTACTATAACAGGAATAATGATTTCTGGAGAGAAAATACGCCATATATAAGTGATTAAAACTAAAAAATGAGCGACACTAATACAAATTTCCATCTACTATAACAGGAATAACGATGTCTGGAGAGAAACTACACCTTATATAAATGATTAAAACAAAAAACGAGCGAAATTAATACAAATTCATACTGCAATAACAGGAATAACGATGTCTGGAGAGAAAATTCACCTTATATAAATGATTAAACTAAAAAAAGAGCGAACCTAATACAAATTCAAACTACTATAACAGGAATAACGATTTCTTGACAGAAACTACACCTTATATAAATGATTAAAACTAAAAAACCATGGAAACTAATACAAATTAAAACTACTATAACAGGAAAAATGATTTCTGGAGAGAAACTATACTTTATATAAATAATTAAAACTAAAAATCGGGCGAAACTTATACAAATTCATACTACTATAACAGGAATAACGATGTCTGGAGAGAAATTACACCTTTCATAAATGATAAAATCTAAAAAACGAGCGAAACTAATAAAAATTCAAGCTACTATAACAGGAATAATGATGTCTGGAGAGAAGCTACACTTTATATAAATGATCAAAACTAAAAAACGAACGAAATTTATAGATATTCAAACTACTAAAGCAAGAATAATGATTTCTAAAGAGAAACTAAATCTTATATAAACGATTAAAACTAAAAAACGAGCGAAAGTTATAAAAATTCAATATACTGTAACAGGAATAACGATGTCTGGAGAGAATCCACACCTTATATAAATAATTAAACCTTAAATACGGGCGAAACTAACACAAATTTATACTACTATATCAAGAATAACGATGTCTGGAGAGATACTACACCTTATATAAATTATTAAACTAAAAAACGAGCGACATTAATACAAATTAAAACTACACTAACAGGAATAACGATGACTGGAGAGGAACTACACTTTATATTATTGATTAAAACTAAAAAAATTAGCGAAACTAATAAAAGTTCCAACTACTATAACAGGAATAACGATATTTGGAGAGAAAATACACATTATATAAATGATTAAATCTAAAAAACGAGTGAAACTAATACAAATTAAAACTGCAATAACAGGAATAACGATGTATGCAAATTCATACTACTATATCAGGAATAACGATGTCTGTAGAGAAATTACACATTTCATAAATGATAAAAACAAAAAACGAGCGAAACTAATACAAATTCAAACTACTATAACAGGAATAAAGATATCTGGAGAGAAAATACACATTATGTAAATGATTAAAACTAAAAAACGAGCGAAACTAATACAAATTCAAACTGCAATAACAAGAATAACGAATTCTGGAGAGAAACTACACCTTATATAAGTTATGAAAACTAAAAAACGAGCGAAACTAACACAAATTAAAACTGCAATAACATGAAAATACGTCTGGAGAGAATCTGCACCACATATAAATGATTAAAACTAAAAAACGAGCGAAACTAATACAAATTCAAACTACTATAACAGGAAAAACGATGTTTGGAGAGAAACTACACTTTATATAAATGATTAAAACTAAAAAACGAGCGAAACTAATACAAATTCAAACTACTATAACAGGAAAAACGATGTTTGGAGAGAAACTACACTTTATATAAATGATTAAAACTAAAAAACGAGCGAAACTAATACAAATTAAAACTGCAATAACAGGAATAAGGATGTCGGGGGAGAAACTACACCTTATATAAATGATGAAAACTAAAAAACGAGCGAAACTAATACAAATTCAAACTACTATAACAGGAATAATAATTTCTGGAGAGAAACTATACCTTATATAAATAATTAAAACAAAAAAAGGGCGAAACTTATGCAAATTCATACTACTATAACAGGAATAACGATGTCTGGAGAGAAATTACAGCTTTCATAAATGATAAAAACTAAAAAACGAGCGCAACTAATGCAAATTCAAACTACTATAACAGGAATAAGTATGTTTGGAGAGAAACAACACCTTATATAAATGATTAAAACTAAAAAACGAGTGAAACTAATAAAAATTCAATCTACTATAACAGGAATAATGTTGTCTGGAGAGAATCTACACCTTATATAAATAATTAAACCTTAAATACTGGCGAAACTAACACAAAATTAAACTACTATATCAAGAATAACGATGTCTGGGGAGATACTACACCTTATATAAATGATTAATACTAAAAACGATCGAAACTAATACAAAATGAAACTCCTATAACAGGAATAATGATTTCTGGAGAGAATTTGAATCATATACATATGATTAAACTAAAAAACGAGCGAAATTAATACAAATTAAAACTACTATAACAGGAATAACGATGTCTGGAGAGGAACTACACCTTATATAATTGATTAAAACTAAAAAAATTAGCGAAACTAATAAAAATTCCAACTACTATAACAGGAATAACGATATCTGGAGAGAAAATAAACCTTATGTAAATGATTAAAACTAAAAAACGATGGAAACTAATACAAATTCAAACTGCAATAACAGGAAAATACGTCTGGAGAGAAACTGCACCACATATAAAAGATTAAAACTAAAAAACGAGCGAAACTAATACAAATTCATGCTTCTATAGCATCTCTAACGACGTCAGGAGGGAAACTACACCTTATATAAATGATTAAAACTAAAAAACGATAAAAACTAATACAAATTTAAACTACAATAACAGGAATAATGATGTCTGGAGAGAATCCACACCTTATATAAATGATTAATACTAAAAAACGATCGAAACTAATACAAATTTAATCTACTATAACAGGAATAACGATGTCTGGAAAGGAACTACACCTTATATAAATGAAAAAACACTAAAAAAATTAGCGAAACTAATAAAAATTTCAACTACTATAACAGTAATAACGATATCTGGAGAGAAAATAAACCTTATGTAAATGATTAAAACTAAAAAACGAGCGAAACTAATACAAATTCAAAACTGCAATAACAGGAAAATACGTCTGGAGAGAAACTGGATCATATATAAATGATTGAAACTAAAAAACGAGCGAAACTAATACAAATTCATGCTTCTATAACAGCTATAACGACGTCAGGAGGGAAACTACACCTTATATAAATGATTAAACTAAAAAACGATAGAAACTAATTCAAATTTAAACTACAATAACAGGAATAATGATGTCTGGAGAGAATCTACATCTTATATAAATAATTAACCCTTAAATACTTGCGAAACTAACACAAATTTAAACTACTAGATCAAGAATAACGATGTCTGGTGAGATACTACACCTTATATAAATGATTAATAGTAAAAAACGATCGAAACTAATACAAATTTAAACAACTATAACAGGAATAACGATGTCTGGAAAGGAACTACACCTTATATAAAAGAAAAAACA
Organism: Tanypteryx hageni; assembly: GCA_028673005.1. NCBI lineage: Eukaryota > Metazoa > Arthropoda > Insecta > Odonata > Petaluridae > Tanypteryx > Tanypteryx hageni. The sequence continues at coordinate 14,905,935 of CM054120.1, read as the reverse complement.
CTAAAAAAATTAGCGAAACTAATAAAAATTCCAACTACTATAACAGTAATAACGATATCTGGAGAGAAAATAAACCTTATGTAAATGATTAAAACTAAAAAACGAGCGAAACTAATACAAATTCAAACTGCAATAACAGGAAAATACGTCTGGAGAGAAACTGGATCATATATAAATGATTAAAACTAAAAAACGAGCGAAACTAATACAAATTCATGCTTCTATAACAGCTATAACGACGTCAGGAGGGAAACTACACCTTATATAAATGATTAAACTAAAAAACGATGGAAACTAATACAAAATCAAACTACTATAACAGGAATAATGACTTATGGAGAGAAACTATACCTTATATAAATAATTAAAACAAAAAACGGGCGAAACTTATGCAAATTCATACTACTATATCAGGAATAACGATGTCTGTAGAGAAATTACACATTTCATAAATGATAAAAACAAAAAACGAGCGAAACTAATACAAATTCAAGCTACTATAACAGGAATAACGATATCTGGAGAGAAAATACACATTATGTAAATGATTAAAACTAAAAAACGAGCGAAACTAATACAAATTCAAACTGCAATAACAAGAATAACGATGTCTGGAGAGAAACTACACCTTATATAAATGATGAAAACTAAAAAACGAGCGAAACTAATACAAATTCAAACTGCAATAAGAGGAAAATACCTCTGGAGAGAAACTGCACCACATATAAATGATTAAAGCTAAAAAACTAGCGAAACTAATACAAATTCATGCTTCTATAACAGCTCTAACGACGTCAGGAGGGAAACTACACTTTATATAAATGATTAAAACTAAAAAACGATGGAAACTAATACAAATTCAAACTACTATAACAGGAATAATGATTTCTGGAGAGAAACTATACCTTATATAAATAATTAAAATGAAAACGGGCGAAACTTATGCAAATTCATACTACTATATCAGGAATAACTATGTCTGGAGAGAAATTACACCTTTCATAAATGATAAAAACAAAAAACGAGCGAAAATAATACAAATTCAAACTACTTTAACAGGAATAACTATGTTTGGAGAGAAACAACACCTTTTAAAAATAATTAAATCTTAAAAACGTGCGAAACTAATAAAAATTCTAGCTACTATAACAGGAATAATGATGTCTGGAGAGAAACTACACCTTATATAAATGATCAAAACTAAAAATCGAGCGAAATTTATAGATATTCAAACTGCTAAAACAAGAATAATTATTTCTGGAGAGAAACTAAATCTTATATTAAACGATTAAAACTAAAAAACTAGCAAAATTAATAAAAATTCAAACTACTATAACAGGAAAAACGATGTTTGGAGAGAAACTACACCATATATAAATGATTAAAACTAAATAACGAGCGAAACCAATACAAATTCATGCTGCAATAACAGGAATAACGACGTCTGGATAGAAACTACACATTATATAAATGATTAAACTAAAAAAAGAGCGAAACTAATACAAATTCAAACTACTATAACAGGAATAACGATATCTGAAGAGGATCTACACCTTATATAATTGATTAAAACTAAAAAACGAGCGAAACTAATACAAATTCAAACTGCAATAACAAGAATAACGATGTCTGGAGAGAAACTACACATTATATAAATGATTTAATCTAAAAAACGAGCGATACAAATTCAAACTACTATGGCAGGAATAATGATTTCTGGAGAGAAAATACGCCATATATTAGTGATTAAAGCTAAAAAATGAGTGAAACTAATACAAATTTCCATCTACTATAACAGGAATAACGATGTCTGGAGAGAAACTACACCTTATATAAATGATTAAAACAAAAAACGAGCGAAATTAATACAAATTCATAGTGCAATAACAGGAATAACGATGTCTGGAGAGAAAATTCACCTTATATAAATGATTAAACTAAAAAAAGAGCGAAACTAATACAAATTCAAACTACTATAACAGGAATAACGATTTCTTGAGAGAAGCTACACTTTATATAAATGATTAAAACAAAAAACCATCGAAACTAATACAAATTAAAACTACTATAACACGAAAAATGATTTCTGGAGAGAAACTATACCTTATATAAATAATTAAAACTAAAAATCGGGCGAAACTTATACAAATTCTTACTACTATAACAGGAATAACGATGTCTGGAGAGAAATTACACCTTTCATAAATGATAAAAACTAAAAAACGAGCGCAACTAATAAAATTTCAAGCTACTATAACAGGAATAATGATGTCTGGAGAGAAGCTACACTTTATATAAATGATCAAAACTAAAAAACGAGCGAAATTTATAGATATTCAAACTACTAAAGCAAGAATAATGATTTTTAAAGAGAAACTAAATCTTATATAAACGATTAAAACTAAAAAACGAGCGAAAGTTATAAAAATTCAATATACTGTAACAGGAACAACGATGTCTGGACAGAATCCACACCTTATATAAATAATTAAACCTTAAATACGGACGAAACTAACACAAATTTATACTACTATATCAAGAATAACGATGTCTGGAGAGATACTACACCTTATATAAATGATTAATACTAAAAAACGATCGAAACTAATACAAATTAAAACTACTATAACAGGAATAACGATGTCTGGAGAGGAACTACACCTTATATTATTGATTAAAACTAAAAAAATTAGCGAAACTAATAAAAGTTCCAACTACTATAACAGGAATAACGATATTTGGAGAGAAAATACACATTATATAAATGATTAAAACTAAAAAACGAGCGAAACTAATACAAATTAAAACTGCAATAACAGGAATAACGATGTCGGGGGAGAAACTACACCTTATATAAATGATGAAAACAAAAAAAGGGCGAAACTAATACAAATTCAAACTACTATAACAGGAATAATGATTTCTGGAGAGAAACTATACCTTATATAAATACTTAAAATAAAGAAAGGGCGAAACTTATGCAAATTCATACTACTATAACAGGAATAACGATGTCTGGAGAGAAATTACACCTTTCATAAATGATAAACACTAAAAAACGAGCGCAAATAATGCAAATTCAAACTCCTATAACAGGAATAACTATGTTTGGAGAGAAGCAACACCTTATATAAATGATTAAAACTAAAAAACGAGTGAAACTAATAAAAATTCAAGCTACTATAACAGGAATAATGTTGTCTGGAGAGAATCTACACCTTATATAAATAATTAAACCTTAAATACTGGCGAAACTAACACAAATTTAACCTACTATATCAAGAATAACGATGTCTGGAGAGATACTACACCTTATATAAATGATTAATACTAAAAAACGATCGAAACTAATACAAATTCAAACTACTATAACAGGAATAATGATTTCTGGAGAGAAACTGAATCATATACATATGATTAAACTAAAAAACGAGCGAAATTAATACAAATTAAAACTACTATAACAGGAATAACGATGTCTGGAGAGGAACTACACCTTATATAATTGATTAAAACTAAAAAAATTAGCGAAACTAATAAAAATTCCAACTTCTATAACAGGAATAACGATATCTGGAGAGAAAATAAACTTTATGTAAATGATTAAAACTAAAAAACGAGCGAAACTAATACAAATTCAAACTGCAATAACAGGAAAATACGTCTGGAGAGAAACTGCACCACATATAAAAGATTAAAACTAAAAAACGAGCGAAACTAATACAAATTCATGCTTCTATAGCAGCTCTAACGACGTCAGGAGGGAAACTACACCTTATATAAATGATTAAAACTAAAAAACGATCGTAACTAATACAAATTCAAACTGCAATAACAAAAAAATACGTCTGGAGAGAAACTGGATCATATATAAATGATTAAAACTAAAAAACGAGTGAAACTAATACAAATTCATGCTTCTATAACAGCTATAACGACGTCAGGAGGGAAAGTACACCTTATATAAATGATTAAAACTAAAAAACGATGGAAACTAATACAAATTCAAACTACTATAACAGGAATAATGACTTCTTTAGAGAAACTATACCTTATATAAATAATTAAAACAAAAAACTGGCGAAACTTATGCAAATTCATACTACTATATCAGGAATAACGATGTCTCGAGAGAAATTACACATTTCATAAATGATAAAAACAAAAAACGAGCGAAACTAATACAAATTCAAACTACTATAACAGGAATAACTATGTTTGGAGAGAAACAACACCTTTTCTAAATGATTAAAACCAAAAAACGAGCGAAACTAATAAAAATTCAAGCTACTCTAACAGGAATAATGTTGTCTGGAGAGAATCTACAGCTTATATAAATAATTAAACCTAAAATATGGGCGAAACTAACACAAATTTAAACTACTATATCAAAAATAACGATGTCTGGAGAGATTCTACACCTTATATAAATGATTAATTCTAAAAAACAATCGAAACTAATAAAAATTTAAACTACTATAACAAGAATAATGATTTCTGGAGAGAAACTGAATCATATACATATGATTAAACTAAACAAACGAGCGAAATTAATACAAATTAAAACTACTATAACAGGAATACCGATGTCTGGAGAGGAACTACACCTTATATAATTGATTAAAACTAAAAAAATTAGCGAAACTAATAAAAATTCCAACTACTAAAATAGGAATAACGATATCTGGAGAGAAAATAAACATTATGTAAATGATTAAAACTAAAAAACGAGCGAAACTAATACAAATTCAAACTGCAATAACAGGAAAATACGTCTGGAGAGAAACTGCACCACATATAAAAGATTAAAACTAAAAAACGAGCGAAACTAATACAAATTCATGCTTCTATAGCAGCTCTAACGACGTCAGGAGGGAAACTACACCTTATATAAATGATTAAAAATAAAAAACGATAAAAACTAATATAAATTTAAACTACAATAACAGGAATAATGTTGTCTGGAGAGAATCTACACCTTATATAAATAATTAACCCTTAAATACGGGCGAAACTAACACAAATTTAAACTACTAGATCAAGAATAACGATGTCTGGTGAGATACTACACCTTATTTAAATGATTAATACTAAAAAACGATCGAAACTAATGCAAATTTAAACTACTATAACAGGAATAACGATGTCTGGAATGGAACTACACCTTATATAAATGAAAAAACACTAAAAAAATTAGCGAAACTAATAAAAATTCCAACTACTATAACAGGAATAGCGATATCTGGAGAGAAAATAAACCTTATGTAAATGATTAAAACTAAAAAACGAGCGAAACTAATACAAATTCAAACTGCAATAACAGGAAAATACGTCTGGAGAGAAACTGCACCACATATAAAAGATTAAAACTAAATAACGAGCGAAACTAATACAAATTCATGCTTCTATAGCAGCTCTAACGACGTCAGGAGGGAAACTACACCTTATATAAATGATTAAAACTAAAAAACGATAAAAACTAATACAAATTTAAACTACAATAACAGGAATAATGATGTCTGGAGAGAATCTACATCTTATATAAATAATTAACCCTTAAATACGGGCGAAACTAACACAAATTTAAACTACTAGATCAAGCATAACGATGTCTGGTGAGATACTACACCTTATATAAATGATTAATACTAAAAAACGATCGAAACTAATACAAATTTAAACTACTATAACAGGAATAACGATGTCTGGAAAGGAACTACACCTTATATAAAAGAAAAAACACTAAAAAAATTAGCGAAACTAATACAAATTCCAACTACTATAACAGTAATAACGATATCTGGAGAGAAAATAAACCTTATGTAAATGATTAAAACTAAAAAACGAGCGAAACTAATACAAATTCAAACTGCAATAACAGGAAAATACGTCTGGAGAGAAACTGGATCATATATAAATGATTAAAACTAAAAAACGAGCGAAACTAATACAAATTCATGCTTCTATAACAGCTATAACGACGTCAGGAGGGAAACTACACCTTATATAAATGATTAAACTAAAAAACGATGGAAACTAATACAAAATCAAACTACTATAACAGGAATAATGACTTATGGAGAGAAACTATACCTTATATAAATAATTAAAACAAAAAACGGGCGAAACTTATGCAAATTCATACTACTATATCAGGAAAAACGATGTCTGTAGAGAAATTACACATTTCATAAATGATAAAAACAAAAAACGAGAGAAACTAATACAAATTTAAGCTACTATAACAGGAATAACGATATCTGGAGAGAAACTACACCTTATATAAATGATTAAACTAAAATAAGAGCGAAACTAATACAAATTCAAACTACTATAACAGGAATAACGATATCTGAAGAGGATCTACACCTTATATAATTGATTAAAACTAAAAAACGAGCGAAACTAATAAATATTCCAACTACTATAACAGGAATAACGATGTCTGGAGAGAAACTACACATTATATAAATGATTAAATCTAAAAAACGAGCGATACTTATACAAATTCAAACTACTATGGCAGGAATAATGATTTCTGGAGAGAAAATACGCCATATATTAGTGATTAAAGCTAAAAAATGAGTGAAACTAATACAAATTTCCATCTACTATAACAGGAATAACGATGTCTGGAGAGAAACTACACCTTATATAAATGATTAAAACAAAAAACGAGCGAAATTAATACAAATTCATAGTGCAATAACAGGAATAACGATGTCTGGAGAGAAAATTCACCTTATATAAATGATTAAACTAAAAAAAGAACGAAACTAATACAAATTCAAACTACTATAACAGGAATAACGATTTCTTGAGAGAAGCTACACTTTATATAAATGATTAAAACAAAAAACCATCGAAACTAATACAAATTAAGACTACTATAACACGAAAAATGATTTCTGGAGAGAAACTATACCTTATATAAATAATTAAAACTAAAAATCGGGCGAAACTTATACAAATTCTTACTACTATAACAGGAATAACGATGTCTGGAGAGAAATTACACCTTTCATAAATGATAAAAACTAAAAAACGAGCGCAACTAATAAAATTTCAAGCTACTATAACAGGAATAATGATGTCTGGAGAGAAGCTACACTTTATATAAATGATCAAAACTAAAAAACGAGCGAAATTTATAGATATTCAAACTACTAAAGCAAGAATGATGATTTTTAAAGAGAAACTAAATCTTATATAAACGATTAAAACTAAAAAACGAGCGAAAGTTATAAAAATTCAATATACTGTAACAGGAACAACGATGTCTGGACAGAATCCACACCTTATATAAATAATTAAACCTTAAATACGGACGAAACTAACACAAATTTATACTACTATATCAAGAATAACGATGTCTGGAGAGATACTACACCTTATATAAATGATTAATACTAAAAAACGATCGAAACTAATACAAATTAAAACTACTGTAACAGGAATAACGATGTCTGGAGAGGAACTACACCTTATATTATTGATTAAAACTAAAAAAATTAGCGAAACTAATAAAAGTTCCAACTACTATAACAGGAATAACGATATTTGGAGAGAAAATACACATTATATAAATGATTAAAACTAAAAAACGAGCGAAACTAATACAAATTAAAACTGCAATAACAGGAATAACGATGTCGGGGGAGAAACTACACCTTATATAAATGATGAAAACAAAAAAAGGGCGAAACTAATACAAATTCAAACTACTATAACAGGAATAATGATTTCTGGAGAGAAACTATACCTTATATAAATAATTAAAATAAAGAAAGGGCGAAACTTATGCAAATTCATACTACTATAACAGGAATAACGATGTCTGGAGAGAAATTACACCTTTCATAAATGATAAACACTAAAAACGAGCGCAAATAATGCAAATTCAAACTCCTATAACAGGAATAACTATGTTTGGAGAGAAACAACACCTTATATAAATGATTAAAACTAAAAAACGAGTGAAACTAATAAAAATTCAAGCTACTATAACAGGAATAATGTTGTCTGGAGAGAATCTACACCTTATATAAATAATTAAACCTTAAATACTGGCGAAACTAACACAAATTTAACCTACTATATCAAGAATAACGATGTCTGGAGAGATACTACACCTTATATAAATGATTAATACTAAAAAACGATCGAAACTAATACAAATTCAAACTACTATAACAGGAATAATGATTTCTGGAGAGAAACTGAATCATATACATATGATTAAACTAAAAAACGAGCAAAATTAATACAAATTAAAACTACTATAACAGGAATAACGATGTCTGGAGAGGAACTACACCTTATATAATTGATTAAAACTAAAAAAATTAGCGAAACTAATAAAAATTCCAACTTCTATAACAGGAATAACGATATCTGGAGAGAAAATAAACTTTATGTAAATGATTAAAACTAAAAAACGAGCGAAACTAATACAAATTCAAACTGCAATAACAGGAAAATACGTCTGGAGAGAAACTGCACCACATATAAAAGATTAAAACTAAAAAACGAGCGAAACTAATACAAATTCATGCTTCTATAGCAGCTCTAACGACGTCAGGAGGGAAACTACACCTTATATAAATGATTAAAACTAAAAAACGATCGAAACTAATACAAATTCAAACTGCAATAACAGGAAAATACGTCTGGAGAGAAACTGGATCATATATAAATGATTAAAACTAAAAAACGAGCGAAACTAATACAAATTCATGCTTCTATAACAGCTATAACGACGTCAGGAGGGAAACTACACCTTATATAAATGATTAAAACTAAAAAACGATGGAAACTAATACAAATTCAAACTACTATAACAGGAATAATGACTTCTTTAGAGAAACTATACCTTATATAAATAATTAAAACAAAAAACTGGCGAAACTTATGCAAATTCATACTACTATATCAGGAATAACGATGTCTCGAGAGAAATTACACATTTCATAAATGATAAAAACAAAAAACGAGCGAAACTAATACAAATTCAAACTACTATAACAGGAATAACTATGTTTGTAGAGAAACAACACCTTTTCTAAATGATTAAAACCAAAAAACGAGCGAAACTAATAAAAATTCAAGCTACTCTAACAGGAATAATGTTGTCTGGAGAGAATCTACAGCTTATATAAATAATTAAACCTAAAATATGGGCGAAACTAACACAAATTTAAACTACTATATCAAAAATAACGATGTCTGGAGAGATACTACACCTTATATAAATGATTAATTCTAAAAAACAATCGAAACTAATAAAAATTTAAACTACTATAACAAGAATAATGATTTCTGGAGAGAAACTGAATCATATACATATGATTAAACTAAACAAACGAGCGAAATTAATACAAATTAAAACTACTATAACAGGAATACCGATGTCTGGAGAGGAACTACACCTTATATAATTGATTAAAACTAAAAAAATTAGCGAAACTAATAAAAATTCCAACTACTAAAATAGGAATAACGATATCTGGAGAGAAAATAAACATTATGTAAATGATTAAAACTAAAAAACGAGCGAAACTAATACAAATTCAAACTGCAATAACAGGAAAATACGTCTGGAGAGAAACTGCACCACATATAAAAGATTAAAACTAAAAAACGAGCGAAACTAATACAAATTCATGCTTCTATAGCAGCTCTAACGACGTCAGGAGGGAAACTACACCTTATATAAATGATTAAAAATAAAAAACGATAAAAACTAATACAAATTTAAACTACAATAACAGAAATAATGTTGTCTGGAGAGAATCTACACCTTATATAAATAATTAACCCTTAAATACGGGCGAAACTAACACAAATTTAAACTACTAGATCAAGAATAACGATGTCTGGTGAGATACTACACCTTATTTAAATGAATAATACTAAAAAACGATCGAAACTAATGCAAATTTAAACTACTATAACAGGAATAACGATGTCTGGAATGGAACTACACCTTATATAAATGAAAAAACACTAAAAAAATTAGCGAAACTAATAAAAATTCCAACTACTATAACAGGAATAGCGATATCTGGAGAGAAAATAAACCTTATGTAAATGATTAAAACTAAAAAACGAGCGAAACTAATACAAATTCAAACTGCAATAACAGGAAAATACGTCTGGAGAGAAACTGCACCACATATAAAAGATTAAAACTAAATAACGAGCGAAACTAATACAAATTCATGCTTCTATAGCAGCTCTAACGACGTCAGGGGGGAAACTACACCTTATATTAATGATTAAAACTAAAAAACGATAAAAACTAATACAAATTTAAACTACAATAACAGGAATAATGATGTCTGGAGAGAATCTACATCTTATATAAATAATTAACCCTTAAATACGGGCGAAACTAACACAAATTTAAACTACTAGATCAAGCATAACGATGTCTGGTGAGATACTACACCTTATATAAATGATTAATACTAAAAAACGATCGAAACTAATACAAATTTAAACTACTATAACAGGAATAACGATGTCTGGAAAGGAACTACACCTTATATAAAAGAAAAAACACTAAAAAAATTAGCGAAACTAATAAAAATTCCAACTACTATAACAGTAATAACGATATCTGGAGAGAAAATAAACGTTATGTAAATGATTAAAACTAAAAAACGATCGAAACTAATACAAATTCAAACTGCAATAACAGGAAAATACGTCTGGAGAGAAACTGGATCATATATAAATGATTAAAACTAAAAAACGAGCGAAACTAATACAAATTCATGCTTCTATAACAGCTATAACGACGTCAGGAGGGAAACTACACCTTATATAAATGATTAAACTAAAAAACGATGGAAACTAATACAAAATCAAAGTACTATAACAGGAATAATGACTTATGGAGAGAAACTATACCTTATATAAATAATTAAAACAAAAAACGGGCGAAACTTATGCAAATTCATACTACTATATCAGGAATAACGATGTCTGTAGAGAAATTACACATTTCATAAATGATAAAAACAAAAAACGAGAGAAACTAATACAAATTTAAGCTACTTTAACAGGAATAACTATGTTTGGAGAGAAACAACACCTTTTAAAAATAATTAAAACTTAAAAACGTGCGAAACTAATAAAAATTCTAGCTACTATAACAGGAATAATGATGTCTGGAGAGAAACTACACCTTATATAAATGATCAAAACTAAAAATCGAGCGAAATTTATAGATATTCAAACTGCTAAAACAAGAATAATTATTTCTGGAGAGTAACTAAATCTTATATAAACGATTAAAACTAAAAAACTAGCAAAATTAATAAAAATTCAAACTACTATAACAGGAAAAACGATGTTTGCAGAGAAACTACAACATATATAAATGATTAAAACTAAATAACGAGCGAAACCAATACAAATTCATGCTGCAATAACAGGAATAACGACGTCTGGATAGAAACTACACATTATATAAATGATAACACTAAAATAAGAGCGAAACTAATACAAATTCAAACTACTATAACAGGAATACGATATCTGAAGAGGATCTACACCTTATATAATTGATTAAAACTAAAAAACGAGCGAAACTAATAAATATTCCAACTACTATAACAGGAATAACGATGTCTGGAGAGAAACTACACATTATATAAATGATTAAATCTAAAAAACGAGCGATACTTATACAAATTCAAACTACTATGGCAGGAATAATGATTTCTGGAGAGAAAATACGCCATATATTAGTGATTAAAGCTAAAAAATGAGTGAAACTAATACAAATTTCCATCTACTATAACAGGAATAACGATGTCTGGAGAGAAACTACACCTTATATAAATGATTAAAACAAAAAACGAGCGAAATTAATACAAATTCATAGTGCAATAACAGGAATAACGATGTCTGGAGAGAAAATTCACCTTATATAAATGATTAAACTAAAAAAATAGCGAAACTAATACAAATTCAAACTACTATAACAGGAATAACGATTTCTTGAGAGAAGCTACACATTATATAAATGATTAAAACAAAAAACCATCGAAACTAATACAAATTAAAACTACTATAACACGAAAAATGATTTCTGGAGAGAAACTATACCTTATATAAATAATTAAAACTAAAAATCGGGCGAAACTTATACAAATTCTTACTACTATAACAGGAATAACGATGTCTGGAAAGAAATTACACTTTTCATAAATGATAAAAACTAAAAAACGAGCGCAACTAATAAAATTTCAAGCTACTATAACAGGAATAATGATGTCTGGAGAGAAGCTACACTTTATATAAATGATCAAAACTAAAAAACGAGCGAAATTTATAGATATTCAAACTACTAAAGCAAGAATAATGATTTTTAAAGAGAAACTAAATCTTATATAAACGATTAAAATTAAAAAACGAGCGAAAGTTATAAAAATTCAATATACTGTAACAGGAACAACGATGTCTGGACAGAATCCACACCTTATATAAATAATTAAACCTTAAATACGGACGAAACTAACACAAATTTATACTACTATATCAAAAATAACGATGTCTGGAGAGATACTACACCTTATATAAATGATTAATACTAAAAAACGATCGAAACTAATACAAATTAAAACTACTATAACAGGAATAACGATGTCTGGAGAGGAACTACACCTTATATTATTGATTAAAACTAAAAAAATTAGCAAAACTAATAAAAGTTCCAACTACTATAACAGGAATAACGATATTTGGAGAGAAAATACACATTATATAAATGATTAAAACTAAAAAACGAGCGAAACTAATACAAATTAAAACTGCAATAACAGGAATAACGATGTCGGGGGAGAAACTACACCTTATATAAATGATGAAAACAAAAAAAGGGCGAAACTAATACAAATTCAAACAACTATAACAGGAATAATGATTTCTGGAGAGAAACTATACCTTATATAAATAATTAAAATAAAGAAAGGGCGAAACTTATGCAAATTCATACTACTATAACAGGAATAACGATGTCTGGAGAGAAATTACACCTTTCATAAATGATAAACACTAAAAACGAGCGCAAATAATGCAAATTCAAACTCCTATAACAGGAATAACTATGTTTGGAGAGAAACAACACCTTATATAAATGATTAAAACTAAAAAACGAGTGAAACTAATAAAAATTCAAGCTACTATAACAGGAATAATGTTGTCTGGAGAGAATCTACACCTTATATAAATAATTAAACCTTAAATACTGGCGAAACTAACACAAATTTAACCTACTATATCAAGAATAACGATGTCTGGAGAGATACTACACCTTATATAAATGATTAATACTAAAAAACGATCGAAACTAATACAAATTCAAACTACTATAACAGGAATAATGATTTCTGGAGAGAAACTGAATCATATACATATGATTAAACTAAAAAACGAGCGAAATTAATACAAATTAAAACTACTATAACAGGAATAACGATGTCTGGAGAGGAACTACACCTTATATAATTGATTAAAACTAAAAAAATTAGCGAAACTAATAAAAATTCCAACTTCTATAACAGGAATAACGATATCTGGAGAGAAAATAAACTTTATGTAAATGATTAAAACTAAAAAACGAGCGAAACTAATACAAATTCAAACTGCAATAACAGGAAAATACGTCTGGAGAGAAACTGCACCACATATAAAAGATTAAAACTAAAAAACGAGCGAAACTAATACAAATTCATGCTTCTATAGCAGCTCTAACGACGTCAGGAGGGAAACTACACCTTATATAAATGATTAAAACTAAAAAACGATCGAAACTAATACAAATTCAAACTGCAATAACAGGAAAATACGTCTGGAGAGAAACTGGATCATATATAAATGATTAAAACTAAAAAACGAGTGAAACTAATACAAATTCATGCTTCTATAACAGCTATAACGACGTCAGGAGGGAAACTACACCTTATATAAATGATTAAAACTAAAAAACGATGGAAACTAATACAAATTCAAACTACTATAACAGGAATAATGACTTCTTTAGAGAAACTATACCTTATATAAATAATTAAAACAAAAAACTGGCGAAACTTATGCAAATTCATACTACTATATCAGGAATAACGATGTCTCGAGAGAAATTACACATTTCATAAATGATAAAAACAAAAAACGAGCGAAACTAAAACAAATTCAAACTACTATAACAGGAATAACTATGTTTGGAGAGAAACAACACCTTTTCTAAATGATTAAAACCAAAAAACGAGCGAAACTAATAAAAATTCAAGCTACTCTAACAGGAATAATGTTGTCTGGAGAGAATCTACAGCTTATATAAATAATTAAACCTAAAATATGGGCGAAACTAACACAAATTTAAACTACTATATCAAAAATAACGATGTCTGGAGAGATACTACACCTTATATAAATGATTAATTCTAAAAAACAATCGAAACTAATAAAAATTTAAACTACTATAACAAGAATAATGATTTCTGGAGAGAAACTGAATCATATACATATGATTAAACTAAACAAACGAGCGAAATTAATACAAATTAAAACTACTATAACAGGAATACCGATGTCTGGAGAGGAACTACACCTTATATAATTGATTAAAACTAAAAAAATTTGCGAAACTAATAAAAATTCCAACTACTAAAATAGGAATAACGATATCTGGAGAGAAAATAAACATTATGTAAATGATTAAAACTAAAAAACGAGCGAAACTAATACAAATTCAAACTGCAATAACAGGAAAATACGTCTGGAGAGAAACTGCACCACATATAAAAGATTAAAACTAAAAAACGAGCGAAACTAATACAAATTCATGCTTCTATAGCAGCTCTAACGACGTCAGGAGGGAAACTACACCTTATATAAATGATTAAAAATAAAAAACGATAAAAACTAATATAAATTTAAACTACAATAACAGGAATAATGTTGTCTGGAGAGAATCTACACCTTATATAAATAATTAACCCTTAAATACGGGCGAAACTAACACAAATTTAAACTACTAGATCAAGAATAACGATGTCTGGTGAGATACTACACCTTATTTAAATGATTAATACTAAAAAACGATCGAAACTAATACAAATTTAAACTACTATAACAGGAATAACGATGTCTGGAATGGAACTACACCTTATATAATTGAAAAAACACTAAAAAAATTAGCGAAACTAATAAAAATTCCAACTACTATAACAGGAATAGCGATATCTGGAGAGAAAATAAACCTTATGTAAATGATTAAAACTAAAAAACGAGCGAAACTAATACAAATTCAAACTGCAATAACAGGAAAATACGTCTGGAGAGAAACTGGATCATATATAAATGATTAAAACTAAAAAACGAGCGAAACTAATACAAATTCATGCTTCTATAACAGCTATAACGACGTCAGGAGGGAAACTACACCTTATATAAATGATTAAACTAAAAAACGATGGAAACTAATACAAATTCAAACTACTATAACAGGAATAATGACTTCTGGAGAGAAACTATCCCTTATATAAATAATTAAAACAAAAAACGGGCGAAACTTATGCAAATTCATACTACTATATCAGGAATAACGATGTCTGTAGAGAAATTACGCATTTCATAAATGATAAAAACAAAAAACGAGCGAAACTAATACAAATTCAAACTACCATAACAGAAATAACGATATCTGGAGAGAAAATACACATTATGAAAATGATTAAAACTAAAAAACGAGCGAAACTAATACAAATTCAAATTGCAATAGCAAGAATAACGATGTCTGGAAAGAAACTACACCTTATATAAATGATAAAAACTAAAAAACGAGCGAAACTAATACAAATTCAAACTGCAATAACAGGAAAGTACGTCTGGAGAGAAACTGCACCACATATAAATGATAAAAGCTAAAAAACTAGCTAAACTAATACAAATTCATTCTTCTATAACAGCTCTAACGACGTCAGGAGGGAAACTACACCTTATATTAATGATTAAAACTAAAAAACGATGGAAACTAATACAAATTCAAACTACTATAACAGGAATAATGATTTCTGGAGAGAAACTACACCTTATATAAATGATTAAAACTAAAAAACGATGGAAACTTATGCAAATTCATACTACTATAACAGAAATAACGATGTCTGGAGAGAAATTACAACTTTCATAAATGATAAAAACTAAAAAACGAGCGAAAGTAATAAAAATTCAAACTACTAAAACATGAATAACTATGTTTGGAGAGAAACAACACATTATATTAATGATTTAAACTAAAAAACGAGCGAAACTAATACAAATTCAAACTGCAATAACAAGAATAACGATGTCTGGAGAGAAACTATAACCTTATATAAATAATTAAAACAAAAAAAGGGCGAAACTTATGCAAATTCATACTACTATAACAGGAATAACGACGTCTTGAGAGAAATTACACCTTTCATAAATGATAAAAACTAAAAAACGAGCGCAACTAATGCAAATTCAAACTACTATAACAGGAATAACTATGTTTGGAGAGAAACAACACCTTATATAAATGATTAAAACTAAAAAACGAGTGAAACTAATAAAAATTCAAGCTACTATAACAGGAATAATGTTGTCTGGAGAGAATCTACACCTTATATAAATAATTAAACCTTAAATACTGGCGAAACTAACACAAATTTAAACTACTATATCAAGAATAACGATGTCTGGAGAGATACTACACCTTATATAAATGATTAATACTAAAAAACGATCGAAACTAATACAAATTCAAACTACTATAACAGGAATAATGATTTCTGGAGAGAAACTGAATCATATACATATGATTAAACTAAAAAACGAGCGAAATTAATACAAATTAAAACTACTATAACAGGAATAACGATGTCTGGAGAGGAACTACACCTTATATAATTGATTAAAACTAAAAAAATTAGCGAAACTAATAAAAATTACAACTACTATAACAGGAATAACGATATCTGGAGAGAAAATAAACCTTATGTAAATGATTAAAACTAAAAAACGAGCGAAACTAATACAAATTCAAACTGCAATAACAGGAAAATACGTCTGGAGAGAAACTAGATCTTATATAAATGATTAAAACTAAAAAACGAGCGAAACTAATACAAATTCAAACTACTATAACAGGAATAATGACTTCTTTAGAGAAACTATACCTTATATAAATAATTAAAACAAAAAACTGGCGAAACTTATGCAAATTCATACTACTATATCAGGAATAACGATGTCTCGAGAGAAATTACACATTTCATAAATGATAAAAACAAAAAACGAGCGAAACTAATACAAATTCAAACTACTATAACAGGAATAACTATGTTTGGAGAGAAACAACACCTTTTCTAAATGATTAAAACCGAAAAACGAGCGAAACTAATAAAAATTCAAGCTACTCTAACAGGAATAATGTTGTCTGGAGAGAATCTACAGCTTATATAAATAATTAAACCTACAATATGGGCGAAACTAACACAAATTTAAACTACTATATCAAAAATAACGATGTCTGGAGAGATACTACACCTTATATAAATGATTAATTCTAAAAAACGATCGAAACTAATAAAAATTTAAACTACTATAACAAGAATAATGATTTCTGGAGAGAAACTGAATCATATACATATGATTAAACTAAACAAACGAGCGAAATTAATACAAATTAAAACTACTATAACAGGAATACCGATGTCTGGAGAGGAACTACACCTTATATAATTGATTAAAACTAAAAAACGAGCGAAACTAATACAAATTCAAACTGCAATAACAGGAAAATACGTCTGGAGAGAAACTGCACCACATATAAAAGATTAAAACTAAAAAACGAGCGAAACTAATACAAATTCATGCTTCTATAGCAGCTCTAACGACGTCAGGAGGGAAACTACACCTTATATAAATGATTAAAAATAAAAAACGATAAAAACTAATACAAATTTAAACTACAATAACAGGAATAATGTTGTCTGGAGAGAATCTACACCTTATATAAATAATTAACCCTTAAATACGGGCGAAACTAACACAAATTTAAACTACTAGATCAAGAATAACGATGTCTGGTGAGATACTACACCTTATATAAATGATTAATACTAAAAAACGATCGAAACTAATACAAATTTAAACTACTATAACAGGAATAACGATGTCTGGAATGGAACTACACCTTATATAAATGAAAAAACACTAAAAAAATTAGCGAAACTAATAAAAATTCCAACTACTATAACAGGAATAGCGATATCTGGAGAGAAAATAAACCTTATGTAAATGATTAAAACTAAAAAACGAGCGAAACTAATACAAATTCAAACTGCAATAACAGGAAAATACGTCTGGAGAGAAACTGCACCACATATAAAAGATTAAAACTAAAAAACGAGCGAAAATAATACAAATTCATGCTTCTATAGCAGCTATAACGACGTCAGGAGGGAAACTACACATTATATAAATGATTAAAACTAAAAAACGATCGAAACTAATACAAATTCAAACTGCAATAACAGGAAAATACATCTGGAGAGAAACTGGATCATATATAATTGATTAAAACTAAAAAACGAGCGAAACTAATACAAATTCATGCTTCTATAACAGCTATAACGACGTCAGGAGGGAAACTACATCTTATATAAATGATTAAAACTAAAAAACGATGGAAACTAATACAAATTCAAACTACTATAACAGGAATAATGACTTCTGGAAAGAAACTATACCTTATATAAATAATTAAAACAAAAAACGGGCGAAACTTATGCAAATTCATACTACTATATCAGGAATAACGATGTCTGGAGAGAAATTACACATTTCATAAATGATAAAAACAAAAAACGAGCGAAACTAATACAAATTCAAACTACTATAACAGGAATTACTATGTTTGGAGAGAAACAACACCTTTTCTAAATGATTAAAACTAAAAAACGAGCGAAACTAATAAAATTTCAAGCTACTCTAACAGGAATAATGTTGTCTGGAGAGAATCTACAGCTTATATAAATAATTAAACCTTAAATATGGGCGAAACTAACACAAATTTAAACTACTATAAAAGAAAAAACGATTTCTGGAGAGAAACTACACTTTATATAAATGATTAAAACAAAAAAACTGGCGAATCTAACACAAATTTAAACTACTATAACAGGAATAACGATGTCTGGATTTGAACTACACCTTATATAAATGATTAAAACTAAAAAACGATGGAAACAAATACAAATTCAAACTACTATAACAGGAATAATGATTTCTGGAGTGAAACTACACATTATATAAATGATTAAAACTTAAAAACGATGGAAACTTATGCAACTTCATACTACTATAACAGGAATAACGATGTCTGGAGAGAAATTACAACTTTCATAAATGATAAAAACTAAAAAACGAGCGAAACTAATACAAATTCAAACTACTATAACAGGAATAACGATTTCTTGAGAGAAGCTACACTTTATATATATGATTAAAACAAATAACCATGGAAACTAATACAAATTCAAACTACTATAACAGGAAAAATGATTTCTGCAGAGAAACTATACCTTATATAAATGATTAAAACTAAAAAACGAGCGAAACGTATACAAGTTCAAACTACTATAACAGGAATAACTATGTCTGGAGAGAAATTACACTTTTCATAAATGATAAAAACTAAAAAACGAGCGAAAATAATGCAAATTCAAACTACTATAACAGAAATAACGATGTCTGGAGAGAAACAACACAATATATTAATTATAAAAACTAAAAAACGAGCGTAACTAAAACATATTCAACGTGCAATAACAGGAATAATGATTTCTGGAGAGAAACGACGCTATATATAAGTGATTAAAACAAAAAAACGAGCGAAACTAATACAATTACAAAATAATAAAACAGGAATAATGATTTCTGGAGAGAAACTACACTTATATAAATTATTTAAACTAAAAAAGAGCAAAACTAATACAAATTCAAACTACTATTACAGGAATAACGATGTCTGGAGAGGTAATACAACTTATATAATTGATTAAAACTAAAAAAATTAACGAAACTAATAAAAATTCCAACACTTATATAACAGGAATACCGATATCTGGAGAGAAAATACACATTATGTAAATAATTAAAACTAAAAAACGGGCGAAACTTATGCAAATTCATACTACTATAACAGGAATAAAGATGTCTTTAGAGAAATTACACATTTCATAAACTAATACAAATTCAAGCTTCAATAACAGGAATAACGATATCTGGAGAGAAAATACACATTATGAAAATGATTAAAACTAAAAAACGAGCGAAACTAATACAAATTCAAATTGCAATAGCAAGAATAACGATGTCTGGAAAGAAACTACACCTTATATAAATGATAAAAACTAAAAAACGAGCGAAACTAATACAAATACAAACTGCAATAACAGGAAAATACGTCTGGAGAGAAACTGCACCACATATAAATGATAAAAGCTAAAAAACTAGCTAAACTAATACAAATTCTTTCTTCTATAACAGCTCTAACGACGTCAGGAGGGAAACTACACCTTATATTAATGATTAAAACTAAAAAACGATGGAAACTAATACAAAGTCAAACTACTATAACAGGAATAATGATTTCTGGAGAGAAACTACACCTTATATAAATGATTAAAACTAAAAAACGAGCGAAAGTAATAAAAATTCAAACTACTAAAACATGAATAACTATGTTTGGAGAGAAACAACACATTATATTAATGATTTAAACTAAAAAACGAGCGAAACTAATACAAATTCAAACTGCAATAACAAGAATAACGATGTCTGGAGAGAAACTTTAACCTTATATAAATAATTAAAACAAAAAAAGGGCGAAACTTATGCAAATTCATACTACTATAACAGGAATAACGACGTCTTGAGAGAAATTACACCTTTCATAAATGATAAAAACTAAAAAACGAGCGCAACTAATGCAAATTCAAACTACTATAACAGGAATAACTATGTTTGGAGAGAAACAACACCTTATATAAATGATTAAAACTAAAAAACGAGTGAAACTAATAAAAATTCAAGCTACTATAACAGGAATAATGTTGTCTGGAGAGAATCTACACCTTATATAAATAATTAAACCTTAAATACTGGCGAAACTAACACAAATTTAAACTACTATATCAAGAATAACGATGTCTGGAGAGATACTACACCTTATATAAATGATTAATACTAAAAAACGATCGAAACTAATACAAATTCAAACTACTATAACAGGAATAATGATTTCTGGAGAGAAACTGAATCATATACATATGATTAAACTAAAAAACGAGCGAAATTAATACAAATTAAAACTACTATAACAGGAATAACGATGTCTGGAGAGGAACTACACCTTATATAATTGATTAAAACTAAAAAAATTAGCGAAACTAATAAAAATTACAACTACTATAACAGGAATAACGATATCTGGAGAGAAAATAAACCTTATGTAAATGATTAAAACTAAAAAACGATCGAAACTAATACAAATTCAAACTGCAATAACAGGAAAATACGTCTGGAGAGAAACTGGATCATATATAAATGATTAAAACTAAAAAACGAGCGAAACTAATACAAATTCAAACTACTATAACAGGAATAATGACTTCTTTAGAGAAACTATACCTTATATAAATAATTAAAACAAAAAACTGGCGAAACTTATGCAAATTCATACTACTATATCAGGAATAACGATGTCTCGAGAGAAATTACACATTTCATAAATGATAAAAACAAAAAACGAGCGAAACTAATACAAATTCAAACCTCTATAACAGGAATAACTATGTTTGGAGAGAAACAACACCTTTTCTAAATGATTAAAACCAAAAAACGAGCGAAACTAATAAAATTTCAAGCTACTCTAACAGGAATAATGTTGTCTGGAGAGAATCTACAGCTTATATAAATAATTAAACCTAAAATATGGGCGAAACTAACACAAATTTAAACTACTATATCAAAAATAACGATGTCTGGAGAGATACTACACCTTATATAAATGATTAATTCTAAAAAACGATCGAAACTAATAAAAATTTAAACTACTATAACAAGAATAATGATTTCTGGAGAGAAACTGAATCATATACATATGATTAAACTAAACAAACGAGCGAAATTAATACAAATTAAAACTACTATAACAGGAATACCGATGTCTTGAGAGGAACTACACCTTATATAATTGATTAAAACTAAAAAAATTAGCGAAACTAATAAAAATTCCAACTACTAAAAGAGGAATAACGATATCTGGAGAGAAAATAAACATTATGTAAATGATTAAAACTAAAAAACGAGCGAAACTAATACAAATTCAAACTGCAATAACAGGAAAATACGTCTGGAGAGAAACTGCACCACATATAAAAGATTAAAACTAAAAAACGAGCGAAACTAATACAAATTCATGCTTCTATAGCAGCTCTAACGACGTCAGGAGGGAAACTACACCTTATATAAATGATTAAAAATAAAAAACGATAAAAACTAATACAAATTTAAACTACAATAACAGGAATAATGTTGTCTGGAGAGAATCTACACCTTATATAAATAATTAACCCTTAAATACGGGCGAAACTAACACAAATTTAAACTACTAGATCAAGAATAACGATGTCTGGTGAGATACTACACCTTATATAAATGATTAATACTAAAAAACGATCGAAACTAATACAAATTTAAACTACTATAACAGGAATAACGATGTCTGGAATGGAACTACACCTTATATAAATGAAAAAACACTAAAAAAATTAGCGAAACTAATAAAAATTCCAACTACTATAACAGGAATAGCGATATCTGGAGAGAAAATAAACCTTATGTAAATGATTAAAACTAAAAAACGAGCGAAACTAATACAAATTCAAACTGCAATAACAGGAAAATACGTCTGGAGAGAAACTGCACCACATATAAAAGATTAAAACTAAAAAACGAGCGAAAATAATACAAATTCATGCTTCTATAGCAGCTCTAACGACGTCAGGAGGGAAACTACACATTATATAAATGATTAAAACTAAAAAACGATCGAAACTAATACAAATTCAAACTGCAATAACAGGAAAATACATCTGGAGAGAAACTGGATCATATATAATTGATTAAAACTAAAAAACGAGCGAAACTAATACAAATTCATGCTTCTATAACAGCTATAACGACGTCAGGAGGGAAACTACATCTTATATAAATGATTAAAACTAAAAAACGATGGAAACTAATACAAATTCAAACTACTATAACAGGAATAATGACTTCTGGAGAGAAACTATACCTTATATAAATAATTAAAACAAAAAACGGGCGAAACTTATGCAAATTCATACTACTATATCAGGAATAACGATGTCTGGAGAGAAATTACACATTTCATAAATGATAAAAACAAAAAACGAGCGAAACTAATACAAATTCAAACTACTATAACAGGAATAACTATGTTTGGAGAGAAACAACACCTTTTCTAAATGATTAAAACTAAAAAACGAGTGAAACTAATAAAATTTCAAGCTACTCTAACAGGAATGATGTTTGCTGGAGAGAATCTACAGCTTATATAAATAATTAAACCTTAAATATGGGCGAAACTAACACAAATTTAAACTACTATATAAAAAATAACGATGTCTAAACTAATACAAATTCCAACTACTATAACAGGAATAACGATATCGGGAGAGAAAATACACATTACGTAAATGATTAAAACTAAAAAACGAGCGAAACTAATACAAATTCAAACTGCAATAACAAGAATAACGACGTCTGGAGAGAAACTACACCTTATATAAATGATGAAAACTAAAAAACGAGCGAAACTAATACAAATTCAAACTGCAATAACAGGAAAATACGGCTGGAGAGAAACTGCACCACCTATAAATGATTAAAGCTAAAAAAACTAGCGAAACTAATACAAATTCAAACTACTATAAAAGAAAAAACGATTTCTGGAGAGAAACTACACTTTATATAAATGATTAAAACAAAAAAACTGGCGAATCTAACACAAATTTAAACTACTATAACAGGAATAACGATGTCTGGATTTGAACTACACCTTATATAAATGATTAAAACTAAAAAACGATGGAAACAAATACAAATTCAAACTACTATAACAGGAATAATGATTTCTGGAGAGAAACTACACATTATATAAATGATTAAAACTTAAAAACGATGGAAACTTATGCAAATTCATACTACTATAACAGGAATAACGATGTCTGGAGAGAAATTACAACTTTCATAAATGATAAAAACTAAAAAACGAGCGAAACTAATACAAATTCAAACTACTATAACAGGAATAACGATTTCTTGAGAGAAGCTACACTTTATATAAATGATTAAAACAAAAAACCATGGAAACTAATACAAATTCAAACTACTATAACAGGAAAAATGATTTCTGGAGAGAAACTATACCTTATATAAATGATTAAAACTAAAAAACGAGCGAAACGTATACAAGTTCAAACTACTATAACAGGAATAACTATGTCTGGAGAGAAATTACACTTTTCATAAATGATAAAAACTAAAAAACGAGCGAAAATAATGCAAATTCAAACTACTATAACAGAAATAACGATGTCTGGAGAGAAACAACACAATATATTAATTATAAAAACTAAAAAACGAGCGTAACTAATACATATTCAACGTGCAATAACAGGAATAATGATTTCTGGAGAGAAACGACGCTATATATAAGTGATTAAAACAAAAAAACGAGCGAAACTAATACAATTACAAAATAATAAAACATTAATAATGATTTCTGGAGAGAAACTACACTTATATAAATTATTTAAACTAAAAAAGAGCAAAACTAATACAAATTCAAACTACTATTACAGGAATAACGATGTCTGGAGAGGAACTACAACTTATATATTTGATTAAAACTAAAAAAATTAACGAAACTAATAAAAATTCCAACACTTATATAACAGGAATACCGATATCTGGAGAGAAAATACACATTATGTAAATAATTAAAACTAAAAAACGGGCGAAACTTATGCAAATTCATACTACTATAACAGGAATAAAGATGTCTTTAGAGAAATTACACATTTCATAAACTAATACAAATTCAAGCTTCAATAACAGGAATAACGATGTCTGGGGAGAAACTACACCTTATATAAATGATGAAAACTAAAAAACGAGCGAAACTAATACAAATTCAATCTGCAATAACAGGAAAATACGTCTGGAGAGAAACTACACAATATATAAATGATTAAAACCAAAAAAACGAGCGAAACTAATACAAATTCAAACTATTATAACAGGAATAATGATTTCTGGAGAGAAACTATACCTTATATAAATAATTAAAACAAAAAACGGGCGAAACTTATGCAAATTCATACTACTATAACAGGAATAACGATATCTGGAGAGGATCTATACCTTATATAATTGATTAAAACTAAAAAACGAGCGAAACTAATAAATATTCCAACTACTATAACAGGAATAACGATGTCTGGAGAGAAACTACACATTATATAAGTGATTAAAACTAAAAAATGAGCGAAACTAATACAAATTTCCATCTAATATAACAGGAATAACGATGTCTGGAGAGAAACTACACCTTATATAAATGATTAAAACAAAAAACGAGCGAAATTAATACAAATTCATACTGCAATAACAGGAATAACGATGTCTGGAGAGAAACTTCACCTTATATAAATGATTAAACTAAAAAAAGAGCGAAACTAATACAAATTCATACTACTATAACAGGAATAACGATGTCTGGAGAGAAACTACACCTTATATAAATGATCAAAACTAAAAAACGAGCGAAATTTATAGATATTCAAACTGCTAAAACAAGAATAATGATTTCTGGAGAGAAACTAAATCTTATATAAACGATTAAAACTAAAAAACTAGCAAAATTAATAAAAATTCAAACTACTATAACAGGAAAAACGATGTTTGGAGAGAAACTACACCATATATAAATGATTAAAACTAAATAACGAGCGAAACCAATACAAATTCATGCTGCAATAACAGGAATAACGACGTCTGGATAGAAACTACACATATAAATGATTAAACTAAAAAAAGAGCGAAACTAATACAAATTCAAACTACTATAACAGGAATAACGATATCTGAAGAGGATCTACACCTTATATAATTGATTAAAACTAAAAAACGAGCGAAACTAATACAAATTCATACTACTATAACAGGAATAACGATGTCTGGAGAGAAACTACACCTTATATAAATGATCAAATCTAAAAAACGAGCGAAATGAATACAAATTCATACTGCAATAACAGGAATAACGATGTCTGGAGAGAAACTTCACCTTATATAAATGATTAAACTAAAAAAAGAGCGAAACTAATACAAATTCAAACTACTATGGCAGGAATAATGATTTCTGGAGAGAAAATACGCCATATATAAGTGATTAAAACTATAAAATGAGCGAAACTAATACAAATTTCCATCTACTATAACAGGAATAACGATGTCTGGAGAGAAACTACACCTTATATAAATGATTAAAACAAAAAACGAGCGAAATTAATACAAATTCATACTGCAATAACAGGAATAACGATGTCTGGAGAGAAAATTCACCTTATATAAATTATTAAACTAAAAAAAGAGCGAAAATAATACAAATTCAAACTACTATAACAGGAATAACGATTTCTTGAGAGAAGCTACACTTTATATAAATGATTAAAACAAAAAACCATGGAAACTAATACAAATTTAAACTACTATAACAGGAAAAATGATTTCTGGAGAGAAACTATACCTTATATAAATGATTAAAACTAAAAAACGAGCGAAACGTATACAAGTTCAAACTACTATAACAGGAATAACTATGTGTGGAGAGAAATTACACTTTTCATAAATGATAAAAACTAAAAAACGAGCGAAAATAATGCAAATTCAAACTACTATAACAGAAATAACGATGTCTGGAGAGAAACAACACAATATATTAATTATAAAAACTAAAAAACGAGCGTAACTAATACATATTCAACGTGCAATAACAGGAATAATGATTTCTGGAGAGAAACGACGCTATATATAAGTGATTAAAACAAAAAAACGAGCGAAACTAATACAATTACAAAATAATAAAACAGGAATAATGATTTCTGGAGAGAAACTACACTTATATAAATTATTTAAACTAAAAAAGAGCAAAACTAATACAAATTCAAACTACTATTACAAGAATAACGATGTCTGGAGAGGAACTACAACTTATATAATTGATTAAAACTAAAAAAATTAACGAAACTAATAAAAATTCCAACACTTATATAACAGGAATACCGATATCTGGAGAGAAAATACACATTATGTAAATAATTAAAACTAAAAAACGGGCGAAACTAATACAAATTCAAACTGCAATAACAGGAAAATACGTCTGGAGAGAAACTACACAATATATAAATGATTAAAACCAAAAAAACGAGCGAAACTAATACAAATTCAAACTATTATAACAGGAATAATGATTTCTGGAGAGAACTATACCTTATATAAATAATTAAAACAAAAAACGGGCGAAACTTATGCAAATTCATACTACTATAACAGGAATAACGATATCTGGAGAGGATCTATACCTTATATAATTGATAAACTAAAAAACGAGCGAAACTAATAAATATTCCAACTACTATAACAGGAATAACGATGTCTGGAGAGAAACTACACCTTATATAAATGATTAAAACAAAAAACGAGCGAAATTAATAGAAATTCATACTGCAATAACAGGAATAACGATGTCTGGAGAGAAACTTCACCTTATATAAATGATTAAACTAAAAAAAGAGCGAAACTAATACAAATTCATACTACTATAACAGGAATAACGATGTCTGGAGAGAAACTACACCTTATATAAATGATCAAAACTAAAAAACGAGCGAAATTTATAGATATTCAAACTGCTAAAACAAGAATAATGATTTCTGGAGAGAAACTAAATCTTATATAAACGATTAAAACTAAAAAACTAGCAAAATTAATAAAAATTCAAACTACTATAACAGGAAAAACGATGTTTGGAGAGAAACTACACCATATATAAATGATTAAAACTAAATAACGAGCGAAACCAATACAAATTCATGCTGCAATAACAGGAATAACGACGTCTGGATAGAAACTACACATTATATAAATGATTAAACTAAAAAAAGAGCGAAACTAATACAAATTCAAACTACTATAACAGGAGTAACGATATTTGAAGAGGATCTACACCTTATATAATTGATTAAAACTAAAAAACGAGCGAAACTAATACAAATTCATACTACTATAACAGGAATAACGATGTCTGGAGAGAAACTACACCTTATATAAATGATCAAAACTAAAAAACGAGCGAAATTAATACAAATTCATACTGCAATAACAGGAATAACGATGTCTGGAGAGAAACTTCACCTTATATAAATGATTAAACTAAAAAAAGAGCGAAACTAATACAAATTCAAACTACTATGTCAGGAATAATGATTTCTGGAGAGAAAATACGCCATATATAAGTGATTAAAACTATAAAATGAGCGAAACTAATACAAATTTCCATCTACTATAACAGGAATAACGATGTCTGGAGAGAAACTACACCTTATATAAATGATTAAAACAAAAAACGAGCGAAATTAATACAAATTCATACTGCAATAACAGGAATAACGATGTCTGGAGAGAAAATTCACCTTATATAAATGATTAAACTAAAAAAAGAGCGAAAATAATACAAATTCAAACTACTATAACAGGAATAACGATTTCTTGAGAGAAGCTACACTTTATATAAATGATTAAAACAAAAAACCATGGAAACTAATACAAATTCAAACTACTATAACAGGAAAAATGATTTCTGGAGAGAAACTATACCTTATATAAATAATTAAAACTAAAAATCGGGCGAAACTTATACAAATTCATACTACCATAACAGGAATACCGATGTCTGGAGAGAAATTACACCTTTCATAAATGATAAAAACTAAAAAACGAGCGCAACTAATAAAAATTCAAGCTACTATAAAAGGAATAATGATGTCTGGAGAGAAGCTACACTTTATATAAATGATCAAAACTAAAAAACGAGCGAAATTTATAGATATTCAAACTACTAAAGCAAGAATAATGATTTCTAAAGAGAAACTAAATCTTATATAAACGATTAAAACTAAAAAACGAGCGAAAGTTATAAAAATTCAATATACTGTAACAGGAACAACGATGTCTGGACAGAATCCACACCTTATATAAATAATTAAACCTTAAATACGGACGAAACTAACACAAATTTATACTACTATATCAAGAATAACGATGTCTGGAGAGATACTACACCTTATATAAATGATTAATACTAAAAAACGATCGAAACTAATACAAATTAAAACTACTATAACAGGAATAACGATGTCTGGAGAGGAACTACACCTTATATTATTGATAAAAACTAAAAAAATTAGCGAAACTAATAAAAGTTCCAACTACTATAACAGGAATAACGATATTTGGAGAGAAAATACACATTATATAAATGATTAAAACTAAAAAACGAGCGAAACTAATACAAATTAAAACTGCAATAACAGGAATAACGATGTCGGGGGAGAAACTACACCTTATATAAATGATGAAAACTAAAAAACGAGCGAAACTAATACAAATTCAAACTACTTTAACAGGAATAATGATTTCTGGAGAGAAACTATACCTTATATAAATAATTAAAACAAAAAAAGGGCGAAACATATGCAAATTCATACTACTATAACAGGAATAACGACGTCTGGAGAGAAATTACACCTTTCATAAATGATAAAAACTAAAAAACGAGCGCAAATAATGCAAATTCAAACTCCTATAACAGGAATAACTATGTTTGGAGAGAAACAACACCTTATATAAATGATTAAAACTAAAAAAACGAGTGAAACTAATAAAAATTCAAGCTACTATAACAGGAATAATGTTGTCTGGAGAGAATCTACACCTTATATAAATAATTAAACCTTAAATACTGGCGAAACTAACACAAATTTAAACTACTATATCAAGAATAACGATGTCTGGAGAGATACTACACCTTATATAAATGATTAATACTAAAAAACGATCGAAACTAATACAAATTCAAACTACTATAACAGGAATAATGATTTCTGGAGAGAAACTGAATCATATACATATGATTAAACTAAAAAACGAGCGAAAACAATACAAATTAAAACTACTATAACAGGAATAACGATGTCTGGAGAGGATCTACACCTTATATAATTGATTAAAACTAATAAAATTAGCGAAACTAATAAAAATTCCAACTACTATAACAGGAATAACGATATCTGGATAGAAAATAAACATTATGTAAATGATTAAAACTAAAAAACGAGCGAAACTAATACAAATTCAAACTGCAATAACAGGAAAATACGTCTGGAGAGAAACTGCACCACATATAAAAGATTAAAACTAAAAAACGAGCGAAACTAATACAAATTCATGCTTCTATAGCAGCTCTAACGACGTCAGGAGGGAAACTACACATTATATAAATGATTAAAACTAAAAAACGATCGAAACTAATACAAATTCAAACTGCAATAACAGGAAAATACGTCTGGAGAGAAACTGGATCATATATATATGATTAAAACTAACAAACGAGCGAAACTAATACAAATTCATGCTTATATAACAGCTATAACGACGTCAGGAGGGAAACTACACCTTATATAAATGATTAAAACTATAAAACGATGGAAACTAATACAAATTCAAACTACTATAACAGGAATAATGACTTCTTTAGAGAAACTATACCTTATATAAATAATTAAAACAAAAAACTGGCGAAACTTATGCAAATTCATACTACTATATCAGGAATAACGATGTCTGGAGAGAAATTACACATTTCATAAATGATAAAAACAAAAAACGAGCGAAACTAATACAAATTCAAACTACTATAACAGTAATAACTATGTTTGGAGAGAAACAACACTTTTCTAAATGATTAAAACCAAAAAACGAGCGAAACTAATAAAAATTCAAGCTACTCTAACAGGAATAATGTTGTCTGGAGAGAATCTACAGCTTATATAAATAATTAAACCTTAAATATGGGCGAAACTAACACAAATTTAAACTACCTTATCAAAAATAACGATGTCTGGAGAGATACTACACATTATATAAATGATTAATTCTAAAAAACGATCGAAACTAATAAAAATTTAAACTACTATAACAGGAATAACGATGTCTGGAGAGGAACTACACCTTATATAATTGATTAAAACTATTAAAATTAGCGAAACTAATAAAATTAGCGAAACTAATAAAAATTCCAACTACTATAACAGGAATAACGATTTCTGGAGAGAAACTACACTTTATATAAATGATTAAAACAAAAAAACTGGCGAATCTAACACAAATTTAAACTACTATAACAGGAATAACGATGTCTGGATTTGAACTACACCTTATATAAATGATTAAAACTAAAAAACGATGGAAACAAATAAAAATTCAATCTACTATAACAGGAATAATGATTTCTGGAGAGAAACTACACATTATATAAATGATTAAAACTTAAAAACGATGGAAACTTATGCAAATTCATACTACTATAACAGGAATAACGATGTCTGGAGAGAAATTACACCTTTCATAAATGATAAAAACTAAAAAACGAGCGAAAATAATGCAAATTAAAACTACTATAACAGAAATAACGATGTCTGGAGAGAAACAACACAATATATTAATTATAAAAACTAAAAAACGAGCGTAACTAATACATATTCAACGTGCAATAACAGGAATAATGATTTCTGGAGAGAAACGACGCTATATATAAGTGATTAAAACAAAAAAACGAGCGAAACTAATGCAATTACAAAATAATAAAACAGGAATAATGATTTCTGGAGAGAAACTACACTTATATAAATTATTTAAACTAAAAAAGAGCAAAACTAATACAAATTCACACTACTATAGCAGGAATAACGATGTCTGAAGTAAACCTACAATTATATAAATTATTAAATCTAATAAACGAGCGAAACTAAAACAAATTCAAACTGCAATAACAAGAATAACGATTTCTGGAGAGAAACTACACCTTATATAAATGATTATAACCAAAAAACGAGGGAAACTAATTCAAATTCAAACTGCAACAACAGGAATAACGATGTCTGGAGAGAAACAACACTATATATAAATGATTAAAACAAAAAAACAAAAGAAACTAATACAAATTCAAACTACTATAACAGGAATACTGATTTCTGTAGAGAAACTACACCTTATTTAAATAATTAAAACTAAAAATCGAGCGAAACTAGGAAAAAAACAATCTACTATAACAGGAATAACGATATCTGCAGAGAAACTACACCTTATATAAATTAATAGAAATATAAAACGAGCGAAACCAATACCAATTCAAACTACTATAAATGGATAAATGATGTCTGAAGTGAAACTACACCTTATATAAATTATTAAAACTAAAAAACGAGCGAAACTAAAACAAATTCAAACAGCAATAACAGGAATAACGATGTCTGGAGAGAAACTACACATTATATAAAGTATTATAACCAAAAAACGAGGGAAACTAATTCAAATTCAAACTGCAATAACAGGAATAACGATTTCTTGAGAGAAACTACATTATATATAAATGATTAAAACAAAAAAACGAGGGAAACTAATACAAATTCAAACTACTATAACAGGAATAACGATGTCTGGAGAGAAACTACACCTTATATAAATGATTAAAACAAAAAACGAGCGAAATTAATACAAATTCATACTGCAATAACAGGAATAACGATGTCTGGAGAGAAACTTCACCTTATATAAATGATTAAACTAAAAAAAGAGCGAAACTAATACAAATTCATACTACTATAACAGGAATAACGATGTCTGGAGAGAAACTACACCTTATATAAATGATCAAAACTAAAAAACGAGCGAAATTTATAGATATTCAAACTGCTAAAACAAGAATAATGATTTCTGGAGAGAAACTAAATCTTATATAAACGATTAAAACTAAAAAACTAGCAAAATTAATAAAAATTCAAACTACTATAACAGGAAAAACGATGTTTGGAGAGAAACTACACCATATATAAATGATTAAAACTAAATAACGAGCGAAACCAATACAAATTCATGCTGCAATAACAGGAATAACGACGTCTGGATAGAAACTACACATATAAATGATTAAACTAAAAAAAGAGCGAAACTAATACAAATTCAAACTACTATAACAGGAATAACGATATCTGAAGAGGATCTACACCTTATATAATTGATTAAAACTAAAAAACGAGCGAAACTAATACAAATTCATACTACTATAACAGGAATAACGATGTCTGGAGAGAAACTACACCTTATATAAATGATCAAATCTAAAAAACGAGCGAAATGAATACAAATTCATACTGCAATAACAGGAATAACGATGTCTGGAGAGAAACTTCACCTTATATAAATGATTAAACTAAAAAAAGAGCGAAACTAATACAAATTCAAACTACTATGGCAGGAATAATGATTTCTGGAGAGAAAATACGCCATATATAAGTGATTAAAACTATAAAATGAGCGAAACTAATACAAATTTCCATCTACTATAACAGGAATAACGATGTCTGGAGAGAAACTACACCTTATATAAATGATTAAAACAAAAAACGAGCGAAATTAATACAAATTCATACTGCAATAACAGGAATAACGATGTCTGGAGAGAAAATTCACCTTATATAAATTATTAAACTAAAAAAAGAGCGAAAATAATACAAATTCAAACTACTATAACAGGAATAACGATTTCTTGAGAGAAGCTACACTTTATATAAATGATTAAAACAAAAAACCATGGAAACTAATACAAATTTAAACTACTATAACAGGAAAAATGATTTCTGGAGAGAAACTATACCTTATATAAATGATTAAAACTAAAAAACGAGCGAAACGTATACAAGTTCAAACTACTATAACAGGAATAACTATGTGTGGAGAGAAATTACACTTTTCATAAATGATAAAAACTAAAAAACGAGCGAAAATAATGCAAATTCAAACTACTATAACAGAAATAACGATGTCTGGAGAGAAACAACACAATATATTAATTATAAAAACTAAAAAACGAGCGTAACTAATACATATTCAACGTGCAATAACAGGAATAATGATTTCTGGAGAGAAACGACGCTATATATAAGTGATTAAAACAAAAAAACGAGCGAAACTAATACAATTACAAAATAATAAAACAGGAATAATGATTTCTGGAGAGAAACTACACTTATATAAATTATTTAAACTAAAAAAGAGCAAAACTAATACAAATTCAAACTACTATTACAAGAATAACGATGTCTGGAGAGGAACTACAACTTATATAATTGATTAAAACTAAAAAAATTAACGAAACTAATAAAAATTCCAACACTTATATAACAGGAATACCGATATCTGGAGAGAAAATACACATTATGTAAATAATTAAAACTAAAAAACGGGCGAAACTAATACAAATTCAAACTGCAATAACAGGAAAATACGTCTGGAGAGAAACTACACAATATATAAATGATTAAAACCAAAAAAACGAGCGAAACTAATACAAATTCAAACTATTATAACAGGAATAATGATTTCTGGAGAGAACTATACCTTATATAAATAATTAAAACAAAAAACGGGCGAAACTTATGCAAATTCATACTACTATAACAGGAATAACGATATCTGGAGAGGATCTATACCTTATATAATTGATAAACTAAAAAACGAGCGAAACTAATAAATATTCCAACTACTATAACAGGAATAACGATGTCTGGAGAGAAACTACACCTTATATAAATGATTAAAACAAAAAACGAGCGAAATTAATAGAAATTCATACTGCAATAACAGGAATAACGATGTCTGGAGAGAAACTTCACCTTATATAAATGATTAAACTAAAAAAAGAGCGAAACTAATACAAATTCATACTACTATAACAGGAATAACGATGTCTGGAGAGTAACTACACCTTATATAAATGATCAAAACTAAAAAACGAGCGAAATTTATAGATATTCAAACTGCTAAAACAAGAATAATGATTTCTGGAGAGAAACTAAATCTTATATAAACGATTAAAACTAAAAAACTAGCAAAATTAATAAAAATTCAAACTACTATAACAGGAAAAACGATGTTTGGAGAGAAACTACACCATATATAAATGATTAAAACTAAATAACGAGCGAAACCAATACAAATTCATGCTGCAATAACAGGAATAACGACGTCTGGATAGAAACTACACATTATATAAATGATTAAACTAAAAAAAGAGCGAAACTAATACAAATTCAAACTACTATAACAGGAGTAACGATATTTGAAGAGGATCTACACCTTATATAATTGATTAAAACTAAAAAACGAGCGAAACTAATACAAATTCATACTACTATAACAGGAATAACGATGTCTGGAGAGAAACTACACCTTATATAAATGATCAAAACTAAAAAACGAGCGAAATTAATACAAATTCATACTGCAATAACAGGAATAACGATGTCTGGAGAGAAACTTCACCTTATATAAATGATTAAACTAAAAAAAGAGCGAAACTAATACAAATTCAAACTACTATGTCAGGAATAATGATTTCTGGAGAGAAAATACGCCATATATAAGTGATTAAAACTATAAAATGAGCGAAACTAATACAAATTTCCATCTACTATAACAGGAATAACGATGTCTGGAGAGAAACTACACCTTATATAAATGATTAAAACAAAAAACGAGCGAAATTAATACAAATTCATACTGCAATAACAGGAATAACGATGTCTGGAGAGAAAATTCACCTTATATAAATGATTAAACTAAAAAAAGAGCGAAAATAATACAAATTCAAACTACTATAACAGGAATAACGATTTCTTGAGAGAAGCTACACTTTATATAAATGATTAAAACAAAAAACCATGGAAACTAATACAAATTCAAACTACTATAACAGGAAAAATGATTTCTGGAGAGAAACTATACCTTATATAAATAATTAAAACTAAAAATCGGGCGAAACTTATACAAATTCATACTACCATAACAGGAATACCGATGTCTGGAGAGAAATTACACCTTTCATAAATGATAAAAACTAAAAAACGAGCGCAACTAATAAAAATTCAAGCTACTATAAAAGGAATAATGATGTCTGGAGAGAAGCTACACTTTATATAAATGATCAAAACTAAAAAACGAGCGAAATTTATAGATATTCAAACTACTAAAGCAAGAATAATGATTTCTAAAGAGAAACTAAATCTTATATAAACGATTAAAACTAAAAAACGAGCGAAAGTTATAAAAATTCAATATACTGTAACAGGAACAACGATGTCTGGACAGAATCCACACCTTATATAAATAATTAAACCTTAAATACGGACGAAACTAACACAAATTTATACTACTATATCAAGAATAACGATGTCTGGAGAGATACTACACCTTATATAAATGATTAATACTAAAAAACGATCGAAACTAATACAAATTAAAACTACTATAACAGGAATAACGATGTCTGGAGAGGAACTACACCTTATATTATTGATAAAAACTAAAAAAATTAGCGAAACTAATAAAAGTTCCAACTACTATAACAGGAATAACGATATTTGGAGAGAAAATACACATTATATAAATGATTAAAACTAAAAAACGAGCGAAACTAATACAAATTAAAACTGCAATAACAGGAATAACGATGTCGGGGGAGAAACTACACCTTATATAAATGATGAAAACTAAAAAACGAGCGAAACTAATACAAATTCAAACTACTTTAACAGGAATAATGATTTCTGGAGAGAAACTATACCTTATATAAATAATTAAAACAAAAAAAGGGCGAAACATATGCAAATTCATACTACTATAACAGGAATAACGACGTCTGGAGAGAAATTACACCTTTCATAAATGATAAAAACTAAAAAACGAGCGCAAATAATGCAAATTCAAACTCCTATAACAGGAATAACTATGTTTGGAGAGAAACAACACCTTATATAAATGATTAAAACTAAAAAAACGAGTGAAACTAATAAAAATTCAAGCTACTATAACAGGAATAATGTTGTCTGGAGAGAATCTACACCTTATATAAATAATTAAACCTTAAATACTGGCGAAACTAACACAAATTTAAACTACTATATCAAGAATAACGATGTCTGGAGAGATACTACACCTTATATAAATGATTAATACTAAAAAACGATCGAAACTAATACAAATTCAAACTACTATAACAGGAATAATGATTTCTGGAGAGAAACTGAATCATATACATATGATTAAACTAAAAAACGAGCGAAAACAATACAAATTAAAACTACTATAACAGGAATAACGATGTCTGGAGAGGATCTACACCTTATATAATTGATTAAAACTAATAAAATTAGCGAAACTAATAAAAATTCCAACTACTATAACAGGAATAACGATATCTGGATAGAAAATAAACATTATGTAAATGATTAAAACTAAAAAACGAGCGAAACTAATACAAATTCAAACTGCAATAACAGGAAAATACGTCTGGAGAGAAACTGCACCACATATAAAAGATTAAAACTAAAAAACGAGCGAAACTAATACAAATTCATGCTTCTATAGC
This sequence comes from Tanypteryx hageni, assembly GCA_028673005.1. NCBI lineage: Eukaryota > Metazoa > Arthropoda > Insecta > Odonata > Petaluridae > Tanypteryx > Tanypteryx hageni. The sequence continues at coordinate 14,867,975 of CM054120.1, read as the reverse complement.
AGCTCTAACGACGTCAGGAGGGAAACTACACATTATATAAATGATTAAAACTAAAAAACGATCGAAACTAATACAAATTCAAACTGCAATAACAGGAAAATACGTCTGGAGAGAAACTGGATCATATATATATGATTAAAACTAACAAACGAGCGAAACTAATACAAATTCATGCTTATATAACAGCTATAACGACGTCAGGAGGGAAACTACACCTTATATAAATGATTAAAACTATAAAACGATGGAAACTAATACAAATTCAAACTACTATAACAGGAATAATGACTTCTTTAGAGAAACTATACCTTATATAAATAATTAAAACAAAAAACTGGCGAAACTTATGCAAATTCATACTACTATATCAGGAATAACGATGTCTGGAGAGAAATTACACATTTCATAAATGATAAAAACAAAAAACGAGCGAAACTAATACAAATTCAAACTACTATAACAGTAATAACTATGTTTGGAGAGAAACAACACTTTTCTAAATGATTAAAACCAAAAAACGAGCGAAACTAATAAAAATTCAAGCTACTCTAACAGGAATAATGTTGTCTGGAGAGAATCTACAGCTTATATAAATAATTAAACCTTAAATATGGGCGAAACTAACACAAATTTAAACTACCTTATCAAAAATAACGATGTCTGGAGAGATACTACACATTATATAAATGATTAATTCTAAAAAACGATCGAAACTAATAAAAATTTAAACTACTATAACAGGAATAACGATGTCTGGAGAGGAACTACACCTTATATAATTGATTAAAACTATTAAAATTAGCGAAACTAATAAAATTAGCGAAACTAATAAAAATTCCAACTACTATAACAGGAATAACGATTTCTGGAGAGAAACTACACTTTATATAAATGATTAAAACAAAAAAACTGGCGAATCTAACACAAATTTAAACTACTATAACAGGAATAACGATGTCTGGATTTGAACTACACCTTATATAAATGATTAAAACTAAAAAACGATGGAAACAAATAAAAATTCAATCTACTATAACAGGAATAATGATTTCTGGAGAGAAACTACACATTATATAAATGATTAAAACTTAAAAACGATGGAAACTTATGCAAATTCATACTACTATAACAGGAATAACGATGTCTGGAGAGAAATTACACCTTTCATAAATGATAAAAACTAAAAAACGAGCGAAAATAATGCAAATTAAAACTACTATAACAGAAATAACGATGTCTGGAGAGAAACAACACAATATATTAATTATAAAAACTAAAAAACGAGCGTAACTAATACATATTCAACGTGCAATAACAGGAATAATGATTTCTGGAGAGAAACGACGCTATATATAAGTGATTAAAACAAAAAAACGAGCGAAACTAATGCAATTACAAAATAATAAAACAGGAATAATGATTTCTGGAGAGAAACTACACTTATATAAATTATTTAAACTAAAAAAGAGCAAAACTAATACAAATTCACACTACTATAGCAGGAATAACGATGTCTGAAGTAAACCTACAATTATATAAATTATTAAATCTAATAAACGAGCGAAACTAAAACAAATTCAAACTGCAATAACAAGAATAACGATTTCTGGAGAGAAACTACACCTTATATAAATGATTATAACCAAAAAACGAGGGAAACTAATTCAAATTCAAACTGCAACAACAGGAATAACGATGTCTGGAGAGAAACAACACTATATATAAATGATTAAAACAAAAAAACAAAAGAAACTAATACAAATTCAAACTACTATAACAGGAATACTGATTTCTGTAGAGAAACTACACCTTATTTAAATAATTAAAACTAAAAATCGAGCGAAACTAGGAAAAAAACAATCTACTATAACAGGAATAACGATATCTGCAGAGAAACTACACCTTATATAAATTAATAGAAATATAAAACGAGCGAAACCAATACCAATTCAAACTACTATAAATGGATAAATGATGTCTGAAGTGAAACTACACCTTATATAAATTATTAAAACTAAAAAACGAGCGAAACTAAAACAAATTCAAACAGCAATAACAGGAATAACGATGTCTGGAGAGAAACTACACATTATATAAAGTATTATAACCAAAAAACGAGGGAAACTAATTCAAATTCAAACTGCAATAACAGGAATAACGATTTCTTGAGAGAAACTACATTATATATAAATGATTAAAACAAAAAAACGAGGGAAACTAATACAAATTCAAACTACTATAACAGGAATAACGATGTCTGGAGAGAAACTACACCTTATATAAATGATTAAAACAAAAAACGAGCGAAATTAATACAAATTCATACTGCAATAACAGGAATAACGATGTCTGGAGAGAAACTTCACCTTATATAAATGATTAAACTAAAAAAAGAGCGAAACTAATACAAATTCATACTACTATAACAGGAATAACGATGTCTGGAGAGAAACTACACCTTATATAAATGATCAAAACTAAAAAACGAGCGAAATTTATAGATATTCAAACTGCTAAAACAAGAATAATGATTTCTGGAGAGAAACTAAATCTTATATAAACGATTAAAACTAAAAAACTAGCAAAATTAATAAAAATTCAAACTACTATAACAGGAAAAACGATGTTTGGAGAGAAACTACACCATATATAAATGATTAAAACTAAATAACGAGCGAAACCAATACAAATTCATGCTGCAATAACAGGAATAACGACGTCTGGATAGAAACTACACATATAAATGATTAAACTAAAAAAAGAGCGAAACTAATACAAATTCAAACTACTATAACAGGAATAACGATATCTGAAGAGGATCTACACCTTATATAATTGATTAAAACTAAAAAACGAGCGAAACTAATACAAATTCATACTACTATAACAGGAATAACGATGTCTGGAGAGAAACTACACCTTATATAAATGATCAAATCTAAAAAACGAGCGAAATGAATACAAATTCATACTGCAATAACAGGAATAACGATGTCTGGAGAGAAACTTCACCTTATATAAATGATTAAACTAAAAAAAGAGCGAAACTAATACAAATTCAAACTACTATGGCAGGAATAATGATTTCTGGAGAGAAAATACGCCATATATAAGTGATTAAAACTATAAAATGAGCGAAACTAATACAAATTTCCATCTACTATAACAGGAATAACGATGTCTGGAGAGAAACTACACCTTATATAAATGATTAAAACAAAAAACGAGCGAAATTAATACAAATTCATACTGCAATAACAGGAATAACGATGTCTGGAGAGAAAATTCACCTTATATAAATTATTAAACTAAAAAAAGAGCGAAAATAATACAAATTCAAACTACTATAACAGGAATAACGATTTCTTGAGAGAAGCTACACTTTATATAAATGATTAAAACAAAAAACCATGGAAACTAATACAAATTTAAACTACTATAACAGGAAAAATGATTTCTGGAGAGAAACTATACCTTATATAAATGATTAAAACTAAAAAACGAGCGAAACGTATACAAGTTCAAACTACTATAACAGGAATAACTATGTGTGGAGAGAAATTACACTTTTCATAAATGATAAAAACTAAAAAACGAGCGAAAATAATGCAAATTCAAACTACTATAACAGAAATAACGATGTCTGGAGAGAAACAACACAATATATTAATTATAAAAACTAAAAAACGAGCGTAACTAATACATATTCAACGTGCAATAACAGGAATAATGATTTCTGGAGAGAAACGACGCTATATATAAGTGATTAAAACAAAAAAACGAGCGAAACTAATACAATTACAAAATAATAAAACAGGAATAATGATTTCTGGAGAGAAACTACACTTATATAAATTATTTAAACTAAAAAAGAGCAAAACTAATACAAATTCAAACTACTATTACAAGAATAACGATGTCTGGAGAGGAACTACAACTTATATAATTGATTAAAACTAAAAAAATTAACGAAACTAATAAAAATTCCAACACTTATATAACAGGAATACTGATATCTGGAGAGAAAATACACATTATGTAAATAATTAAAACTAAAAAACGGGCGAAACTAATACAAATTCAAACTGCAATAACAGGAAAATACGTCTGGAGAGAAACTACACAATATATAAATGATTAAAACCAAAAAAACGAGCGAAACTAATACAAATTCAAACTATTATAACAGGAATAATGATTTCTGGAGAGAACTATACCTTATATAAATAATTAAAACAAAAAACGGGCGAAACTTATGCAAATTCATACTACTATAACAGGAATAACGATATCTGGAGAGGATCTATACCTTATATAATTGATAAACTAAAAAACGAGCGAAACTAATAAATATTCCAACTACTATAACAGGAATAACGATGTCTGGAGAGAAACTACACCTTATATAAATGATTAAAACAAAAAACGAGCGAAATTAATAGAAATTCATACTGCAATAACAGGAATAACGATGTCTGGAGAGAAACTTCACCTTATATAAATGATTAAACTAAAAAAAGAGCGAAACTAATACAAATTCATACTACTATAACAGGAATAACGATGTCTGGAGAGAAACTACACCTTATATAAATGATCAAAACTAAAAAACGAGCGAAATTTATAGATATTCAAACTGCTAAAACAAGAATAATGATTTCTGGAGAGAAACTAAATCTTATATAAACGATTAAAACTAAAAAACTAGCAAAATTAATAAAAATTCAAACTACTATAACAGGAAAAACGATGTTTGGAGAGAAACTACACCATATATAAATGATTAAAACTAAATAACGAGCGAAACCAATACAAATTCATGCTGCAATAACAGGAATAACGACGTCTGGATAGAAACTACACATTATATAAATGATTAAACTAAAAAAAGAGCGAAACTAATACAAATTCAAACTACTATAACAGGAGTAACGATATTTGAAGAGGATCTACACCTTATATAATTGATTAAAACTAAAAAACGAGCGAAACTAATACAAATTCATACTACTATAACAGGAATAACGATGTCTGGAGAGAAACTACACCTTATATAAATGATCAAAACTAAAAAACGAGCGAAATTAATACAAATTCATACTGCAATAACAGGAATAACGATGTCTGGAGAGAAACTTCACCTTATATAAATGATTAAACTAAAAAAAGAGCGAAACTAATACAAATTCAAACTACTATGTCAGGAATAATGATTTCTGGAGAGAAAATACGCCATATATAAGTGATTAAAACTATAAAATGAGCGAAACTAATACAAATTTCCATCTACTATAACAGGAATAACGATGTCTGGAGAGAAACTACACCTTATATAAATGATTAAAACAAAAAACGAGCGAAATTAATACAAATTCATACTGCAATAACAGGAATAACGATGTCTGGAGAGAAAATTCACCTTATATAAATGATTAAACTAAAAAAAGAGCGAAAATAATACAAATTCAAACTACTATAACAGGAATAACGATTTCTTGAGAGAAGCTACACTTTATATAAATGATTAAAACAAAAAACCATGGAAACTAATACAAATTCAAACTACTATAACAGGAAAAATGATTTCTGGAGAGAAACTATACCTTATATAAATAATTAAAACTAAAAATCGGGCGAAACTTATACAAATTCATACTACCATAACAGGAATACCGATGTCTGGAGAGAAATTACACCTTTCATAAATGATAAAAACTAAAAAACGAGCGCAACTAATAAAAATTCAAGCTACTATAAAAGGAATAATGATGTCTGGAGAGAAGCTACACTTTATATAAATGATCAAAACTAAAAAACGAGCGAAATTTATAGATATTCAAACTACTAAAGCAAGAATAATGATTTCTAAAGAGAAACTAAATCTTATATAAACGATTAAAACTAAAAAACGAGCGAAAGTTATAAAAATTCAATATACTGTAACAGGAACAACGATGTCTGGACAGAATCCACACCTTATATAAATAATTAAACCTTAAATACGGACGAAACTAACACAAATTTATACTACTATATCAAGAATAACGATGTCTGGAGAGATACTACACCTTATATAAATGATTAATACTAAAAAACGATCGAAACTAATACAAATTAAAACTACTATAACAGGAATAACGATGTCTGGAGAGGAACTACACCTTATATTATTGATTAAAACTAAAAAAATTAGCGAAACTAATAAAAGTTCCAACTACTATAACAGGAATAACGATATTTGGAGAGAAAATACACATTATATAAATGATTAAAACTAAAAAACGAGCGAAACTAATACAAATTAAAACTGCAATAACAGGAATAACGATGTCGGGGGAGAAACTACACCTTATATAAATGATGAAAACTAAAAAACGAGCGAAACTAATACAAATTCAAACTACTTTAACAGGAATAATGATTTCTGGAGAGAAACTATACCTTATATAAATAATTAAAACAAAAAAAGGGCGAAACATATGCAAATTCATACTACTATAACAGGAATAACGACGTCTGGAGAGAAATTACACCTTTCATAAATGATAAAAACTAAAAAACGAGCGCAAATAATGCAAATTCAAACTCCTATAACAGGAATAACTATGTTTGGAGAGAAACAACACCTTATATAAATGATTAAAACTAAAAAAACGAGTGAAACTAATAAAAATTCAAGCTACTATAACAGGAATAATGTTGTCTGGAGAGAATCTACACCTTATATAAATAATTAAACCTTAAATACTGGCGAAACTAACACAAATTTAAACTACTATATCAAGAATAACGATGTCTGGAGAGATACTACACCTTATATAAATGATTAATACTAAAAAACGATCGAAACTAATACAAATTCAAACTACTATAACAGGAATAATGATTTCTGGAGAGAAACTGAATCATATACATATGATTAAACTAAAAAACGAGCGAAAACAATACAAATTAAAACTACTATAACAGGAATAACGATGTCTGGAGAGGATCTACACCTTATATAATTGATTAAAACTAATAAAATTAGCGAAACTAATAAAAATTCCAACTACTATAACAGGAATAACGATATCTGGATAGAAAATAAACATTATGTAAATGATTAAAACTAAAAAACGAGCGAAACTAATACAAATTCAAACTGCAATAACAGGAAAATACGTCTGGAGAGAAACTGCACCACATATAAAAGATTAAAACTAAAAAACGAGCGAAACTAATACAAATTCATGCTTCTATAGCAGCTCTAACGACGTCAGGAGGGAAACTACACATTATATAAATGATTAAAACTAAAAAACGATCGAAACTAATACAAATTCAAACTGCAATAACAGGAAAATACGTCTGGAGAGAAACTGGATCATATATATATGATTAAAACTAAAAAACGAGCGAAACTAATACAAATTCATGCTTATATAACAGCTATAACGACGTCAGGAGGGAAACTACACCTTATATAAATGATTAAAACTATAAAACGATGGAAACTAATACAAATTCAAACTACTATAACAGGAATAATGACTTCTTTAGAGAAACTATACCTTATATAAATAATTAAAACAAAAAACTGGCGAAACTTATGCAAATTCATACTACTATATCAGGAATAACGATGTCTGGAGAGAAATTACACATTTCATAAATGATAAAAACAAAAAACGAGCGAAACTAATACAAATTCAAACTACTATAACAGTAATAACTATGTTTGGAGAGAAACAACACTTTTCTAAATGATTAAAACCAAAAAACGAGCGAAACTAATAAAAATTCAAGCTACTCTAACAGGAATAATGTTGTCTGGAGAGAATCTACAGCTTATATAAATAATTAAACCTTAAATATGGGCGAAACTAACACAAATTTAAACTACCTTATCAAAAATAACGATGTCTGGAGAGATACTACACATTATATAAATGATTAATTCTAAAAAACGATCGAAACTAATAAAAATTTAAACTACTATAACAGGAATAACGATGTCTGGAGAGGAACTACACCTTATATAATTGATTAAAACTATTAAAATTAGCGAAACTAATAAAATTAGCGAAACTAATAAAAATTCCAACTACTATAACAGGAATAACGATTTCTGGAGAGAAACTACACTTTATATAAATGATTAAAACAAAAAAACTGGCGAATCTAACACAAATTTAAACTACTATAACAGGAATAACGATGTCTGGATTTGAACTACACCTTATATAAATGATTAAAACTAAAAAACGATGGAAACAAATAAAAATTCAATCTACTATAACAGGAATAATGATTTCTGGAGAGAAACTACACATTATATAAATGATTAAAACTTAAAAACGATGGAAACTTATGCAAATTCATACTACTATAACAGGAATAACGATGTCTGGAGAGAAATTACACCTTTCATAAATGATAAAAACTAAAAAACGAGCGAAAATAATGCAAATTAAAACTACTATAACAGAAATAACGATGTCTGGAGAGAAACAACACAATATATTAATTATAAAAACTAAAAAACGAGCGTAACTAATACATATTCAACGTGCAATAACAGGAATAATGATTTCTGGAGAGAAACGACGCTATATATAAGTGATTAAAACAAAAAAACGAGCGAAACTAATGCAATTACAAAATAATAAAACAGGAATAATGATTTCTGGAGAGAAACTACACTTATATAAATTATTTAAACTAAAAAAGAGCAAAACTAATACAAATTCACACTACTATAGCAGGAATAACGATGTCTGAAGTAAACCTACAATTATATAAATTATTAAATCTAATAAACGAGCGAAACTAAAACAAATTCAAACTGCAATAACAAGAATAACGATTTCTGGAGAGAAACTACACCTTATATAAATGATTATAACCAAAAAACGAGGGAAACTAATTCAAATTCAAACTGCAACAACAGGAATAACGATGTCTGGAGAGAAACAACACTATATATAAATGATTAAAACAAAAAAACGAGAGAAACTAATACAAATTCAAACTACTATAACAGGAATACTGATTTCTGTAGAGAAACTACACCTTATTTAAATAATTAAAACTAAAAATCGAGCGAAACTAGGAAAAAAACAATCTACTATAACAGGAATAACGATATCTGCAGAGAAACTACACCTTATATAAATTAATAGAAATATAAAACGAGCGAAACCAATACCAATTCAAACTACTATAAATGGATAAATGATGTCTGAAGTGAAACTACACCTTATATAAATTATTAAAACTAAAAAACGAGCGAAACTAAAACAAATTCAAACAGCAATAACAGGAATAACGATGTCTGGAGAGAAACTACACATTATATAAAGTATTATAACCAAAAAACGAGGGAAACTAATTCAAATTCAAACTGCAATAACAGGAATAACGATTTCTTGAGAGAAACTACATTATATATAAATGATTAAAACAAAAAAACGAGGGAAACTAATACAAATTCAAACTACTATAACAGGAATAATGATGTCTGGGGAGAATCTACACCTTATATAAATGATAAAAACTAAAAAACGAACGAAATTAATATAAATTCCCACTGCAATAACAGAAATAACGATGTCTTGTGAGAAACTTCACCTTATATAAATGAATAAAACTAAAAAAAGAGCGATACTAATACAAATTCAAACTACTATAACAGGAATAACGATTTCTTGAGAGAATTTACAGCTTATATAAATGATTAAATATAAAAAACTAGCAAAACTAATAAAAATTGAAACTACTATAACAGGAATAAGGATTTCTGGAGAGAAACTACACCTTATTTAAATAATTAAATCTCAAAAACGTGAGAAACTAATACAAATTCAAACTTTTATAACAGGAATAACGATGTCTGGAGTAATACTACAAATTATATAAATGATTAAAACTAAAAAACGATCGAAACTAATACAAATTCAAACTACTATAACAGGAATAATGATTTCTGGAGAGAAACTGAATCTTATATAAATTATTAAAACAAAAAACGAGCGAAATTTATACAAATTAAAACTACTATTACAGGAATAACGATGTCTGGAGAGGAACTACAACTTATATAATTGATTAAAACTAAAAAAATTAACGAAACTAATAAAAATTCCAACTACTATAACAGGAACAACGATATCTGGAGAGAAAATACACATTATGTAAATGATTAAAATAATACAAATTCAAATTGCAATAACAAGAATAACGATGTCTGGAGATAAACTACACCTAATATAAATAATTAAAACTAAAAAACTGGCGAAACTTATGCAAATTCATACTACTATAACAGGAATAAAGATGTCTTTAGAGAAATTACACATTTCATAAACTAATACAAATTCAAGCTGCAATAACAGGAAAAACGATGTCTGGGGAGAAACTACACCTTATATAAATGATGAAAACTAAAAAACGAGCGAAACTAACACAAATTCAAACTGCAATAACAGGAAAATACGTCTGGAGAGAAACTACACAATATATAAATGATTAAAACCAAAAAAACGAGCGAAACTAATACAAATTCAAACTACTATAACAGGAATAATGATTTCTGGAGAGAAACTATACATTATATAAATATTAAAACAAAAAACGGGCGAAACTTATGCAAATTCATACTACTATAACAGTAATAACGATATCTGGAGAGGATCTATACCTTATATAATTGATTAAAACTAAAAAACGAGCGAAACTAATAAATATTCAAACTACTATAACAGAAATAACGATGTCTGGAGAGAAACTACACATTATATAAGTGATTAAAACTAAAAAATGAGCGAAACTAATACAAATTTCCATCTAATATAACAGGAATTACGATGTCTGGAGAGAAACTACACCTTATATAAATGATTAAAACAAAAAACGAGCGAAATTAATACAAATTCATACTGCAATAACAGGAATAACGATGTCTGGAGAGAAACTTCACCTTATATAAATGATTAAACTAAAAAAAGAGCGAAACTAATACAAATTCATACTACTATAACAGGAATAACGATGTCTGGAGAGAAATTACACCTTTCATAAATGATAAAATCTAAAAAACGAGCGAAACTAATAAAAATTCATGCTACTATAACAGAAATAATGTTGTCTGGAGAGAATCTACACCTTATATAAATAATTAAACCTTAAATACTGGCGAAACTAACACAAATGTAGACTACCATATCAAGAATAACGATGTCTGGAGAGATACCACACCTTATATAAATGATTAATACTAAAAAACGATCGAAACTAATACAAATTCAAACTACTATAACAGGAATAATGATTTCTGGAGAGAAACTGAATCATATACATATGATTAAACTAAAAAACGAGCGAAATTAATACAAATTAAAACTACTATAACAGGAATAACGATGTCTGGAGAGGAACTACACCTTATGTAATTGATTAAAACTAAAAAAATTAGCGAAACTAATAAAAATTCCAACTACTATAACAGGAATAACGATATCTGGAAAGAAAATAAACCTTATGTAAATTATTAAAACTAAAAAACGAGCGAAACTAATACAAATTCAAACTGCAATAACAGGAAAATACGTCTGGAGAGAAACTGCACCACATGTAAAAGATTAAAACTAAAAAACGAGCGAAACTAATACAAATTAATGCTTCTATAGCAGCTCTAACGACGTCAGGAGGGAAACTACACCTTATATAAATGATTAAAACTAAAAAACGATCGAAACTAATACAAATTTAAACTACAATAAAAGGAATAATGATGTCTGGAGAGATTCTACACCTTATATAAATAATTAACCCTTAAATACGGGCGAAACTAACACAAATTTAAACTACTAGATCAAGAATAACGACGTCTGGTGAGATACTACACCTTATATAAATGATTAATACTAAAAAACGATCGAAACTAATACAAATTTAAACTACTCTAACAGGAATAACGATGTCTGGAAAGGAACTTCACCATATATAAATGAAAAAACACTAAAAAAATTAGTGAAACTAATAAAACTTCCAACTACTATAACAGGAATAACGATATCTGGAGAGAAAATACACATTATGTAAATGATTAAAACTAAAAAACGAGCGAAACTAATACAAATTCAAACTGCAGTAACATTAATAACGATGTATGGAGAGAAACAACACCTTATATAAAGTATGATAACTAAAAAACGAGCGAAACTAATACAAATTCAAACTGCAATAACTGGAAAATACGTCTGGAGAGAAACTAGATCATAAATAAATGATTAAAACTAAAAAACGAGCGAAACTAATACAAATTCATGCTTCTATAACAGCTATAACGACGTCAGGAGGGAAACTTCACCTTATATAAATGATTAAAACTAAAAAACGATGGAAACTAATTCAAATTCAAACTACTATAACAGGAATAATGATTTCTGGAGAGAAACTATACCTTATATAAATAATTAAAACAAAAAATGGGCGAAACCTATGCAAATTCATACTACTATATCAGGAATAACGATGTCTGGAGAGAAATTACACATTTCATAAATGATAAAAACAAAAAACGAACGAAACTAATACAAATTCAAACTACTATAACAAGAATAACTATGTTTGGAGAGAAACAACACCATTTATAAATGATTAAAACCAAAAAACGAGCGAAACTAATAAAAATTCAAGCTACTATAACAGGAATAATGTTGTCTGGAGAGAATCTACACCTTATATAAATGATTAATTCTAAAAAACGGTCAAAACTAATACAAATTCAAACTACTATAACAGGAATAATGATTTCTAGAGAGAAAATGAATCATATTCATATGATTAAACTAAAAAACGAGCGAAATTAATACAAATTAAAACTACTATAACAGGAATAACGATGTCTGGAGAGGAACTACACCTTATATAATTGATTAAAACTAAGAAAATTAGCGAAACTAATAATAATTCCCACTACTTTAACAGGAAAATACGTCTGGAGAGAAACTGCACCACATATAAATGAGTAAAACTAAAAAACGAGCGAAACTAATACAAATTCAAACTACTATAACAGGAAAAACGATGTTTGGAGAGAAACTACACTTTATATAAATGATTAAAACTAAAAAACGAGCGAAATGTATACAAATCAAACTACTATAACAGGAATAACGATGTCTGGAGAGAAATTACACCTTTCATTAATGATAAAAACTAAAAAACGAGCGAAACTAATGCAAATTCAATCTACTATAACAGAAATAACGATGTCTGGAGAGAAACAACACAATATATTAATTATAAAAACTAAAAAACGAGCGTAACTAATACATATTCAACGTGCAATTACAGGAATAATGATTTCTGGAGAGAAACGACGCCATATATAAGTGATTAAAATTAAAAAACGAGTGAAACTAATACAATTACAAAATACTAAAACAGGAATAATGATTTCTGGAGAGAAACTACACTTATATAAATGATTAAAACAAAAAACGAGCGAAAATTATACAAATTCAAACTGCAATAACAGGAATAACGATGTCTGGAGAAAAACTTCACATTATATAAATGATTAAACCAAAAAAAGAGCAAAACTAATACAAATTCAAACTACTATAGCAGGAATAACGATATCTGAAGTGAACCTACACTTTATATAAATTATTAAATCTAAAAAACGAGCGAAACTAAAACAAATTCAAACTGCAATAACAAGAATAACAATTTCTGGAGAGAAACTACACCTTATATAAATGATTATAACCATAAAACGAGGGAAACTAATTCAAATTCAGACTGCAATAACAGGAATAACGATGTCTGGAGAGAAACTACACTATACATAAATGATTAAAACAAAAAAACGAGGGAAACTAATACTAATTCAAACTACTATAACAGGAATACTGATTTCTGTAGAGAAACTACACCTTATTTAAATAATTAAAACTAAAAATCGAGCGAAACTAGTACAAAAACAATCTACTATAACAGGAATAACGATATCTGCAGAGAAATTACACCTTATATAAATTAATAGAACCTTAAAACGAGCGAAACTAATACCAATTCAAACTACTGTAAATGGAATAATGATTTCTGGAGAGAAACTTCACCTTATATAAATGATTAAAACTAAAATACGAGCGAAACTAATACAAATTTAAACTACTATAACAGGAATAACGATGTCTGGAGAGAGATAACACCTTATATAAGTTATTAAATCTAAAAAACGAGCATGACTAATACATATTCAATCTGCAATAACAGGAATAATGATTTCTGGAGAGAAACTAAATTTTATATAAATGAATAAAACTAAAAAACGAGCGAAATTAATACAAATTCCAAAAACTATAAAATGAAAAACGAAGTCTGGTGAGAAACTACACCTTATATTTAAGATCAAAACTAAATAACGAGCGAAACTAATACAAATTCAAACTATTATAACAGGAATAATGATGTCTGGAGAGAAACTATACCTTATATAAATAATTAAAACAAAAAACGGGCGAAACTTATGCTTATTCATACTACTATAACAGGAATAACGATGCCTGGAGAGAAATTACACTTTTCATAAATGATAAAAACTAAAAAACGAGCGAAACTAATACACATTCAAACTGCTATAACAGGAATAACTATGTTTGGAGAGAAACATCACCTTATATTAATGAATAAAACTAAAAAACGAGCGAAACAAATAAAAATTCAAACTACTATAACTGGAATAATGATGTCTGGAGAGAAACTACAACTTATATAAATAATTAAACCTTAAATACGGGCGAAACTAACACAAATTTAAACTACTATATCAAGAATAACGACGTCTGGAGAGATACTTCACCATATATAAATGATTAATACTAAAAAACGATCGAAACTAATACAAATTCAATCTACTCTAACAGGAATAACGATGTCTGGAAAGGAACTACACATTATGTAAATGATTAAAACTAAAAAACGAGCGAAACTAATACAAATTCAAACAGCAGTAACAGGAATAACGATGTCTGGAGAGAAGCAACACGTTATATAAATGATGAAAACTAAAAAACGAGCAAAACTAATACAAATTCAATCTGCAATAACAAGAAAATACGTCTGGAGAGAAACTGGATCATATATAAATGATTAAAACTAAAAAACGAGCGAATCTAATACAAATTCATGCTTCTATAACAGCTATAACGACGTCAGGATGATGATGATTTCTGGAGAGAAACGACGCCATATATAAGTGATTAAAATTAAAAAACGAGTGAAACTAATACAATTACAAAATACTAAAACAGGAATAATGATTTCTGGAGAGAAACTACACTTATATAAATGATTAAAACAAAAAACGAGCGAAAATTATACAAATTCAAACTGCAATAACAGGAATAACGATGTCTGGAGAGAAACGACGCCATATATAATTGATTAAAACTAAAAAACGAGCGCAACTGATACAATTACAAAATACTAAAACAGGAATAATGATTTCTGGAGAGAAACTACACTTATATAAATGATTAAAACAAAAAACGAGCGAAATTAATACAAATTCAAACTGCAATAACAAGAATAACGATTTCTAGAGAGAAACTACACCTTATTTAAATGATAAAAACCAAAAAACGAGGGAAACTAATTTAAATTCAAACTGCAATAACAGGAATAACGATGTCTGGAGAAAAACTATACTATATATAAATGATTAAAACAAAAAAACGAGGGAAACTAATACAAATTCAAACTACTATAACAGGAATACTGATTTCTGTAGAGAAACTACATCTTATTTAAATAATTAAAACTAAAAATCGAGCGAAACTAGTAAAAAAACAATCTACTATAACAGGAATAACGATGTCTGCAGAGAAACTACACCTTATATAAATTAATAGAAATATAAAACGAGCGAAACTAATACCAATTCAAACTACTATAAATGGAATAATGATGTCTAAAGTGAAACTACACCTTATATAAATTATTAAAACTAAAAAACGAGCGAAACTAAAACAAATTCAAACTACAATAAAAGGAATAATGATGTCTGGAGAGATTCTACACCTTATATAAGTAGAGATAAAAAGCGGTCTTTGGGACAACCTTGACCATGAATTGGCGAATACGTGTGTGAACTTACCTATACGTGGACTGTGTTGTGTTCTGCGTAAGTCATTGACCTTGTCGTAGGTCTGGTTGGGTCATTGGCCTGGTAGTGTGTATGATGTAGGTGGGATTTTGTTAAAAAGCGGGGATTGGGACAACCTAGTCTGTGAATTGGCGAATATTGAATTGGCGAATACGTGTGTGAACTGACCGTGTTGAGTTCTGCGTAAGTCCTTGTCGTAGGTCATTGGTCTGGTTGTGTGTATGATTAAGGTGTGATTCTGTGTGTGTTTAGCGATGATGTAGTGGAATGATTTGATATTGTGTAAGGTAATGGTATTGGTTTTGCGTTAGTGTGGTCATTGGCCTGGTTGTGTGTATGATTCAGGTGTGATTCTGCGTGTGTTTAGCGATGATGTTGTGGAATGATGTGATATTGTGTAAGGTAATGGTACTGGTTTTGCGTTATTGTTGATATTCGCATGGAAGTTGAATGACCCTTTCGCTTCTGCGTCATTCGTTGACCCTAATTTTCGCAATGTTTACATATTTGAGGTGTGTATGTGTAAAGATGTGATTTTGCAGAGTCATTGACCAAGTGGTAGGTTTGTTTCGGTCATTGGCCTTGTTGTGGGTATGATAGAGGTGTGTGATGAAGTGTAAAGATGTGATTTTGCAGAGTCATTGACCTAGTGATAGGCCTGTTTCGGTCATTGCGTGTTTTTATATTCGAATGGGGGTGATATTGTGTAAGGTAATGGTACTGGTTTTGCGTTATTGTTGATATTCGCAATGTTTACCTGTTTGGTATGAGTTAGTGCGATATGGTGTAGCCAAGTGAAAGTTGAATGACCCTTTCGCTTCTGCGCCAGTCGTTGACCCGTGGAGGGGATAGGGCCTTCCAATATTTACATCTGCGTGTGTTTTGGTTTCTCCTCAGCGCGTGTCTTCGGTCGGTCGTTTACCCTTCTAAGCAGGTTTTCGACGAGCTAAGTAGGTCACCAACTTTTAGGTAAAGAAAAACCGGTTCTGAGTGGGGTGGGGAGGGGAGAAGAATTGGGACCTCAAATTAAGAAAGGGAAATTAAAAGACCTGCGGTTGCTCCAGCGTGTCGGAAGAGAAAGTTATGTTTAATACCTGGGTAGGATAGGATATTGGCCTCTAGTTGTTTTAAAAACCTACGGTCGGGGCAGGTTTTATCAAGTAAATAAAACACGAGAAAAGTTAAAAATCGATTTATTTAACAAAAATAATATACAAAGTTAGTTTTTTACAAACATTGCTCCATACTCATTCTATATTTATTATTAAATAACCTCCATGTCGCTTCATTTGTTATGGCCTCTTTTAATAACGACTTCACCAGTCCACTTTTTACTAAATCGTCTTTCTTTGCTTCGATAAGTTCTTTTCTGAATCCATTATCCAATAATTGAATGAGTCTTAATGTTATTATCACGTCAATATTTTCATTTATTTTACACTTTGATGAAGACTTTTTACCATCTTCACACTGCATAAGAAGAGGTGGTAAAACATTGCCACATATCTTCCTTTCTATGATTAACACGAAACTTAAAATGTCTTCTTTCACATCAGAGAGATTATCTTCTGTCAACACATCTTCAAAAGACGCACGAGTTGCAAGGGAAAGCTGCAACAAATATTCACCTGGCAATTCCAATGTTGCTAAAGTGAAATCATAGCTGCGGAGACGTAAATAATCTAAATTTTGAATTTCGTGAGTTTCACTTAATATCTGAGAGGTACACTTCTCGTCACCCTGAGTTGTAATCTTAACGGCTGTAAGCAATATTGCGTATTTTCCACTCATGGTTGTCTCGGTATAACTCTAGACACGGTAGTAGTTTACCACACACCAGCCGTTAGCGCAGTACCATCGTGGTCGCTTGACGAGTCCATTTATATCCGACAAAAAAAAGAAATGGATTCACAGAAGCTGACCTCGATTCATGAGGAGAAGAGAGAGCCAATAGTATCCGAGAAATCTGTAAGGTTTGGAGATAATATAAGCGTGAAAGTTTTGTATGTATATTCGTTTGCTAGCAGAGAAGCAAGAAAATGTTACTGGGAGACCATTGCTAGAGACAGAGAAAGATTTAGATTAAAAATTAATTATTTAGGACCTATCATAGAAAGTATTCTTTCGGAAACGCACAGAATGAATGTGCAGAAACGAATTGGGAGAACTCCGCTAGAGACAGAAAGATTTCGATTAACAAAAAATATTTTGTGATCCATCATAGAAAATATATTTTCGGAAACAAAATGAATATGCATAAACGAATTAAAAATTAATTTATTTGGACTCGTCATAGAAAATTCACTATCATAAATTATGTACAAAAACAATTTAAAAATTTATTGTAATCGTCATAGAAAATAAACAAAAACCATCGATGTGCTTGACATAATTAATACAATTCGGGATGTGTTATATATATCGAGGTAATATCAAATCAAGACTCACTTTAGAGTAAAGCTTTGCTGAAGAACTCAAATTCAAGGAAGGTATGGATAAGATAAGACGAGCACATTGTGAGGCGCAACAGGAGTTGAAAAATCGAGCCAACACCGTGGTGAATGTGCAAAGTGGAATAACGAACAGTACTGATATTAAAGCAGACGATAGAGAGGATATGATTGAAGACGTGAGAAATCAAGCGATTGAAGAATTCTGCTGGTGGAGAGAAGACGATGAATATTTTAAAACGATTAAAAGGGATAATCATATTGAATTCTGGAAGTAGTTGCTGTACTTTTTTAAATAAATAAATAAACTGATTATCTCAAACATGTGTTTTATTTCCATGAATCTTGGTACGAGGCTTTTGAAACCGGAGCTAAATTTTTATTTCCCAAATTTATTACGTCTCAAATCAGGAGACATTCTAAGCGGAATTTCGTTAACATAAAAAAGGAGTCAAACTCACACTCTTCCGAGGTAAAAGTGAAAGTATTATGAAACCCGGTACGAGGCTTTTAAAACCGAAATCAAATTTTTATTTCTCAATTTAGAAACCCATGGGAACGAGTTTTCTATTACGTAACCGTCAAGAATATCGTATTAGAACCATGGATGGAGGACTTGTGATAGATGATAATTTATCACGTCACAAATTTTTAAATTTTTATTTCCCAATTTAAAAATCCATGGGAACGAGTTTTCTATTACGTAGCCCGAGGTAAAAGTGAAAGTATTATGAAACCCGGTATGAGGCTTTAGAAACCGAAGTTAAATTTTTATTTCCCATTTTAGAAACCCATGGCAATGAGTTTTCTATTACGTCACCGGGAGCGTGGGGTATTATATATATATATATATATATATATATATATATATATATATATATATATATATATATCGAAGGAAATGGTAGAAATCTAGCAGAAATCAAAGATCAACCTTCGAAGACACTCGTCTTTTTCCGCGCTGATGTAAAGCAACGTTTTATTTTCATTCGAGTGAAGATACAGTTGTCAGTTGCAGATTACTCAACAGTTCAGAAGCGTTTCAATATAAAAAGTAAGTACCTACTGATAAATTATTTAATGATGTATGAATTAATGGTAATTTTAACTCCAGTGAGGTTATTGTGGACAAAAACAATTCTTTGTTCTTTTTCTTTTGTCTTTTCAGATGGCATTCATGAAAAAATTGAACGATCAATCGCAAATAGTAGCCTACAAACCAATTGGTGAGCTCGAAAAGCACGTCGAATACCGGATTTTGAGATTTGATGTGGTTGACGCCAAATACGGTCCGACACTAAGAGCATACATTGAAAGGAACGGTGAGTCTTGGAAAGTTTTCCTGCCGAAGAGATTCGACCCTAGTCAGTTCTCCTCAAAAGAGCTAGAAGAATATAATATTGGGGAAGAAAAACATAATTTAATATATAAGGGAAAACTTGGGAATGTTCATGATGTGACAATAGTGTAACGATGGAAAAACACTGGAAAAAAAGAAAATTGAGTGAATATTTAGACAGTTATACAAACAGTCCGATCGTGGGTAATGATTTAGAAAGTGAAAGAGACACGTCGGTGATCGGCGATAAAAAAAGAAGAGTTGAAGAAGACGAAGTAGAAGTAGCATTTAATGGTTCTTTGAGAACCTATAAATTTAGTAATATTAAGGATTGTAAGAGTGTAGAAACATTTCTAGAAAATAAAAGAATATATTTGGTTGATAAAATTAGAAAAAATTTAATAGTAGATAAAACATTAAAATTTAACATATTTTTAGAATGTAACTTCGTCAATATTGCTGGTGAAGAACAGAAGCGAGCTTTCAAAACTAAAAATGTAGCTGTTTATATGGATTCAAATGTAGGTGAGATGGTAGATTCAGCCCTAAAAAAAATCACATGTGAGATGGAAGAGAGTGGAACAAAAAAAAGTGGGTGGATGTTAAATGAAATTGTTCACATATTACTTAGAATTAACGTGTTTAAACCTTTAAGAGGAAGAAAATATATTAATCTACCAAATTGCATAGCATCAACTAGAGCATGTGTAAATGTGCAAAATTTAGACAATAATTGTTTTCGATATTCTATTCTTGGAAAATTAGTTACCATTCACCATCCTGAGAGAGTAAGTTCCTACAGAAATATAACTCATTCTTACGATTTTGACTGTATAAGTTTTCCCACACCTTTGAATCAGATAAAATTATTTGAACGTCGAAATAACATTAGCATCAACGTATTCGGTATTGATAATGACTCTAATGTGTATCCGTTGAAAGTTGTTGATGAAGAATTAGTGGATCATCGCGATCTGTTGCTATTGACTGAGGGCAATGAAATTCACTATGTTTGGATAAAGAACTTCAATAGACTAATTTCCCGTCAACTTATTAAAAGTAAACGTTCAATATCGATTTGTAAACGATGTTTTAATTACTACACAGGTAATGACCGTGAAATTCGATTAAGAAATCATTTAGAATTATGTAAATTTAATCATCCAACAAGAATTGTTCTGCCTGAAATTAAAGATGGTAAAGTACCGCATATAGAATTTAAAAATTATCAAAACAAACTTCGAGTTCCCTTTGTAATTTATGCTGATATCGAATCGATATTACTACCCATTCAAGGTTGTCCTGGAGATCCGACAAGTTCCCACACGTCTTCATATCAGAAACATGAAGCAATGAGCTTTTGCGTTTATGTTAAATCATCTTTTGCGGCAGATATTATTCCACAGAAACCATACATATATCGAGGAGTAGATGCAGCATATAAATTAGTAGAGTACTTAGCTTATCTAGCAAACAAAATTTCAGATATTTATGCAAGGAAAATTGGAATGATAGAATTAACGTCAATACAAGAAGAAAATTACAAAAACTGTGCTGATTGTCATATTTGCGGAGGAAAAATTGAAGAAAATAGCAAAAATTATAAAGTTAAAGATCATTGTCATTTGAGTGGGGAGTTTAGAGGAGCTGCTCATCGAATATGTAATTTAAATTTTAAGAATCCGAATTTCATTCCTGTGTACATACACAATTTGAGTGGTTATGATTCACATTTTATTATAAAAGAACTGGGAAATATTCCAGGGAGGATAGGAGTGATTCCCAATACAGAGGAGCGATATATTAGCTTTATAAAGTATATTGGGAACATACAGTTAAGATTTGTGGATACATATAGATTTATGCCCTATAGCTTAGAGTATTTAATGTCAATTCTCCCAGCGTCAAAATTCGTAGAGACATCAAAACACTTTCATGGTGAACAATTTAAATTAATTACAAAGAAAGGTGTTTTTCCATATGATTTCATCGATTGTTTTGAAAAATTAGAATTGCCATTTCTTCCTCCGATGGATTCTTTTGTAAATAAATTAAATGAAACTGAGCTTTCTATTTCTGACTATGAGCATGCTAAAAAAGTGTGGGAGACTTTCAATGTTAAAAACTTAGGGGAGTACAGCGATATATATCTGACGGGTGACGTTGTAGGACTCGTCGATGTATTTGAGAATTTCCGCAGTGAATGTTTGCAATCATATGGTTTGGATCCTAGTTACTATTTCACATCCCCCGGACTTGCTTGGGAAGCCGCCCTCAAACATAGTAAAGCAAAATTAGATCTACTGACTGATTACGATATGATTATTATGATAGAACGTGGAATCAGGGGAGGTTTGGCTCAATGTGTTAAACGATATTCGAAAGCAAACAATAAGTACATGAATGAATATAATCCTAGATAAGAAAGTTCATATATAGCATATATAGACGCAAATAACTTGTATGGGTATAGTATGTGTAAAAAATGCCTTATTCGGGATTTAGATGGGTTGATCCAAAAGATATAGGAGACATTGAAGAGATTGATGATGAAGGCACCGTAGGGTATTTGTTAGATGTAGATTTGGAATACCCAAGTTACCTTCACGATCAGCATAACGAATTTCCCCTTCTACCTGAAAATGATAACCCGCCAGGTTCAGATCAGAAAAAACTTCTAACAACATTATTCAATAAGAAACGCTATGTAATTCACATTTCTCTGTTGAAACAAGCATTACAGCTAGGGTTAAAATTAAAAAATATTAATAGAATAATAGAATTTCAACAATCTAATTGGCTTGAGTCATATATATTAAATAATACTGAGAAGCGGAAATTGGCTACTAACGATTTCGAAAAGGAATTCTTTAAATTAATGAACAATTCAGTTTTTGGGAAATCTATGGAGAACGTACGTAAAAGAATAAATATTGAATTGATCTGTGACATGAAAAGATTGCAAAAAGTAATAGCAAAAAGTAATTTTCTAGATCGAACCATATATTCGGAAAATCTGGTCGCAGTACATATGGCGAAAGAAAAAATTGTTTTTGAAAAACCCATTTATGTAGGAATGGCAATTTTAGATTTATCTAAAATTTTAATGTATGATTTTCATTACAACGTAATGAAGTCCATGTATGATAAAGAAAATCTAAAATTGTTGCATATGGATACAGATTCATTTATTTACGAGGTAAAAACGGATGATTTTTATGAAGACTTGATAAAAAATATTTCTTTCTTTGATACTTCAGACTATCCAACTGATCACAAATGTTATTCTTTGGCAAATAAGAAAGTGTTGGGTAAATTTAAAGATGAAGCCTGTGCAAAATCAATCTCTGAATTTGTAGGATTGAGAGCAAAGATGTAATCCATTATCATCGACGGTGAGGAAAAAAAGCGTGCCAAAGGCGTTAAAAAATGCGCCGTTAACAGTAAAATAAAATTCAAAGATTATTTGGACTGTTTGAATGAAAGTAAAGAAAAAATGACATCATTTAGACAGATAAGATCTAAAAAACATGAGTTATATTCTGTAGAAGTGAACAAACTATCGTTATCACCTTTTGATGACAAGAGGTACATTTTATGTGATGGAATCAATACATTAGCTCATGGTCATTACTTAACTCCGAATGACGAATGAAAATAATTTTTTTTTCTATTTAGTTTTTAGTATTGATATTTCTGTACTTTTTAAGTGAAATGTGCATGCAATTGAAATATTTTTTTTCTATTTAGTTTTTAGTATTGATATTTCTGTACTTTTTATGTGTTGTGTGTGCGCAATTGAAATAATTTTTTTCTATTTAGTTTTTAGTATTGATATTTCTGTACTTTTTATGTGAAATGTGTGCGCAATTGAATTGCGCTTTATTCTATTGGTGATGGAAAATTATTTCCTAAATTGGAATAAAAACAATTGAATATGAAACATAAATCTTTTATTTATTTCAACATTTGATTTACATCTTCCCATGTGTTATAACAATTGTCGAATCCCAACCATTTAACGTACGCCTTATCACCACGTCTCTTCAAAATCTTTTCCACTAAGTAAACATCCTGGAACTTTGTTTTCTGCAATTCCTCTTGATAAAAGCCGCCTTTAATAGGTTGATTATTTTGGTCTCTGAGAATATAAGTTGGTGGAACCGTATTTTTTACTTCCTCTATGACAAATATCTCTGTAGACCAAGAAGGCGTAAAACCTTTTTCAAATATTGCCTTGCTTTTTGATATGCGTACATTGTCCCCTTCACTAAATTTGACCTTTTTAGCGCCTTTTCTTATTTTCCTTTGATAAATTCTTGATAATATATCCTTTTCATTCTCCTTAGTGACATCAGCAGGTTTCATCTTGATCGTTCTATGTACCCTATTATTATACTCTTGAACTAAAATAGGTAATATTGTTAACCATTTGTGGTTACCTTGTAAACTAAATCGTTTCCACATTTCAGTTTTAAGAGTACGGTTCCATCGTTCTACTATTGAAGCTTTCATTGTGCTAAATGTGCTGTAATGGTTAATTCCATGTTTTTTCATCAAACCAATGAATTTATTGTTGTAAAACTCTTTCCCTTGATCAGTTTGAATATTTCTCGGTTTCCTTTGTTTGAGAATCATCTTCACAGCCCGCGAGACATCTTCTGAGGTTTTTCGTTTCACAGGAACAGCCCAAGCGTATTTTGATAAGGCATCTATCATGGTTAATAGGTATTTGTATCCACGATTTTCACTTGAATAAGGAAGCATTTCTACCAAATCAGCTTGCCATAAGTCGTCCAAACCTTTTATCAGAACTTTTCTTCGTTCATAATTCTTCCTCGCTGGTTTGTGAAGTTCATTGACAATTCCACGTCTGATATCCATCTTCACGTCTAGGTTGACTGCATAATTATTCCGTGACCGTTGAAATGTTCCTCTATTAATACTGACGTTTTAAAAGCAATCTCCTCAAATAACCCAAATTGACAACGTCTGTTTCTTCCACAGGATCTCTCACATTAGTCAGAGCATGTCCGCGTGCATCAAATTTATTCTTATTTAGCGTGATAGTGTTATTTGCAACATGATTTAGATGAACTGTTGAGCTTTCAAGCAAAGTCTTAAAATTAACAGCGTCACTTTCATCTTGAGGGTTTGATACGTTTGTTATCCGATGACTTTTCACATCTATCACACCGCTATCCATGATAACAGCATTCTGTAATTTTGTAAGCAAGGTCTTATAATTAACTGCATCATATTCATCCTGAGGATCATTCAAATCCGTTATTCGGGTTTTCTTTGCACTCGTAGTGTCTTTTGCTATTGTTATAGCATTTTGAAGCAAAAAACGTTTATTTACTACATCACCCTCATCTATTGGTTCTTTCGCACTTACGATTCTTCGTCCACCTGCTGAAATATAATGTCTCGTCGCTCCTGGTATTCGAAAGTCCACGTACTCTTTTGAGACAGCATCTCTAGGTTGAAGAGATTTGCCTATATTAGATATGCGACGATTGTCAGCATTTATTTGATGTTCAGTCAATGAAAGTGTGTTATCTCTCAAATATCCTTTTGTGACAGCATCATTGGTGTCTATAGGAGAAGCTAAATTTGTTAAACGATTTCCTATCATATCATACGAATCCATCCTCCTTCTTCTCCTCAAAGAACGTCCAAACTTATCCACAGGCATTATTTTACTGCGAAAGTAAAATCGCTATCATATCTTATATAATGATATCGCTATCTCTAAGCTCTTCTATGATGGCGACAATTTCATTGTCGTGACCTGAATGCCCCGAAGCCTTAGATGAAAGAATTAATTTAAGTCTGTCCACAAGTTCATTCGGGTCATCCCAATACTCAATGATAGGTTGTGAAACATCCATCCCTCGGCCTGCTGTAGAATTGGGAAACAATTTAGATATAATTTTTACGTACTTAGATCCTCGATTACTGTTTATCTTCTCCCGACTATTATATCCTCGTTTATGAGCATTGGTATCTATTAATATTTGACGATAATTTTCCATATCCTTAGGCTTAACTTCATCCATTTTTGGTTTCGTCATAAATAAAAGCTCAAGCAGTCCCGGTGTCTCAACATAAGTCTTATCTCTCACGATGAGGTTTTCATCATCCATTTCAACAGGTGAATCTCCAATAAACCAATCAGTTCCGCTATATCTGACTCCAAAAGTACGATCTAATCTCTTATCATTGCTCATAACCAATTTAATGTAATTACTAAAAAGAGTTTTGTCTGGAGATTTTTCATCGGACTGTTTATTTACAGTAGGTTTGGAGATATTTTGAGATTTGGTTTGTCGCACGAGGTCATTTAAAGGATCAACAATTGGTTTAAATGACTGTGATAAAAAATCTTGTTCTGATCTCTGCGCTCTTTTTAAATTATTGTATTTCTCTCGGATATTATCACTTCTTTTAATGATTTCACGAGTCAGATCCTCTTCAGCTTTTCTCTTTCTTTTATCTTGAAACATATCGGTTTAATTACCCTGTAAACACTGAATGAACCTATGAAATGTTATGTGGTTTTATAAAAGAATCAAACATTTTTCTATAGCGTCCCTTATTAATATCACATTCTTTATCTATTACCATAAAGCCATATTTATCCCTCCAACACTCCATGCATATGTTCTTAAATTGCGCAAAGGTCATATCCGTATTTACATGATCATCATAAATATGCTTGAGATTTAATTCATCCTGCTTAAAAAGTATAATCAAATTTACATTATCCCGTATCAATTGCTTCGGAACTTTTGAATAAGTCTGAGCAAGATAAAAACAATCAATCATCTTGTGCCGACCACTGCCAAAATATATTCTCATATTATCTTGCTTTTCACAAGAAATGTCATCAAATATAAATACAGAGTGCGGTCTTACATCATCTATATTTACAACTCCTTTGTTGTCTTTGAAAAAGAAGTGTCCAATTTCAGGAACTAAGGAAAGAATATTTTGCAGAAATAAATATTTTGGTTGATTCAACGACTTACTGTATAAATACACGTTTTCATACTTTAGCCCATTTGTCTCTGTGAGAAGATTAATTATTACATTTGTTTTACCAGAATTAGATGGACCGCAAACAATGCAGCGGATACTTTCAGGAAGCAAGGGACCATGCCTCTCGCGCGGTTTACATTCATCAAACGAGAATGTACCTATCGGGAGCTTTTCGCACTGTTCCTCTACCTCCATTATAATGATATTCTTTCCACCGTGAGTTTAAATAAATAGCAAAACAAACTTTCTACCACATTAGTATGAGTCGGTACGCATCTGGAAAAGGACTGGTGAATAGTGTCATTAATAAGTTACCATTTGAGCTTCATTTACCAGGGTACCAATTCTGTGGTCCAGGGACGAAATTAAAACAACGTCTTGCAAGAGGAGATCAAGGTATAAATCCACTAGATGCTTATTGTAAACAACACGACATAGCATACTCTAAATCTAAAGATTTATCTGATAGACATAAAGCCGACCTCGATCTAGCCGAAAAGGCTTGGCAACGTGTAAAATCAAAAGACGCGAGTTTAGGTGAATAGATATCTGCAGGTATAGTTACGAATATAATGAAAGCAAAAGTGAAGGTGGGTAGTGGAACTAGAAAGTCTAACTGTTTTAGAAATATCATGCGGAGAGCTCGAGTAGCAATGAAAAACTTGAAAAATAAAAACCTCAATCAGGCTGCTAAATTAACACTTAATGTTATTCGAAGGGATGTGAAAAAGAAAAGGAGTAAATATACTACGCCTAGAGTTATACCAATTCCAAAGACTGGAGGAATTATCCCACTAATACCTTTATTTGCAGGGTTGTCAGCATTAGGTGGTTTGGCAGGTGGTGCATCAGGTATAATAAAAGCTGCTTCTGAGGCAAATGCCGCAAAAAAGAGATTGGAAGAATCGAAAAGACATAATGCTAGAATGGAAGCAATAGCGTTGCGTGGGAAAGGGCTCTATATGAAACCATATAAGAAGGGATTAGGCTTATACATTTCACCACCGAATAAAAAAAAAAACTTTTAAGTAGGTTACCTAAGAGAGCGCTCTCCAATTTTGATCTACTTCACTATGTTAAGAAGTTAAATATTCCAAATTTTCGAGGCGTATTTATGAGAGACGGATTGCCTTTACGATCGCCGTGGTCTAATGAGAGTGGTATTGTAAATTTGGATGACTCTGATGGGGCGGGAACACATTGGGTGTGTTACAGAAAAACGAGCAAACATGTTGATTACTTTGACAGTTTTGGAAATCTTCCACCACCTACAGAACTCCTAAATTATTTTAAAAATAGCACGATTCATTATAACAGAGATAGATATCAGAAAACAAAAGCTGTAAATTGCGGTCATTTATGTTTAAAATTTTTGAATAAAGATGCAAACATCTGGAATTGTAATTAGTCATGTCTTGGACGTTAACGTTTACGGGTAAAACATCCACTCTTAATGCTGATTATTTTCCCGAGATCACCTTGGATGCTGATAAAAATTATAGCATAGGATGTGTGAGTTTAGAAACTTATTATACAATACCTAACGTGTTCGATGGGGACAATATCTTCCACTATGGAAGCGGAAATTCTGTGGTAATACCAACAGGAACATATGAAATTGATGATTTAAACGAATATTTACAAAGTGTTTTAGGAAAAGATGCAATAAAGATCGAAGCAAATAATAATACTTTACGTTCAGCATTGACTTGTAACTTTGAGGTGGATTTTACTAAACATGGTTCGATAGCATCACTTCTCGGATTTGCGAAGAGAAAATTGGAAGCAAAAGTAAGACACATATCAGACAATATTGTAGACGTTTTTCACGTAAATGACATTCTTATCGAATGTAACATTGTAGAAGGTTCGTATAAAAACGGTGAGAATGTGCATATATTACATCAGTTTTTTCCTGAAGTTCCACCGGGGTATAAAATAATAGAAAGACCTAGTGAGATAATTTATTTGCCTGTGAATACCAGAACGATAAACAACATCACTCTCAGATTGTTAGATCAAAACGGAAATCCAGTAGACTTCCGCAACGAAACTATTACAATTAGATTACATTTAAAGGAAAATGGGTCTTGATTTTACTCGAAATCCTTATAATCGCGGTGCGGCGATGAGATGGATTAGTACACCACGTACTGCTAAACCGTTATCATCTAATAACATACAGTTTCTAGAATCTCTCGGGTTCCGTCTGCATCCGAAATGGATATATTAAATATAGACTCCAGTGCGCGTTATGATGAATCAATAACTTCCATCGAGTATCATACTCATCATCCTTACACACAATCAAAGTTCGATTACAATGATGAAATTCGTATGGTAGTTCAAAATCAATCTGATTTTATTCTTCCAAGTCAAAGTCACATCTATATAGAAGGTCATATTACTAATGAAGATGGATCCGGTATAGCATCAACCACCACGCTTGTAAATAATGCTTTCTATCATCTTTTTTCTGAGGCTCGTTATTGTTTAAATGGTGCTGAAATAGACAGCGTGAGAAATCCGGGAGTTACCTGCACTCTCAAGGGTTATGTTTCACTAACAGATAGTACATCGAAAGGATTACTAAATGCAGGATGGGTAATCCCCGGAAAGTCGAGCGAGGTATTGGAAGATGGGAATTTTAACGTTTGTATCCCGCTGAATACAATGTTTGGGTTAATGGAAGATAATGATAAGATTTTTATCAACGGAAATCATGAACTCATTTTAATCAGAGCACGCACTGATGATAACTGCTACGTATCTACCAATAATGTGAAAGCTAAAATTACAA
Organism: Tanypteryx hageni; assembly: GCA_028673005.1. NCBI lineage: Eukaryota > Metazoa > Arthropoda > Insecta > Odonata > Petaluridae > Tanypteryx > Tanypteryx hageni. Next base: position 14,838,183 of record CM054120.1, on the reverse strand, counting down.
TTGATAAAATTTGTTGCAGAATTCCATATGTTACAGTATCCGATAAGCAGAAATTACTTTTACTCAAACGTATTGATCAAAATAAACCTATTCAGATAACGTATCGACGCTGGAAACTTTCATCCTACCCAGAATTACCGAGAAGTGAAAAACAGACTTGGGTCGTAAAGACAACCTCTCAGTTTGGTAAACCTCGTTATGTTATATTCGCATTTCAAACATCACGGAATAATATTGTACAGCGGGATAGCAGTGTTTTCGACCACTGTAATTTAAGAGGCATTCAAGTTTTTCTCAATAATAAAAGTTTCCCCTACGATGTATTAGATTTAAATTTTAGCAAGGGGCAGATAGCTGAGCTTTACAATATGTACGCAAAATTTCAGAAATCATATTATGGAAATGAACCAAAACCTTTGTTGTCACGTGATCAATTCGTTAATATCGCACCTATCGCAGTCATTGATTGTTCGAAGCAAGATGAATCAATCACTTCATGTGCTGTAGACGTTAGAGTAGACTTCGAATCAGAAACAAATTTCCTATCTAGAACTAGCGCTCATTGCTTAGTGATCAGTGATGAGTCATTTTGGTATGATCCGCTGACTGGCTCAGTGAAATTTGCAGGATGATAAATATAGTGCGATGATACTTTCCACCATCAGTAGCAAACATGAATTCAGCTATTGTTGACTTCAATCTTGACAAAGATGCATCGGGACGTTTTTTGTTGCGAGAATTATCCATAATCTCATTAAACACCTTTGCAAGTCAACATTGGATTTTTAAAACGCCTAAGTTGGAAAATCATTCAAATAGCGTCAATGTATGGACCACGCAAGAGTATCATGCTATAGATGAGCATATTGGCGATGTGGAATATGATATGGCAGAATACATATTGAAGGAATATACAAGGCCATTCGATTACATCTTTACTAAAGGAGTGGAAAAGTGTAAATTTCTAAGAAAGGCCATCCATTCGCAAATTAAAAATGTCTATAACTTAGATGACTTCGACTGCCCTGCACTAGAGAAGCTGAATAAGAGAATTGGTACTGAGTGTATTTACCATTTTCGAATAGATATGCCAGATATTTGCTCCCACAGTCGGGCATTTTCTCTCGCTGAATGGTGTCGTCTCAATTTAAGTGACATTAATTTATTGGAAAGAAGTGCACGCATAAAGACATTCAAGGAATGGAAGAATACATCGGTGTCTCCTGAGAATCTCGCCGAAGCCGGAATGGTGTACTGCTGCGGAACATACGATACAGTTCAATGTGTTTACTGCGGATTGCGGATGACACAGTGGCGTGAAGGTGATGTACCACTAGATGATCACAGAAGAGAAAAACGCAATTGTATCATGTTTGGTTTTTCATGTTGTGATGAAACTGATTAAGAATGCATTTTTTGTCAAGATGATATTGATTGAATAAAAAAATAAATCGATTTTTAAAATTTTATCATGTTTTATTTACTTGATAAAACCCATCCCGACCGTAGAGGTCAATAACCTATCCTTATCCATTTTATTTCACCTCCCAATCAACCTTCGACAAGTTAAGACCTGCTGATTCCTCGAGAGAGTTTCTCATACGTTGAATCATTTAGATCTGAGATTCGATAGAGGACAGAGGTGCACATAAATCTTCTACGTATCAAAACGCTCTCCAAAGGTAATGGCTATAATTAATATTTGATATTATTAGTATATTATAAATCTAAGAAATTATTGATTGGAAAACAATTACATTTCAGTTAAGGACTTAAAACAACTTGCAATTATACATAAAGTTGGGTCAGTTATTCGGACCTATCATGAACATAATTGGAAGTGGGTCAAGAGACCAGATCTGAAATTTATACCTATTGATTACATTGAATTGTATCATCCGCATGATATGGAAGATATGACGACTACATGTCACGAAATACAAAAAAATGGAAGAATGGTATGAGAGGGAACGACAATAAACATGATCTGCCTACTCGATGTTGTTTCATTTTGAATCATTTCAACCGTCCCCACCCCACTAAGAACCGGTTTTTTTTTACCTAAAAGTTGGTGACCTACTTAGCTCGTCGAAAACCTGCTTAGAAGGGTAAACGACCGACCGAAGACACGCGCTGAGGAGAAACCAAAACACACGCAGATGTAAATATTGGAAGGCCCTATCCCCTCCACGGGTCAACGACTGGCGCAGAAGCGAAAGGGTCATTCAACTTTCACTTGGCTACACCATATCGCACTAACTCATACCAAACAGGTAAACATTGCGAATATCAACAATAACGCAAAACCAGTACCATTACCTTACACAATATCACCCCCATTCGAATATAAAAACACGCAATGACCGAAACAGGCCTATAACTAGGTCAATGACTCTGCAAAATCACATCTTTACACTTCATCACACACCTCTATCATACCCACAACAAGGCCAATGACCGAAACAAACCTACCACTTGGTCAATGACTCTGCAAAATCACATCTTTACACATACACACCTCAAACATGTAAACATTGCGAAAATTAGGGTCAACGAATGACGCAGAAGCGAAAGGGTCATTCAACTTCCATGCGAATATCAACAATAACGCAAAACCAGTACCATTACCTTACACAATATCACATCATTCCACTACATCATCGCTAAACACACGCAGAATCACACCTGAATCATACACACAACCAGGCCAATGACCACACTAACGCAAAACCAATACCATTACCTTACACAATATCAAATCATTCCACTACATCATCGCTAAACACACACAGAATCACACCTTAATCATACACACAACCAGACCAATGACCTACGACAAGGACTTACGCAGAACTCAACACGGTCAGTTCACACACGTATTCGCCAATTCAATATTCGCCAATTCACAGACTAGGTTGTCCCAATCCCCGCTTTTTAACAAAATCCCACCTACATCATACACACTACCAGGCCAATGACCCAACCAGACCTACGACAAGGTCAATGACTTACGCAGAACACAACACAGTCCACGTATAGGTAAGTTCACACACGTATTCGCCAATTCATGGTCAAGGTTGTCCCAAAGACCGCTTTTTATCTCTACTTATATAATTGATTAAAACTAAAAAAATTAGCGAAACTAATAAAAATTCCAACTACTATAACAGGAAAAACGATATCTGGAGAGAAAATACACATTATGTAAATTATTAAAACTAAAAAACGAGGGAAACTAATACAAATTCAAACTGCAATAACAAGAATAACGATGTCTGGAGAGAAACTACACCTTATATAAATGATGAAAACTAAAAAACGAGCGAAACTAATACAAATTCAAACTGCAATAACAGGAAAATACGGCTGGAGAGAAACTGCACCACCTATAAATGATTAAAGCTAAAAAACTAGCGAAACTAATACAAATTCAAACTACTATAACAGGAATAACGATTTCTGGAGAGAAACTACACTTTATATAAATGATTAAAACAAAAAAACTGGCGAATCTAACACAAATTTAAACTACTATAACAGGAATAACGATGTCTGGATTTGAACTACACCTTATATAAATGATTAAAACTAAAAAACGATGGAAACAAATACAAATTCAAACTACTATAACAGGAATAATGATTTTTGGAGAGAAACTACACATTATATAAAGGATTAAAACTTAAAAACGATGGAAACTTATGCAAATTCATACTACTATAACAGGAATAACGATGTCTGGAGAGAAATTACAAGTTTCATAAATGATAAAAACTAAAAAACGAGCGAAACAAATACAAATTCAAACTACTAAAACATGAATAACTATTTTTGGAGAGAAACAACACCTTATATTAATGATTAAAACTAAAAAACGGGCGAAAATAATACAAATTCAAACTTTTATAACAGGAAAAATGATGTTTGGAGAGAAACTACACTTTATATAAATGATTAAAACTAAAAAACGAGCGAAACTAATACAAACTCAAGCTGCAATAACAGGAATAACGACGTCTGGATAGAAACTACACATTATATAAATGATTAAAACTAAAAAACGAGCGAAAAGTATACAAGTTCAAACTACTATAACAGGAATAACGATGTCTGGAGAGAAATTACACATTTCATAAATGATAAAACCTAAAAAACGAGCAAAAATAATGCAAATTCAAACTACTATAACAGAAATAACGATGTCTGGCGAGAAACAAAACAATATATTAATTATAAAAACTAAAAAACGAGCTTAACTAATACATATTCAACGTGCAATAACAGGAATAATGATTTCTGGAGAGAAACGACGCTATATATAAGTGATTAAAACAAAAAAACGAGCGAAACTAATACAATTACAAAATACTAAAACAGGAATAATGATTTCTGGAGAGAAACTACACTTATATAAATGATTAAAACAAAAAATGAGCGAAATTAATACAAATTCAAACTGCAATAACAAGAATAACGATTTCTGGAGAGAAACTACTCCTTATATAAATGATAATAACCATAAAACGAGGGAAACTAATTTAAATTCAAACTGCAATAACAGGAATAACGATGTCTGGAGAAAAACTATACTATATATAAATGATTAAAACAAAAAAACGAGGGATACTAATACAAATTCAAACTACTATAACAGGAATACTGATTTCTGTAGAGAAACTACACTTTTTTAAATAATTAAAACTAAAAATCGAGCGAAACTAGTAAAAAAACACTCTACTATAACAGGAATGACGATGTCTGCAGAGAAACTACACCTTATATAAATTAATAGAAATATAAAACGAGCGAAACTAATACCAATTCAAACTACTATAAATGGAATAATGATGTCTAAAGTGAAATTACACCTTATATAAATTATTAAAACTAAAAAACGAGCGAAACTAAAACAAATTCAAACTACAATAAAAGGAATAATGATGTCTGGAGAGATTCTACACCTTATATAATTGATTAAAACTAAAAAAATTAGCGAAACTAATAAAAATTCCAACTACTATAACAGGAATAACGATATCTGGAGAGAAAATACACATTATGTAAATGATTAAAACTAAAAAACGAGGGAAACTAATACAAATTCAAACTGCAATAACAAGAATAACGATGTCTGGAGAAAAACTATACTATATATAAATGATTAAAACAAAAAAACGAGGGATACTAATACAAATTCAAACTACTATAACAGGAATACTGATTTCTGTAGAGAAACTACACCTTATTTAAATAATTAAAACTAAAAATCGAGCGAAACTAGTAAAAAAACAATCTACTATAACAGGAATAACGATGTCTGCAGAGAAACTACACCTTATATAAATTAATAGAAATATAAAACGAGCGAAACTAATACCAATTCAAACTACTATAAATGGAATAATGATGTCTAAAGTGAAACTACACCTTATATAAATTATTAAAACTAAAAAACGAGCGAAACTAAAACATATTCAAACTACAATAAAAGGAATAATGATGTCTGGAGAGATTCTACACCTTATATAATTGATTAAAACTAAAAAAATTAGCGAAACTAATAAAAATTCCAACTACTATAACAGGAATAACGATATCTTGAGAGAAAATACACATTATGTAAATGATTAAAACTAAAAAACGAGGGAAACTAATACAAATTCAAACTGCAATAACAAGAATAACGATGTCTGGAGAGAAACTACACCTTATATAAATGATGAAAACTAAAAAACGAGCGAAACTAATACAAATTCATACTGCAATAACAGGAAAATACGGCTGGAGAGAAACTGCACCACCTATAAATGATTAAAGCTAAAAAACTAGCGAAACTAATACAAATTCAAACTACTATAACAGGAATAACGATTTCTGGAGAGAAACTACACTTTATATAAATGATTAAAACAAAAAAACTGGCGAATCTAACACAAATTTAAACTACTATAACAGGAATAACGATGTCTGGATTTGAACTAAACCTTATATAAATGATTTAAACTAAAAAACGATGGAAACAAATACAAATTCAGACTACTATAACAGAAATAATGATTTCTGGAGAGAAACTACACATTATATAAATGATTAAAACTTAAAAACGATGGAAACTTATGCAAATTCATACTACTATAACAGGAATAACGATGTCTGGAGAGAAATTACAAGTTTCATAAATGATAAAAACTAAAAAACGAGCGAAACTAATACAAATTCAAACTACTAAAACATGAATAACTATTTTTGGAGAGAAACAACACCTTATATTAATGATTAAAACTAAAAAACGGGCGAAAATAATACAAATTAAAACTTTTATAACAGGAAAAACGATGTTTGGAGAGAAACTACACTTTATATAAATGATTAAAACTAAAAAACGAGCGAAACTAATACAAACTCAAGCTGCAATAACAGGAATAACGACGTCTGGATAGAAACTACACATTATATAAATGATTAAAACTAAAAAACGAGCGAAACGTATACAAGTTCAAACTACTATAACAGGAATAACGATGTCTGGAGAGAACTTACACATTTCATAAATGATAAAACCTAAAAAACGAGCAAAAATAATGCAAATTCAAACTACTATAACAGAAATAACGATGTCTGGCGAGAAACAAAACAATATATTAATTATAAAAACTAAAAAACGAGCTTAACTAATACATATTCAACGTGCAATAACAGGAATAATGATTTCTGGAGAGAAACGACGCTATATATAAGTGATTAAAACAAAAAAACGAGCGAAACTAATACAATTACAAAATACTAAAACAGGAATAATGATTTCTGGAGAGAAACTACATTTATATAAATGATTAAAACAAAAAATGAGCGAAATAATACAAATTCAAACTGCAATAACAAGAATAACGATTTCTGGAGAGAAACTACTCCTTATATAAATGATAATAACCATAAAACGAGGAAAACTAATTTAAATTCAAACTGCAATAACAGGAATAACGATGTCTGGAGAAAAACTCTACTATATATAAATGATTAAAACAAAAAAACGAGGGATACTAATACAAATTCAAACTACTATAACAGGAATACTGATTTCTGTAGAGAAACTACACCTTATTTAAATAATTAAAACTAAAAATCGAGCGAAACTAGTAAAAAAACACTCTACTATAACAGGAATAACGATGTCTGCAGAGAAACTACACCTTATATAAATTAATAGAAATATAAAACGAGCGAAACTAATACCAATTCAAACTACTATAAATGGAATAATGATGTCTAAAGTGAAATTACACCTTATATAAATTATTAAAACTAAAAAACGAGCGAAACTAAAACAAATTCAAACTACAATAAAAGGAATAATGATGTCTGGAGAGATTCTACACCTTATATAATTGATTAAAACTAAAAAAATTAGCGAAACTAATAAAAATTCTAACTACTATAACAGGAATAACGATATCTGGAGAGAAAATACACATTATGTAAATGATTAAAACTAAAAAACGAGGGAAACTAATACAAATTCAAACTGCAATAACAAGAATAACGATGTCTGGAGAGAAACTATACTATATATAAATGATTAAAACAAAAAAACGAGGGAAACTAATACAAATTCAAACTACTATAACAGGAATACTGATTTCTGTAGAGAAACTACACCTTATTTAAATAATAAAAACTAAAAATCGAGCGAAACTAGTAAAAAAACAATCTACTATAACAGGAATAACGATGTCTGCAGAGAAACTACACCTTATATAAATTAATAGAAATATAAAACGAGCGAAACTAATACCAATTCAATCTACTATAAATGGAATAATGATGTCTAAAGTGAAACTACACCTTATATAAATTATTAAAACTAAAAAACGAGCGAAACTAAAACAAATTCAAACTACAATAAAAGGAATAATGATGTCTGGAGAGATTCTACACCTTATAAAATTGATTAAAACTAAAAAAATTAGCGAAACTAATAAAAATTCCAACTACTATAACAGGAATAACGATATCTTGAGAGAAAATACACATTATGTAAATGATTAAAACTAAAAAACGAGGGAAACTAATACAAATTCAAACTGCAATAACAAGAATAACGATGTCTGGAGAGAAACTACACCTTATATAAATGATGAAAACTAAAAAACGAGAGAAACTAATACAAATTCATACTGCAATAACAGGAAAATACGGCTGGAGAGAAACTGCACCACCTATAAATGATTAAAGCTAAAAAACTAGCGAAACTAATACAAATTCAAACTACTATAACAGGAATAACGATTTCTGGAGAGAAACTACACTTTATATAAATGATTAAAACAAAAAAACTGGCGAATCTAACACAAATTTAAACTACTATAACAGGAATAACGATGTCTGGATTTGAACTACACCTTATATAAATGATTTAAACTAAAAAACGATGGAAACAAATGCAAATTCAAACTACTATAACAGAAATAATGATTTCTGGAGAGAAACTACACATTATATAAAGGATTAAAACTTAAAAACGATGGAAACTTATGCAAATTCATACTACTATAACAGGAATAACGATGTCTGGAGAGAAATTACAAGTTTCATAAATGATAAAAACTAAAAAACGAGCGAAACTAATACAAATTCAAACTACTAAAACATGAATAACTATTTTTGGAGAGAAACAACACCTTATATTAATGATTAAAACTAAAAAACGGGCGAAAATAATACAAATTAAAACTTTTATAACAGGAAAAACGATGTTTGGAGAGAAACTACACTTTATATAAATGATTAAAACTAAAAAACGAGCGAAACTAATACAAACTCAAGCTGCAATAACAGGAATAACGACGTCTGGATAGAAACTACACATTATATAAATGATTAAAACTAAAAAACGAGCGAAACGTATACAAGTTCAAACTACTATAACAGGAATAACGATGTCTGGAGAGAAATTACAGCTTTCATAAATTATAAAACCTAAAAAACGAGCGAAAATAATGCAAATTCAAACTACTATAACAGAAATAACGATGTCTGGAGAGAAACAACACAATATATTAATTATAAAAACTAAAAAACGAGCGTAACTAATACATATTCATCGTGCAATAACAGGAATAATGATTTCTGGAGAGAAACGTCGCCATATATAAGTGATTAAAACTAAAAAACGAGCGCAACTGATACAATTACAAAATACTAAAACAGGAATAATGATTTCTGGAGAGAAACTACACTTATATAAATGATTAAAACAAAAAACGAGCGAAATTAATACAAATTCAAACTGCAATAACAAGAATAACGATTTCTGGAGAGAAACTACACCTTATATAAATGATAATAACCATAAAACGAGGGAAACTAATTTAAATTCAAACTGCAATAACAGGAATAACGATGTCTGGAGAAAAACTATACTATATATAAATGATTAAAACAAAAAAACGAGGGATACTAATACAAATTCAAACTACTATAACAGGAATACTGATTTCTGTAGAGAAACTACACCTTATTTAAATAATTAAAACTAAAAATCGAGCGAAACTAGTAAAAAAACACTCTACTATAACAGGAATAACGATGTCTGCAGAGAAACTACACCTTATATAAATTAATAGAAATATAAAACGAGCGAAACTAATACCAATTCAAACTACTATAAAAGGAATAATGATGTCTTGAGAGATTCTACAACTTATATAATTGATTAAAACTAAAACAATTAGCGAAACTAATAAAAATTCCAACTACTATAACAGGAATAACGATATCTGGAGAGAAAATACACATTATGTAAATGATTAAAACTAAAAAACGAAGGAAACTAATACAAATTCAAACTGCAATAACAAGAATAACGATGTCTGGAGAGAAACTACACCTTATATAAATGATGAAAACAAAAAACGAGCGAAACTAATACAAATTCAAACTGCAATAACAGGAAAATACGTCTGGAGAGAAACTGCACCACATATAAATGATTAAAACTAAAAAACGAGCGAAACTAATACAAATTCAAACTACTATAACAGGAAAAACGATGTTTGGAGAGAAACTACACTTTATATTAATGATTAAAACTAAAAAACGAACGAAACTATTACAAACTCAAGCTGCAATAACAGGAGTAACGACGTCTGGATTTGAACTACACCTTATATAAATGATTAAAACTAAAAAACGATGGAATCAAATACAAATTCAAACTACTATAACAGGAATAATGATTTCTGGAGAGAAACTACACATTATATAAATGATTAAAACTTAAAAACGATGGAAACTTATACAAATTCATACTACTATAACAGGAATAACGATGTCTGGAGAGAAATTACAAGTTTCATAAATGATATAAACTAAAAAACGAGCGAAACTAATACAAATTCAAACTACTAAAACATGAATAACTATTTTTGGAGAGAAACAACACCTTATATTAATGATTAAAACTAAAAAACGGGCGAAAATAATACAAATTCAAACTTTTATAACAGGAAAAACGATGTTTGGAGAGAAACTACACTTTATATAAATGATTAAAACTAAAAAACGAGCGAAACTAATACAAACTCAAGCTGCAATAACAGGAATAATGACGTCTGGATAGAAACTACACATTATATAAATGATTAAATCTAAAAAACGAGCGAAACGTATACAAGTTCAAACTACTATAACAGGAATAACGATGTCTGGAGAGAAATTACACCTTTCATAAATGATAAAACCTAAAAAACGAGCGAAAATAATGCAAATTCAAACTACTATAACAGAAATAACGATGTCTGGAGAGAAACAACACAATATATTAATTATAAAAACTAAAAAACGAGCGTAACTAATACATATTCATCGTGCAATAACAGGAATAATGATTTCTGGAGAGAAACGACGCCATATATAAGTGATTAAAACTAAAAAACGATCGCAACTGATACAATTACAAAATACTAAAACAGGAATAATGATTTCTGGAGAGAAACTAGATTTATATAAATGATTAAAACAAAAAACGAGGGAAATTAATACAAATTCAAACTGCAATAACAAGAATAACAATTTCTGGAGAGAAACTACACCTTATATAAATGATAATTACCATAAAACGAGGGAAACTAATTTAAATTCAAACTGCAATAACAGGAATAACGATGTCTGGAGAAAAACTATACTATATATAAATGATTAAAACAAAAAAACGAGGGAAACTAATACAAATTCAAACTACTATAACAGGAATACTGATTTCTGTAGAGAAACTACACCTTATTTAAATAATTAAAACTAAAAATCGAGCGAAACTAGTAAAAAAACAATCTACTATAACAGGAATAACGATGTCTGCAGAGAAACTACACCTTATATAAATTAATAGAAATATAAAACGAGCGAAACTAATACCAATTCAAACTACTATAAATGGAATAATGATGTCTAAAGTGAAACTACACCTTATATAAATTATTAAAACTAAAAAACGAGCGAAACTAAAACAAATTCAAACTACAATAAAAGGAATAATGATGTCTGGAGAGATTCTACACCTTATATAATTGATTAAAACTAAAAAAATTAGCGAAACTAATAAAAATTCCAACTACTATAACAGGAATAACGATATCTGGAGAGAAAATACACATTATGTAAATGATTAAAACTAAAAAACGAGGGAAACTAATACAAATTCAAACTGCAATAACAAGAATAACGATGTCTGGAGAGAAACTATACCTTATATAATTGATGAAAACTAAAAAACGAGCGAAACTAATACAAATTCAAACTGCAATAACAGGAAAATACGGCTGGAGAGAAACTGCACCACCTATAAATGATTAAAGCTAAAAAACTAGCGAAACTAATACAAATTCAAACTACTATAACAGGAATAACGATTTCTGGAGAGAAACTACACTTTATATAAATGATTAAAACAAAAAAACTGGAGAATCTAACACAAATTTAAACTACTATAACAGGAATAACGATGTCTGGATTTGAACTACACCTTATATAAATGATTAAAACTAAAAAACGATGTAAACAAATACAAATTCAGACTACTATAACAGAAATAATGATTTCTGGAGAGAAACTACACATTATATAAATGATTAAAACTTAAAAACGATGGAAACTTATGCAAATTCATACTACTATAACAGGAATAACGATGTCTGGAGAGAAATTACAAGTTTCATAAATGATAAAAACTAAAAAACGAGCGAAACTAATACAAATTCAAACTACTAAAACATGAATAACTATTTTTGGAGAGAAACAACACCTTATATTAATGATTAAAACTAAAAAACGGGCGAAAATAATACAAATTCAAACTTTTATAACAGGAAAAACGATGTTTGGAGAGAAACTACACTTTATATAAATGATTAAAACTAAAAAACGAGCGAAACTAATACAAACTCAAGCTGCAATAACAGGAATAACGACGTCTGGATAGAAACTACACATTATATAAATGATTAAAACTAAAAAACGAGCGAAACGTATACAAGTTCACACTACTATAACAGGAATAACGATCTCTGGAGAGAAATTACACCTTTCATAAATGATAAAACCTAAAAAACGAGCGAAAATAATGCAAATTCAAACTACTATAACAGAAATAACGATGTCTGGAGAGAAACAACACAATATATTGATTATAAAAACTAAAAAACGAGCTTAACTAATACATATTCAACGTGCAATAACAGGAATAATGATTTCTGGAGAGAAACGACGCTATATATAAGTGATTAAAACAAAAAAACGAGCGAAACTAATACAATTACAAAATAATAAAACAGGAATAATGATTTCTGGAGAGAAACTACACTTATATAAATTATTTAAACTAAAAAAGAGCAAAACTAATACAAATTCAAAATACTAGAGCAGGAATAACGATGTCTGAAGTAAACCTACATTTATATAAATTATTAAATCTAAAAAACGAGCGAAACTAAAACAAATTCAAACTGCAATAACAAGAATAACGATTTCTGGAGTGAAACTACACCTTATATAAATGATTATAACCAAAAAACGAGGGAAACTAATTCAAATTCCAACTGCAACAACAGGAATAACGATGTCTGGAGAGAAACTACACTATATATAAATTAATAGAAATATAAAACGAGAGAAACTAATACCAATTCAAACTACTATAAATGGATAAATGATGTCTGAAGTGAAACTACACCTTATATAAATTATTAAAACTAAAAAACGAGCGAAACTAAAACAAATTCAAACAGCAATAACAGGAATAACGATGTCTGGAGAGAAACTACACCTTATATAAAGTATTATAACCAAAAAACGAGGGAAACTAATTCAAATTCAAACTGCAATAACAGGAATAACGATTTCTGGAGAGAAACTACATTATATATAAATGATTAAAACAAAAAAAACGAGGGAAACTAATACAAATTCAAACTACTATAACAGGAATAATGATGTCTGGGGAGAATCTACACCTTATATAAATGATTAAAACTAAAAAACGAACAAAATTAATAAAAATTCCAACTGTAATAACAGAAATAACGATATCTTGTGAGAAACTTCACCTTATATAAATGATTAAAACTAAAAAAAGAGCGAAACTAATACAAATTCAAACTACTATAACAGGAATAACGATGTCTGTGGAGAATCTACACCTTATATAAATGATAAAAACTAAAAAACGAACGAAATTAATATAAATTCCAACTGCAATAAAAGAAATAACGATGTCTTGTGAGAAGCTTCACCTTATATAAATGAATAAAACTAAAAAAAGAGCGATACTAATACAAATTCAAACTACTATAACAGGAATAACGATTTCTTGAGAGAATTTACAGCTTATATAAATGATTAAATATAAAAAACTAGCAAAACTAATAAAAATTCAAACTACTATAACAGGAATAATGATTTCTGGAGAGATACTACACCTTATTTAAATAATTAAATCTCAAAAACGTGAGAAACTAATACAAATTCAAACTTTTATAACAGGAATAACGATGTCTGGAGTAATACTACAAATTATATAAATGATTAAAACTAAAAAACGATCGAAACTAATAAAAATTCAAACTACTATAACAGGAATAATGATTTCTGGAGAGGAACTACAACTTATATAATTGATTAAAACTAAAAAAATTAACGAAACTAATAAAAATTCCAACTACTATAACAGGAATAACGATATCTGGAGAGAAAATACACATTATGTAAATGATTAAAACTAAAAAACGAGGGAAACTAATACAAATTCAAACTGCAATAACAAGAATAACGATGTCTGGAGAGAAACTATACTATATATAAATGATTAAAACAAAAAAACGAGGGAAACTAATACAAATTCAAACTACTATAACAGGAATACTGATTTCTGTAGAGAAACTACACCTTATTTAAATAATAAAAACTAAAAATCGAGCGAAACTAGTAAAAAAACAATCTACTATAACAGGAATAACGATGTCTGCAGAGAAACTACACCTTATATAAATTAATAGAAATATAAAACGAGCGAAACTAATACCAATTCAATCTACTATAAATGGAATAATGATGTCTAAAGTGAAACTACACCTTATATAAATTATTAAAACTAAAAAACGAGCGAAACTAAAACAAATTCAAACTACAATAAAAGGAATAATGATGTCTGGAGAGATTCTACACCTTATATAATTGATTAAAACTAAAAAAATTAGCGAAACTAATAAAAATTCCAACTACTATAACAGGAATAACGATATCTTGAGAGAAAATACACATTATGTAAATGATTAAAACTAAAAAACGAGGGAAACTAATACAAATTCAAACTGCAATAACAAGAATAACGATGTCTGGAGAGAAACTACACCTTATATAAATGATGAAAACTAAAAAACGAGAGAAACTAATACAAATTCATACTGCAATAACAGGAAAATACGGCTGGAGAGAAACTGCACCACCTATAAATGATTAAAGCTAAAAAACTAGCGAAACTAATACAAATTCAAACTACTATAACAGGAATAACGATTTCTGGAGAGAAACTACACTTTATATAAATGATTAAAACAAAAAAACTGGCGAATCTAACACAAATTTAAACTACTATAACAGGAATAACGATGTCTGGATTTGAACTACACCTTATATAAATGATTTAAACTAAAAAACGATGGAAACAAATGCAAATTCAAACTACTATAACAGAAATAATGATTTCTGGAGAGAAACTACACATTATATAAAGGATTAAAACTTAAAAACGATGGAAACTTATGCAAATTCATACTACTATAACAGGAATAACGATGTCTGGAGAGAAATTACAAGTTTCATAAATGATAAAAACTAAAAAACGAGCGAAACTAATACAAATTCAAACTACTAAAACATGAATAACTATTTTTGGAGAGAAACAACACCTTATATTAATGATTAAAACTAAAAAACGGGCGAAAATAATACAAATTAAAACTTTTATAACAGGAAAAACGATGTTTGGAGAGAAACTACACTTTATATAAATGATTAAAACTAAAAAACGAGCGAAACTAATACAAACTCAAGCTGCAATAACAGGAATAACGACGTCTGGATAGAAACTACACATTATATAAATGATTAAAACTAAAAAACGAGCGAAACGTATACAAGTTCAAACTACTATAACAGGAATAACGATGTCTGGAGAGAAATTACAGCTTTCATAAATTATAAAACCTAAAAAACGAGCGAAAATAATGCAAATTCAAACTACTATAACAGAAATAACGATGTCTGGAGAGAAACAACACAATATATTAATTATAAAAACTAAAAAACGAGCGTAACTAATACATATTCATCGTGCAATAACAGGAATAATGATTTCTGGAGAGAAACGTCGCCATATATAAGTGATTAAAACTAAAAAACGAGCGCAACTGATACAATTACAAAATACTAAAACAGGAATAATGATTTCTGGAGAGAAACTACACTTATATAAATGATTAAAACAAAAAACGAGCGAAATTAATACAAATTCAAACTGCAATAACAAGAATAACGATTTCTGGAGAGAAACTACACCTTATATAAATGATAATAACCATAAAACGAGGGAAACTAATTTAAATTCAAACTGCAATAACAGGAATAACGATGTCTGGAGAAAAACTATACTATATATAAATGATTAAAACAAAAAAACGAGGGATACTAATACAAATTCAAACTACTATAACAGGAATACTGATTTCTGTAGAGAAACTACACCTTATTTAAATAATTAAAACTAAAAATCGAGCGAAACTAGTAAAAAAACACTCTACTATAACAGGAATAACGATGTCTGCAGAGAAACTACACCTTATATAAATTAATAGAAATATAAAACGAGCGAAACTAATACCAATTCAAACTACTATAAAAGGAATAATGATGTCTTGAGAGATTCTACAACTTATATAATTGATTAAAACTAAAAAAATTAGCGAAACTAATAAAAATTCCAACTACTATAACAGGAATAACGATATCTGGAGAGAAAATACACATTATGTAAATGATTAAAACTAAAAAACGAAGGAAACTAATACAAATTCAAACTGCAATAACAAGAATAACGATGTCTGGAGAGAAACTACACCTTATATAAATGATGAAATCAAAAAACGAGCGAAACTAATACAAATTCAAACTGCAATAACAGGAAAATACGTCTGGAGAGAAACTGCACCACATATAAATGATTAAAACTAAAAAACGAGCGAAACTAATACAAATTCAAACTACTATAACAGGAAAAACGATGTTTGGAGAGAAACTACACTTTATATTAATGATTAAAACTAAAAAACGAACGAAACTATTACAAACTCAAGCTGCAATAACAGGAGTAACGACGTCTGGATTTGAACTACACCTTATATAAATGATTAAAACTAAAAAACGATGGAATCAAATACAAATTCAAACTACTATAACAGGAATAATGATTTCTGGAGAGAAACTACACATTATATAAATGATTAAAACTTAAAAACGATGGAAACTTATACAAATTCATACTACTATAACAGGAATAACGATGTCTGGAGAGAAATTACAAGTTTCATAAATGATATAAACTAAAAAACGAGCGAAACTAATACAAATTCAAACTACTAAAACATGAATAACTATTTTTGGAGAGAAACAACACCTTATATTAATGATTAAAACTAAAAAACGGGCGAAAATAATACAAATTCAAACTTTTATAACAGGAAAAACGATGTTTGGAGAGAAACTACACTTTATATAAATGATTAAAACTAAAAAACGAGCGAAACTAATACAAACTCAAGCTGCAATAACAGGAATAATGACGTCTGGATAGAAACTACACATTATATAAATGATTAAATCTAAAAAACGAGCGAAACGTATACAAGTTCAAACTACTATAACAGGAATAACGATGTCTGGAGAGAAATTACACCTTTCATAAATGATAAAACCTAAAAAACGAGCGAAAATAATGCAAATTCAAACTACTATAACAGAAATAACGATGTCTGGAGAGAAACAACACAATATATTAATTATAAAAACTAAAAAACGAGCGTAACTAATACATATTCATCGTGCAATAACAGGAATAATGATTTCTGGAGAGAAACGACGCCATATATAAGTGATTAAAACTAAAAAACGATCGCAACTGATACAATTACAAAATACTAAAACAGGAATAATGATTTCTGGAGAGAAACTAGATTTATATAAATGATTAAAACAAAAAACGAGGGAAATTAATACAAATTCAAACTGCAATAACAAGAATAACAATTTCTGGAGAGAAACTACACCTTATATAAATGATAATTACCATAAAACGAGGGAAACTAATTTAAATTCAAACTGCAATAACAGGAATAACGATGTCTGGAGAAAAACTATACTATATATAAATGATTAAAACAAAAAAACGAGGGAAACTAATACAAATTCAAACTACTATAACAGGAATACTGATTTCTGTAGAGAAACTACACCTTATTTAAATAATTAAAACTAAAAATCGAGCGAAACTAGTAAAAAAACAATCTACTATAACAGGAATAACGATGTCTGCAGAGAAACTACACCTTATATAAATTAATAGAAATATAAAACGAGCGAAACTAATACCAATTCAAACTACTATAAATGGAATAATGATGTCTAAAGTGAAACTACACCTTATATAAATTATTAAAACTAAAAAACGAGCGAAACTAAAACAAATTCAAACTACAATAAAAGGAATAATGATGTCTGGAGAGATTCTACACCTTATATAATTGATTAAAACTAAAAAAATTAGCGAAACTAATAAAAATTCCAACTACTATAACAGGAATAACGATATCTGGAGAGAAAATACACATTATGTAAATGATTAAAACTAAAAAACGAGGGAAACTAATACAAATTCAAACTGCAATAACAAGAATAACGATGTCTGGAGAGAAACTATACCTTATATAATTGATGAAAACTAAAAAACGAGCGAAACTAATACAAATTCAAACTGCAATAACAGGAAAATACGGCTGGAGAGAAACTGCACCACCTATAAATGATTAAAGCTAAAAAACTAGCGAAACTAATACAAATTCAAACTACTATAACAGGAATAACGATTTCTGGAGAGAAACTACACTTTATATAAATGATTAAAACAAAAAAACTGGAGAATCTAACACAAATTTAAACTACTATAACAGGAATAACGATGTCTGGATTTGAACTACACCTTATATAAATGATTAAAACTAAAAAACGATGTAAACAAATACAAATTCAGACTACTATAACAGAAATAATGATTTCTGGAGAGAAACTACACATTATATAAATGATTAAAACTTAAAAACGATGGAAACTTATGCAAATTCATACTACTATAACAGGAATAACGATGTCTGGAGAGAAATTACAAGTTTCATAAATGATAAAAACTAAAAAACGAGCGAAACTAATACAAATTCAAACTACTAAAACATGAATAACTATTTTTGGAGAGAAACAACACCTTATATTAATGATTAAAACTAAAAAACGGGCGAAAATAATACAAATTCAAACTTTTATAACAGGAAAAACGATGTTTGGAGAGAAACTACACTTTATATAAATGATTAAAACTAAAAAACGAGCGAAACTAATACAAACTCAAGCTGCAATAACAGGAATAACGACGTCTGGATAGAAACTACACATTATATAAATGATTAAAACTAAAAAACGAGCGAAACGTATACAAGTTCACACTACTATAACAGGAATAACGATCTCTGGAGAGAAATTACACCTTTCATAAATGATAAAACCTAAAAAACGAGCGAAAATAATGCAAATTCAAACTACTATAACAGAAATAACGATGTCTGGAGAGAAACAACACAATATATTGATTATAAAAACTAAAAAACGAGCTTAACTAATACATATTCAACGTGCAATAACAGGAATAATGATTTCTGGAGAGAAACGACGCTATATATAAGTGATTAAAACAAAAAAACGAGCGAAACTAATACAATTACAAAATAATAAAACAGGAATAATGATTTCTGGAGAGAAACTACACTTATATAAATTATTTAAACTAAAAAAGAGCAAAACTAATACAAATTCAAAATACTAGAGCAGGAATAACGATGTCTGAAGTAAACCTACATTTATATAAATTATTAAATCTAAAAAACGAGCGAAACTAAAACAAATTCAAACTGCAATAACAAGAATAACGATTTCTGGAGTGAAACTACACCTTATATAAATGATTATAACCAAAAAACGAGGGAAACTAATTCAAATTCCAACTGCAACAACAGGAATAACGATGTCTGGAGAGAAACTACACTATATATAAATTAATAGAAATATAAAACGAGAGAAACTAATACCAATTCAAACTACTATAAATGGATAAATGATGTCTGAAGTGAAACTACACCTTATATAAATTATTAAAACTAAAAAACGAGCGAAACTAAAACAAATTCAAACAGCAATAACAGGAATAACGATGTCTGGAGAGAAACTACACCTTATATAAAGTATTATAACCAAAAAACGAGGGAAACTAATTCAAATTCAAACTGCAATAACAGGAATAACGATTTCTGGAGAGAAACTACATTATATATAAATGATTAAAACAAAAAAAACGAGGGAAACTAATACAAATTCAAACTACTATAACAGGAATAATGATGTCTGGGGAGAATCTACACCTTATATAAATGATTAAAACTAAAAAACGAACAAAATTAATAAAAATTCCAACTGTAATAACAGAAATAACGATATCTTGTGAGAAACTTCACCTTATATAAATGATTAAAACTAAAAAAAGAGCGAAACTAATACAAATTCAAACTACTATAACAGGAATAACGATGTCTGTGGAGAATCTACACCTTATATAAATGATAAAAACTAAAAAACGAACGAAATTAATATAAATTCCAACTGCAATAAAAGAAATAACGATGTCTTGTGAGAAGCTTCACCTTATATAAATGAATAAAACTAAAAAAAGAGCGATACTAATACAAATTCAAACTACTATAACAGGAATAACGATTTCTTGAGAGAATTTACAGCTTATATAAATGATTAAATATAAAAAACTAGCAAAACTAATAAAAATTCAAACTACTATAACAGGAATAATGATTTCTGGAGAGATACTACACCTTATTTAAATAATTAAATCTCAAAAACGTGAGAAACTAATACAAATTCAAACTTTTATAACAGGAATAACGATGTCTGGAGTAATACTACAAATTATATAAATGATTAAAACTAAAAAACGATCGAAACTAATAAAAATTCAAACTACTATAACAGGAATAATGATTTCTGGAGAGGAACTACAACTTATATAATTGATTAAAACTAAAAAAATTAACGAAACTAATAAAAATTCCAACTACTATAACAGGAATAACGATATCTGGAGAGAAAATACACATTATGTAAATGATTAAAACTAAAAAACGAGCGAAACTAATACAATTTCAAACTGCAATAACAAGAATAACGATGTCTGGAGATAAACTACACCTAATATAAATAATTAAAACTAAAAAACGGGCGAAACTTATGCAAATTCATACTACTATAACAGGAATAAAGATGTCTTTAGAGAAATTACACATTTCATAAACTAATACAAATTCAAGCTGCAATAACAGGAATAACGATGTCTGGGGAGAAACTACACCTTATATAAATGATGAAAACTAAAAAACGAGCGAAACTAATACAAATTCAAACTGCAATAACAGGAAAATACGTCTGGAGAGAAACTACACAATATATAAATGATTAAAACCAAAAAAACGAGCGAAACTAATACAAATTCAAACTACTATAACAGGAATAATGATTTCTGGAGAGAAACTATACCTTATATAAATAATTAAAACAAAAAACGGGCGAAACTTATGCAAATTCATACTACTATAACAGGAATAACGATATCTGGAGAGGATCTATACCTTATATAATTGATTAAAACTAAAAAACGAGCGAAACTAATAAATATTCCAACTACTATAACAGGAATAACGATGTCTGGAGAGAAACTACAACTTATATAAATGATTAAAACAAAAAACGAGCGAAATTAATACAAATTCATACTGCAATAACAGGAATAACGATGTCTGGATAGAAACTTCACCTTATATAAATGATTAAACTAAAAAAAGAGCGAAACTAATACAAATTCATACTACTATAACAGGAATTACGATGTCTGGAGAGAAATTACACCTTTCATAAATGATAAAATCTAAAAAACGAGCGAAACTAATAAAAATTCAAGCTACTATAACAGGAATAATGATGTCTGGAGAGAAGCTACACCTTATATATATGATCAAAACTAAAAAACGAGCGAAATTTATAGATATTCAAACTACTAAAGCAAGAATAATGATTTCTGGAGAGAAACTAAATCTTATATAAACGATTAAAACTATAAAACGAGCGAATTTTATAATAATTCAATATACTGTAACAGGAATAACGATGTCTGGACAGATGCCACACCTTATATAAATAATTTAACCTTAAATACGGGCGAAACTAACACAAATTTATACTACTATATCAAGAATAACGATGTCTGGAGAGATACTACACCTTATATAAATTATTAAACTAAAAAACGAGCGACATTATACAAATTAAAACTACTATAACAGGAATAACGATGTCTGGAGAGGAACTACACCTTATAAATATTGATTAAAACTAAAAAAATTTGCGAAACGAATAAAAGTTCCAACTACTATAACAGGAATAATGATTTCTGGAGAGAAACTATACCTTATATAAATAATTAAAACAAAAAAGGGCGAAACTGATGCAAATTCTTACTACTATAACAGGAATAACGATGTCTGGAGAGAAATTACACCTTTCATAAATGATAAAAACTAAAAAACGAGCACAACTAATGCAAATTCAAACTACTATAAAAGGAATAACTGTGTTTGAAGAGAAACAACACCTTATATAAATGAATAAAACTAAAAAACGAGCGAAACTAATAAAAATTCATGCTACTATAACAGGAATAATGTTGTCTGGAGAGAATCTACACCTTATATAAATAATTAAACCTTAAATACTGGCGAAACTAACACAAATTTAAACTACCATATCAAGAATAACGATGTCTGGAGAGATACTACACCTTATATTAATGATGAAAACTAAAAAACGAGCGAAACTAATACAAATTCAAACTGCAATAACTGAAAATACGTCTGGATAGAAACTTGATCATAAATAAATGATTAAAACTAAAAAACGAGCGAAACTAATACAAATTCATGCTTCTATAACAGCTATAACGACGTCAGGAGGGAAACTACACCTTATATAAATGATTAAAAAAAAAATGGGCGAAACTTATGCAAATTTATACTACTATATCAGGAATAACTATGTTTGGAGAGAAACAACACCTTTTATAAATGATTAAAACCAAAAAACGGGCGAAACTAATAAAAAATCAAGCTACTATAACAGGAATAATGTTGTCTGGAGAGAATCTTCAGCTTATATAAATAATTAAACCTTAAATATGGGCGAAACTAACACAAATTTAAACTACAATATCAAGAATAACGATGTCTGGAGAGATACTACACCTTATATAAATGATTAATTCTAAAAAACGGTCGAAACTAATACAAATTAAAACTACTATAACAGGAATAATGATTTCTAGAGAGAAAATGAATCATATACATATGATTAAACTAAAAAACGAGCGAAATTAATACAAATTAAAACTACTATAACAGGAATAACGATGTCTGGAGAGGAACTACACCTTATATAATTGATTAAAACTAAAAAAATTAGCGACTCTAATAAAAATTCCCACTACTATAACAGGAAAATACGTCTGGAGAAAAACTGCACCACATATAAATGAGTAAAACTAAAAAACGAGCGAAACTAATACAAATTCAAACTACTATAACAGGAAAAACGATGTTTGGAGAGAAACTACACTTTATATAAATGATTAAAACTAAAAAACGAGCGAAACGTATACAAATCAAACTACTATAACAGGAATAACGATGTCTGGAGAGAAATTACACCATTCATTAATGAAAAAAACTAAAAAACGAGCGAAACTAATGCAAATTCAATCTACTATAACAGAAAATACGATGTCTGGAGAGAAACAACACAATATATTAATTATAAAAACTAAAAAACGAGCGTAACTAATACATATTCAACGTGCAATAACAGGAATAATGATTTCTGGAGAGAAACGACGCCATATATAAGTGATTAAAACTAAAAAACGAGTGAAACTAATACAATTACAAAATACTAAAACAGGAATAATGATTTCTGGAGAGAAACTACACTTATATAAATGATTAAAACAAAAAACGAGCGAAATTAATACAAATTCAAACTGCAATAACCTTAATAACGATGTCTGGAGAAAAACTTCACATTATATAAATGATTAAACCAAAAAAAGAGCAAAACTAATACAAATTCAAACTACTATAGCAGGAATAACGATATCTGAAGTGAACCTACACTTTATATAAATGATTAAATCTAAAAAACGAGCGAAACTAAAACAAATTCAAACTGCAATAACAAGAATAACAATTTCTGGAGAGAAACTACACCTTATATAAATTAATAGAACCTTAAAACGAGCGAAACTAATACCAATTCAAACTACTGTAAATGGAATAATGATTTCTGGAGAGAAACTTCACCTTATATAAATGATTAAAACTAAAATACGAGCAAAACTAACACAAATTTAAACTACAATATCAAGAATAACGATGTCTGGAGAGAAACTACACCTTATTCTAATAATTAAAACTAAAAATCGAGCGAAACTAGTACAAAAACAATCTACTATAACAGCAATAACGATATCTGCAGAGAAATTACACCTTATATAAATTAATAGAACCTTAAAACGAGCGAAACTAATACCAATTCAAACTACTGTAAATGGAATAATGATTTCTGGAGAGAAACTTCACCTTATATAAATGAATAAAACTAAAATACGAGCGAAACTAATACAAATTTTAACTACTATAACAGGAATAACGATGTCTGGAGAGAGACAACACCTTATATAAGTTATTAAATCTAAAAAACGAGCATGACTAATACATATTCAATCTGCAATAACAGGAAAAATGATTTCTGGAGAGAAATTAAATTTTATATAAATGAATAAAACTAAAAAACGAGCGAAATTAATACAAATTCCAAAAACTATAAAATGAAAAACGAAGTCTGGTGAGAAACTACACCTTATATTTAAGATTAAAATTAATAACGAGCGAAACTAATACAAATTCAAACTACTATAACAGGAATAATGATGTCTGGAGAGAAACTATACCTTATATAAATAATTAAAACAAAAAACGGGCGAAACTTATGCTTATTCATACTACTATAACAGGAATTACGATGCCTGGAGAGAAATTACACTTTTCATAAATGATAAAAACTAAAAAACGAGCGAAACTAATACACATTTAAACTGCTATAACAGGAATAACTATGTTTGGAGAGAAACATCACCTTATATTAATGAATAAAACTAAAAAACGAGCGAAACAAATAAAAATTCAAACTACTATAACTGGAATAATGATGTCTGGAGAGAAACTACACCTTATATAAATAATTAAACCTTAAATACGGGCGAAACTAACACAAATTTAAACTACTATATCAAGAATAACGATGTCTGGAGAGATACTTCACCATATATAAATGATTAATACTAAAAAACGATCGAAACTAATACAAATTCAAACTACTCTAACAGGAATAACGATGTCTGGAAAGGAACTACACATTATGTAAATGATTAAAACTAAAAAACGAGCGAAACTAATACAAATTCAAACAGCAGAAACAGGAATAACAATGTCTGGAGAGAAGCAACACCTTATATAAATGATGAAAACTAAAAAACGAGCGAAACTAATACAAATTCAATCTGCAATAACAAGAAAATACGTCTGGAGAGAAACTGGATCATATATAAATGATTAAAACTAAAATACGAGCGAAACTAATACAAATTCATGCTTCCATAACAGCTATAACGACGTCAGGAGGGAAACTACACCTTATATAAATGATTAAAACTAAAAAACGATGGAAACTAATACAAATTCAAACTACTATAACAGGAGTAATGATTTCTGGAGAGAAACTATACCTTATATAAATAATTAAAACAAAAAACGGGCGAAACTTATGCAAATTCATACTACTATATCAGGAAAAACGATGTCTGGAGAGAAATTAAATATTTCATAAATGATAAAAACAAAAAACGAGCGAAACTAATACAAATTCAAACTACTATAACAGGAATAACTATGTTTGGAGAGAAACAACACCTTTTATAAATGATTAAAATAAAAAAACGAGCGAAACTAATAAAAAATTCAAGCTACTCTAACAGGAATAATGTTGTCTGGAGAGAATCTTCAGCTTATATAAATAATTAAACCTTAAATATGGGCGATACTAACACAAGTTTAAACTACCATATCAAGAATAACGATGTCTGGAGAGATACTACACCTTATATTAATGATGAAAACTAAAAAACGAGCGAAACTAATACAAATTCAAACTGCAATAACTGGAAAATACGTCTGGAGAGAAACTGGATCATATATAAATGATTAAAACTAAAAAACGAGCGAAACTAATACAAATTCATGCTTCTATAACAGCTATAACGACGTCAGGAGGGAAACTACACCTTATATAAATGATTAAAACTAAAAAACGATGGAAACTAATCCAAATTCAAACTACTATAACAGGAGTAATGATTTCTGGAGAGAAACTATACCTTATATAAATAATTAAAACAAAAAACGGGCGAAACTGATGCAAATTCTTACTACTATAACAGGAATAACGATGTCTGGAGAGAAATTACACCTTTCATAAATGATAAAAACTAAAAAACGAGCACAACTAATGCAAATTCAAACTACTATAAAAGGAATAACTGTGTTTGAAGAGAAACAACACCTTATATAAATGAATAAAACTAAAAAACGAGCGAAACTAATAAAAATTCATGCTACTATAAAGGGAATAATGTTGTCTGGAGAGAATCTACACCTTATATAAATAATTAAACCTTAAATACTGGCGAAACTAACACAAATTTAAACTACCATATCAAGAATAACGATGTCTGGAGAGATACTACACCTTATATTAATGATGAAAACTAAAAAACGAGCGAAACTAATACAAATTCAAACTGCAATAACTGGAAAATACGTCTGGATAGAAACTGGATCATAAATAAATGATTAAAACTAAAAAACGAGCGAAACTAATACAAATTCATGCTTCTATAACAGCTATAACGACGTCAGGAGGGAAACTACACCTTATATAAATGATTAAAAAAAAAAATGGGCGAAACTTATGCAAATTTATACTACTATATCAGGAATAACGATGTCTGGAGAGAAATTACACATTTCATAAATGATAAAAACAAAAAACGAGCGAAACTAATACAAATTCAAACTACTATAACAAGAATAACTATGTTTGGAGAGAAACAACACCTTTTATAAATGATTAAAACCAAAAAACGGGCGAAACTAATAAAAAATCAAGCTACTATAACAGGAATAATGTTGTCTGGAGAGAATCTTCAGCTTATATAAATAATTAAACCTTAAATATGGGCGAAACTAACACAAATTTAAACTACAATATCAAGAATAACGATGTCTGGAGAGATACTACACCTTATATAAATGATTAATTCTAAAAAACGGTCGAAACTAATACAAATTAAAACTACTATAACAGGAATAATGATTTCTAGAGAGAAAATGAATCATATACATATGATTAAACTAAAAAACGAGCGAAATTAATGCAAATTAAAAGTACTATAACAGGAATAACGATGTCTGGAGAGGAACTACACCTTATATAATTGATTAAAACTAAAAAAATTAGCGACTCTAATAAAAATTCCCACTACTATAACAGGAAAATACGTCTGGAGAAAAACTGCACCACATATAAATGAGTAAAACTAAAAAACGAGCGAAACTAATACAAATTCAAACTACTATAACAGGAAAAACGATGTTTGGAGAGAAACTACACTTTATATAAATGATTAAAACTAAAAAACGAGCGAAACGTATACAAATCAAACTACTATAACAGGAATAACGATGTCTGGAGAGAAATTACACCATTCATTAATGAAAAAAACTAAAAAACGAGCGAAACTAATGCAAATTCAATCTACTATAACAGAAAATACGATGTCTGGAGAGAAACAACACAATATATTAATTATAAAAACTAAAAAACGAGCGTAACTAATACATATTCAACGTGCAATAACAGGAATAATGATTTCTGGAGAGAAACGACGCCATATATAAGTGATTAAAACTAAAAAACGAGTGAAACTAATACAATTACAAAATACTAAAACAGGAATAATGATTTCTGGAGAGAAACTACACTTATATAAATGATTAAAACAAAAAACGAGCGAAATTAATACAAATTCAAACTGCAATAACCTTAATAACGATGTCTGGAGAAAAACTTCACATTATATAAATGATTAAACCAAAAAAAGAGCAAAACTAATACAAATTCAAACTACTATAGCAGGAATAACGATATCTGAAGTGAACCTACACTTTATATAAATGATTAAATCTAAAAAACGAGCTAAACTAAAACAAATTCAAACTGCAATAACAAGAATAACAATTTCTGGAGAGAAACTACACCTTATATAAATTAATAGAACCTTAAAACGAGCGAAACTAATACCAATTCAAACTACTGTAAATGGAATAATGATTTCTGGAGAGAAACTTCACCTTATATAAATGATTAAAACTAAAATACGAGCAAAACTAACACAAATTTAAACTACAATATCAAGAATAACGATGTCTGGAGAGAAACTACACCTTATTCTAATAATTAAAACTAAAAATCGAGCGAAACTCGTACAAAAACAATCTACTATAACAGGAATAACGATATCTGCAGAGAAATTACACCTTATATAAATTAATAGAACTTTAAACGAGCGAAACTAATACCAATTCAAACTTCTGTAAATGGAATAATGATTTCTGGAGAGAAACTTCACCTTATATAAATGAATAAAACTAAAATACGAGCGAAACTAATACAAATTTTAACTACTATAACAGGAATAACGATGTCTGGAGAGAGACAACACCTTATATAAGTTATTAAATCTAAAAAACGAGCATGACTAATACATATTCAATCTGCAATAACAGGAAAAATGATTTCTGGAGAGAAACTAAATTTTATATAAATGAATAAAACTAAAAAACGAGCGAAATTAATACAAATTCCAAAAACTATAAAATGAAAAACGAAGTCTGGTGAGAAACTACACCTTATATTTAAGATTAAAATTAATAACGAGCGAAACTAATACAAATTCAAACTACTATAACAGGAATAATGATGTCTGGAGAGAAACTATACCTTATATAAATAATTAAAACAAAAAACGGGCGAAACTTATGCTTATTCATACTACTATAACAGGAATTACGATGCCTGGAGAGAAATTACACTTTTCATAAATGATAAAAACTAAAAAACGAGCGAAACTAATACACATTCAAACTGCTATAACAGGAATAACTATGTTTGGAGAGAAACATCACCTTATATTAATGAATAAAACTAAAAAACGAGCGAAACAAATAAAAATTCAAACTACTATAACTGGAATAATGATATCTGAAGTGAACCTACACTTTATATAAATGATTAAATCTAAAAAACGAGCTAAACTAAAACAAATTCAAACTGCAATAACAAGAATAACAATTTCTGGAGAGAAACTACACCTTATATAAATTAATAGAACCTTAAAACGAGCGAAACTAATACCAATTCAAACTACTGTAAATGGAATAATGATTTCTGGAGAGAAACTTCACCTTATATAAATGATTAAAACTAAAATACGAGCAAAACTAACACAAATTTAAACTACAATATCAAGAATAACGATGTCTGGAGAGAAACTACACCTTATTCTAATAATTAAAACTAAAAATCGAGCGAAACTAGTACAAAAACAATCTACTATAACAGGAATAACGATATCTGCAGAGAAATTACACCTTATATAAATTAATAGAACTTTAAACGAGCGAAACTAATACCAATTCAAACTTCTGTAAATGGAATAATGATTTCTGGAGAGAAACTTCACCTTATATAAATGAATAAAACTAAAATACGAGCGAAACTAATACAAATTTTAACTACTATAACAGGAATAACGATGTCTGGAGAGAGACAACACCTTATATAAGTTATTAAATCTAAAAAACGAGCATGACTAATACATATTCAATCTGCAATAACAGGAAAAATGATTTCTGGAGAGAAACTAAATTTTATATAAATGAATAAAACTAAAAAACGAGCGAAATTAATACAAATTCCAAAAACTATAAAATGAAAAACGAAGTCTGGTGAGAAACTACACCTTATATTTAAGATTAAAATTAATAACGAGCGAAACTAATACAAATTCAAACTACTATAACAGGAATAATGATGTCTGGAGAGAAACTATACCTTATATAAATAATTAAAACAAAAAACGGGCGAAACTTATGCTTATTCATACTACTATAACAGGAATTACGATGCCTGGAGAGAAATTACACTTTTCATAAATGATAAAAACTAAAAAACGAGCGAAACTAATACACATTCAAACTGCTATAACAGGAATAACTATGTTTGGAGAGAAACATCACCTTATATTAATGAATAAAACTAAAAAACGAGCGAAACAAATAAAAATTCAAACTACTATAACTGGAATAATGATGTCTGGAGAGAAACTACACCTTATATAAATAATTAAACCTAAAATACGGGCGAAACTAACACAAATTTATGCTACTATATCAAGAATAACGATGTCTGGAGAGATACTTCACCATATATAAATGATTAATACTAAAAAACGATCGAAACTAATACAAATTCAAACTACTCTAACAGGAATAACGATGTCTGGAAAGGAACTACACATTATGTAAATGATTAAAACTAAAAAACGAGCGAAACTAAAACAAATTCAAACAGCAGAAACAGGAATAACAATGTCTGGAGAGAAGCAACACCTTATATAAATGATGAAAACTAAAAAACGAGCGAAACTAATACAAATTCAATCTGCAATAACAAGAAAATACGTCTGGAGAGAAACTGGATCATATATAAATGATTAAAACTAAAAAACGAGCGAAACTAATACAAATTCATGCTTCTATAACAGCTATAACGACGTCAGGAGGGAAACTACACCTTATATAAATGATAAAAACTAAAAAACGATGGAAACTAATACAAATTCAAACTACTATAACAGGAGTAATGATTTCTGGAGAGAAACTATACCTTATATAAATAATTAAAACAAAAAACGGGCGAAACTTATGCAAATTCATACTACTATATCAGGAAAAACGATGTCTGGAGAGAAATTAAATATTTCATAAATGATAAAAACAAAAAACGAGCGAAACTAATACAAATTCAAACTACTATAACAGGAATAACTATGTTTGGAGAGAAACAACACCTTTTATAAATGATTAAAATAAAAAAACGAGCGAAACTAATAAAAAATTCAAGCTACTCTAACAGGAATAATGTTGTCTGGAGAGAATCTTCAGCTTATATAAATAATTAAACCTTAAATATGGGCGATACTAACACAAGTTTAAACTACCATATCAAGAATAACGATGTCTGGAGAGATACTACACCTTATATTAATGATGAAAACTAAAAAACGAGCGAAACTAATACAAATTCAAACTGCAATAACTGGAAAATACGTCTGGAGAGAAACTGGATCATATATAAATGATTAAAACTAAAAAACGAGCGAAACTAATACAAATTCATGCTTCTATAACAGCTATAACGACGTCAGGAGGGAAACTACACCTTATATAAATGATTAAAACTAAAAAACGATGGAAACTAATACAAATTCAAACTACTATAACAGGAGTAATGATTTCTGGAGAGAAACTATACCTTATATAAATAATTAAAACAAAAAACGGGCGAAACTGATGCAAATTCTTACTACTATAACAGGAAAAACGATGTCTGGAGAGAAATTACACCTTTCATAAATGATAAAAACTAAAAAACGAGCACAACTAATGCAAATTCAAACTACTATAAAAGGAATAACTGTGTTTGAAGAGAAACAACACCTTATATAAATGAATAAAACTAAAAAACGAGCGAAACTAATAAAAATTCATGCTACTATAAAGGGAATAATGTTGTCTGGAGAGAATCTACACCTTATATAAATAATTAAACCTTAAATACTGGCGAAACTAACACAAATTTAAACTACCATATCAAGAATAACGATGTCTGGAGAGATACTACACCTTATATTAATGATGAAAACTAAAAAACGAGCGAAACTAATACAAATTCAAACTGCAATAACTGGAAAATACGTCTGGATAGAAACTGGATCATAAATAAATGATTAAAACTAAAAAACGAGCGAAACTAATACAAATTCATGCTTCTATAACAGCTATAACGACGTCAGGAGGGAAACTACACTTTATATAAATGATTAAAAAAAAAAATGGGCGAAACTTATGCAAATTTATACTACTATATCAGGAATAACGATGTCTGGAGAGAAATTACACATTTCATAAATGATAAAAACAAAAAACGAGCGAAACTAATACAAATTCAAACTACTATAACAAGAATAACTATGTTTGGAGAGAAACAACACCTTTTATAAATGATTAAAACCAAAAAACGGGCGAAACTAATAAAAAATCAAGCTACTATAACAGGAATAATGTTGTCTGGAGAGAATCTTCAGCTTATATAAATAATTAAACCTTAAATATGGGCGAAACTAACACAAATTTAAACTACAATATCAAGAATAACGATGTCTGGAGAGATACTACACCTTATATAAATGATTAATTCTAAAAAACGGTCGAAACTAATACAAATTAAAACTACTATAACAGGAATAATGATTTCTAGAGAGAAAATGAATCATATAAATATGATTAAACTAAAAAACGAGCGAAATTAATACAAATTAAAAGTACTATAACAGGAATAACGATGTCTGGAGAGGAACTACACCTTATATAATTGATTAAAACTAAAAAAATTAGCGACTCTAATAAAAATTCCCACTACTATAACAGGAAAATACGTCTGGAGAAAAACTGCACCACATATAAATGAGTAAAACTAAAAAACGAGCGAAACTAATACAAATTCAAACTACTATAACAGGAAAAACGATGTTTGGAGAGAAACTACACTTTATATAAATGATTAAAACTAAAAAACGAGCGAAACGTATACAAATCAAACTACTATAACAGGAATAACGATGTCTGGAGAGAAATTACACCATTCATTAATGAAAAAAACTAAAAAACGAGCGAAACTAATGCAAATTCAATCTACTATAACAGAAAATACGATGTCTGGAGAGAAACAACACAATATATTAATTATAAAAACTAAAAAACGAGCGTAACTAATACATATTCAACGTGCAATAACAGGAATAATGATTTCTGGAGAGAAACGACGCCATATATAAGTGATTAAAACTAAAAAACGAGTGAAACTAATACAATTACAAAATACTAAAACAGGAATAATGATTTCTGGAGAGAAACTACACTTATATAAATGATTAAAACAAAAACGAGCGAAATTAATACAAATTCAAACTGCAATAACAGGAATAACGATGTCTGGAGAAAAACTTCACATTATATAAATGATTAAACCAAAAAAAGAGCAAAACTAATACAAATTCAAACTACTATAGCAGGAATAACGATATCTGAAGTGAACCTACACTTTATATAAATGATTAAATCTAAAAAACGAGCTAAACTAAAACAAATTCAAACTGCAATAACAAGAATAACAATTTCTGGAGAGAAACTACACCTTATATAAATTAATAGAACCTTAAAACGAGCGAAACTAATACCAATTCAAACTACTGTAAATGGAATAATGATTTCTGGAGAGAAACTTCACCTTATATAAATGATTAAAACTAAAATACGAGCAAAACTAACACAAATTTAAACTACAATATCAAGAATAACGATGTCTGGAGAGAAATTACACCTTATTCTAATAATTAAAACTAAAAATCGAGCGAAACTAGTACAAAAACAATCTACTATAACAGGAATAACGATATCTGCAGAGAAATTACACATTATATAAATTAATAGAACTTTAAACGAGCGAAACTAATACCAATTCAAACTTCTGTAAATGGAATAATGATTTCTGGAGAGAAACTTCACCTTATATAAATGAATAAAACTAAAATACGAGCGAAACTAATACAAATTTTAACTACTATAACAGGAATAACGATGTCTGGAGAGAGACAACACCTTATATAAGTTATTAAATCTAAAAAACGAGCATGACTAATACATATTCAATCTGCAATAACAGGAAAAATGATTTCTGGAGAGAAACTAAATTTTATATAAATGAATAAAACTAAAAAACGAGCGAAATTAATACAAATTCCAAAAACTATAAAATGAAAAACGAAGTCTGGTGAGAAACTACACCTTATATTTAAGATTAAAATTAATAACGAGCGAAACTAATACAAATTCAAACTACTATAACAGGAATAATGATGTCTGGAGAGAAACTATACCTTATATAAATAATTAAAACAAAAAACGGGCGAAACTTATGCTTATTCATACTACTATAACAGGAATTACGATGCCTGGAGAGAAATTACACTTTTCATTAATGATAAAAACTAAAAAACGAGCGAAACTAATACACATTCAAACTGCTATAACAGGAATAACTATGTTTGGAGAGAAACATCACCTTATATTAATGAATAAAACTAAAAAACGAGCGAAACAAATAAAAATTCAAACTACTATAACTGGAATAATGATGTCTGGAGAGAAACTACACCTTATATAAATAATTAAACCTAAAATACGGGCGAAACTAACACAAATTTATACTACTATATCAAGAATAACGATGTCTGGAGAGATACTTCACCATATATAAATGATTAATACTAAAAAACGATCGAAACTAATACAAATTCAAACTACTCTAACAGGAATAACGATGTCTGGAAAGGAACTACACATTATGTAAATGATTAAAACTAAAAAACGAGCGAAACTAAAACAAATTCAAACAGCAGAAACAGGAATAACAATGTCTGGAGAGAAGCAACACCTTATATAAATGATGAAAACTAAAAAACGAGCGAAACTAATACAAATTCAATCTGCAATAACAAGAAAATACGTCTGGAGAGAAACTGGATCATATATAAATGATTAAAACTAAAAAACGAGCGAAACTAATACAAATTCATGCTTCTATAACAGCTATAACGACGTCAGGAGGGAAACTACACCTTATATAAATGATTAAAACTAAAAAACGATGGAAACTAATACAAATTCAAACTACTATAACAGGAGTAATGATTTCTGGAGAGAAACTATACCTTATATAAATAATTAAAACAAAAAACGGGCGAAACTTATGCAAATTCATACTACTATATCAGGAAAAACGATGTCTGGAGAGAAATTAAATATTTCATAAATGATAAAAACAAAAAACGAGCGAAACTAATACAAATTCAAACTACTATAACAGGAATAACTATGTTTGGAGAGAAACAACACCTTTTATAAATGATTAAAATAAAAAAACGAGCGAAACTAATAAAAAATTCAAGCTACTCTAACAGGAATAATGTTGTCTGGAGAGAATCTTCAGCTTATATAAATAATTAAACCTTAAATATGGGCGATACTAACACAAATTTAAACTACTATATCAAGAATAACGATGTCTGGAGAGATACTACACCTTATATAAATGATTAATTTCAAAAAACGATCGAAACTAATACAAATTCAAACTACTATAACAGGAATAATGATTTCTGGAGAGAAACTGAATCATATACATATGATTAAACTAAAAAACGAGCGAATTTAATACAAATTAAAACTACTATAACAGGAATAACGATGTCTGGAGAGGAACTATACCTTATATAATTGATTAAAACTCAAAAAATTAGCGAAACTAATAAAAATTCCAACTACTATAACAGGAATAACGATATCTGGAGAGAAAATACACATTAGGTAAATGATTAAAACTAAAAAACGAGCGAAACTAATACAAATTCAAACTGCAATAACAAGAATAACGATGTCTGGAGAGAAACTACACCTTATATAAATGATGAAAACTAAAAAACGAGCGAAACTAATACAAATTCAAACTGCAATAACAGGAAAATAGGTAAGGAGAGAAACTGCACCACATATAAATGTATAAAGCTAAAAAACTAGCGAAACTAATACAAATTCATGCTTCTATAACAGCTCTAACGACGTCAGGAGGGAAACTACACCTTATATAAATGATTAAAACTAAAAAACGATGGAAACTAATACAAATTCACACTACTATAACAGGAATAATGATTTCTGGAGAGAAACTACACCTTATATAAATGATTAAAACTAAAAAACGATGGAAACTTATGCAAATTCATACTACTATAACAGGAATCACGATGTCTGGAGAGAAATTACAACTTTCATAAATGATAAAAACTAAAAAACGAGCGAAACTAATACAAATTCAATCTACAAAAACATGAATAACTATGTTTGGAGAGAAACAACACCTTATCTTAATGATTAAAACTAAAAAACGAGCGAAACTAATACAAATTCAAACTGCAATAACAAGAATAACGATGTCTGGAGAGAAACTACACCTTATATAAATGATGAAAACTAAAAAACGAGCGAAACTAATACAAATTCAAACTGCAATAACAGGAAAATACGTCTGGAGAAAAACTGCACCACATATAAATGATTAAAACTAAAAAACGAGCGAAACTAATACAAATTCAAACTACTGTAACAGGAAAAACGATGTTTGGAGAGAAACTACACTTTATATTAATGATTAAAACTAAAAAACGAACGAAACTATTACAAACTCAAGCTGCAATAACAGGAGTAACGACGTCTGGATAGAAACTACACATTATATTAATGATTAAAACTAAAAAACGAGCGAAACGAATACAAATTCAAACTACTATAACAGGAATAACGATGTCTGGAGAGAAAATACACCTTTCATAAATGATAAAAACTAAAAAACGAGCGAAACTAATGCAAATTCAAACTACTATAACACAAATAACGATGTCTGGAGAGAAACAACACAATATACTAATTATAAAAACTAAAAAACGAGCGTAACTAATACATATTCATCGTGCAATAACAGGAATAATGATTTCTGGAGAGAAACGACGCCATATATAAGTGATTAAAACTAAAAAACGAGCGCAACTGATACAATTACAAAATACTATAACAGGAATAATGATTTCTGGAGAGAAACTACACTTATATAAATGATTAAAACAAAAAACGAGCGAAATTAATACAAATTCAAACTGCAATAACAAGAATAACGATTTCTGGAGAGAAACTACACCTTACATAAATGATTATAACCAAAAAACGAGGGAAACTAATTTAAATTCAAACTGCAATAACAGGAATAACGATGTCTGGAGAAAAACTATACTATATATAAATGATTAAAACAAAAAAACGAGGGAAACTAATACAAATTCAAACTACTATAACAGGAATACTGATTTCTGTAGAGAAACTACACCTTATTTAAATAATTAAAACTAAAAATCGAGCGAAACTAGTAAAAAAACAATCTACTATAACAGGAATAACGATGTCTGCAGAGAAACTACAC
Source organism: Tanypteryx hageni (assembly GCA_028673005.1). Lineage (NCBI taxonomy): Eukaryota > Metazoa > Arthropoda > Insecta > Odonata > Petaluridae > Tanypteryx > Tanypteryx hageni. The sequence continues at coordinate 14,800,602 of CM054120.1, read as the reverse complement.
CTTATATAAATTAATAGAAATATAGAACGAGCGAAACTAATACCAATTCAAACTACTATAAATGGAATAATGATGTCTGAAGTGAAACTACACCTTATATAAATTATTAAAACTAAAAAACGAGCGAAACTAAAACAAATTCAAACTACAATAAAATGAATAATGATGTCTGGAGAGATTCTACACCTTATATAATTGATTAAAACTAAAAAAATTAGCGAAACTAATAAAAATTCCAACTACTATAATAGGAATAACGATATCTGGAGAGAAAATACACATTATGTAAATGATTAAAACTAAAAAACGAGGGAAACTAATACAAATTCAAACTGCAATAACAAGAATAACGATGTCTGGAGAGAAACTACACCTTATATAAATGATGAAAACTAAAAAACGAGCGAAACTAATACAAATTCAAACTGCAATAACAGGAAAATACGGCTGGAGAGAAACTGCACCACCTATAAATGATTAAAGCTAAAAAACTAGCGAAACTAATACAAATTCAAACTACTATAAAAGGAATAACGATTTCTGGAGAGAAACTACACTTTATATAAATGATTAAAACAAAAAAACTGGCGAATCTAACACAAATTTAAACTACTATAACAGGATTAACGATGTCTGGATTTGAACTACACCTTATATAAATGATTAAAACTAAAAAACGATGGAAACAAATACAAATTCAAACTACTATAACAGTACTAATGATTTCTGGAGAGAAACTACACATTATATAAATGATTAAAACTTAAAAACGATGGAAACTTATGCAAATTCATACTACTATAACAGGAATAACGATGTCTGGAGAGAAATTACAAGTTTCATAAATGATAAAAACTAAAAAACGAGCGAAACTAATACAAATTCAAACTACTAAAACATGAATAACTATTTTTGGAGAGAAACAACACCTTATATTAATGATTAAAACTAAAAAACGGGCGAAAATAATACAAATTCAAACTTTTATAACAGGAAAAACGATGTCTGGAGAGAAACTACACTTTATATAAATGATTAAAACTAAAAAACGAGCGAAACTAATACAAACTCAAGCTGCAATAACAGGAATAACGACGTCTGGATAGAAACTACACATTATATAAATGATTAAAACTAAAAAACGAGCGAAACGTATACAAGTTCAAACTACTATAACAGGAATAACGATGTCTGGAGAGAAATTACACCTTTCATAAATGATAAAACCTAAAAAACGAGCGAAAATAATGCAAATTCAAACTACTATAACAGAAATAACGATGTCTGGAGAGAAACAACACAATATATTAATTATAAAAACTAAAAAACGAGCGTAACTAATACATATTCAACGTGCAATAACAGGAATAATGATTTCTGGAGAGAAACGACGCTATATATAAGTGATTAAAGCAAAAAAACGAGCGAAACTAATACAATTACAAAATAATAAAACAGGAATTATGATTTCTGGAGAGAAACTACACTTATATAAATTATTTAAACTAAAAAAGAGCAAAACTAATACAAATTCAAACTACTATAGCAGGAATAACGATGTCTGAAGTAAACCTACATTTATATAAAATATTAAATCTAAAAAACGAGCGAAACTAAAACAAATTCAAACTGCAATAACAAGAATAACGATTTCTGGAGAGAAACTACACCTTATATTAATGATTAAAACTAAAAAACGGGCGAAAATAATACAAATTCAAACTTTTATAACAGGAAAAACGATGTCTGGAGAGAAACTACACTTTATATAAATGATTAAAACTAAAAAACGAGCGAAACTAATACAAACTCAAGCTGCAATAACAGGAATAACGACGTCTGGATAGAAACTACACATTATATAAATGATTAAAACTAAAAAACGAGCGAAACGTATACAAGTTCAAACTACTATAACAGGAATAACGATGTCTGGAGAGAAATTACACCTTTCATAAATGATAAAACCTAAAAAACGAGCGAAAATAATGCAAATTCAAACTACTATAACAGAAATAACGATGTCTGGAGAGAAACAACACAATATATTAATTATAAAAACTAAAAAACGAGCGTAACTAATACATATTCAACGTGCAATAACAGGAATAATGATTTCTGGAGAGAAACGACGCTATATATAAGTGATTAAAACAAAAAAACGAGCGAAACTAATACAATTACAAAATAATAAAACAGGAATTATGATTTCTGGAGAGAAACTACACTTATATAAATTATTTAAACTAAAAAAGAGCAAAACTAATACAAATTCAAACTACTATAGCAGGAATAACGATGTCTGAAGTAAACCTACATTTATATAAAATATTAAATCTAAAAAACGAGCGAAACTAAAACAAATTCAAACTGCAATAACAAGAATAACGATTTCTGGAGAGAAACTACACCTTATATAAATGATTATAACCAAAAAATGAGGGAAACTAATTCAAATTCAAACTGCAACAACAGGAATAACGATGTCTGGAGAGAAACTACACTATATATAAATGATTAAAACAAAAAAACGATGGAAACTAATACAAATTCAAACTACTATAACAGGAATAATGATGTCTGGGGAGAATCTACACCTTATATAAATGATTAAAACTAAAAAACGAACAAAATTAATATAAATTCCAACTGTAATAACAGAAATAACGATGTCTTGTGAGAAACTTCACCTTATCATCATCATCATAGGTAGTCTGTCCGTAGACAGGTCCGTGATTATTCTTGGTTAAACCTGGTTCTCCATATATTCCTATTTTCCGCTGTCCTCTTTATTTCTTGATAACTCTCTTTCCCTTTCAAATCGTCTATCAGCTGAAACCTTTTCCTACCTCTTTCCCTTTTCCCATCTAGTTTTCCTTCTAACACGTCTTTAATCATACTCTCTCTCCTCAGGTAATGTCCAACCCAGTTAGCCTTCCTCTTTCTGATAGTCTGTATAATCATTCGCTTCTCTCCTATTCTTCGTAGCACTTCATCGTTTTTCTTCCTATCTGTCCATTTTATCTTCAGCATTCTTTATTTATTTATTTATTTATTTTGGTCCAAAAACAGCACATTGGCCTTTACATTGGATACACCCAAAACAATATTTAAAAAAAATATATATATATATATATAACAAAATACCTATACATATCAAAATATATATAAAAACAGAAATTAACACACATAAGATGGATGTAATGAAAATAAAAATTACAGAAACAAGACAGCTTTTCAGAGACATTCGCCACCTGTGGAGGCACGGATGAGCGAGGACCTACATGTAATATCCAGCGAGGGTGCTACCTTTTGTAAAGCATTAAATGAGGTGGGAATGCGGTAAAAAAGCGACCTTTGGGATATAGATAGCCGGAAATGCGGAAGATGAAAGAGAGAGCACAAACGAGTGGAACGTGATGGGACACGTAGAGAAAAAAAAGAACAAATATCAGTGGACCTGTAGAGACCATTCACCGCAGTGTGAATGAAATGGAAATCAAAATATTGCCGCCTGAGATGCAGAGGACGCAGTTTAAGAGCGGCGAGAACACCTTGTTTACTTAGCAAACGGAAGGCAGGAACACGGTTCCTCGCGATCGCAAGGAAGAAATTTAATGGACGATCAAGACACTTGAGTGTAGTCGGAGATGCTGTGGCCCACACGGGACAGCAGTAGTCCAGGATTGGGAGAAGGAAGGCTGAGAAAAATGATTTAAGTGCTAAAGGTTCATTTATCTCCTTAAATCGGTATAGAAGACTAAGAATAGACATGGCCTTAGATGTGGTTTTATCAATGTGGAGAGAGAAAGATAATTTTGTATCAAAGATTACGCCAAGATCTTTTTGAGAGAAGACCTTCCGGATTGGAGTGTCACTAAGGGAATAGAAAGTAGCGATAGGCTTTTTTCGTAGAGTGAAAGAGAGAAGCGTACATTTATTAGGATTTGGTGTTAATTTCCATATTTGACACCAGTCGGAAATCTTCGAAAGACAATTTTGTAGACAGTCGCTATCGTATGAATTATTAATTTGCTTAAAAACCTTACAGTCGTCAGCATAAAGAAGGACGTTACACTTTTGACCTTTGATAGTATTAACTATGTCATCAATGTAAAGTGTGAAGAGTAGAGGTCCGAGAACACTTCCTTGTGGTACACCTGATGTTACGGGGGAAAGAGATGAATAAAAACAATCTATTACAACTCTCTGCGTGCGGGAGTGTAAGAAACTAGTGATTAGGGAAAGAAAAGATCCATGAATGTTGAAACGATGAAAGAGTTTGTACAGAAGAAGAACATGATCCACAGTATCGAAAGCCTTTGCTAAATCTATGTAACAAACATCCAGTTGGGATGATTTTTCAAAAGCTTCAGTAATATTATAATGTAAGACAGATAAATTTGTTAAGCAGGAACTACCAGGTAAAAATCCATGCTGTTCAGAGGAGATATATGGGAGAGTGAAAGAGAGAAGACGTTTGTGGATGATTTTTTCAAAAATCATGGAAATTACCGGAAGGATGGATATAGGGCGATAATTTTCCACTTCCAACTTATTACCGCATTTCAGTATGGGTGTTATATTGGCGGATTTCCATTGATCGGGGAAAATTCCAGCGAGGTAACACCGATTGAAAAGATGGGCTATTGGATGGCATAAAACATTACAGGTTCGCTTTAAAAAGAGTGCACTCACATTGTCACATCCTGTAGCCATATTGGTCTTCAAGGAAGCGAGGATACTATAGACTTCTTCACTGGTAGTCGAGATTGATGATAGGGAGTGTGATGACACTTCTACAAGATGAGGGTAATTGATAGGCTGAGATGGGGGTGTGAAATTCTACATCTACATCTACATTATACCCTGCAAGTCACCTTTTCGGTGGATGGCAGGGGGTGCAGTGCACCAAGGGTCCATAGTTTTCCTACGTTATCTTTTCCTATTATGGTCTCTTATCGTCCTAGGGAAAAACGATCCTCTATATCGCTCCGTTCTGCAGTCAATCTCGCGAATCTTATCCTCACTGTCCTGCCTTCCGAAATACGTCGGGCTTCTGATAAGTCCTACTACCTCATTCGCTAGTCCCTCCGACATAAATTTTTCCAGTAGTTTAATTCTAGCCTGCAGCCTACGTTCCTCTAACGATGTCCATTTCAGATTTTCTATTAATGATGTTACGCTTTGTTTACTATCGTAATTCCTCTTTACAAATCTAGCTGCCCTGCGCTGAACCTTTTCTATCTCGTTAGTGAGTCCCTTTTCGTAAGGATCCCACACAGCTGAAGCATATTCGACCTGCGGTCGAACCAAGGATAAATAGCATAATTCTTTCACTTTTTCGGAGCTATTTCGAACTATTCTCCCTATAAAGGCCAGCTTTTTGTTAGCGGCACCTATCAATCGGCGAATGTGGGTGTCCCACGAGAGATCACGATTGATCGTGACTCCGAGGTATTTAATCGAGTCTGAAACTGGAATCTCTACTCCGTCCAACGAATAATTATTATTCAACGAGATACTCTTGGTTCTCCAGAAGTTGATGACGCAGCTTTTCTTTTGGTTTATCTCTAACTGCCATTCCTTACACCATGCAGAAATAGCTTCTAGGTCATTTTGGAGATACTGGTGGTCTTCCGGATTGCTTATTTTTCTATAGATGACGGTGTCGTCCGCGAAAAGCCTAATTTTACTTCTGACTACTGAGCTGATATCGTTTATATAAATTAGAAATAATAACGGACCAATTACACTACCCTGTGGAACGCCAGAGACAACCTCCACTAAGTTCGAAGATTTCCCATCTATAACAACCATCTGCTTCCTATGATTTAAAAATTCACGGATCCAACTAACGATTTTAGAATTTACGCCTAAGGTTTCTAATTTCGTTATTAACTTCCTGTGAGGTACCTTATCAAAGGCTTTCCTAAAATCTAAGAAGATGGCATCGACCTGCGTATTCTTTTCTCCGCTTCTCAGTAAACAATTAACAAAAAGACCGAGCTGAGTATCACATGACCTACCTTTCCTGAAGCCGTGTTGACAATCATCTAACAATAAATTACTATCAAGAAATCGCATTATGTTGCTAACGAGTATATGTTCGAGAATCTTACACGATATCGAAGTTAAAGAAATCGGCCTGTAATTTTCTGGGTTCTCCTTGTCTCCGCCCTTATGAATTGGGGTAACGTGCGCTAACCTCCAGTCGCTAGGGACCTCTGCGCGAGAAATGGATTTCTCGAAGATTATCCGAAGAAAAGGTGCTATTTCATCTGCTAATTCTTTTAAAACGCGAGCAGGAATTTCTTCGGGGCCAGTGGCTTTGTTATGTCTGATGGAACTTAATTGCTTTGCTATTCCTACCTCAGAAAATACTATATCGTCCATCAGGTCCCCCCTTATTGCGGGTGCATAATGTACGCAATGGTCGCTGACGGCTGTGAATGCTTTTACAAAATGACCGTTTAACAGGTTGGCTTTCTCTACGCTATCATGAATAACGTCACCCGAGTCATTACGCAGGGAAGGTATTGTAGGGCCTCTACCTTGGACCTCTCTCACATAGGACCAAAACGCTTTAGGGTCCTCCTTCAAATAATTATTTAATACCTTATTCCGGAAGTTAGTAAAAGCCTCGCGCATAGTAGTTCTCGCTTTAGCGCGGGATTCCTTATACGTCTTAACTTTAGTTGCTCTATATTCATCGGATGATGTAGACGGCATATTTTTTATTTTCGCGTGGCATATTCTCTGACGCCTAAGCGCACTCCTAACTTGCTTATTGTACCAACGTGGCTCTTTATTGTCGACCTTCGATTTAATTGGAATGTACTTATCGATACTCTCTAGCATTATATCCTTGAATAGTGTCCATGACGACTCAGCACCTGATCGTTCGGTCATATCACGGAAGCCAGGTAGTATTTCTCGTAGGCGCGACCTGAAGCTTGAAAAGTTTGCCCTAGCAAATATATAAAACTTTCTTTGAGGCTTGGGGTGCCTCTCGATTTTCAACTTACACTCTGCATATACGGCCTGATGATCACTTATCCCATCTTCAATGGTGACTTTGTTTATTCTTTCTGGGACGTTAGTTGCTAATAAATCTAATATGTTTCCCGATCGTGTTGGCTTTCTGACTAATTGAAGGAGAGAGTGCTCGCAGAATGTTTCGATTAATGCCTCACAGGATTCGCGTTCTTTACCTCTAGATTCGAAACATAGATTTTCCCAATCAATTGAGTGTAAGTTAAAGTCACCACCGACTATAACGATACCATCTTGATTTATCAGTCTAAGCTTTGATAATTGTTTCTCGAGACTTAAAATACAATCTACACCAGCGTTAGGTGTCCTGTAAAACGAGCATATGAACACCTTTTTGGAGCCATCTTTACCTATGCGGCACCAAACACTCTCGATATCCTCGTCACTTATCGGAATCTCACTGCTATCGTACTTATCGCTAACCGCTATGAAAACTCCCCCGCCCGATCTATTAGCGCGATCTTTTCTATAGACACGATAGTCTCTAGGAAATATCTCCTGACTCTGAATTTCATCCGTTAGCCAACTTTCTGTGCCTATCACGACGTCGGCATGCAGACTGCGAATAACATGCTCGAACTCAGCAATTTTCCTACGGATGCTGCGAGATTAGATGTAAAGTAATTGTTAAAGACGGAAGGCCTTGCCTCGGATGAAAACATTTGAGCATTATAAGTCACACTGTTCGGAATCCTTTGAGACCGGCGTCTAGTGTTTAAAAGCGTCCAGAAACGTTTATTATTTGTAGAAATGTCACTTATGATTGAATTAACATATTTATTATAATCCCGCCGGAGCAAAAACCGAGAGTGGCGCCTGATATTTCTGAAATTATTTAAGGTGTGGGGGTTTGGGTGCACTTTATATAACTTCCAGCAGGCAAGTTTGTTTCTGAGGGCTAGAGAAGATTCAGCGGACATCCAAGGAGGCCTATTCTTGGTGAGACGGCGGGTAGGGACTAGATCGTCAATGGCACTGAGAACAAAGTCGTAAAACAATGACACAGCGTCGGCGAGGGAACCAACCTCGAGAAGACTCCAGGGTAAGAGGGAAAGAACGCGGTTAATTGCCTCCCAATCTGCCTTCTTCCACACTTTCACTGTCCGGTTCGGGAGTGGGGAGGGTGAGCCAGCGGGAGTACCGAGGGTAAAGGTCGCCTCAAGGGAACGATGGTCGGATTCGATGAAATCCCTTCCCAGGATGACCTTGCAGGACTCGAACGACGTCATGACAAAATCCAGTGTTGCCTGATTTCTAGTTTTATGCATGTTACACTGAAAAAGTCCAAGGCCGATGACGAAGTGTTCCTTAAAATATTTATCCATTGGTTCGAAAGCTTCACATTCTTGAGGGGACGACCATGTTAGGGATAAATTGAAGTCTCCCAACAAAATAACATCACCGTATGATCGAGCGCGAAAAACTGAATCAAAGCAGTTTTCTAAAACACAAATACCACTACTAGGCGGACGATAAAAACAACCGACCAACACTTTTTTATACTTAAGAGAGATTTCTGTCCAGAGAATTTCACAATTGGTTTCTAGGTCCATTCGCCTAACGGCCCTCAAATTAGACTTTACTGCAATCAAAACACCACCACCACGAGAATTCCTGTCTCTCCGAAATATGCTAAAATTATCACAGAAAGGTAATTCCGAATCGGACACATTCTCACTTAGCCAAGTCTCAGTGAGTGCAAGTAAATCAATCTGATTGATTTCCTGGAGGGAAAGGGTCAAATCACTGATTTTGTTCTTAATGCTACGTACATTTTGATAATATAACGCAATCTGGGATGAACAAGGCCCCGGGTTCAACTCAATGTCCCCGCAAAGCAGCAAGAGCAGGAGAAAGCGGAGGAGACAGCGATGAGGAGAGGAGACAGCATGCCGGCGAGCAAGGCGATCATTGCCGGGGACACACGTTGGAGAGAAGCGGATAAGGAAGAAGCCTTTAAATTGTATTTCCTTGGAACTGAAGGACTCCTCATCAGATGAAAACATATTTACATTACACAATGTCGAAAACAACGTCGACTGGCACAAATTAAATACAATTATTATCAGAATACACGTACAAACTGCAATATATGGCGGAGCACACGAGCGACGTGACTGCCTTACCGCGGCCATATTGCATATTCTCCTCCAAGTCCACATTTCAAAGCTTTCCAAGTATTTGATGTCATTTTTCCTTAGCGTCCATGTTTCTGCCCCATACAATGCTATACTCCATACGTAGCATTTTATCAACTTCTTGCGGATATCTTCCCTTATATTCCCTGTAAGTAGTTGTTTCTTTCTCCTGAAAGCCGCTTTTGCTTTTCCTATTCTAGTTTTGATCTCATCCGTACATTTTGCCTCTCGTGTTATGATACTTCCAAGGTATTTATATTCTGAAACTTGTTCTAATGGCTTTCCCCCAATAGTTATGTTCAGATTCTCTTCTTTACCCGATATTCGAATGACCTTGGATTTTTCTGTATTTATTTCCATACCGTATTTTCTACCTGTTATCACTAGTCTATTTATCATTTTTTGTAGCTCCTCTTCCTTTCTTGCTAGAAGTACTTGATCATCTGCGTATTTTACTGTTCTTATAATCCTTCCTCCTATTTTGAAATCCCCTGTGCCTTCTAAAGCTTCTTGCATTAGACTTTCTCCATATATATTGAATAGGGTTGGCGATAGGCAGCAGCCTTGTCTTACTCCTCTACCGATATTTATTCCGCAGGTGTCCACATTATCAAACCTGACCTTTACAACTTGATTCTCATATAGATTCCTAATCAGTCTCCTGTCTTTCCAGTCTACACCTATATCCTTTAATATCTTCATCAACTTTACCCAATTTACTCTATCAAAGGCCTTCTGCCAGTCTACGAAACATGCGCAGATATCTTGACTGTATTCTATTGCCCTTTCTGATATTATTCTAACTACTCCTATAGCATCTCTAGTTCCTCGTCCTTTTCTGAAACCAAATTGATCTTCCCCTATTATTTCTTCTGCCTTTTTCTCCAGCCTTTTATTAAGAATCCTCGTGATGATCTTCGATGTGTGTGACAGAAGGCTTATAGTTCTGTAATCTTTACACTGCATTGCCTTTGGCTTCTTCTTTAGAGGGATCATTGTTACTTCTAGGAAATCCTGAGGCCACTCTCCCGTGTCGTAAATCTTATTAATTAATTTCGTGATCGCTTTTAGTCCTTCTGATCCTATGACTTTAAGTATCTCAGCCGGTATTCCATCGCTGTCCGTGACTTTCCCCTTCTTTAGTTCCACTATCGCCTTTTCTACTTCGCTCTCCATAATACTTGGTCCTAAGTTGTCTTCTTCAATGTTTTCCTCATTTTCCAGTTCTATTTTTGCCGCTCCTGCCTGTTTGCTGTATAATTCCTTAATGTATTCTTCCCATACCTGTGCTACATCCTTTGTTTCTGAGACTATCTTCCCATCCGTATTCATAATTCCTTTACCACAAATTCCATTAGACTTCTTATCCTCTAATTCCAGTGCACTAGCGTACATCATATCGTACCGTCCTAACTTCTCCATTTTTTCTATTTCATCACATTTTCCTTTTATCCAATTTTCTCTAGCTTTATCTGTTACCCTTCTCAACTCATTGTTTATACGCCTATAGTTGGCTCTACCTTCTTCACTGTTAACGTTTTTCCATTTTCGTCTCTCATCCATTTTCTCCAGCATTTCCTTGGTGATCCATGGTTTTCTGATTTTCTTCTCTAGTTTTCCAATCTCTTTATCCAAGGTATCCTTGATACTGGTTTTAATTTCATTCCATTCTATATCGACGGTCTTCGGTTTGTTTTTCAACTTTCTTAGGTTATCTTCCAACTTCATGCTGACTACATCCTGCCTTTCTTTCGGTTTTTCTAGGTCCCAGGACTGTCTTTCTCTTCTTGTTTTTCTTATTTGTTTGAGCTTTGTATTCACGTCAAGTATTAGAAGGCTGTGATCTGAATCAATGTCTGCTCCTTGCAATGCCTTGGCATTCTTTATGCTGTTCCTGAATCTTTGTTTTACAAGGATGTAATCTATTTGGCATCTCATTCTATCTCCTGGGCTTTTCCATGTGTATAACCTTCGTTTATGGTTTTTGAACCATGTATTAGTCACTACAAGGTCATTATTGATGCAGAATTCTACGAGTTTCTCCCCTCCTCGATTTCTCTTCCCAAGTCCGTATTGCCCGACAACCTTTTCTTCCTGTCCTTCTCCGACTATGCTGTTCCAATCTCCCATTATTATGCAGTTTACCTTTCCTCTTCCGTCTTCTTCGTAAATTTCATTAATTTGCTCATAGATCTCATCTATTTCTTCATCGTCATGAGCTGACGTTGGCATATATACCTGGATTATCAGCATGTCCACTGGGACTGCTTTTAGCTTTATTGCCATCAGTCTATCGTTCGTTGCTCTTATCTTTGTAACGCTTTTCATCATATCTTTCCTAAGTACCAGATCTACACCCCTTTCCCCACTATTTCCTCCAGAATAAACTACTGTGAATTGTTCCGAGTCGAACTGTCCTTCTCCCTCCCATCTAGTTTCGCTTAGCCCTATAATGTCAACTCTATTTCTTCTCATTTCTTCTTTCAAGTTCTCTAGCTTTCCTGCCTTTCTCATAGTTCTTACGTTATAAGTCCCTATTCGTAATTTACTTTCGACAAATGTTTTCCTCAAGGCAGTCCCCGCCCGGAGATCCGATTGGGGGACTATTTTACCTCCGGATTGTTTTACCTCGAGAGAACTCATATTGTCCAACCATATAATCTTTACTAGGGATTGTAATGTGGTAGTTTCCCTCTTGCTTTCCACATCGCAGTACTGTAGCCGTTCAAATCGTCCTGATCACGCCTACAGCTGTATTGGATATAGACCCAACCAACATCATTTGTTTTCGGCTCTATACCATACTGACAGTACTGCTGCCTACAGCCAGGCACTGATGATAGTTTTTTTTTTAATAAAACCTCCATTCGAGGGGTTTGAACCCCCGAACTTTGCAATAGAAAGCCGACACGCTAACCACTACACCACCAGTGCAAATTCCAACTGTAATAACAGAAATAACGATGTCTTGTGAGAAACTTCACCTTATATAAATGATTAAAACTAAAAAAAGAGCGAAACTAATACAAATTCAAACTACTATAACAGGAATAACGATGTCTGTGGAGAATCTACACCTTATATAAATGATAAAAACTAAAAAACGAACGAAAACAATATAAATTCCAACTGCAATAACAGAAATAACGATGTCTTGTGAGAAACTTCACCTTATATAAATGAATAAAACTAAAAAAAGAGCGAAACTAATACAAATTCAAACTACTATAACAGGAATAACGATTTCTTGAGAGAATTTACAGCTTATATAAATGATTAAATATAAAAAAATAGCAAAACTAATAAAAATTCAAACTACTATAACAGGAATAATGATTTCTGGAGAGAAACTACACCTTATTTAAATAATTAAATCTCAAAAACGTGAGAAACTAATACAAATTCAAACTTTTATAACAGGAATAACGATGTCTGGAGTAATACTACAAATTATATAAATGATTAAAACTAAAAAACGATCGAAACTAATAAAAATTCAAACTACTATAACAGGAATAATGATTTCTGGAGAGAAACTGAATCTTATATAAATGATTAAACTAAAAAAATTAACGAAACTAATAAAAATTCAAACTACTATAACAGGAATAACGATATCTGGAGAGAAAATACACATTATGTAAATGATTAAAACTAAAAAACGAGCGAAACTAATACAAATTCAAACTGCAATAACAAGAATAACGATGTCTGGAGATAAACTACACCTAATATAAATAATTAAAACTAAAAAACGGGCGAAACTTATGCAAATTCATACTACTATAACAGGAATAAAGATGTCTTTAGAGAAATTACACATTTCATAAACTAATACATATTAAAGCTGCAATAACAGGAATAACGATGTCTGGGGAGAAACTACACCTTATATAAATGATGAAAACTAAAAAACGAGCGAAACTAATACAAATTCAAACTGCAATAACAGGAAAATACGTCTGGAGAGAAACTACACAATATATAAATGATTAAAACCAAAAAAACGAGCGAAACTAATACAAATTCAAACTACTATAACAGGAATAATGATTTCTGGAGAGAAACTATACCTTATATAAATAATTAAAACAAAAAACGGGCGAAACTTATGCAAATTCATACTACTATAACAGGAATAACGATATCTGGAGAGGATCTATACCCTATATAATTGATAAAAACTAAAAAACGAGCGAAACTAATAAATATTCCAACTACTATAACAGGAATAACGATGTCTGGAGAGAAACTACACATTATATAAGTGATTAAAACTAAAAAATGAGCGAAACTAATACAAATTTCCATCTAATATAACAGGAATAACGATGTCTGGAGAGAAACTACACCTTATATAAATGATTAAAACAAAAAACGAGCGAAATTAATACAATTTCATACTGCAATAACAGGAATAACGATGTCTGGAGAGAAACTTCACCTTATATAAATGATTAAACTAAAAAAAGAGCGAAACTAATACAAATTCAAGCTACTATAACAGGAATAATGATGTCTGGAGAGAAGCTACACCTTATATATATGATCAAAACTAAAAAACGAGCGAAATTTATAGATATTCAAACTACTAAAGCAAGAATAATGATTTCTGGAGAGAAACTAAATCTTATATAAACGATTAAAACTAAAAAACGAGCGAATTTTATAATAATTCAATATACTGTAACAGGAATAACGATGTCTGGACAGATTCCACACCTTATATAAATAATAAAACCTTAAATACGGGCGAAACTAACACAAATTTATACTACTATATCAAGAATAACGATGTCTGGAGAGATACTACACCTTATATAAATTATTAAACTAAAAAACGAGCGACATTATACAAATTAAAAATACTATAACAGGAATAACGATGTCTGGAGAGGAACTACACTTTATATTATTGATTAAAACTAAAAAAATTAGCGAAACGAATAAAAGTTCCAACTACTATAACAGGAATAATGATTTCTGGAGAGAAACTATACCTTATATAAATAATTAAAACAAAAAAAGGGCGAAACTGATGCAAATTCTTACTACTATAACAGGAATAACGATGTCTGGAGAGAAATTACACCTTTCATAAATGATAAAAACTAAAAAACGAGCGCTACTAATGCAAATTCAAACTACTATAAAAAAAATAACTGTGTTTGGAGAGAAACAACACCTTATATAAATGATTAAAATTAAAAAACGATCGAAACTAAAAAAATTCATGCTACTATAACAGGAATAATGTTGTCTGAAGAGAATCTACACCTTATATAAATAATTAAACCTTAAATACTGGCGAAACTAACACAAATTTAAACTACCATATCAAGAATAACGATGTCTGGATAGATACTACACCTTATATAAATGATTAATACTAAAAAACGATCGAAACTAAAAAAAAATTCAAACTACTAAAACAGGAATAGAGATTTCTGGAGAGAAACTGAATCATATACATATGATTAAACTAAAAAACGAGCGCAATTAATACAAATTAAAACTACTATAACAGGAATAACGATGTCTGGAGAGGAACTACACCTTATATAATTGATTAAAACTAAAAAAATAAGCGAAACTAATAAAAATTCCAACTACTATAACAGGAATAACGATATCTGGAGAGAAAATAAACCTTATGTAAATTATTAAAACTAAAAAACGAGCGAAACTAATACAAATTCAAACTGCAATAACAGGAAAATACGTCTGGAGAGAAACTGCACCACATATAAAAGATTAAAACTAAAAAACGAGCGAAACCAATACAAATTCATGCTTCTATAGCAGCTCTAACGACGTCAGGAGGGAAACTACACCTTATATAAATGATTAAAACTAAAAAACGATCGAAACTAATACAAATTTAAACTACAATAAAAGGAATAATGATGTCTGGAGAGATTCTACACCTTATATAAATAATTAACCCTTAAATACGGGCGAAACTAACACAAATTTAAACTACTAGATCAAGAATAACGATGTCTAATGAGATACTACACCTTATATAAATGATTAATACTAAAAAACGATCGAAACTAATACAAATTTAAACTACTCTAACAGGAATAACGATGTCTGGAAAGGAACTTCACCTTATATAAATGAAAAAACACTAAAAAAATTAGCGAAACTAATAAAAATTCCAACTACTATAACAGGAATAACGATATCTGGAGAGAAAATACACATTATGTAAATGATTAAAACTAAAAAACGAGCGAAACTAATACAAATTTAAACTGCAGTAACATTAATAACGATGTCTGGAGAGAAACAACACCTTATATAAATGAAGAAAACTAAAAAACGAGCGAAACTAATACAATTTCAAACTGCAATAACTGGAAAATACGTCTGGAGAGAAACTGGATCATAAATAAATGAATAAAACTAAAAAACGAGCGAAACTAATACAAATTCATGCTTCTATAACAGCTATAACAACGTCAGGAGGGAAACTACACCTTATATAAATGATTAAAACTAAAAAACGATGGAAACTAATACAAATTCAAACTACTATAACAGGAATAATGATTTCTGGAGAGAAACTATACATTATATAAATAATTAAAACAAAAAATGGGCGAAACTTATGCAAATTCATTCTACTATATCAGGAATAACGATGTCTTGAGAGAAATTACACATTTCATAAATGATAAAAACAAAAAACGAGCGAAACTAATACAAATTCAAACTACTATAACAAGAATAGCTATGTTTGGAGAGAAACAACACCTTTTATAAATGATTAAAACCAAAAAACGAGCGAAACTAATAAGAATTCAAGCTACTATAACAGGAATAATGTTGTCTGGAGAGAATCTTCAGCTTATATAAATAATTAAACCTTAAATATGGGCGAAACTAACACAAATTTAAACTACAATATCAAGAATAACGATGTCTGGAGAGATACTACACCTTATATAAATGATTAATTCTAAAAAACGATCGAAACTAATACAAATTCAAACTACTATAACAGGAATAATGATTTCTGGAGAGAAAATGAATCATATACATATAATAAAACTAAAAAACGAGCGAAATTAATACAAATTAAAACTACTATAACAGGAATAACGATGTCTGGAGAGGAACTACACCATATATAAATTAATAGAAGTATAAAACGAGCGAACCTAATACCAATTCAAACTACTATAAATGGAATAATGATTTCTGGAGAGATACTTCACCTTATATAAATGATTAAAACTAAAATACGAGCGAAACTAATACAAATTTAAACTACTATAACAGGAATAACGATGTCTGGAGAGAGACAACACATTATATAAGTTATTAAATCTAAAAAACGAGCATGACTAATACATATTCAATCTGCAATAACATGAATAATGATTTCTGGAGAGAAACTAAATCTTATATAAATGAATAAAACTAAAAAAAGAGCGAAAGTAATACAAATTCAAACCACTATAACAGGAATAACGATGTCTGGAGAGAAACTACACCTTATATTAAGGATTATAACTAAATAACGAGCGAAACTAATACAAATTCAAACTGCTACAACAAGAATAATGATGTCTGGAGAGAAACTACACATTATATAAATGATTAAAACTAAAAAACGAGCGAAATTTATACATATTCAAACTTCCAAAACAAGAATAATGATTTCTGGAGAGAAACTAAATCTTATATAAATGATTAAAACTAAAAAAAGAGCAAAACTAATACAAATTCAAACTACTATAACAGGAATAACGATGTCTGGGGAGAATCTACACCTTATATAAATGATTAAAACTAAAAAAAGAACGAAATTAATATAAATTCCTACTGCAATAACAGAAATAACGATGTCTTGTGAGAAACTTCACCTTATATAAATGATTAAAACTAAAAAAAGAGCGAGAGTAATACAAATTCAAACCACTATAACAGGAATAACGAATTCTTGAGAGAAATACATATCATATAAATGATTAAATATAAAAAACTAGAAAAACTAATAAAAATTCAAACTACTATAACAGGAATAATGATTTCTGGAGAGAAACTACACCTTATTTAAATAATTAAATCTCAAAAACGTGAGAAACTAATACAAATTCAAACTTTTATAACAGGAATAATGATTTCTGGAGAGAAACTGAATTTTATATAAATGATTAAACTAAAAAACGAGCGAAATTAATACAAATTAAAACTACTATAACAGGAATAACGATGTCTGGAGAGGAACTACAACTTATATAATTGATTAAAACTAAAAACATTAACGAAACTAATAAAAATTTCAACTACTATAACAGGAATAACGATATCTGGAGAGAAAATACACATTATGTAAAAGATTAAAACTAAAAAACGAGCGAAACTAATACAAATTAAACTACTATAACAGGAATAATAATTTCTGGAGAGAAACTATACCTTATATAAATAATTAAAACAAAAAACCGGCGAAACTTATGCAAATCCATACTACTATAACAGAAATAACAATGTCTGGAGAGAAATTAACCTTTCATAAATGATAAAAACTAAAAAACGAGTAAAACTAATACAAATTCAAACTACTTTAACAGGAATAACTATGTTTCGATAGAAACAACGCCTTATATAAATGATTAAAACTAAAAAACGAGCGAAACTAATAAAAATTCAAGCTACTATAAAAGGAATAATGATGTCTGGAGAGGAACTACACCTTATACTAATGATCAAAACTAAAAAACGAGGGAAATTTATAGATAGTCAAACTGCTAAAACAAGAATAATGATTTCTGGAGAGAAACTAAATCTTATATAAACGATTAAAACAAAAAAACTAGCAAAAATAATAAAAATTCAAACTACTATAACAGGAAAAACAATGTTTGGAGAGAAACTACACCTTATATAAATGATTAAATCTAAATAACGAGCGAAACTAACAC
The DNA here is from genome assembly GCA_028673005.1 of Tanypteryx hageni. Taxonomy (NCBI): domain Eukaryota; kingdom Metazoa; phylum Arthropoda; class Insecta; order Odonata; family Petaluridae; genus Tanypteryx; species Tanypteryx hageni. The sequence continues at coordinate 14,782,469 of CM054120.1, read as the reverse complement.
AAATTCATGCTGCAATAACAGGAATAACGACGTCTGGATAGAAACTACACATTATATAAATGATTAAAACAAAAAAACGAGCGAAACTTATACAAATTCAAACTACTATAACAGGAATAACGATGTCTGGAGAGAAATTACACTTTTCATAAATGATAAAAACTAAAAAACAAGCAAAACCAATATAAATTCAAACTAATATAACAGAAATAACGATGTCTGGAGAGAAGCAACATCATATATTAATTATAAATACTAAAAAACGAGCGTAACTAATACATATTCAAAGTGCAATAACAGGAATAATGATTTCTGGAGAGAAACTTATTATCATATAAATGATTAAAATTAAAAAACCAGCGAAATTAATACAAATTCAATAAACTATAAAATGAAAAACGATTTCTGGAGAGAAACTACACCTTGTATAAAAGATTAAAACTAAATAACGAGCGAAACTAATACTAATTCAAACTACTATAAAAGGAATAACGATATCTGGAGAGGATATATACATTATATAATTTATTAAAACTAAAAAACGAGCGAAACTAATAAATATTACAACTACTATAACAGGAATAATGATTTCTGGAGAGAAACTATACCTTATATAAATAATTAAAACAAAAAACGGGCGAAACTTATGCAAATTCATACTACTATAACAGCAATAACGATGTCTAGAGAGAAATTACACCCTTCATATATGATAAAAACTAAAAAACGAGCGTAACTAATACAAATTCAAAGTGCAATAACAGGAATAATGATTTCTGGAGAGAAACTACGCCATATATAAATGATTAAAACTAAAAACGAGCGAAACTAATAAAAATTCAAGCTACTATAACAGGAATAATGATGTCTGGAGAGAATCTACACCTTATATAAAAATTTAAACCTTAAATACGGGCGAAACTAACACAAATTTAAACTACTATATCAAGAATAACGATGTCTGGAGAGATACTACACTTTATACAAATGATTAATTCCAAAAAACGATCGAAATTAATACAAATTCAAACTACTATAACAGGAATAGTGATTTCTGGAGAGAAACTGACTCATGTATAAATGATTAAACTAAAAAACGAGCGAAATTAATATAAATAAATATACTATAACAGGAATAACGATGTCTGGAGAGGAACTACACATTATATATATGATTAAAATTAAAAAAATTAGCGAAACTAATAAAAATTCCAACTACTATAACAGGAATAACGATATCTGGAGAGAAAATACACATTATTTAAATGATGAAAACTAAAAAACGAGCGAAACTAATACAAATTCCAACTGCAATAACAGGAAAATACGTCTGGAGAGAAACTGCACCATATATAAATGATTAAAACTAAAAAACGAGCGAAACTAATACAAATATATGCTTCTATAACAGCTATAACGACGTCAGGGGGGAAACTAAACCTTATATAAATGATTAAAACTAAAAAACGATGGAAACTAATACAAATTCAAACTACTATAACAGGAAAAACGATGTTTGGAGAGAAACTACACCTTATATAAATGATTAAACTAAATAACGAGCGAAACTAATACAAATTCATGCTGCAATATCAGGAATAACGACGTCTGGATAGAAACTACACACTATATAAATGATTAAATCAAAAATACGAGCGTAACTAATACTAATTCAAACTACTATAACAGGAATAACGATATCTGGAGAGGATATATACTTTATATAATTTATTAAAACTAAAAAACGAGCGAAACTAATAAATATTCCAACTCTTATAAAAGGAATAACGATGTCTGGAGAGAAACTACACATTATATAAATGATTAAAACTAAAAAACGAGCCAACTTAAACAAATTCAAACTACTATGACAAGAATAATGATTTCTGGGGAGAAAATACGCCATATATAAGTGATTAAAACTGAAAAATGAGCGAAACTAATATTAATTTCCATCTACTATAACAGGAATAACTATGTCTGGAGAGAAACTACACCTTATATAAATGATTAAAACAAAAAACGAGCGAAATTATTACAAATTCATAGTGCAATAACAGGAATAACGATGTCTGGAGAGAAACTTCACATTTTATAAATGATTAAACTAAAAAAAGAGCGAAACTAATACAAATTCAAACTACTATAACAGGAATAACGATTTCTGGAGAGAAACTACACCTTATATAAATGATTAAAACTAAAAAACGATCGAAACTAACACAAATAAAAAATACTAAACAGGAATAATATTTCTGGAGAAAAACTACACCATATATAAATAATTAAAACTATAAAACGGGCGAAACTAACAAAAATTCAATCTACTATTACAGGAATAACGATTTCTAGAGAGAAACTACACATTATACAAATGATCAAAACTGAAAAACGATGGAAACTAATACAAATTCAAACTACTATAACAGGAATAATGATTTCTGGAGAGAAACTACACTATACTTAAATAAATAAATCTCAAAAACGTGAGAAACTAATACAAATTCAAACTTTTATAACAGGAATAACGATGTCTGGAGAAATACTACAAATTATATAAATGATTAAAACTAAAAAACGATCGAAACTAATACAAATTCAAACTACTATAACAGGAATAATGATTTCTGGAGAGAAACTGAATCTTATATAAATGATTAAACTAAAAAACGAGCGAAATTAATACAAATTAAAACTACCATAACAGGAATAACGATGTCTGGAGAGGAACTACAACTTATATAATTGATTAAAATTAAAAAACGAGAGAAACTAATAAAAATTCAAGCTAATATAACAGGAATAATGATGTCTGGAGAGAAACTACACCATATATAAATGATCAAAACTAAAAAACGAGCGAAATTTATAGATATTTAAACAACTAAAACAAGAATAATGATTTCTGGAGGGAAACTAAATCTTATATAAACGATTAAAACTAAAAAACGAGCGAAAGTAATAAAAATTCAATATACTCTAACAGGAATAACGATATCTGGACAGAAACTAAACCTTATATAAATGATAAAACTAAAAAATTAGCAAAATTAATAAAAATTAAAACAACTATAACAGGAATAACGATGTTAGGAGAGAATCCACACCTTATATAAATAATTAAACCTTAAATACTGGCGTAACTAACACAAATTTAAACTACTATATCAAGAATAACGATGTATGGAGAGATACTACACCTTATATAAATGATTAAACTAAAAAATGAGCGACATTAATACAAATTAAATGTACTATAACAGGAATAACGATGTCTGGAGAGGAACTACACCTTATATTATTGATTAAAACTAAAAAAATTAGCGAAACTAATAAAAATTCCAGCTACTATAACAGGAATGACGATATCTGGAGAGAAAATATACATTATATAAATGATTAAAACTAAAAAACGAGCGAAACTAATACAAATTCAAACTGCAATAACAGGAAAGACGTCTGGAGAGAAACTAAACCATATATAAATGATTAAAACTAAAAAACGAGCGAAACTAATACAAATTCAAGCTACTATAACAGGAATAATGATGTCTGGAGAGAATCTACACTTTATATAAATAATTAAACCGTAAATACGGGCGAAACTAACACAAATTTAAACTACTATATCAAGAATAACGATGTCTGGAGAGATACTACACCTTATATAAATGATTAATACCAAAAAACGAGCGAAATTAATACAAATTAAAACTACTATAACAGGAATAACAATGTCTGGAGAGGAACTACACCTTATATAATTGATTAAAACAAAAAAAATTAGCGAAACTTATAAAAATTCAAACTAATATAACAGGAATAACGATATCTGTAGAGAAAATACACTTTTCATAAATGATAAAAACTAAAAAACGAGCAAAACTAATACACATTCAAACTACTATAACAGGAATAACTATGTTTGGAGAGAAACAACACCTTATATTAATGAATAAAACTAAAAAACGAGCGAAACAAATAAAAATTCAAACTACTGTAACAGGAATAATGATGTCTGGAGAGAAACTACACTTTATATAAATGATCAAAACCAGAAAACGAGCGTAACTAATACATATTCAAAGTGCAATAACAGGAATAATGATGTCTGGAGAGAAACTACACCTTATATTAATTATAAATGATAAAAAACGAGCGTAACTAATACATATTCAAAGTGCAATAACAGGAATAATGATTTCTGGAGAGAAACTACGCCATATATAAGTTATTAAAACTAAAAAACGAGCGAAACTAATACAATTACAAAATACTAAAACAGGAATAATGTATTCTGGAGAGAAACTACAATTACATAAATGATTAAAACAAAAAACGAGCGAAATTAATACAAATTCAAACTGCAATAACAGGAATAACGATGTCTGGAGAGAAACTTCACGTTATATTAATGATTAAACCAAAAAAGGAGCAAAATTAATACAAATTAAAACTACTATAACAGGAATAATGATTTCTGGAGAGAAACTACACCTTATATAAATGATTAAAACTTTAAAACGAGCGAAACTAATACAAATTCAAACTACAATAACAGGAATAACGATATCTGGAGAGAAAATATACATTATATAAATGATTAAAACTAAAAAACGAGCGAAACTAATACAAATTCAAACTGCAATAACAGGAATAACGATGTCTGGGGAGAAACTACACCTTATATAAATGATGAAAACTAAAAAACGAGCGAAACTAATACAAATTCAACTGCAATAACAGGAAAATACGTCTGGAGAGAAACTAAAACATATATAAATGATTAAAACTAAAAAACGAGCGAAACTAATACAAATTCAAACTACTATAACAGGAATAATGATTTCTGGAGAGAAACTCTACCATATATAAATAATTAAAACAACAAACCGGGCAAAACTTATGCAAATTCATATTGTTATAAAGGAATAACGATGTCTAGAGAGAAATTACACATTTCATAAATGATAAAAACTAAAAAACGAGCGAAACTAATACAAATTCAATCTACTATAACAGAAATACCGATGTCTGGAGAGAAACAACACAATATATTAATTATAAAAACTAAAAAACGAGCGAAACTAATAAAAATACAAGCTACTATAACAGGAATAATGATGTCTGGAGAGAATCTACACCTTATATAAATAATTAAACCTTAAATACGGGCGAAACTAACACAAATTTAAACTACTATATCAAGAATAACGATGTCTGGAGAGATACTACACCTTATATAAATGATTAATACTAAAAAACGATCAAACCTAATACAAATTCAAACTACTACAACAGGAATAATGATTTCTTGAGAGAAACTGAATTATGTATAAATGATTAAACTAAAAAACGAGCGAAATTACTACAAATTAAAACTACTATAACAGGAATAACGATGTCTGGAGAGGAACTACACCTTATATAATTGATTAAAACTAAAAAAATTAGCGAAACTAATAAAAATTCAAACTAATATAACAGGAATAACGATATCTGGCGATAAAATACACATTATGTAAATGATTAAAACTAAAAAACGAGCGAAACTAATACAAATTCAAACTGCAATAACAAGAATAACGATCTCTGGAGAGAAACTACACATTATATAAATGATGAAAACTAAATAACGAGCGAAACTAATACAAATTCAAACTGCAATAACAGGAAAATACGTCTGGAGAGAAACTGCACCATATATAAATGATTAAAACTAAAAAACGAGCGAAACTAATACAAATTCATGCATCTATAACAGCTATAACGACGTCAGGAGGGAAACTACACCTTATATAAATGATTAAAACTAAAAAACGATGGAAACTAATACAAATTCAAACTACTATAACAGGAATAATGATTTCTGGAGAGAAACTATACCTTATATAAATAATTAAAACAAAAAACGGGCGAAACTTATGCTTATTCATACTACTATAACAGGAATAATGATGCCTGGAGAGAAATTACACTTTTCATAAATGATAAAAACTAAAAAACGAGAAAAACTAATACACATTCAAACTGCTATAACAGGAATAACTATGTTTGGAGAGAAACAACACCTTATATTAATGAATAAAACTAAAAAACGAGCGAAACAAATAAAAATTCAAACTACTATAACTGGAATAATGATGTCTGGAGAGAAACTACACCTTATATAAATAATTAAACCTTAAATACGGGCGAAACTAACACAAATTTAAACTACTATATCAAGAATAACGATGTCTGGAGAGATACTTCACCACATATAAATGATTAATACTAAAAAACGATAGAAACTAATACAAATTCAAACTACTATAACAGGAATAATGATTTCTGGAGAGAAACTGAATCATGTATAAATGATTAAACTAAAAAACGAGCGAAATTAATACAAATTAAAACTACTATAACAGGAATAACGATGTCTGGAGAGGAACTACACCTTATATAATTGATTAAAACAAAAAAACTAGCGAAACTAATAAAAATTCCAACTACTTTAAAAGGAATTATGATTTCTGGAGAGAAAGTATACCTAATATAAATAATTAAAACTAAAAAACGGGCGAAACTTATGCAAATTCATACTACTATAACAGGAATAAAGATGTCTGGAGAGAAATTACACATTTCATAAACTAATACAAATTCAAACTGCAAAAACAGGAATAACGATGTCTGGGGAGAAACTACACCTTATATAAATGATGAAAACTAAAAAACGAGCGACACTATTACAAATTCAAACTGTAATAACAGGAAAATACATCTGGATAGAAACTACACCATATATAAATTATTAAAACTAAAAAACGAGCGAAACTAATACAAATTCAAACTACTATAACAGGAATAACCATGTTTGGAGAAAAACAACACCTTATATAAATGATTAAAACTAAAAAACGATCGAAACTAATACAAATTCAAACTACTATAACAGGAATAATGATTTCTGGAGAGAAACTGAATCACGTATAAATCATTAAACTAAAAAACGAGCGAAATTAATACAAATTCAACAAAACTATAAAATGAAAAACGAAGTCTGGAGAGAAACTACACCTTATATTAAAAATTAAAACTAAATAACGAGCGAAACTAATACAAATTCAAACTACTATAACAGGAAAAACGATGTCTGGAGAGAAACAACACCTTATATAAATGATTAAATCTAAAAAACGAGCGAAACTAATGCAAATTCAAACTACTATAACAGAAATAACGATATCTGGAGAGAAACAACACAATATACTAATTATAAAAACTAAAAAACGAGCGTAACTAATACATATTCATCGTGCAATAACAGGAATAATGATTTATGGAGAGAAACGACGCCATATATAAGTGATTAAAACTAAAAAACGAGCGCAACTGATACAATTACAAAATACTATAACAGGAATAATGATTTCTGGAGAGAAACTACACTTATATAAATGATTAAAACAAAAAACGAGCGAAATTAATACAAATTCAAACTGCAATAACAAGAATAACGATTTCTGGAGAGAAACTACACCTTATATAAATGATTGTAACCAAAAAACGAGGGAAACTAATTTAAATTCAAACTGCAATAACAGGAATAACGATGTCTGGAGAAAAGCTATTCTATATATAAATTATTAAATCTAAAAAACGAGCGAAACTAAAACAAATTCAAACTGCAATAACAAGAATAACAATTTCTGGAGAGAAACTACACCTTATATAAATGATTATAACCATAAAACGAGGGAAACTAATTCAAATTCAAACTACAATAACAGGAATAACGATGTCTGGAGAGAAACTACAATATATATAAATGATTAAAACAAAAAAACGAGGGAAACTAATACTAATTCAAACTACTATAACAGGAATACTGATTTCTGTAGAGAAACTACACCTTATTTAAATAATTAAAACTAAAAATCGAGCGAAACTAGTACAAAAACAATCTACTATAACAGGAATAACGATATCTGCAGAGAAATTACACCTTATATAAATTAATAGAACCTTAAAACGAGCGAAATTAATACCAATTCAAACTACTATAAATGGAATAATGATTTCTGGAGAGAAACTTTACCTTATATAAATGATTAAAACTAAAATACGAGCGAAACTAATACAAATTCAAACTACTATAACAAGAATAATGATGTCTGGAGAGAAACTATAACTTATATAAATAATTAAAACAAAAAACGGGCGAAACTTATGCTTATTCATACTACTATAACAGGAATAACGATGCCTGGAGAGAAATTACACTTTTCATAAATGATAAAAACTAAAAAACGAGCGAAACTAATACGCATTCAAACTGCTATAACAGGAATAACTATGTTTGGAGAGAAACATCACCTTATATTAATGAATAAAACTAAAAAACGAGCGAAACAAATAAAAATTCAAACTACTATAACTGGAATAATGATGTCTGGAGAGAAACTACACCTTATATAAATAATTAAACCTTAAATACGGGCGAAACTAACACAAATTTAAACTACTATATCAAGAATAACGATGTCTGGAGAGATACTTCACAATATATAAATGATTAATACTAAAAAACGACCGAAACTAATACAAATTCAAACTACTCTAACAGGAATAACGATGTCTGGAAAGGAACTACACATTATGTAAATGATTAAAACTAAAAAACAAGCGAAACTAATACAAATTCAAACAGCAGTAACAGGAATAACGATGTCTGGAGAGAAGCAACTCCTTATATAAATGATAAAAACTAAAAAACGAGCGAAACTAATACAAATTCAATCTGCAATAACAAGAAAATACGTATGGAGAGAAACTGGATCATATATAAATGACTAAAACTAAAAAACGAGCGAAACTAATACAAATTCATGCTTCTATAACAGCTATAACGACGTCAGGAGGGAAACTACACCTTATATAAATGATTAAAACTAAAAAACGATGGAAACTAATACAAATTCAAACTACTATAACAGGAATAATGATTTATGGAGAGAAACTATACCTTATATAAATAATTAAAACAAAAAACGGGCGAAACTTATGCAAATTCATACTACTATATCAGGAATAACGATGTCTGGAGAGAAATTAAATATTTCATAAATGATAAAAACAAAAAAAGAGCGAAACTAATACAAATTCAAACTACTATAACAGGAATAACTATGTTTGGAGAGAAGCAACACTATTTATAAATGATTAAAACTAAAAAACGAGCGAAACTAATAAAAATTCAAGCTACTATAACAGGAAAAATGATTTCTGGAGAAAATCTACACCTTATATAAATAATTAAACCTTAAATACGGGCGAAACTAACACAAATTTAAACTACTATATCAAGAATAACGATTTCTGGAGAGAAACTGAATCATGTATAAAAGATTAAACTAAAAAACGAGCGAAATTAATACAAATTAAAACTACTATAACAGGAATAACGATGTCTGGAGAGGAACTACACCTTATATAATTGATTAAAACTAAAAAAATTAGCGAAACTAATAAAAATTCAAACTAATATAACAGGAATGACGATATCTGGAGAGAAAATACACATTATGTAAATGATTAAAACTAAAAAACGAGCGAAACTAATACAAATTCAAACTGCAATAACAAGAATAACGATGTCTGGAGAGAAACTACACCATATATAAATGATTAAAACTAAAAAACGATGGAAACTAATACAAATTCAAACTACTATAACAGGAATAATGATTTCTGGAGAGAAACTATACCTTATATAAATAATTAAAACAAAAAACGGGCGAAACTTATGCTTATTCATACTACTATAACAGGAATAACGATGCCTGGAGAGAAATTACACTTTTCATAAATGATAAAAACTAAAAAACGAGCAAAACTAATACACATTCTAACTACTATAACAGGAATAACTATGTTTGGAGAGAAACAACACCTTATATTAATGAATAAAACTAAAAAACGAGCGAAACAAATAAAAATTCAAACTACTATAACAGGAATAATGATGTCTGGAGAGAAACTACACTTTATATAAATGATCAAAACTAGAAAACGAGCGTAACTAATACATATTCAAAGTGCAATAACAGGAATAATGATGTCTGGAGAGAAACTACACCTTATATTAATTATAAATATTAAAAAACGAGCGTAACTAATACATATTCAAAGTGCAATAACAGGAATAATGATTTCTGGAGAGAAACTACGCCATATATAAGTGATTAAAACTAAAAAACGAGCCAAAATTATACAATTACAAAATACTAAAACAGGAATAATGTATTCTGGAGAGAAACTACAATTACATAAATGATTAAAACAAAAAACGAGCGAAATTAATACAAATTCAAAATGCAATAACAGGAATAACGATGTCTGGAGAGAAACTTCACGTTATATTAATGATTAAACCAAAAAAGGAGCGAAATTAATACAAATTAAAACTACTATAACAGGAATAATGATTTCTGGAGAGAAACTACACCTTATATAAATGATTAAAACTTTAAAACGAGCGAAACTAATACAAATTCTAACTACAATAACAGGAATAACGATATCTGGAGAGAAAATATACATTATATAAATGATTAAAACTAAAAAACGAGCAAAATTAATACAAATTAAAACTACTATAACAAGAATAACGATGTCTGGAGAGGAACTACACCTTATATAATTGATTAAAACTAGAAAAATTAGCGAAACTAATAAAAATTCAAACTAATATAACAGGAATAACGATATCTGGCGATAAAATACACATTATGTAAATGATTAAAACTAAAAAACGAGCGAAACTAATACAAATTCAAACTGCAATAACAAGAATAACGATGTCTGGAGAGAAGCTACACCTTATATAAATGATGAAAACTAAAAAACGAGCGAAACTAATACTAATTCAAACTACTATAACAGGAATAATGATTTCTGGAGAGAAACTGAATCACGTATAAATCATTAAACTAAAAAACGAGCGAAATTAATACAAATTCAACAAAACTATAAAATGAAAAACGAAGTCTGGAGAGAAAATACACCTTATATTAAAAATTAAAACTAAATAACGAGCGAAACTAATACAAATTCAAACTACTATAACAGGAATAACGATGTCTGGAGAGAAACAACACCTTATATAAATGATTAAATCTAAAAAACGAGCGAAACTAGTGCAAATTCAAACTACTATAACAGAAATAACGATGTCTGGAGAGAAACAACACAATATACTAATTATAAAAACTAAAAAACGAGCGTAACTAATACATATTCATCGTGCAATAACAGGAATAATGATTTCTGGAGAGAAACGACGCCATATATAAGTGATTAAAACTAAAAAACGAGCGAAACTGATACAATTACAAAATACTATAACAGGAATAATGATTTCTGGAGAGAAACTACACTTATATAAATGATTAAAACAAAAAACGAGCGAAATTAATACAAATTCAAACTGCAATAACAAGAATAACGATTTCTGGAGAGAAACTACACCTTATATAAATGATTATAACCAAAAAACGAGGGAAACTAATTTAAATTCAAACTGCAATAACAGGAATAACGATGTCTGGAGAAAAACTATACTATATATAAATTATTAAATCTAAAAAACGAGCGAAACTAAAACAAATTCAAACTGCAATAACAAGAATAACAATTTCTGGAGAGAAACTACACCTTATATAAATGATTATAACCATAAAACGAGGGAAACTAATTCAAATTCAAACTACAATAACAGGAATAACGATGTCTGGAGAGAATCTACAATATATATAAATGATTAAAACAAAAAAACGAGGGAAACTAATACTAATTCAAACTACTATAACAGGAATACTGATTTCTGTAGAGAAACTACACCTTATTTAAATAATTAAAACTAAAAATCGAGCGAAACTAGTACAAAAACAATCTACTATAACAGGAATAACGATATCTGCAGAGAAATTACACCTTATATAAATTAATAGAACCTTAAAACGAGCGAAATTAATACCAATTCAAACTTCTATAAATGGAATAATGATTTCTGGAGAGAAACTTTACCTTATATAAATGATTAAAACTAAAATACGAGCGAAACTAATACAAATTTAAACTACTATATCAAGAATAACGATGTCTGAAGAGATACTTCACCATATATAAATGATTAATACTAAAAAACGAGCGAAACTAATACAAATTCAAACTACTATAACAGGAATAATGATGTCTGGAGAGAAACTATAACTTATATAAATAATTAAAACAAAAAACGAGCGAAACTAATACAAATTCAAACTGCAATGACAGGAAAATACGGCTGGAGAGAAACTGCACCACCTATAAATGATTATAGCTAAAAAATTAGCGAAACTAATAAAAATTCTAGCAACTATAACAGGAATAACGATATCTGGAGAGAAAATATACATTATATAAATGATTTAAACTAAAAAACGAGCGAAACTAATACAAATTCAAACTGCAATAACAGGAATAACGATGTCTGGGGAGAAACTACACCTTATATAAATGATGAAAACTAAAAAACGAGCGAATCTAATACTAATTCAAACTACTATAACAGGAATAATGATTTCTGGAGAGAAACTGAATCACGTATAAATCATTAAACTAAAAAACGAGCGAAATTAATACAAATTCAACAAAACTATAAAATGAAAAACGAAGTCTGGAGAGAAAATACACCTTATATTAAAAATTAAAACTAAATAACGAGCGAAACTAATACAAATTCAAACTACTATAACAGGAATAACCATGTTTGGAGAGAAGCAACACTATATATAAATGATTAAAACTAAAAAACGAGCGAAACTAATAAAAATTCAAGCTACTATAACAGGAATAATGATGTCTGGAGAAAATCTACACCTTATATAAATAATTAAACCTTAAATACGGGCGAAACTAACACAAATTTAAACTACTATATCAAGAATAACGATTTCTGGAGAGAAACTGAATCATGTATAAAAGATTAAACTAACAAACGAGCGAAATTAATACAAATTAAAACTACTATAACAGGAATAACGATGTCTGGAGAGGAACTACACCTTATATAATTGATTAAAACTAAAAAAATTAGCGAAACTAATAAAAATTCAAACTAATATAACAGGAATGACGATATCTGGAGAGAAAATACACATTATGTAAATGATTAAAACTAAAAAACGAGCGAAACTAATACAAATTCAAACTGCAATAACAAGAATAACGATGTCTGGAGAGAAACTACACCTTATATAAATGATTAAAACTAAAAAACGATGGAAACTAATACAAATTCAAACTACTATAACAGGAATAATGATTTCTGGAGAGAAACTATACCTTATATAAATAATTAAAACAAAAAACGGGCGAAACTTATGCTTATTCATAATACTATAACAGGAATAACGATGCCTGGAGAGAAATTACACTTTTCATAAATGATAAAAACTAAAAAACGAGCAAAACTAATACACATTCTAACTACTATAACAGGAATAACTATGTTTGGAGAGAAACAACACCTTATATTAATGAATAAAACTAAAAAACGAGCGAAACAAATAAAAATTCAAACTACTATAACAGGAATAATGATGTCTGGAGAGAAACTACACTTTATATAAATGATCAAAACTAGAAAACGAGCGTAACTAATACATATTCAAAGTGCAATAACAGGAATAATGATGTCTGGAGAGAAACTACACCTTATATTAATTATAAATATTAAAAAACGAGCGTAACTAATACATATTCAAAGTGCAATAACAGGAATAATGATTTCTGGAGAGAAACTACGCCATATATAAGTGATTAAAACTAAAAAACGAGCGAAACTAATACAATTACAAAAAACTAAAACAGGAATAATGTATTCTGGAGAGAAACTACAATTACATAAATGATTAAAACAAAAAACAAGCGAAATTAATACAAATTCAAAATGCAATAACAGGAATAACGATGTCTGGAGAGAAACTTCACGTTATATTAATGATTAAACCAAAAAAGGAGCGAAATTAATACAAATTAAAACTACTATAACAGGAATAATGATTTCTGGAGAGAAACTACACCTTATATAAATGATTAAAACTTTAAAACGAGCGAAACTAATACAAATTCTAACTACAATAACAGGAATAACGATATCTGGCGATAAAATACACATTATGTAAATGATTAAAACTAAAAAACGAGCGAAACTAATACAAATTCAAACTGCAATAACAAGAATAACGATGTCTGGAGAGAAACTACACCTTATATAAATGATGAAAACTAAAAAACGAGCGAAACTAATACAATTCAATCTACTATAACAGGAATAATGATTTCTGGAGAGAAACTGAATCACGTATAAATCATTAAACTAAAAAACGAGCGAAATTAATACAAATTCAACAAAACTATAAAATGAAAAACGAAGTCTGGAGAGAAACTACACCTTATATTAAAAATTAAAACTAAATAACGAGCGTAACTAATACAAATTCAATCTACTATAACAGGAATAACGATGTCTGGAGAGAAACAACACCTTATATAAATGATTAAATCTAAAAAACGAGCCAAACTAATGCAAATTCAAACTACTATAACAGAAATAACGATATCTGGAGAGAAACAACACAATATACTAATTATAAAAACTAAAAAACGAGCGTAACTAATACATATTCATCGTGCAATAACAGGAATAATGATTTCTGGAGAGAAACGACGCCATATATAAGTGATTAAAACTAAAAAACGAGCGCAACTGATACAATTACAAAATACTATAACAGGAATAATGATTTCTGGAGAGAAACTACACTTATATAAATGATTAAAACAAAAAACGAGCGAAATTAATAAAAATTCAAACTGCAATAACAAGAATAACGATTTCTGGAGAGAAACTACACCTTATATAAATGATTATAACCAAAAAACGAGGGAAACTAATTTAAATTCAAACTGCAATAACAGGAATAACGATGTCTGGAGAAAAACTATACTATATATAAATTATTAAATCTAAAAAACGAGCGAAACTAAAACAAATTCAAACTGCAATAACAAGAATAACAATTTCTGGAGAGAAACTACACCTTATATAAATGATTATAACCATAAAACGAGGGAAACTAATTCAAATTCAAACTACAATAACAGGAATAACGATGTCTGGAGAGAAACTACAATATATATAAATGATTAAAACAAAAAAACGAGGGAAGCTAATACTAATTCAAACTACTATAACAGGAATACTGATTTCTGTAGAGAAACTACACCTTATTTAAATAATTAAAACTAAAAATCGAGCGAAACTAGTACAAAAACAATCTACTATAACAGGAATAACGATATCTGCAGAGAAATTACACCTTATATAAATTAATAGAACCTTAAAACGAGCGAAATTAATACCAATTCAAACTACTATAAATGGAATAATGATTTCTGGAGAGAAACTTTACCTTATATAAATGATTAAAATTAAAATAGGAGCGAAACTAATACAAATTTAAACTACTATATCAAGAATAACGATGTCTGAAGAGATACTTCACCATATATAAATGATTAATACTAAAAAACGAGCGAAACTAATACAAATTCAAACTACTATAACAGGAATAATGATGTCTGGAGAGAAACTATAACTTATATAAATAATTAAAACAAAAAACGGGCGAAACTTATGCTTATTCATACTACTATAACAGGAATAACGATGCCTGGAGAGAAATTACACTTTTCATAAATGATAAAAACTAAAAAACGAGCGAAACTAATACACATTCAAACTGCTATAACAGGAATAACTATGTTTGGAGAGAAACATCACCTTATATTAATGAATAAAACTAAAAAACGAGCGAAACAAATAAAAATTCAAACTACTATAACTGGAATAATGATGTCTGGAGAGAAACTACACCTTATATAAATAATTATACCTTAAATACGGGCGAAACTAACACAAATTTAAACTACTATATCAAGAATAACGATGTCTGGAGAGATACTTCACCATATATAAATGATTAATACTAAAAAACGATCGAAACTAATACAAATTCAAACTACTTTAACAGGAATAACGATGTCTGGAAAGGAACTACACATTATGTAAATGATTAAAACTAAAAAACGAGCGAAACTAATACAAATTCAAACATTAGTAACAGGAATAACGATGTCTGGAGAGAAGCAACACCTTATATAAATGATGAAAACTAAAAAACGAGCGAAACTAATACAAATTCAATCTGCAATAACAAGAAAATACGTATGGAGAGAAACTGGATCATATATAAATGACTAAAACTAAAAAACGAGCGAAACTAATACAAATTCATGCTTCTATAACAGCTATAACGACGTCAGGAGGGAAACTACACCTTATATAAATGATTAAAACTAAAAAACGATGGAAACTAATACAAATTCAAACTACTATAACAGGAATAATGATTTATGGAGAGAAACTATACCTTATATAAATAATTAAAACAAAAAACGGGCGAAACTTATGCAAATTCATACTACTATATCAGGAATAACGATGTCTGGAGAGAAATTAAATATTTCGTAAATGATAAAAACAAAAAACGAGCGAAACTAATACAAATTCAAACTACTATAACAGGAATAACTATGTTTGGAGAGAAACAACACCTTTTATAAATGATTAAAATAAAAAAACGAGCGAAACTAATAAAAAATTCAAGCTACTCTAACAGGAATAATGTTGTCTGGAGAGAATTTTCAGCTTATATAAATAATTAAACCTTAAATATGGGCGAAACTAACACAAATTTAAACTATTATATCAAGAATAACGATGTCTGGAGAGATACTACACCTTATATAAATGATTAATTCTAAAAAACGATCGAAACTAATACAAATTCAAACTACTATAACAGGAATAATGATTTCTGGAGAGATGCTACACCATATATAAATGATTAAACTAAAAAATGAGCGACATTAATACAAATTAAATGTACTATAACAGGAATAACGATGTCTGGAGAGGAACTACACCTTATATTATTGATTAAAACTAAAAAAATTAGCGAAACTAATAAAAATTCTAGCAACTATAACAGGAATAACGATATCTGGAGAGAAAATATACATTATATAAATGATTAAAACTAAAAAACGAGCGAAACTAATACAAATTCAAACTGCAATAACAGGAATAACGATGTCTGGGGAGAAACTACACCTTATATAAATGATGAAAACTAAAAAACGAGCGAAACTAATACAAATTCAAACTGCAATAACAGGAAAATACGTCTGGAGAGAAACTAAACCATATATAAATGATTAAAACTAAAAAACGAGCGAAACTAATACAAATTCAAACTACTATAACAGGAATAATGATTTCTGGAGAGAAACTCGACCATATATAAATAATTAAAACAACAAACCGGGCGAAACTTATGCATATTCATATTGTTATAAAGGAATAACGATGTCTGGAGAGAAATTACACATTTCATAAATGATAAAACCTAAAAAACGAGCGACATTAATACAAATTAAATGTACTATAACAGGAATAACGATGTCTGGAGAGGAACTACACCTTATATTATTGATTAAAACTAAAAAAATTAGCGAAACTAATACAAATTCAAACTACTATAACAGGAATAACCATGTTTGGAGAGAAGCAACACTTTATATAAATGATTAAAACTAAAAAACGAGCGAAACTAATAAAAATTCAAGCTACTATAACAGGAATAATGATGTCTGGAGAGAATCTACACCTTATATAAATAATAAAACCTTAAATACGGGCGAAACTAACACAAATTTAAACTACTATATCAAGAATAACGATTTCTGGAGAGAAAATGAATCATGTATAAAAGATTAAACTAAAAAACGAGCGAAATTAATACAAATTAAAACTACTATAACAGGAATAACGATGTCTGGAGATGAACTACACCTTATATAATTGATTAAAACTAAAAAAATTAGCGAAACTAATAAAAATTCAAACTAATATAACAGGAATAACGATATCTGGAGAGAAAATACACATTATGTAAATGATTAAAACTAAAAAACGAGCGAAACTAATACAAATTCAAACTGCAATAACAAGAATAACGATGTCTGGAGAGAAACTACACCTTATATAAATGATTAAAACTAAAAAACGATGGAAACTAATACAAATTCAAACTACTATAACAGGAATAATGATTTCTGGAGAGAAACTATACCTTATATTAATAATTAAAACAAAAAACGGGCGAAACTTATGCTTATTCATACTACTATAACAGGAATAACGATGCCTGGAGAGAAATTACACTTTTCATAAATGATAAAAACTAAAAAACGAGCAAAACTAATACACATTCAAACTACTATAACAGGAATAACTATGTTTGGAGAGAAACAACACCTTATATTAATGAATAAAACTAAAAAACGAGCGAAACAAATAAAAATTCAAACTACTATAACAGGAATAATGATGTCTGGAGAGAAACTACACTTTATATAAATGATCAAAACTAGAAAACGAGCGTAACTAATACATATTCAAAGTGCAATAACAGGAATAATGATTTCTGGAGAGAAACTACGCCATATATAAGTGATTAAAACTAAAAAACGAGCGAAACTAATACAATTACAAAATACTAAAACAGGAATAATGTATTCTGGAGAGAAACTACAATTACATAAATGATTAAAACAAAAAACGAGCGAAATTAATACAAATTCAAACTGCAATAACAGGAATAACGATGTCTGGAGAGAAACTTCACGTTATATTAATGATTAAACAAAAAAAGGAGCGAAATTAATACAAATTAAATTTACTATAACAGGAATAACGATGTCTGGAGAGGAACTACACCTTATATAATTGATTAAAACTAAAAAAATTAGCGAAACTAATAAAAATTCAAACTAATATAACAGGAATAACGATATCTGGCGATAAAATACACATTATGTAAATGATTAAAACTAAAAAACGAGCGAAACTAATACAAATTCAAACTGCAATAACAAGAATAACGATGTCTGGAGAGAAACTACTACTTATATAAATGATGAAAACTAAAAAACGAGCGAAACTAATACAAATTCAAACTGCAATAACAGGAAAATACGTCTGGAGAGAAACTGCACCATATATAAATGATTAAAACTAAAAAACGAGCGAAACTAATACAAATTCATGCTTCTATAACAGCTAAAACGACGTCAGGAGGGAAACTACACCTTATATAAATGATTAAAACTAAAAAACGATGGAAACTAATACAAATTCAAACTACTATAACAGGAATAATGATTTCTGGAGAGAAACTATACCTTATATAAATAATTAAAACAAAAAACGGGCGAAACTTATGCTTATTCATACTACTATAACAGGAATAACGATGCCTGGAGAGAAATTACACATTTCATAAATGATAAAAACTAAAAAACGAGCGAAAGTAATACACATTCAAACTGCTATAACAGGAATAATTATGTTTGGAGAGAAACAACACCTTATATTCATGAATAAAACTAAAAAACGAGCGAAACAAATAAAAATTCAAACTACTATAACTGGAATAATGATGTCTGGAGAGAAACTACACCTTATATAAATAATTAAACCTTAAATACGGGCGAAACTAACACAAATTTAAACTACTATATCAAGAATAACGATGTCTGGAGAGATACTTCACCATATATAAATGATTAATACTAAAAAACGATCGAAACTAATACAAATTCAAACTACTATAACAGGAATAATGATTTCTGGAGAGAAACTGAATCATGTATAAATGATTAAACTCAAAAACGAGCGAAATTATTACAAATTAAAAAACCTATAAAATGAGAAACGAAGTCTGGAGAGAAACTACACCTTATATTAAAGATTAAAACTAAATAACGAGCGAAACTAATACTAATTCAAACTACTATAACAGAAATAACGATGTCTGGAGAGAAGCAACACCTTATATAAATGATTAAATCTAAAAAACGAGCGAAACTATTAAAAATTCAAGCTACTATAACAGGAATAATGATGTCTGGAGAGAAACTACACATTATATAAATGATTAAAACTAAAAAACGAGCGAAATTTATACACATTCAATCTTCTAAAACAAGACTAATGATTTCTGGAGAGAAACTAAATCTTATATAAATGATTAAAACTTAAAAAAGAGCGAAACTAATACAAATTCAAACTACTATAACTGGAATAATGATTTCTGGAGAGAAACTGAATCTTATATAAATGATTAAACTAAAAAACGAGCGAAATTAATACAAATTAAAACTATTATAACAGGAATAACGATGACTGGAGAGGAACTACACCTTATATAATTGATTAAAACAAAAAAACTAGCGAAACTAATAAAAATTCCAACTACTTTAACAGGAATTATGATTTCTGGAGAGAAACTATACCTAATATAAATAATTAAAACTAAAAAACGGGCGAAACTTATGCAAATTCATACTACTATAACAGGAATATAGATGTCTGGAGAGAAATTACACATTTCATAAACTAATACAAATTCAAACTGCAAAAACAGGAATAACGATGTCTGGGGAGAAACTACACCTTATATAAATGATGAAAACTAAAAAACGAGCGACACTATTACAAATTCAAACTGTAATAACAGGAAAATACATCTGGAGAGAAACTACACCATATATAAATTATTAAAACTAAAAAACGAGCGTAACTAATACAAATTCAAAGTACTATAACAGGAATAACCATGTTTGGAGAAAAAAAACACCTTATATAAATGATTAAAACTAAAAAACGATCGAAACTAATACAAATTCAAACTACTATAACAGGAATAATGATTTCTGGAGAGAAACTGAATCACGTATAAATCATTAAACTAAAAAACGAGCGAAATTAATACAAATTCAACAAAACTATAAAATGAAAAACGAAGTCTGGAGAGAAACTACACCTTATATTAAAAATTAAAACTAAATAACGAGCGAAACTAATACAAATTCAAACTACTATAACAGGAATAACGATGTCTGGAGAGAAACAACACCTTATATAAATGATTAAATCTAAAAAACGAGCGAAACTAATGCATATTCAAACTACTATAACAGAAATAACGATGTCTGGAGAGAAACAACACAATATACTAATTATAAAAACTAAAAAACGAGCGCAACTGATACAATTACAAAAT
Organism: Tanypteryx hageni; assembly: GCA_028673005.1. Classification (NCBI taxonomy): domain Eukaryota; kingdom Metazoa; phylum Arthropoda; class Insecta; order Odonata; family Petaluridae; genus Tanypteryx; species Tanypteryx hageni. The sequence goes on along the minus strand of CM054120.1, from coordinate 14,761,185 downwards.
ACTATAACAGGAATAATGATTTCTGGAGAGAAACTACACTTATATAAATGATTAAAACAAAAAACGAGCGAAATTAATACAAATTCAAACTGCAATAACAAGAATAACGATTTCTGGAGAGAAACTACACCTTATATAAATGATTATAACCAAAAAACGAGGGAAACTAATTTAAATTCAAACTGCAATAACAGGAATAACGATGTCTGGATAAAAACTATACTATATATAAATTATTAAATCTAAAAAACGAGCGAAACTAAAACAAATTCAAACTGCAATAACAAGAATAACAATTTCTGGAGAGAAACTACACCTTATATATAAGATTATAACCATAAAACGAGGGAAACTAATTCAAATTCAAACTACAATAACAGGAATAACGATGTCTGGAGAGAAACTACAATATATATAAATGATTAAAACAAAAAAACGAGGGAAACTAATACTAATTCAAACTACTATAACAGGAATACTGATTTCTGTAGAGAAACTACACCTTATTTAAATAATTAAAACTAAAAATCGAGCGAAACTAGTACAAAAACAATCTACTATAACAGGAATAACGATATCTGCAGAGAAATTACACCTTATATAAATTAATAGAACCTTAAAACGAGCGAAATTAATACCAATTCAAACTACTATAAATGGAATAATGATATCTGGAGAGAAACTTCACCTTATATAAATGATTAAAACTAAAATACGAACGAAACTAATACAAATTTAAACTACTATAACAGGAATAACGATGTCTGGAGAGAGACAACACCTTATATAAGTTATTAAATCTAAAAAACGAGCATGACTAATACATATTCAATCTGCAATAACAGGAATAATGATTTCTGGAGAGAAACTAAATTTTATATAAATGAATAAAACTAAAAAACGAGCGAAATTAATACAAATTCCAAAAACTATAAAATGAAAAACGAAGTCTGGTGAGAAACTACACCTTATATTTAAGATTAAAACTAAATAACGAGCGAAACTAATACAAATACAAACTACTATAACAGGAATAATGATGTCTGGAGAGAAACTATACCTTATATAAATAATTAAAACAAAAAACGGGCGAAACTTATGCTTATTCATACTACTATAACAGGAATAACGATGCCTGGAGAGAAATTACACTTTTCATAAATGATAAAAACTAAAAAACGAGCGAAACTAATACAAATTCAAACTGCAAAAACAGGAATAACGATGTCTGGGGAGAAACTACACCTTATATAAATGATGAAAACTAAAAAACTAGCGACACTATTACAAATTCAAACTGTAATAACAGGAAAATACATCTGGAGAGAAACTACACCATATATAAATTATTAAAACTAAAAAACGAGCGAAACTAATACAAATTCAAACTACTATAACAGGAATAACCATGTTTGGAGAAAAACAACACCTTATATAAATGATTAAATTTAAAAAACGATTGAAACTAATACAAATTCAAACTACTATAACAGGAATAATGATTTCTGGAGAGAAACTGAATCACGTATAAATCATTAAACTAAAAAACGAGCGAAATTAATACAAATTCAACAAAACTATAAAATGAAAAACGAAGTCTGGAGAGAAACTACACCTTATATTAAAAAATAAAACTAAATAACGAGCGAAACTAATACAAATTCAAACTACTATAACAGGAATAACGATGTCTGGAGAGAAACAACACCTTATATAAATGATTAAATCTAAAAAACGAGCGAAACTAATGCATATTCAAACTACTATAACAGAAATAACGATGTCTGGAGAGAAACAACACAATATACTAATTATAAAAACTAAAAAACGAGCGCAACTGATACAATTACAAAATACTATAACAGGAATAATGATTTCTGGAGAGAAACTACACTTATATAAATGATTAAAACAAAAAACGAGCGAAATTAATACAAATTCAAACTGCAATAACAAGAATAACGATTTCTGGAGAGAAACTACACCTTATATAAATGATTATAACCAAAAAACGAGGGAAACTAATTTAAATTCAAACTGCAATAACAGGAATAACGATGTCTGGAGAAAAACTATACTATATATAAATTATTAAATCTAAAAAACGAGCGAAACTAAAACAAATTCAAACTGCAATAACAAGAATAACAATTTCTGGAAAGAAACTACACCTTATATATATGATTATAACCATAAAACGAGGGAAACTAATTCAAATTCAAACTACAATAACAGGAATAACGATGTCTGGAGAGAAACTACAATTTATATAAATGATTAAAACAAAAAAACGAGGGAAACTAATACTAATTCAAACTACTATAACAGGAATACTGATTTCTGTAGAGAAACTACACCTTATTTAAATAATTAAAACTAAAAATCGAGCGAAACTAGTACAAAAACAATCTACTATAACAGGAATAACGATATCTGCAGAGAAATTACACCTTATATAAATTAATAGAACCTTAAAACGAGCGAAATTAATACCAATTCAAACTACTATAAATGGAATAATGATATCTGGAGAGAAACTTCACCTTATATAAATGATTAAAACTAAAATACGAACGAAACTAATACAAATTTAAACTACTATAACAGGAATAACGATGTCTGGAGAGAGACAACACCTTATATAAGTTATTAAATCTAAAAAACGAGCATGACTAATACATATTCAATCTGCAATAACAGGAATACTGATTTCTGGAGAGAAACTAAATTTTATATAAATGAATAAAACTAAAAAACGAGCGAAATTAATACAAATTCCAAAAACTATAAAATGAAAAACGAAGTCTGGTGAGAAACTACACCTTATATTTAAGATTAAAACTAAATAACGAGCGAAACTAATACAAATTCAAACTACTATAACAGGAATAATGATGTCTGGAGAGAAACTATACCTTATATAAATAATTAAAACAAAAAACGGGCGAAACTTATGCTTATTCATACTACTATAACAGGAATAACGATGCCTGGAGAGAAATTACACTTTTCATAAATGATAAAAACTAAAAAACGAGCGAAACTAATACACATTCAAACTGCTATAACACAAATATGTTTGGAGAGAAACATCACCTTATATTAATGAATAAAACTAGAAAACGAGCGAAACAAATAAAAATTCAAACTACTATAACTGGAATAATGATGTCTGGAGAGAAACTACACCTTATATAAATAATTAAACCTTAAATACGGGCGAAACTAACACAAATTTAAACTACTATATCAAGAATAACGATATCTGGAGAGATACTTCACCATATATAAATGATTAATACTAAAAAACGATCGAAACTAATACAAATTCAAACTACTCTAACAGGAATAACGATGTCTGGAAAGGAACTACACATTATTTAAATGATTAAAACTAAAAAACGAGCGAAACTAATACAAATTCAAACAGCAGTAACAGGAATAACAATGTCTGGAGAGAAGCAACACCTTATATAAATGATGAAAACTAAAAAACGAGCGAAACTAATACAAATTCATGCTTCTATAACAGCTATAACGACGTCAGGAGGGAAACTACACATTATATAAATGATTAAAACTAAAAAACGATGGAAACTAATACAAATTTAAACTACTATAACAGGAATAATGATTTCTGAAGAGAAACTATACCTTATATAAATAATTAAAACAAAAAACGGGCGAAACTTATGCTTATTCATACTACTATATCAGGAATAACGATGCCTGGAGAGAAATTACACTTTTCATAAATGATAAAAACTAAAAAACGAGCGAAACTAATACACATTCAAACTGCTATAACAGGAATAACTATGTTTGGAGAGAAACAACACCTTATATTCATGAATAAAACTAAAAAACGAGCGAAACAACTAAAAATTCAAACTACTATAACTGGAATAATGATGTCTGGAGAGAAACTACACCTTATATAAATAATTAAACCTTAAATACGGGCGAAACTAACACAAATTTAAACTACTATATCAAGAATAACGATGTCTGGAGAGATACTTCACCATATAAAAATGATTAATACTAAAAAACGATCGAAACTAATACAAATTCAAACTACTATAACAGGAATAATGATTTCTGGAGAGAAACTGAATCATGTATAAATGATTAAACTAAAAAACGAGCGAAATTAATACAAATTCAAAAACCTATAAAATGAAAAACGAAGTCTGGTGAGAAGCTACACCTTATATTTAAGATTAAAACTAAATAACGAGCTAAACTAATACAAATTCAAACTACTATAACAGGAATAATGATGTCTGGAGAGAAACTATACCTTATATAAATAATTAAAACAAAAAACGGGCGAAACTTATGCTTATTCATACTACTATAACAGGAATAACGATGCCTGGAGAGAAATTACACTTTTCATAAATGATAAAAACTAAAAAACGAGCGAAACTAATACACATTCAAACTGCTATAACAGGAATAACTATGTTTGGAGAGAAACATCACCTAATATTAATGAATAAAACTAGAAAACGAGCGAAACAAATAAAAATTCAAACTACTATAACTGGAATAATGATGTCTGGAGAGAAACTACACCTTATATAAATAATTAAACCTTAAATACGGGCGAAACTAACACAAATTTAAACTACTATATCAAGAATAACGATATCTGGAGAGATACTTCACCATATATAAATGATTAATACTAAAAAACGATCGAAACTAATACAAATTCAAACTACTCTAACAGGAATAACGATGTCTGGAAAGGAACTACACATTATTTAAATGATTAAAACTAAAAAACGAGCGAAACTAATACAAATTCAAACAGCAGTAACAGGAATAACGATGTCTGGAGAGAAGCAACACCTTATATAAATGATGAAAACTAAAAAACGAGCGAAACTAATACAAATTCATGCTTCTATAACAGCTATAACGACGTCAGGAGGGAAACTACACATTATATAAATGATTAAAACTAAAAAACGATGGAAACTAATACAAATTTAAACTACTATAACAGGAATAATGATTTCTGAAGAGAAACTATAACTTATATAAATAATTAAAACAAAAAACGGGCGAAACTTATGCTTATTCATACTACTATATCAGGAATAACGATGCCTGGAGAGAAATTACACTTTTCATAAATGATAAAAACTAAAAAACGAGCGAAACTAATACACATTCAAACTGCTATAACAGGAATAACTATGTTTGGAGAGAAACAACACCTTATATTCATGAATAAAACTAAAAAACGAGCGAAACAAATAAAAATTCAAACTACTATAACTGGAATAATGATGTCTGGAGAGAAACTACACCTTATATAAATAATTAAACCTTAAATACGGGCGAAACTAACACAAATTTAAACTACTATATCAAGAATAACGATGTCTGGAGAGATACTTCACCATATAAAAATGATTAATACTAAAAAACGATCGAAACTAATACAAATTCAAACTACTATAACAGGAATAATGATTTCTGGAGAGAAACTGAATCATGTATAAATGATTAAACTAAAAAACGAGCGAAATTAATACAAATTCAAAAACCTATAAAATGAAAAACGAAGTCTGGTGAGAAACTACACCTTATATTTAAGATTAAAACTAAATAACGAGCGAAACTAATACAAATTCAAACTACTATAACAGGAATAATGATGTCTGGAGAGAAACTATACCTTATATAAATAATTAAAACAAAAAACGGGCGAAACTTATGCTTATTCATACTACTATAACAGGAATAACGATGCCTGGAGAGAAATTACACTTTTCATAAATGATAAAAACTAAAAAACGAGCGAAACTAATACACATTCAAACTGCTATAACAGGAATAACTATGTTTGGAGAGAAACATCACTTAATATTAATGAATAAAACTAGAAAACGAGCGAAACAAATAAAAATTCAAACTACTATAACTGGAATAATGATGTCTGGAGAGAAACTACACCTTATATAAATAATTAAACCTTAAATACGGGCGAAACTAACACAAATTTAAACTACTATATCAAGAATAACGATATCTGGAGAGATACTTCACCATATATAAATGATTAATACTAAAAAACGATCGAAACTAATACAAATTCAAACTACTCTAACAGGAATAACGATGTCTGGAAAGGAACTACACATTATTTAAATGATTAAAACTAAAAAACGAGCGAAACTAATACAAATTCAAACAGCAGTAACAGGAATAACAATGTCTGGAGAGAAGCAACACCTTATATAAATGATGAAAACTAAAAAACGAGCGAAACTAATACAAATTCATGCTTCTATAACAGCTATAACGACGTCAGGAGGGAAACTACACATTATATAAATGATTAAAACTAAAAAACGATGGAAACTAATACAAATTTAAACTACTATAACAGGAATAATGATTTCTGAAGAGAAACTATACCTTATATAAATAATTAAAACAAAAAACGGGCGAAACTTATGCTTATTCATACTACTATATCAGGAATAACGATGCCTGGAGAGAAATTACACTTTTCATAAATGATAAAAACTAAAAAACGAGCGAAACTAATACACATTCAAACTGCTATAACAGGAATAACTATGTTTGGAGAGAAACAACACCTTATATTCATGAATAAAACTAAAAAACGAGCGAAACAAATAAAAATTCAAACTACTATAACTGGAATAATGATGTCTGGAGAGAAACTACACCTTATATAAATAATTAAACCTTAAATACGGGCGAAACTAACACAAATTTAAACTACTATATCAAGAATAACGATGTCTGGAGAGATACTTCACCATATAAAAATGATTAATACTAAAAAACGATCGAAACTAATACAAATTCAAACTACTATAACAGGAATAATGATTTCTGGAGAGAAACTGAATCATGTATAAATGATTAAACTAAAAAACGAGCGAAATTAATACAAATTCAAAAACCTATAAAATGAAAAACGAAGTCTGGTGAGAAACTACACCTTATATTTAAGATTAAAACTAAATAACGAGCGAAACAAATAAAAATTCAAACTACTATAACTGGAATAATGATGTCTGGAGAGAAACTACACCTTATATAAATAATTAAACCTTAAATACGGGCGAAACTAACACAAATTTAAACTACTATATCAAGAATAACGATGTCTGGAGAGATACTTCACCATATAAAAATGATTAATACTAAAAAACGATCGAAACTAATACAAATTCAAACTACTATAACAGGAATAATGATTTCTGGAGAGAAACTGAATCATGTATAAATGATTAAACTAAAAAACGAGCGAAATTAATACAAATTCAAAAACCTATAAAATGAAAAACGAAGTCTGGTGAGAAACTACACCTTATATTTAAGATTAAAACTAAATAACGAGCGAAACTAATACAAATTCAAACTACTATAACAGGAATAATGATGTCTGGAGAGAAACTATACCTTATATAAATAATTAAAACAAAAAACGGGCGAAACTTATGCTTATTCATACTACTATAACAGGAATAACGATGCCTGGAGAGAAATTACACATTTCATAAATGATAAAAACTAAAAAACGAGCGAAAGTAATACACATTCAAACTGCTATAACAGGAATAATTATGTTTGGAGAGAAACAACACCTTATATTCATGAATAAAACTAAAAAACGAGCGAAACAAATAAAAATTCAAACTACTATAACTGGAATAATGATGTCTGGAGAGAAACTACACCTTATATAAATAATTAAACCTTAAATACGGGCGAAACTAACTCAAATTTAAACTACTATATCAAGAATAACGATGTCTGGAGAGATACTTCACCACATATAAATGATTAATACTAAAAAACGATCGAAACTAATACAAATTCAAACTACTATAACAGGAATAATGATTCCTGGAGAGAAACTGAATCATGTATAAATGATTAAACTAAAAAACGAGCGAAATTAATACAAATTCAAAAACCTATAAAATGAAAAACGAAGTCTGGAGAGAAACTACACCTTATATTAAAGATTAAAACTAAATAACGAGCGAAACTAATACTAATTAAAACTACTATAACAGAAATAACGATGTCTGGAGAGAAGGAACACCTTATATAAATGATTAAATCTAAAAAGCGAGCGAAACTATTAAAAATTCAAGCTACTATAACAGGAATAATGATGTTTGGAGAGAAACTACACATTATATAAATGATTAAAACTAAAAAACGAGCGAAATTTATACACATTCAATCTTCTAAAACAAGACTAATGATTTCTGGAGAGAAACTACACTTATATAAATGATTAAAACAAAAAACGAGCGAAATTAATACAAATTCAAACTGCAATAACAAGAATAACGATTTCTGGAGAGAAACTTCACCTTATATAAATGATTAAAACTTAAAAACGGGCGAAACTAACACAAATTTAAACTACTATAACAGAAATATTGATGTCTGAAGAGATACTTCAACTTATTGTAATGATTAAAACTAAAAAACGATCGAAACTAACACAAATACAAAATACTAAACAGGAATAATTTTCCTGGAGAGAAACTACACCTTATATAAATAATTAAAACTAAAAAACGGGCGAAACTAACAAAAATTCAATCTACTATAACAGGAATAACGATTTCTGGAGAGAAACTACACATTATATAAATGATTAAAACTAAAAAACGAGCGAAACTAATACAAATTCAAACTACTACAACAGGAATAATGTATTCTGGAGAGAAACTACAATTACATAAATGATTAAAACAAAAAACGAGCGAAATTAATACAAATTCAAACTGCAATAACAGGAATAACGATGTCTGGAGAGAAACTTCACGTTATATTAATGATTAAACCAAAAAAGGAGCGAAATTAATACAAATTAAAACTACTATAACAGGAATAATGATTTCTGGAGAGAAAACATACATTATATAAATGATTAAAACTAAAAAACGAGCGAAACTAATACAAATTCAAACTGCAATAACAGGAATAACGATGTCTGGGGAGAAACTACACCTTATATAAATGATGAAAACTAAAAAACAAGCGAAACTAATACAAATTCAAACTGCAATAAAAGGAGAATACGTCTAAGGAGAAACTAAACCAAATATAAATGATTAAAACTAAAAAACGAGCGAAACTAATACAAATTCAAACTACTATAACAGGAATAATGATTTCTGGAGAGAAACTCTACCATATATAAATAATTAAAACAACAAACCGGGCGAAACTTATGCAAATTCATATTGTTATAAAGGAATAACGATGTCTGGAGAGAAATTACACTTTTCATAAATGATAAAAACTAAAAAACGAGCGAAACTAATACAAATTCAAACTACTATTACAGGAAAAACCATGATTGGAGAGAAGCAACACTTTATATAAATGATTAAAACTAAAAAACGAGCGAAACTAATAAAAATTCAAGCTACTATAACAGGAATAATGATGTCTGGAGAGAATCTACACCTTATATAAATAATTAAACCTTAAATACGGGCGAAACTAACACAAATTTAAACTACTATATCAAGAATAACGATGTCTGGAGAGATACTACACCTTATATAAATGATTAATACTAAAAAACGATCGAAACTAATACAAATTCAAACTACGACAACAGGAATAATGATTTCTTGAGAGAAACTGAACCATGTATAAATGATTAAACTAAAAAACGAGCGAAATTAATACAAATTCAAACTACTATAACAGGAATAATGATTTCTGGAGAGAAACTATACCTTATATAAATAATTAAAACAAAAAACGGGCGAAACTTATGCTTATTCATACTACTATAACAGGAATAACGATGCCTGGAGAGAAATTACACTTTTCATAAATGATAAAAACTAAAAAACGAGCAAAACTAATACACATTCTAACTACTATAACAGGAATAACTATGTTTGGAGAGAAACAACACCTTATATTAATGAATAAAACTAAAAAACGAGCGAAACAAATAAAAATTCAAACTACTATAACAGGAATAATGATGTCTGGAGAGAAACTACACTTTATATAAATGATCAAAACTAGAAAACGAGCGTAACTAATACATATTCAAAGTGCAATAACAGGAATAATGATGTCTGGAGAGAAACTACACCTTATATTAATTATAAATATTAAAAAACGAGCGTAACTAATACATATTCAAAGTGCAATAACAGGAATAATGATTTCTGGAGAGAAACTACGCCATATATAAGTGATTAAAACTAAAAAACGAGCGAAACTAATACAATTACAAAAAACTAAAACAGGAATAATGTATTCTGGAGAGAAACTACAATTACATAAATGATTAAAACAAAAAACAAGCGAAATTAATACAAATTCAAAATGCAATAACAGGAATAACGATGTCTGGAGAGAAACTTCACGTTATATTAATGATTAAACCAAAAAAGGAGCGAAATTAATACAAATTAAAACTACTATAACAGGAATAATGATTTCTGGAGAGAAATTACACCTTATATAAATGATTAAAACTTTAAAACGAGCGAAACTAATACAAATTCTAACTACAATAACAGGAATAACGATATCTGGCGATAAAATACACATTATGTAAATGATTAAAACTAAAAAACGAGCGAAACTAATACAAATTCAAACTGCAATAACAAGAATAACGATGTCTGGAGAGAAACTACACCTTATATAAATGATGAAAACTAAAAAACGAGCGAAACTAATACAATTCAAACTACTATAACAGGAATAATGATTTCTGGAGAGAAACTGAATCACGTATAAATCATTAAACTAAAAAACGAGCGAAATTAATACAAATTCAACAAAACTATAAAATGAAAAACGAAGTCTGGAGAGAAACTACACCTTATATTAAAAATTAAAACTAAATAACGAGCGAAACTAATACAAATTCAAACTACTATAACAGGAATAACGATGTCTGGAGAGAAACAACACCTTATATAAATGATTAAATCTAAAAAACGAGCCAAACTAATGCAAATTCAAACTACTATAACAGAAATAACGATATCTGGAGAGAAACAACACAATATACTAATTATAAAAACTAAAAAACGAGCGTAACTAATACATATTCATCGTGCAATAACAGGAATAATGATTTCTGGAGAGAAACGACGCCATATATAAGTGATTAAAACTAAAAAACGAGCGCAACTGATACAATTACAAAATACTATAACAGGAATAATGATTTCTGGAGAGAAACTACACTTATATAAATGATTAAAACAAAAAACGAGCGAAATTAATACAAATTCAAACTGCAATAACAAGAATAACGATTTCTGGAGAGAAACTACACCTTATATAAATGATTATAACCAAAAAACGAGGGAAACTAATTTAAATTCAAACTGCAATAACAGGAATAACGATGTCTGGAGAAAAACTATACTATATATAAATTATTAAATCTAAAAAACGAGCGAAACTAAAACAAATTCAAACTGCAATAACAAGAATAACAATTTCTGGAGAGAAACTACACCTTATATAAATGATTATAACCATAAAACGAGGGAAACTAATTCAAATTCAAACTACAATAACAGGAATAACGATGTCTGGAGAGAAACTACAATATATATAAATGATTAAAACAAAAAAACGAGGGAAGCTAATACTAATTCAAACTACTATAACAGGAATACTGATTTCTGTAGAGAAACTACACCTTATTTAAATAATTAAAACTAAAAATCGAGCGAAACTAGTACAAAAACAATCTACTATAACAGGAATAACGATATCTGCAGAGAAATTACACCTTATATAAATTAATAGAACCTTAAAACGAGCGAAATTAATACCAATTCAAACTACTATAAATGGAATAATGATTTCTGGAGAGAAACTTTACCTTATATAAATGATTAAAATTAAAATACGAGCGAAACTAATACAAATTTAAACTACTATATCAAGAATAACGATGTCTGAAGAGATACTTCACCATATATAAATGATTAATACTAAAAAACGAGCGAAACTAATACAAATTCAAACTACTATAACAGGAATAATGATGTCTGGAGAGAAACTATAACTTATATAAATAATTAAAACAAAAAACGGGCGAAACTTATGCTTATTCATACTACTATAACAGGAATAACGATGCCTGGAGAGAAATTACACTTTTCATAAATGATAAAAACTAAAAAACGAGCGAAACTAATACACATTCAAACTGCTATAACAGGAATAACTATGTTTGGAGAGAAACATCACCTTATATTAATGAATAAAACTAAAAAACGAGCGAAACAAATAAAAATTCAAACTACTATAACTGGAATAATGATGTCTGGAGAGAAACTACACCTTATATAAATAATTAAACCTTAATTACGGGCGAAACTAACACAAATTTAAACTACTATATCAAGAATAACGATGTCTGGAGAGATACTTCACCATATATAAATGATTAATACTAAAAAACGATCGAAACTAATACAAATTCAAACTACTTTAACAGGAATAACGATGTCTGGAAAGGAACTACACATTATGTAAATGATTAAAACTAAAAAACGAGCGAAACTAATACAAATTCAAACATTAGTAACAGGAATAACGATGTCTGGAGAGAAACTACACCTTATATAAATGATGAAAACTAAAAAACGAGCGAAACTAATACAAATTCAAACTGCAATAACAAGAAAATACGTATGGAGAGAAACTGGATCATATATAAATGACTAAAACTAAAAAACGAGCGAAACTAATACAAATTCATGCTTCTATAACAGCTATAACGACGTCAGGAGGGAAACTACACCTTATATAAATGATTAAAACTAAAAAACGATGGAAACTAATACAAATTCAAACTACTATAACAGGAATAATGATTTATGGAGAGAAACTATACCTTATATAAATAATTAAAACAAAAAACGGGCGAAACTTATGCAAATTCATACTACTATATCAGGAATAACGATGTCTGGAGAGAAATTAAATATTTCGTAAATGATAAAAACAAAAAACGAGCGAAACTAATACAAATTCAAACTACTATAACAGGAATAACTATGTTTGGAGAGAAACAACACCTTTTATAAATGATTAAAATAAAAAAACGAGCGAAACTAATAAAAAATTCAAGCTACTCTAACAGGAATAATGTTGTCTGGAGAGAATTTTCAGCTTATATAAATAATTAAACCTTAAATATGGGCGAAACTAACACAAATTTAAACTATTATATCAAGAATAACGATGTCTGGAGAGATACTACACCTTATATAAATGATTAATTCTAAAAAACGATCGAAACTAATACAAATTCAAACTACTATAACAGGAATAATGATTTCTGGAGAGATACTACACCTTATATAAATGATTAAACTAAAAAATGAGCGACATTAATACAAATTAAATGTACTATAACAGGAATAACGATGTCTGGAGAGGAACTACACCTTATATTATTGATTAAAACTAAAAAAATTAGCGAAACTAATAAAAATTCTAGCAACTATAACAGGAATAACGATATCTGGAGAGAAAATATACATTATATAAATGATTAAAACTAAAAAACGAGCGAAACTAATACAAATTCAAACTGCAATAACAGGAATAACGATGTCTGGGGAGAAACTACACCTTATATAAATGATGAAAACTAAAAAACGAGCGAAACTAATACAAATTCAAACTGCAATAACAGGAAAATACGTCTGGAGAGAAACTAAACCATATATAAATGATTAAAACTAAAAAACGAGCGAAACTAATACAAATTCAAACTACTATAACAGGAATAATGATTTCTGGAGAGAAACTCGACCATATATAAATAATTAAAACAACAAACCGGGCGAAACTTATGCATATTCATATTGTTATAAAGGAATAACGATGTCTGGAGAGAAATTACACATTTCATAAATGATAAAACCTAAAAAACGAGCGAAACTAATACAAATTCAAACTACTATAACAGGAATAACCATGTTTGGAGAGAAGCAACACTTTATATAAATGATTAAAACTAAAAAACGAGCGAAACTAATAAAAATTCAAGCTACTATAACAGGATTAATGATGTCTGGAGAGAATCTACACCTTATATAAATAATAAAACCTTAAATACGGGCGAAACTAACACAAATTTAAACTACTATATCAAGAATAACGATTTCTGGAGAGAAAATGAATCATGTATAAAAGATTAAACTAAAAAACGAGCGAAATTAATACAAATTAAAACTACTATAACAGGAATAACGATGTCTGGAGAGGAACTACACCTTATATAATTGATTAAAACTAAAAAAATTAGCGAAACTAATAAAAATTCAAACTAATATAACAGGAATAACGATATCTGGAGAGAAAATACACATTATGTAAATGATTAAAACTAAAAAACGAGCGAAACTAATACAAATTCAAACTGCAATAACAAGAATAACGATGTCTGGAGAGAAACTACACCTTATATAAATGATTAAAACTAAAAAACGATGGAAACTAATACAAATTCAAACTACTATAACAGGAATAATGATTTCTGGAGAGAAACTATACCTTATATAAATAATTAAAACAAAAAACGGGCGAAACTTATGCTTATTCATACTACTATAACAGGAATAACGATGCCTGGAGAGAAATTACACTTTTCATAAATGATAAAAACTAAAAAACGAGCAAAACTAATACACATTCAAACCACTATAACAGGAATAACTATGTTTGGAGAGAAAAAACACCTTATATTAATGAATAAAACTAAAAAACGAGCGAAACAAATAAAAATTCAAACTACTATAACAGGAATAATGATGTCTGGAGAGAAACTACACTTTATATAAATGATCAAAACTAGAAAACGAGCGTAACTAATACATATTCAAAGTGCAATAACAGGAATAATGATTTCTGGAGAGAAACTACGCCATATATATGTGATTAAAACTAAAAAACGAGCGAAACTAATACAATTACAAAATACTAAAACAGGAATAATGTATTCTGGAGAGAAACTACAATTACATAAATGATTAAAACAAAAAACGAGCGAAATTAATACAAATTCAAACTGCAATAACAGGAATAACGATGTCTGGAGAGAAACTTCACGTTATATTAATGATTAAACAAAAAAAGGAGCGAAATTAATACAAATTAAATCTACTATAACAGGAATAACGATGTCTGGAGAGGAACTACACCTTATATAATTGATTAAAACTAAAAAAATTAGCGAAACTAATAAAAATTCAAACTAATATAACAGGAATAACGATATCTGGCGATAAAATACACATTATGTAAACGATTAAAACTAAAAAACGAGCGAAACTAATACAAATTCAAACTGCAATAACAAGAATAACGATGTCTGGAGAGAAACTACACCTTATATAAATGATGAAAACTAAAAAACGAGCGAAACTAATACAAATTCAAACTGCAATAACAGGAAAATACGTCTGGAGAGAAACTGCACCATATATAAATGATTAAAACTAAAAAACGAGCGAAACTAATACAAATTCATGCTTCTATTACAGCTATAACGACGTCAGGAGGGAAACTACACCTTATATAAATGATTAAAACTAAAAAACGATGGAAACTAATACAAATTCAAACTACTATAACAGGAATAATGATTTCTGGAGAGAAACTATACCTTATATAAATAATTAAAACAAAAAACGGGCGAAACTTATGCTTATTCATACTACTATAACAGGAATAACGATGCCTGGAGAGAAATTACACATTTCATAAATGATAAAAACTAAAAAACGAGCGAAAGTAATACACATTCAAACTGCTATAACAGGAATAATTATGTTTGGAGAGAAACAACACCTTATATTCATGAATAAAACTAAAAAACGAGCGAAACAAATAAAAATTCAAACTACTATAACTGGAATAATGATGTCTGGAGAGAAACTACACCTTATATAAATAATTAAACCTTAAATACGGGCGAAACTAACACAAATTTAAACTACTATATCAAGAATAACGATGTCTGGAGAGATACTTCACCATATATAAATGATTAATACTAAAAAACGATCGAAACTAATACAAATTCAAACTACTATAACAGGAATAATGATTTCTGGAGAGAAACTGAATCATGTATAAATGATTAAACTAAAAAACGAGCGAAATTAATACAAATTAAAAAACCTATAAAATGAGAAACGAAGTCTGGAGAGAAACTACACCTTATATTAAAGATTAAAACTAAATAACGAGCGAAACTAATACTAATTCAAACTACTATAACAGAAATAACGATGTCTGGAGAGAAGCAACACCTTATATAAATGATTAAATCTAAAAAACGAGCGAAACTATTAAAAATTCAAGCTACTATAACAGGAATAATGATGTCTGGAGAGAAACTACACATTATATAAATGATTAAAACTAAAAAACGAGCGAAATTTATACACATTCAATCTTCTAAAACAAGACTAATGATTTCTGGAGAGAAACTAAATCTTATATAAATGATTAAAACTTAAAAAAGAGCGAAACTAATACAAATTCAAACTACTATAACTGGAATAATGATTTCTGGAGAGAAACTGAATCTTATATAAATGATTAAACTAAAAAACGAGCGAAATTAATACAAATTAAAACTATTATAACAGGAATAACGATGACTGGAGAGGAACTACACCTTATATAATTGATTAAAACAAAAAAACTAGCGAAACTAATAAAAATTCCAACTACTTTAACAGGAATTATGATTTCTGGAGAGAAACTATACCTAATATAAATAATTAAAACTAAAAAACGGGCGAAACTTATGCAAATTCATACTACTATAACAGGAATATAGATGTCTGGAGAGAAATTACACATTTCATAAACTAATACAAATTCAAACTGCAAAAACAGGAATAACGATGTCTGGGGAGAAACTACACCTTATATAAATGATGAAAACTAAAAAACGAGCGACACTATTACAAATTCAAACTGTAATAACAGGAAAATACATCTGGAGAGAAACTACACCATATATAAATTATTAAAACTAAAAAACGAGCGTAACTAATACAAATTCAAAGTACTATAACAGGAATAACCATGTTTGGAGAAAAAAAACACCTTATATAAATGATTAAAACTAAAAAACGATCGAAACTAATACAAATTCAAACTACTATAACAGGAATAATGATTTCTGGAGAGAAACTGAATCACGTATAAATCATTAAACTAAAAAACGAGCGAAATTAATACAAATTCAACAAAACTATAAAATGAAAAACGAAGTCTGGAGAGAAACTACACCTTATATTAAAAATTAAAACTAAATAACGAGCGAAACTAATACAAATTCAAACTACTATAACAGGAATAACGATGTCTGGAGAGAAACAACACCTTATATAAATGATTAAATCTAAAAAACGAGCGAAACTAATGCATATTCAAACTACTATAACAGAAATAACGATGTCTGGAGAGAAACAACACAATATACTAATTATATAAACTAAAAAACGAGCGCAACTGATACAATTACAAAATACTATAACAGGAATAATGATTTCTGGAGAGAAACTACACTTATATAAATGATTAAAACAAAAAACGAGCGAAATTAATACAAATTCAAACTGCAATAACAAGAATAACGATTTCTGGAGAGAAACTACACCTTATATAAATGATTATAACCAAAAAACGAGGGAAACTAATTTAAATTCAAACTGCAATAACAGGAATAACGATGTCTGGAGAAAAACTATACTATATATAAATTATTAAATCTAAAAAACGAGCGAAACTAAAACAAATTCAAACTGCAATAACAAGAATAACAATTTCTGGAGAGAAACTACACCTTATATATATGATTATAACCATAAAACGAGGGAAACTAATTCAAATTCAAACTACAATAACAGGAATAACGATGTCTGGAGAGAAACTACAATATATATAAATGATTAAAACAAAAAAACGAGGGAAACTAATACTAATTCAAACTACTATAACAGGAATACTGATTTCTGTAGAGAAACTACACCTTATTTAAATAATTAAAACTAAAAATCGAGCGAAACTAGTACAAAAACAATCTACTATAACAGGAATAACGATATCTGCAGAGAAATTACACCTTATATAAATTAATAGAACCTTAAAACGAGCGAAATTAATACAAATTCAAACTACTATAAATGGAATAATGATATCTGGAGAGAAACTTCACCTTATATAAATGATTAAAACTAAAATACGAATGAAACTAATACAAATTTAAACTACTATAACAGGAATAACGATGTCTGGAGAGAGTCAACACCTTATATAAGTTATTAAATCTAAAAAACGAGCATGACTAATACATATTCAATCTGCAATAACAGGAATAATGATTTCTGGAGAGAAACTAAATTTTATTTAAATGAATAAAACTAAAAAACGAGCGAAATTAACACAAATTCCAAAAACTATAAAATGAAAAACGAAGTCTGGTGAGAAACTACACCTTATATTTAAGATTAAAACTAAATAACGAGCGAAACTAATACAAATTCAAACTACTATAACAGGAATAATGATGTCTGGAGAGAAACTATACCTTATATAAATAATTAAAACAAAAAACGGGCGAAACTTATGCTTATTCATACTACTATAACAGGAATAACGATGCCTGGAGAGAAATTACACTTTTCATAAATGATAAAAACTAAAAAACGAGCGAAACTAATACAAATTCAAACTGCAAAAACAGGAATAACGATGTCTGGGGAGAAACTACACCTTATATAAATGATGAAAACTAAAAAACTAGCGACACTATTACAAATTCAAACTGTAATAACAGGAAAATACATCTGGAGAGAAACTACACCATATATAAATTATTAAAACTAAAAAACGAGCGAAACTAATACAAATTCAAACTACTATAACAGGAATAACCATGTTTGGAGAAAAACAACACCTTATATAAATGATTAAATTTAAAAAACGATTGAAACTAATACAAATTCAAACTACTATAACAGGAATAATGATTTCTGGAGAGAAACTGAATCACGTATAAATCATTAAACTAAAAAACGAGCGAAATTAATACAAATTCAACAAAACTATAAAATGAAAAACGAAGTCTGGAGAGAAACTACACCTTATATTAAAAAATAAAACTAAATAACGAGCGAAACTAATACAAATTCAAACTACTATAACAGGAATAACGATGTCTGGAGAGAAACAACACCTTATATAAATGATTAAATCTAAAAAACGAGCGAAACTAATGCATATTCAAACTACTATAACAGAAATAACGATGTCTGGAGAGAAACAACACAATATACTAATTATAAAAACTAAAAAACGAGCGCAACTGATACAATTACAAAATACTATAACAGGAATAATGATTTCTGGAGAGAAACTACACTTATATAAATGATTAAAACAAAAAACGAGCGAAATTAATACAAATTCAAACTGCAATAACAAGAATAACGATTTCTGGAGAGAAACTACACCTTATATAAATGATTATAACCAAAAAACGAGGGAAACTAATTTAAATTCAAACTGCAATAACAGGAATAACGATGTCTGGAGAAAAACTATACTATATATAAATTATTAAATCTAAAAAACGAGCGAAACTAAAACAAATTCAAACTGCAATAACAAGAATAACAATTTCTGGAGAGAAACTACACCTTATATATATGATTATAACCATAAAACGAGGGAAACTTATTCAAATTCAAACTACAATAACAGGAATAACGATGTCTGGAGAGAAACTACAATATATATAAATGATTAAAACAAAAAAACGAGGGAAACTAATACTAATTCAAACTACTATAACAGGAATACTGATTTCTGTAGAGAAACTACACCTTATTTAAATAATTAAAACTAAAAATCGAGCGAAACTAGTACAAAAACAATCTACTATAACAGGAATAACGATATCTGCAGAGAAATTACACCTTATATAAATTAATAGAACCTTAAAACGAGCGAAATTAATACCAATTCAAACTACTATAAATGGAATAATGATATCTGGAGAGAAACTTCACCTTTTATAAATGATTAAAACTAAAATACGAACGAAACTAATACAAATTTAAACTACTATATCAAGAATAACGATGTCTGGAGAGATACTTCACCATATAAAAATGATTAATACTAAAAAACGATCGAAACTAATACAAATTCAATCTGCAATAACAGGAATACTGATTTCTGGAGAGAAACTAAATTTTATATAAATGAATAAAACTAAAAAACGAGCGAAATTAATACAAATTCCAAAAACTATAAAATGAAAAACGAAGTCTGGTGAGAAACTACACCTTATATTTAAGATTAAAACTAAATAACGAGCGAAACTAATACAAATTCAAACTACTATAACAGGAATAATGATGTCTGGAGAGAAACTATACCTTATATAAATAATTAAAACAAAAAACGGGCGAAACTTATGCTTATTCATACTACTATATCAGGAATAACGATGCCTGGAGAGAAATTACACTTTTCATAAATGATAAAAACTAAAAAACGAGCGAAACTAATACACATTCAAACTGCTATAACAGGAATAACTATGTTTGGAGAGAAACAACACCTTATATTCATGAATAAAACTAAAAAACGAGCGAAACAAATAAAAATTCAAACTACTATAACTGGAATAATGATGTCTGGAGAGAAACTACACCTTATATAAATAATTAAACCTTAAATACGGGCGAAACTAACACAAATTTAAACTACTATATCAAGAATAACGATATCTGGAGAGATACTTCACCATATATAAATGATTAATACTAAAAAACGATCGAAACTAATACAAATTCAAACTACTCTAACAGAAATAACGATGTCTGGAAAGGAACTACACATTATTTAAATGATTAAAACTAAAAAACGAGCGAAACTAATACAAATTCAAACAGCAGTAACAGGAATAACGATGTCTGGAGAGAAGCAACACCTTATATAAATGATGAAAACTAAAAAACGAGCGAAACTAATACAAATTCATGCTTCTATAACAGCTATAACGACGTCAGGAGGGAAACTACACATTATATAAATGATTAAAACTAAAAAACGATGGAAACTAATACAAATTTAAACTACTATAACAGGAATAATGATTTCTGAAGAGAAACTATACCTTATATAAATAATTAAAACAAAAAACGGGCGAAACTTATGCTTATTCATACTACTATATCAGGAATAACGATGCCTGGAGAGAAATTACACTTTTCATAAATGATAAAAACTAAAAAACGAGCGAAACTAATACACATTCAAACTGCTATAACAGGAATAACTATGTTTGGAGAGAAACAACACCTTATATTCATGAATAAAACTAAAAAACGAGCGAAACAAATAAAAATTCAAACTACTATAACTGGAATAATGATGTCTGGAGAGAAACTACACCTTATATAAATAATTAAACCTTAAATACGGGCGAAACTAACACAAATTTAAACTACTATATCAAGAATAACGATGTCTGGAGAGATACTTCACCATATAAAAATGATTAATACTAAAAAACGATCGAAACTAATACAAATTCAAACTACTATAACAGGAATAATGATTTCTGGAGAGAAACTGAATCATGTATAAATGATTAAACTAAAAAACGAGCGAAATTAATACAAATTCAAAAACCTATAAAATGAAAAACGAAGTCTGGTGAGAAACTACACCTTATATTTAAGATTAAAACTAAATAACGAGCGAAACTAATACAAATTCAAACTACTATAACAGGAATAATGATGTCTGGAGAGAAACTATACCTTATATAAATAATTAAAACAAAAAACGGGCGAAACTTATGCTTATTCATACTAATATAACAGGAATAACGATGCCTGGAGAGAAATTACACTTTTCATAAATGATAAAAACTAAAAAACGAGCGAAACTAATACACATTCAAACTGCTATAACAGGAATAACTATGTTTGGAGAGAAACATCACCTAATATTAATGAATAAAACTAGAAAACGAGCGAAACAAATAAAAATTCAAACTACTATAACTGGAATAATGATGTCTGGAGAGAAACTACACCTTATATAAATAATTAAACCTTAAATACGGGCGAAACTAACACGAATTTAAACTACTATATCAAGAATAACGATATCTGGAGAGATACTTTACCATATATAAATGATTAATACTAAAAAACGATCGTAACTAATACAAATTCAAACTACTATAACAGGAATAACCATGTTTGGAGAGAAGCAACACTTTATATAAATGATTAAAACTAAAAAACGAGCGAAACTAATAAAAATTCAAGCTACTATAACAGGAATAATGATGTCTGGATAGAATCTACACCTTATATAAATAATAAAACCTTAAATACGGGCGAAACTAACACAAATTTAAACTACTATATCAAGAATAACGATTTCTGGAGAGAAAATGAATCATGTATAAAAGATTAAACTAAAAAACGAGCGAAATTAATACAAATTAAAACTACTATAACAGGAATAACGATGTCTGGAGAGGAACTACACCTTATTTAATTGATTAAAACTAAAAAAATTAGCGAAACTAATAAAAATTCAAACTAATATAACAGGAATAACGATATCTGGAGAGAAAATACACATTATGTAAATGATTAAAACTAAAAAACGAGCGAAACTAATACAAATTCAAACTGCAATAACAAGAATAACGATGTCTGGAGAGAAACTACACCTTATATAAATGATTAAAACTAAAAAACGATGGAAACTAATACAAATTCAAACTACTATAACAGGAATAATGATTTCTGGAGAGAAACTATACCTTATATAAATAATTAAAACAAAAAACGGGCGAAACTTATGCTTATTCATACTACTATAACAGGAATAACGATGCCTGGAGAGAAATTACACTTTTCATAAATGATAAAAACTAAAAAACGAGCAAAACTAATACACATTCAAACTACTATAACAGGAATAACTATGTTTGGAGAGAAACAACACCTTATATTAATGAATAAAACTAAAAAACGAGCGAAACAAATAAAAATTCAAACTACTATAACAGGAATAATGATGTCTGGAGAGAAACTACACTTTATATAAATGATCAAAACTAGAAAACGAGCGTAACTAATACATATTCAAAGTGCAATAACAGGAATAATGATTTCTGGAGAGAAACTACGCCATATATAAGTGATTAAAACTAAAAAACGAGCGAAACTAATACAATTACAAAATACTAAAACAGGAATAATGTATTCTGGAGAGAAACTACAATTACATAAATGATTAAAACAAAAAACGAGCGAAATTAATACAAATTCAAACTGCAA
This sequence comes from Tanypteryx hageni, assembly GCA_028673005.1. Lineage (NCBI taxonomy): Eukaryota > Metazoa > Arthropoda > Insecta > Odonata > Petaluridae > Tanypteryx > Tanypteryx hageni. Next base: position 14,737,750 of record CM054120.1, on the reverse strand, counting down.
TAACAGGAATAACGATGTCTGGAGAGAAACTTCACGTTATATTAATGATTAAACAAAAAAAGGAGCGAAATTAATACAAATTATATCTACTATAACAGGAATAACGATGTCTGGAGAGGAACTACACCTTATATAATTGATTAAAACTAAAAAAATTAGCGAAACTAATAAAAATTCAAACTAATATAACAGGAATAACGATATCTGGCGATAAAATACACATTATGTAAATGATTAAAACTAAAAAACGAGCGAAACTAATACAAATTCAAACTGCAATAACAAGAATAACGATGTCTGGAGAGAAACTACACCTTATATAAATGATGAAAACTAAAAAACGAGCGAAACTAATACAAATTCAAACTGCAATAACAGGAAAATACGTCTGGAGAGAAACTGCACCATATATAAATGATTAAAACTAAAAAACGAGCGAAACTAATACAAATTCATGCTTCTATAACAGCTATAACGACGTCAGGAGGGAAACTACACCTTATATAAATGATTAAAACTAAAAAACGATGGAAACTAATACAAATTCAAACTACTATAACAGGAATAATGATTTCTGGAGAGAAACTATACCTTATATAAATAATTAAAACAAAAAACGGGCGAAACTTATGCTTATTCATACTACTATAACAGGAATAACGATGCCTGGAGAGAAATTACACATTTCATAAATGATAAAAACTAAAAAACGAGCGAAAGTAATACACATTCAAACTGCTATAACAGGAATAATTATGTTTGGAGAGAAACAACACCTTATATTCATGAATAAAACTAAAAAACGAGCGAAACAAATAAAAATTCAAACTACTATAACTGGAATAATGATGTCTGGAGAGAAACTACACCTTATATAAATAATTAAACCTTAAATACGGGCGAAACTAACACAAATTTAAACTACTATATCAAGAATAACGATGTCTGGAGAGATACTTCACCATATATAAATGATTAATACTAAAAAACGATCGAAACTAATACAAATTCAAACTACTATAACAGGAATAATGATTTCTGGAGAGAAACTGAATCATGTATAAATGATTAAACTAAAAAACGAGCGAAATTAATACAAATTAAAAAACCTATAAAATGAGAAACGAAGTCTGGAGAGAAACTACACCTTATATTAAAGATTAAAACTAAATAACGAGCGAAACTAATACTAATTCAAACTACTATAACAGAAATAACGATGTCTGGAGAGAAGCAACACCTTATATAAATGATTAAATCTAAAAAACGAGCGAAACTATTAAAAATTCAAGCTACTATAACAGGAATAATGATGTCTGGAGAGAAACTACACATTATATAAATGATTAAAACTAAAAAACGAGCGAAATTTATACACATTCAATCTTCTAAAACAAGACTAATGATTTCTGGAGAGAAACTAAATCTTATATAAATGATTAAAACTTAAAAAAGAGCGAAACTAATACAAATTCAAACTACTATAACTGGAATAATGATTTCTGGAGAGAAACTGAATCTTATATAAATGATTAAACTAAAAAACGAGCGAAATTAATACAAATTAAAACTATTATAACAGGAATAACGATGACTGGAGAGGAACTACACCTTATATAATTGATTAAAACAAAAAAACTAGCGAAACTAATAAAAATTCCAACTACTTTAACAGGAATTATGATTTCTGGAGAGAAACTATACCTAATATAAATAATTAAAACTAAAAAACGGGCGAAACTTATGCAAATTCATACTACTATAACAGGAATATAGATGTCTGGAGAGAAATTACACATTTCATAAACTAATACAAATTCAAACTGCAAAAACAGGAATAACGATGTCTGGGGAGAAACTACACCTTATATAAATGATGAAAACTAAAAAACGAGCGACACTATTACAAATTCAAACTGTAATAACAGGAAAATACATCTGGAGAGAAACTACACCATATATAAATTATTAAAACTAAAAAACGAGCGTAACTAATACAAATTCAAAGTACTATAACAGGAATAACCATGTTTGGAGAAAAAAAACACCTTATATAAATGATTAAAACTAAAAAACGATCGAAACTAATACAAATTCAAACTACTATAACAGGAATAATGATTTCTGGAGAGAAACTGAATCACGTATAAATCATTAAACTAAAAAACGAGCGAAATTAATACAAATTCAACAAAACTATAAAATGAAAAACGAAGTCTGGAGAGAAACTACACCTTATATTAAAAATTAAAACTAAATAACGAGCGAAACTAATACAAATTCAAACTACTATAACAGGAATAACGATGTCTGGAGAGAAACAACACCTTATATAAATGATTAAATCTAAAAAACGAGCGAAACTAATGCATATTCAAACTACTATAACAGAAATAACGATGTCTGGAGAGAAACAACACAATATACTAATTATAAAAACTAAAAAACGAGCGCAACTGATACAATTACAAAATACTATAACAGGAATAATGATTTCTGGAGAGAAACTACACTTATATAAATGATTAAAACAAAAAACGAGCGAAATTAATACAAATTCAAACTGCAATAACAAGAATAACGATTTCTGGAGAGAAACTACACCTTATATAAATGATTATAACCAAAAAACGAGGGAAACTAATTTAAATTCAAACTGCAATAACAGGAATAACGATGTCTGGAGAAAAACTATACTATATATAAATTATTAAATCTAAAAAACGAGCGAAACTAAAACAAATTCAAACTGCAATAACAAGAATAACAATTTCTGGAGAGAAACTACACCTTATATATATGATTATAACCATAAAACGAGGGAAACTAATTCAAATTCAAACTACAATAACAGGAATAACGATGTCTGGAGAGAAACTACAATATATATAAATGATTAAAACAAAAAAACGAGGGAAACTAATACTAATTCAAACTACTATAACAGGAATACTGATTTCTGTAGAGAAACTACACCTTATTTAAATAATTAAAACTAAAAATCGAGCGAAACTAGTACAAAAACAATCTACTATAACAGGAATAACGATATCTGCAGAGAAATTACACCTTATATAAATTAATAGAACCTTAAAACGAGCGAAATTAATACCAATTCAAACTACTATAAATGAAATAATGATATCTGGAGAGAAACTTCACCTTATATAAATGATTAAAACTAAAATACGAACGAAACTAATACAAATTTAAACTACTATAACAGGAATAACGATGTCTGGAGAGAGACAACACCTTATATAAGTTATTAAATCTAAAAAACGAGCATGACTAATACATATTCAATCTGCAATAACAGGAATAGTGATTTCTGGAGAGAAACTAAATTTTATATAAATGAATAAAACTAAAAAACGAGCGAAATTAATACAAATTCCAAAAACTATAAAATGAAAAACGAAGTCTGGTGAGAAACTACACCTTATATTTAAGATTAAAACTAAATAACGAGCGAAACTAATACAAATTTAAACTACTATAACAGGAATAATGATGTCTGGAGAGAAACTATACCTTATATAAATAATTAAAACAAAAAACGGGCGAAACTTATGCTTATTCATACTACTATAACAGGAATAACGATGCCTGGAGAGAAATTACACTTTTCATAAATGATAAAAACTAAAAAACGAGCGAAACTAATACAAATTCAAACTGCAAAAACAGGAATAACGATGTCTGGGGAGAAACTACACCTTATATAAATGATGAAAACTAAAAAACTAGCGACACTATTACAAATTCAAACTGTAATAACAGGAAAATACATCTGGAGAGAAACTACACCATATATAAATTATTAAAACTAAAAAACGAGCGAAACTAATACAAATTCAAACTACTATAACAGGAATAACCATGTTTGGAGAAAAACAACACCTTATATAAATGATTAAATTTAAAAAACGATCGAAACTAATACAAATTCAAACTACTATAACAGGAATAATGATTTCTGGAGAGAAACTGAATCACGTATAAATCATTAAACTAAAAAACGAGCGAAATTAATACAAATTCAACAAAACTATAAAATGAAAAACGAAGTCTGGAGAGAAACTACACCTTATATTAAAAATTAAAACTAAATAACGAGCGAAACTAATACAAATTCAAACTACTATAACAGGAATAACGATGTCTGGAGAGAAACAACACCTTATATAAATGATTAAATCTAAAAAACGAGCGAAACTAATGCATATTCAAACTACTATAACAGAAATAACGATGTCTGGAGAGAAACAACACAATATACTAATTATAAAAACTAAAAAACGAGCGCAACTGATACAATTACAAAATACTATAACAGGAATAATGATTTCTGGAGAGAAACTACACTTATATAAATGATTAAAACAAAAAACGAGCGAAATTAATACAAATTCAAACTGCAATAACAAGAATAACGATTTCTGGAGAGAAACTACACCTTATATAAATGATTATAACCAAAAAACGAGGGAAACTAATTTAAATTCAAACTGCAATAACAGGAATAACGATGTCTGGAGAAAAACTATACTATATATAAATTATTAAATCTAAAAAACGAGCGAAACTAAAACAAATTCAAACTGCAATAACAAGAATAACAATTTCTGGAGAGAAACTACACCTTATATATATGATTATAACCATAAAACGAGGGAAACTAATTCAAATTCAAACTACAATAACAGGAATAACGATGTCTGGAGAGAAACTACAATATATATAAATGATTAAAACAAAAAAACGAGGGAAACTAATACTAATTCAAACTACTATAACAGGAATACTGATTTCTGTAGAGAAACTACACCTTATTTAAATAATTAAAACTAAAAATCGAGCGAAACTAGTACAAAAACAATCTACTATAACAGGAATAACGATATCTGCAGAGAAATTACACCTTATATAAATTAATAGAACCTTAAAACGAGCGAAATTAATACCAATTCAAACTACTATAAATGAAATAATGATATCTGGAGAGAAACTTCACCTTATATAAATGATTAAAACTAAAATACGAACGAAACTAATACAAATTTAAACTACTATAACAGGAATAACGATGTCTGGAGAGAGACAACACCTTATATAAGTTATTAAATCTAAAAAACGAGCATGACTAATACATATTCAATCTGCAATAACAGGAATAGTGATTTCTGGAGAGAAACTAAATTTTATATAAATGAATAAAACTAAAAAACGAGCGAAATTAATACAAATTCCAAAAACTATAAAATGAAAAACGAAGTCTGGTGAGAAACTACACCTTATATTTAAGATTAAAACTAAATAACGAGCGAAACTAATACAAATTTAAACTACTATAACAGGAATAATGATGTCTGGAGAGAAACTATACCTTATATAAATAATTAAAACAAAAAACGGGCGAAACTTATGCTTATTCATACTACTATAACAGGAATAACGATGCCTGGAGAGAAATTACACTTTTCATAAATGATAAAAACTAAAAAACGAGCGAAACTAATACAAATTCAAACTGCAAAAACAGGAATAACGATGTCTGGGGAGAAACTACACCTTATATAAATGATGAAAACTAAAAAACTAGCGACACTATTACAAATTCAAACTGTAATAACAGGAAAATACATCTGGAGAGAAACTACACCATATATAAATTATTAAAACTAAAAAACGAGCGAAACTAATACAAATTCAAACTACTATAACAGGAATAACCATGTTTGGAGAAAAACAACACCTTATATAAATGATTAAATTTAAAAAACGATTGAAACTAATACAAATTCAAACTACTATAACAGGAATAATGATTTCTGGAGAGAAACTGAATCACGTATAAATCATTAAACTAAAAAACGAGCGAAATTAATACAAATTCAACAAAACTATAAAATGAAAAACGAAGTCTGGAGAGAAACTACACCTTATATTAAAAATTAAAACTAAATAACGAGCGAAACTAATACAAATTCAAACTACTATAACAGGAATAACGATGTCTGGAGAGAAACAACACCTTATATAAATGATTAAATCTAAAAAACGAGCGAAACTAATGCATATTCAAACTACTATAACAGAAATAACGATGTCTGGAGAGAAACAACACAATATACTAATTATAAAAACTAAAAAACGAGCGCAACTGATACAATTACAAAATACTATAACAGGAATAATGATTTCTGGAGAGAAACTACACTTATATAAATGATTAAAACAAAAAACGAGCGAAATTAATACAAATTCAAACTGCAATAACAAGAATAACGATTTCTGGAGAGAAACTACACCTTATATAAATGATTATAACCAAAAAACGAGGGAAACTAATTTAAATTCAAACTGCAATAACAGGAATAACGATGTCTGGAGAAAAACTATACTATATATAAATTATTAAATCTAAAAAACGAGCGAAACTAAAACAAATTCAAACTGCAATAACAAGAATAACAATTTCTGGAGAGAAACTACACCTTATATATATGATTATAACCATAAAACGAGGGAAACTAATTCAAATTCAAACTACAATAACAGGAATAACGATGTCTGGAGAGAAACTACAATATATATAAATGATTAAAACAAAAAAACGAGGGAAACTAATACTAATTCAAACTACTATAACAGGAATAACGATATCTGCAGAGAAATTACACCTTATATAAATTAATAGAACCTTAAAACGAGCGAAATTAATACCAATTCAAACTACTATAAATGGAATAATGATATCTGGAGAGAAACTTCACCTTATATAAATGATTAAAACTAAAATACGAACGAAACTAATACAAATTTAAACTACTATAACAGGAATAACGATGTCTGGAGAGAGACAACACCTTATATAAGTTATTAAATCTAAAAAACGAGCATGACTAATACATATTCAATCTGCAATAACAGGAATACTGATTTCTGGAGAGAAACTAAATTTTATATAAATGAATAAAACTAAAAAACGAGCGAAATTAATACAAATTCCAAAAACTATAAAATGAAAAACGAAGTCTGGTGAGAAACTACACCTTATATTTAAGATTAAAACTAAATAACGAGCGAAACTAATACAAATTCAAACTACTATAACAGGAATAATGATGTCTGGAGAGAAACTATACCTTATATAAATAATTAAAACAAAAAACGGGCGAAACTTATGCTTATTCATACTACTATAACAGGAATAACGATGCCTGGAGAGAAATTACACTTTTCATAAATGATAAAAACTAAAAAACGAGCGAAACTAATACACATTCAAACTGCTATAACAGGAATAACTATGTTTGGAGAGAAACATCACCTAATATTAATGAATAAAACTAGAAAACGAGCGAAACAAATAAAAATTCAAACTACTATAACTGGAATAATGATGTCTGGAGAGAAACTACACCTTATATAAATAATTAAACCTTAAATACGGGCGAAACTAACACAAATTTAAACTACTATATCAAGAATAACGATATCTGGAGAGATACTTCACCATATATAAATGATTAATACTAAAAAACGATCGAAACTAATACAAATTCAAACTACTCTAACAGGAATAACGATGTCTGGAGAGAAGCAACACCTTATATAAATGATGAAAACTAAAAAACGAGCGAAACTAATACAAATTCATGCTTCTATAACAGCTATAACGACGTCAGGAGGGAAACTACACATTATATAAATGATTAAAACTAAAAAACGATGGAAACTAATACAAATTTAAACTACTATAACAGGAATAATGATTTCTGAAGAGAAACTATACCTTATATAAATAATTAAAAGAAAAAACGGGCGAAACTTATGCTTATTCATACTACTATATCAGGAATAACGATGCCTGGAGAGAAATTACACTTTTCATAAATGATAAAAACTAAAAAACGAGCGAAACTAATACACATTCAAACTGCTATAACAGGAATAACTATGTTTGGAGAGAAACAACACCTTATATTCATGAATAAAACTAAAAAACGAGCGAAACAAATAAAAATTCAAACTACTATAACTGGAATAATGATGTCTGGAGAGAAACTACACCTTATATAAATAATTAAACCTTAAATACGGGCGAAACTAACACAAATTTAAACTACTATATCAAGAATAACGATGTCTGGAGAGATACTTCACCATATAAAAATGATTAATACTAAAAAACGATCGAAACTATTACAAATTCAAACTACTATAACAGGAATAATGATTTCTGGAGAGAAACTGAATCATGTATAAATGATTAAACTAAAAAACGAGCGAAATTAATACAAATTCAAAAACCTATAAAATGAAAAACGAAGTCTGGTGAGAAACTACACCTTATATTTAAGATTAAAACTAAATAACGAGCGAAACTAATACAAATTCAACTACTATAACAGGAATAATGATGTCTGGAGAGAAACTATACCTTATATAAATAATTAAAACAAAAAACGGGCAAAACTTATGCTTATTCATACTACTATAACAGGAATAACGATGCCTGGAGAGAAATTACACTTTTCATAAATGATAAAAACTAAAAAACGAGCGAAACTAATACACATTCAAACTGCTATAACAGGAATAACTATGTTTGGAGAGAAACATCACCTAATATTAATGAATAAAACTAGAAAACGAGCGAAACAAATAAAAATTCAAACTACTATAACTGGAATAATGATGTCTGGAGAGAAACTACACCTTATATAAATAATTAAACCTTAAATACGGGCGAAACTAACACAAATTTAAACTACTATATCAAGAATAACGATATCTGGAGAGATACTTCACCATATATAAATGATTAATACTAAAAAACGATCGAAACTAATACAAATTCAAACTACTCTAACAGGAATAACGATGTCTGGAAAGGAACTACACATTATTTAAATGATTAAAACTAAAAAACGAGCGAAACTAATACAAATTCAAACAGCAGTAACAGGAATAACAATGTCTGGAGAGAAGCAACACCTTATATAAATGATGAAAACTAAAAAACGAGCGAAACTAATACAAATTCATGCTTCTATAACAGCTATAACGACGTCAGGAGGGAAACTACACATTATATAAATGATTAAAACTAAAAAACGATGGAAACTAATACAAATTTAAACTACTATAACAGGAATAATGATTTCTGAAGAGAAACTATACCTTATATAAATAATTAAAACAAAAAACGGGCGAAACTTATGCTTATTCATACTACTATATCAGGAATAACGATGCCTGGAGAGAAATTACACTTTTCATAAATGATAAAAACTAAAAAACGAGCGAAACTAATACACATTCAAACTGCTATAACAGGAATAACTATGTTTGGAGAGAAACAACACCTTATATTCATGAATAAAACTAAAAAACGAGCGAAACAAATAAAAATTCAAACTACTATAACTGGAATAATGATGTCTGGAGAGAAACTACACCTTATATAAATAATTAAACCTTAAATACGGGCGAAACTAACACAAATTTAAACTACTATATCAAGAATAACGATGTCTGGAGAGATACTTCACCATATAAAAATGATTAATACTAAAAAACGATCGAAACTAATACAAATTCAAACTACTATAACAGGAATAATGATTTCTGGAGAGAAACTGAATCATGTATAAATGATTAAACTAAAAAACGAGCGAAATTAATACAAATTCAAAAACCTATAAAATGAAAAACGAAGTCTGGTGAGAAACTACACCTTATATTTAAGATTAAAACTAAATAACGAGCGAAACTAATACAAATTCAAACTACTATAACAGGAATAATGATGTCTGGAGAGAAACTATACCTTATATAAATAATTAAAACAAAAAACGGGCGAAACTTATGCTTATTCATACTACTATAACAGGAATAACGATGCCTGGAGAGAAATTACACTTTTCATAAATGATAAAAACTAAAAAACGAGCGAAACTAATACACATTCAAACTGCTATAACAGGAATAACTATGTTTGGAGAGAAACATCACCTAATATTAATGAATAAAACTAGAAAACGAGCGAAACAAATAAAAATTCAAACTACTATAACTGGAATAATGATGTCTGGAGAGAAACTACACCTTATATAAATAATTAAACCTTAAATACGGGCGAAACTAACACAAATTTAAACTACTATATCAAGAATAACGATATCTGGAGAGATACTTCACCATATATAAATGATTAATACTAAAAAACGATCGAAACTAATACAAATTCAAACTACTCTAACAGGAATAACGATGTCTGGAAAGGAACTACACATTATTTAAATGATTAAAACTAAAAAACGAGCGAAACTAATACAAATTCAAACAGCAGTAACAGGAATAACGATGTCTGGAGAGAAGCAACACCTTATATAAATGATGAAAACTAAAAAACGAGCGAAACTAATACAAATTCATGCTTCTATAACAGCTATAACGACGTCAGGAGGGAAACTACACATTATATAAATGATTAAAACTAAAAAACGATGGAAACTAATACAAATTTAAACTACTATAACAGGAATAATGATTTCTGAAGAGAAACTATACCTTATATAAATAATTAAAACAAAAAACGGGCGAAACTTATGCTTATTCATACTACTATATCAGGAATAACGATGCCTGGAGAGAAATTACACTTTTCATAAATGATAAAAACTAAAAAACGAGCGAAACTAATACACATTCAAACTGCTATAACAGGAATAACTATGTTTGGAGAGAAACAACACCTTATATTCATGAATAAAACTAAAAAACGAGCGAAACAAATAAAAATTCAAACTACTATAACTGGAATAATGATGTCTGGAGAGAAACTACACCTTATATAAATAATTAAACCTTAAATACGGGCGAAACTAACACAAATTTAAACTACTATATCAAGAATAACGATGTCTGGAGAGATACTTCACCATATAAAAATGATTAATACTAAAAAACGATCGAAACTAATACAAATTCAAACTACTATAACAGGAATAATGATTTCTGGAGAGAAACTGAATCATGTATAAATGATTAAACTAAAAAACGAGCGAAATTAATACAAATTCAAAAACCTATAAAATTAAAAACGAAGTCTGGTGAGAAACTACACCTTATATTTAAGATTAAAACTAAATAACGAGCGAAACTAATACAAATTCAAACTACTATAACAGGAATAATGATGTCTGGAGAGAAACTATACCTTATATAAATAATTAAAACAAAAAACGGGCGAAACTTATGCTTATTCATACTACTATAACAGGAATAACGATGCCTGGAGAGAAATTACACTTTTCATAAATGATAAAAACTAAAAAACGAGCGAAACTAATACACATTCAAACTGCTATACCAGGAATAACTATGTTTGGAGAGAAACATCACCTAATATTAATGAATAAAACTAGAAAACGAGCGAAACAAATAAAAATTCAAACTACTATAACTGGAATAATGATGTCTGGAGAGAAACTACACCTTATATAAATAATTAAACCTTAAATACGGGCGAAACTAACACAAATTTAAACTACTATATCAAGAATAACGATATCTGGAGAGATACTTCACCATATATAAATGATTAATACTAAAAAACGATCGAAACTAATACAAATTCAAACTACTCTAACAGGAATAACGATGTCTGGAAAGGAACTACACATTATTTAAATGATTAAAACTAAAAAACGAGCGAAACTAATACAAATTCAAACAGCAGTAACAGGAATAACAATGTCTGGAGAGAAGCAACACCTTATATAAATGATGAAAACTAAAAAACGAGCGAAACTAATACAAATTCATGCTTCTATAACAGCTATAACGACGTCAGGAGGGAAACTACACATTATATAAATGATTAAAACTAAAAAACGATGGAAACTAATACAAATTTAAACTACTATAACAGGAATAATGATTTCTGAAGAGAAACTATACCTTATATAAATAATTAAAACAAAAAACGGGCGAAACTTATGCTTATTCATACTACTATATCAGGAATAACGATGCCTGGAGAGAAATTACACTTTTCATAAATGATAAAAACTAAAAAACGAGCGAAACTAATACACATTCAAACTGCTATAACAGGAATAACTATGTTTGGAGAGAAACAACACCTTATATTCATGAATAAAACTAAAAAACGAGCGAAACAAATAAAAATTCAAACTACTATAACTGGAATAATGATGTCTGGAGAGAAACTACACCTTATATAAATAATTAAACCTTAAATACGGGCGAAACTAACACAAATTTAAACTACTATATCAAGAATAACGATGTCTGGAGAGATACTTCACCATATAAAAATGATTAATACTAAAAAACGATCGAAACTAATACAAATTCAAACTACTATAACAGGAATAATGATTTCTGGAGAGAAACTGAATCATGTATAAATGATTAAACTAAAAAACGAGCGAAATTAATACAAATTCAAAAACCTATAAAATGAAAAACGAAGTCTGGTGAGAAACTACACCTTATATTTAAGATTAAAACTAATTAACGAGCGAAACTAATACAAATTCAAACTACTATAACAGGAATAATGATGTCTGGAGAGAAACTATACCTTATATAAATAATTAAAACAAAAAACGGGCGAAACTTATGCTTATTCATACTACTATAACAGGAATAACGATGCCTGGAGAGAAATTACACTTTTCATAAATGATAAAAACTAAAAAACGAGCGAAACTAATACACATTCAAACTGCTATAACAGGAATAACTATGTTTGGAGAGAAACATCACCTAATATTAATGAATAAAACTAGAAAACGAGCGAAACAAATAAAAATTCAAACTACTATAACTGGAATAATGATGTCTGGAGAGAAACTACACCTTATATAAATAATTAAACCTTAAATACGGGCGAAACTAACACAAATTTAAACTACTATATCAAGAATAACGATGTCTGGAGAGATACTTCACCATATAAAAATGATTAATACTAAAAAACGATCGAAACTAATACAAATTCAAACTACTATAACAGGAATAATGATTTCTGGAGAGAAACTGAATCATGTATAAATGATTAAACTAAAAAACGAGCGAAATTAATACAAATTCAAAAACCTATAAAATGAAAAACGAAGTCTGGTGAGAAACTACACCTTATATTTAAGATTAAAACTAAATAACGAGCGAAACTAATACAAATTCAAACTACTATAACAGGAATAATGATGTCTGGAGAGAAACTATACCTTATATAAATAATTAAAACAAAAAACGGGCGAAACTTATGCTTATTCATACTACTATAACAGGAATAACGATGCCTGGAGAGAAATTACACTTTTCATAAATGATAAAAACTAAAAAACGAGCGAAACTAATACACATTCAAACTGCTATAACAGGAATAACTATGTTTGGAGAGAAACATCACCTAATATTAATGAATAAAACTAGAAAACGAGCGAAACAAATAAAAATTCAAACTACTATAACTGGAATAATGATGTCTGGAGAGAAACTACACCTTATATAAATAATTAAACCTTAAATACGGGCGAAACTAACACAAATTTAAACTACTATATCAAGAATAACGATATCTGGAGAGATACTTCACCATATATAAATGATTAATACTAAAAAACGATCGAAACTAATACAAATTCAAACTACTCTAACAGGAATAACGATGTCTGGAAAGGAACTACACATTATTTAAATGATTAAAACTAAAAAACGAGCGAAACTAATACAAATTCAAACAGCAGTAACAGGAATAACAATGTCTGGAGAGAAGCAACACCTTATATAAATGATGAAAACTAAAAAACGAGCGAAACTAATACAAATTCATGCTTCTATAACAGCTATAACGACGTCAGGAGGGAAACTACACATTATATAAATGATTAAAACTAAAAAACGATGGAAACTAATACAAATTTAAACTACTATAACAGGAATAATGATTTCTGAAGAGAAACTATACCTTATATAAATAATTAAAACAAAAAACGGGCGAAACTTATGCTTATTCATACTACTATATCAGGAATAACGATGCCTGGAGAGAAATTACACTTTTCATAAATGATAAAAACTAAAAAACGAGCGAAACTAATACACATTCAAACTGCTATAACAGGAATAACTATGTTTGGAGAGAAACAACACCTTATATTCATGAATAAAACTAAAAAACGAGCGAAACAAATAAAAATTCAAACTACTATAACTGGAATAATGATGTCTGGAGAGAAACTACACCTTATATAAATAATTAAACCTTAAATACGGGCGAAACTAACACAAATTTAAACTACTATATCAAGAATAACGATGTCTGGAGAGATACTTCACCATATAAAAATGATTAATACTAAAAAACGATCGAAACTAATACAAATTCAAACTACTATAACAGGAATAATGATTTCTGGAGAGAAACTGAATCATGTATAAATGATTAAACTAAAAAACGAGCGAAATTAATACAAATTCAAAAACCTATAAAATGAAAAACGAAGTCTGGTGAGAAACTACACCTTATATTTAAGATTAAAACTAAATAACGAGCGAAACTAATACAAATTCAAACTACTATAACAGGAATAATGATGTCTGGAGAGAAACTATACCTTATATAAATAATTAAAACAAAAAACGGGCGAAACTTATGCTTATTCATACTACTATAACAGGAATAACGATGCCTGGAGAGAAATTACACTTTTCATAAATGATAAAAACTAAAAAACGAGCGAAACTAATACACATTCAAACTGCTATAACAGGAATAACTATGTTTGGAGAGAAACATCACCTAATATTAATGAATAAAACTAGAAAACGAGCGAAACAAATAAAAATTCAAACTACTATAACTGGAATAATGATGTCTGGAGAGAAACTACACCTTATATAAATAATTAAACCTTAAATACGGGCGAAACTAACACAAATTTAAACTACTATATCAAGAATAACGATATCTGGAGAGATACTTCACCATATATAAATGATTAATACTAAAAAACGATCGAAACTAATACAAATTCAAACTACTCTAACAGGAATAACGATGTCTGGAAAGGAACTACACATTATTTAAATGATTAAAACTAAAAAACGAGCGAAACTAATACAAATTCAAACAGCAGTAACAGGAATAACGATGTCTGGAGAGAAGCAACACCTTATATAAATGATGAAAACTAAAAAACGAGCGAAACTAATACAAATTCATGCTTCTATAACAGCTATAACGACGTCAGGAGGGAAACTACACATTATATAAATGATTAAAACTAAAAAACGATGGAAACTAATACAAATTCAAACTACTATAACAGGAATAATGATTTCTGGAGAGAAACTATACCTTATATAAATAATTAAAACAAAAAACGGGCGAAACTTATGCTTATTCATACTACTATAACAGGAATAACGATGCCTGGAGAGAAATTACACATTTCATAAATGATAAAAACTAAAAAACGAGCGAAAGTAATACACATTCAAACTGCTATAACAGGAATAATTATGTTTGGAGAGAAACAACACCTTATATTCATGAATAAAACTAAAAAAAGAGCGAAACAAATAAAAATTCAAACTACTATAACTGGAATAATGATGTCTGGAGAGAAACTACACCTTATATAAATAATTAAACCTTAAATACGGGCGAAACTAACTCAAATTTAAACTACTATATCAAGAATAACGATGTCTGGAGAGATACTTCACCACATATAAATGATTAATACTAAAAAACGATCGAAACTAATACAAATTCAAACTACTATAACAGGAATAATGATTCCTGGAGAGAAACTGAATCATGTATAAATGATTAAACTAAAAAACGAGCGAAATTAATACAAATTCAAAAACCTATAAAATGAAAAACGAAGTCTGGAGAGAAACTACACCTTATATTAAAGGTTAAAACTAAATAACGAGCGAAACTAATACTAATTCAAACTACTATAACAGAAATAACGATGTCTGGAGAGAAGGAACACCTTATATAAATGATTAAATCTAAAAAGCGAGCGAAACTATTAAAAATTCAAGCTACTATAACAGGAATAATGATGTTTGGAGAGAAACTACACATTATATAAATGATTAAAACTAAAAAACGAGCGAAATTTATACACATTCAATCTTCTAAAACAAGACTAATGATTTCTGGAGAGAAACTACACTTATATAAATGATTAAAACAAAAAACGAGCGAAATTAATACAAATTCAAACTGCAATAACAAGAATAACGATTTCTGGAGAGAAACTTCACCTTATATAAATGATTAAAACTTAAAAACGGGCGAAACTAACACAAATTTAAACTACTATAACAGAAATATTGATGTCTGAAGAGATACTTCAACTTATTGTAATGATTAAAACTAAAAAACGATCGAAACTAACACAAATACAAAATACTAAACAGGAATAATTTTCCTGGAGAGAAACTACACCTTATATAAATAATTAAAACTAAAAAACGGGCGAAACTAACAAAAATTCAATCTACTATAACAGGAATAACGATTTCTGGAGAGAAACTACACATTATATAAATGATTAAAACTAAAAAACGAGCGAAACTAATACAAATTCAAACTACTACAACAGGAATAACGATATCGGAAATGAAACAACACCATATATTAATTATAAAAACTAAAAGAAGAGCGTAAATAATACATATTCAAAGTGCATTACAGGAATAATGATTTCTGGAGAGAAACTACGCCATATATAAGTGATTAAAACTAAAAAACGAGTGAAACTAATACAATTACAAAATACTAAAACAGGAATAATGTATTCTGGAGAGAAACTACAATTACATAAATGATTAAAACAAAAAACGAGCGAAATTAATACAAATTCAAACTGCAATAACAGGAATAACGATGTCTGGAGAGAAACTTCACGTTATATTAATGATTAAACCAAAAAAGGAGCGAAATTAATACAAATTAAAACTACTATAACAGGAATAATGATTTCTGGAGAGAAAATATACATTATATAAATGATTAAAACTAAAAAACGAGCGAAACTAATACAAATTCAAACTGCAATAACAGGAATAACGATGTCTGGGGAGAAACTACACCTTATATAAATGATGAAAACTAAAAAACAAGCGAAACTAATACAAATTCAAACTGCAATAACAGGAGAATACGTCTGGAGAGAAACTAAACCAAATATAAATGATTAAAACTAAAAAACGGGCGAAACTAATACAAATTCAAACTACTATAACAGGAATAATGATTTCTGGAGAGAAACTCTACCATATATAAATAATTAAAACAACAAACCGGGCGAAACTTATGCAAATTCATATTGTTATAAAGGAATAACGATGTCTGGAGAGAAATTACACTTTTCATAAATGATAAAAACTAAAAAACGAGCGAAACTAATACAAATTCAAACTACTATTACAGGAAAAACCATGATTGGAGAGAAGCAACACTTTATATAAATGATTAAAACTAAAAAACGAGCGAAACTAATAAAAATTCAAGCTACTATAACAGGAATAATGATGTCTGGAGAGAATCTACACCTTATATAAATAATTAAACCTTAAATACGGGCGAAACTAACACAAATTTAAACTACTATATCAAGAATAACGATGTCTGGAGAGATACTACACCTTATATAAATGATTAATACTAAAAAACGATCGAAACTAATACAAATTCAAACTACGACAACAGGAATAATGATTTCTTGAGAGAAACTGAACCATGTATAAATGATTAAACTAAAAAACGAGCGAAATTAATACAAATTAAAACTACTATAACAGGAATAACGATGTCTGGAGAGGAACTACACCTTATATAATTGATTAAAACTAAAAAAATTAGCGAAACTAATAAAAATTCAAACTAATATAACAGGAATAACGATATCTGGCGATAAAATACACATTATGTAAATGATTAAAACTAAAAAACGAGCGAAACTAATACAAATTCAAACTGCAATAACAAGAATAATGATGTCTGGAGAGAAACTACACCTTATATAAATGATGAAAACTAAAAAACGAGCGAAACTAATACAAATTCAAACTGCAATAACAGGAAAATACGTCTGGAGAGAAACTACACCTTATATAAATGATTAAAACTAAAAAACGATGGAAACTAATACAAATTCAAACTACTATAACAGGAATAATGATTTCTGGAGAGAAACTATACCTTATATAAATAATTAAAACAAAAAACGGGCGAAACTTATGCTTATTCATACTACTATAACAGGAATAAAGATGCCTGGAGAGAAATTACACTTTTTATAAATGATAAAAACTAAAAAACGAGCGAAACTAATACACATTCAAACTGCTATAACAGGAATAACTATGTTTGGAGAGAAACAACACCTTATATTCATGAATAAAACTAAAAAACGAGCGAAACAAATAAAAATTCAAACTACTATAACTGGAATAATGATGTCTGGAGAGAAACTACACCTTATATAAATAATTAAACCTTAAATACGGGCGAAACTAACACAAATTTAAACTACTATATCAAGAATAACGATGTCTGGAGAGATACTACACCTTATATAAATGATTAATACTAAAAAACGATCGAAACTAATACAAATTCAAACTACTACAACAGGAATAATGATTTCTTGAGAGAAACTGAATCATTTGTAAATGATTAAACTAAAAAACGAGCGAAATTATACACAAATTAAAACTACTATAACAGGAATAACGATGTCTGGAGAGGAACTACACCTTATATAATTGATTAAAACTAAAAAAATTAGCGAAACTAATAAAAATTCAAACTAATATAACAGGAATAACGATATCTGGCGATAAAATACACATTATGTAAATGATTAAAACTAAAAAACGAGCGAAACTAATACAAATTCAAGCTGCAATAACAAGAATAACGATGTCTGGAGAGAAACTACACCTTATATAAATGATGAAAACTAAAAAACGAGCGAAACTAATACAAATTTAAACTGCAATAACAGGAAAATACGTCTGGAGAGAAACTGCACCATATATAAATGATTAAAACTAAAAACCGAGCGAAACTAATACAAATTCATGCTTCTATAACAGCTATAACGACGTCAGGAGGGAAACTACACCTTATATAAATGATTAAAACTAAAAAACGATGGAAACTTATACAAATTCAAACTACTATAACAGGAATAATGATTTCTGGAGAGAAACTATACCTTATATAAATAATTAAAACAAAAAACGGGCGGAACTTATGCTTATTCATACTACTATAACAGGAATAACGATGCCTGGAGAGAAATTGCACTTTTCATAAATGATAAATCTAAAAAACGAGCGAAATTAATACACATTCAAACTGCTATAACAGGAATAACTATGTTTGGAGAGAAACAACACCTTATATTCATGAATAAAACTAAAAAACGAGCGAAACAAATAAAAATTCAAACTACTATAACTGGAATAATGATGTCTGGAGAGAAACTACACCTTATATAAATAATTAAACCTTAAATACGGGCGAAACTAACACAAATTTAAACTACTATATCAAGAATAACGATGTCTGGAGAGATACTTCACCACATATAAATGATTAATACTAAAAAACGATCGAAAAAATACAAATTCAAATTACTATAACAGGAATAAAGATTCCTGGAGAGAAACTGAATCATGTATAAATGATTAAACTAAAAAACGAGCGAAATTAATACAAATTCAAAAACCTATAAAATGAAAAACGAAGTCTGGAGAGAAACTACACCTTATATTAAAGATTAAAACTAAATAACGAGCGAAACTAATACTAATTCAAACTACTATAACAGAAATAACGATGTCTGGAGAGAAGGAACACCTTATATAAATGATTAAATCTAAAAAACGAGCGAAACTATTAAAAATTCAAGCTACTATAACAGGAATAATGATGTTTGGAGAGAAACTACACATTATATAAATGATTAAAACTAAAAAACGAGCGAAATTTATACACATTCAATCTTCTAAAACAAGACTAATGATTTCTGGAGAGAAACTACACTTATATAAATGATTAAAACAAAAAACGAGCGAAATTAATACAAATTCAAACTGCAATAACAAGAATAACGATTTCTGGAGAGAAACTTCACCTTATATAAATGATTAAAACTTAAAAACGGGCGAAACTAACACAAATTTAAACTACTATAACAGAAATATTGATGTCTGAAGAGATACTTCAACTTATTGTAATGATTAAAACTAAAAAACGATCGAAACTAACACAAATACAAAATACTAAACAGGAATAATTTTCCTATAGAGAAACTACACCTTATATAAATAATTAAAACTAAAAAACGGGCGAAACTAACAAAAATTCAATCTACTATAACAGGAATAACGATTTCTGGAGAGAAACTACACCTTATATAAATGATTAAAACTAAAAAACGAGCGAAACTAATACAAATTCAAACTACTACAACAGGAATAACGATATCGGAAATGAAACAACACCATATATTAATTATAAAAACTAAAAAAGAGCGTAAATAATACATATTCAAAGTGCATTAACAGGAATAATGATTTCTGGAGAGAAACTACGCCATATATAAGTGATTAAAACTAAAAAACGAGTGAAACTAATACAATTACAAAATACTAAAACAGGAATAATGTATTCTGGAGAGAAACTACAATTACATAAATGATTAAAACAAAAAACGAGCGAAATTAATACAAATTCAAACTGCAATAACAGGAATAACGATGTCTGGGGAGAAACTACACCTTATATAAATGATGAAAACTAAAAAACGAGCGAAACTAATACAAATTCAAACTGCAATAACAGGAGAATACGTCTGGAGAGAAACTAAACCAAATATAAATGATTAAAACTAAAAAACGAGCGAAACTAATACAAATTCAAACTACTATAACAGGAATAATGATTTCTGGAGGGAAACTCTACCATATATAAATAATTAAAACAACAAACCGGGCGAAACTTATGCAAATTCATATTGTTATAAAGGAATAACGATGTCTGGAGAGAAATTACCCTTTTCATAAATGATAAAAACTAAAAAACGAGCGAAACTAATACAAATTCAAACTACTATAACAGGAAAAACCATGTTTGGAGAGAAGCAACACTTTATATAAATGATTAAAACTAAAAAACGAGCGAAACTAATAAAAATTCAAGCTACTATAACAGGAATAATGATGTCTGGAGAGAATCTACACCTTATATAAATAATTAAACCTTAAATACGGGCGAAACTAACACAAATTTAAACTACTATATCAAGAATAACGATGTCTGGAGAGATACTACACCTTATATAAATGATTAATACTAAAAAACGATCGAAACTAATACAAATTCAAACTACTACAACAGGAGTAATGATTTCTTGAGAGAAACTGAATCATGAATAAATGATTAAACTAAAAAACGAGCGAAATTAATACAAATTATAACTACTATAACAGGAATAACGATGTCTGGAGAGGAACTACACCTTATATAATTGATTAAAACTAAAAAAATTAGCGAAACTAATAAAAATTCAAACTAATATAACAGGAATAACGATATCTGGCGATAAAATACACATTATGTAAATGATTAAAACTAAAAAACGAGCGAAACTAATACAAATTCAAACTGCAATAACAAGAATAACGATGTCTGGAGAGAAACTACACCATATATAAATGATGAAAACTAAAAAACTAGCGAAACTAATACAAATTCAAACTGCAATAACAGGAAAATACGTCTGGAGAGAAACTGCACCATATATAAATGATTAAAACTAAAAAACGAGCGAAACTAATACAAATTCATGCTTCTATAACAGCTATAACGACGTCAGGAGGGAAACTACACCTTATATAAATGATTAAAACTAAAAAACGATGGAAACTAATACAAATTCAAACTACTATAACAGGAATAATGATTTCTGGAGAGAAACTATACCTTATATAAATAATTAAATCAAAAAACGGGCGAAACTTATGCTTATTCATACAACTATAACAGGAATAAAGATGCCTGGAGAGAAATTACACTTTTCATAAATGATAAAAACTAAAAAACGAGCGAAACTAATACACATTCAAACTGCTATAACAGGAATAACTATGTTTGGAGAGAAACAACACCTTATATTCATGAATAAAACTAAAAAACGAGCGAAACAAATAAAAATTCAAACTACTATAACTGGAATAATGATGTCTGGAGAGAAACTACACCTTATATAAATAATTAAACCTTAAATACGGGCGAAACTAACACAAATTTAAACTACTATATCAAGAATAACGATGTCTGGAGAGATACTACACCTTATATAAATGATTAATACTAAAAAACGATCGAAAGTAATACAAATTCAAACTACTACAACAGGAATAATGATTTCTTGAGAGAAACTGAATCATGTATAAATGATTAAACTAAAAAACGAGCGAAATTATACACAAATTAAAACTACTATAACAGGAATAACGATGTCTGGAGAGGAACTACACCTTATATAATTGATTAAAACTAAAAAAATTAGCGAAACTAATAAAAATTCAAACTAATATAACAGGAATAACGATATCTGGCGATAAAATACACATTATGTAAATGATTAAAACTAAAAAACGAGCGAAACTAATACAAATTCAAGCTGCAATAACAAGAATAACGATGTCTGGAGAGAAACTACACCTTATATAAATGATGAAAACTAAAAAACGAGCGAAACTAATACAAATTTAAACTGCAATAACAGGAAAATACGTCTGGAGAGAAACTGCACCATATATAAATGATTAAAACTAAAAACCGAGCGAAACTAATACAAATTCATGCTTCTATAACAGCTATAACGACGTCAGGAGGGAAACTACTCCTTATATAAATTATTAAAACTAAAAAACGATGGAAACTTATACAAATTCAAACTACTATAACAGGAATAATGATTTCTGGAGAGAAACTATACCTTATATAAATAATTAAAACAAAAAACGGGCGAAACTTATGCTTATTCATACTACTATAACAGGAATAACGATGCCTGGAGAGAAATTACACTTTTCATAAATGATAAAAACTAAAAAACGAGCGAAATTAATACACATTCAAACTGCTATAACAGGAATAACTATGTTTGGAGAGAAACAACACCTTATATTCATGAATAAAACTAAAAAACGAGCGAAACAAATAAAAATTCAAACTACTATAACTGGAATAATGATGTCTGGAGAGAAACTACACCTTATATAAATAATTAAACCTTAAATAAGGGCGAAACTAACACAAATTTAAACTACTATATCAAGAATAACGATGTCTGGAGAGACATTTCACCATATATAAATGATTAATACTAAAAAACGATCGAAACTAATACAAATTCAAACTACTATAACAGGAATATGATTTCTGGAGAGAAACTGAATCATGTATAAATGATTAAACTAAAAAACGAGCGAAATTAATACAAATTCAAATACCTATAAAATGAAAAACGAAGTCTGGAGAGAAACTCCACCTTATATTAAAGATTAAAACTAAATAACGAGCGAAACTAATACTAATTCAAACTACTATAACAGAAATAACGATGTCTGGAGAGAAGCAACACCTTATATAAATGATTAAATCTAAAAAACGAGCGAAACTATTAAAAACTCAAGCTACTATAACAGGAATAATGATGTCTGGAGAGAAACTACACATTATATAAATGATTAAAACTAAAAAACGAGCGAAATTTATACACATTCAATCTTCTAAAACAAGACTAATGATTT
This sequence comes from Tanypteryx hageni, assembly GCA_028673005.1. Lineage (NCBI taxonomy): Eukaryota > Metazoa > Arthropoda > Insecta > Odonata > Petaluridae > Tanypteryx > Tanypteryx hageni. Next base: position 14,713,840 of record CM054120.1, on the reverse strand, counting down.
CTGGAGAGAAACTAAATCTTATATAAATGATTAAAACTTAAAAAAGAGCGAAACTAATACAAATTCAAACTACTATAACTGGAATAATGATTTCTGGAGAGAAACTGAATCTTATATAAATGATTAAACTAAAAAACGAGCGAAATTAATACAAATTAAAACTACTATAACAGGAATAACGATGTCTGGAGAGGAACTACACCTTATATAATTGATTAAAACAAAAAAACTAGCGAAACTAATAAAAATTCCAACTACTTTAACAGGAATTATGATTTCTGGAGAGAAACTCTACCTAATATAAATAATTAAAACTAAAAAACGGGCGAAACTTATGCAAATTCATACTACTATAACAGGAATAAAGATGTCTGGAGAGAAATTACACATTTCATAAACTAATACAAATTCAAACTGCAAAAACAGGAATAACGATGTCTGGGGAGAAACTACACCTTATATAAATGATGAAAACTAAAAAACGAGCGAAACTATTACAAATTCAAACTGTAATAACAGGAAAATACATCTGGAGAGAAACTACACCATATATAAATTATTAAAACTAAAAAACGAGCGAAACTAATACAAATTCAAACTACTATAACAGGAATAACCATGTTTGGAGAAAAACAACACCTTATATAAATGATTAAACTAAAAAACGATCGAAACTAATACAAATTCAAACTACTATAACAGGAATAATGATTTCTGGAGAGAAACTGAATCACGTATAAATCATTAAACTAAAAAACGAGCGAAATTAATACAAATTCAACAAAAATATAAAATGAAAAACGAAGTCTGGAGAGAAACTACACCTTATATTAAAAATTAAAACTAAATAACGAGCGAAACTAATACAAATTAAAACTACCATAACAGGAATAACGATGTCTGGAGAGAAACAACACCTTATATAAATGATTAAATCTAAAAAACGAGCGAAACTAATGCAAATTCAAACTACTATAACAGAAATAACGATGTCTGGAGAGAAACAACACAATATACTAATTATAAAAACTAAAAAACGAGCGTAACTAATACATATTCATCGTGCAATAACAGGAATAATGATTTCTGGAGAGAAACGACACCATATATAAGTGATTAAAACTACAAAACGAGCGCAACTGATACAATTACAAAATACTATAACAGGAATAATGATTTCTGGAGAGAAACTACACTTATATAAATGATTAAAACAAAAAACGAGCGAAATTAATACAAATTCAAACTGCAATAACAAGAATAACGATTTCTGGAGAGAAACTACACCTTATATAAATGATTATAACAAAAAAACGAGGGAAACTAATTTAAATTCAAACTGCAATAACAGGAATAACGATGTCTGGAGAAAAACTATACTATATATAAAATATTAAATCTAAAAAACGAGCGAAACTAAAACAAATTCAAACTGCAATAACAAGAATAACAATTTCTGGAGAGAAACTACACCTTATATAAATGATTATAACCATAAAACGAGGGAAACTAATTCAAATTCAAACTACAATAACAAGAATAACGATGTCTGGAGAGAAACTACAATATATATAAATGATTAAAACAAAAAAACGAGGGAAACTAATACTAATTCAAACTACTATAACAGGAATACTGATTTCTGTAGAGAAACTACAACTTATTTAAATAATTAAAACTAAAAATCGAGCGAAACTAGTACAAAAACAATCTACTATAACAGGAATAACGATATCTGCAGAGAAATTACACTTTATATAAATTAATAGAACCTTAAAACGAGCGAAATTAATACCAATTCAAACTACTATAAATGGAATAATGATTTCTGGAGAGAAACTTCACCTTATATAAATGATTAAAATTAAAATACGAGCGAAACTAATACAAATTTAAACTACTATAACAGGAATAACGATGTCTGGAGAGAGACAACACCTTATATAAGTTATTAAATCTAAAAAACGAGCATGACTAATACATATTCAATCTGCAATAACAGGAATAAAGATTTCTGGAGAGAAACTAAATTTTATATAAATGAATAAAACTAAAAAACGAGCGAAATTAATACAAATTCCAAAAACTATAAAATGAAAAACGAAGTCTGGTGAGAAACTACACCTTATATTTAAGATTAAAACTAAATAACGAGCGAAACTAATACAAATTCAAACTACTATAACAGGAATAATGATTTCTGGAGAGAAACTATACCTTATATAAATAATTAAAACAAAAAACGGGCGAAACTTATGCTTATTCATACTACTATAACAGGAATAAAGATGCCTGGAGAGAAATTACACTTTTTATAAATGATAAAAACTAAAAAACGAGCGAAACTAATACACATTTAAACTGCTATAACAGGAATAACTATGTTTGGAGAGAAACAACACCTTATATTCATGAATAAAACTAAAAAACGAGCGAAACAAATAAAAATTCAAACTACTATAACTGGAATAATGATGTCTGGAGAGAAACTACACCTTATATAAATAATTAAACCTTAAATACGGGCGAAACTAACACAAATTTAAACTACTATATCAAGAATAACGATGTCTGGAGAGATACTACACCTTATATAAATGATTAATACTAAAAAACGATCGAAACTAATACAAATTCAAACTACTACAACAGGAATAATGATTTCTTGAGAGAAACTGAATCATTTGTAAATGATTAAACTAAAAAACGAGCGAAATTATACACAAATTAAAACTACTATAACAGGAATAACGATGTCTGGAGAGGAACTACACCTTATATAATTGATTAAAACTAAAAAAATTAGCGAAACTAATAAAAATTCAAACTAATATAACAGGAATAACGATATCTGGCGATAAAATACACATTATGTAAATGATTAAAACTAAAAAACGAGCGAAACTAATACAAATTCAAGCTGCAATAACAAGAATAACGATGTCTGGAGAGAAACTACACCTTATATAAATGATGAAAACTAAAAAACGAGCGAAACTAATACAAATTTAAACTGCAATAACAGGAAAATACGTCTGGAGAGAAACTGCACCATATATAAATGATTAAAACTAAAAACCGAGCAAAACTAATACAAATTCATGCTTCTATAACAGCTATAACGACGTCAGGAGGGAAACTACACCTTATATAAATGATTAAAACTAAAAAACGATGGAAACTTATACAAATTCAAACTACTATAACAGGAATAATGATTTCTGGAGAGAAACTATACCTTATATAAATAATTAAAACAAAAAACGGGCGGAACTTATGCTTATTCATACTACTATAACAGGAATAACGATGCCTGGAGAGAAATTGCACTTTTCATAAATGATAAATCTAAAAAACGAGCGAAATTAATACACATTCAAACTGCTATAACAGGAATAACTATGTTTGGAGAGAAACAACACCTTATATTCATGAATAAAACTAAAAAACGAGCGAAACAAATAAAAATTCAAACTACTATAACTGGAATAATGATGTCTGGAGAGAAACTACACCTTATATAAATAATTAAACCTTAAATACGGGCGAAACTAACACAAATTTAAACTACTATATCAAGAATAACGATGTCTGGAGAGATACTTCACCACATATAAATGATTAATACTAAAAAACGATCGAAACTAATACAAATTCAAATTACTATAACAGGAATAATGATTCCTGGAGAGAAACTGAATCATGTATAAATGATTAAACTAAAAAACGAGCGAAATTAATACAAATTCAAAAACCTATAAAATGAAAAACGAAGTCTGGAGAGAAACTACACCTTATATTAAAGATTAAAACTAAATAACGAGCGAAACTAATACTAATTCAAACTACTATAACAGAAATAACGATGTCTGGAGAGAAGGAACACCTTATATAAATGATTAAATCTAAAAAACGAGCGAAACTATTAAAAATTCAAGCTACTATAACAGGAATAATGATGTTTGGAGAGAAACTACACATTATATAAATGATTAAAACTAAAAAACGAGCGAAATTTATACACATTCAATCTTCTAAAACAAGACTAATGATTTCTGGAGAGAAACTACACTTATATAAATGATTAAAACAAAAAACGAGAGAAATTAATACAAATTCAAACTGCAATAACAAGAATAACGATTTCTGGAGAGAAACTTCACCTTATATAAATGATTAAAACTTAAAAACGGGCGAAACTAACACAAATTTAAACTACTATAACAGAAATATTGATGTCTGAAGAGATACTTCAACTTATTGTAATGATTAAAACTAAAAAACGATCGAAACTAACACAAATACAAAATACTAAACAGGAATAATTTTCCTATAGAGAAACTACACCTTATATAAATAATTAAAACTAAAAAACGGGCGAAACTAACAAAAATTCAATCTACTATAACAGGAATAACGATTTCTGGAGAGAAACTACACCTTATATAAATGATTAAAACTAAAAAACGAGCGAAACTAATACAAATTCAAACTACTACAACAGGAATAACGATATCGGAAATGAAACAACACCATATATTAATTATAAAAACTAAAAAAGAGCGTAAATAATACATATTCAAAGTGCATTAACAGGAATAATGATTTCTGGAGAGAAACTACGCCATATATAAGTGATTAAAACTAAAAAACGAGTGAAACTAATACAATTACAAAATACTAAAACAGGAATAATGTATTCTGGAGAGAAACTACAATTACATAAATGATTAAAACAAAAAACGAGCGAAATTAATACAAATTCAAACTGCAATAACAGGAATAACGATGTCTGGGAATCGAAACTAATACAAATTCAAACTACTACAACAGGAATAATGATTTCTTGAGAGAAACTGAATCATGAATAAATGATTAAACTAAAAAACGAGCGAAATTAATACAAATTAAAACTACTATAACAGGAATAACGATGTCTGGAGAGGAACTACACCTTATATAATTGATTAAAACTAAAAAAATTAGCGAAACAAATAAAAATTCAAACTAATATAACAGGAATAACGATATCTGGCGATAAAATACACATTATGTAAATGATTAAAACTAAAAAACGAGCGAAACTAATACAAATTCAAACTGCAATAACAAGAATAACGATGTCTGGAGAGAAACTACACCATATATAAATGATGAAAACTAAAAAACTAGCGAAACTAATACAAATTCAAACTGCAATAACAGGAAAATACGTCTGGAGAGAAACTGCACCATATATAAATGATTAAAACTAAAAAACGAGCGAAACTAATACAAATTCATGCTTCTATAACAGCTATAACGACGTCAGGAGGGAAACTACACCTTATATAAATGATTAAAACTAAAAAACGATGGAAACTAATACAAATTCAAACTACTATAACAGGAATAATGATTTCTGGAGAGAAACTATACCTTATATAAATAATTAAATCAAAAAACGGGCGAAACTTATGCTTATTCATACAACTATAACAGGAATAAAGATGCCTGGAGAGAAATTACACTTTTCATAAATGATAAAAACTAAAAAACGAGCGAAACTAATACACATTCAAACTGCTATAACAGGAATAACTATGTTTGGAGAGAAACAACACCTTATATTCATGAATAAAACTAAAAAACGAGCGAAACAAATAAAAATTCAAACTACTATAACTGGAATAATGATGTCTGGAGAGAAACTACACCTTATATAAATAATTAAACCTTAAATACGGGCGAAACCAACACAAATTTAAACTACTATATCAAGAATAACGATGTCTGGAGAGATACTACACCTTATATAAATGATTAATACTAAAAAACGATCGAAAGTAATACAAATTCAAACTACTACAACAGGAATAATGATTTCTTGAGAGAAACTGAATCATGTATAAATGATTAAACTAAAAAACGAGCGAAATTATACACAAATTAAAACTACTATAACAGGAATAACGATGTCTGGAGAGGAACTACACCTTATATAATTGATTAAAACTAAAAAAATTAGCGAAACTAATAAAAATTCAAACTAATATAACAGGAATAACGACATCTGGCGATAAAATACACATTATGTAAATGATTAAAACTAAAAAACGAGCGAAACTAATACAAATTCAAGCTGCAATAACAAGAATAACGATGTCTGGAGAGAAACTACACCTTATATAAATGATGAAAACTAAAAAACGAGCGAAACTAATACAAATTTAAACTGCAATAACAGGAAAATACGTCTGGAGAGAAACTGCACCATATATAAATGATTAAAACTAAAAACCGAGCGAAACTAATACAAATTCATGCTTCTATAACAGCTATAACGACGTCAGGAGGGAAACTACACCTTATATAAATTATTAAAACTAAAAAACGATGGAAACTTATACAAATTCAAACTACTATAACAGGAATAATGATTTCTGGAGAGAAACTATACCTTATATAAATAATTAAAACAAAAAACGGGCGAAACTTATGCTTATTCATACTACTATAACAGGAATAACGATGCCTGGAGAGAAATTACACTTTTCATAAATGATAAAAACTAAAAAACGAGCGAAATTAATACACATTCAAACTGCTATAACAGGAATAACTATGTTTGGAGAGAAACAACACCTTATATTCATGAATAAAACTAAAAAACGAGCGAAACAAATAAAAATTCAAACTACTATAACTGGAATAATGATGTCTGGAGAGAAACTACACCTTATATAAATAATTAAACCTTAAATAAGGGCGAAACTAACACAAATTTAAACTACTATATCAAGAATAACGATGTCTGGAGAGACATTTCACCATATATAAATGATTAATACTAAAAAACGATCGAAACTAATACAAATTCAAACTACTATAACAGGAATATGATTTCTGGAGAGAAACTGAATCATGTATAAATGATTAAACTAAAAAACGAGCGAAATTAATACAAATTCAAATACCTATAAAATGAAAAACGAAGTCTGGAGAGAAACTCCACCTTATATTAAAGATTAAAACTAAATAACGAGCGAAACTAATACTAATTCAAACTACTATAACAGAAATAACGATGTCTGGAGAGAAGCAACACCTTATATAAATGATTAAATCTAAAAAACGAGCGAAACTATTAAAAATTCAAGCTACTATAACAGGAATAATGATGTCTGGAGAGAAACTACACATTATATAAATAATTAAAACTAAAAAACGAGCGAAATTTATACACATTCAATCTTCTAAAACAAGACTAATGATTTCTGGAGAGAAACTAAATCTTATATAAATGATTAAAACTTAAAAAAGAGCGAAACTAATAAAAATTCAAACTACTATAACTGGAATAATGATTTCTGGAGAGAAACTGAATCTTATATAAATGATTAAACTAGAAAACGAGCGAAATTAATACAAATTAAAACTACTATAACAGGAATAACGATGTCTGGAGAGGAACTACACCTTATATAATTGATTAAAACAAAAAAACTAGCGAAACTAATAAAAATTCCAACTACTTTAACAGGAATTATGATTTCTGGAGAGAAACTTTACCTAATATAAATAATTAAAACTAAAAAACGGGCGAAACTTATGCAAATTCATACTACTATAACAGGAATAAAGATGTGTGGAGAGAAATTACACATTTCATAAACTAATACAAATTCAAACTGCAAAAACAGGAATAACGATGTCTGGGGAGAAACTACACCTTATATAAATGATGAAAACTAAAAAACGAGCGAAACTATTACAAATTCAAACTGTAATAACAGGAAAATACATCTGGAGAGAAACTACACCATATATAAATTATTAAAACTAAAAAACGAGCGAAACTAATACAAATTCAAACTACTATAACAGGAATAACCATGTTTGGAGAAAAACAACACCTTATATAAATGATTAAAACTAAAAAACGATCGAAACTAATACAAATTCAAACTACTATAACAGGAATAATGATTTCTGGAGAGAAACTGAATCACGTATAAATCATTAAACTAAAAAACGAGCGAAATTAATACAAATTCAACAAAAATATAAAATGAAAAACGAAGTCTGGAGAGAAACTACACCTTATATTAAAAATTAAAACTAAATAACGAGCGAAACTAATACAAATTAAAACTACTATAACAGGAATAACGATGTCTGGAGAGAAACAACACCTTATATAAATGATTAAATCTAAAAAACGAGCGAAACTAATGCAAATTCAAACTACTATAACAGAAATAACGATGTCTGGAGAGAAACAACACAATATACTAATTATAAAAACTAAAAAACGAGCGTAACTAATACATATTCATCGTGCAATAACAGGAATAATGATTTCTGGAGAGAAACGACACCATATATAAGTGATTAAAACTACAAAACGAGCGCAACTGATACAATTACAAAATACTATAACAGGAATAATGATTTCTGGAGAGAAACTACACTTATATAAATGATTAAAACAAAAAACGAGCGAAATTAATACAAATTCAAACTGCAATAACAAGAATAACGATTTCTGGAGAGAAACTACACCTTATATAAATGATTATAACAAAAAAACGAGGGAAACTAATTTAAATTCAAACTGCAATAACAGGAATAACGATGTCTGGAGAAAAACTATACTATATATAAAATATTAAATCTAAAAAACGAGCGAAACTAAAACAAATTCAAACTGCAATAACAAGAATAACAATTTCTGGAGAGAAACTACACCTTATATAAATGATTATAACCATAAAACGAGGGAAACTAATTCAAATTCAAACTACAATAACAAGAATAACGATGTCTGGAGAGAAACTACAATATATATAAATGATTAAAACAAAAAAACGAGGGAAACTAATACTAATTCAAACTACTATAACAGGAATACTGATTTCTGTAGAGAAACTACACCTTATTTAAATAATTAAAACTAAAAATCGAGCGAAACTAGTACAAAAACAATCTACTATAACAGGAATAACGATATCTGCAGAGAAATTACACTTTATATAAATTAATAGAACCTTAAAACGAGCGAAATTAATACCAATTCAAACTACTATAAATGGAATAATGATTTCTGGAGAGAAACTTCACCTTATATAAATGATTAAAATTAAAATACGAGCGAAACTAATACAAATTTAAACTACTATAACAGGAATAACGATGTCTGGAGAGAGACAACACCTTATATAAGATATTAAATCTAAAAAACGAGCATGACTAATACATATTCAATCTGCAATAACAGGAATAAAGATTTCTGGAGAGAAACTAAATTTTATATAAATGAATAAAACTAAAAAACGAGCGAAATTAATACAAATTCCAAAAACTATAAAATGAAAAACGAAGTCTGGTGAGAAACTACACCTTATATTTAAGATTAAAACTAAATAACGAGCGAAACTAATACAAATTCAAACTACTATAACAGGAATAATGATGTCTGGAGAGAAACTATACCTTATATAAATAATTAAAACAAAAAACGGGCGAAACTTATGCTTATTCATACTACTATAACAGGAATAACGATGCCTGGAGAGAAATTACACTTTTCATAAATGATAAAAACTAAAAAACGAGCGAAACTAATACACATTCAAACTGCTATAACAGGAATAACTATGTTTGGAGAGAAACATCACCTTATATTAATGAATAAAACTAAAAAACGAGCGAAACAAATAAAAATTCAAACTACTATAACTGGAATAATGATGTCTGGAGAGAAACTACACCTTATATAAATAATTAAACCTTAAATACGGGCGAAACTAACACAAATTTAAACTACTATATCAAGAATAACGATGTCTGGAGAGATACTTCACCATATATAAATGATTAATACTAAAAAACGATCGAAACTAATACAAATTCAAACTACTCTAACAGGAATAACGATGTCTGGAAAGGAACTACACATTATGTAAATAATTAAAACTAAAAAACTAGCGAAACTAATACAAATTCAAACAGCAGTAACAGGAATAACGATGTCTGGAGAGAAATTAAATATTTCATAAATGATAAAAACAAAAAACGAGCGAAACTAATACAAATTCAAACTACTATAACAGGAATAACTATGTGTGGAGAGAAACAACACCTTTTATAAATGATTAAAATAAAATAACGAGCGAAACTAATAAAAAATTCAAGCTACTCTAACAGGAGTAATGTTGTCTGGAGAGAATCTTCAGCTTATATAAATAATTAAACCTTAAATACTGGCGAATCTAACACAAATGTAAACTACCATATCAAGAATAACGATGTCTGGAGAGATACTACACCTTATATAAATGATTAATTCTAAAAAACGATCGAAACTAATACAAATTCCAACTACTATAACAGGAATAATGATTTCTGGAGAGAAACTGAATCATATACATATGATTAAACTAAAAAACGAGCGAAATTAATACAAATTAAAACTACTATAACAGGAATAACGATGTCTGGAGAGGAACTGCACCTTATATAATTGATTATAACTAAAAAAATTAGCTAAACTAATAAAAATTCCAACTACTATAACAGGAATAACGATATCTGGAGAGAAAATACACATTATGTAAATGATTAAAACTAAAAAACGAGCGAAACTAATACAAATTCAAACTGCAATAACAAGAATAACGATGTCTGGAGAGAAACTATACCTTATATAAATGATGAAAACTAAAAAACGAGCGATACTAATACAAATTCAAACTGCAATAACAGGAAAATAGGTCTGGAGAGAAACTGCACCACATATAAATGTATAAAGCTAAAAAACTAGCGAAACTAATACAAATTCATGCTTCTATAACAGCTCTAACGACGTCAGGAGGGAAACTACACCTTATATAAATGATTAAAACTAAAAAACGATGGAAAATGATACAAATTCAAACTACTATAACAGGAATAATGATTTCTGGAGAGAAACTACACCTTAAATAAATGATTAAAACTAAAAAACGATGGAAACTTATGCAAATTCATACTACTATGAAGGAATCACGATGTCTGGAGAGATATTACAACTTTCATAAATGATAAAAACTAAAAAACGAGCGAAACTAATACAAATTCAAACTACAAAAACATGAATAACTATGTTTGGAGAGAAACAACACCTTATCTTAATGATTAAAACTAAAAAACGAGCGAAACTAATACAAATTCAAACTGCAATAACAAGAATAACGATGTCTGGAGAGAAACTACACTTTATATAAATGATTAAAACTAAAAAACGAGCGAAACTAATACAAATTCAAACTACTATAACAGGAAAAACGATGTTTGGAGAGAAACTACACTTTATATTAATGATTAAAACTAAAAAACGAACGAAACTATTACAAACTCAAGCTGCAATAACAGGAGTAACGAGGTCTGGATAGAAACTACACATTATATAAATGATTAAAACTAAAAAACGAGCGAAACGTATACAAATTCAAACTACTATAACAGGAATAATGATGTCTGGAGAGAAACTACACATTATATAAATAATTAAAACTAAAAAACGAGCGAAATTTATACACATTCAATCTTCTAAAAGAAGAATAATGATTTCTGGAGAGAAACTAAATCTTATATAAATGATTAAAACAAAAAACGAGCGAAATTAATACAAATTCAAACTACAATAACAAGAATAATGATTTCTGGAGAGAAACTACACCTTATATAAATGATTATAACCAAAAAACGAGGGAAACTAATTTAAATTCAAACTGCAATAACAGGAATAACGATGTCTGGAGAAAAACTATACTATATATAAATGATTAAAACAAAAAAACGAGGGAAACTAATACAAATTCAAACTACTATAACAGGAATAACGATGTCTGCAGAGAAACTACACCTTATATAAATTAATAGAAATATAATACGAGCGAAACTAATACCAATTCAAACTACTATAAATGGAATAATGATGTCTGAAGTGAAACTACACCTTATATAAATTATTAAAACTAAAAAACGAGCGAAACTAAAACAAATTCAAACTGCAATAACAGGAATAACGATGTCTGGAGAGAAACTACACCTTATATAAAGGATTATAACCAAAAAACGAGGGAAACTAATTCAAATTCAAACTGCAATACCAGGAATAAGGATGTCTGGAGAGAAACTACATTATACATAAATGATTAAAACAAAAAAACGAGGGAAACTAATACAAATTCAAACTACTATAACAGGAATACTGATTTCTGGAGAGAAACTACACCTTATTTAAATAATTAAAACTAAAAATCGAGCGAAACTAGTACAAAAACAATCTACTATAACAGGAATAACGATGTCTGCAGAGAAATTACACCTTATATAAATTAATAGAAGTATAAAACGAGCGAACCTAATACCAATTCAAACTACTATAAATGGAATAATGATTTCTGGAGAGATACTTCACCTTATATAAATGATTAAAACTAAAATACGAGCGAAATTAATACAAATTGAAACTACTATAACAGGAATAACGATGTCTGGAGAGGAACTACACCTTATATAATTGATTAAAACTAAAAAACTAGCGAAACTAATAAAAATTCCAACTACTATAACAGGAATTAAGATTTCTGGAGAGAAACTTCACCTTATATAAATAATTAAAACTAAAAAACGGGCAAAACTTATGCAAATTCATACTACTATAACAGGAATAAAGATGTCTTGATGGAAATTACACATTTCATAAACTAATACAAATTCAAACTACAATAACAGGAATAACGATGTCTGGGGGGAAACTACACCTTATATAAATAATTAAACCTTAAATACGGGCGAAACTAACACAAATTTAAACTACTATATCAAGAATAACGATGTCTGGAGAGATACTTCACCATATATAAATGATTATTACTAAAAAACGATCGAATTTAATATAAATTCAAACTACTATAAAAGGAATAATGATTTCTGGAGAGAAACTGAATCATGTATAAATGATTAAACTAGAAAACGAGCGAAATTAATACAAATTGAAAAACCTATAAAATGAAAAACGAAGTTTGGAGAGAAACTACACCTTATATTAAAGATTAAAACTAAATAACGAGCGAAACTAATACTAATTCAAACTACTATAACAGAAATAACGATGTCTGGAGAGAAACAACACCTTATATAAATGATTAAATCTAAAAAACTAGCGAAACTAATAAAAATTCAAGCTACTATAACAGGAATAATGATGTCTGGAGAGAAACTACACATTATATAAATAATTAAAACTAAAAAACGAGCGAAATTTATACACATTCAATCTTCTAAAAGAAGAATAATGATTTCTGGAGAGAAACTAAATCTTATATAAATGATTAAAACTTAAAAAAGAGCGAAACTAATACAAATTCAAACTACTATAACTGGAATAATGATTTCTGGAGAGAATCTACATCTTATTTTAATAATTAAATCTAAAAAACGTGAGAAACTAATACAAATTCAAACTTTTATAACAGGAATAACGATATCTGGAGAAATACTGCAACTTATATAAATGATAAAAACTAAAAAACGATCGAAACTAATACAAATTCAAACTACTATAACAGGAATAATGATTTCTGGAGAGAAACTGAATCTTATATAAATGATTAAACTAAAAAACGAGCGAAATTAATACAAATTCATGCTGCAATAACAGGAATAACGATGTCTGGAGAGGAACTACACCTTATATAATTGATTAAAACAAAAAAACTAGCGAAACTAATAAAAATTCCAACTACTTTAACAGGAATTATGATTTCTGGAGAGAAACTATACCTAATATAAATAATTAAAACTAAAAAACGGGCGAAACTTATGCAAATTCATACTACTATAAAAGGAATAAAGATGAATGATAAAACTAATAAAAATAGAAGCTACTATAATAATGATGATGTTATATAAACGATTAAAACTAAAAAACGAGCGAAAAAAATACAAATTCATGCTGCAATAACAGGAATAACGACGTCTGGATAGAAACTACACATTATATTAATGATTAAAACTTAAAAACGATCGAAACTTATACAAATTCAAACTACTATAACAGTAATAACGAAGTCTGGAGAGAAATAACACATTTCATAAATGATTAAAACTAAATAATGAGCGAAACTCATACAAATTCAAACAACTATAACAGGAATAACGATATCTGGAGAGGAACTACACCTTATATAATTGGTTAAACTAAAAAACGAGCTACACTAATAAATATTCCCACTACTATAACAGTAATAACGATTACTGGAGAGAAACTACACATTATATAAATGATCAAAACTAAAAAACGAGCGAAATTTATAGATATTCAAAATACTAAAACAAGAATAATGATTTCTGGAGAGAAACTACACCTTATATAAAAGATTAAACTAAAAAACGAGTAAAACTAATACAAATTCAAACTACTATAACAGGAACAACAATGTCTGGAGAGTAGCTACACTTTGTATAAAAGATTAAAACTAAATAACGAGCGAAACTAATAAAAATTCCAACTACTATAACAGGAATTATGATTTCTGGAGAGAAAATATACTTAATATAAACAATTAAAACTAAAAAACGAGCGAAAATAATAAATATTCAATCTACAGTAACAGGAATAACGATGTCTGGAGAGTAACTAAACTTTATATAAATGATTAAAACTAAAAAACTAGCAAAACTAATAAAAATTGAAACTACTATAACAGAAATAACGATGTTTGGAGAGAAACTACACCTTATATAAATTATTAAAACTAAAAAACGAGCGTAACTAATACATATTCAAACTGCAATAACAGGAAGAATGATTTCTGGAGAGAAACTACACATTATATAAATGATTAAAACTAAAAAACGATCGAAACTTATACAAATTCAAACTACTATAACAGTAATAACGTAGTCTGGAGAGAAATAACACCATTCATAAATGATAAAAACTAAATAATGAGCGAAACTCATACAAATTCAAACTACTTTAACAGAAATAACGATGTCTGGAGAGAAACAACACCTTATATTAATTATATTAATTATTAAAACTAAAAAACGAGCGTAACTAATACATATTCAAACTGCAATAACAGGAAGAATGATTTCTGGAGAGAAACTACGCCATATATAAGTGATTAAAACTAAAAAACGAGCGAAACTAATTAAATTCAAACTACTATAACAGAAATAATGATTTCTGTAGAGAAAATAAATCTTATGAAAATGATTAAAATTAAAAAACCATCGAAATTAAAACAAATTAAAAAAACTATAAAATTAAAAACGATGTCTGGAGAGAAACTACACCTTGTATAAAAGATTAATCCTAAATAACGAACGAAACTAATACAAATTCAAACTACTATAACACAAATACAAAATACTAAACAGGAATAATATTTCTGGAGAGAAACTACACCTTATATAAATTATTAAAACTAAAAAACGGGCGAAACTAACACAAATTCAATCTACTATAACAGGAATAACGATTTCTGGAGAGAAACTCCATTTTATATAAATGATTAAAACTAAAAAACGAGTAAAACTACTACAAATTCACACTAATATAACAGGAACAACGATGTCTGAAGTGAAACTTCACCTTAAATAAATTATTAAAACTAAAAAACGAACGAAACTAAAACAAATTCAAACTGCAATAACAAGAATAATGATTTCTGGAGAGAAACTACGCCATATATAAGTGATTAAAACTAAAAAATGAGCGATACTAATACAAACTTCCATCTACTATAACAGGAATAACGATGTCAGGAGAGAAACTACACCTTATATAAATAATTAAAACTAAAAAACGGGCAAAACTAACACAAATTCAATCTACTATAACAGGAATAACGATTTCTGGAGAGAAACTACACCTTATATAAATGATTAAAACTAAAAAACGAGTAAAACTACTACAAATTCACACTAATATAACAGGAACAACGATGTCTGAAGTGAAACTTCACCTTAAATAAATTATTAAAACTAAAAAACGAACGAAACTAAAACAAATTCAAACTGCAATAACAAGAATAATGATTTCTGGAGAGAAACTACGCCATATATAAGTGATTAAAACTAAAAAATGAGCGAAACTAATACAAATTCAATCTACGATAACAGGAATAACGATTTCTGGAGAGAAACTACACATTATATAAATGATTAAAACTAAAATACGAGTAAAACTACTACAAATTCAAACTAATATAACAGGAATAACGATTTTTTGAGAGAATTTACAGCTTATATAAATGATTAAAACTAAAAAACGAGTAAAACTACTACAAATTCACACTAATATAACAGGAACAACGATGTTTGGAGAGAAACTACACCTTATATAAATGATTAAAACTTTAAAACGAGCGAAACTAATACAAATTCAAACTAATATAACAGGAATAACGATGTCTGAAGTGAAACTTCACCTTAAATAAATTATTAAAACTAAAAAACGAACAAAACTAAAACAAATTCAAACTGCAATAACAAGAATAATGATTTCTGGAGAGAAACTACGCCATATATAAGTGATTAAAACTAAAAAATGAGAGAAACTAATACAAACTTCCATCTACTATAACAGGAATAACGATGTCTGGAGAGAAACTACACCTTATATAAATGATTAAAACTAAAAAACGAACGAAATTAATACAAATTCAATCTACGATAACAGGAATAACGATTTTTTGAGAGAATTTACAGTTTATATAAATGATTAAAACTAAAAAACTAGCAAAACTAATAAAAATTCATACTACTATATCAGGAATAATGATTTCTAGAGAGAAATTACACATTTCATAAACTAATACAAATTCAAACTGCAATAACAGGAATAACGATATCTGGGGAGAAACTACGCCTTATATAAATGATGAAAACTAAAAAACGAACGACACTAATACAAATTCAATCTGTAATAACAGGAAAATACGTCTGGAGAGAAACTACACCATATATAAATGATAAAAACTAAAAACGAGCATAACAAATACAAATTCAAACTACTATAGCAGGAAAAATGATTTCTGGGGAGAAACTACACCTTATTTAAATGATTAAAACTAAAAAACGAACAAAATTAATACAAATTCAATCTACGATAACAGGAATAAGGATTTCTGGAGAGAAACTACACATTATATAAATGATTAAAACTAAAAAACGAGTAAAACTACTACATATTCAAACTAATATAACAGGAATAACGATTTTTTGAGAGAATTTACAGCTTATATAAATGATTAAAACTAAAAAACTAGCAAAACTAATAAAAATTCATACCACTATATCAGGAATAATTATTTCTGGAGAGAAACTACACCTTATTTAAATAATTAAATCTCAAAAACGTGAGACACTAATACAAATTCAATCTTTTATAACAGGAATAACGATGTCTGGAGAAATACTACAACTTATATAAATGATTAAAACTAAAAAACGATCGAAACTAATACAAATTCAGTCTACTCTAACAGGAATAATGATTTCTGGTGAGAAACTAAATCTTATGAAAATGATTAAAATTAAAAAATCATCGAAATTAATACAAATTAAAAAAACTATAAAATTAAAAACGATGTCTGGAGAGAAACTACCCCTTATATAAAAGATTAAAACTAAATAACGAACGAAACTAATAAAAATTCAAACTACTATAACACAAATACAATATACTAAACAGGAATAATATTTCTGGAGAGAAACTACACCTTATATAAATAAATAAAACTAAAAAACGGGCGAAACTAACACAAATTCAATCTACTATAACAGGAATAACGATTTCTGGAGAGAAACTACACCTTATATAAATGATTAAAACTAAAAAACGAGTAAAACTACTACAAATTCACACTAATATAACAGGAACAACGATGTCTGGAGAGATACTACACCTTATATAAATGATCAAATCTAAAAAACGAGCGAAATTTATAGATATTCATACTAGAATAACGATGTTTGGAGAGAAACAACACCTTATATAAATGATTAAAACTTTAAAACGAGCGAAACAAATACAAATTCAAACTAATATAACAGGAATAACGATGTCTGAAGTGAAACTTCACCTTAAATAAATTATTAAAACTAAAAAACGAACGAAACTAAAACAAATTCAAACTGCAATAACAGCAATAATGATTTCTGGAGAGAAACTACGCCATATATAAGTGAGTAAAACTGAAAAATGAGCGAAACTAATACAAACTTCCATCTACTATAACAGGAATAACGATGTCTGGAGAGAAACTACACCTTATATAAAGGATTAAAACCTAAAAAAGGGCGAAACTATCACAAATTTAAACTACTATAACAGGAATATTGATGTCTGGAGAGATACTACAACTTATTGTAATGATTAAAACTAAAAAACGATCGAAACTAACACAAATACAAAATACAAAACAGGAATAATATTTCTGGAGAGAAACTACACCTTATATAAATAATTAAAACTAAAAAACGGGCGAAACTAACACAAATTCAATGTACTATAACAGGAAAAACGATTTCTGGAGAGAAACTATACCTTATATAAATGATTAAAACTAAAAAATGAATAAAACTACTTTAAATTCAAACTAATATAACAGGAACAACGATGTCTGGAGAGAAACTACACCTTATATAAATGATCAAAACTAAAAAACGAGCGAAATTTATAGATATTCAAACTACTATAACAGTAATAACGTAGTCTGGAGAGAAATAACACCTTTCATAAATGATAAAAACTAAATAATGAGCGAAATTCATACAAATTCATACTACTTTAATAGAAAAAACGATGTCTGGAGAGAAACAACACCTTATATTAATTATTAAAACTAAAAGACGAGCGTAGCTAATACATATTCAAACTGCAATAACAGGAAGAATGATTTCTGGAGAGAAACTACACCTTATATAAATGATTAAAACTAAAAAACCAGTAAAACTACTACAAATTCACACTAATATAACAGGAACAACGATGTCTGGAGAGAAACTACACCTTATATAAATGATCAAATCTAAAAAACGAGCGAAATTTATAGATATTCTAACTACTATAACAGGAATAACGATGTCTGGAGAGAAATTACACCTTTCATAAATGATAAAAACTAAAAAACGAGCAAAACTAATACAAATTCAAACTACTATAACAGAAATAACGATGATTGGAGAGAAACTACACTTTATATATATGATTAAAACTTTAAAACGGGCGAAACTAATACAAACTCAAACTAATATAACAGGAATAACGATGTCTGTAGTGAAACTACACTTTATATAAATGATTCTAACAAAAAAACGAGGGAAACTAATACAAATTGAAACTGCAATAACAGCGATAACGATGTCTGGAGAGAAACTACATTTTATATAAATGATTATATCATGAAAACGAGGGAAACTAATAAAAATTCAAACTACTATAACAGGAATACTAATTTCTGCAGAGAAATTACACCTTATATTAAAGATTAAAACTAAATACGATCGAAGCTTATACATATTCTAACTACTATAACAGGAATAACGATGTCTGGAGAGAAATTACACCTTTCATAAATGATAAAAACTAAAAAACGATCGAAACTAACACAAATATAAAATACTAAACAGGAATAATGATTTCTGGAGAGAAACTACACCTTATATAAATAATTAAAACTAAAAAACGGGCGAAACTAATCTAAATTCAATCTACTATATCAGGAATAACTATTTCTGGAGAGAAAAAACACTTTATATAAATGATTAAAACTAAAAAACGAGTAAAACTAATACAATTTCAAACTACTATAACAGGAACAACGATGTCTGGAGAGAAACTACACCTTGTATAAATGATTAAAACTAAAGAACGAGCAATTCTAATTCAAATTCAAACTACTATAACAGGAATAACGATATTTGGAGAGGAACTACACCTTATATAATTGATTAAAACTAAAAAACGAGCGAAATTTATAGATATTCATACTACTATAACTAGAATAACGATGTTTGGAGAGAAACTACACATTATATAAATGATTAAAACTTTAAAACGAGCGAAACTAATACAAATTCAAACTAATATAACAGGAATAACGATGTCTGAAGTGAAACTTCACCTTAAATAAATTATTAAAACTAAAAAACGAACGAAACTAAAAAAAATTCAAACTGCAATAACAAGAATAATGATTTCTGGAGAGAAACTACGCCATATATAAGTGATTAAAACTAAAAAATGAGCGAAACTAATACAAATTTCCATCTACTATAACAGGAATAACGATGTCTGGAGAGAAACTACAAATTATATAAATGATTAAAACTAAAAAACGAACGAAATTAATACAAATTCAATCTACGATAACAGGAATAACGATTTCTGGAGAGAAACTACACATTATAAAAATGATTAAAACTAAAAAACGAGTAAAACTACTACAAATTCAATCTGTAATACAAGGAAAATACGTCTGGAGAGATACTACACCATATATAAATGATTAAAACTAAAAACTATCGAAACAAATACAAATTCAATCTACTATAGCAGGAAAAATGATTTCTGGTGAGAAACTACACCTTATATAAATGATTAAAACTAAAAGACGAACGAAATTAATACAAATTCAATCTACTATAACAGGAATAACAATTACTGGAGAGAAACTATACCTTATATAAATGATTAAAACTAAAAAATGAGTAAAACTACTTTAAATTCAAACTAATATAACAGGAACAACGATGTCTGGAGAGAAACTACACATTATATAAATGATAAAAACTAAAAAACGAGCGAAATTTATAGATATTCAAACTACTATAACAGTAATAACGTAGTCTGGAGAGTAATAACACCTTTCATAAATGATAAAAACTAAAAAACGAGCAAAATTAATACAAATTCCAAATACTATAAAATGAAAAACAAAGTCTGGAGAGAAATTACACCTTATATTAAAGATTAAAACTAAATACGATCGAAGCTTATACATATTCTAACTACTATAACAGGAATAACGATGTCTGGAGAGAAATTACACCTTTCATAAATGATAAAAACTAAAAAACGATCGAAACTAATACAAACTCAAACTAATATAACAGGAATGACGATGTCTGTAGTGAAACTACACTTTATATAAATGATTAAAACATAAAAACGAGGGAAACTAATACAAATTCAAACTACTATAACAGAAAAACTGATTTATGGAGAGGATCTACACCTTATTTAAATGATTAAAACTTTAAAACGAGCGAAACTAATACAAATTAACACTACTATAACAGTAATAACGATGTCTGGAGAGAAACTACACTTTATAATAATGATTAAAACTTAAAAACGGGCGAAACTAACACAAATTTAAACTACTATAGCAGGAATATTGATAGCTGGAGAGATACTACACCTTATTGTAATGATTAAAACTAAAAAACGATCGAAACTAACACAAATATAAAATACTAAACAGTAATAATGATTTCTGGAGAGAAACTACACCTTATATAAATAATTAAAACTAAAAAACGGGCGAAACTAATCTAAATTCAATCTACTATAACAGGAATAACTATTTCTGGAGAGAAAAAACACCTTATATAAATGATTAAAACTAAAAAACGAGTAAAACTAATACAATTTCAAACTACTATAACAGGAACAACGATGTCTGGAGAGGAACTACACCTTATATAATTGATTAAAACTAAAAAACGAGTGAAACTAATACAAATTCAAACGACTATAACAGGAATAATGATTTCTGGAGAGAAACTAAATCTTATATAAATGAAATAACCTAAAAAACGAGCGAAACTAATACAATTACAAAATACTAAAACAGGAATAATGATTTCTGGAGAGAAACTACATTTATATAAATGATTAAAACAAAAAACGAGCGAAATTATTACAAATTCAAACTGCAATAACAGGAATAACGATGTCTGGAGAGAAACTTCAACTTATATAAATGATTAAACTAAACAAATAGCGAAACTAATACAAATACAAACTACTATAACAAGAATAACGATTTCTGGAGAGAAACTACACCTTATATAAATGATTAAATCTTTAAAACGATCGAAGCT
This sequence comes from Tanypteryx hageni, assembly GCA_028673005.1. Taxonomy (NCBI): domain Eukaryota; kingdom Metazoa; phylum Arthropoda; class Insecta; order Odonata; family Petaluridae; genus Tanypteryx; species Tanypteryx hageni. Next base: position 14,691,688 of record CM054120.1, on the reverse strand, counting down.
TATACATATTCTAACTACTATAACAGGAATAACGATGTCTGGAAAGAAATTAAACCTTTCATAAATGATAAAAACTAAAAAACGAGCGAAACTAATACAAATTCAAACTACTATAACAGAAATAACGATGTCTGGAGAGAAACAACACCTTATATTAATTATTAAAACTGAAAAACGATCGTAACTAATACATATTCAAACTGCAATAACAGGAATAATGATTTCTGGAGAGAAACTACGCCATATATAAGTAATTAAAACTAAAAAACGAGCGAAATTAATAAAATTCAAACTACTATAACAGGAATAACGATGTCTGGAGAGAAACTAAATCTTATATATGAAATAAACTAATAAACGAGCGAAACTAATACAATTACAAATTACTAAACCAGGAATAATGATTTCTGGAGAGAAACTACACTTATATAAATGATTAAAACAAAAAACAAGCGAAAATAATACAAATTCAAACTGCAATAACAGGAATAACGATGTCTGGAGAGAAACTTCACCTTATATAAATGACTAAACAAAAAAAAGAGGGAAACTAATACAAATTCAAACAACTATAAAAGGAATAACGATTTCTAGAGAGAAACTACACCTTACATAAATTATTAAAACTAAAAAACGAGCGAAACTAAAACAAATTCAAACTGCAACAACAGGAATAATGATTTCTGGAGAGAAACTACGCCATATATAAGTGATTAAAACTAAAAAATGAGCGAAACTAATACAAACTTCCATCTACTAAAACAGGAATAACGATGTCTGGAGAGAAACTACACCTTATATAAATGATTAAAACTTAAAAAGGGCGAAACTAACACAAATTTAAACTACTAAAACAGGAATATTGATGTCTGGAGAGATACTACTACTTATTGTAATGATTAAACCTAAAAAACGATCGAAACCAACACAAATACAAAATACTAATTAGGAATAATATTTCTGGAGAGAAACTACACATTATATAAATAATTAAAACTAAAAAACGGGCGAAACTAACACAAATTCAATCTACTATAACAGGAATAACGATTTCTGGAGAGAAACTACACCTTATATAAATGATTAAAACTAAAAAACGAGTAATACTACTACAAATTCATACTAATATAACAGGTACAACGATGTCCGGAGAGAAACTACACCTTATATAAATGATCAAAACTAAAAAACGAGCGAAATTTATAGATATTCATACTACTATAACTAGAATAACGATGTTTGGAGAGAAACTACACATTATATAAATGATTAGAACTAAAAAACGAGCGAAATTAATACAAATTCAAAATACTATAAAATAAAGAACGAGGTCTGGAGAGAAACTACACCTTATTTTAAAGATTAAAACTAAATACGATCGAAGCTTATACATATTCTAACTACTATAACAGGAATAACGATGTCTGGAGAGAAATTACACCTTTCATAAATGATAAAATCTAAAAAACGAGCGAAACTAATAAAAATTCAAACTACTACAACAGAAATAACGATGTCTGGAGGGAAACAACACCTTATATTAATTATTAAAACTGAAAAACGATCGTAACTAATAGATATTCAAACTGCAATAACAGGAATAATGATTTCTGGAGAGAAACTACGCCATATATAGGTAATTAAAACTAAAAAACGAGCGAAATTCATAAAATTCAAACTACTATAACAGGAATAACGATGTCTGGAGAGAAACTACACTTTATATTAATGATTAAAACTTAAAAACGGGCGAAACTAACACAAATTTAAACTACTATAACAGGAATATTGATATCTGGAGAGATACTACACTTTATATTAATGATTAAAACTAAAAAACGATCGAAACTAACACAAATACAAAATACTAAACAGGAATAATAATTTCTGGAGAGAAACTACACCTTATATAAATAATTAAAACTAAAAAACGAGCGAAACTAACCTAAGTTTAATTTACTATAACAGAAATAACTATTTCTGGAGAGAAAAAACACCTTATATAAATGATTAAAACTAAAAAACGAGTAAAACTAATACAAATTCAAACTACTATAACAGGAATACTGATGTCTGGAGAGAAACTACACCTTGTATTAAAGATTAAAACTATAGAACTAGCAATTCTAATTCAAATTCAAATTACTATAACAGGAATAACGATATCTGGAGAGGAACTACACCTTATATAATTGATTAAAACTAAAAAACGAGCGAAACTAATAAAAATTCCAACTACTATAACAGGAATAATCATGTCTGGAGAGAAACTACACCTTATAAAATTGATTAATACTAAAAAACGAGTGAAACTAATACAAATTTAAAATACTATAACAGGAATAATGATTTCTGGAGAGAAACTACAATTATATAAATGATTAAAACAAAAAACGAGCGAAATTAATACAAATCCAAACTGCAATAACAGGAATAACGATGTCTGGAGAGAAACTTCAACTTATATAAATGATTAAACTAAACAAAGAGCGAAACTAATACAAATTCAAACTACTATAAAAAGAATAACGATTTCCGGAGAGAAACTACACCTTATATAAATGATAAAAACTTTAAAACGAGCGAAACTAATACAAACTCAAACTAATATAACAGGAATAACGATGTCTGTAGTAAAACTACACTTTATATAAATGATTATAACCAAAAAACGAGGAAAAATAATACAAATTCAAACTGCAATAACAGGAATAACGATGTCTGGAGAGAAACTACAGTTCATAAAATTGATTAAAACATAAAAACGAGGTAAACTAATACAAATTCAAACTACTATAACAGGAATACTGATTTCTGGAGAGAAACTACACCTTTTTTAAATTATTAAAACTTTAAAACGAGCGAAACTAATACAAATTCAAACTACTATAACAGTAATAACGATGTCTGGAGAGAGACAACACCTGATATAAGTTATTAAAACTAAAAAACGAGCATGACTAATACATATTCAATCTGCAATAACAGGAATAATGATTTCTGGAGAGAAACTAAATCTTATATAAATGATTAAAACTAAAAAAAGAGCGAAACTAATACAAATTCTAACTACTATAACAAAAATAACGATGTCTGGGGAGAAACTACACCTTATATAAATGATTAAAACTTAAAAACGAACGAAATTAATATAAATTCCAACTGCAATAACAGGAATAACGATGTCTTGTGAGAAACTTCACCTTATATAAATGATTAAAACTAAAAAAGAGCGAAACTAATACAAATTCAAACTACTATAACAAGAATAACGATTTCTTGAGAGAATATACAGCTTATATAAATGATTAAAACAAATAAACTAGGAAAACTAATGAAAATTCAAACTACAATAACAGGAATAATAATTTCTGGAGAGAAACTACACCTTATTTAAATAATTAAATCTCAAAAACGTGAGAAACTAATACAAATTCAAACTTTTATAACAGGAATAACGATGTCTGGAGAAATACTACGACTTATATAAATGATTAAACTAAAAAACGAGCGAAATTAATACATATTAAAACTACTATAACAGGAATAACGAAGTCTGGAGAGGAACTACAACTTATATAATTGATTAAAACTGAAAAACTAGCGAAACTAATAAAAATTCCAACTACTATAACAGGAATTATGATATCTGGAAAGAAACTATACCTAATATAAATAAATAAAACTAAAAAACGGGCGTAATTTATACATATTCAAACTACTAAACAAGAGTCATGGTCTCTGGAGAGAAACTAAATCTTATATAAACGATTAAAACAAAAAACGAGCGAAATTAATACAAATTCAAACTGCAATAACAGGAATAACGATGTCTGGAGAGAAGCAACCCCTTGTATAAATGATTAAAACTAAAAAACGAGCGAAACTAATAAAAATTCAAGCTACTATAACAGGAATAATGATGTCTGGAGAGAAACTACACATCATACAAATGATTAAAACTAAAAAACGAGCGAAATTTATACATATTCAAACTACTAAACAAGAGTCATGGTATCTGGAGAGAAACTAAATCTTATATAAACGATTAAAACAAAAAACGAGCGAAATTAATACAAATTCAAACTGCAATAACAGGAATAACGATGTCTGGAGAGAATCTACACCTTATATAAATGATTAAAACTAAAAAACGAGCGAAACTAATACAAATTCAAGCTGCAATAACAGGAACATCGACGTCTGGATAGAAACTACACATTATATAAATGATTAAACTAAAAAAATAGCGAAACTAATTCAAATTCATGCTACTATTACAGGAATAACGATGTCTGGAGAGATATTACACCTTATATAAATGATTAAAACTAGAAAACGAGGGAAACTCATACAAATTTAAACTGCAATAACAAGAATAACGAAGTCTGGAGAGAAATTACACCTTATATAAATGAATAAATCTAAAAAACGAGCGAAACAAATGCATACTCAAACTGCAATAACATAAAACCGATGTCTGGAGAGAAATTACACATTTCATAAATGATAAAAACTAAAAAACGAGCGAAACTAATACAAATTCAAGCTACTATAAAACGAATAACGATGTCTGGAGAGAAACTACACTTAATATAAATGATTAAAACTAAAAAACGAGCGAAGCTAATACAAATTCTAACTATTATAACAGGAATAATGATTTCTGGAGAGAAACTACACATTATATAAATGATTAAAACTAAAAATCGAGCGAAACTAATACAAATTCAAACTACTATAACAGGAATAACGATGTCTGAAGTGAAACTACACATTATATAAATTATTAAAACTAAAAAACGAGCGAAACTAAAACAAATTCGAACTTCAATAACAGGAATAATGATTTCTGGAGAGAAACTATGCCATATATAAGTGATTAAAACTAAAAAATGAGCGAAACTAACACAAACTTCCATCTACTATAACAGAAAAACGATGTCTGGAGAGAAACTACACCTTATATAAATGATTAAAACTTAAAAAAGGGCGAAACTAACACAAATTTAAACTATTATAACAGGAATATTGATGTCTGGAGAGATACCACAACTTATTGTAATGATTAAAACTAAAAAACAATCGAAACTAGCACAAATAAAAAATACTAAACAGAAATAATATTTCTGGAGAGAAACTAAACCTTATATAAATAATTAAAACTAAAAAACGGGCGAAACTAACACAAATTCAATCTACTATAACAGGAATAACGATTTCTGGAGAGTAACTACACCTTATATAAATGATTAAAACTAGAAAACGAGGGAAACTCATACAAATTTAAACTGCAATAACAAGAATAACGAAGTCTGGAGAGAAATTACACCTTATATAAATGATTAAATCTAAAAAACGAGCGAAACAAATGCATATTCAAACTGCAATAACATAAAACCGATGTCTGGAGAGAAATTACACATTTCATAAATGATAAAAACTAAAAAACGAGCGAAACTAATACAAATTCAAGCTACTATAACAGGAATAACGATGTCTGGAGAGAAACTACACTTAATATAAATGATTAAAACTAAAAAACGAGCGAAGCTAATACAAATTCTAACTATTATAACAGGAATAATGATTTCTGGAGAGAAACTACACATTATATAAATGATTAAAACTAAAAATCGAGCGAAACTAATACAAATTCAAACTACTATAACAGGAATAACGATGTCTGAAGTGAAACTACACATTATATAAATTATTAAAACTAAAAAACGAGCGAAACTAAAACAAATTCGAACTTCAATAACAGGAATAATGATTTCTGGAGAGAAACTATGCCATATATAAGTGATTAAAACTAAAAAATGAGCGAAACTAACACAAACTTCCATCTACTATAACAGAAAAACGATGTCTGGAGAGAAACTACACCTTATATAAATGATTAAAACTTAAAAAAGGGCGAAACTAACACAAATTTAAACTATTATAACAGGAATATTGATGTCTGGAGAGATACCACAACTTATTGTAATGATTAAAACTAAAAAACAATCGAAACTAGCACAAATACAAAATACTAAACAGAAATAATATTTCTGGAGAGAAACTAAACCTTATATAAATAATTAAAACTAAAAAATGGGCGAAACTAACACAAATTCAATCTACTATAACAGGAATAACGATTTCTGGAGAGTAACTACACCTTATATAAATGATTAAAACTAAAAAACGAGTAAAACTACTACAAATTCACACTAATAAAACAGGAACAACGATGTCTGGAGAGAAACTACACCTTATATAAATGATAAAATCTAAAAAACGAGCGAAATTTATAGATATTCATACTACTATAACAGGAATAATGATTTCTGGAGAGAAACTACACTTATATAAATGATTAAAACTAAAAAACGAGCGAAATTAATACAAATTCAAAATACTATAAATTAAAAAGGAAGTCTGGAGAGAAACTACACCTTATATTAAAGATTAAAACTAAAAAACGATCGAAGCTTATACATATTCTAACTACTATAACAGGAATAACGATGTCTGGAGAGAAATAACACCTTTCATAATTGATAAAAACTAAAAAACGAGCGAAACTAATACTAATTCAAACTACTATAACAGAAATAACGATGTCTGGAGAGAAACAACACTTATATTAATTATTAAAACTGAAAAACGATCGTAACTAATACATATTCAAACTGCAATAACAGGAATAATGATTTCTGGAGAGAAACTACGCCATATATAAGTAATTAAAACTAAAAAACGAGCGAAATTAATAAAATTCAAACTACTATAACAGGAATAACGATGTCTGGAGAGAAACTACACTTTATATTATTGATTAAAACTTAAAAACGGGCGAAACTAACAAAAATTTAAACTACTATAACAGGAATATTGATATCTGGAGAGATACTACACCTTATTGTAATGATTAAAACTAAAAAACGATCGAAACTAACACAAATACAAAATACTAAACAGGAATAATGATTTCTGGAGAGAAACTACACTTATATAAATAATTAAAACTAAAAAACGGGCGAAACTAACCTAAATACAATCTACCATAACAGGAATAACTATTTCTGGAGAGAAAAAACACTTTATATAAACGATTAAAACTAAAAAACGTGCGAAACTAATAAAAATTCAATCTACTGTAACAGGAAAAACGATGTCTGGAGAGAAACTAAACCTTATATAAATGATTAAAACTAAAAAACTAGCAAAATTAATAAAAATTCAAACTAATATAACAGGAATAACAAGGTTTGGAGAGAAATAACACCTTATTTAAATGATTAAAACTAAAAAACGAGCGAAATTTATAAAAATTCAAACTACTATAACAGGAATAACGATGTCTGGAGAGAACCTACACTTTATATTAATGATTAAAACCTAAAAACGATCGAAACTAACACAAATGCAGAAAACTAAACAGGAATAATGATTTCTGGAGAGTAACTACACCTTATATAAATAATTAAAACTAAAAAACGGGCGAAACTATCAAAAATTCAATTTACTATAACAGGAATAACGATTTCTGGAGAGAAACTGCACCTTATATAAATGATTAAAACTAAAAAACGAGTTAAAGTAATACAAATTCAAACTACTATAACAGGAATAACGATGTCTGGAGAGAAACTACACCTTGTATAAAAAATTAAAACTAAATAACGAGCGAAACTAATACAAATTCAAACTACTATATCAGGAATAACGATGTCTAGAGAGAAACTACACATTATATAAATGATTAAAACTAAAAAACGAGCGAAACTAAAGCCTATTAAAACTACTATAACAGGAATAATGATTTCTGTAGAGAAACTAAATCTTATAAAACGATTAAAACCAAAAAACGAGCGAAACTTACAAAAATTCAATCTACTATAACAGTAATAACGATGTCTGGAGAGAAACTAAACCTTATATAAATGATTAAAACTAAGAAATGAGCGAAACTAATACAAATTCAAACTACTAAAACAGGAATAATTATTTCTATAGTGAAACTAAATCTTATATAAATGATTAAAACTAACGAACGAGTGAAATCAGCACAAATTCATACTACTACAACAGCTTTAACGACGTCTGAGAAAGTTTGAAAAACTCCGCGTGGTCGGGATTTGACGTCTGCTAGTTTGACTGGTCGAATTCTCGAGTTGGTCGAATCTTGAGCGGTCGAATCTCGGTAGTGGACTGTATGCACTTTTATGTAGGAAAGACTTTGTTCCTGGAGTGATTGGTTTCATAAAAATAATTGCTTTCATCTTCAGCTATACCTACGAATTCGTAGAAATTACCCTGGCGTCAAATTTGCAGCATTTGGTATGTCATTATTCAAATTAATCAATTTTAAATGCAGATATTTTTCTCAAATACAAATTCAAAGTGAACTTTGTTGTTATTTATAATTACGGATACATGATTAGCGAAAGAGCATGAATATAATGTAAAGATACCTTTAATTTTTAAAATTGTTATATTGCTAGAGTTTGCATATTATTACTATCAGTAGATTTCCGTTGCATTGGTTTTAAATTATCAATAAACATAAAAATTGCCTATAATTTAACTTGAGTGCATATGACGACAGAAAAATACACTATTTACTGACAATTGCCCTAAGGTTTTTGCGTTAAAACCTATTCCGTGCTGTTTTTTCACATTAAATTTCCTCTCTCAAAAGTAAAAGTAAGAGATTAAATTGCATTTTTATGTCCCACAAGTGACCGGATAGAATTTTATGTACTGTTACTCATTCCTTCTAAATTCCTCTATAACACCGTCATCTTCCTTCCTGTTTTAAACTATCTTGCCTATGAATGCATGAATATGTTTGAGTGTTCTTTAAACTATGTTGATTATAATTGATAGTAGCTCAATAACTTTGGCCAAAACTAACAAAAGTAGAATACTCCTTTAGCCAAAACAACTAGATGAATTTGTTAATCAGTTAAACAACATATATCATTCAATCAACTTCTCTTATGAACTTCAAGAAAACAACACCTTGCCATTTTTGGACTTGCTTATCATAAATAATAGACAACACATTGAGTTTGACATTTTTAGAAAACCTACACATACTGATAACTTTATTCCTAACAACTCCTTTCACCCTAAGAACCAAAAAACAGCTGTGTTTCAATTTTTAACACACAGATTATGTAACATCCCCCTCAATAAAATCAGATATGCAAAGGAACTTAAACACATAAAAACTAATAAACGAACGAAACTAATAAAAATTCAAGCGACTATAACAGGAATAATGATGTCTGGAGAGAAACTACACCTCATATAAATGATTAAAACTAAAAAACGAGCGAAAATAATAAAAATTCAATCGATGGTAACAGTAATAACGATGTCTGGAGAGTAACTAAACCTTATATAAATGGTTAAAACTAAAAAACTAGCAAAACTAATTAAAATGCAAACTACTATAACAGGAATAACGATGTCTGGAGAGAGACAACACCTTATATAAGTTATTAAATCTAAAAAACGAGCATGACTAATACATATTCAATCTGCAATAACAGGAATAAAGATTTCTGGAGAGAAACTAAATTTTATATAAATGAATAAAACTAAAAAACGAGCGAAATTAATACAAATTCCAAAAACTATAAAATGAAAAACGAAGTCTGGTGAGAAACTACACCTTATATTTAAGATTAAAACTAAATAACGAGCGAAACTAATACAAATTCAAACTACTATAACAGGAATAATGATGTCTGGAGAGAAACTATACCTTATATAAATAATTAAAACAAAAAACGGGCGAAACTTATGCTTATTCATACTACTATAACAGGAATAACGATGCCTGGAGAGAAATTACACTTTTCATAAATGATAAAAACTAAAAAACGAGCGAAACTAATACACATTCAAACTGCTATAACAGGAATAACTATGTTTGGAGAGAAACATCACCTTATATTAATGAATAAAACTAAAAAACGAGCGAAACAAATAAAAATTCAAACTACTATAACTGGAATAATGATGTCTGGAGAGAAACTACACCTTATATAAATAATTAAACCTTAAATACGGGCGAAACTAACACAAATTTAAACTACTATATCAAGAATAACGATGTCTGGAGAGATACTTCACCATATATAAATGATTAATACTAAAAAACGATCGAAACTAATACAAATTCAAACTACTCTAACAGGAATAACGATGTCTGGAAAGGAACTACACATTATGTAAATAATTAAAACTAAAAAACTAGCGAAACTAATACAAATTCAAACAGCAGTAACAGGAATAACGATGTCTGGAGAGAAATTAAATATTTCATAAATGATAAAAACAAAAAACGAGCGAAACTAATACAAATTCAAACTACTATAACAGGAATAACTATGTGTGGAGAGAAACAACACCTTTTATAAATGATTAAAATAAAATAACGAGCGAAACTAATAAAAAATTCAAGCTACTCTAACAGGAGTAATGTTGTCTGGAGAGAATCTTCAGCTTATATAAATAATTAAACCTTAAATACTGGCGAATCTAACACAAATGTAAACTACCATATCAAGAATAACGATGTCTGGAGAGATACTACACCTTATATAAATGATTAATTCTAAAAAACGATCGAAACTAATACAAATTCCAACTACTATAACAGGAATAATGATTTCTGGAGAGAAACTGAATCATATACATATGATTAAACTAAAAAACGAGCGAAATTAATACAAATTAAAACTACTATAACAGGAATAACGATGTCTGGAGAGGAACTGCACCTTATATAATTGATTATAACTAAAAAAATTAGCTAAACTAATAAAAATTCCAACTACTATAACAGGAATAACGATATCTGGAGAGAAAATACACATTATGTAAATGATTAAAACTAAAAAACGAGCGAAACTAATACAAATTCAAACTGCAATAACAAGAATAACGATGTCTGGAGAGAAACTACACCTTATATAAATGATGAAAACTAAAAAACGAGCGATACTAATACAAATTCAAACTGCAATAACAGGAAAATAGGTCTGGAGAGAAACTGCACCACATATAAATGTATAAAGCTAAAAAACTAGCGAAACTAATACAAATTCATGCTTCTATAACAGCTCTAACGACGTCAGGAGGGAAACTACACCTTATATAAATGATTAAAACTAAAAAACGATGGAAAATGATACAAATTCAAACTACTATAACAGGAATAATGATTTCTGGAGAGAAACTACACCTTAAATAAATGATTAAAACTAAAAAACGATGGAAACTTATGCAAATTCATACTACTATGAAGGAATCACGATGTCTGGAGAGATATTACAACTTTCATAAATGATAAAAACTAAAAAACGAGCGAAACTAATACAAATTCAAACTACAAAAACATGAATAACTATGTTTGGAGAGAAACAACACCTTATCTTAATGATTAAAACTAAAAAACGAGCGAAACTAATACAAATTCAAACTGCAATAACAAGAATAACGATGTCTGGAGAGAAACTACACTTTATATAAATGATTAAAACTAAAAAACGAGCGAAACTAATACAAATTCAAACTACTATAACAGGAAAAACGATGTTTGGAGAGAAACTACACTTTATATTAATGATTAAAACTAAAAAACGAACGAAACTATTACAAACTCAAGCTGCAATAACAGGAGTAACGAGGTCTGGATAGAAACTACACATTATATAAATGATTAAAACTAAAAAACGAGCGAAACGTATACAAATTCAAACTACTATAACAGGAATAACGATGTCTGGAGAGAAATTACACCTTTCATAAATGATAAAAACTAAAAAACGAGCGAAACTAATGCAAATTCAAACTACTATAACAGAAATAACGATGTCTGGAGAGAAATTACACCTTTCATAAATGATAAAAACTAAAAAACGAGCGAAACTAATGCAAATTCAAACTACTATAACAGAAATAACGATGTCTGGAGAGAAACAACACAATATACTAATTATAAAAACTAAAAAACGAGCGTAACTAATACATATTCATCGTGCAATAACAGGAATAATGATTTCTGGAGAGAAACGACGCCATATATAAGTGATTAAAACTAAAAAACGAGCGCAACTGATACAATTACAAAATACTAAAACAGGAATAATGATTTCTGGAGAGAAACTACACTTATATAAATGATTAAAACAAAAAACGAGCGAAATTAATACAAATTCAAACTACAATAACAAGAATAATGATTTCTGGAGAGAAACTACACCTTATATAAATGATTATAACCAAAAAACGAGGGAAACTAATTTAAATTCAAACTGCAATAACAGGAATAACGATGTCTGGAGAAAAACTATACTATATATAAATGATTAAAACAAAAAAACGAGGGAAACTAATACAAATTCAAACTACTATAACAGGAATAACGATGTCTGCAGAGAAACTACACCTTATATAAATTAATAGAAATATAAAACGAGCGAAACTAATACCAATTCAAACTACTATAAATGGAATAATGATGTCTGAAGTGAAACTACACCTTATATAAATTATTAAAACTAAAAAACGAGCGAAACTAAAACAAATTCAAACTGCAATAACAGGAATAACGATGTCTGGAGAGAAACTACACCTTATATAAAGGATTATAACCAAAAAACGAGGGAAACTAATTCAAATTCAAACTGCAATACCAGGAATAAGGATGTCTGGAGAGAAACTACATTATACATAAATGATTAAAACAAAAAAACGAGGGAAACTAATACAAATTCAAACTACTATAACAGGAATACTGATTTCTGGAGAGAAACTACACCTTATTTAAATAATTAAAACTAAAAATCGAGCGAAACTAGTACAAAAACAATCTACTATAACAGGAATAACGATGTCTGCAGAGAAATTACACCTTATATAAATTAATAGAAGTATAAAACGAGCGAACCTAATACCAATTCAAACTACTATAAATGGAATAATGATTTCTGGAGAGATACTTCACCTTATATAAATGATTAAAACTAAAATACGAGCGAAATTAATACAAATTGAAACTACTATAACAGGAATAACGATGTCTGGAGAGGAACTACACCTTATATAATTGATTAAAACTAAAGAACTAGCGAAACTAATAAAAATTCCAACTACTATAACAGGAATTAAGATTTCTGGAGAGAAACTTCACCTTATATAAATAATTAAAACTAAAAAACGGGCAAAACTTATGCAAATTCATACTACTATAACAGGAATAAAGATGTCTTGATGGAAATTACACATTTCATAAACTAATACAAATTCAAACTACAATAACAGGAATAACGATGTCTGGGGGGAAACTACACCTTATATAAATAATTAAACCTTAAATACGGGCGAAACTAACACAAATTTAAACTACTATATCAAGAATAACGATGTCTGGAGAGATACTTCACCATATATAAATGATTATTACTAAAAAACGATCGAATTTAATATAAATTCAAACTACTATAAAAGGAATAATGATTTCTGGAGAGAAACTGAATCATGTATAAATGATTAAACTAGAAAACGAGCGAAATTAATACAAATTGAAAAACCTATAAAATGAAAAACGAAGTTTGGAGAGAAACAACACCTTATATTAAAGATTAAAACTAAATAACGAGCGAAACTAATACTAATTCAAACTACTATAACAGAAATAACGATGTCTGGAGAGAAACAACACCTTATATAAATGATTAAATCTAAAAAACTAGCGAAACTAATAAAAATTCAAGCTACTATAACAGGAATAATGATGTCTGGAGAGAAACTACACATTATATAAATGATTAAAACTAAAAAACGAGCGAAATTTATACACATTCAATCTTCTAAAAGAAGAATAATGATTTCTGGAGAGAAACTAAATCTTATATAAATGATTAAAACTTAAAAAAGAGCGAAACTAATACAAATTCAAACTACTATAACTGGAATAATGATTTCTGGAGAGAATCTACACCTTATTTTAATAATTAAATCTCAAAAACGTGAGAAACTAATACAAATTCAAACTTTTATAACAGGAATAACGATATCTGGAGAAATACTGCAACTTATATAAATGATAAAAACTAAAAAACGATCGAAACTAATACAAATTCAAACTACTATAACAGGAATAATGATTTCTGGAGAGAAACTGAATCTTATATAAATGATTAAACTAAAAAACGAGCGAAATTAATACAAATTCATGCTGCAATAACAGGAATAACGATGTCTGGAGAGGAACTACACCTTATATAATTGATTAAAACAAAAAAACTAACGAAACTAATAAAAATTCCAACTACTTTAACAGGAATTATGATTTCTGGAGAGAAACTATACCTAATATAAATAATTAAAACTAAAAAACGGGCGAAACTTATGCAAATTCATACTACTATAAAAGGAATAAAGATGAATGATAAAACTAATAAAAATACAAGCTACTATAACAGGAATAATGATGATGTTATATAAACGATTAAAACTAAAAAACGAGCGAAAAAAATACAAATTCATGCTGCAATAACAGGAATAACGACGTCTGGATAGAAACTACACATTATATTAATGATTAAAACTTAAAAACGATCGAAACTTATACAAATTCAAACTACTATAACAGTAATAACGAAGTCTGGAGAGAAATAACACATTTCATAAATGATTAAAACTAAATAATGAGCGAAACTCATACAAATTCAAACAACTATAACAGGAATAACGATATCTGGAGAGGAACTACACCTTATATAATTGGTTAAACTAAAAAACGAGCTACACTTATAAATATTCCCACTACTATAACAGTAAAAACGATTACTGGAGAGAAACTACACATTATATAAATGATCAAAACTAAAAAACGAGCGAAATTTATAGATATTCAAAATACTAAAACAAGAATAATGATTTCTGGAGAGAAACTACACCTTATATAAAAGATTAAACTAAAAAACGAGTAAAACTAATACAAATTCAAACTACTATAACAGGAACAACAATGTCTGGAGAGTAGCTACACTTTGTATAAAAGATTAAAACTAAATAACGAGCGAAACTAATAAAAATTCCAACTACTTTAACAGGAATTATGATTTCTGGAGAGAAAATATACTTAATATAAACAATTAAAACTAAAAAACGAGCGAAAATAATAAATATTCAATCTACAGTAACAGGAATAACGATGTCTGGAGAGTAACTAAACTTTATATAAATGATTAAAACTAAAAAACTAGCAAAACTAATAAAAATTGAAACTACTATAACAGAAATAACGATGTTTGGAGAGAAACTACACCTTATATAAATTATTAAAACTAAAAAACGAGCGTAACTAATACATATTCAAACTGCAATAACAGGAAGAATGATTTCTGGAGAGAAACTACGCCATATATAAGTGATTAAAACTAAAAAACGAGCGAAACTAATACAATGTCAAGCTGCAATAGAAGGAATAACGACGTCTTGATAGAAACTACACATTATATAAATGATTAAAACTAAAAAACGATCGAAACTTATACAAATTCAAACTACTATAACAGTAATAACGTAGTCTGGAGAGAAATAACACCATTCATAAATGATAAAAACTAAATAATGAGCGAAACTCATACAAATTCAAACTACTTTAACAGAAATAACGATGTCTGGAGAGAAACAACACCTTATATTAATTATTAAAACTAAAAAACGAGCGTAACTAATACATATTCAAACTGCAATAACAGGAAGAATGATTTCTGGAGAGAAACTACGCCATATATAAGTGATTAAAACTAAAAAACGAGCGAAACTAATTAAATTCAAACTACTATAACAGAAATAATGATTTCTGTAGAGAAAATAAATCTTATGAAAATGATTAAAATTAAAAAACCATCGAAATTAAAACAAATTAAAAAAACTATAAAATTAAAAACGATGTCTGGAGAGAAACTACACCTTGTATAAAAGATTAATCCTAAATAACGAACGAAACTAATACAAATTCAAACTACTATAACACAAATACAAAATACTAAACAGGAATAATATTTCTGGAGAGAAACTACACCTTATATAAATTATTAAAACTAAAAAACGGGCGAAACTAACACAAATTCAATCTACTATAACAGGAATAACGATTTCTGGAGAGAAACTCCATTTTATATAAATGATTAAAACTAAAAAACGAGTAAAACTACTACAAATTCACACTAATATAACAGGAACAACGATGTCTGAAGTGAAACTTCACCTTAAATAAATTATTAAAACTAAAAAACGAACGAAACTAAAACAAATTCAAACTGCAATAACAAGAATAATGATTTCTGGAGAGAAACTACGCCATATATAAGTGATTAAAACTAAAAAATGAGCGATACTAATACAAACTTCCATCTACTATAACAGGAATAACGATGTCAGGAGAGAAACTACACCTTATATAAATAATTAAAACTAAAAAACGGGCAAAACTAACACAAATTCAATCTACTATAACAGGAATAACGATTTCTGGAGAGAAACTACACCTTATATAAATGATTAAAACTAAAAAACGAGTAAAACTACTACAAATTCACACTAATATAACAGGAACAACGATGTCTGAAGTGAAACTTCACCTTAAATAAATTATTAAAACTAAAAAACGAACGAAACTAAAACAAATTCAAACTGCAATAACAAGAATAATGATTTCTGGAGAGAAACTACGCCATATATAAGTGATTAAAACTAAAAAATGAGCGAAACTAATACAAATTCAATCTACGATAACAGGAATAACGATTTCTGGAGAGAAACTACACATTATATAAATGATTAAAACTAAAATACGAGTAAAACTACTACAAATTCAAACTAATATAACAGGAATAACGATTTTTTGAGAGAATTTACAGCTTATATAAATGATTAAAACTAAAAAACGAGTAAAACTACTACAAATTCACACTAATATAACAGGAACAACGATGTTTGGAGAGAAACTACACCTTATATAAATGATTAAAACTTTAAAACGAGCGAAACTAATACAAATTCAAACTAATATAACAGGAATAACGATGTCTGAAGTGAAACTTCACCTTAAATAAATTATTAAAACTAAAAAACGAACAAAACTAAAACAAATTCAAACTGCAATAACAGGAATAACGATGTCTGGAGAGAAACTACACCTTATATAAAGGATTATAACCAAAAAACGAGGGAAACTAATTCAAATTCAAACTGCAATACCAGGAATAAGGATGTCTGGAGAGAAACTACATTATACATAAATGATTAAAACAAAAAAACGAGGGAAACTAATACAAATTCAAACTACTATAACAGGAATACTGATTTCTGGAGAGAAACTACACCTTATTTAAATAATTAAAACTAAAAATCGAGCGAAACTAGTACAAAAACAATCTACTATAACAGGAATAACGATGTCTGCAGAGAAATTACACCTTATATAAATTAATAGAAGTATAAAACGAGCGAACCTAATACCAATTCAAACTACTATAAATGGAATAATGATTTCTGGAGAGATACTTCACCTTATATAAATGATTAAAACTAAAATACGAGCGAAATTAATACAAATTGAAACTACTATAACAGGAATAACGATGTCTGGAGAGGAACTACACCTTATATAATTGATTAAAACTAAAGAACTAGCGAAACTAATAAAAATTCCAACTACTATAACAGGAATTAAGATTTCTGGAGAGAAACTTCACCTTATATAAATAATTAAAACTAAAAAACGGGCAAAACTTATGCAAATTCATACTACTATAACAGGAATAAAGATGTCTTGATGGAAATTACACATTTCATAAACTAATACAAATTCAAACTACAATAACAGGAATAACGATGTCTGGGGGGAAACTACACCTTATATAAATAATTAAACCTTAAATACGGGCGAAACTAACACAAATTTAAACTACTATATCAAGAATAACGATGTCTGGAGAGATACTTCACCATATATAAATGATTATTACTAAAAAACGATCGAATTTAATATAAATTCAAACTACTATAAAAGGAATAATGATTTCTGGAGAGAAACTGAATCATGTATAAATGATTAAACTAGAAAACGAGCGAAATTAATACAAATTGAAAAACCTATAAAATGAAAAACGAAGTTTGGAGAGAAACAACACCTTATATTAAAGATTAAAACTAAATAACGAGCGAAACTAATACTAATTCAAACTACTATAACAGAAATAACGATGTCTGGAGAGAAACAACACCTTATATAAATGATTAAATCTAAAAAACTAGCGAAACTAATAAAAATTCAAGCTACTATAACAGGAATAATGATGTCTGGAGAGAAACTACACATTATATAAATGATTAAAACTAAAAAACGAGCGAAATTTATACACATTCAATCTTCTAAAAGAAGAATAATGATTTCTGGAGAGAAACTAAATCTTATATAAATGATTAAAACTTAAAAAAGAGCGAAACTAATACAAATTCAAACTACTATAACTGGAATAATGATTTCTGGAGAGAATCTACACCTTATTTTAATAATTAAATCTCAAAAACGTGAGAAACTAATACAAATTCAAACTTTTATAACAGTAATAACGAAGTCTGGAGAGAAATAACACATTTCATAAATGATTAAAACTAAATAATGAGCGAAACTCATACAAATTCAAACAACTATAACAGGAATAACGATATCTGGAGAGGAACTACACCTTATATAATTGGTTAAACTAAAAAACGAGCTACACTAATAAATATTCCCACTACTATAACAGTAAAAACGATTACTGGAGAGAAACTACACATTATATAAATGATCAAAACTAAAAAACGAGCGAAATTTATAGATATTCAAAATACTAAAACAAGAATAATGATTTCTGGAGAGAAACTACACCTTATATAAAAGATTAAACTAAAAAACGAGTAAAACTAATACAAATTCAAACTACTATAACAGGAACAACAATGTCTGGAGAGTAGCTACACTTTGTATAAAAGATTAAAACTAAATAACGAGCGAAACTAATAAAAATTCCAACTACTTTAACAGGAATTATGATTTCTGGAGAGAAAATATACTTAATATAAACAATTAAAACTAAAAAACGAGCGAAAATAATAAATATTCAATCTACAGTAACAGGAATAACGATGTCTGGAGAGTAACTAAACTTTATATAAATGATTAAAACTAAAAAACTAGCAAAACTAATAAAAATTGAAACTACTATAACAGAAATAACGATGTTTGGAGAGAAACTACACCTTATATAAATTATTAAAACTAAAAAACGAGCGTAACTAATACATATTCAAACTGCAATAACAGGAAGAATGATTTCTGGAGAGAAACTACGCCATATATAAGTGATTAAAACTAAAAAACGAGCGAAACTAATACAATGTCAAGCTGCAATAGAAGGAATAACGACGTCTTGATAGAAACTACACATTATATAAATGATTAAAACTAAAAAACGATCGAAACTTATACAAATTCAAACTACTATAACAGTAATAACGTAGTCTGGAGAGAAATAACACCATTCATAAATGATAAAAACTAAATAATGAGCGAAACTCATACAAATTCAAACTACTTTAACAGAAATAACGATGTCTGGAGAGAAACAACACCTTATATTAATTATTAAAACTAAAAAACGAGCGTAACTAATACATATTCAAACTGCAATAACAGGAAGAATGATTTCTGGAGAGAAACTACGCCATATATAAGTGATTAAAACTAAAAAACGAGCGAAACTAATTAAATTCAAACTACTATAACAGAAATAATGATTTCTGTAGAGAAAATAAATCTTATGAAAATGATTAAAATTAAAAAACCATCGAAATTAAAACAAATTAAAAAAACTATAAAATTAAAAACGATGTCTGGAGAGAAACTACACCTTGTATAAAAGATTAATCCTAAATAACGAACGAAACTAATACAAATTCAAACTACTATAACACAAATACAAAATACTAAACAGGAATAATATTTCTGGAGAGAAACTACACCGTATATATAAATTATTAAAACTAAAAAACGGGCGAAACTAACACAAATTCAATCTACTATAACAGGAATAACGATTTCTGGAGAGAAACTCCATTTTATATAAATGATTAAAACTAAAAAACGAGTAAAACTACTACAAATTCACACTAATATAACAGGAACAACGATGTCTGAAGTGAAACTTCACCTTAAATAAATTATTAAAACTAAAAAACGAACGAAACTAAAACAAATTCAAACTGCAATAACAAGAATAATGATTTCTGGAGAGAAACTACGCCATATATAAGTGATTAAAACTAAAAAATGAGCGATACTAATACAAACTTCCATCTACTATAACAGGAATAACGATGTCAGGAGAGAAACTACACCTTATATAAATAATTAAAACTAAAAAACGGGCAAAACTAACACAAATTCAATCTACTATAACAGGAATAACGATTTCTGGAGAGAAACTACACCTTATATAAATGATTAAAACTAAAAAACGAGTAAAACTACTACAAATTCACACTAATATAACAGGAACAACGATGTCTGAAGTGAAACTTCACCTTAAATAAATTATTAAAACTAAAAAACGAACGAAACTAAAACAAATTCAAACTGCAATAACAAGAATAATGATTTCTGGAGAGAAACTACGCCATATATAAGTGATTAAAACTAAAAAATGAGCGAAACTAATACAAATTCAATCTACGATAACAGGAATAACGATTTCTGGAGAGAAACTACACATTATATAAATGATTAAAACTAAAAAACGATCGAAACTTATACAAATTCAAACTACTATAACAGTAATAACGTAGTCTGGAGAGAAATAACACCATTCATAAATGATAAAAACTAAATAATGAGCGAAACTCATACAAATTCAAACTACTTTAACAGAAATAACGATGTCTGGAGAGAAACAACACCTTATATTAATTATTAAAACTAAAAAACGAGCGTAACTAATACATATTCAAACTGCAATAACAGGAAGAATGATTTCTGGAGAGAAACTACGCCATATATAAGTGATTAAAACTAAAAAACGAGCGAAACTAATTAAATTCAAACTACTATAACAGAAATAATGATTTCTGTAGAGAAAATAAATCTTATGAAAATGATTAAAATTAAAAAACCATCGAAATTAAAACAAATTAAAAAAACTATAAAATTAAAAACGATGTCTGGAGAGAAACTACACCTTGTATAAAAGATTAATCCTAAATAACGAACGAAACTAATACAAATTCAAACTACTATAACACAAATACAAAATACTAAACAGGAATAATATTTCTGGAGAGAAACTACACCGTATATATAAATTATTAAAACTAAAAAACGGGCGAAACTAACACAAATTCAATCTACTATAACAGGAATAACGATTTCTGGAGAGAAACTCCATTTTATATAAATGATTAAAACTAAAAAACGAGTAAAACTACTACAAATTCACACTAATATAACAGGAACAACGATGTCTGAAGTGAAACTTCACCTTAAATAAATTATTAAAACTAAAAAACGAACGAAACTAAAACAAATTCAAACTGCAATAACAAGAATAATGATTTCTGGAGAGAAACTACGCCATATATAAGTGATTAAAACTAAAAAATGAGCGATACTAATACAAACTTCCATCTACTATAACAGGAATAACGATGTCAGGAGAGAAACTACACCTTATATAAATAATTAAAACTAAAAAACGGGCAAAACTAACACAAATTCAATCTACTATAACAGGAATAACGATTTCTGGAGAGAAACTACACCTTATATAAATGATTAAAACTAAAAAACGAGTAAAACTACTACAAATTCACACTAATATAACAGGAACAACGATGTCTGAAGTGAAACTTCACCTTAAATAAATTATTAAAACTAAAAAACGAACGAAACTAAAACAAATTCAAACTGCAATAACAAGAATAATGATTTCTGGAGAGAAACTACGCCATATATAAGTGATTAAAACTAAAAAATGAGCGAAACTAATACAAATTCAATCTACGATAACAGGAATAACGATTTCTGGAGAGAAACTACACATTATATAAATGATTAAAACTAAAATACGAGTAAAACTACTACAAATTCAAACTAATATAACAGGAATAACGATTTTTTGAGAGAATTTACAGCTTATATAAATGATTAAAACTAAAAAACGAGTAAAACTACTACAAATTCACACTAATATAACAGGAACAACGATGTTTGGAGAGAAACTACACCATATATAAATGATTAAAACTTTAAAACGAGCGAAACTAATACAAATTCAAACTAATATAACAGGAATAACGATGTCTGAAGTGAAACTTCACCTTAAATAAATTATTAAAACTAAAAAACGAACAAAACTAAAACAAATTCAAACTGCAATAACAGGAATAACGATGTCTGGAGAGAAACTACACCTTATATAAAGGATTATAACCAAAAAACGAGGGAAACTAATTCAAATTCAAACTGCAATACCAGGAATAAGGATGTCTGGAGAGAAACTACATTATACATAAATGATTAAAACAAAAAAACGAGGGAAACTAATACAAATTCAAACTACTATAACAGGAATACTGATTTCTGGAGAGAAACTACACCTTATTTAAATAATTAAAACTAAAAATCGAGCGAAACTAGTACAAAAACAATCTACTATAACAGGAATAACGATGTCTGCAGAGAAATTACACCTTATATAAATTAATAGAAGTATAAAACGAGCGAACCTAATACCAATTCAAACTACTATAAATGGAATAATGATTTCTGGAGAGATACTTCACCTTATATAAATGATTAAAACTAAAATACGAGCGAAATTAATACAAATTGAAACTACTATAACAGGAATAACGATGTCTGGAGAGGAACTACACCTTATATAATTGATTAAAACTAAAGAACTAGCGAAACTAATAAAAATTCCAACTACTATAACAGGAATTAAGATTTCTGGAGAGAAACTTCACCTTATATAAATAATTAAAACTAAAAAACGGGCAAAACTTATGCAAATTCATACTACTATAACAGGAATAAAGATGTCTTGATGGAAATTACACATTTCATAAACTAATACAAATTCAAACTACAATAACAGGAATAACGATGTCTGGGGGGAAACTACACCTTATATAAATAATTAAACCTTAAATACGGGCGAAACTAACACAAATTTAAACTACTATATCAAGAATAACGATGTCTGGAGAGATACTTCACCATATATAAATGATTATTACTAAAAAACGATCGAATTTAATATAAATTCAAACTACTATAAAAGGAATAATGATTTCTGGAGAGAAACTGAATCATGTATAAATGATTAAACTAGAAAACGAGCGAAATTAATACAAATTGAAAAACCTATAAAATGAAAAACGAAGTTTGGAGAGAAACAACACCTTATATTAAAGATTAAAACTAAATAACGAGCGAAACTAATACTAATTCAAACTACTATAACAGAAATAACGATGTCTGGAGAGAAACAACACCTTATATAAATGATTAAATCTAAAAAACTAGCGAAACTAATAAAAATTCAAGCTACTATAACAGGAATAATGATGTCTGGAGAGAAACTACACATTATATAAATGATTAAAACTAAAAAACGAGCGAAATTTATACACATTCAATCTTCTAAAAGAAGAATAATGATTTCTGGAGAGAAACTAAATCTTATATAAATGATTAAAACTTAAAAAAGAGCGAAACTAATACAAATTCAAACTACTATAACTGGAATAATGATTTCTGGAGAGAATCTACACCTTATTTTAATAATTAAATCTCAAAAACGTGAGAAACTAATACAAATTCAAACTTTTATAACAGGAATAACGATATCTGGAGAAATACTGCAACTTATATAAATGATAAAAACTAAAAAACGATCGAAACTAATACAAATTCAAACTACTATAACAGGAATAATGATTTCTGGAGAGAAACTGAATCTTATATAAATGATTAAACTAAAAAACGAGCGAAATTAATACAAATTCATGCTGCAATAACAGGAATAACGATGTCTGGAGAGGAACTACACCTTATATAATTGATTAAAACAAAAAAACTAACGAAACTAATAAAAATTCCAACTACTTTAACAGGAATTATGATTTCTGGAGAGAAACTATACCTAATATAAATAATTAAAACTAAAAAACGGGCGAAACTTATGCAAATTCATACTACTATAAAAGGAATAAAGATGAATGATAAAACTAATAAAAATACAAGCTACTATAACAGGAATAATGATGATGTTATATAAACGATTAAAACTAAAAAACGAGCGAAAAAAATACAAATTCATGCTGCAATAACAGGAATAACGACGTCTGGATAGAAACTACACATTATATTAATGATTAAAACTTAAAAACGATCGAAACTTATACAAATTCAAACTACTATAACAGTAATAACGAAGTCTGGAGAGAAATAACACATTTCATAAATGATTAAAACTAAATAATGAGCGAAACTCATACAAATTCAAACAACTATAACAGGAATAACGATATCTGGAGAGGAACTACACCTTATATAATTGGTTAAACTAAAAAACGAGCTACACTAATAAATATTCCCACTACTATAACAGTAATAACGATTACTGGAGAGAAACTACACATTATATAAATGATCTAAACTAAAAAACGAGCGAAATTTATAGATATTCAAAATACTAATACAAGAATAATGATTTCTGGAGAGAAACTACACCTTATATAAAAAATTAAACTAAAAAACGAGTAAAACTAATACAAATTCAAACTACTATAACAGGAACAACAATGTCTGGAGAGTAGCTACACTTTGTATAAAAGATTAAAACTAAATAACGAGCGAAACTAATAAAAATTCCAACTACTATAACAGGAATTATGATTTCTGGAGAGAAAATATACTTAATATAAACAATTAAAACTAAAAAACGAGCGAAAATAATAAATATTCAATCTACAGTAACAGGAATAACGATGTCTGGAGAGTAACTAAACTTTATATAAATGATTAAAACTAAAAAACTAGCAAAACTAATAAAAATTGAAACTACTATAACAGAAATAACGATGTTTGGAGAGAAACTACACCTTATATAAATTATTAAAACTAAAAAACGAGCGTAACTAATACATATTCAAACTGCAATAACAGGAAGAATGATTTCTGGAGAGAAACTACGCCATATATAAGTGATTAAAACTAAAAAACGAGCGAAACTAATACAATGTCAAGCTGCAATAGAAGGAATAACGACGTCTTGATAGAAACTACACATTATATAAATGATTAAAACTAAAAAACGATCGAAACTTATACAAATTCAAACTACTATAACAGTAATAACGTAGTCTGGAGAGAAATAACACCATTCATAAATGATAAAAACTAAATAATGAGCGAAACTCATACAAATTCAAACTACTTTAACAGAAATAACGATGTCTGGAGAGAAACAACACCTTATATTAATTATTAAAACTAAAAAACGAGCGTAACTAATACATATTCAAACTGCAATAACAGGAAGAATGATTTCTGGAGAGAAACTACGCCATATATAAGTGATTAAAACTAAAAAACGAGCGAAACTAATTAAATTCAAACTACTATAACAGAAATAATGATTTCTGTAGAGAAAATAAATCTTATGAAAATGATTAAAATTAAAAAACCATCGAAATTAAAACAAATTAAAAAAACTATAAAATTAAAAACGATGTCTGGAGAGAAACTACACCTTGTATAAAAGATTAATCCTAAATAACGAACGAAACTAATACAAATTCAAACTACTATAACACAAATACAAAATACTAAACAGGAATAATATTTCTGGAGAGAAACTACACCTTATATAAATTATTAAAACTAAAAAACGGGCGAAACTAACACAAATTCAATCTACTATAACAGGAATAACGATTTCTGGAGAGAAACTCCATTTTATATAAATGATTAAAACTAAAAAACGAGTAAAACTACTACAAATTCACACTAATATAACAGGAACAACGATGTCTGAAGTGAAACTTCACCTTAAATAAATTATTAAAACTAAAAAACGAACGAAACTAAAACAAATTCAAACTGCAATAACAAGAATAATGATTTCTGGAGAGAAACTACGCCATATATAAGTGATTAAAACTAAAAAATGAGCGATACTAATACAAACTTCCATCTACTATAACAGGAATAACGATGTCAGGAGAGAAACTACACCTTATATAAATAATTAAAACTAAAAAACGGGCAAAACTAACACAAATTCAATCTACTATAACAGGAATAACGATTTCTGGAGAGAAACTACACCTTATATAAATGATTAAAACTAAAAAACGAGTAAAACTACTACAAATTCACACTAATATAACAGGAACAACGATGTCTGAAGTGAAACTTCACCTTAAATAAATTATTAAAACTAAAAAACGAACGAAACTAAAACAAATTCAAACTGCAATAACAAGAATAATGATTTCTGGAGAGAAACTACGCCATATATAAGTGATTAAAACTAAAAAATGAGCGAAACTAATACAAATTCAATCTACGATAACAGGAATAACGATTTCTGGAGAGAAACTACACATTATATAAATGATTAAAACTAAAATACGAGTAAAACTACTACAAATTCAAACTAATATAACAGGAATAACGATTTTTTGAGAGAATTTACAGCTTATATAAATGATTAAAACTAAAAAACGAGTAAAACTACTACAAATTCACACTAATATAACAGGAACAACGATGTTTGGAGAGAAACTACACCTTATATAAATGATTAAAACTTTAAAACGAGCGAAACTAATACAAATTCAAACTAATATAACAGGAATAACGATGTCTGAAGTGAAACTTCACCTTAAATAAATTATTAAAACTAAAAAACGAACAAAACTAAAACAAATTCAAACTGCAATAACAAGAATAATGATTTCTGGAGAGAAACTACGCCATATATAAGTGATTAAAACTAAAAAATGAGAGAAACTAATACAAACTTCCATCTACTATAACAGGAATAACGATGTCTGGAGAGAAACTACACCTTATATAAATGATTAAAACTAAAAAACGAACGAAATTAATACAAATTCAATCTACGATAACAGGAATAACGATTTTTTGAGAGAATTTACAGTTTATATAAATGATTAAAACTAAAAAACTAGCAAAACTAATAAAAATTCATACTACTATATCAGGAATAATGATTTCAAGAGAGAAATTACACATTTCATAAACTAATACAAATTCAAACTGCAATAACAGGAATAACGATATCTGGGGAGAAACTACGCCTTATATAAATGATGAAAACTAAAAAACGAACGACACTAATACAAATTCAATCTGTAATAACAGGAAAATACGTCTGGAGAGAAACTACACCATATATAAATGATTAAAACTAAAAACGAGCATAACAAATACAAATTCAAACTACTATAGCAGGAAAAATGATTTCTGGGGAGAAACTACACCTTATTTAAATGATTAAAACTAAAAAACGAACAAAATTAATACAAATTCAATCTACGATAACAGGAATAAGGATTTCTGGAGAGAAACTACACATTATATAAATGATTAAAACTAAAAAACGAGTAAAACTACTACATATTCAAACTAATATAACAGGAATAACGATTTTTTGAGAGAATTTACAGTTTATATAAATGATTAAAACTAAAAAACTAGCAAAACTAATAAAAATTCATACCACTATATCAGGAATAATTATTTCTGGAGAGAAACTACACCTTATTTAAATAATTAAATCTCAAAAACGTGAGACACTAATACAAATTCAATCTTTTATAACAGGAATAACGATGTCTGGAGAAATACTACAACTTATATAAATGATTAAAACTAAAAAACGATCGAAACTAATACAAATTCAGTCTACTCTAACAGGAATAATGATTTCTGGTGAGAAACTAAATCTTATGAAAATGATTAAAATTAAAAAATCATCGAAATTAATACAAATTAAAAAAACTATAAAATTAAAAACGATGTCTGGAGAGAAACTACCCCTTATATAAATGATCAAAACTAAAAAACGAGCGAAATTTATAGATATTCAAACTACTATAACAGTAATAACGTAGTCTGGAGAGTAATAACACCTTTCATAAATGATAAAAACTAAAAAACGAGCAAAATTAATACAAATTCAAAATACTATAAAATGAAAAACAAAGTCTGGAGAGAAACTACACCTTATATTATAAATTAAAACTAAATACGATCGAAGCTTATACATATTCTAACTACTATAACAGGAATAACGATGTCTGGAGAGAAATTACACCTTTCATAAATGATAAAAACTAAAAAACGATCGAAACTAATAAAAATTCAAACTACTATAACAGGAATAACGATGTCTGGAGAGAAACTACAGTTTATATAAATGATTAAAACATAAAAACGAGGGAAACTAATACAAATTCAAACTACTATAACAGAAATACTGATTTCTGGAGAGAATCTACACCTTATTTAAATGATTAAAACTTTAAAACGAGCGAAACTAATACAAAATAAAACTACTATAACAGTAATAACGATGTCTGGAGAGAAACTACACTTTATATTAATGATTAAAACTTAAAAACGGGCGAAACTAACACAAATTTAAACTACTATAACAGGAATATTGATAGCTGGAGAGATACTACACCTTATTGTAATGATTAAAACTAAAAAACGATCGAAACTAACACAAATATAAAATACTAAACAGGAATAATGATTTCTGGAGAGAAACTACACCTTATATAAATAATTAAAACTAAAAAACGGGCGAAACTAATCTAAATTCAATCTACTATAACAGGAATAACTATTTCTGGAGAGAAAAAACACCTTATATAAATGATTAAAACTAAAAAACGAGTAAAACTAATACAATTTCAAACTACTATAACAGGAACAACGATGTCTGGAGAGAAACTGCACCTTGTATAAAAGATTAAAACTAAAGAACGAGCAATTCTAATTCAAATTCAAACTACTATAACAGGAATAACGATATCTGGAGAGGAACTACACCTTATATAATTGATTAAAACTAAAAAACGATCGAAACTAACACAAATACAAAATACTAAACAGGAATAATATTTCTGGAGAGAAACTACACATTATATAAATAATTAAAACTAAAAAACGGGCGAAACTAACACAAATTCAATCTACTATAACAGGAATAACGATTTCTGGAGAGAAACTACACCTTATATAAATGATTAAAACTAAAAAATGAGTAAAACTACTTTAAATTCAAACTAATATAACAGGAACAACGATGTCTGGAGAGAAACTACACCTTATATAAATTATCAAAACAAAGAAACGAGCGAAATTTATAGATATTCAAACTACTATAACAGTAATAACGTAGTCTGGAGAGAAATAACACCTTTCATAAATGATAAAAACTAAATAATGAGCGAAATTCATACAAATTCATACTACTTTAATAGAAAAAACGATGTCTGGAGAGAAACAACACCTTATATTAATTATTAAAACTAAAAGACGAGCGTAGCTAATACATATTCAAACTGCAATAACAGGAAGAATGATTTCTGGAGAGAAAATACGCCATATATAAGTGATTTAAACTAAAAAACGAGCGAAACTAATTAAATTCTATCTACTATAACAGAAATAATGATTTCTGGAGAGAAACTAAATCTTATGAAAATGATTAAAATTAAAAAACCATCGAAATTAATACAAATTAAAAAAACTATAAAATTAAAAACGATATCTGGAGAGAAACTAAACCTTGTATAAAAGATTAAAACTAAATAACGAACGAAACTAATAAAATTCAAACTACTATAACACAAATACAAAATACTAAAAAGGAATCATATTTCTGGAGAGAAACTACACCTTGTATAAATGATTAAAACTAAAAAACGGGTGAAACTAACACAAATTCAATCTACTATAACAGGAATAACGATTTCTGGAGAGAAACTACACCTTATATAAATGATTAAAACTAAAAAACCAGTAAAACTACTACAAATTCACACTAATATAACAGGAACAACGATGTCTGGAGAGAAACTACACCTTATATAAATGATCAAATCTAAAAAACGAGCGAAATTTATAGATATTCTAACTACTATAACAGGAATAACGATGTCTGGAGAGAAATTACACCTTTCATAAATGATAAAAACTAAAAAACGAGCAAAACTAATACAAATTCAAACTACTATAACAGAAATAACGATGATTGGAGAGAAACTACACTTTATATATATGATTAAAACTTTAAAACGGGCGAAACTAATACAAACTCAAACTAATATAACAGGAATAACGATGTCTGTAGTGAAACTACACTTTATATAAATGATTCTAACAAAAAAACGAGGGAAACTAATACAAATTGAAACTGCAATAACAGCGATAACGATGTCTGGAGAGAAACTACATTTTATATAAATGATTATATCATGAAAACGAGGGAAACTAATAAAAATTCAAACTACTATAACAGGAATACTAATTTCTGCAGAGAAAATACACATTATATTAATGATTAAAACTTAAAAACGGGCGAAACTAACACAAATTTAAACTAGTATAACGAGAATATTGATATCTGGAGAGATACTACACCTTATTGTAATGATTAAAACTAAAAAACGATCGAAACTAACACAAATATAAAATACTAAACAGGAATAATGATTTCTGGAGAGAAACTACACCTTATATAAATAATTAAAACTAAAAAACGGGCGAAACTAATCTAAATTCAATCTACTATATCAGGAATAACTATTTCTGGAGAGAAAAAATACTTTATATAAATGATTAAAACTAAAAAACGAGTAAAACTAATACAATTTCAAACTACTATAACAGGAACAACGATGTCTGGAGAGAAACTACACCTTGTATAAATGATTAAAACTAAAGAACGAGCAATTCTAATTCAAATTCAAACTACTATAACAGGAATAACGATATTTGGAGAGGAACTACACCTTATATAATTGATTAAAACTAAAAAACGAGCGAAATTTATAGATATTCATACTACTATAACTAGAATAACGATGTTTGGAGAGAAACTACACATTATATAAATGATTAAAACTTTAAAACGAGCGAAACTAATACAAATTCAAACTAATATAACAGGAATAACGATGTCTGAAGTGAAACTTCACCTTAAATAAATTATTAAAACTAAAAAACGAACGAAACTAAAAAAAATTCAAACTGCAATAACAAGAATAATGATTTCTGGAGAGAAACTACGCCATATATAAGTGATTAAAACTAAAAAATGAGCGAAACTAATACAAATTTCCATCTACTATAACAGGAATAACGATGTCTGGAGAGAAACTACAAATTATATAAATGATTAAAACTAAAAAACGAACGAAATTAATACAAATTCAATCTACGATAACAGGAATAACGATTTCTGGAGAGAAACTACACATTATAAAAATGATTAAAACTAAAAAACGAGTAAAACTACTACAAATTCAATCTGTAATACAAGGAAAATACGTCTGGAGAGATACTACACCATATATAAATGATTAAAACTAAAAACGATCGAAACAAATACAAATTCAATCTACTATAGCAGGAAAAATGATTTCTGGTGAGAAACTACACCTTATATAAATGATTAAAACTAAAAGACGAACGAAATTAATACAAATTCAATCTACTATAACAGGAATAACAATTACTGGAGAGAAACTATACCTTATATAAATGATTAAAACTAAAAAATGAGTAAAACTACTTTAAATTCAAACTAATATAACAGGAACAACGATGTCTGGAGAGAAACTACACATTATATAAATGATAAAAACTAAAAAACGAGCGAAATTTATAGATATTCAAACTACTATAACAGTAATAACGTAGTCTGGAGAGAAATAACACCTTTCATAAATGATAAAAACTAAATAATGAGCGAAATTCATACAAATTCATACTACTTTAATAAAAAAAACGATGTCTGGAGAGAAACAACACCTTATATTAATTATTAAAACTAAATACGATCGAAGCTTATACATATTCTAACTACTATAACAGGAATAACGATGTCTGGAGAGAAATTACACCTTTCATAAATGATAAAAACTAAAAAACGATCGAAACTAATACAAACTCAAACTAATATAACAGGAATGACGATGTCTGTAGTGAAACTACACTTTATATAAATGATTAAAACATAAAAACGAGGGAAACTAATACAAATTCAAACTACTATAACAGAAAAACTGATTTATGGAGAGGATCTACACCTTATTTAAATGATTAAAACTTTAAAACGAGCGAAACTAATACAAATTAACACTACTATAACAGTAATAACGATGTCTGGAGAGAAACTACACTTTATAATAATGATTAAAACTTAAAAACGGGCGAAACTAACACAAATTTAAACTACTATAGCAGGAATATTGATAGCTGGAGAGATACTACACCTTATTGTAATGATTAAAACTAAAAAACGATCGAAACTAACACAAATATAAAATACTAAACAGTAATAATGATTTCTGGAGAGAAACTACACCTTATATAAATAATTAAAACTAAAAAACGGGCGAAACTAATCTAAATTCAATCTACTATAACAGGAATAACTATTTCTGGAGAGAAAAAACACCTTATATAAATGATTAAAACTAAAAAACGAGTAAAACTAATACAATTTCAAACTACTATAACAGGAACAACGATGTCTGGAGAGGAACTACACCTTATATAATTGATTAAAACTAAAAAACGAGTGAAACTAATACAAATTCAAACGACTATAACAGGAATAATGATTTCTGGAGAGAAACTAAATCTTATATAAATGAAATAACCTAAAAAACGAGCGAAACTAATACAATTACAAAATACTAAAACAGGAATAATGATTTCTGGAGAGAAACTACATTTATATAAATGATTAAAACAAAAAACGAGCGAAATTATTACAAATTCAAACTGCAATAACAGGAATAACGATGTCTGGAGAGAAACTTCAACTTATATAAATGATTAAACTAAACAAATAGCGAAACTAATACAAATACAAACTACTATAACAAGAATAACGATTTCTGGAGAGAAACTACACCTTATATAAATGATTAAATCTTTAAAACGATCGAAGCTTATACATATTCTAACTACTATAACAGGAATAACGATGTCTGGAGAGAAACTACAGTTTATATAAATGATTAAAACATAAAAACGAGGGAAACTAATACAAATTCAAACTACTATAACAGAAATACTGATTTCTGGAGAGAATCTACACCTTATTTAAATGATTAAAACTTTAAAACGAGCGAAACTAATACAAAATAAAACTACTATAACAGTAATAACGATGTCTGGAGAGAAACTACACTTTATATTAATGATTAAAACTTAAAAACGGGCGAAACTAACACAAATTTAAACTACTATAACAGGAATATTGATAGCTGGAGAGATACTACACCTTATTGTAATGATTAAAACTAAAAAACGATCGAAACTAACACAAATATAAAATACTAAACAGGAATAATGATTTCTGGAGAGAAACTACACCTTATATAAATAATTAAAACTAAAAAACGGGCGAAACTAATCTAAATTCAATCTACTATAACAGGAATAACTATTTCTGGAGAGAAAAAACACCTTATATAAATGATTAAAACTAAAAAACGAGTAAAACTAATACAATTTCAAACTACTATAACAGGAACAACGATGTCTGGAGAGAAACTGCACCTTGTATAAAAGATTAAAACTAAAGAACGAGCAATTCTAATTCAAATTCAAACTACTATAACAGGAATAACGATATCTGGAGAGGAACTACACCTTATATAATTGATTAAAACTAAAAAACGATCGAAACTAACACAAATACAAAATACTAAACAGGAATAATATTTCTGGAGAGAAACTACACATTATATAAATAATTAAAACTAAAAAACGGGCGAAACTAACACAAATTCAATCTACTATAACAGGAATAACGATTTCTGGAGAGAAACTACACCTTATATAAATGATTAAAACTAAAAAATGAGTAAAACTACTTTAAATTCAAACTAATATAACAGGAACAACGATGTCTGGAGAGAAACTACACCTTATATTAATTATCAAAACAAAGAAACGAGCGAAATTTATAGATATTCAAACTACTATAACAGTAATAACGTAGTCTGGAGAGAAATAACACCTTTCATAAATGATAAAAACTAAATAATGAGCGAAATTCATACAAATTCATACTACTTTAATAAAAAAAACGATGTCTGGAGAGAAACAACACCTTATATTAATTATTAAAACTAAAAGACGAGCGTAGCTAATACATATTCAAACTGCAATAACAGGAAGAATGATTTCTGGAGAGAAAATACGCCATATATAAGTGATTTAAACTAAAAAACGAGCGAAACTAATTAAATTCTATCTACTATAACAGAAATAATGATTTCTGGAGAGAAACTAAATCTTATGAAAATGATTAAAATTAAAAAACCATCGAAATTAATACAAATTAAAAAAACTATAAAATTAAAAACGATATCTGGAGAGAAACTAAACCTTGTATAAAAGATTAAAACTAAATAACGAACGAAACTAATAAAATTCAAACTACTATAACACAAATACAAAATACTAAACAGGAATCATATTTCTGGAGAGAAACTACACCTTATATAAATGATTAAAACTAAAAAACGGGTGAAACTAACACAAATTCAATCTACTATAACAGGAATAACGATTTCTGGAGAGAAACTACACCTTATATAAATGATTAAAACTAAAAAACCAGTAAAACTACTACAAATTCACACTAATATAACAGGAACAACGATGTCTGGAGAGAAACTACACCTTATATAAATGATCAAATCTAAAAAACGAGCGAAATTTATAGATATTCTAACTACTATAACAGGAATAACGATGTCTGGAGAGAAATTACACCTTTCATAAATGATAAAAACTAAAAAACGAGCAAAACTAATACAAATTCAAACTACTATAACAGAAATAACGATGATTGGAGAGAAACTACACTTTATATATATGATTAAAACTTTAAAACGGGCGAAACTAATACAAACTCAAACTAATATAACAGGAATAACGATGTCTGTAGTGAAACTACACTTTATATAAATGATTCTAACAAAAAAACGAGGGAAACTAATACAAATTGAAACTGCAATAACAGCGATAACGATGTCTGGAGAGAAACTACATTTTATATAAATGATTATATCATGAAAACGAGGGAAACTAATAAAAATTCAAACTACTATAACAGGAATACTGATTTCTGCAGAGAAACTACACTTTATATTAATGATTAAAACTTAAAAACGGGCGAAACTAACACAAATTTAAACTAGTATAACGAGAATATTGATATCTGGAGAGATACTACACCTTATTGTAATGATTAAAACTAAAAAACGATCGAAACTAACACAAATATAAAATACTAAACAGGAATAATGATTTCTGGAGAGAAACTACACTTTATATAAATAATTAAAACTAAAAAACGGGCGAAACTAATCTAAATTCAATCTACTATATCAGGAATAACTATTTCTGGAGAGAAAAAACACTTTATATAAATGATTAAAACTAAAAAACGAGTAAAACTAATACAATTTCAAACTACTATAACAGGAACAACGATGTCTGGAGAGAAACTACACCTTGTATAAATGATTAAAACTAAAGAACGAGCAATTCTAATTCAAATTCAAACTACTATAACAGGAATAACGATATTTGGAGAGGAACTACACCTTATATAATTGATTAAAACTAAAAAACGAGCGAAATTTATAGATATTCATACTACTATAACTAGAATAACGATGTTTGGAGAGAAACTACACATTATATAAATGATTAAAACTTTAAAACGAGCGAAACTAATACAAATTCAAACTAATATAACAGGAATAACGATGTCTAAAGTGAAACTTCACCTTAAATAAATTATTAAAACTAAAAAACGAACGAAACTAAAAAAAATTCAAACTGCAATAACAAGAATAATGATTTCTGGAGAGAAACTACGCCATATATAAGTGATTAAAACTAAAAAATGAGCGAAACTAATACAAATTTCCATCTACTATAACAGGAATAACGATGTCTGGAGAGAAACTACAAATTATATAAATGATTAAAACTAAAAAACGAACGAAATTAATACAAATTCAATCTACGATAACAGGAATAACGATTTCTGGAGAGAAACTACACATTATAAAAATGATTAAAACTAAAAAACGAGTAAAACTACTACAAATTCAATCTGTAATACAAGGAAAATACGTCTGGAGAGAAACTACACCATATATAAATGATTAAAACTAAAAACGATCGAAACAAATACAAATTCATACTACTATAGCAGGAAAAATGATTTCTGGTGAGAAACTACACCTTATATAAATGATTAAAACTAAAAAACGAACGAAATTAATACAAATTCAATCTACTATAACAGGAATAACGATTTCTGGAGAGAAACTACACCTTATATAAATGATTAAAACTAAAAAACCAGTAAAACTACTACAAATTCACACTAATATAACAGGAACAACGATGTCTGGAGAGAAACTACACCTTATATAAATGATCAAATCTAAAAAACGAGCGAAATTTATAGATATTCTAACTACTATAACAGGAATAACGATGTCTGGAGAGAAATTACACCTTTCATAAATGATAAAAACTAAAAAACGAGCAAAACTAATACAAATTCAAACTACTATAACAGAAATAACGATGATTGGAGAGAAACTACACTTTATATATATGATTAAAACTTTAAAACGGGCGAAACTAATACAAACTCAAACTAATATAACAGGAATAACGATGTCTGTAGTGAAACTACACTTTATATAAATGATTCTAACAAAAAAACGAGGGAAACTAATACAAATTGAAACTGCAATAACAGCGATAACGATGTCTGGAGAGAAACTACATTTTATATAAATGATTATATCATGAAAACGAGGGAAACTAATAAAAATTCAAACTACTATAACAGGAATACTAATTTCTGCAGAGAAAATACACATTATATTAATGATTAAAACTTAAAAACGGGCGAAACTAACACAAATTTAAACTAGTATAACGAGAATATTGATATCTGGAGAGATACTACACCTTATTGTAATGATTAAAACTAAAAAACGATCGAAACTAACACAAATATAAAATACTAAACAGGAATAATGATTTCTGGAGAGAAACTACACCTTATATAAATAATTAAAACTAAAAAACGGGCGAAACTAATCTAAATTCAATCTACTATATCAGGAATAACTATTTCTGGAGAGAAAAAACACTTTATATAAATGATTAAAACTAAAAAACGAGTAAAACTAATACAATTTCAAACTACTATAACAGGAACAACGATGTCTGGAGAGAAACTACACCTTGTATAAATGATTAAAACTAAAGAACGAGCAATTCTAATTCAAATTCAAACTACTATAACAGGAATAACGATATTTGGAGAGGAACTACACCTTATATAATTGATTAAAACTAAAAAACGAGCGAAATTTATAGATATTCATACTACTATAACTAGAATAACGATGTTTGGAGAGAAACTACACATTATATAAATGATTAAAACTTTAAAACGAGCGAAACTAATACAAATTCAAACTAATATAACAGGAATAACGATGTCTGAAGTGAAACTTCACCTTAAATAAATTATTAAAACTAAAAAACGAACGAAACTAAAAAAAATTCAAACTGCAATAACAAGAATAATGATTTCTGGAGAGAAACTACGCCATATATAAGTGATTAAAACTAAAAAATGAGCGAAACTAATACAAATTTCCATCTACTATAACAGGAATAACGATGTCTGGAGAGAAACTACAAATTATATAAATGATTAAAACTAAAAAACGAACGAAATTAATACAAATTCAATCTACGATAACAGGAATAACGATTTCTGGAGAGAAACTACACATTATAAAAATGATTAAAACTAAAAAACGAGTAAAACTACTACAAATTCAATCTGTAATACAAGGAAAATACGTCTGGAGAGATACTACACCATATATAAATGATTAAAACTAAAAACGATCGAAACAAATACAAATTCAATCTACTATAGCAGGAAAAATGATTTCTGGTGAGAAACTACACCTTATATAAATGATTAAAACTAAAAGACGAACGAAATTAATACAAATTCAATCTACTATAACAGGAATAAGAATTACTGGAGAGAAACTATACCTTATATAAATGATTAAAACTAAAAAATGAGTAAAACTACTTTAAATTCAAACTAATATAACAGGAACAACGATGTCTGGAGAGAAACTACACATTATATAAATGATAAAAACTAAAAAACGAGCGAAATTTATAGATATTCAAACTACTATAACAGTAATAACGTAGTCTGGAGAGTAATAACACCTTTCATAAATGATAAAAACTAAAAAACGAGCAAAATTAATACAAATTCCAAATACTATAAAATGAAAAACAAAGTCTGGAGAGAAATTACACGTTATATTAAAGATTAAAACTAAATACGATCGAAGCTTATACATATTCTAACTACTATAACAGGAATAACGATGTCTGGAGAGAAATTACACCTTTCATAAATGATAAAAACTAAAAAACGATCGAAACTAATACAAACTCAAACTAATATAACAGGAATGACGATGTCTGTAGTGAAACTACACTTTATATAAATGATTAAAACATAAAAACGAGGGAAACTAATACAAATTCAAACTACTATAACAGAAAAACTGATTTATGGAGAGGATCTACACCTTATTTAAATGATTAAAACTTTAAAACGAGCGAAACTAATACAAATTAACACTACTATAACAGTAATAACGATGTCTGGAGAGAAACTACACTTTATAATAATGATTAAAACTTAAAAACGGGCGAAACTAACACAAATTTAAACTACTATAGCAGGAATATTGATAGCTGGAGAGATACTACACCTTATTGTAATGATTAAAACTAAAAAACGATCGAAACTAACACAAATATAAAATACTAAACAGTAATAATGATTTCTGGAGAGAAACTACACCTTATATAAATAATTAAAACTAAAAAACGGGCGAAACTAATCTAAATTCAATCTACTATAACAGGAATAACTATTTCTGGAGAGAAAAAACACCTTATATAAATGATTAAAACTAAAAAACGAGTAAAACTAATACAATTTCAAACTACTATAACAGGAACAACGATGTCTGGAGAGGAACTACACCTTATATAATTGATTAAAACTAAAAAACGAGTGAAACTAATACAAATTCAAACGACTATAACAGGAATAATGATTTCTGGAGAGAAACTAAATCTTATATAAATGAAATAACCTAAAAAACGAGCGAAACTAATACAATTACAAAATACTAAAACAGGAATAATGATTTCTGGAGAGAAACTACATTTATATAAATGATTAAAACAAAAAACGAGCGAAATTATTACAAATTCAAACTGCAATAACAGGAATAACGATGTCTGGAGAGAAACTTCAACTTATATAAATGATTAAACTAAACAAATAGCGAAACTAATACAAATACAAACTACTATAACAAGAATAACGATTTCTGGAGAGAAACTACACCTTATATAAATGATTAAATCTTTAAAACGATCGAAGCTTATACATATTCTAACTACTATAACAGGAATAACGATGTCTGGAAAGAAATTAAACCTTTCATAAATGATAAAAACTAAAAAACGAGCGAAACTAATACAAATTCAAACTACTATAACAGAAATAACGATGTCTGGAGAGAAACAACACCTTATATTAATTATTAAAACTGAAAAACGATCGTAACTAATACATATTCAAACTGCAATAACAGGAATAATGATTTCTGGAGAGAAACTACGCCATATATAAGTAATTAAAACTAAAAAACGAGCGAAATTAATAAAATTCAAACTACTATAACAGGAATAACGATGTCTGGAGAGAAACTAAATCTTATATATGAAATAAACTAATAAACGAGCGAAACTAATACAATTACAAATTACTAAACCAGGAATAATGATTTCTGGAGAGAAACTACACTTATATAAATGATTAAAACAAAAAACAAGCGAAAATAATACAAATTCAAACTGCAATAACAGGAATAACGATGTCTGGAGAGAAACTTCACCTTATATAAATGACTAAACAAAAAAAAGAGGGAAACTAATACAAATTCAAACAACTATAAAAGGAATAACGATTTCTAGAGAGAAACTACACCTTACATAAATTATTAAAACTAAAAAACGAGCGAAACTAAAACAAATTCAAACTGCAACAACAGGAATAATGATTTCTGGAGAGAAACTACGCCATATATAAGTGATTAAAACTAAAAAATGAGCGAAACTAATACAAACTTCCATCTACTAAAACAGGAATAACGATGTCTGGAGAGAAACTACACCTTATATAAATGATTAAAACTTAAAAAGGGCGAAACTAACACAAATTTAAACTACTAAAACAGGAATATTGATGTCTGGAGAGATACTACTACTTATTGTAATGATTAAACCTAAAAAACGATCGAAACTAACACAAATATAAAATACTAAACAGGAATAATGATTTCTGGAGAGAAACTACACCTTATATAAATAATTAAAACTAAAAAACGGGCGAAACTAATCTAAATTCAATCTACTATATCAGGAATAACTATTTCTGGAGAGAAAAAACACTTTATATAAATGATTAAAACTAAAAAACCAGTAAAACTACTACAAATTCACACTAATATAACAGGAACAACGATGTCTGGAGAGAAACTACACCTTATATAAATGATCAAATCTAAAAAACGAGCGAAATTTATAGATATTCTAACTACTATAACAGGAATAACGATGTCTGGAGAGAAATTACACCTTTCATAAATGATAAAAACTAAAAAACGAGCAAAACTAATACAAATTCAAACTACTATAACAGAAATAACGATGATTGGAGAGAAACTACACTTTATATATATGATTAAAACTTTAAAACGGGCGAAACTAATACAAACTCAAACTAATATAACAGGAATAACGATGTCTGTAGTGAAACTACACTTTATATAAATGATTCTAACAAAAAAACGAGGGAAACTAATACAAATTGAAACTGCAATAACAGCGATAACGATGTCTGGAGAGAAACTACATTTTATATAAAT
Organism: Tanypteryx hageni; assembly: GCA_028673005.1. Classification (NCBI taxonomy): domain Eukaryota; kingdom Metazoa; phylum Arthropoda; class Insecta; order Odonata; family Petaluridae; genus Tanypteryx; species Tanypteryx hageni. The sequence goes on along the minus strand of CM054120.1, from coordinate 14,650,174 downwards.
GATTATATCATGAAAACGAGGGAAACTAATAAAAATTCAAACTACTATAACAGGAATACTAATTTCTGCAGAGAAAATACACATTATATTAATGATTAAAACTTAAAAACGGGCGAAACTAACACAAATTTAAACTAGTATAACGAGAATATTGATATCTGGAGAGATACTACACCTTATTGTAATGATTAAAACTAAAAAACGATCGAAACTAACACAAATATAAAATACTAAACAGGAATAATGATTTCTGGAGAGAAACTACACCTTATATAAATAATTAAAACTAAAAAACGGGCGAAACTAATCTAAATTCAATCTACTATATCAGGAATAACTATTTCTGGAGAGAAAAAACACTTTATATAAATGATTAAAACTAAAAAACGAGTAAAACTAATACAATTTCAAACTACTATAACAGGAACAACGATGTCTGGAGAGAAACTACACCTTGTATAAATGATTAAAACTAAAGAACGAGCAATTCTAATTCAAATTCAAACTACTATAACAGGAATAACGATATTTGGAGAGGAACTACACCTTATATAATTGATTAAAACTAAAAAACGAGCGAAATTTATAGATATTCATACTACTATAACTAGAATAACGATGTTTGGAGAGAAACTACACATTATATAAATGATTAAAACTTTAAAACGAGCGAAACTAATACAAATTCAAACTAATATAACAGGAATAACGATGTCTGAAGTGAAACTTCACCTTAAATAAATTATTAAAACTAAAAAACGAACGAAACTAAAAAAAATTCAAACTGCAATAACAAGAATAATGATTTCTGGAGAGAAACTACGCCATATATAAGTGATTAAAACTAAAAAATGAGCGAAACTAATACAAATTTCCATCTACTATAACAGGAATAACGATGTCTGGAGAGAAACTACAAATTATATAAATGATTAAAACTAAAAAACGAACGAAATTAATACAAATTCAATCTACGATAACAGGAATAACGATTTCTGGAGAGAAACTACACATTATAAAAATGATTAAAACTAAAAAACGAGTAAAACTACTACAAATTCAATCTGTAATACAAGGAAAATACGTCTGGAGAGATACTACACCATATATAAATGATTAAAACTAAAAACGATCGAAACAAATACAAATTCAATCTACTATAGCAGGAAAAATGATTTCTGGTGAGAAACTACACCTTATATAAATGATTAAAACTAAAAGACGAACGAAATTAATACAAATTCAATCTACTATAACAGGAATAACAATTACTGGAGAGAAACTATACCTTATATAAATGATTAAAACTAAAAAATGAGTAAAACTACTTTAAATTCAAACTAATATAACAGGAACAACGATGTCTGGAGAGAAACTACACATTATATAAATGATAAAAACTAAAAAACGAGCGAAATTTATAGATATTCAAACTACTATAACAGTAATAACGTAGTCTGGAGAGTAATAACACCTTTCATAAATGATAAAAACTAAAAAACGAGCAAAATTAATACAAATTCCAAATACTATAAAATGAAAAACAAAGTCTGGAGAGAAATTACACGTTATATTAAAGATTAAAACTAAATACGATCGAAGCTTATACATATTCTAACTACTATAACAGGAATAACGATGTCTGGAGAGAAATTACACCTTTCATAAATGATAAAAACTAAAAAACGATCGAAACTAATACAAACTCAAACTAATATAACAGGAATGACGATGTCTGTAGTGAAACTACACTTTATATAAATGATTAAAACATAAAAACGAGGGAAACTAATACAAATTCAAACTACTATAACAGAAAAACTGATTTATGGAGAGGATCTACACCTTATTTAAATGATTAAAACTTTAAAACGAGCGAAACTAATACAAATTAACACTACTATAACAGTAATAACGATGTCTGGAGAGAAACTACACTTTATAATAATGATTAAAACTTAAAAACGGGCGAAACTAACACAAATTTAAACTACTATAGCAGGAATATTGATAGCTGGAGAGATACTACACCTTATTGTAATGATTAAAACTAAAAAACGATCGAAACTAACACAAATATAAAATACTAAACAGTAATAATGATTTCTGGAGAGAAACTACACCTTATATAAATAATTAAAACTAAAAAACGGGCGAAACTAATCTAAATTCAATCTACTATAACAGGAATAACTATTTCTGGAGAGAAAAAACACCTTATATAAATGATTAAAACTAAAAAACGAGTAAAACTAATACAATTTCAAACTACTATAACAGGAACAACGATGTCTGGAGAGGAACTACACCTTATATAATTGATTAAAACTAAAAAACGAGTGAAACTAATACAAATTCAAACGACTATAACAGGAATAATGATTTCTGGAGAGAAACTAAATCTTATATAAATGAAATAACCTAAAAAACGAGCGAAACTAATACAATTACAAAATACTAAAACAGGAATAATGATTTCTGGAGAGAAACTACATTTATATAAATGATTAAAACAAAAAACGAGCGAAATTATTACAAATTCAAACTGCAATAACAGGAATAACGATGTCTGGAGAGAAACTTCAACTTATATAAATGATTAAACTAAACAAATAGCGAAACTAATACAAATACAAACTACTATAACAAGAATAACGATTTCTGGAGAGAAACTACACCTTATATAAATGATTAAATCTTTAAAACGATCGAAGCTTATACATATTCTAACTACTATAACAGGAATAACGATGTCTGGAAAGAAATTAAACCTTTCATAAATGATAAAAACTAAAAAACGAGCGAAACTAATACAAATTCAAACTACTATAACAGAAATAACGATGTCTGGAGAGAAACAACACCTTATATTAATTATTAAAACTGAAAAACGATCGTAACTAATACATATTCAAACTGCAATAACAGGAATAATGATTTCTGGAGAGAAACTACGCCATATATAAGTAATTAAAACTAAAAAACGAGCGAAATTAATAAAATTCAAACTACTATAACAGGAATAACGATGTCTGGAGAGAAACTAAATCTTATATATGAAATAAACTAATAAACGAGCGAAACTAATACAATTACAAATTACTAAACCAGGAATAATGATTTCTGGAGAGAAACTACACTTATATAAATGATTAAAACAAAAAACAAGCGAAAATAATACAAATTCAAACTGCAATAACAGGAATAACGATGTCTGGAGAGAAACTTCACCTTATATAAATGACTAAACAAAAAAAAGAGGGAAACTAATACAAATTCAAACAACTATAAAAGGAATAACGATTTCTAGAGAGAAACTACACCTTACATAAATTATTAAAACTAAAAAACGAGCGAAACTAAAACAAATTCAAACTGCAACAACAGGAATAATGATTTCTGGAGAGAAACTACGCCATATATAAGTGATTAAAACTAAAAAATGAGCGAAACTAATACAAACTTCCATCTACTAAAACAGGAATAACGATGTCTGGAGAGAAACTACACCTTATATAAATGATTAAAACTTAAAAAGGGCGAAACTAACACAAATTTAAACTACTAAAACAGGAATATTGATGTCTGGAGAGATACTACTACTTATTGTAATGATTAAACCTAAAAAACGATCGAAACCAACACAAATACAAAATACTAATTAGGAATAATATTTCTGGAGAGAAACTACACCTTATATAAATAATTAAAACTAAAAAACGGGCGAAACTAACACAAATTCAATCTACTATAACAGGAATAACGATTTCTGGAGAGAAACTACACCTTATATAAATGATTAAAACTAAAAAACGAGTAATACTACTACAAATTCATACTAATATAACAGGTACAACGATGTCCGGAGAGAAACTACACCTTATATAAATGATCAAAACTAAAAAACGAGCGAAATTTATAGATATTCATACTACTATAACTAGAATAACGATGTTTGGAGAGAAACTACACATTATATAAATGATTAGAACTAAAAAACGAGCGAAATTAATACAAATTCAAAATACTATAAAATAAAAAACGAGGTCTGGAGAGAAACTACACCTTATTTTAAAGATTAAAACTAAATACGATCGAAGCTTATACATATTCTAACTACTATAACAGGAATAACGATGTCTGGAGAGAAATTACACCTTTCATAAATGATAAAATCTAAAAAACGAGCGAAACTAATAAAAATTCAAACTACTACAACAGAAATAACGATGTCTGGAGAGAAACAACACCTTATATTAATTATTAAAACTGAAAAACGATCGTAATTAATAGATATTCAAACTGCAATAACAGGAATAATGATTTCTGGAGAGAAACTACGCCATATATAGGTAATTAAAACTAAAAAACGAGCGAAATTCATAAAATTCAAACTACTATAACAGGAATAACGATGTCTGGAGAGAAACTACACTTTATATTAATGATTAAAACTTAAAAACGGGCGAAACTAACACAAATTTAAACTAGTATAACGAGAATATTGATATCTGGAGAGATACTACACCTTATTGTAATGATTAAAACTAAAAAACGATCGAAACTAACACAAATACAAAATACTAAACAGGAATAATGATTTCTGGAGAGAAACTACACCTTATATAAATAATTAAAACTAAAAAACGAGCGAAACTAACCTAAATTTAATTTACTATAACAGAAATAACTATTTCTGGAGAGAAAAAACACCTTATATAAATGATTAAAACTAAAAAACGAGTAAAACTAATACAAATTCAAACTACTATAACAGGAATACTGATGTCTGGAGAGAAACTACACCTTGTATTAAAGATTAAAACTATAGAACGAGCAATTCTAATTCAAATTCAAATTACTATAACAGGAATAACGATATCTGGAGAGGAACTACACCTTATATAATTGATTAAAACTAAAAAACGAGCGAAACTAATAAAAATTCCAACTACTATAACAGGAATAATCATGTCTGGAGAGAAACTACACCTTATAAAATTGATTAATACTAAAAAACGAGTGAAACTAATACAAATTTAAAATACTATAACAGGAATAATGATTTCTGGAGAGAAACTACAATTATATAAATGATTAAAACAAAAAACGAGCGAAATTAATACAAATCCAAACTGCAATAACAGGAATAACGATGTCTGGAGAGAAACTTCAACTTATATAAATGATTAAACTAAACAAAGAGCGAAACTAATACAAATTCAAACTACTATAAAAAGAATAACGATTTCCGGAGAGAAACTACACCTTATATAAATGATAAAAACTTTAAAACGAGCGAAACTAATACAAACTCAAACTAATATAACAGGAATAACGATGTCTGTAGTAAAACTACACTTTATATAAATGATTATAACCAAAAAACGAGGAAAAATAATACAAATTCAAACTGCAATAACAGGAATAACGATGTCTGGAGAGAAACTACAGTTCATAAAATTGATTAAAACATAAAAACGAGGTAAACTAATACAAATTCAAACTACTATAACAGGAATACTGATTTCTGGAGAGAAACTACACCTTTTTTAAATTATTAAAACTTTAAAACGAGCGAAACTAATACAAATTCAAACTACTATAACAGTAATAACGATGTCTGGAGAGAGACAACACCTGATATAAGTTATTAAAACTAAAAAACGAGCATGACTAATACATATTCAATCTGCAATAACAGGAATAATGATTTCTGGAGAGAAACTAAATCTTATATAAATGATTAAAACTAAAAAAAGAGCGAAACTAATACAAATTCTAACTACTATAACAAGAATAACGATTTCTTGAGAGAATTTACAGCTTATATAAATGATTAAAACAAATAAACTAGGAAAACTAATGAAAATTCAAACTACAATAACAGGAATAATAATTTCTGGAGAGAAACTACACCTTATTTAAATAATTAAATCTCAAAAACGTGAGAAACTAATACAAATTCAAACTTTTATAACAGGAATAACGATGTTTGGAGAAATACTACGACTTATATAAATGATTAAACTAAAAAACGAGCGAAATTAATACATATTAAAACTACTATAACAGGAATAACGAAGTCTGGAGAGGAACTACAACTTATATAATTGATTAAAACTGAAAAACTAGCGAAACTAATAAAAATTCCAACTACTATAACAGGAATTATGATATCTGGAAAGAAACTATACCTAATATAAATAAATAAAACTAAAAAACGGGCGTAATTTATACATATTCAAACTACTAAACAAGAGTCATGGTCTCTGGAGAGAAACTAAATCTTATATAAACGATTAAAACAAAAAACGAGCGAAATTAATACAAATTCAAACTGCAATAACAGGAATAACGATGTCTGGAGAGAAGCAACCCCTTGTATAAATGATTAAAACTAAAAAACGAGCGAAACTAATAAAAATTCAAGCTACTATAACAGGAATAATGATGTCTGGAGAGAAACTACACATCATACAAATGATTAAAACTAAAAAACGAGCGAAATTTATACATATTCAAACTACTAAACAAGAGTCATGGTATCTGGAGAGAAACTAAATCTTATATAAACGATTAAAACAAAAAACGAGCGAAATTAATACAAATTCAAACTGCAATAACAGGAATAACGATGTCTGGAGAGAATCTACACCTTATATAAATGATTAAAACTAAAAAACGAGCGAAACTAATACAAATTCAAGCTGCAATAACAGGAATATCGACGTCTGGATAGAAACTACACATTATGTAAATGATTAAACTAAAAAAATAGCGAAACTAATTCAAATTCATGCTACTATTACAGGAATAACGATGTCTGGAGAGATATTACACCTTATATAAATGATTAAAACTAGAAAACGAGGGAAACTCATACAAATTTAAACTGCAATAACAAGAATAACGAAGTCTGGAGAGAAATTACACCTTATATAAATGATTAAATCTAAAAAACGAGCGAAACAAATGCATATTCAAACTGCAATAACATAAAACCGATGTCTGGAGAGAAATTACACATTTCATAAATGATAAAAACTAAAAAACGAGCGAAACTAATACAAATTCAAGCTACTATAACACGAATAACGATGTCTGGAGAGAAACTACACTTAATATAAATGATTAAAACTAAAAAACGAGCGAAGCTAATACAAATTCTAACTATTATAACAGGAATAATGATTTCTGGAGAGAAACTACACATTATATAAATGATTAAAACTAAAAATCGAGCGAAACTAATACAAATTCAAACTACTATAACAGGAATAACGATGTCTGAAGTGAAACTACACATTATATAAATTATTAAAACTAAAAAACGAGCGAAACTAAAACAAATTCGAAATCAATAACAGGAATAATGATTTCTGGAGAGAAACTATGCCATATATAAGTGATTAAAACTAAAAAATGAGCGAAACTAACACAAACTTCCATCTACTATAACAGAAAAACGATGTCTGGAGAGAAACTACACCTTATATAAATGATTAAAACTTAAAAAAGGGCGAAACTAACACAAATTTAAACTATTATAACAGGAATATTGATGTCTGGAGAGATACCACAACTTATTGTAATGATTAAAACTAAAAAACAATCGAAACTAGCACAAATACAAAATACTAAACAGAAATAATATTTCTGGAGAGAAACTAAACCTTATATAAATAATTAAAACTAAAAAACGGGCGAAACTAACACAAATTCAATCTACTATAACAGGAATAACGATTTCTGGAGAGTAACTACACCTTATATAAATGATTAAAACTAGAAAACGAGGGAAACTCATACAAATTTAAACTGCAATAACAAGAATAACGAAGTCTGGAGAGAAATTACACCTTATATAAATGATTAAATCTAAAAAACGAGCGAAACAAATGCATATTCAAACTGCAATAACATAAAACCGATGTCTGGAGAGAAATTACACATTTCATAAATGATAAAAACTAAAAAACGAGCGAAACTAATACAAATTCAAGCTACTATAACAGGAATAACGATGTCTGGAGAGAAACTACACTTAATATAAATGATTAAAACTAAAAAACGAGCGAAGCTAATACAAATTCTAACTATTATAACAGGAATAATGATTTCTGGAGAGAAACTACACATTATATAAATGATTAAAACTAAAAATCGAGCGAAACTAATACAAATTCAAACTACTATAACAGGAATAACGATGTCTGAAGTGAAACTACACATTATATAAATTATTAAAACTAAAAAATGAGCGAAACTAACACAAATTTAAACTATTATAACAGGAATATTGATGTCTGGAGAGATACCACAACTTATTGTAATGATTAAAACTAAAAAACAATCGAAACTAGCACAAATACAAAATACTAAACAGAAATAATATTTCTGGAGAGAAACTAAACCTTATATAAATAATTAAAACTAAAAAACGGGCGAAACTAACACAAATTCAATCTACTATAACAGGAATAACGATTTCTGGAGAGTAACTACACCTTATATAAATGATTAAAACTAAAAAACGAGTAAAACTACTACAAATTCACACTAATAAAACAGGAACAACGATGTCTGGAGAGAAACTACACCTTATATAAATGATTAAATCTAAAAAACGAGCGAAATTTATAGATATTCATACTACTATAACAGGAATAATGATTTCTGGAGAGAAACTACACTTATATAAATGATTAAAACTAAAAAACGAGCGAAATTAATACAAATTTAAAATACTATAAATTAAAACGGAAGTCTGGAGAGAAACTACACCTTATATTAAAGATTAAAACTAAAAAATGATCGAAGCTTATACATATTCTAACTACTATAACAGGAATATCGATGTCTGGAGAGAAATAACACCTTTCATAATTGATAAAAACTAAAAAACGAGCGAAACTAATACTAATTCAAACTACTATAACAGAAATAACGATGTCTGGAGAGAAACAACACTTATATTAATTATTAAAACTGAAAAACGATCGTAACTAATACATATTCAAACTGCAATAACAGGAATAATGATTTCTGGAGAGAAACTACGCCATATATAAGTAATTAAAACTAAAAAACGAGCGAAATTAATAAAATTCAAACTACTATAACAGGAATAACGATGTCTGGAGAGAAACTACACTTTATATTATTGATTAAAACTTAAAAACGGGCGAAACTTACAAAAATTTAAACTACTATAACAGGAATATTGATATCTGGAGAGATACTACACCTTATTGTAATGATTAAAACTAAAAAACGATCGAAACTAACACAAATACAAAATACTAAACAGGAATAATGATTTATGGAGAGAAACTACACTTATATAAATAATTAAAACTAAAAAACGGGCGAAACTAACCTAAATACAATCTACCATAACAGGAATAACTATTTCTGGAGAGAAAAAACACTTTATATAAACGATTAAAACTAAAAAACGTGCGAAACTAATAAAAATTCAATCTACTGTAACAGGAAAAACGATGTCTGGAGAGAAACTAAACCTTATATAAATGATTAAAACTAAAAAACTAGCAAAATTAATAAAAATTCAAACTAATATAACAGGAATAACAAGGTTTGGAGAGAAATAACACCTTATTTAAATGATTAAAACTAAAAAACGAGCGAAATTTATAAAAATTCAAACTACTATAACAGGAATAACGATGTCTGGAGAGAACCTACACTTTATATTAATGATTAAAACCTAAAAACGATCGAAACTAACACAAATGCAGAAAACTAAACAGGAATAATGATTTCTGGAGAGTAACTACACCTTATATAAATAATTAAAACTAAAAAACGGGCGAAACTATCAAAAATTCAATTTACTATAACAGGAATAACGATTTCTGGAGAGAAACTGCACCTTATATAAATGATTAAAACTAAAAAACGAGTTAAAGTAATACAAATTCAAACTACTATAACAGGAATAACGATGTCTGGAGAGAAACTACACCTTGTATAAAAAATTAAAACTAAATAACGAGCGAAACTAATACAAATTCAAACTACTATATCAGGAATAACGATGTCTAGAGAGAAACTACACATTATATAAATGATTAAAACTAAAAAACGAGCGAAACTAAAGCCTATTAAAACTACTATAACAGGAATAATGATTTCTGTAGAGAAACTAAATCTTATAAAACGATTAAAACCAAAAAACGAGCGAAACTTACAAAAATTCAATCTACTATAACAGTAATAACGATGTCTGGAGAGAAACTAAACCTTATATAAATGATTAAAACTAAGAAATGAGCGAAACTAATACAAATTCAAACTACTAAAACAGGAATAATTATTTCTATAGTGAAACTAAATCTTATATAAATGATTAAAACTAACGAACGAGTGAAATCAGCACAAATTCATACTACTACAACAGCTTTAACGACGTCTGAGAAAGTTTGAAAAACTCCGCGTGGTCGGGATTTGACGTCTGCTAGTTTGACTGGTCGAATTCTCGAGTTGGTCGAATCTTGAGCGGTCGAATCTCGGTAGTGGACTGTATGCACTTTTATGTAGGAAAGACTTTGTTCCTGGAGTGATTGGTTTCATAAAAATAATTGCTTTCATCTTCAGCTATACCTACGAATTCGTAGAAATTACCCTGGCGTCAAATTTGCAGCATTTGGTATGTCATTATTCAAATTAATCAATTTTAAATGCAGATATTTTTCTCAAATACAAATTCAAAGTGAACTTTGTTGTTATTTATAATTACGGATACATGATTAGCGAAAGAGCATGAATATAATGTAAAGATACCTTTAATTTTTAAAATTGTTATATTGCTAGAGTTTGCATATTATTACTATCAGTAGATTTCCGTTGCATTGGTTTTAAATTATCAATAAACATAAAAATTGCCTATAATTTAACTTGAGTGCATATGACGACAGAAAAATACACTATTTACTGACAATTGCCCTAAGGTTTTTGCGTTAAAACCTATTCCGTGCGGTTTTTTCACATTAAATTTCCTCTCTCAAAAGTAAAAGTAAGAGATTAAATTGCATTTTTATGTCCCACAAGTGAGCGGATAGAATTTTATGTACTGTTACTCATTCCTTCTAAATTCCTCTATAACACCGTCATCTTCCTTCCTGTTTTAAACTATCTTGCCTATGAATGCATGAATATGTTTGAGTGTTCTTTAAACTATGTTGATTATAATTGATAGTAGCTCAATAACTTTGGCCAAAACTAACAAAAGTAGAATACTCCTTTAGCCAAAACAACTAGATGAATTTGTTAATCAGTTAAACAACATATATCATTCAATCAACTTCTCTTATGAACTTCAAGAAAACAACACCTTGCCATTTTTGGACTTGCTTATCATAAATAATAGACAACACATTGAGTTTGACATTTTTAGAAAACCTACACATACTGATAACTTTATTCCTAACAACTCCTTTCACCCTATGAACCAAAAAACAGCTGTGTTTCAATTTTTAACACACAGATTATGTAACATCCCCCTCAATAAAATCAGATATGCAAAGGAACTTAAACACATAAAAACTAAAAAACGAGCGAAACTAATAAAAATTCAAGCTACTATAACAGGAATAACGATGTTTGGAGAGAAACTACACCTTATATAAATTATTAAATCTACAAAACAAGCGAAACTAATGCATATTAAAACTACTATTACAGGATTAATGATTTCTGTAGAGAAACTAAATCTTATAAAACGATTAAAACCAATAAACGAGCGAAACTTATAAAAATTCAATCTACTATAACAGTAATAACGATGTCTGGAGAGAAACTAAACCTTATATAAATGATTAAAACTAAGAAATGAGCGAAAATAATACAAATTAAAACTACTAAAACAGGAATAATTATTTCTATAGTAAAACTAAATCTTATATAAATGATTAAAACTAAAAAACGAGCGAAATTAATTCAAATTAATCTACTATAACAGGAATAACGGTATCTGGAGAGAAACTAAACCTCCTTTAAATGATTAAAACTAAAGAACGAGCGAAACTAATTAAATTCAAACTACTATAACAGAAATAATGATTTCTGGAGAGAAACTAAATCTTATGAAAATGATTAAAATTAAAAAACCATCGAAATTAATACAAATTCAAAAACTATAAAATTAAAAACGATGTCTGGAGAGAAACTACACCTTGTATAAAAGATTAAAACTAAATAACGAACGAAACTAATACAAATTCAAACTACTATAACAGGAATAACGATATCTGGAGAGGAATATATATAATTGATTAAAACTAAAAAACGAGCGAAACTAATAAAAATTCCAGCTACTATAACAGGAATAACGATGTCTGGAGAGAAACTACACATTATATAAATGATCAAAACTAAAAAAGAGCGAAATTTATAGATATTCAAACTACTAAAACAAGATTAATGATTTCTGGAGAGAAACTAAATCTTATATAAACGATTAAAACTAAAAAACGTGCGAAACTAATAAAAATTCAATCTACTGTAACAGGAATAACGATGTCTGGAGAGAAACTAAACCTTATATAAATGATTAAAACTAAAAAACTAGCAAAATTAATAAAAATTCAAACTAATATAACAGGAATAACAATGTTTGGAGAGAAACTACACCTTATTTAAATGATTAAAACTAAAAAATGAGCGAAACTAATACAAATTCAAGCTGCAATAACAGGAATAACGACGTCTGGATAGAAACTACACATTATATATATGATTAAAATTAAAAAACGAGCGAAGCTTATACATATTCTAACTACTAAAACAGGAATAATTATTTCTATAGTGAAACTAAATCTTATATAAATGATTAAAACTAACAAACGAGCGAAATTAATTCAAATTAATCTTCTATAACAGGAATAACTGTATCTGGAGAGAAACTAAACCTCCTTTAAATGATTAAAACTAAAGAACGAGCGAAATCAGCACAAATTCATACTACTACAACAGCTTTAACGACGTCTGAGAAAGTTTGAAAAACTCCACGTGGTCGGGATTTGACGTCTGCTAGTTTGACTGGTCGAATTCTCGAGTTGGTCGAATCTTGAGCGGTCGAATCTCGGTAGTGGACTGTATGCACTTTTATGTAGGAAAGACTTTGTTCCTGGAGTGATTGGTTTCATAAAAATAATTGCTTTTATCTTCAGCCATTCCTACGAATTCGTAGAAATTACCCTGGCGTCAAATTTGCAGCATTTGGTATGTCATAATTCAAATTAATCAATTTTAAATGCAGATATTTTTCTCAAATACAAATTCTAAGTGAACGTTGTTGTTATTTATAATTACGGATACATGATTAGCGAAAGAGCATGAATATAATGTAAAGATACCTTTAATTTTTAAAATTGTTATATTGCTAGAGTTTGCATATTATTACGATCAGTGGATTTCCGTTGCATTGGTTTTAAATTATTAATAAACATAAAAATTGCCTATAATTTAACTTGAGTGCATATGACGACAGAAAAAAACACTATTTACTGACAATTGCCCTAAGGTTTTTGCGTTAAAACCTATTCCGTGCTGTCTTTTTCACAATAAATTTCCTCTCTCAAAAGTAAAAGTAAGAGATTAAATTGCATTTTTATGTCCCACAAGTGACCGGATAGAATCTTATGTACTGTTACTCATTCCTTCTAAATTCCTCTATAACACCATCATCTTCCTTCCTGTTTTAAACTATCTTGCCTATGAATGCATGAATATGTTTGAGTGTTCTTTAAACTATGTTGATTATAATTGATAGTAGCTCAATAACTTTGGCCAAAACTAACAAAAGTAGAATACTCCTTTAGCCAAAACAACTAGATGAATTTGTTAATCAGTTAAACAACATATATCATTCAATCAACTTCTCTTATGAACTTCAAGAAAACAACACCTTGCCATTTTTGGACTTGCTTATCATAAATAATAGACAACACATTGAGTTTGACATTTTTAGAAAACCTACACATACTCATAACTTTATTCCTAACAACTCCTTTCACCCTATGAACCAAAAAACAGCTGTGTTTCAATTTTTAACACACAGATTATGTAACATCCCTTTCAATAAAATCAGATATGCAAAGGAACTTAAACACATAAAACAAATTGCCGCTAAACTTGGATACGATAATAATTTAATTAATAAATTAGTGAGAAAACATAATTTTAATTAAACTTTGTCCAATGCCACTTCCCTTAAATTAGACACCAAAAAAGAGGACAAATTTGTAAAATTGCCTTATTTTCCACCATTAAACAGAGGCTTGAACTAAATTTTTATCATAAGAATTATACCAAACATATACAAATCCTTTTAATTTGAAAATTTTACTGGGCAGTACAAAAGACAGAACAGAATCTTTGAACAAGTCCGGTATTTATAAAATACAATGCTCACACTGCGACAAAAAGTACATAGGACAAACAAGAAGGAAACTAATAACACGCTTCAAGGAACACATGGCTCACTATAAATATAATCGTCTTGAAAAATCAAGCGTTGCCAACCACATCTTTGAAACAGGTCACAGTATACACGTAAACGATTTAACACTGATAACTTCAGCCAATAACTCACTAAACTCGTTAGAAAACCTTCACATTTACAAAAACCGCGATACACTTATGAACACAGACACAGATTTCAACAAGACCCTATACAAATTGACAGATTTAAACGACACACACGCCGAAAAATCTTTCCGCGTTTCGCTTGTTTCTCGGTCGTCTTCTTAATACTTTCTGTTTCAACCTGGCAGTTGGCTTCCAGTCACTGGTGAAACAGGTTCTACCCCTGACGATGCCCACCTTGTGGGCGAAATGCATTGGGTTTGCAGCCCTCTAGTTGTTTTGGCTAAAGGAGTATTCTACTTTTGTTATGTTGATTATGATGTTATGATTTTGATTTGACGAAATTTAAATTTCAAAAATAAACCAAAAACGTAAAAATATTAAAGTAATTAAATTTTTTTAACATTATACAAATAATCGATAAAAATGTCGTAAGAGGTTTATATTTGCACTTATACTTTTTATTTTCTTTGGAGGTTTTTTTATTTTTCAAATCAATCTAGCGGAATCTAGCTTTTTTTTTCAAGTTGTTTTTATGTAGGTGGGAGTTGGTAGCGCTAAACTTGGAGGCGCTAAATTTTCAGGATAATTTTGTCATTACGTGCACTACACATGGCATAAATGTTGTGGTTCTAGGATTGACTGCTGAGAAGTAATCGGTGTCTATTTTCAGTTTCGATTCTGTCCCGATAAGAAAAGTATGGCATCGGTGCAGGTCGTAATAAATATGCATTTTTAAATTAGAAAAACTAGGTTAGGTGCTCGAGATATGAACATTTTTATAGCTCAAAAAATGAGATCTATATTTTTAAATAAAGAATTAAAATCAATGTCGAATGAGAACGAACAATTTTTTTATTGCAAAAGAGGTGGACAATCTTCCGGTTGTTCATCATCATGCTTCTGTCCGAAGACAGGTTTTAACTGAATCGCTGCCTCCATTTCTCTCTCTCCCTAGAAGCCTCTTTTATACCTCTATAAGTATTATATCCCTGCTTTATATTATCTAATACTCCTATTCTTTTTCTCCCTCTTCCTCTTCTTCCACTAATTTTTCCTTCTAAGATCGTCCTTTGTAAACACTGTCTTCTCAATATGTGCCCTATCCAATTTGCTTTTCTTTTCCTGATTGTTTTTATTAGCGTCCTTTCTTCTCCCACCATTTCTAATACTTCTTCGTTTCTCTTCCTCTCTGTCCATTTCACTTTCATCATTCTTCTCCATACCCACATCTCAAAACTTTCTAAATATTTTTCCTCCTTTCTCCTTACCGTCCACGTCTCTGCACCATAAAGAGCTATGCTCCATATGTAGCATTTTGCTAATTTCTTCCTTGTTTCTAAATTTATTTTCTTGCTTGTGAGAAGCTCCTTCTTCTTGTTAAATGCTGCTTTTGCCATTGCAATCCTACTTCTGATGTCCTGTGTACTACTTCCATCCTGTGCTAAAACACTGCCGAGATATTTGAAACTACTTACTTGTTCCAATTTTTGGCCATTTACCATTATATTTAATTCTGTATGTTCCTTTGAAACCACCATGACTTTTGTTTTTTCTGTATTGATCTTCATTCCATATTGTTGGCCAACCTCCACTAGTCTGTCTGTCATCCTCTGAAGCTCTTTCTCGCCTTCTGCTATTAAGCCCTGATCATCTGCGTATTTAATGGTGGTAATACTTTCACCTCCTATCTTAAATCCTTTCTCTTCCATCAACGCTTCTTCTGATATTGTTTCTGCATAAATATTAAATATCGCTGGTGAAATAGGGCAACCCTGCCTCACTCCCCTCCTTATTGAAGTACTTTCTGTTTCTTCTCCTTCAACCCTGACTCTAATCTTTTGATCAAAGTAAAGGTTTTTAAGCAGTCTTTTATCTTTCCAATCTATTCCTATTTTGTTTAAAATACCCAGCATTTTATCCCATTTCACTCGTTCAAAAGCTTTCTCCCAATCTACAAAACAAAAATACATACCTTTATTGAATACTAGCGCTCTTTCTATCATCATCCTCATACATCCTATAGCATCTCTAGTCCCCCTTCCTCTTCTAAAACCAAACTGATTATCTTGCAGCTCCTTTTCTATTTTACATTAAATTCTTTTGGTTATTATTCTGGTTAGAACTTTAGCTGTATGAGAAATTAAACTAATAGTTCTGTAATCCTTACAACATTTTGCATTGTTCTTTTTCTCCAGTGGTACCATCACAACATCTAAAAAATCTTCAGGCCATATGCCAGTATCATATACTTGGTTAAAAAATTTTGTGAGTTGCTTAACTGCTTTAGACCCCAAAACCTTCAGAACGTCCACGGGTATATCATCACTCCCAACTGCCTTTCTTCTTTTCATGTCATCAATTGCTCTTTTAACTTCAGACTCGAGAATACTTGGTCCTAGCTGATCTTCTTCCATATTCTCTTCTTCATTTAATTCAATATTTCTTGGCTTTCCTTCTTTGTCATACAGAACCTCAATGTATTCTTTCCAGACATTCTTTACATTGTCTGGCTCCGATATTATTTTACCACTTTTGTTCATGATTCCTTTACGTCCTATCTTTCTTGCTTTTTTCTTGAATAGTTTCCTTGCTTTGCTATACATGAGGTCTGTTCTACAAATTCTTTCACATTTGACAATCTCCTCGCATTTTTCATTTATCCACTGTTCTCTTGCTTAATCTGTTTCCCTTCTTAAAGCATTATTTAACTCCTTGTACTTTCTTTGGCCTTCTTCAATGTTTATGTTCTTCCACTTTCTCCGCTCTTCCATTTTTTGCAGCATGGCTGCTGTGATCCAGGGTTTTTTGTTTCTTTCACCCGTTATCTTTCCTACCTTCTTTTCCATTACAGCTTTAATGTTGCCATGGATGTATCTCCACTCCTCATCTACATTCTTCCTATTTTCTTCAGCTCTCTCCCCCAACCTTTCCTCCAGCTCAGTCATGATAGCCTCCTTGTTTTTAAGGAGTTCCTCTAAGTTCCATTTCTTGTTAACTCTTATGTTTCTCCTAACGCTCTTCAGTCTACATTGTATATTTGCCACCAAAAGGTTGTGGTCAGAATCGATATCTGCCCCTGGTAGTGTTTTCACATTTTTAATGCTATTTCTAAATCTTTCATTGACTAGTATGTAATCTATCTGGTATCGTCTCTGGTCTCCTGGGCTTTTCCATGTGTAAAGTCTTCGCTGGTGATGCTTAAACCATGTATTAGTTACAATTAATCTATTTCTATGGCAGAATTCCACAAGTTTATCCCCTCTTTCATTTCTATTCCCTAGTCCATATTTTCCCACTATGTTATCTTCCTGTCCCTCTCCGACTACACTGTTCCAATCTCCCATTACTATGGTGGTGATCCTTCCTTTTCCCTCATCCTCCAATATCTCCATAATCTGTTCATACATTTCATCTACTTCGTCGTCGCCAGCATTAGTTGTTGGCATATACACTTGAATTATAAGCATATCCACTGGCTCCATCTGGAGTTTTACGGCTATTAATTTGTCATTAACTGTCACTACCTTACTAATTCTTTCAGCTATCTCTTTTCTCATTATAATCCCCACTCCCCTTTCCTTTTTCTCCCCTCCCGAGTAAATAATCTTAAATTCGTCTGAATTTATCTCGCCTTCTCCTTCCCACCGGACTTCACTAAGACCTACTATACCTACATTATTCCTTCTCATTTCCCTTTTTAAGTTCTCTAGTTTACCCCCTGAATTCATAGTCCTAACATTCCATGTGCCTATTTTTAATTTCTCACTATTTGCTTTCTTATTAATCTTACATTTCCTCTGTGCATCCCCTAGGGTAGTCCCCTATCCGATTGGGGGACTATTTTACCTCCGGAATATTTTACCCCAGAAAGATCCATAGAGGTATTTTCAGCTTTTCAGCCTATCATGGGAAATATAATGAGGTAGTTATAATGTTTCTAAAGGGAATTTATAGATTATGTTATGAGGCTGTCAATCTCAACCAAAGATGTTATCTTATGTCATTATCCAAAAATAAGAAAATAAAAAGCGCCATATATTATTTGTTCTTCTCCCTCACTTGTTCATTTTAGTGACGCTTCCAGACATTCATCTCAGCATAAATAAATATTCGCTGTACTTTTCTCTAATTCTAAGGTTTTATTACTTTCTACTGTATTTTATCTTCAACGTCTCCTTTCTAATCATAATAAATCGTTCATAGTTAAGGTTTTATCGAAGTATATATTTTAAGGTTGACATATCTTCTTCCACGCTTTCTTTCCTGTTCTTCCACATTATATTTTTATTAATACTTTTAATTACTTGTATAAGTTTGCCTTTCAAACCAAATTATAAATTTGATACACGTATACAATTCATAAAGTATTTTTAGTGATTATCTTAGTGCGAGTTTTCAGTTTTCAACGAATTATATTATTTATATTAATATTTTTAATTACTTGTGCAAGTTTGGCTTTCAACCCTAGTTATTAACTTGATACACGTATACAATTCAAATAGTATTTTTAATGATTGTCTTAGTGTGAGTTTTCAGTGTTCAACGAATTATATCATTTTTATTAATACTTTTAATTACTTGTATAAGTTTGGCTTTCATCCCAAGTAATAAACTTGATACACATATACAATTCATAAAGTATTTTCAATGAATATCTTAGTGCGAGTTTTCAGTGTTCAACGAATTATATTATTTTTATTAATACTTTTTATTATTTGTATAAGTTTGGCTTTCAACCCAAGTTATAAACTTGATACACGTATACAATTCATATAGTATTTTCAATTATTATCTTAGTGTGAGTTTTCAGTGATCAACGAATTATCAACACTTCTCTCGTTTCATTGTTCTCGTTAACTTGTTCATATAACTTAAAAGCCTCGTTAATTTATATAATAGATATATAGGAAGGGGTTGGGAGGGAGACGGGACTCTTTAGTCTCCATCTTCCTCGAATTAAGACCGCTATCTGTCTGTATAGCCCCCTACTTCTTCCTTGATTGCCTCCACTTCCCTTCTTTCTTCCTACCCTTCTCATCTTTCCTAATCCTTCCCTTCCGCTGCCTCGGTTTCCCACCCTACGCCTCCCACACTACTCATTCTATTCCACTTTAAAGCATCCAGCCCTCGAATATTAACCCTCTCATCCTCTCCTCCTTTCCCTCTTCACTTCTCTCCGCATCTCTTTCCTGCATGCACTCAACCCATTTGTCGCAGAACAACTATACCTCAGCCCGGGTTCACACGAGATGCTTTCATGCCTCGGCATATGCTTACGCTCGCATAGAATTCATCATTTAAATGGTACGTTCTTCTCTTTTTGTCAAATCCACTAAATCATATGCGTTCGAATACGGTTACTTGGCTAAAATGTCATGGATCGGTCGCAATTGATGGAATAGATTTTTAAAGATATTAATGAATATTATCAAGCTACTATCGTACTAAAATACAACAAAAACTCGTTAATATATAATCGGTCTGTACAAAATGATGGTTTATTCGATATACGCTTTGCAGACATTTTAATTGATAATTATGATAGTTTCCATACCCATATTACCATTAATTCGAGAAAAATGTTTATTTAAAAGAAAATTTTCCAATTTTCCACATAGCGCATGGGTCTCCTTACTTTTTTGTAAGTGGGCCACTTTGCCAGTAAATTTTATGTTGAAGGCCAAGTGTATGAACATGTATAACTTTTTGAAAATATAATCGTACAACATACAAATGTAAGTTACTTTCGTATTAAAAGGAGATTTATTGAAATGGGTAAATTACGATTTCTCGTACATATGAAAGGCTCGAGGACCTTATTAACTGAGCTCGCGGGACATAGGAGAGCTCTTACAATGTATGAAGGGAGAGTCCTTGTATGGGACTGGGTTGGGAGCACCTAAAATATACCGAGAGGTTGAAAACTCATGGTGAGAATAATAGTATTTCCATTTTAACTTCTCTCGTAATTACAAATCATGAAATTTTTTATTCTTGAAGTATGCATTATCAATTGCTCTGTTATTAGCTCGTTCACACTAACTCTAATGCAATTAAGTTGTCATGGTTTGAATTAACGTGGTTTTTATTAAAGGGGTTTGCAATAGCAAGGTGCTTATAATATATACCTATGTTACTGCATAAGCACGAGTATACATTGTATACAACAAAAATTTTTATGAACGGATTATATATTTGCAATATTTAGTTTCTCCGGATACGCTCAATATTTTTTATGGTTGAATCTAAGCTATCAGGAACGTCCACCGGGTTGCAGATAGTAAAACGGCCTCTGGATGTAGAGGTTAGTTGAGAATTCATCAGCCACGGACGAGCGTCTGCAATAGAGGATTGCAGTGGACAAACTATTGGTAGGGTTTACCCTAGGATATGATACATAAATTCAAGGACGGCAGCGAAACGCGATGAGTAGATGCCGCCACTAAATAACCATGAATGCCTGGAGGGGGGTAGCAGCCCCTTGAGTAACTTATGCAGGCGGAATATGAAACCACTGGAACAGCTGCAAAACAGGCAACTGTGGGCGAGGATGGAAACCGCCCTATCAGCTAATTAACTGCGTTATGATAGAAAAGGGAAGAGACCACATTATTTCTAGTTAAAGATATGAGGTAGGATAAGATGGACTCCAACAAAAAAAATATTCTCGGGGTAAAATATATAAACATACAAATCTGCGGTAGTGGACTAATTTGAGAGGGACATTGGCCATAAAAATATTGTTAAGTGGAGAGTACAAAAGTTGGAGATCGGAACATGGATTGTATGAACAATGAACAGACCAAGAAAACAAAAAAAAGTAAAAAGAATTGGGAAGTAAATAATCTGAATGTTGTAGGTATATCAGAAGTAAGATGGAAAGATAAAGACGAGTTCAAAGTCGATGGATACTCGACGATATATTCCGGAAGGGTATCCGGAAAGTTCACCTCCAGCAATTCAACGCCGCGGAAAATTCATCGAAGGTAATACATCGCCACCAAAAATTCACCACAAGCAATTCACCGACACGGAAAATTCGACGGCATGGGAAATTTATCGCCTTGTATGGGTCATGTTGTTAACAAAAGCTGTATTTAAATGCGTGTGCGGACTTTACGCCGGCAGAAGAATATAAGAGCTAATAATCCAACTATAGCGGTTTTAATAAATACGATAATGTTTAATTTTTTGACCAGGGATCCACATTTACAAGTAATATGCCAATTGTTTATGACAACCCAATGAGAATTTTTTAAATAATGATATGCAAAAAAAGTTAACAAAGAGTAAGGGAGAGAGGAACGGGAGGAGGACATCATAATAAAATGGAGAAGTGTGTAGAAGTAGGAGGAAAGGGGGGACATGTAAGAAATTATAATGCAACATAGGTAATATTGACGTCAATCAATAAGTAATGAAATATAGGCAATATTGATATTTATCAACTAGGAATTTAACAACAGTTAAGAGTATGAAGAGAATAAAGGGAAAAAGATTGCGAGGAGATCGGAGGGGGGAGGCAGGTGAGGGGAGAATGAAAGTATGTTCAAATATGGGCAATATTGATATCTATCTACTAGGAATTTATATTCTTCTGTTGGCGTAGAGTCCGCTCACGAAATTTTAATATAGCGTTTGTTAACAACATGATCCATACACGACGATAAATTTCCCATGGCGACGAATTTTCCGTGGCAATGAATTGCTGTCGGGGAATTTTCCATGACGATGAATTGCTGTCGGTGAATTTTCCTAAACCCATTCCAGAAGATATAGAAATGAATGAGAAGTAGGGATGAAAAGAAGAAACAAAACGAAAAGGAGAATAGCTGATAGAATTTTATTTATTTAATAATAATTTCCAAAAATAGCTCATTGGACAAATTACCATGGGACATAAAACAGTAACAAAACACCAATTAATAAATACATCCATCGTCCACAATATAAAATTAACGAATCAAAAGGAGATACGAGCCATACCTTTTAGTTGTTTGCGAAAAGACAGGTGAGAAGATGCCGCGATACGAGTTCTGGTTCAATATGGAGATGTACGTGTCAGAGAGGCGATGAAAAAGGAGTACTGCGGACAGAAGAGACGATGTTATGGTACGGGATTGGGAATCCGAAGACGGGAGGTCTGGGATGAAACTAGAAGCAAAAAAGATGTAATTGATGGAGAGCGATAGGAATTGTTATTAAAGAATGCAGATACGTTAGATTGACACTCTTCTATGGCAGTGTTTTTCAAACTACGGTACGCGACCCGGTTAATAAGAAACTGCGAGCACTCAATGCATAACAAGCCGACAAATATCGAAAATGACAATGAACTAAGTGACTTTGTTGATAAATCGCAGTATTTTAGCATTCACTGCTTTTTATTGCGAGATAATGGATACTCAATTGAGAATATTTTCTTCTTTGTTTCCTTCCCTCCCTCTAGATGGCGCACCCCAGTTCTATGTTAAAGTGATGAGACACTTGGCTGTGCTCCGTATCATGAGCGCGATGGTAGACTATAGACATTTTTGTACTGAGCCAAGCTGTTTAAGGTTTGTGGGTGTAGCATGAGGTGAACAACATTTTAGGAAACCAAGAAGGGGCATTTTCAAGTATTTACTTACCTTAAGGAGGGACAGATGTAAGTGGCTTGTTTGGGTCAGCCGTAAGCCGGCTCCAGACATTCGTTATTTTCCGAGTACCGAGCCACGAATATTCGTCACTCTCCAAATATCTAATAGTGTGGATGGAATAACGAATACCAATCTTCGTCACTCGGCGAGACACGATTATTTCCCGTCGAGAGTCGGTAAAAGAGCACGAGTCAAAGGAACGAATATTCGTCGAGCCGCGATGCTTTAAACCCCTCCACACAATCTTTATTCGTCCAATGACGAATGTCTCTCCGCATTGATGCCAGTTCGTGAGAATTAAGTGAATCTCCTTTTCACAGACGACTCCTAGGTAATTGCAAGATAAATCAATCTTCGAACTATGTGCGACTGCACGGTTAAACACGCAGATTTCTGACTGACATCGTAAAAGTTTTTCCGGGTACTACAAGATAGTTTAATTTTTTCGTGCGCACGCACATACGTCTATTTCCTTTACGTATACACGTTTGTAAGTGAAAAGAAATGGATAAATTACGACGAAGTTATTACGTGAACATACAGATTGTATTACAACTATACGAGTAAGATATGTTTAAAGTAGTAGTCAATTGTATTATTAATTACAATTGATAAGGAAATTAATCGGTGAATCAAAAATTCGATATTTCATAGGCAACACTACTGGAATTTCAGTTCGTAGACATTATATTAAGCCATTACTATTTTCTTTTTTGACATTATATACATAATATCTTTATTCTTTTTATTCAGTCCGTCCATTTATTGGTCCTTCCGTTGGTCCGTCCACCGGGAATCTCTATACAAATCCCCATAAGAGAACAATTAAAAATCCCTTTTTATCACCTCTACCCTTATATTCTTTTGCAAAATTAAATTAGAGGTAATTAACCTGCGATCAAAAGAACATTCTGGGTGTATAGTGGGTGTGGCCTAATCCCTCAATCCACTTGGAACCCTCCACTCTCGCCCTTCCTTACCTTACGGGCTATCGCTGTCTCCGTCCCTTTCTAACCACACTGTTGCCAATTATACGCAAAACTTCGTCTAGGCAGCAACTGTAAATAGTGAGAACTTAAGGAGGAGAAGGAAGGGTTAGTAGTGGGGAAGAAGTCAAGATGACTTCCCCTCCGTTTGCGGCCGAAATACGCGCATGTTCTTGTTTGCGGTATGCCTATATCTTCGGACAGGAACCATTTTAAAGAAAAATAAACAGATCCTTATTCTTATCGTCGATGTTTTACTTCGATCCGAGATCGCTTAAGTTATACTTTTAAATCATATTTATTGGAAATATTTAAGCTTTTTAACGATATGTAATCTTGCAGAATGTGTCATTATTAAACCTCGAGATTTTATTGCCGTCCTTATATTATATATACGTAAGGAAAGTTTGCTTTAAATGCATTAAAACGAGAGAGAAGGCCCGAATACTTTCAAAATATCCGATGTATAGAGAACGTATTGTTTTCATGAAAAAAATCGAATGCGAGGTTTCAACGGAAATACATGTTTTAAGGTACCCTGAACACGTTTTGGCTTTTTCTCGATGATGTCTGTGTATGTATGTCTCCGTGTGTCTGTGACCGGGATTTTCTGGGTGTTCTAACTCAATAACTATTAATGAGATTAACACGATATTTTACATTTAACATTTTTGTTAAAGGGAAAAGAATAGATTAGTTTTTTAGTAAAAATTGGTCAACCGGAAGTGGGTGTTTACTCTAGTCATTTTTCCGTTTTTACTTGCTCCATATATATTATAGGGTAAAGGATTGTTTTCAGGAAAAAAAATCGATTTCGAGATTTCAACGAAAATACACGTTTTGAGGTCCCCTGAACGTTTTAACCATATTCTCGATGATGTTTGTGTGTGTGTGTGTGTGTGTGTGTGTGTGCATGTATGTGTGTGTGGGTGTGCCTACGTGAAAATTTATTTGTGGGTGCTCTAACTCAATAACTCAGGTCAACGTAAAATTTTATAATTAGCATTTCTATAAAATCCACAAGAACTGATTAATTTTGGTAAAAATCGGTCTACCGCAAGTCGATGTTTAGTCTTACCATTTATCCATTATTTTGAAATATTTTCTTTAATATTTGACATATGTAAAAACGTATTGGAATAAAGGTTGTAGGACATGTAATTTTCTACATCCTTTGTAAAAAATATTTTCCCATATAATGCATCGTTTAAGTGATAATATAAAAACTATATATTTTAGCTGCCACCATCACGCCACCGACCGACGAATATTGTTAGCAATTGACGCTTAGTTACGTCTTCTTAACGCCCCTTTATAGTTTCTTAATCGTTGGAGCTTTGTGGATATATCTAATATCAGATGGTTATGGTTTGAGTTTATTTCTGTTCTTTTTAAAATCTAAATTTCTCTCAATTCCTTAAAATATTTATTATCATGTAACCTATTTGGATTTTTTAGAAATATTACAGGTATAGAGAAAGTCATGTGGTGGTCACATCAGTTCTTTTATATTTGCTTAATATTTAATGAATGTAAAAAGGTATTGACTAAAAATGCTAGGAAACTTAATTATATAAAGCAATTGTATGAATCATTTTCCCATATACTGCATTGTTTAAGAGATATTAAAAAACTAAATTTTTAGCTGTCACAACCACGCCACCTACTGGCGACTCTTGTACAAACTTTACGCTTACAATAGTTGAGTCTTTACGCTGCAAAACTCACGCGCCTTATTCGAACGTGAAAGCTCGCGCGGGATGTCTCTGACACCCCACCGGTTTTTTCGAATTTAATTGCATTTTTTCGTCTCAAATGTTTCTTTTTTTATTGTTTAAGTATTTTTTGAATAACAGTGATAATTTATCAATGAATTAAAACAGTTATTCGTGGAAATTATCATAATTTAACATAAAAAAGCATTTTTGAATATATTTAGGTTATTAAATCAATTTTTTAATCGCAAATTATTTTTTTAGGTTTTTAAAACAATCTAGGCCAATTTTCATCATATGGTTAGCACACATCCATCTTTCACAAGTTTCACATTAAAATTTTGTTTTAATATCTTAATTTCTGAGATAAACTACACATCTTTCGCTATTTCCTTTTTTCTTCTTCTCCTGCGTTCCTGCTGTAGAAGGATCTCTATATTCCTCTATCTTTCTCTTCAATGGCAAAGGCTACATTGACATGGAACTTCTTCTTACCACTTGTTAATTCTCTCGCTATTTCTCGTATGAATGTCCGCCTATTCATTTTTTCGGGATAAATATTTCTGTAGATAATAAATGCGTTGATTCCCAGTGTGTATATTAGATGATAAAAAATAACAAGTGGCCGCCTTCTTCTATTCCTAGCAGTATTATACGTCACACACATTTTAACAACCGTATCAACATCGTCTTTCGTCGAATTATAAAATAATAGCATCTCTGGCTTTCTTTTTCCCCAGTTGAACTGTCTATACTAACTTCGTTATGCATAGTAGATAGCACAATGACAGTTTTACACTTCTTAGGGATATATGATACAAGAGTCATGTTATTTCCGAATTCAAACATGCTATTGCACACTTCCTTGTCCTTTGCATTTGCCATCTACGGTGGTAGTTCCCTTTTATTTTTTCGAACGGTCCCCACCTGCGTAATCTTATTTTTCAGCAAATCCTCTGCAAGAGGCACGATTACAAACCAATTGTCAGCGGTTAGGTTCCTTCACGTCCCCAAAAGTGGGCCAACAAGGCATTTTACGACCTCCCTTGGGTTATTGTTTAGCTTATATGGCCCTTGAGGCTGAGTCCCAATATATACCTCTAAATTCAGTGTATATAAACGTATGTATTCACAAGGGCGAATATTTTTATCCCGTATTTAGCTGGTTTACTTGGAATATACTGAGGGAATGATCACTTGCCTCGAAAAGCAACTAATAGCTCATCCACAGTCGCAAACTCTCTTATTGTATAATATGCGAACGATCAATTCAAAAACATCCCGAATGGCTGCTAATTTATCGGTTTCTTGCCCAACTGCCCTATCGTTTGCATTGTCAAAACGCAAGCATTGCAATAAAAATTTAAATCGTTGATAACTCAAGTATGCATAAAATATTTCCACATCTAATTCGTTCCGATCCCATAAATCATTTATATTTTGGCGACCAGATCTAATTGCGCCCAAATAAAAAAGAAAACAACTTATCTCCGTTTCATCTGTTCCTTTGCATCCCTTTCGGACAAATAATTTACTGCAACTATTAAAATTTGTATATTCGTACAATTAAATATCATCATCATCATGCTTCTGTCCGAAGACAGGTTTTAACTGAATCGCTGCCTCCATTTCTCTCTCTCCCTAGAAGCCTCTTTATACCTCTATAAGTAGTATATCCCTGCTTTATATTATCTAATATTCCTATTCTTTTTCTCCCTCTTCCTCTTTTTCCACTAATTTTTCCTTCTAAGATCGTCCTTTGTAAACACTGTCTTCTCAATATGTGCCCTATCCAATTTGCTTTTCTTTTCCTGATTGTTTTTATTAGCATCCTATCTTCTCCCACCATTTCTAATACTTCTTCGTTTCTCTTCCTCTCTGTCCATTTCACTTTCATCATTCTTCTCCATACCCACATCTCAAAACTTTCTAAATATTTTTCCTCCTTTCTCCTTATCGTCCACGTCTCTGCACCATAAATAGCTATGCTCCATATGTAGCATTTTGCTAATTTCTTCCTTGTTTCTAGATTTATTTTCTTGCTTGTGAGAAGCTCCTTCTTCTCGTTAAATGCTGCTTTTGCCATTGCAATCCTACTTCTGATGTCCTGTGTACTACTTCCATCCTGTGCTAAAATACTGCCGAGATATTTGAAACTACTTACTTCTTCCAATTTTTGGCCATTTACCATTATATTTTATTCTTTATGTTCCTTTGAAACCACCATGACTTTCGTTTTTTCTGTATTGATCTTCATTCCATATTGTTGGCCAACCTCCACTAGTCTGTCTGTCATCCTCTGAAGCTCTTTCTCGCCTTCTGCTATTAAGCCCTGATCATCTGCGTATTTAATGGTGGTAATAATTTCACCTCCTATCTTAAATCCTTTCTCTTCCATCAACGCTTCTTCTGTTATTGTTTCTGCATACATATTAAATATCGCTGGTGAAATAGGACAACCCTGCCTCACTCCCCTCCCTATTGAAGTACTTTCTGTTTCTTCTCCTTCAACCCTGACTCTAATCTTTTGATCAAAGTAAAGGTTTTTAAGCAGTCTTTTATCTTTCCAATCTATTCCTATTTTGTTTAAAATACCCAGCATCTTATCCCATTTCACTCGGTCAAAAGCTTTCTCCCAATCTACAAAACAAAAATACATATCTTTATTGACTTCTAGCGCTCTTTCTATCATCATCCTCATACATCCTATAGCATCTCTAGTCCCCCTTCCTCTTCTAAAACCAAACTGATTATCTTGCAGCTCCTTTTCTATTTTACATTCAATTCTTTTGGTTATTATTCTGGTTAGAACTTTAGCTGTATGAGAAATTAAACTAATAGTTCTGTAATCCTTACAACATTTTGCATTGTTCTTTTTCTCCAGTGGTACCATCACAACATCTAAAAAATCTTCAGGCCATACGCCAGTATCATATACTTGGTTAAAAAATTTTGTGAGTTGCTTAACTGCTTTAGACCCCAAATTCTTAAGAACGTCCACGGGTATATCATCACTCCCAACTGCCTTTCTTCTTTTCATGTCATCAATTGCTCTTTTAACTTCAGACTCGAGAATACTTGGTCCTAGCTGATCTTCTTCCATATTCTCTTCTTCATTTAATTCAATATTTCTTGGCTTTCCTTCTTTGTCATACAGAACCTCAATGTATTCTTTCCAGACATTCTTTACATTGTCTGGCTCCGATACTATTTTACCACTTTTGTTCATGATTCCTTTACGTCCTATCTTTCTTGCTTTTTTCTTGAATAGTTCCCTTGCTTTGCTATACATGAGGTCTGTTCTACAAATTCTTTCACATTCGACAATCTCCTCGCATTTCTCATTTATCCACTGTTCTCTGGCTTTATCTGTTTCCCTTCTTAAAGCATTATTTAACTCCTTGTACTTTCTTTGGCCTTCTTCAGTGTTTATGTTCTTCCACTTTCTCCGCTCTTCCATTTTTTGCAGCATGGCTGCTGTGATCCAGGGTTTTTTGTTTCTTTCACCCGTTATCTTTCCTACCTTCTTTTCCATTACATCTTTAATGTTGCTATGTATGTATCTCCACTCCTCATCTACATTCTTCCTATTTTCTTCATCTCTCTCCCCCAACCTTTCCTCCAGCTCAGTCATGATAGCCTCCTTGTTTTTAAGGAGTTCCTCTAAGTTCCATTTCTGGTTAACTCTTATGTTTCTCTTAATGCTCTTCAGTCTACATTGTATATTTGCCACCAAAAGGTTGTGGTCAGAATCGATATCTGCCCCTGGTAGTGTTTTCACATTTTTAATGCTATTTCTAAATCTTTCATTGACTAGTATGTAATCTATCTGGTATCGTCTCTGGTCTCCTGGGCTTCTCCATGTGTAAAGTCTCCGCTGGTGATGCTTAAACCATGTATTAGTTACAATTAATCTATTTCTATGGCAGAATTCCACAAGTTTATCCCCTCTTTCATTTCTCTTCCCTAGTCCATATTTTCCCACTATGTTATCTTCCTGTCCCTCTCCGACTACACTGTTCCAATCTCCCATTACTATGGTGGTGATCCTTCCTTTTCCCTCCTCCTCCAATATCTCCATAATCTGTTCATAGATTTCATCTACTTCGTCGTTGCCAGCATTAGTCGTTGGCATATACACTTGAATTATAAGCATATCCACTGGCTCCATCTGAAGTTTTACGGCTATTAATCTATCATTAACTGTCACTACCTTGCTAATTCTTTCAGCTATCTCTTTTCTCATTAAAATCCCCACTCCCCTTTCCTTTTTCTCCCCTCCTGAGTAAATAATCTTAAATTCGTCTGAATTTATCTCGCCTTCTCCTTCCCACCGAACTTCACTAAGACCTACTATGCCTACATTATTCCTTCTCATTTCCCTTTTTATGTTCTCTAGTTTACCCCCTGAATTCATAGTCCTAACATTCCATGTGCCTATTCTTAATTTCTCACCACTTGCTTTCCTATTAATGTTAAATTTCCTCTGTGCATCCCCTAGGGTAGTCCCCACCCGGAGATCCGATTGGGGGACTATTTTACCTCCGGAATATTTTACCCCAGAAAGATCCATAGAGGTATTTCAGCTTTTCAGCCTATCATGGGAAATATAATGAGGTAGTTTCCCCTTGCTTTCCTCATCGCAGTTTCACAGAGTGATTACCCATCTGTAGCTGTTCAGATCCACATGATCACCACCTACAGAGGTACTGTGCAAGCTGCTGCCCTTGCACAGGGGGATGTAAAACCCCCAAGACTGCTTCTTAGTCTGACTCTTCCCCTCAGACCTTTCCGGCTTGGATGGTCCTACCAGGAGAATTATCTCCCGCCGGCATAGCTCTTTGGTTCGTAAGAGTACACAAACCCTCCCACCTCTGTAAGGTTATGCAGTCCTTAGGGAGGGACAATTAAATATAATTTTTAAAATTTCCTGATCAAACATAATTTTTTAGCAATCCATAGGGATTTTTATATCTTCCTTGCTTCCCTTGAAACCAGGAGTTTGAGACACGATATTATGTGCGGGTGTTCTAATATTACGTAGGGGTTCCTCCAAACTCCACTTCGTAATATTGTCTTTACCTATAAGGATGCTTTCTTCCGTACTGCGTACAGTTTCATCATCCAAATGACTAACATCTTGATCACTGCTTGTTTCATGTTCAGATTCATTTAGTAAGACTTCGGAAGACCCATCGTCGTTATCCGATACTTCTTCTTCAGAAGATTCAGCAATAAGTAGAGCAATAGATTCCGTCTCTCTCAGAGTAAAATTCAGAAATCTATAGGAAGATATAAATTACTGAAAATTATTTAACCGATTCAAATATATAAAATGATATCTGCTTCAATATAGAAATATTTTTTTTTGGAAACATAATAAAAATTTATTTACGAATCTTATCTAATATAATATGATGACCAAAGTGTTACAAACTTTTCAGAAGACCCTCTGCAACAGTGGAGGTGCCGGTGGTGTAGTTGTTAGGACGCTGATTGAAAGAGCAGCGGGCACGAATCCTGCGAAAGTAGGATTTTTCCAATGTCGCCCGGCCCCCTATTTGTGTGGTTTGAGGAGACCGCGCAAATTTAGCGTTCCGTCCTTCGGAATGGACGTTAAGCCGTTGACTCCTTGGTGCTCTTCGTTAAGAGTAGGCTAATGCCGGCACCGGGTTTCCCTCCTCTCTTTTGATTGTGTTCGGTGTGGAAGGAGTTGTGGCTGTAATAATCCAAGAGGTTGATTAGGCAAAAATACAAACACACTCTGCAACACAAATACACTAACTAAACAAAAGGCTTCGCTTAATTCCGTGGTCCGCGAACACACAAACTTAAGCTCCGTTACTTCTGATACACTCAAGAGTGCATCGTCAGAAAAAAATCATCCGAACTGAGGAAAGCCGGGTAAAACTAAAGATTTTCACAGAAAAGGTTCAGAACATCTTTAACCCTAGCTACCAAAAGTTAGGAATCATAAAGCCAAAACTAAAACGAATGCCGCCCTTCGACGTAGGTTGGGGTGTACACACACCCCCGCGCGAGTCAAGGGGGGTTAATAACTCTCCTTTTTATTTTCTAAATTGCTGAAGCTTCGTGGGTATATTCAAAATCAGAAGGCTACAGATTGAGTTTATTTCAGTTCTTTGTTAATTCTGAATATTTCTCGCAGTTCCTTAGAATATTTATTATCATTTAGCCTTTTAATATATTAGGAATTTTTAGAAATATTACAGTTATAGAGAATGTGATGTAGTGGCCACATCGGATTTTTTAATAATTACTTTAATATTTCATGATGATGGTGGTGATTTTGAGGGCGGTGGTGTTGAGTGTGGTGGCGGTGGTGTTGAGTGTGGTAGTGGTGGTGAGAGTGGGGGTGATGGTGAGGTTGGTGGTGGTGGTGGTGAGGTTGATTTTGGATGTGGTGAGGGTGGAGGTGATGGTGAGGAGGGTAGTGGTGGTGGTGTTGAGGGTGGTGATGGTGGTGGTGAGGGTGGTGATGGTGGTGTTGAGGGTGGTGATGGTGGTGTTGAGGGTGGTGATGGTGGTGTTGAGGGTGGTGATGGTGGTGGTGAGGGTGGTGATGGTGGTGGTGATAGTGGTGATGGTGGTGTTGAGGGTGGTGATGGTGGTGGTGAGGGTGGTGGTGAGGATGGTGGCGATGAGGGTGGAGGTGAAGGTGATGATGATAGTGGTGGTGGTGATGGTGGAGATGAAGGTGGTGGTGAGGGTCATAGTGGAGTACTCGGACGGTATGCCGACGGACTTTATGCCGAAGGGACATTATGCGGACAGGACGGGATAGGCGGAGAATGTTAATAAGCGATGTATACACATTTTCAAAAGATATGAAATCCACCGGAATATATAAACTATTGAACATGTACATTGAAACTGTGGAATTATAAAAAATGTGAACTGCCAATATTATAAAATATTGAATGCATTACGCGAATCACAAGATATATAAACAATTGAACGAGTGTTTGGAGCCGTCGGAAGTATAAAATATTGAAGGGGTGGATTGAACCGAGGGAATTATAAAGTTTTGAAAGATTAACTTGAACCGCCAAAAACATAAACAATACATCAGATACACTTGACCGCCAGACGTATCAACAATTGAAGTTGTAATTTGTACCACCAGTGAAATATGATATCGTACATTTAATTTTAACCACCAGAACTATAGTAATCAGTAGTATATACAATTGAAGAAGTGAAGTGTAGAACCAAAAGTATGAATTATTTCGTTGAGGTGTCCAAAGTTTTTGTTGCACTCCCAAAGATAATGTAAAAATTTGGGTGCGATCGGATATTGTCTTTCGTCCGTACAATGACCGTAAAGTTTGGAAAATCAGTTAATTTAACACAAAATGAGCAAATGTAAAATTCTGTCGTGAAACCGCAATTTTGTGTCAAGATGTGTTGTGTTGGTCCGTCCGCCCGTCCGCCAGACAAGTTGGAGTCGCAATCACATGTCAACCGCGAATCAACAATATGTCAGCGTTTCCAAGGCACAGGCGAGTCCACGGGAGGGCGCAGGGAGGGGGGCACGGAGCATCAGCCGGTGTTCTCCCACCTCAGTGACAGCGCGGTTCGCAATTCGCAGGACTTCTCATTTGGTTTTTAGCCTCCGCCCCGATCTCATCCACGGACTCACGCCTCTTGGCTTGTTTCGCTAGACCTGTAGCCGCAAATGTCTCAGTAGGCAGGTTGCGTCGATTTGAGACCCTGTCTTTAGGGTGTGACTCCTGATTATTTTTTACGAATCCGGCTTACTTATAATGGATCCCTTGTTGAGAAAGGAATGTAACTGCGTTATTCTAGGTGCTCCACAGGAGCTCGCTGTTGAGACGAGCATCAGATTGCCTACCATTGCTGAATCTCTGAAATACGTTGTGTTTCTCAGGTTTGAAAAGCTGAGATATTCGAGGGAAAATCCAGCGATCGCTCCCATTTACCAGTCCGCTGCAACGGTTTTGGAGCAAATAAGGGAAAAGGCCTCAATCCCTGTGGTGAGCCGGGAAAGGATCACAGAACTTCTAAAAAAATTTCACTCGAAAGGTCTGATTTTGCGGCGAGAATTCAAAGAGAGAAGAGAGAGGAGAAGCAAGGTAAGGAGTGAGTAAGGGTGTGAGCGGAATTCAAGGAAAGAATGGTGATATGGTGTGGAATGAGAGTGATGTAAGGGAGTGTTGGAAAAAGAATTTTGAAGAGTTGTATGGAAACGTTGTGAATGGGTCTAAAAATTCGAGTGAATCTGTTAGAGTGAATATTAATAAATATGAGAGGATTAGTAAGAACGAGGTAGTTAAAGCAGTGAATATGTTGAAAAATGGAAAAGCTGCAGGTGTGGATGGCATAACGGGAGAGATGTTGAAGTATGGAGGTGATATGCTTATGTGTTGGATGCGGGATCTGTGCAATCTGTGTGCAAGGAGTTCGAGAGTGCCTGCTGAATGGAAGGATGGTGTAATTGTACCGTTCTACAAGGGTAAGGGAGATAGGACTGATTGTAAAAATTACAGAGTCAGGAAAGGTGTATGACAAAGTTTTGATTGAAAGAGTACAAAAGGTAACTATGGATAAAATGTGGGGAGTGCAATGTGGTTTCATGCCTGGAAGAGGTTGCACCGACCAAATATTTGCCCTACACCAAGTGGTTGAGAAGTGCATGGATGTAAGAAAGAAAGTGTACTGTGCATTTGTTGATCTAGAGAAAGCATATGACAAAATGAATCGTAATGAATTGTTGAATGTTTTGAGCGAGTATGGAGTGAATGGTTTGTTGCTGAATGCTATAAAGGTAGTATATACTGGCAGTAGGGCATGTGTAAGGGTGAATGGCATAATGAGTGATTGGTTTAGAGTTGAGTAAGGTGTACGACAAGGATGTGTCATGTCCCCTTGGTTATTTAATATGTTCATGGATAAATGTGTGAGACAGGCATGAATGGATATGGTAGGTGTTAAGGTTGGTGGAGAGAATGTTCGTGTACTTTTGTATGCTGATGATGCTGTGTTAATGGCTGAGAACCCAAGAGAATTGCAGAGAATGTTAGATAGCCTGCATGATATGACAGGGAGAATGGACTTAAGGATAAATGTGGCCAAAACCAAGGTAGTTGTGTTCGATCTGGAGGATGAGGTGAACGACTCTCAATTTAGCATAAATGGTGGAACGATTGAGGAAGTGGATGAATTTGTGTACCTTGGTAGAATGTTTAGTAAAAATGGTAGAGTAGATGGGGAAATCAAAATGAGAGTGAATGCTGGTAGAAGGGTGGCAGGGAGTGTGTGGTCGAATGCAAAGAATGAATGATTGTCAAAAGAAGCGAAAATGTCTGTATACAAGAGTGTTTTAATGCCTACCCCTCTGTATGGCAGTGAAACATGGGTGTGTCAGGAGAAGCATAAAAGTAGTTTGAATGCGGTTGGGATGGGATACATGAGAAGAGTTTGTGGAAAATCTAGGAGGGATAAAGTAAGGAATAATTGGGTGATGAACGAATGTAGTATGAAAGCTAGTGTGACAGATTTGTATGAGAGAGGTCTGCTGAGGTGGTTCGGACATATAGAAAGAATGGAGGAGAGTAGAATCACCAAGCAAATATATGAAAGAAGAGTGAATGGCGAGAGAGGGAGAGGAAGACCGCACAAGATTTGGTTGGATGTGGTTAGTGAGACTCTGAGAAAAAGGGACGTGAAAAGTTTGAGGAATAAGAAGAAATGTGTGACTCAGTGTATGAGTGTAAGTGAAGCAAAAGAAGTGTGCAAGGATAGAAGTGTGTGGAGGAAGCATGTGGTTATGGGTTGGTAATTGACAGACATATGGCATGGCTTACCCCGCAAGGGAAAGCGTCAAGGTGTGTTGTGTTGTTGTATCATACTACCCAATATGGTTTATAGAATGAAGTGATCTTAAGATCCTAATGCAGACAGACATAAACTGTAAAGTTGCGAATATTTTTGAAATGAGAAAAAATTCTCCTATATCACTGAACTATCGTAGATGATTAATTTTAGTTGTAGCATATTCGCCAGGAAAGTGGAAGACCCGGGTTCGATTCTCGGTTATTGCAAAAAATTTTCTCGCTTCAAAAATATTCTTAACAGCATGGTTTCCAAGGTAGAAAACGGTTAAAAGACAATGTTTTTCAAAATATGTGATTTAAACGATAAATTTGAGCGATTTCGAATTCATGACAAGAATAAGAATCTTTCACAATCCTTTAAGGTAGTCCTCGTCCGAAGATCGTTGGTCAGTTTCTTCTAGATTTAATTTGCAAAAGAATGAAAGCCTGCACATCGAAATCGGTTTTTACGTATTATCTTACGGAAAACAGAAATTGCCTATATCCTGGAGTCGAATCAGGGTCTTTTTTTGGAGCTTTCTTAAATCGACATTGACTTTTATATGTGAATAAAGATTCTCTGTCGAATTTTAGAATTCAACCTTGCCGGAATTCTTGTTTTAAAACACATTATCATTAAAAAGGTGTATATGGAGGATAATGTTAGGAATTTAATTTTTCGCAACAAAATAAATACCGAAAACTGTTCAAGGCGTTATAGTTAATCATCTGACTGATTTTTAACAGTATATCAACATCTGAGAGGGAATAATTAATATTTATTCCTGTGCGTGGGGTCATTTAGTCCTACTTTGCGTTTGGGGACATTTTGTCCGGGGGCATTTTATCAGGGAACATTTTGTCCAGGGACATTTTGTCAGGTTCTCATATAGACATATAGATATGCGTCTTTATTAGGGAGAGATTGAGACTAAACGGTCTCTTCTTCCATCTTACCCATTGTGAATTACAGACAGGAAGAAAGTAACAAATACTAAAAAAATGGAAGATTACATAAATTAAAGTACTACATAAATGCAATGACAACTTAGCATTTTAGGAAATGAAAGGAGATGGTGATTTGTTTGTGAGGAAAACTAGGGATAATTAAAATACTATTCCCTAGGAATAACCCCACTGCAGGAAAACACCCAGTCAAGAAGGGGGTTGTGAAAAATCTGCGAATCCTACTGATAGCATTATTTAAAGATTGAGAGAATCATGAAAGATAAATACTTAAAATAAAATACACATATACACAGTTATAAATTAAAAAATTTTAAAAATCATAGGAGCATACATTAATACGAACCAACATCATTATATATCGACGACTCTTACAGAGGAGGATATAACATACTAGTAGAAGGTGCTTGCATACTGCAAGCATTTAATATCAAATTGAAAAAACACTAATTTTTCAAAGATATGTTTCATCATGAGAAATATTTCTTAAATTATAAAGATTTCTCCTCAGGACTGGTATCTGATTTTCGCTATGGATAAACAATGGAGTAAAATTTAAAATTTATAGTACAATTAGAAGTGAAATTGCATTTATATAAATGTTTAAATATAAAAAAATTTTAACTGCCAAAATAACAATGTTAAGGATAAATTGAAATATTAATTCGTTAAGATACAAAAACCTCTAAATAATATAAAAATTTCAGCTTCCTACCTTCCGGCATAGTGTCTAAGCATCTACCTAAATGTTTAAATTTTAAAAATTTTTAACTGCCAAACAAATTAAAATATCAAAATTTGTATAATCCTTATTTCGTTTTTTCTACTTCTACTTATAAAAAAATTTCAACTCCGTGGCACATTCGGAAATACATAAATTTTGAAAATTTGATTAAACAATTGCGAATTCTTAGCGGCCGCATTATTGCATTTTATCAAGATTTTAATTTTTTCTCCTAGGTTTTGCACAAGATCCTACCTAAGAAAAAAATTTCGAATCTCCAGCTAATCTGGAAGTGCCTAAACATAAGTATCCTCCTATATGTATGTTATATCCTCCTCCTCCTCTGTAAGAAACGTGTATATATAATGACTAGTAGTTGGTGCTTGCATACTGCAAGCATTTCACCTCACCTTGAAAAAAGATTCATTTTTCAGACAGGCATTTCATCATTACAAATAGTCTTTTAATTCAAAAGGTTTCACCTCCTCAGCGATTTTCGTTTTTCCCACATGTAAAAATAATAGTTTAAAACAATCCCCAAATATTGCAATTTTAAATATTTTGCACTATCTTCATTATAGAGTATTAATGCTACACATTTTTGCCAAATTTTAAAGTTGTAGAAGTAAAATAATATTTTTCTAATTGTTTAAAATTTAAACATTTTTAACTGTTGCTGCAATACATACATGGAGAGATTGAAATGTTCATTTGTGCAAATACACTGTTCTGTAAATAATTTGAAAATTGCAGCTTCCTAGCACATCCCGTAGTACCTAAAAAATTATTAAACTTTAATATAATAATGGGGTTAAAAAAAAACCCTAAAATGCACAATATTAAAATTTTCGATTTTTATAGTTAGTTATGAGAAAAGTTTTACAATCTTGCAAAATTTCAGATGCCTAAATTTATTAGATTGGTCTACACACTGGATTCCGTTTTCCCATGCTAACTTATGGGAGATATTCCGGGGTCTCTGGAGTCGAACCCAAGACAGATAAAGCAAAAGTGACAATAATTCCTAATAGATATTGCAGCCATCTAGCAACTCTGAAAATTTCATCTTTCTATCTTACCGGCAAGTGCCCATAATTAATTTACAAAAATGGCGCAATGCTTTTCTTATAGGAAAAAACGCAAATTTCGGAATTTCTGGAGTCGAACTCATGTCCCTTAGGTAAGAAGTCTCATTTTATCTGAAGGTTTCTCCATCATATCTACAAAAACCAAAATTTAAATGTTCATTTATGCAAATTTACTACTCTGTAAATAATTTGAAAATTTCAGCTTCTTAACTCATCCCGTAGTACCTAAACAGTTATCTCTTTGTTTAAACTTGAAGAATTTTTAACTGCCAAACAAACTAAAATATCAAAATTTTTATATTCCATACTTCTTTTTTTTAAGAATTCTACTTATAAAAAAAATTTCAACTCCGTAGACCATTTGGAAATACATAAACCTTGAAAATATGTTTAAACAATTGCGAATTTTTAGCTGCCGCATTATTGCATTTTATCAAGATTTTAATTTTTTCTCCTAGGTTTTGCACAAGATCCTACCTAAGAAAAAAATTTCGAATCTCCAGCTCATACGGAAATGCCTAAACATAAGTATCCTCCTATATGTATGTTATATCCTCCTCCTCCTCTGTAAGAAACGTGTATATATAATGACTAGTAGTTGGTGCTTGCATACTGCAAGCATTTCACCTCACCTTGAAAAAAGATTCATTTTTCAGACAGGCATTTCATCATTACAAATAGTCTTTTAATTCAAAAGGTTTCACCTCCTCAGCGATTTTCGTTTTTCCCACATGTAAAAATAATAGTTTAAAACAATCCCCAAATATTGCAATTTTAAATATTTTGCACTATCTTCATTATAGAGTATTAATGCTACACATTTTTGCCAAATTTTAAAGTTGTAGAAGTAAAATAATATTTTTCTAATTGTTTAAAATTTAAACATTTTTAACTGTTGCTGCAATATATACATGGAGAGATTGAAATGTTCATTTGTGCAAATACACTGTTCTGTAAATAATTTGAAAATTGCAACTTCCTAGCACATCCCGTAGTACCTAAAAAATTATTAAACTTTAATATAATAATGGGGTTAAAAAAAAACCCTAAAATGCACAATATTAAAATTTTCGATTTTTATAGTTAGTTATGAGAAAAGTTTTACAATCTTGCAAAATTTCAGATGCCTAAATTTATTAGATTGGTCTACACACTGGATTCCGTTTTCCCATGCTAACTTATGGGAGATATTCCGGGGTCTCTGGAGTCGAACCCAAGACAGATAAAGCAAAAGTGACAATAATTCCTAATAGATATTGCAGCCATCTAGCAACTCTGAAAATTTCATCTTTCTATCTTACCGGCAAGTGCCCATAATTAATTTACAAAAATGGCGCAATGCTTTTCTTATAGGAAAAAACGCAAATTTCGGAATTTCTGGAGTCGAACTCATGTCCCTTAGGTAAGAAGTCTCATTTTATCTGAAGGTTTCTCCATCATATCTACAAAAACCAAAATTTAAATGTTCATTTATGCAAATTTACTACTCTGTAAATAATTTGAAAATTTCAGCTTCTTAACTCATCCCGTAGTACCTAAACAGTTATCTCTTTGTTTAAACTTGAAGAATTTTTAACTGCCAAACAAACTAAAATATCAAAATTTTTATATTCCATACTTCTTTTTTTTAAGAATTCTACTTATAAAAAAAATTTCAACTCCGTAGACCATTTGGAAATACATAAACCTTGAAAATATGTTTAAACAATTGCGAATTTTTAGCTGCCGCATTATTGCATTTTATCAAGATTTTAATTTTTTCTCCTAGGTTTTGCACAAGATCCTACCTAAGAAAAAAATTTAGAATCTCCAGCTCATACGGAAATGCGTTATCATTAATACTCCTGTTATCATTATATATTGACGACTCTAACAGAGGAGGATATAGATATACTAGTAGTTGGTGCTTGCATACTGCAAGCATTTCATCTCACCTTGAAAAAACATTCATTTTTCAGAAAGACATATTATCATTACTAATATTCTTTTAATTCCGAAGATTTCATCGTCGCAGCGATTTCTGTTTTTCCCACATGTAAAAATATTAGATTAAAAAAATCCCCAAATGTTGAAATTTTAAAAATTTTATACTTTCTCAATTATGGGGTATAAATGCTACATATTTGAGCCAAATTTTGAAGTTGTAGCATTTCTAGAAGTATAATAATATTATTCTAATTGTTTAAATTTAAATAATTTTGAACGGCTGCCACATTTCATATATGGTAAAATTATAATTATTTATTTGTGGTAATTCACTACTCTGTAAATAATTTGAAAATTTCAGCTTCCTAGCTTTTCCCGTAATACCTAAACAGTTATCCAATTCTTTAAAATTTAAGAATTTTTAACTGCCAAACAAATTTAAATATCAAAATTTGTATAATCCCTATTTGAATTTTTTAAGAATTTTACGTACGAAAAAAATTTGAACTCTGTAGCACATGCGCAAATACATAAACCATGAAAATTTGTTTAAAGAATAGCGAATTTTTAGCGGCCGTGTTGTTGCACTTTTTGAAGATTTTCGTAATTTCTAGTCAGTTTTGTCCAAAATCCTGCCAAAGAAAAAAATTTCGAATCACCAGCTCATCTGAAAGTGCGTAAACTTTAGTATCCTCCTATCATTCTATATAGACGTTCCTTACAGAGGAGGAGGAGGAGGATATAACATACTAGTAGTTGGTGCTTGCATACTGCAAGCATTTCATATCACCTTTAAAAAACATTCATTTTTCAGACAGACATTTCATCATTACAAATGTTCTTTTAATTCTAAAGATTTCACCTCCGCAGCGATTTCCGTTTTCCTCAAATGTAAAAATAATAGTTTTAAACAAACCCCAAATTTTGCAATTTAAAAATTTTTACACTTTCTCCATTATGAGGTACTAATGCTACTTAATTTAGCAAAATTTTAAAGTTGTAGCACTTCTAAAACTCAAATAATATTTTCTAATTGTTTAAAATTAAATAATTTTTTACTGCCGCCGAAATTCATGTATTGTAGAATTGAAATGTTTTTCAGTGCTAGATTACTACTTTCTACATAACTTGAAAATTTCAGCTCCATAGCTCATACCATAATGCCTATACAGTTATCTATTTGTTTAAATTTTAGAATTTTTAGCTGCCAAACAAATTTAAGTATCAAAATTTGAATTATCCCGATTTCGTTTTTTTATGAATTCTACTTATAAAAAAATTAGAACTCTGTAGCACATGCGGAAATACATAATACATGAAAATTTGTTTAAACAATTTCGAATTTTTAGCGGCCGCATTGTTGCACTTTTTCAAGATTATCGTTTTTTCTAGTCGGTTTGCACAAATTCCTATGTATGAAAAAAATTTCGAATTCACAGGCCATCTTAAAGTGCCTAACCATTAGAATCATCCTATATGTTATATGTTATACTAGTAGTTGGTGCTTGCATACTGCAAGCATTTCATCTCAACTTTAAAAAACCTTCATTTTTCAGACAGACATTTCATCATTACAAATGTTCTTTTAATTCTAAAGATTTCACCTCCGCAGCGATTTCCGTTTTCCTCAAATGTAAAAATAATAGTTTTAAACAATCCCCAAATTTTACAATTTTAAAAATTTTATACTTTCTCCATTATGGGGTACTAATGCTACACATTTTAACCAAATTTTAAAGTATTAGCATTTCTAGAAGTAAAATAATATTTTTCTAATTATTTAAAATTTTTAACGGCCGCAACATTTCATATATGGTAAAATTGAATTGTTTATTTGTGCAAATTTCCTACTCTGTAATTAATTTGAAAATTTCAGCTTCCTAGCTCATCCCGTAGTACCTAAACAGTTATCCAATTGTTTAAAATTTAAGAATTTTTAACTGCCAAACAAACTAAAATATCAAAATTTGTATAATATCTTTTTCGCTTTTTTTTAAGAATTCTACTTACAAAAAAAATTTCAACTCCGTAGCACATGCGGAAATACATAAACCATTATATTTGTTTAAACAATTGCAAATTATAAGCGGCTGCATTGTTGCACTTTTTCAAGATTTTCGTTATTTCTAGTAAGTTTTGTACAAAATCCTACCTAAGAAAAAAATTTCGAATCTCCAGCTCATCTGGAAGTGCGTAAACATTAGTAATCTCCTATATGTTATATATATGTTATCATTATACTAGTAGTTGGCGCTTGCATACCGTAAGCATTTCATCTCACCTTGAAAAAACATTCATTTGTCAGAAAGGAATTTCATCATCACAAATATTCTTTTAATTCTAAACATTTCACTACCGCAGCGATTTTCGTTTTTCCCACATGTAAAAATAGTAGTTTAAAACGATCCTCAAATTTTGAAATTTTTAAAATTTTACACTATCTTCATTATGGGGTACTATTGCTACATATTTTAGCCAATTTTTATAGTTCTAGCACTTATAGAACTAAATTAATATTTTTTAATTGTTTAAATTTAAATAATTTCTAACGGCTGTTGCAATTCATATATGGTAAAATTGAAATGTTTATTTGTGCAAATACACAACTTCGTAAAAAATGTGAAAATTTCAGCTTCCTAGCTCATTCCGTAGTACCTAAACAGTTATCTATTTGTTTAAAATTTAAGAATTTTTAACTGCCCAAAAAATTAAAATATCGAAATTTTTATAATCCTTATTTCGTTATTTTTTGGATTCCACATATAAAAAAAATTTCAACTCCGTAGCACATGCGGAAATACATAAAACTTGAAAATTTGCTTAAACAATTTCGAATTTTTAGCGGCCGCATTGGTGCACTTTTTCAAGATTTTCGTTTTTTCTAGTCGGTTTTGCACAACATCCTATCTATGAAAAAAATTTCGAATCTCCAGCACATATGGAAGTGCCTAAACATTAGTATCCTCCTATATGTTATATGTTATCATTCTATATAGACGTCCCTTAAAGAGGAGCAGGAGGATATAACATACTAGTAGAAGGTGCTTGCATACTGCAAGCATT
Source organism: Tanypteryx hageni (assembly GCA_028673005.1). Taxonomy (NCBI): domain Eukaryota; kingdom Metazoa; phylum Arthropoda; class Insecta; order Odonata; family Petaluridae; genus Tanypteryx; species Tanypteryx hageni. The sequence continues at coordinate 14,606,594 of CM054120.1, read as the reverse complement.
TCATCTCACCTTGAAAAAACAATAATTTTTCTGACTGATATTTCATCATTACAAATAGTCTTAGTCTTTTAATTCAAAAGGTTTCACCACCTCAGCGATTTTCGTTTTTCCCACATGTAGCCATAAGAAAATATATCCCACCGAACATATCTAATACTTAACGTTTTAATTTGGGATAAAAACTTAGTGATTCTCGGATAGAGAATAGGGGGTATTCACTAAAGAAAAGAAATGCGATTGAGATTTGCAGTTTTAAGGTCCCAAAAATTTAATGACAAAAGAAAAAAATGAAAATTTTGACATGGTTAACAATAATAAAAAGCTTGGTACAAATTTTACAAAAAATACAAACTATTTTCATTTATTAATTACATCTTTCAAGAAATGCGATTGAGATATCCAGTTTTAAGAATCCACAAATTTAAGGAAAAAAGAAAAAAATGAAAATTTTGACATGGTTAGCAATAATGAAAAGCTTGGTATAAATTCGACAAAAAATACAAACTATTTTTAATTATTAATTACATCATTCAATACATATTTCATTCTAGATTAAAATTTCAATTTTTCTCTTTGATTTCTGTAATTCGTTTAAAACATCTTGAGTGTTAATTTTAATGTGTCGATGTATATTTAAAAGCGCTAAGCCATTTAAACGGTCTTGAGACATGGCGTTCCTCAAATATGTCTTCAACCTTCGTAAAGTCGAAAATGATCTTTCACTGGTGCACGTAGTAATAGGAAGTGTGGCAAATATTTTTAGCAATATGAAAATATTTGGATAAATTAATCTATCACACTGATTCAATGCATCTATAGCATTCTTCGGTGGGGCTATTGTAGATACCAACTTATCAAAACGTTTGTACCACATTATAAATTCTGCCTTTAAGACAAACTCATTTGTTGAGAGAATATCGGTATTGTAGAATTCAACTAGCCTCAAAAAATTCTCGATTTCAGATTGTTTTTGAAGTTCTCTTTTAGGTAGAATACTGTTAAATTCAAGTAGTACGCCCTGATGTTTAGAAAACCTTTCATTCAGCTGGCTTAGCATGTGATCTGCGAAGGGAATGAATATAAACCTTCGGTAATATTCCTCCGTAGTTTCAGATGGAACATCTTTACTCTGACGGCGTTTGCAGCTTATTAACCTCTTTACTTCAATACCAATCGATATTGCTTTTTCAGAAGCTTTTTGAAATATAGCCCTAAATTCATTTTCTGAATTTGTTAGCATACTTTCTATTTGTTCTACAACATCACGCACATGATTAAGTGCTGAGTGAAGGTCACTATCAACTTTTTGCAGTAATCTGCACAATGCTAATGTATAGGAAAAAAATGCCTGTACTGTATATACTGAAATAAGGAAACCAAACTCACAAATAGAGTTTAATAGCATTTGGGCACCGGATGAAACTTCTTGGTTCTGCCAGGAACTTATTTCATCAAGAGCAAAATAAATCGCGACAAAGAGTTCAATCATTACCATTATGGATTCATGCCGTTCAACCCATCTTGTATTAGTTAGTTGTCGTAGTTTTTTCTTATTTGATTCAGGGCAATGTTCATTAATTTTTCTCGTTAATACTTCACCTCTTTTAGGAGTATTGAAAAACTTATAAATTTGCTCTACTATACCCAAGCAATTCTTTACTTTTTGCACTTTCACAGCATTTCCAATTCCTAAATTTAAACTATGTGATGCGCAGTGGACATATAGCGCAAGGGGGTACAATTTCCTTATATGTGTTTAAACTCCATTGAATTTCCCACTCATTGACGCAGCACCATCATAGCCTTGACCTCGTAAGAATTTTAAATCAATTCCTACACTTTTAACCGATTCAATTAACGTATTTGATAGTTCACGACCAGAAGTATCTGATACTGGAACAAACTGTGAAAAATCTTCCCGTATTGACAAACTCCCTTCTTTATCCTCATCTATGTATCGCACACACAATTAAAATTGCTCAGTAGTCGATATATCACAGGTTTCGTCTGCAAGAATTGAGAAAAATTTTGCAGCATTTACCTTCGCAACAATTTCCCTCAGTATTATGTCGTTGCGTGCTACCAGAATTTGATTTTGAATGTTCCAGCTGAGAAACGTTGCATTTTTACCACAGTTTTCTAGATGTTCTCTTAAATTTTTGTCGCCAGTATCAATTCTGGAACGCAATATTCCCCGAAAGTTACCCTCATTTTCTTCAGGCTCATTTTCAACACAAAACTGACCATAATCTCCATGGGCTCTAAGAGGTATTCTCTGTTTTCCACAAATACTTACTGTTTTAATGATAGGTTCAAATCTTTTCCTATTTAGTTGAACTTTTTGTGCCTTATCCTTATCTATTTGCTTATCAATAGATGTAACTTTCTGATCACGAATGTCCTGCAATCTTTGAAAAGTCAACACAGAACTGGTATGATAAGCAGTTTTTTCGTGTCCATTAAATGCTTCAATTGCGTGTTTCCAGTCAGAAAAACCATTTGAAACTAAGTATCCAACAGCCTGTGCCTTAGACTTACCGACTTCCACTGGCGCAAAAAATGTACAGTACTTACAATAGGCACTATTTTCAGATTTAGAATAACATAACCATTGATATTTTACCAGCCATGAGTGTTGAAAACTTCTTTTTTGATTTTTAAAGATGCAGGAAGGAAAATGATAGTCTGCTTTAGGTTTCCAAAGGATTCTTAGAATATCTAACTTGTCATCGCTAGACAATGGGTTCTTTTTTAAAAGAGCTATATCATTTTGATCAATATTAAAGGAATTAGAAGAGGATGCCTCTGTTTCATTGAGATGTATTTCGCTATTTTTTGCACTTGGTCCATTATTACTAGTACCGCAAGACTTGTCTTCCACCTCTTCAGAGCCTGTCTCGTTCTTCGGTTTTTTTCCGAAAAAGTGTAACAAATTGCGCACATTTTTTCGTTTTTCTGCCATTTTTGTTATGGGTAAAACTAAACGCAATTATTTAAAAACCAGTTTTAACAGAGTTCTTATGTACAGCAGGCAAACTGTATACGATTTCCAAGAGTCCAAATTCAATTAAAACAATGACATTTATGATTACATTTAAACCGTTCATTTATATGGAGAATACATAAATAGGTTGGCTTGCCATTCTTAACACGAAACATACTTCTATTCACCAGTAACATAAAAATATGAAACATTCCATTTTGTGAAATGAAACTTTACTTACCAAATGCTGTAAATTCGTCGCCGCTGAAACTTCGGGAAACTCAGGATAATAAGATGAAACACTCGAAACTTACGGTAACAAACGTTCTGAAATTAAGATTTCACTCCTCAAAAAAGAAAACTATCCGGAAGCAACAGGATATGGTGAGCATAGCCGGTAACTTGAGATTTTATTATTAAGGTAACTTATTGTCAACTTTTATGATTTCTAACGAATTATCTTGCACTCAGAATACAAAAAACAGACAAACTCACTAATGCAGTTGCTTTGAGGAGAGACAATGTGAAACTGCCGTTCAAAAATGCGTTCCTTTCTCAAGATGTGCTTTCAAGTTCTTAGAAAAACCTTTCCTCGAATTTCCTTTTTGCGTCGCTCGCATGCGTTCTCTCCATCTGGAAGCTATTAGGGATCCAGGGTCACTTGGCTTTACCCTTCATATGGAGGACAAAAGAAGCCTGAAATGACCACTTTCTTCAGTGCGGGGTGCCTTCCTGTCACTATTCCGTTGGTGTAGGGAAAGGCTTTAATGAAGTTATAAAAATGGATACAAAAAAATGACACGGCTGAAAAATTACCGGTGACTGCATTTCGTTAATGATCGACATTGTGAAGAATTTCTCGAGAATATTGTTAGAAATCTTACGAAAAACCAGCAGATTTACTTACAAATAGTACTGACATTTTGTTTAATACTAAAGCCCTAGCATGAACATGTCGATTTTTGGGGGGGCTAAAGCCCGTCAGCCCCCCCCCCCCCCTGGGTGCGCCCCTGGTTTAAAACAATCCCCAAATATTGCAATTATAAATATTTTGAACTATCTTCATTATAGAGTATTAATGCTACACATTTTTGCCGAATTTTAAAGTTGTAGCACTTGTAGAAGTAAAATAATATTTTTCTAATTGTTTAAAATTTAAACATTTTTAACTGTTGCTGCAATATATACATGGAGAGATTGAAATGTTCATTTGTGCAAATACACTGTTCTGTAAATAATTTGAAAATTGCAGCTTCCTAGCACATCCCGTAGTACCTAAAAAATTATTAAACTTTAATATAATAATGGGGTTAAAAAAAACCCTAAAATGCACAATATTAAAATTTTCGATTTTTATAGTTAGTTATGAGAAAAGTTTTACAATCTTGCAAAATTTCAGATGCCTAAATTTATTAGATTGGTCTACACACTGGATTCCGTTTTCCCATGCTAACTTATGGGAGATATTCCGGGGTCTCTGGAGTCGAACCCAAGACAGATAAAGCAAAAGTGACAATAATTCCTAATAGATATTGCAGCCATCTAGCAACTCTGAAAATTTCATCTTTCTATCTTACCGGCAAGTGCCCATAATTAATTTACAAAAATGGCGCAATGCTTTTCTTATGGGAAAAAAAACAGAACTTTCGGAATTTCTTGAGTCGAACTCATGTCACATAGGTGAGAAGTATTATTTTATCTGGAGGTTTCTTTATCATATCTACATAACCTAAAACTTTCAGATCTCTAGCTCTTGTAGTTTGGGCTGGACATTAGTATCCTCCTATATGTTATATGATATCATTCTATATAGACGTTCCTTACAGAGGAGGAGGATATAACATACTAGTAGTTGGTGCTTGCATACTGCAAGCATTTCATCTCACATTAAAAGAACATTCATTATTCAGACAGAAATTTCAACATTACAAATAGTTTTTTAATTCTAAAAATTTCATTTCTGCAGCGATTTTCGTTTTTCCCACATGTAAGAATTATAGTTTAAAACAATCTCCAAATGTCGCAATTTTAAAAATTTTACACTTTCTTCATTATAAGGTTCTAATGCTACACATTTTAGCCAAATTTTAAAGCACTTCTAGAAATAAAATAATATTTTTCTAATTGTTTAAATTTAAATAATTTTTAACGGCCGCCGCAATATATTTATGGTAAAATTGAAATGTTTATTTGTGCAAATTTACTATACTGTAAATAATTTAAAAATTTCAGATTCCTAGCTAATCCCATAGTACCTAAACAGCTATCTATTTGTTTAAATTTTAAGAATTTTAAACTGCCAAAAAAATTAAAATATCAAAATTTGTATAATCCATATTTCGTTTTTTCAAGATTTCTACTAATTTCAACTCTGTGGCACATCCGGAAATATATAAACCATGAAAATTTGCTTAAACGATTGCAAATTTTTAGCGGCAGCATAGTTGGGCTTTTTCAAGATTTTCGTTTTTTTTAGTCGCTTTTGCACAAAATCCTACCTAAGGAAAAAATTCGAATCTCTAGCTTATCTGGAAGTGCCTAAACATTAGTATCCTCCTGTTATATGTTATCATTATATATCTACGACTCTTACAGAGGAGGATATAACATACTAGTAGTTGGTGCTTGCATACTGCAAGCATTTCATCTCAACATAAAAAAACATTCATTATTCATCTTTCATTATTACACATATATTTTTAATTCTAAACATTTCACCTCCGCAGCGATTTTCGTTTTTCCCACATGTAAAAATAATATTTTAAAACAATCCCCAAATGTTGCAATTTTAAATATTTTATACTTTCTCCATTAAGTGGTACTAATGCTACACATTTTAGCCATATTTTTAAGTTGTAGCACTTCTAGAAGTTAAATAATATTTTTCTAATTGTTTAAATTTTCATAATTTTTAACGGCCGCCGCAATTCATATATGGTAAAATTGAAATGTTTATTTGTTCAAATTTACTACTCTGTAAATAATTTGAAAATTTCAGCTTCCTAGCTCATACCGTAGTACCTACACAGTTATCTATTTGTTTAAAATTTAGGAATTTTTAACTACCAAACAAATTAAAATATCAAAATTTGTATAACCCCTTTTTCTTTTTTTTAAGAATTCTACTTATAAAAAAAAATTTAAACTCCGTGGCACATTCGGAAATACATAAACCTTGAAAATTTGTTTAAACAATTGCGAATTTATAGCGGCCGCATTGTTGCTTTTTTTCAAGATTTTCATTTTTTCTAGTCGGTTTTGTACAAAATCCTACCTAGGAAAAAAATTTCGAATCTCCAGCACATCTGGAAGTGCCTAAACATTAGTATCCTCCTGTTATATGTTATCGTTATATATCGACGACTCTTACAGAGAATTATTTAAATTTAAATAACTTTAAAATTTGGCCTAAATATGTAGCATAAGAACCTTATAATGAAGAAAGTGTAAAATATTTAAAATTGCAACATTTGGAGATTGTTTTAAACTATTATTCTTAAATGTGGGAAAAACGAAAATCGCTGCAGAAATGAAATCTTTACAATTAAAAGACTATTTGTAATGTTGAAATTTCTGTCTGAAAAAATGAATGTTCTTTTAATGTGAGATGAAATGCTTGCAGTATGCAAGCACCAACTACTAGTATGTTATATGTATGTTATATCCTCCTCTGTAAGAGTCGTCGATATATAATGATAACATATAACAGGAGGATACTAATGTTTAGGCACTTCCAGATGAGCTGGAGATTCGAAATTTTTTTCTTAGGTAGGATTATGTGCAAAACCAACTAGAAAAAACGAAAATCTGCAAAAAGTGCAACAATGCGGCCGTTAAAAATTCGCAATTGTTTTAACAAATTTTCAAGTTTTAACTATTTCCAAATGTGCTACGGAGCTGAAATTTTTTTTAGAGGTTGGATTTAAAAAAAACGAAATATGGATAATACATATTTCGATATTTTAATTTCTTTGGCAATTAAAAATTCCTAAATTTTAAAAAATAGATAACTGTTTAGGTACTACGGGACAAGTTAGTGAGCTGAAATTTTCATGTTATATAGAGTTTAGACTTTTAAACAAATAAACATTTCATAGTATGTATAAAATTTTTATTGCGGCCGTTAAAAATTATTTAAATTTAAACAATTAGATAATTGTTATTTCACTTCTAATTGTGCTACAAATTTCAAATTTGGCATAAATGTGTGGCATTAGTAACCCAATGTGAAAAACGTATAATATTCATAAAATTGCAATAATTAGCAATTGTTTTACTCCATTATTTTTCCATAAGGAAAAGAAGAAATTTGGTCCCTAGGAGAAAACTTTTGAATTAAAGAAATATTTCCCATGATGAAATATCTCTCTAAAATTTAATGTTTTTTCAAGGTGAGATGAAATGCTTGCAGTATGCAAGCACCTTCTACTAGTATGTTATATCCTCCTCTGTAAGAGTCGTCGATATATAATAGATAACATATAACAGGAGGATACTAATGTCCAGCCCAAACTACAAGAGCTAGAGAGCTGAAAGTTTTGGTTTTTGTAGATATAATGGAGAAACCTTCAGATAAAATGAGACTTCTTACCAAAGTGACATGAGTTCGACTCCAGAAATTCCGAAAGTTGCGTTTTTTCCCATAAGAAAAGCATTGCGCCATATTTGTAAATTAATTATGGGCACTTGCCGGTAAGCTAGAAAGATGAAATTTCCAGTGTTGCTAGATGGTCGCAATATCTATTAGGAATTATTGTCACTTTTGCATAAACTGTCTTGGGTTCGACTCCAGAGACCCCGGAATATCTTCCATAAGTTAGCATGGGAAAACGGAATCCAGTGTGTAGACCAATCTAATAAGTTTAGGAAGCTGAAATTTTGCAAGATTATAGAACTTTTCTCATAACCAACTATAAAAATCGAAATTTTAAAATTGTGAATTTTAGGGTTTTTTTTTAACCCCATGTGAACATTAAAGTTTAATAATTTTTTAGGTACTACGGGATGAGCTAGAAAGCTGCAATTTTCAAATTATTTACAGATTAGTGTATTTGCACAAATAAAAATTTCAATATCTCCATATATATATTGCAAAAACCGTTAAAAATGTTTAAATTTTAAACAATTAGAAAAATATTATTTTACTTCTAGATGTGCTACAACTTTAAAAATTGGCTGAAAGGTTTAGCATTAGTACCCTATAATTGAGAAAGTGTAAAATGTATATATAATATTGCAAAGTTAGGGATTGTTTTAAACTATTATTTTTACATGTGGGAAAAACGAAAATCGCTGCGGAGGTGAAATATTAATATTTAATACAATATTTGTAATGATGAAATATCTGTCTGAAAAATTAATGTTTTTTCAAGGTGAGATGAAATGCTTGCAGTATGCAAGCACCTTCTACTAGTATGTTATATCCTCCTCTGTAAGTAACGTCTATATAGAATGATATCGACGACTCTTACAGAGGAGGAGAATATAGGAGGATACTCATATTTAGCAACTTCCAGATGTGCTGGAGATTCGAAATTTTTTTCATAGATAGGATTTTGTGCAAAACCGAAAAGAAAAAACGAAAATCTTGAAAAAGTGCAACAATGCGGCCGCTAAAAATTCGAAATTGTTTAAACAAATTTTCATGGATTATTTATTTCCGCATGTGCTACGAAGTTGAAATTTTTTCTATAAGTAGAATTCAATAAAAAACGCAATCGGGATTACACAAATTTTGATATTTTAATTTGTATGGCACTTAAAATTTCTTAAAGTTTAAACAAATGGATAACTGTTTAGGTACTACGGGATGAGCTAGGAAGTTGAAATTTTCAAATTATTTACAGAGCAGTGAATTTGCACAAATAAACATTTCAACTTTACCATATATGAAATGCGTCGACCGTTAAAAATTATTTAAATATTAAAAATTAATAGAATATTTGTAATGATGAAATATCTGTCTGAAAAATTAATTTTTTTTCAAGGTGAGATGAAATTCTTGCAGTATGCATGCACCTTCTACTAGTATGTTATATCCTTCACTGTAAGAGTCGTCGATATATAATGATAACATATAACAGGAGGATACTCATGTTTAGGCACTTCCAGATGTGCTGGAGATTCGAAATTTTTTTCATAGGTAGGATTTTGTGCAAAACCAACTAGAAAAAACGAAAATTTTGAAAAAGTGTAGCAATGCGGCCGCTAAAAATTCGCAATTGTTTAAACAAATTTTCATGGTTTATGTATTTCCGAATGTGCTACGGAGTTGAAATTTTTTTTGTAATTAGAATTCCTAAAATAACGAAATAGGGAATATACAAATTTTGATATTTTAATTTGTTTGGCAGTTAAAAATTCTTAAATTTTAAGCAAATGGATAACTGTTTAGGTACTACGGGATGAGCTAGGAGGCTGAAAATTTCAAATTATTTAGAGAATATTAAATTTGCACAAATAAACATATCAATTTTACCATATATGAATTGTGGCGGCCGTTAAAAATTATTTAAATTTAAACAATTAGAAAAATATTATTATACTTATAGAAATGCTACAACTTTAAAATTTGGCTAAAATGTGTAGCATTAGTACCCCATAATGGAGAGAGTGTAAAATGTTAAAAATTGCAATATTTGGGGATCGTTTTAAACTATTATTTTTACATGTGGGAAAAACGAAAATCGCTGCGGAGGTTAAATATTTAGAATTAAAAGAATATTTTGTAATGATGAAATATCTGTCGGAAAAATGAGTGTTTTTTCAAGGTGAGATGAAATGCTTGCAGTATGCATGCACCAACTACTAGTATGTTATATATATGTTATCATTATATATAGACGTTCCTTACAGAGGAGGATATAACATATGATAACAGGAGGATAATAATGTCCAGCCCAAACTACAAAAGCTAAAGCATTGCGCCATTATTGTAAATTAATTATGGACACTTGCCGGTAAGATAGAAAGAAACCCCGGAATATCTCCCATAAGTTAGCATGGGAAAACGGAATTCAGTGTGTAGACCAATCTAATAAGTTTAGAAAGCTGAAATTTTGCAAGATTATAGAACTTTTCTTATAACCAACTATAAAAATCGAAAATTTTAAAATTGTAAATTTTAGGGGTTGTTTTTACCCCATTTAAATATTAAAGTTTAATAATTTTTTAGGTGCTACAGGATGAGCTAGAAACCTGCAATTTTCAAATCAAACAGAACAGTGCGTTGGCACAAATACGCATTTCAATCTTTCCATATATATATATTGCGGCTGCCGTTAAAAATGTTTATATTTTAAACAATTAGAAAAATATTATTTTACTTCTAGAAGTGCTACAACTTTAAAATTTGACTGAAAGGTGTAGCATTAGTACCTTATAATGGAGAAAGTGTAAAATGTATAATATTGCAACATTTGGGGATTGTTTTAAACTATAATTTTTAAATGTGGGAAAAACGAAAATCGCTGAGGAGGTGAAATATTTAGTATTAATAGAATATTTGTAATGATGAAATATCTGTCTGAAAAATTAATGTTTTTTCAAGGTGAGATGAAATGTTTGCAGTATGCAAGCTCCATCTACTAGTATTTTATATCCTCCTCCTCCTCTGTAAGGAACGTCTATATTGAATGATAACATACATTTAGGAGGATACTAATGTTTAGGCACTTCCAGATGTGCTGGAGATTCGAAATTTTTTTCATAGATAGGATGTTGTTCAAAACCGACTACAAAAAACGAAAATCTTGAATAAGTGCAACAATGCGGCCGCTAAAACTTCGCAATTGTTTAAACAAATTTTTAAGATTGATGTATTTCCGAATGTGGCACGGTGTTGAAATTTTTTATAAGTAGAATTCTTAAAAAATAAATAGGGATTATGCAAATTTTGATATTTTAATTTTTTGGGCAGTTAAAAATTCTTAAAGTTTAAACAAATAGATAATTGATTAGGTACTACGGGATGAGCTAGGAAGCTAAAATTTTCAAATTATTTACAGAGTAGTGCATTTGCATAAATGAACATTTGAATCTCTCCATAGATATATTGCGGCGGCCGTTAAAAATGTTTTAAATTTAAACAATTAGAAAAATATTATTTCACTTCTAGAATGCTACAACTTTCAAATTTGGCCCATAATGCAGAAATTATAAAATTCTTGAAATTGTTTTAATCTATTATTTATACATAAGGGAAAAACGAAAATCGCTGCGTAGGTGAAATCTTTAGAATTAAAAAAATATTTGTAATGATGAAATATCTGTCTGAAAAATGAATGTTTTTTAAGGTGAGATAAAATGCTTGCAGAATGCAAGCACCTTCTACTAGTATAATATACATACATAATTTTCGACGGAGGAGAATGTGGAGGGGACGGCGTTGCTTGGCGGCCGTGGAGGCAGAGCAGAGGAAGGAGGAGATGGTAGGAGGCCGCGAGGGAGGCAGAAGTGAGAGCGGTTAAAGACCGAGGGTCTGTGGTCGAGCGAGGGGGGGGTGGGAGAGGGAAAGAGAAGGGTGCCTTGTGGAGGAAGAAGAAAAGGGCGTGCTGGAGGTAGGTAGAGAGAGAGAGAGGCGAATAGGGAGATTGCGAAGAAGTCGGAATAGGAGCATCATCGGCGTGCAGGAAGGGACTGAAGGGGTCGGGAATAGGGAGGAGGTCTGCGTGTTTCGTTGTCATTTGCAGGATTATAGAAGTGAAAACGAATCGTCACATTTGAGGGCAATTGCTCATAATCTGTAACACTTAAAAAAATAAAAGACTTTCAACTAACAATTACTTGATCTTCAAATTCCCGTATTATTACAATTTCCTCCGCCCGCTTCCTTACCCCTTACGGCCACCGTGTAAATAAAATGTAAATGTAACTATGTAAATAAAAGAGATGTTAACAAGTTTTAGTTTAATTGAATCAAGATTCTGAATATAAATGTTTCTTATACTCGTTATGTACACTAAATATAATATAATATATAATTGTAAATTTCGAAGGAATATTTGATTCAAACATAAAAATACGAAAAAGACCCGGGTTCGACTCCAGGGGGCAATTTCCATTTACCTTAAAATAACACTTAAAAAACGACTTTTTAAAGTGAAGGCTTTTTTCTTTTGGAAATTTAAATTAGAAAGAATTAACGCGCGATCTTCCTATTTAAAATGTTTTGGAAAATTAATGATGTTTCTTAGTCTATTCATCTTTTTCCGCCTACCGTTCAAAATCTCTCATATTAAACATTTAAATCGCATATTTTGGGAAAATATCAGCTTTTAAACGGGATGTTGCCTTGCCAACCACGTCATTCTTAAACTTCGAGAATCAATTTTTGTCTCAATCCGCACACATGTAATATATATGAGTGCATAGATTGTCTTAAATTATCGCAGGATTTTTCGAGAAATTATGTAATCCTAATGGAACTGGGATTTAGTTTGGATTATTTTGCTTATCTAAACGACTATATAGATGTAGAGTAAGGGAAAGGGGACGTGGGAAGGGAGATAGGAAGGAAGTAATATAGAATGCAAGACACATAGATAGTAAGGGAGGTATAGACTTAGAAAAGGACGTGAGAAAAGAGGAAGACAGAGGAAAAGATGGAGAGCTATGGATTGGGAGAGGAGGAAGTTAAGACCAAAGAGAGGCACAGAGAGGGAGGGAAACAGAGGCAGGGAGAGAGGGACGGTGAGAGGGAGGGGATACTATTATTTATTTATTATTATTACTTCATTTTTGAAAATAATGAAAAATAAATCCTCCCGAAACTCTATTTTGGCAAATTTTATACTGGCTCTTACTGAATAATTACAGAAGGTATTATTCATGTAATTTTATAATGGCTAATTACTTGGGTATTATTATGTATTTTTCCTTACGTTGGATTTTATTCGTATTTCCCTTTCTGCTGCTAATAATTAGTATTGTTCATATTACCCGTTCAATTGTTCATAATACGGGTAGTATGATTGACCCGTTCATTTGTTTATACGTCTGATACTACAGATTGCACAATAAATTGTTTACGCCTAATGCTTTACAGATACCATTTCAAAAATTCATACTTTGGGTTTTACACTTTACCACTCCAATTGTTTATACTACTGACTACTATAGCTCTGGTGGTTAAAATTAATGGTACGATATCATAAAATGAAATAAATGCACTGATGGTGTAGTGGTTAGCGTGTCGGCATTCTATTGCAAAGTTCGGGGGTTCAAACCCCTCGAATGGAGGTTTTATATAAAAAAACAACTATCATCAGTGCTTGGCAGTAGGCAGCAGTACTGTCAGTATGGTATAGAGCCGAAAACAAATGATGTTGGTTGGGTCTATATCCAATACAGCTGTAGGCGTGATCAGGATGATTTGAACGGCTACAATACTGCGATGTGGAAAGCAAGAGGGAAACTACCGCATTACAATCCCTAGTAATGATTATATGGTTGGACAATATGAGTTCTCTCGAGGTAAAACAATCCGGAGGTAAAATAGTCCCCCAATCGGATCTCCGAGCGGGGACTGCCTTGAGGAAAACATTTGTCGAAAGTAATTTACGAATATGGACTTGGAACGTTAGAACTATGAGAAAGGCAGGAAAGCTAGAGAACTTGAAAGAAAAAATGAGAAGAAATAGAGTTGACATTATAGGACTAAGCGAAACTAGATGGGAGGGAGAAGGACAGTTCGACTCAGAAGAATTCACTGTAGTTTATTCTGGAGGAAATAGTGGGGAAAGGGGAGTAGCTCTGGTACTTAGGAAAGATATGATGAAAAGTGTGACAAAGATAATAGCAACGAACGATAGACCGATGGCAATAAAGCTTAAAGCAGTCCCAGTGGACATGCTGATAATCCAGGTATATATGCCAACGTCAGCTCATGAAGATGAAGAAATCGATGAGACTTATGAGCAAATTATCGAAATTTACGAAGATGACGGAAGAGGAAAGGTAAACTGCATAATAATCGAAGATTGGAACAGCATAGTCGGAGAAGTACAGGAAGAAAATGTGTCGGGCAATACGGACTTGGGAAGAGAAATCGAAGAGGGGAGAAACTCGTAGAATTCTGCATCAATAATGACCTTGTAGTGACTAATACATGGTTCAAAAACCATAAACGAAGGTTATACACATGGAAAAGCCCAGGAGATAGAATGAGATGCCAAATAGATTACATCCTTGTAATACAAAGATACAGGAACAGCATAAAGAACGCCAAGGCATTGCAAGGAGTGGACATTGATTCAGATCACGGCCTTCTAATACTTGACGTGAGTACAAAGCTCAAACAAGTAAGAAAAACGAGAAGAGAAAGACAGGCCTGGGACCTAGAAAAACTGAAAGAAAGGCGGAATGTAGTCAGCATGAAGTTGGAAGATAACTTAAGAAAGTTGGAAAACAAACCGAAGACCGTTGATATAGAATAGAATGAAATTAAAACCAGTATCAAGGATACCTTGGATAAAGAGATTGGAAAAGAAGAGAAGAAAATCAGAAAACCATGGATCACGAAGGAAATGCTGGAAAAAATGAATGAGAGACGAAAATGGAAAAACGTTAACAGTGAAGAAGGTAGAGCCAACTATAGGCGTATAAACAATGAGTTGAGAAGGGCAACAGATAAAGCTAGAGATAATTGTATAAAAGGAAAATGTGATGAAATAGAACAAATGGAGAAGTTAGGACAGTATGATATGATGTACGCTAGAGCACTGGAGTTAGAAGATAAGAAATCTAATGGAATTAATTGTATGGGAATTATGAATACAGATGGGAAGATAGTCTCAGAAACAAAGGATGTAGCACAGGTATGGGAAGAATGCATTAAGGAATTATACAGCAAACAGGCAGGAGCAGCCAAAATTGAACTGGAAGATGAGGAAAACATTGAAGAAGACAACTTAGGGCCAAGTATTATGGAAAGCGAAGTAGAAAAAGCGATAATGGAACTAAAGAAGGGGAAAGTCACGGACAGCGATGGAATACCGGCTGAGATACTTCAAGTCATAGGATCAGAAGGACTAAAAGCGATCACGAAATTAATTAATAAGATTTACGACACGGGAGAGTGGCCTCCGAATTTCCTAGAAGTAACAATGATCCCTCTAAAGAAAAAGACAAAGGCAATGCAGTGTAAAGATTACAGAACGATAAGCCTTCTGTCTCACACATCGAAGATCATCTCGAGGATTCTTAATTAAAGGCTGGAGAAAAATGCAGAAGAAATAATAGGGGAAGATCAATTCGGTTTCAGAAAAGGACGAGGAACTAGAGATGCTATAGTAGTAGTTAGAATCATATCAGAAAGGGCAATAGAGTACAGTCAATATATCTGCGCATGTTTCGTAGACTGGCAAAAGGCCTTTGATAGAGTAAATTGGGTAAAGTTGATGAAGATATTAAAGGATATAGGTGTAGACTGGAAAGACAGGAGACTGATTAGGAATCTGTGTGTGAATCAAGTTGTAAAGGTCAGGTTTGAGAATGTGGACACCTGCGGAATAAATATCGGTAAAGGAGTAAGACAAGGCTGCTGCCAATCGCCAACACTATTCAATATATATGGAGAAAGTCTAATGCAAGAAGCATTAGAAGGCACAGCAGATTTCAAAATAGGAGAAAGGATTATAAGAACAGTAAAATTCGCAGATGATCAAGTACTTCTAGCAAGAAAGGAAGAGGAGCTACAAAAAATGATAAATAGACTAGTGATAACAGGAAGAAAATACGGTATGGAAATAAATACAGAAAAATCCAAGTTCATTCGAATATCGGTCAAAGAAGAGGATCTGAACGTAAGTATTGGAGGAAAGCCTCTAGAACCAGTTTCCGACTATAAATACCTTGGAAGCATCATAGCACGAGAAGCAAAATGTACGGATGAGATCAGAACTAGAATAGGAAAAGCAAAAGCGGCTTTCAGGAGAAAGAAACAACTACTTACAGGGAATATAAGGGAAGATATCCGCAAGAAGTTCGTACAATACTATGCATGGACTATAGAATTGTACGGGGCAGAAACAGGGACGCTAAGGAAAAATGACTTCAAATACTTGGAAAGCTTTGAAATGTGGACTTGGAGGAGAATGATGAAGATAAAATGGACAGATAGGATGAAAAACGATGAAATGCTACGAAGAGTAGGAGAGAAGCGAATGGTTATACAGACTATTAGAAAGAGGAATGCAAACTGGGTTGAACATTACCTGAGGAGAGAGAGTATGATTAAAGACGTGTTAGAAGGAAAACTAGATGGAATAAGGGAAAGAGGTAGGAAAAGGTTTCAGCTGATAGACGATTTAAAAAGGAAAGAGAGTTACCAAGATATGAAGAGGGCAGCCGAAAATAGGAGTAATTGGAGAACCAGGTTTAACCAAGAATAATCACGGACCTGTCTACGGACAGACTACCTATGATGATGATGATCATATTCCACTGTTGGTACAAATTAAAACTTCAATTGTTGATATGTCTGGCGGTAAAGTGTACATGATATACTGTTTATGTTTTTGGCGGATCAAACTAATCGCTCAAAAGTTTATAATTTTCTCGGTTCAATACATCCTTTCAATGTTTTATACGTCCGACAGCTCCATACATTCGTTCAATTGTCTATATTTCTTGTGATTCACGTTAACCATTCAATAATTTATAATACTGGCAGTTCACATTAACCTTACAATTCTTTATATTTCGGACGGCTATCCCATCTTGTTTGCACAACGTCCTGTCGGCATATCGTATTTTCGGCATAACGTCCGTTCGGCATAACGTCCGTTCGGCATAACGTCCGTTCGGCATAAAGTCCGTTCGGCAAACCGTCCGTCGGCTAAACGTCCATCCGGCATAACGTCCGGCCACGGGTGGTGGCTAAAGCAATTATTTTAAAAAATCTGAAGTGACAAGCGTAAAAACCCATTTTCGGGTCACAGATTTTTAGCAATAACCAATCAACTCTTGCCCCATTAAAGAAAATATCAAATAGGAAATTTCACGTTTTCACGATTAATAGTTTTTAAGTTAGAGCATCTGCAATATTTCCATCATATTCACACAAGCACACATATATATCATATAGATAATGGTTATAACGTGCTCAGGAGACCTCAAAACGTTTATTTCCGTTGAAATCTCGAAATCTAATTTTTCATGAAAACAATACTTTCCCCGTAATACATATGGCGTAAGCAAAGTAGAGTGGAATGCACACATAATGCGTGCATATATTCGAGGCAGAGGCGTTCGGCACGATTTATGTAATCATGTCAAAAAAGAAATTATTGATTAATTAATATTATTATTAGGATATCTACGAACTGAAATGCCAGTAGTGATGTTTATGTAATATCGCATTTTTGATTCACCGATTAATTTCCTTATCAATTGTAATTAATAATAAATTCGTAAATTACCCATTTCTTTTCACTTACAAACGTTGTGTATACGTAAAGAAAATAGACGTATACACTTTTGCGAAGCCAGTCAGAAATCTGCACGTGTAACCGAGCAGTTACAAATAATTCGGAGATTGATTTATCTTGCAATTATTACCTACGACTCGTCTGTGAAAGTGAAGTTCACTTAGTAACGAGGTGAAACGAGGTGATGATTGCCGCAACAATAATTTAAATCAATTAATTATAAAAAGATATACCGCATTACAATCTCGTGGATTCCGTCAGCCAAACCGACTTCTTACGTCTGTGTTTAACGTGGAATATATGGGAAATGATATAAAATAGCAAGTAATGGGTGGTGAAACTATGGAAAAGTGTATTTTTTACTTTTTTAAACGCATATATCTCGACTGTTTTTGAAAGTTCGGCCTTGTCACTTTCGCTATTTCCGTTATTTAACAAATACTATCGAAAGGGAATTTGATAACACCGATGAAATAGTCTATTCGAAAATCGTAAATCCAGTCGTACTTCTAATATTACAACTAATTACGCAGCGAGTTTACTTCAGCCCACCCCAAACAACCCCTCACGTGGACAAAAAACAATTCCATGGACATGCTCACGCAATCATCACGTTTCAAGAATGACTAATAAATAACAATGGCGAATTATAATAGTACATTCAAAAGGTCGCCCAAGACGTGGAATAATCTTTGTTAACCCCGGCCGATACGAAGAATACGTCGTATTTTAAACAATAATAAAGCGTGAAGGCAGAGGTGGCATCACGACAGGAATAGGTATACATAGTCACCGACTGAAATAACATTCAAGTAGATATGAACTTAAAATTCAGTCTGCCGCGAAAACAGCGCATCTGAAATTGTTGGAATATTTTTGGAAATGACTGCATATATCTTGTGGGCGTTCCCGGCGATTTAAATGACAATGTGGGATACATATCAAGATTTTTCAAAAGGCGATACAAAAGTTGCGCCATTTAATAAGGCGGGACGAATGACGAAAAGAGGGACTGGCCCTTCAAATTTTGGACGGTTGGCCTCCCTAGTGTAGCAGTCTACCAAATATAGGAGCTGTAATCCAAAATAGGAGGAACACAGACATTAATGAAGGTAATTAAGCCTGGAGAATCGGATATTTTTGTGAATCTTTATAGTAACGCTGAGAGATTGTCTTTGAAGAAATTTTGTTGAAAGATATTTTTAGTCAAAAATCACTCCTTGGCAATGGCGTTATTTGACTGAGGGAATATTTTTACTACTCAAGCTGGTAGTTGACGAAAAAGGCGAGGGTATAAAGGTAACACTGATTTGTTAACATTTATTTGGATTTCTTTTTGCGCAGAATAAATTTGTCATAGCAAACATTTCGTTTCAGAAACAAAAATGGGTTGTATATGTGTAGAAGTGGGAAAATATGGACGAGGGAAGAGAAATAAAAGAGGGGAGAAACTTGTGGAATTCTGCCATAGAAATAGATTGATTGTAACTAATACATGGTTTAAGCATCACCAGCGGAGACTTTACACATGGAGAAGCCCAAGAGACCAGGGACGATACCAGATAGATTACATACTAGTCAATGAAAGATTTAGAAATAGCATTAAAAATGTGAAAACACTACCAGGGGCAGATATCGATTCTGACCACAACCTTTTGGTGGCAAATATACAATGTATACTGAAGAGCGTTAAGAGAAACATAAGAGTTAACAAGAAATGGAACTTAGAGGAACTCCTTAAAAACAAGGAGGCTATCATGACTGAGCTGGAGGAAAGGTTGGGGGAGAGAGGTGAAGAAAATAGGAAGAATGTAGATGAGGAGTGGAGATACATCCATGGCAACATTAAAGATGTAATGGAAAGTAGTTAGGAAAGATAACGGGTGAAAGAAACAAAAAACCCTGGATCACAGCAGCCATGCTGCAAAAAATGGAAGAGCGGAGAAAGTGGAAGAACATAAACACTGAAGAAGGCCAAAGAAAGTACAAGGAGTTAAATAATGCTTTAAGAAGGGAAACAGATTAAGCAAGAGAACAGTGGATAAATGAAAAATGCGAGGAGATTGTCAAATGTGAAAGAATTTGTAGAACAGACCTCATGTATAGCAAAGTAAGGGAACTATTCAAGAAAAAAGCAAGAAAGATAGGACGTAAAGGAATCATGAACAAAAGTGGTAAAATAATATCGGAGCCAGACAATGTAAAGAATGTCTGGAAAGAATACATTGAGGTTCTGTATGACAAAGAAGGAAAGCCAAGAAATATTGAATTAAATGAAGAAGAGGATGTGGAAGAAGATCAACTAGGACCAAGTATTCTCGAGTCTGAAGTTAAAAGAGCAATTGATGACATGAAAAGAAGGAAGGCTGTTGGGAGTGATGATATACCCGTGGATGTTCTCAAGGTTTTGGGGTCTAAAGCAGTTAAGCAACTCACAAAATTTTTTAACCAAGTATATGATACTGGCATATGGCCTGAAGATTTTTTAGATGTTGTGATGGTACCACTGGAGAAAAAGAACAATGCAAAATGTTGTAAGGATTACAGAACTATTAGTTTAATTTCTCATACAGCTAAAGTTCTAACCAGAATAATAACCAAAAGAATTTAATGTAAAATAGAAAAGGAGCTGCAAGATAATCAGTTTGGTTTTAGAAGAGGAAGGGGGACTAGAGATGCTATAGGATGTATGAGGATGATGATAGAAAGAGCGCTAGTATTCAATAAAGGTATGTATTTTTGTTTTGTAGATTAGGAGAAAGCTTTTGAACAAGTGAAATGGGATAAAATGCTGGGTATTTTAAACAAAATAGGAATAGATTGGAAAGATAAAAGACTGCTTAAAAACCTTTACTTTGATCAAAAGATTAGATTCAGGGTTGAAGGAGAAGAAACAGAAAGTACTTCAATAAGGAGGGGAGTGAGGCAGGGTTGCCCTATTTCACCAGCGATATTTAATATTTATGCAGAAACAATATCAGAAGAAGCGTTGATGGAAGAGAAAGGATTTAAGATAGGAGGTGAAAGTATTACCACCATTAAATACGCAGATGATCCGGGCTTAATAGCAGAAGACGAGAAAGAGCTTCAGAGAATGACAGACAGACTAGTGGAGGTTGGCCAACAATATGGAATGAAGATTAATACAGAAAAAACAAAAGTCATGGTGGTTTCAAAGGAACATACAGAATTAAATATAATGGTAAATGGCCAAAAATTGGAACAAGTAAGTAGTTTCAAATATCTCGGCAGTGTTTTAGCACAGGATGGAAGTAGTACACAGGACATCAGAAGTAGGATTGCAATGGCAAAAGCAGCATTTAACAAGAAGAAGGAGCTTCTCACAAGCAAGAAAATAAATTTAGAAACAAGGAAGAAATTAGCAAAATGCTACATATGGAGCATAGCTCTATATGGTGCAGAGACGTGGACGGTAAGGAGGAAGGAGGAAAAATATTTAGAAAGTTTTGAGATGTGGGTATGAAGAAGAATGATGAATGTGTAATGGACAGAGAAGAAGAGAAATGAAGAAGTATTAGAAATGGTGGGAGAAGAAAGGATGCTAATAAAAACAATCAGGAAAAGAAAAGCAAATTGGATAGGGCACATATTGAGAAGACAATGTTTACAAAGGACGATCTTAGAAGGAAAAATTAGTGGAAGAAGAGGAAGAGGGAGAAAAAGAATAGGAATATTAGATAATATAAAGCAGGGATATAATACTTATAGAGGTATAAAAGAGGCTTCTAGGGAGAGAGAGAAATGAAGGCAGCGATTCAGTTAAAACCTGTCTTCGGACAGAAGCATGATGATGAACAACCGGAAGATTGTCCACCTCTTTTGCAATAAAAAAAATTGTTCGTTCTCATTCGACATTGATTTTAATTCTATATTTAAAAATATAGATCTCATTTTTTGAGCTATAAAAATGTTCATATCTCGAGCACCTAACCTAGTTTTTCTAATTTAAAAATGCATATTTATTACGACCTGCACAGATGCCATAGTTTTCTTATCGGGACAGAATCGAAACTGAAAATAGACACCGATTACTTCTCAGCAGTCAATCCTAGAACCACAACAGAAGCATGATGATGATGATGAGGTGTAGAAGACTAGATGGCCGAATGAGAAATCAGACAAATTAGATAAACAGGGATTCAGAAACCCCATCAAGAGCGTAGAAACTTTTCTAGAAGCAGGTTGCGACTAAAATCACAATTTGCCAGTTACTCCACTCCACCCTTCTCTTATATTTAAAAAGTAGAAGTAAAAGATACCATGATGCGGATCTATGAACAGAAACGAGAATCGGATAAGCCTTCTGCCTAATCCAAAAATAGCAAAATTTTTAGCGGATTGTATGTTTGTGTATTTTCATGGCTAAACAACCTCTTGGATTATTGTAGGCATAACTCCTTCCAAGCCGAACACATACAAACACACAGCGGAAGTAGGAAACCCGGTACCAGAATTAGCCTACTCTTAACGAAGAGCAAGGAGGGGTCACACTGCTCAGCGTCCCTCCGCTTGACTCGCGCGGTCTCCTCAAACCACCCACGTAGAGGACGGGCCGATCCAATGGCGTAGCGAGGGGGCAGAAAGGGAGCAGAGGGGAGAATGGGGCTGAGGGGGGGTGAATGGGGCTGAGGGGGGTAGAAGGGGGCAGAGGGCGGGCAGAGGGAGGGGTCAAAGGGGATACAGAGAAGGGGGCAGAGGGAGGCAGAGGGGGGCAGAGTGGGGCAGAGGGGGGCAGAGGGGGGCAGAAGGGGGCAGAGGGGGGCAGAGGGGGGCAGAGGGGGGCAGAGGGGGGCAGAGGGGGGCAGAGGGGGGCAGAGGGGGGCTGAGGGGGGCCGAGGGGGGCCGAGGGGGGCAGAGGGGGGCAGAGGAGGGCAGAGGGGGGCAGAGGGGGAGGAGGGGGCAGAGGGGGGCAGAGGGGGGCATAGGAAGGCAGAGGGGGGCAGAGGGAGGCAGAGGGGGGCATAGGGGGCACAGGGAGGCAGAGGGGGGCAGAGGGGGGCGGAGTGGGGCATAGGGGGGCAGAGAGGGGCAGAAGAGGGCAGAGGGGGGCATAGGGGGGCAGAAGAGGGCAGAGGGGGCATAGGGGGGCAGAGGGGGGCAGAGGGAGGCAGAGGGGGGCAGAGGGGGGCAGAGGGGGGCAGAGTGGGGCAGAAGGGGGCAGAGGGAGGCAAAGGGGGGCAGAGGGGGGCAGAGTTGGGCAGAGGGGGGCAGAGGGGGGCAGAGGGAGGGTGGCAGATGGGGGAGGGAGAGGGGGGAGTAGATAGGAGGCAGAGGGGGCAGAGGGGAGCAGAGGGGGGAAAAGGAGGGGCAGAGGGAAGGCAGAGGGGGGCAGAGGGGGGCCGGGGGAGACAGACAGACAGACAAAAGACTTTATTTAGGGCGAAATTGATGTTAAAAGAAATTAAATTACATATAAAAATTACAGTAAAATATATACAAATTACAAGTTAGTTATATATTGGTTAATAGATCACAGAGTATTACCAAAGAATATTATTAGTTTTGTGGGTTGAAAAAAACGTGTATCAGGTACGTTTTAACAAAAAAAATTTCCCACTGTGTAAAACACCTACCAAGAAAAGAGGTGTAAAAAACCGCGAAAAATTCCTAAATAGTTCAGAGAAAGAGAAAAAAGCAACAATCATTTGGGAAAGATAGAAAAAATCATTTATAAATGCATACATTAATATCCCTACAAGGGAAAGTGTGAGGGGGATATAGGGATTGTATGGTAAGATATGCCTGGCAGATTACATCGTAATTATGATACATGAAAATAAAGTTTAATAAAATTATGAATTAATGCCTGATAAGCGCATCCTTGTGACAACCTGAAAGACAAGATAGGGAGTGGTTCAATGCATGGAGAGTGAGGGGAGATACTTGTAATACAAGCGTTTAAAAGTGCCTAGAGAAAGAGAGTTTTTATTAACGTTGGAAGGCCATTCCAGAGTTTGCATGCAGTGACGGTAAAGGATTTGTTGTAAATTTCTGTTCTATGAAGTGGAGTTAGTAATTTATCGCATCCTCTTGTATTGTATTGGTGAACTGTATTAATAGCTGTGAACTGAGAAGAAAGATAACAAGGGATGTGATTATTAAGAACTAAATAAATTAGTGAGAGGAAGTGAAGTTTTCTTCTGGATTTAAGTTTTAGCCAGTAGAGTCAACGGAATTATTCTGAGACATAGCCAGACTTTTTAAGATTAAAGATGAATCTGATGCAGGCATTATGAGAACGTTGTAGCTTAATGGCGAGATCCATTGATAATCCCTGGTATACAGTATCACAATAATCGAAGTGAGGAAGAATTAGAGATATCAGTAGCTGTATTTTTAATGAACAGGGAAGAATGTTAGTGAGAGGCCTTAGAGTGTGTAAGGAAGATTTTACAGTCTTGCAGACTTTTATTACATGATTATTCCAGGTAAGCGTTTCATTAATTAGAATACTGAGATTTTTTATGATTTTGCAAATGGGGAATAACTGAGCCATTCAAAGACAGAGGAACTGATTCCGCAAGGTTTATAGAAGCCATTAGTTTTGATAAACCGATTAAAATGGCCTGAGATTTCAAGAAGTTTATGTTATCATCGGCGTACAGATGATGCTTGGAGTCAGTTAAATATTGAGAACAATAATTAATACACAGAGAGAACAACAGGGGACCTGAAATTTAGCCCTGCGTAACGCGTTGGTTAACATTAAGTCATGAGGATGAGGAGTCGTTGGTGATGACTTGTTGGAAACGGTCGCTAAGGTACAAGGAGAACCAATCTATTGAAGGTGTAGAGAATCGCATGCAGCGGAGTTTTGCTAGGAGTATGTCTTTGTCTACTGAATCGAACGCTTTGCTGAAGTCAAGCAACACTAGTAGTGTAATTTATCTGTCATCCATGTGTCTGCGTATATCATCGGTGATTTTAATTAGCGCGGTGGTGGTGCTATGTGACTTCCGAAATCCAGATTGATGGGAGTCAAGTAGATAATTTGCGTTGACAAAATCTGTTACTTGTTCATGCGCAAGTCACTCAAGGGCTTTTGATAAAGTGGGAAGGAATCTAATCGGTCGATAGTCATTGTTTGCGGAGAGAGACTTATTAGAGATTTGGCGGACTAACGCGCGTTTCCATTGCGATGGGAATTTTCCCTGTAATAAGGAGTGGTTGAAATTTTATTGAGCACTGGGAGTATTAGATGTATTAATTTCTTTATGTTCATGATAGGAATACCATCAGCACCCTGGGCTTTAGTTTTGATTCTGCGTATTGCTGAAAGTACGTTAAACTGCGAAACAGCTTTAAAGTGGAATTGTGGAGAACCGGAAGACTCGTTCGCTTTTACAGTAGGACTACTAATGACTTTGCATTTTCGTTCTGTGTAGATTGTTTTTGGGTTTGTCGAGAAGTTCTTATTAAGGGAATCTAGTTATATGTTTGTTTGTAAGAAAGAATCCTTGTGCTTACCAATACACAGGTTTCGCAGGTTGTTCCATAGGGCGGATGTTACATTGGAGCCGGATATAGAATAAGCAAATTTTATTTTGGCATTTATAATCTGCTGCTTGGTTTTGTTCCTAATACTTTTGTAGGCTTTGAACGTATTTGGGCATTTATTTGACTTGAAGATACGGAAAATTGAATCGCGTCGTGCCATCAATAGTTTTAAGTCGGCCGTTTTCCACGGGGCGCGAGGTTTAGAGACACGTGTGGTTTTGATGGGCGCGTATTTATCGAGTAAATGTAAAAGAAATGTGTTAAGTGATTCAACTTTTGCGTCTATGTCGTCAGCATATTCAATGGTGTGCCACGGAAGACGCGCCGCTTCGGCAGTTAGACTATCATAATCAAGGTTTTAAAAATTTCTTTGAGATATGAATTTTTGCTTAAATTTTGGAGAGTGGGTGCAAACTTTATCTGGGTTAGCGGTAACTAATATATCAATCCAAATGGAGAAGTTTTGGTGATATTTGTTGGTGTTAATGGTAGTATGCTGAGGTTTTGCGATGTCAACAGTTTTTAAAAAAGAGGAGCTTGAGGTGAAATTGGCAGTAAAGTCATCAGATATGATTATGTGTTCATAATTGTGTCCTAAGTTGCCGATGGTCTCGTCAATGTCAGATAGATAACTAATTTTTGGAGGACGATAAACGATTCCTAATAGAATTTTATTTAAATTGACGACTACTTCAAAGAAGAGATATTCAGGTCTGCGGGAGAATTGTACGTCGCTGGTGGCAATTACTTTGCAAGCAAGTTCCTAACGGATATAGATTCCTACTCCCCGTCCTCTTTTCCCTATCCTATCATTGCGAAACAAGTTATTGCCGGGAATTTCTACAGAAGAGCTCGATATGATGGGTATCAGCCACGTCTAGGAAATGGTAATAGCATGTAGATCATTGGGCGGGAGTAGTGAGCGCAGTTCGTCCAAGTGGGGGACAAGGCTTCGAGCGTTAAGATAGATAAGTTGAAAGGATCGAGGAAAAGGTTTAAGTTCTTTTGCAAGAATAGAATGTGTTTGGACTGGGATGGGTAGGGGAATGCAATTATGGGGCGAGGGCGGACGGTTGGTGTTAAGATGAGGAGAGTGATAATGTGTTCGTCTGTGGATGGTTGGTCTGACCTATGGGAAAAATTCAGGGGTATTAGGGTTTGGATATGCCACCCTGTGGTGTGACGGGAGGAAGGCTGGTGCATTTGGGTTAAGAGTACATCTACATCTTCATATTACCCTGCAAGTCTCCTTGACGGTGGATTGCAGGGGGTGCCGCGCACCAAGTTCCTAACTAATTATTATTCACAGTTATCTATTGTGGTCCCTTATTGTCCTAGGGAAAAGTACTCCTTATACGTCTCCGTCCTACTATCTATTTCGCGAATCTTGTCCTCATTATCCCTCCGTACGATATACGTTGGTTGTCGAATTATATCCTTCATTTCATTTACGAATATCTCCGACCTATATTTATCTAGAAGTTTAAGTTTTGCCTGTAATCTACGATCTTTCAACGATGGTCAACTCGCCGCTGTATTTTTTCTAAATCCTTTATGAGTCCCCTCTTATATGGAACCCAAACCGCTGCTGCGTATTCCATTTGAGGTCTAACCAACGATAAATAACAGGATTCTCTCACCTTTTCCGTGCCTTTCCTGGCTATCCTACGCACAAAAGCCAACTTCTTATTTGACGCACCTATCACTCGTCTTATGTGGGTGTCCCAAGACAGGTAATGATTCAAGGTTACCCCGAGGTATTTCACGGATTCCGAAACAGGAATGCTCTCACCATCTATCGAGTAGGTAAACACGGACGATAGGCTTCTAGATTTCCAAAAGTTTAGAATGTTACTCTTTTTCTGATTGATTTCTAGCTGTCATTCCTTGCACCAAACAGATAACGCATCCAGATCATCCTGAAGCTGACGATGGTCGCTAGGACCACTAATTTCTCTATAGACTACGGTGTTATCCGCAAAAAGCCTGATATTACTATAAGAAGGGGGGCAGACGGGGGGTATAGGAGAGCAGACTGGGAGAAAAGGATGGTCAGAGGGGGGCAGATGGGGGGGCAGAAGGGGGACAAAAGGGGGGGCAGAGGGGAGGCAGAGGGGAGGCCTAGGGGAGGCAGAGGGGGGGGCGAAGAAGGGGGAATAAGGGGG
This sequence comes from Tanypteryx hageni, assembly GCA_028673005.1. Classification (NCBI taxonomy): domain Eukaryota; kingdom Metazoa; phylum Arthropoda; class Insecta; order Odonata; family Petaluridae; genus Tanypteryx; species Tanypteryx hageni. Next base: position 14,579,499 of record CM054120.1, on the reverse strand, counting down.
GGGAGGGAGGGCACAGGGTTGCAGAGAGGAGGCAGAGGGAGGGCAGAGGGAGGCAAAGGGGGGCAGAGGGGGCAGAGAGGTGGCAGAGGGGTGACAGAGGGGTGGCAGAGGGGTGGCAGAGTGGGGACAGAGGGGGGGCAGAGGGGGGGCAGAGGGGGGCAGAGGGGGTGCCGAGGCGTGGCAGAGGTGGGGGGAGGCAGAGGCGGGACAGAAGGGGGTAGAGGGTAAGGAGAGGGGGGAAGAAGGGGGCAGAAAGGGGCAGAGGGGGTCAGATGGATGGCAGAGAGGGACAGAGGGTGGAGGATGTGGGGCCGAGGGGTGGCAGAGGGGGGCAGAGGGGGGAAGAGGGGGGAAGAGGGGGGCAGAGAGGGGTCAGAGGGGGGGTAGAGATGGGGCAGAGGGAAGGCAGAGGGGGGGCAGATGGGGAGCAGAGGGGGTCAGAGGGGGACAGAAGGGGGTCAGAGGGGGTCAGAGGGGGCTGAGGGATGGTTGAGGGGGGCCAGAAGGGGGCATAGGGGGGCCGTTAACCCCGGATACAGGGCTTAAGAGGCTCAATCTCATCACCCGATTTTTATCGGTGAAAGCAGATCTGCTAGGTAGTCGCGGATTAAGACTTTATTGAAATCATTGATGTCAGAGTTCCTAATGCAGTTATTGTTGTATCTTTTAGTTAAATAAGCCTTTATATTAAAATATCTACTTTATTCTAGTTAATATATTTTGATTAGATTAGGATATTTTTTTGATAGAATTTATTTTTTTATGTTGAACTTACTCATAAACTGCATTTAATGGCCTTTTACAATGAGTGCAATATACCAAGGCCCGCTCTATATCACTATAAGTTTATCCTGTCATTTGTATTTATGCGTTCTGTTTTCGCGTTCGCATATGCGCGATTTCATTTTTAACAACATGTTTCTATATACGCGTTGTCTATTCGCATTGACGCGATTTTATACTCACGAAAATTTTCAAAACACGCGTCTCGTTTTTGCATTAACGCGTTTTGTTATGCGCACAGTATGTGCCATTAATATATTTTATTATTCATTAAATATTTCGTAGATTCTTACCCATTAATCTTCTGTGCAATTATGACATTCATTGCATCGTACGACAGGGTTTCTCGGGTGTTTCTACGGTGGTAGAATCTCTCTTTTCTTAAACCCCTCTTTGAGTAAATAACACACTTGAGCCCACTCATTTTTGTGCTGATGAGGGGTTTTCTTCTTTCTTTCTTCTTCTTAGCGGTCAACAACTGTAAGGAGGAAAACCTTCGCAAAAATAGTCATTGACATGGACGAGGATAATATATTTTTATAGAAATGTTCACTGATCGAAGGAACTTCGAGACAACTGTGATGTATGGCAGAAACTCAAGGCTCAAATGAGTATGGAATTGTAAAAGAACGCTGCACGTCCTGTAATATATCATCGTACGCGCTTGAGGGGTTAAATCGGTCATCAAATCATATTTAAATACGTTTCTAAGTAGAACACCTCTACGCCAAGAAGAGACCTTGCCCCCAGGTGCCAAGGACCCTAGCTACGCCACTGGAACTAGCCCAAGTCGAAATATCCTGTAAAGAGTTTTTCTGCCATGAAAAATGTTTGCCCAAGCTATTTATTATTTCCTTTATTTTTTAATTGCTTACTGTTAACGATATGACACTCTGCTATCCAAAAAAGAAGCTTTCTAAGCTAATGGGGTTTAAATTCTGGTAACTGAGCATAGTAAAATAGAGGTCGCTTCGCGTTTGAAGCACAGCTGTGAACGCCACGTATCAGTCGAAAGGCTGATGATTGATGAGGCTGTTTGGAAAGCACTGGGCTGGAGTCATGAAATTTGGCAGGGTCACATGTGATTGGGTACAACCGATAGGAGAAATAAAAAAATTCAAAAGTTTGGTTTTTAAGGGGCTATTTTTTGACCCATTGTTCCATTTCATTACCATAAGAAAATCATGGAAATCTCTCCAGGCTTTATAAAATTGCATTTCTGAATTACTTAAAATGAAAATAAAATCTTGTTATTAGAACAGTTTCATAGCTGAAAGAATGCGTCTTACTATTTTGAAGACTAAATTCTAAGTCATGACGGATTGGCTTAGAAATTTTCTTTTATTCGAAGAAATGAGATATGTTCAACGATGAGAAAATGAACTACCATGGCAACGAATACAATGCTTTTTAATGGGAATCTGCGATCTATATTGTTACGACATTGAATCAATGCGTTCTTAATAGGAAAATTATAGACTCCATAAAATCTCCTCTACTAAATACCTCATAATTTTGAAACACGATATATCGTATTGAGTAAAAAATACATTACTCCTTTCAGTCATGGGGATTTTTTAATTATATATTATAATAGCTTTGATTTAATGCTTTTAAAGAGAATCAATGGATCATATTATAATGCCATTGATTTAAAACTCCGACGTAAACTTATGAAGACGTCATAATCCTAAAACACAAAATTCTTGCAAAACGTGAAAAAAACGATAGTCGAGTTTCGGCAAGTTTTCCGAGAAATTTTAACTCTAATTATCGAACGAAAAAACAATAGAATTGTATAATGCTTTGAAAACTTTTTAGGAAACAATAATGCTGAAATATTCTGTTAATCGAGACAAAAAAATATTAACGTCATGTGCATTTCGTGATTTTTTTATTCGGAAACGTACTAAAAGGTACCGAGGGTGACGCCATAATTTTATCACAGAAATATCCTAATTTCCATACATTTTCGTGTAATATTTATGCAATTGTCTAAATGATGATTATTGTTATTATACAAGGCAATCCGAGCCAAGAAACTTGACATACGAGAACTTGGATGCACTGGCAGCATGCATGCACCGCCAACTCGTATATTCTTAAAATTGATTTTCAAACATTGATGACAGGCTCAATTGAATTTTCATGGAAGCAAACGGTATTCCTCTTGGCGTACAGATTCCACCAATTTGTATGTATAACAGTGCCTTTGGATAAATATGATAATTGTAAAACATATTAAATCAATAACAGAAAAATTTCACATAATTGTTGTATGTATCGAGAAAGGAAAAAATGCAAACAATAGGAGGAAAAATATTCTCCAGTTACTGTTAGTTTTATGGACCTTTTAGGTTGTCATCGCAGATTTAGGAGTAAAAATAGTTTTCATTATTGGGGCTGTTTCTATTTTTAAAATATATTGTGAAAATTTTCTAGGATTTACTTATTCGACTGTGTGAATAGATTTGGGCTTTTCTATCTTGATATTCTGCTTGAACTTCGTTATTGAAATGGGATGGATTATTGGTTTGAGAATAAAACTCTTAGAACATATAATTTATAAATTTAAATATTATTATTTATTTATCATATCGACCATTTTTCTAACTGGCACTTTTCTCTGTGAAATATTTACTGACCAGCATTAACTCAGTAAACAGAAATTTCAAAAAATGTTTGTATAATTTATTTTTATAATTAACAGAAAATAACTATAAGTGGCTAACATAACACATTGATTTATCTTTAAATGAATGATTTTCGAAAAAAATGGTTCTTTCGTTGAAATCTATTTTACGAAGTGGCATAGATGTAAACTTAAAAATATACTAACCACATTCATTTATAATCTCAATTACATATGGAACATTGTTGAGATAAAGGAAAGAAATACAAATTATGGAACAAAATAAATAGCCAAAGCAAATCTAAGCCAAATACTGATGTAGGCATATGTTTATAAGAGTAAAGTTAGCAAGAAACATCAATCATTTAGAATTAATTCCATAAGATTTACCTATCCTTCAAAGAACTAATACTCGTTGGCCCGACAGATTCTACAAAAAGGTGAAAGTGATATGATTTATTAGAGATCGTGCAAACTGAATCAGTGACATTCTAAGGATGTATGAGAAAATTATTCGTCAGCTGTAAGTCGTAAATCATAGCTCTTACGTCGATATCTTCTTACGTACAGTGGATAAATTTACTCATGGAGAGTGACGATATGATCACGTTAGCATTCAATAGGTTAATTCCGCTTATCTATGATAGAAGGGCTACCAGGACGCTCTCACTAATTTCAGTGGCTGGCTACTGCTGCGGTATGTATGGAGGATGGCGCATCAGAGTCTGTGATGGCTGAGGATAGGGCAGAGCAGCACCTAAGCAGTCAAATGGCATTGGATGGTAATCAAGTGGAATTAAAGTTGATGGGGTATTCAATGAGTGGGTGGCAATGCTTATGAAAGATTAGAAGGACGGGTTTGAAAGGGGGGCGTGAAGAGCGGCAGTGATAAGTTGATGGGTGTAAATGGTCGCTCGTATGGGGAGGAAGAGTTTGTTAGGTAGATTGGATGGTTATCTAAGAGTCCTTCTAAGTGTTGCTTATTGATTAGTAAGAGGGAAGTGTTAAATTGATGATCACATTGGTTGAGTAGGTTTGTGTTTTTAATGCCTCGTGTTTACTGGGACGAAAGTCTAGCTTTAACCGTGATACATTCATGTTTTTCATTGAACACCTGCCAAATATACTACCAAGCGTACGATTTCTTTCCAATTTTAAGGAAAAATTTTATTTGCGATATAATAAGAAATCCAAAATATACGATTGCACATTCAACCGCCTGTTAAATGTTTGTAAACCATGTTTTCTAGTATATGTATGTAACTCGTGTAACCATAAAGCGGCTCAGTAAATCATATGTGCTTTTAAATAAGAGCAGTAAATCTCAAGCTTAAAGCTTGGAAGGGTCATTTTTGTGTATAACTAAAACGTTTAGATCTTTTAATTATTTCTTAGAGATGTGTACGCCATAGGATCACAAGCATTACATAATAAAGGTGATGTTCGTTATAAGTTTGTGATTTTGAAGGTGAGCGGAGCAGTTTGCCTCTCTTTTACTCGCCTCTGAGGTAGAAATCATTTTAGGTGCTTCATACTTAATGTGCTCACTCAGAAATATTTAGAGAAATGATGTTCACCCAGATTGCTTCACGTCTCTCGTTTCCCAACACCTGAAATTGACAGTGCCTTAAAAAACTCGTCCCAGTAAATTCCTCGTTATGGACTGTACTCCTAATAACAGATTAGTATAAAATTAAAGGGAAATAATGCCGACAGCTATTGTAAAGGAGGTGCGGCACAGGAGGACGTTCCCCAGCTAGCGTAAGAGGCGTGAATGGTAAGCATGTGCGAGTAATTCGCGGACGCCGCCTCAAGCGTCACGACTATTTGCAGCGATGCAATAAGTAAAGCTACAAAATTGAATAAAATGTGAAAAAGTTAGCATCATTTTTGCCGGAAAAATGTCGCCTTGTTCGTTTGAACGATAGCAACGTTTCGGAAGCGTCGAGGAATATGGAGAGGCGGTCGACGGAGGAATGTGGAGAGACCGCAATCACGAGGAGGGAGCGGCAATTCGGAAATAAGGACGGAAAGGCGATAGGGAGGGAAAGGGAGAAAGGGGACTGGGAGTGGGTGGTTATAAGTGGGGCGGGAGGGTGGTAAGCGGGGCGGGAGGGCGGTAAGGGGGGATGGGAGAGCGGTAAGGCGGGCGGGAGGGCGGTAAGGGGCGCAGAAGGGGGTGCAATTGGCAGTTAATGGAGGGGAAGACGATCTACTCCTGGTCATGGCGAAGGGGAGAATGCGCATAGGATAGGGCAGTGGTTCTCAACCTTTTGGTCCTCGCGGCACACTTCGGATATTCCCTTTGTTTGCGGCATACTAGAATTAGATTAGAAAAAATAACTAGGATTTATCATGAAAGTTCGTATATATTTTATATTATATCGTATATGCAATACACCAAATTAAGCTATTATATCGTAGGTGTAGACCAGAAAGACAGGAGACTGATCAGGAATCTATATGTGAATCAAGTTGTAAAGGTCAGGTTGGAGAATGCGGACACCTGCGGAGTAAATATCGGTAAAGGGGTAAGACAGGGCTGCTGCTGCCGACCCTATTCAATATATATGGAGCAAGTGTCATGCAAGAAACGTTAGAAGGCACAGAACATTTGAAAATTGGAGGAAAGATTATAAGAACAGTAAAATACATGAATGATCATGTGCTTCCAATAAGAAATGAATAGGAGCTCAAGAAAATGATAAATAGACTAGTAATAATTGCTAGAAAATACGGTATGGAAATAAATACTGAAAAATCCAAGTTCATTCGAATATCGGTCAAAGAAGAGGATCTGAACGTAAGTATTGGAGGAAAGCCTCTAGAACCAGTTTCCGACTATAAATACCTTGGAAGCATCATAACAAGACAAGCAAAATGTACGGATAAGATCAGAACTAGAATAGGAAAAACAAAAGCGGCTTTCAGAAGAAAGATACACCTACTTACGGGGAATATAAGGGAAGAAATCCGCAAGAAGTTCGTACAATACTATGCATGGACTATAGAATTGTACGGGGCAGAAACAGGGACGCTAAGGAAAAATGACTTCAAATACTTGGAAAGCTTTGAAATGTGGACTTGGAGGAGAATGATGAAGATAAAATGGACAGATAGGATGAAAAACGATGAAATGCTACGAAGAGTAGGAGAGAAGCGAATGGTTATACAGACTATTAGAAAGAGGAATGCAAACTGGGTTGAACATTACCTGAGGAGAGAGAGTATGATTAAAGACGTGTTAGAAGGAAAACTAGATGGAATAAGGGAAAGAGGTAGGAAAAGGTTTCAGCTGATAGACGATTTAAAAAGGAAAGAGAGTTACCAAGATATGAAGAGGGCAGCGGAAAATAGGAATATAAGAAAAACCAGGTTTAACCATGAATAGTCACGGATCTGCCTACGGAAAGACTACCTATGATGATGATGATCGTAAAACAGAACAAATGATGATGTTTTGTTAAAAATATATTTTAAAATCTTACCTAAAGTGACACTTGAGCTTGGCGTTTTCTAATGATTACACTGATATTAGGACGTATCCGTGATAAACAGGCTCTCATTTCATCTTCAACACAGTTGAGCTGTTCCCTTTTTCTCAACTCACACAGATAGAATGTAGAAAACTGCATCAAATCTGCCCAAGCTTTTTTCGCAATTTCTGAATATAATAAACACCCAGAATATATCCAGAGACAATTCGAGGTATTTTATTTTCAGATTGCGATCAGCTGAAAGAGAAGCTAACTCTTCTTCTTTGGAGGGAGTACAAAAACGTAAGTCAGTTGACACGTGTGTGAATGGGTTCCTTTCCCAGTCGTATTTCTCTGTAGAGCAGGATTGAATGTGACGCTCGATATTGTGCTCTGGAGTTGCTAAATGCTCCACCACGAGAGAAACAATTTCTTTCGTAAGGTTCTTTGGAATTAAAGGAAATATTGCAAGATTACCTTCTCTATCTCTCTTTTCCAGATGGCTATTTTTCTCTGCAATGCCAGTAGCTTATTCGTAGAAGTCAGGATGTTTTTATTCCGCCCTTGCATGCTGGTGATCACACTATTCATATACCTAAATATCTCTGCCAAATATGCTAATTTGGCACACCAAAGTTCACAGCTATAATATTCACAAAAATCACTGATTCCCTCTGTTCCAAAAAATAGTAACAACTATTCTTTAAGTTCTTCTACATGAGCCAACACTCTTCCCCTTGACACCCATTTTATTTCCGCGTGTAAAACTAAAAATTCCTAATGCGAATCCTTAGCAATACAAAGCTGTTTGGAGATGCGGGTATTTAGAGGTGTTGATTTCATAATTCCTAGAATTTGGTCTAATACGGAATTCAAGACCACTCTTCATGTCTTTCTATCAAGGGCTTCCCTATGCAAAAAAACAATGAGTACAGCGAAAACTAATCAGTTGTCTATGACTGATGCACAAGGCATTCGGTTACTATGACAGCGCTTACATCGTTGTTGTCAGGCTTACTGTTTACGCGTCTTCCAAAGCAGTAATACTTTTGTACTGGATTCAGCTAGTCTTAATACTGTGTTAGTTTCTTTTTTAAAACTATGTAGCACTATCGGGTGCAAAAGTAAATGCAAGGGCTATGCGGTATTGCCTATCCGACACCCTGCGAAATCGCCGGTATGAGAAATTTTGAAGTCAAGCAAATCATCTGCCATTTCCTTAGCTCCAAACACGCTGTGAACGCATTGCATGCCTGGTGGTATTATACACAACTTCATAGCTCTGTATTGTTATGGATATCAGGAATAATAACGTATTTATAATTGAAGTAAAGCAGTGTTTTAAGCTATGCTTTACTTAATCGCTATGTTACAGTTTTTCAATCTAGCACTAGCGGAGCATAAGTTGCCGCGCTCGTTTGAGCACAAGTCTCCGCGTTCGTTTGAGCACAAGTCTCGTATTCACAGATAGGCGGATCTGGATTACGAGTCCCGGCATATGATTTTAATTATTTTTTTTATTAAATGTATTTGATTTTCTCTTGGGACTCTTATTAAATTTTAGTTATGCCAAAATATTCTCCTTAATTGGAAATAATTTTTGGAATTCAGATTTCAACCATCAAAAATAAGCTCTTTGTAAATCTATTCAGTGCAAGGCCGGTCGAGATTTTCGATCCTATACATCGTATAAAGAAAGTATAGTTTTCATGAAATAACCAAATTAAAGATTTCAACTAAAATACACGTTTTCAAGCGTTCTGAACACGTTTTGACTATTTTTCCGACGACGTATTTCTGTGTCTGCCTGTGTCTGTTCGTGTGTCTGCGTGTATGTGACAGGAATGTTGTAGGCGATCTAACTCAAAATCTATTCATGAAATCAGCATAAAATATTACATTTGTGATAATAGAAAAATCCTTAAGATTTGATAAGCTTTTGACTTCATTTGGTTAAACGAAAGTTGTGGTTTATACTAGTAGATATTAATTTTCTCGATATCTGGTTTAAAACTGAATTTTTACCAATATACTATTTTGACGAATCTTGTGTTCTCAGGGGTTAAGTGAGAGTTTAGATGGCGAATTCAGGATCAATGCTCTCTTTCTTTTCGGCAGTGGCTTTTAATTTTCATTTTAAAAAATAATACAGCCAAATCTTTCAGTAAGAGAAGAATTTTTCTATAGTGATTAATCACGTATCTTCAGGAGGATGAGTGCGGGTTCCAGGTCTATTCCTTCCCCTCTCTCTCCCCGAGTTCGTGACCTTCTCTCCGCCCTCCCTGTCTTCTTTCCTCCCTCCTGTCGTAATTGCTCCTGAAACTCTACTCCAAAAATAATTAAAATAGGAAATGCACCCTTTCCTAAATCTAAAAGTTCTAAATATTACTATTATCTATAACCTTTGTTTGAAATATATTCTTTTAAACGGGGATCTTCGGAGATTTTTAATTTTTTCTGTTTTCAACAAATTTCTTCTCTCAAACTTCCTTATTTATTTTAAATGTAAATAGGAAATGTATGGAGAAATAAATTTTTCTAGAGTTTTGTCTCAGATCTTTTTCGTGAACCCCTTAGGTTTCGACATATTTAGTTATTTTTCTTATTCTTTCGTTGATCTAATGCTTCATATACATTTTATTATAACGAATGTTTAATGGAATAAAATATTTGGACACAGATTATTAAACCCTTCATCTAATATGATCGACTTCAAAAACGTGACATTAAGTCAATTGAAGGAACTCGCTCGCAGTTCATTTTACTTTTGACTTCATGAGCGTGATTTTAATATTTAATAACGTTTTTTCGAATGAAATTATTCATATCTGGGGCTCTGGCGAAAGCACCCAGTTGAATGCATGATTGGCTATAATTCAGGAGCAAATGTGAAACATTTGCTGATATTAAAAAAATAATCCTAAACGTCTAAAATTTATTTATTTTTCGACGAGTCTGACAGGCAGAAATAATCGCCATCCGTTTGCATGAATAACGGACGCTAAGAAAACCACTTCAATGAGTCGTGACATGCAGAACGTGGGGGAAGAGGATCCAAGGCCACGAAGAAAGTGGGTGATAACTGGGCAAGAAATAGAATTCGGGCGGGTAGCAACTGCATGCCAACGGTGGAGGACGATGAAGAAAGTGCCCAAGATACAGAAATCCATTCTCTGCGTCATGGCTCGAGTGGAAAAGAGTATTCACGAAGGCTTCGCTACAGCAGGTGGATTATGGGCCACCGACTGCAGAATCAAAGTCAAGCCAACTTCATGTCTGCCACCAAAATCCTTCTTGACAGACCCCACTCAATAGGTGGTGTAGTCTCCCTCCGTGCCAATGACCTCTTGCAAGCGGTGGGGCATAGACTCCACCAAGGCCATGCATACTTCCGGGTGATACCTAATGTTTTCCTACTCCTCCCGGACATGAGCGGTTAAGGCCTCCTGGTTGCGATTCCCTTCGCGCCGCTCCCACCTTTTCACGATAAGGCCCCACAGATTCTCAGTTGGATTGAGATCTGGGGACCTTGGTGGCCAGGCTAGGAGCTGGAGCTCAGGTTGCTCGGCGAACCAGGCCTTAGTCCTCTGGGAGGTGTGCACGGCGCTCTTGTCTTGCACCACCGTGTATAAATCCTGTTCAGGCCACCGTGCGCGAAGGGAGGGGAGTAGGGTGTATTCCAGAATCTAGACATAGAGTTTAGTCGACCAGGAATCTGCACACATGTAGCCTCAGGACGCGAGGGATACGCGCCCGGAGTTCTGTGCGCGGACTATATGGGCAGGATCATATCATAAAAAAAACATTCAAGTCAAAATAAAGTATTGCAGCAAGATATTTAATTTGAAAATAAATGCCATGTTTCCCCTACAGCTTCAAAATTATTTTCTGTTGCGTGCTATAGCAAAAGAGACAACTAAGTTTGAGCGAAAGACGCTAAAACAATAACGTTAAAGAGAAATCACTCAAACTATACGAACCAGGTGCCCCGGCGCCTCCAAAGGGTCAAGTGCCCTTCCTGGTCGCTCCTGAAGATCTTCTCGTCTCACCATACCATTAGGTCCATGAAGGGTGTCGGGTTGCCAATATTATGCGGGGCAAAAGCAAGGCGCTTTTTCTTGTAGTGTTGCAGCAGAAGAGTTTGCAAAAACAAAAAGTTTAAAAATTTCTGAAGTTCTGCGCTTAACACGTTCGATGCGGCCGTACCGCCTTAGCGCAGTTACGGGCGACATCATATGGTGTTCCCTCTCGAGACCTTTTCTCCTTCGCTTCTCTCTCTCTCTCTCCTGTGGCGAGGATTCGACTTCGGGAAAAAGGCCGCAGGAGGGTTTAGACTCAGTGCCTTCTGGGCTTTCGGACAGTGTGCGTCGTTTTCTAGTCGAATGCACCGTTCATTAGAAAACCAGTTTTTGGATTTTCTGTAGGAAATTTCAAGTAAGCATTATTATTTTTTATACATATTTTTTAAAATTTACTTCGTTATTTAAAGTAATATCAAAATGTGTTTACGTTGAAAAAGTGGAAAAACATTTTTCTTTTATTTTTTAGCTGTTGAAATATATCAAATTATTTACGTTTCAAAATGTAAATAACTTTTTATAATTTTAATTTTTGAACTAAACTGATCGTCGAACTTCATTGCACGAATAAGATATTTTATAGTTTTAGCCGTCGAATAAAGCATAAACGGAGAAATTCGGTCCATATTTACGTATTTTAATGAATTATGGAATAAAATCTTGCACATCGAAAAATCGAAACTCCTGTGTAAACATATGGGAAAATATAATTATCTCCTGGAGACGAAGTTGGGACATTTATGTAAACGAAAATAGTTTTCGCGAGCTCTCCTAGTTTGCAGAAATAAAATGGCTTTTACAGTATTTCTCTATGTCATACTGTCCAACAAATAAAAGGAGGGACGAACAGACGGACGGATGGACAGACTGATATTTATATATATATATATATATATTATAATAATATTTAATAATTGTATTTCTCGAAACAATTAGTTATAATGTAAATTTTAAATATAATTGTAAATTTAAACTATTATTGTAAATTGTAAATATTATTGTCAATTATAGTAAGAATAATAATAATCAATTATTGTGAAATAATACAATAAATATTTTATTATAATTAAACCCTTTTAAAGGGGATTGCATGACTATTACTTAAAAATAACCCAAAAATTTATAAGAATTTATCCGTATATGTCACTTTTTTATATTTACATTCCTTGAAACCTAGAAACCATATTCGGAATATTATGTTTTGGTGATATTTTAGGTGCAATAAAAGGGTTAGTTTATCTTGGGACTATCCGCGGTACGGACATCACATGATGTCCTCGTTATCATTTTTTAATTAAAAAAAACATTTCGACTAATTTTACAGAAAAATACATTAAAAAATTTATTAAACAAAGCTATATTGTGTTTTGAGTCCGAAAGTTACGCTCGTTTGCGATAATTTCTTAGATTTTTGTGTTAAAAGATTGTTTCAAAAAAAGGTTATAGAGAATATTAATATTTACAGCATTTAAATTTATACATTGTGACATATCTGGGAAGGATGTTTTTCCTACTTCAATTGTTTTTCGAATTGGGGACTTTTGAGAGCAACTGCGGCAGAAGTAAATTATAGGCAATTAGGAAAAGCTCGCGGTTGCAAGTTAAACTTCCCTCACGGTCAGGTGGGGGAGGTATGAAGGGTTCTGAGCGGAGGAGGGTTCAAAGATCCTTTCAAGGAACTAGTAGTCCGAGCAAAGCACATACCTACCGACCGAAACTTTTGTAAATTGTAAATTTTCTTGCGCAACAGAAATTGCACTGATTACATGCCTGCTCCTTCGATAAATGCTCGAAAAACCACGAATCGAAGTTATTCTTATAGTCTTGGCCACCTCCAGTCCAGTCGATTGAAAATTTGAAATTCCCCAAAGAAATATTTTCTTATTGGGTAAAAGAAAAAGGTGAGATTCAATTCCACTATTTGGATGACGATAGATAACGCCAATGAGAGTTTTAATTCCTGAGGATGTTATTTTAGCCCATTCAATTTCATAGTTAATTCGGAGACCATCTCCAGAAACTTGGTCGCGATGATAAATGTTACAATTCCGAATTCCAAAAATGATTTCCAATTAAGGAGAATATTTTGGCATAACTAAAATTTAATAAGAGTCACAAGAGAAAACCACATTTAATAAAAAAATAATTAAAATCATATGCCGGGACTCCAACTCCAGATCCGCCTATCTGTGAATACGAGACTTGTGCTCAATCGAGAGCGGCAACTTATGCTGCGCTAGTGCTAGAGTGAAAAACTGTAATCATAGCGATTAAGTAAAGCATAGCTTAAATTCGTTATTATTCCTGATATCCATAACAATACAGAGCTATAAAGTGGTGTATAATACCACCAGGCATGCAATGCGTTCACAGCGTGTGTTTGGAGCTAAGGAAATGGCAGATGATTTGCTTGACTTCAAAATTTCTCATACCGGCGATTTCGCAGGGTGTCGGATAGGCAATACCGCATAGCCCTTGCATTTACTTTTGCACCCGATCTTACATAACCGGTGGAAGACGTGCAGATTGGCAATCTTCTCTTCAAAATCTCGCAGAACCTAGGAGAATTTTCGCGGCACACAGGTTAAGAACCACTGGGATAGCCACGTCTCACCGAGCTTGCAAATCTAATGCCAATTTTCCAACACTTTCTTTATTAGCATCCAGCAAGCGGTGCATGCATAGCGCAAGGGAGCAAAGGAATGATGTATTAAGGAGCGTTCTAATTGAGCAAATTGTTCATTTCATTCATTCATCCTGCTTCTGTCCGAAGACAGGCTTTAACTGAATCGCTGCCTCCATTTCTCTCTCTCACTAGAAGCCTCTTTTATACCTCTATAAGTATTATATACCTGCTTTATATTATCTAATATTCCTATTCTTTTTCTCCCTCTTCCTCTTCTTCCACTATTTTTTCCTTCTAAGATCGTCCTTTGTAAACACTGTCTTCTCAATATGTGCCCTATCCAGTTTGCTTTTCTTTTCCTGATTGTTTTTGTTAGCATCCTTTCTTCTCCCACCATTTCTAATACTTCTTCATTTCTCTTCCTCTCTGTCCATTTCACTTTCATCATTCTCCTCCATACCCACATCTCAAAACTTTCTAAATATTTTTCCTCCTTTCTCCTTATCGTCCACGTATCTGCACCATAAAGAGCTATGCTCCATATGTAGCAGTTTGCTAATTTATTCCTTGCTTCTAAATTTATTTTCTTGCTTGTGAGAAGCTCTTTCTTCTCGTTAAATACTGCTTTTGCCATTGCAATCCTACTTCTGATGTCCTGTGTACTACTTCCATCCTGCGCTAAAATACTGCCAAGATATTTGAAACTACATACTTGTTCAAATTTTTGGCCATTTACCATTATATTTTATTCTTTATGTTCCTTTGAAACCACCATGACTTTCGTTTTTTCAGCATTGATCTTCATTCCATATTGTTGGCCAACCTCCACTAGTCTGTCTGTCATTCTCTGAAGCTCTTTCTCGTCTTCTGCTATTAATCCCTGATCATCTGCATATTTAATGGTGGTAATACTTTCACCTCCTATCTTAAATCCTTTCTCTTCCATCAACGCTTCTTCTGATATTGTTTCTGCATAAATATTAAATATCGCTGATGAAATAGGACATCCCTGCCTCACTCCCCTCCTTATTGAAGTACTTTCTGTTTCTTCTCCTTCAACCCTGACTCTAATCTTTTGATCAATATAAAGGTTTTTAAGCAGTCTTATATCTTTCCAAACTATTCCAATTTTGTTTAAAATACCAAGCATTTTATCCCATTTTACTCGGTCAAAAGCTTTCTCCCAATCTACAAAACAAAAACACATATCTTTATTGACTTCTAGCGCTCTTTCTATCATCATCCTCATACATCCTATAGCATCTCTAGTCCCCCTTCCTCTTCTAAAACCAAACTGATTATCTTGCAGCTCCTTTTCTATTTTACATTAAATTCTTTTGGTTATTATTCTGGTTAGAACTTTAGCTGTATGAGAAATTAAACTAATAGTTCTGTAATCCTTACAACATTTTGCATTGTTCTTTTTCACCAGTGGTACCATCACTACATCTAAAAAATCTTCAGGCCATATGCCAGTATCATATACTTGGTTAAAAAATTTTGTGAGATGCTTAACTGCTTTAGACCCCAAAACCTTGAGAACATCCACGGGTATATCATCACTCCCAACAGCCTTCCTTCTTTTCATGTCATCATTTGCTCTTTTAACTTCAGATTCGAGAATACTTGGTCCTAGCTGATCTTTTTCCACATCCTCTTTTTCATTTAATTCAATATTTCTTGGCTTTCCTTCTTTGTCATACAGCACCTCAATGTATTCTTTCAAACATTCTTTACATTGTCTGGCTCCGAGACTATTTTACCACTTTTGTTCATGATTCCTTTACGTCCTATCTTTCTTGCCTTTTTCTTGGATAGTTCCCTTACTTTGCTATACATGAGGTCTGTTCTACAAATTCTTTCACATTTGACAATCTCCTCGCATTTCTCATTTATCCACTGTTCTCTGGCTCCTTGTACTTTCTTTGGCCTTCTTCAGTGTTTATGTTCTTCCACTTTCTCCGCTCTTCCATTTTTTGCAGCATGGCTGCTGTGATCCATGGTTTTTTGTTTCTTTCACCCGTTATCTTTCCTAACTTCTTTTCCATTACATCTTTAATGTTGCCATGGATGTATCTCCACTCCTCATCTACATTCTTCCTATTTTCTTCACCTCTCTCCCTCAACCTTTCCTCCAGCTCAGTCATGATAGCCTCCTTGTTTTTAAGGAGTTCCTCTAAGTTCCATTTCTTGTTAACTCTTATGTTTCTCTTAACGCTCTTCAGTATACATTGTATATTTGCCACCAAAAGGTTGTGGTCAGAATCGATATCTGCCCCTGGTAGTGTTTTCACATTTTTAATGCTATTTCTAAATCTTTCATTGACTAGTATGTAATCTATCTGGTATCGTCCCTGGTCTCCTGGGCTTCTCCATGTGTAAAGTCTCCGCTGGTGATGCTTAAACCATGTATTAGTTACAATCAATCTATTTCTATGGCAGAATTCCACAAGTTTCTCCCTTCTTTCATTTCTCTTTCCTAGTCCATATTTTCCCACTATGTTATCTTCCTGTCCCTCTCCGACTACACTGTTCCAATCTCCCATTACTATGGTGGTGATCCTTCCCTTTTCCCTCCTCCTCCAATATCTCCATAATTTGTTCATAGATTTCATCTATTTCGTCGTCGCCAGCATTAGTCGTTGGCATATACACTTGAATTACAAGCATTTCCACTGGCTCCATCTGAAGTTTTACGGTTATTAATCTATCATTAACTGTCACTACCTTGCTAATTCTTTCAGCTATCCCTTTTCTCATTATAATCCCCACTCCCCTTTCCTTTTTCTCTCCTCCCGAGTCAATAATCTTAAATTCGTCTGAATTTATCTCGCCTTCTCCTTCCCACCAAACTTCACTAAGACCTACTATACCTACATTATTCCTTCTCATTTCCCTTTTTAAGTTCTCTAGTTTACCCCCTGAATTCATAGTCCTAACCTTTCATGTGCCTATTCTTAATTTCTCACCACTTGCTTTCCTATTAATGTTACATTTCCTCTGTGCATCCCCTAGGGTAGTCCCCACCCGGAGATCCGATTGGGGGACTATTTTACCTCCGGAATATTTTACCCCAGATATATCCATAGAGGTATTTGCAGCTTTTCAGCCTATCATGGGATATATAATGAGGTAGTTTCCCCTTGCTTTCCTCATCGCAGTTTCACAAAGTGATTACCCATCTGTAGCTGTTCAGATTCACATGATCACCACCTACAGAGGTACTGTGCAAGCTGCTTCCCTTGCACAGGGGGATGCAAAAACCCCAAGACTGCTTCTTAGTTTGACTCTACCTTTTCGGCTTGGATGGTCCTACCAGAATAATTATCTCCCGCCGGCATAGCTCCTTGGTTCATAAGAGTACACTGTTCAAAGAACAACATTTGTGAGATGACAGGTAAAAATTTAAAAAAAGAAAAAAAAAGAAGCAATAGATGAATTGAACCGCCGGTAAAGCATGGGATAGGCTAGAGGTTGGGAACCTTTTTTCATTGGAAGGCCAAATGTTACTTAACGGAGACCTCACATACATTCACATATATCAAAATTGGAATATGTAATAAAGAGGCAATTTAATGGCTTTTTAATTTAACGAATAGATATTTCAGTTCTTCATATTTACTAATATTTTTAAAAACTTTAATTTTTTTAACACAATAAAATGACTTTTTAATCCAAAGGAAAAAATTTCAAATTTTCATGTTTACTAATATATTAATAAACTGCAAAGAAGTTAGAACAAATTAAAGACTTGTAAATAAAATGTTGCATTCAATCACAGCCATAAAAATAAGGCAAACACAATTTAATGACTTTTTTAATGTTTGTTGTGAGCTAAGAACTTGATATTTGGTTCCAGCATTGTTGTCTTTAGCTTCAATTGGTCTTCCGGGTGGGTGTTTGTCATCTGTGATCTCAGACACGTCTTGATTTGAGCCATATGTGAAAATTCACAACAATAGGTTGTGCCAAAACAAGAGAGGAAACGACGAGCATATTGACGCAGTCATGGGTATTCAACAGCATTCTTCCGTATTTCAATGGGATCCTTTTTACTGTCAAATAGAGGCTTCAGAATGTTTTCTTTTGAGAACTCAATCAACTCCATCTGCAAATCCTCAGGTGCATTCGAGACATCAACCAGATGTGGCTGAAAAGCTAACCTCGGTGTGACATCATGTTTCTCAAAATCTTTAAATCTGTCATTGTATTATTTAATCGAAGAGTCTAAAGCACCTATATATTCATTCATATTCCAATTTTGCAAGTTTATACTCATATCTTGTTTATCATTTACCTTTGCCAGTTCAGGAAATTGCTCTGCTGAAACACCTGATCTGATAAGGCCAATTTAAAAAAAATTCAACTTCTTCCGAAATGACTGAATATGCTGCCACAGTTAATATATGGATTTAGTTTTACCTTATAGAGAAGTATTCAAATGATTTTGTTTTGACATTAAATCACCCAAAAATGCAACATTTCTGCAGAAATCTTTCTTAAAAAATTCACAATGGTCATTCTGTTCTTTGAAAAATCTCGTGACTTGTTTTCGCCAAGATAAAGGTTTTCTAATACTTTACCTTGTGACAACTAGCACATTTTAAGATAATATGGAAGATATAAACTAAATGTTTCAACGTCATATTGAAGCATGGAGCGAAACTGGCAATGCCGTGAAGCATTTGTTAGAATATAGTTCTCAATACCAATAACTATATGTAATGTGTCATTTAAAACAGTAGATTTGGGCAAAGATTCGGCTGATGCAAAATACATATCTTTTACTTGTTCTTTCTGTAACTTTCATCCTAAAGTCATATACGAGTTTAAGTATGTTAAGACAAGTATGCAAAATCAGCACTGAGTATTACAAAAGGCAGCATGCGGCCTTAAGACCGCCGGTTCCCCACCCCTGGGATAGGCAGACCATGCGTCGAAGAAAAAGGAACAGCAAAAGGCAATGTGGGAGAAACCATGGATGTTGACCTAATTAATGCTGTATTATATCTTTCACGTACACCATAATCACCTTTGTCCAATGAAAAATACTCTCACACTAGCCAAAAATATTTCGGTTGAGGGGTATTAACGAAGGTACGTGGAAGTTTTAACGCCATGTTATCAGCAACGGATATCGGATAGAGTGGATTTCGGTGACTTTGTTTCGTTTATTCATATACGTTTAGCATAGTGCGGCGTGCGCTGGGAAGAAAAGATACAACTCATTAAATTTCAGTCTCAATTTATTCCGTTCCGACTTCCGCTCCTTCACACTGTGATTTGATCCAGTTGCTTTAGCGTCCGGTGATTTCACTCTGCCGTCCCTTGGGTTGCCTCGCCCTATTAAGCCCGTCCACCGACGTCCGGAAACTCCGAGAACGTTCCAGAAGCCCCCTCGCGGAAGCCTCTCGAATGGAGCGACGTAACGCGGGGTCCTTCCCTTCGCCGGTTCGCGACGGCAGTCGAATGTGGCCCTTTTTCCTCCCGATGAAGATAACGGGGTCTGGTGAGAAGCGAGGTGGGTGGAAGGCGGTTCCGTGCTCCAACCGACGCGTCGACGAGCCGGGCAGAGCTCTCGCTCCGGTAGTGGCACGCCACAATAAATAATGTCTGCGCCGATTAAGCACGCCGGTCATGCACTTGTCAAAGACTAATTGTCTGACAGACAGCAAACGTTGCGAACATTACCACTAAGCGGTTAACCCTTATCACCTTCTCTCTCTGCTACAGTTTGCAATAAGTGCCGTTTTGGGATGCAGCTAATAAAAAACCCTCCTGTTTATTTTTATTAATGTATATTGTTTTATGCTACGGTTCTTCATTTTGTGTGAGTCCAGGTAGGAGGCAACGGGAGAGAGTCGAAGGAAAAAAGTAAACGGAGTAGAAATATTGGGATTCCTAGAGAGAATGGGTGAGTGGGAAGTGAGGAAGTTTTTAAATATTCAGGGATCATTTAGTAGCGCACAATTGTTATGTCGCTGAATTTTTTACGCGTGTATGCTTGTTTTTGCTAGTGTTTTAAGTGGAATACTCTAACAATTGGTTTGGTTTGGGTTCAGTTGTGTTGGGTTGGATGAGGTAGAACAAATTTAGCGTTGATATTATGGCTCTAAAAATATATATATTATATATATATATATATATATATATATATATATATATATATCACTTCATGTTTACATTTTTTTCTTCTTTGCACAACCTCCGTTTAATATTTTCCCTCAAATGCATCCCGAGATTAACTCTCTCTCTCTCTCTTCGTTGGCTTGGTAAGTAGTTTTACCACAAATATAGGCTGTCCCTCGTGACAACACCCACGTTCCTGGCCGGTCAGAAAGTGCTCAATTACAATAGGGGTTGTTAATTATATTTACGTCATTTTAATACCTTGCGGTTTTTGTGATTTGCTTATAAGTTTAAAATTACTATAACTATTAATTAATATAAATACAATACAATAAACATGAAAAAATAGAAAATATGTACATAGGTAAGGTAGTTTAGTCAAAAAGATACCAGCTAGCTATTGTTATTTTTTATTTTTATTTTGCATTTTTCCTTTTTTACCTCATTTTTATTATTTATTTATTTATTTTTAGCTATATATATATATATATATATATATATATATATATATATATAATTATTTAAGACTAAACTAAATATAATAAGTAATTAAATATCTTATAAAATAAACTAACTAATTATAAAGTATGCAATTGCTAAAAAATATATATATATATATATATATATATATATACATTTATATACACATACACATACATACACACACACACATATATATATAATAAAATAATAAAAATAAAAGAGAGTAGAGAGCAGAGATCTATATCGGGAGCGTCACAAAACAACCCTTTTCAGGAAATGTTTACAATGAGTATGGTATATATGATGGTGGTGAGGCTTAGTTTGCGTATATGCAGGTTTTAGAAGGATGGGGAAAAATTTTGTAATGGTTTGGCGGCGATCATCTTCATATAGGTTTTTAATGGATTTAGGACCTTTTCAGGACCATTAAAAAAAAATTTTAAGTTGTGGTTATGCACAGATAGGAGTAAGTTAAGGGATAAGAGGTATTTGGGGGTTAATAGTGGTACCAGGAATTTAAAGCTGAAGGATATCTTTCGTCATCAGGTATTTGAGGCGTTTGGCGGTGTGATAGGTCCATATGGTTTGGAGGAAAGGGTTATTGGTAAGTTTGAAGGTTGAATTTGTGTGCTTGCAGTTTAGTAAAGTCTAAAAGTGGTGGGATATTGTGGGCAAGTTGTAGTTCTCTGATGGGTACTAGTTTGGATTGCTGGGCAATAAAGCGGAGGGTGGATGATTGAAAACTTTCTATTTTGGCTCTGTTTTTCTTTGCAGTGTTTAAATAAATTTCACTGCCGTAAGTAAGATGTGGGCGGATTAGAAGGAGGTAGAGGCGCATTTTATCGGTAAGGCTTATTTTGCTGTGAGGTCCTAGTAATGAGGAGAGGATTGATTTACCTAATTTTGCTTTTTGAAGGGTGTGTTGGGAGTGGGCTGTAAACAGCAATTTTGAGTCAAGGATTATGCCAAGAAATTTGTGTTTCGGAACTGTTGGGATCTTTTGGCCTGCAGTCTCTGGGTTTGAGGTAAGGGAGTATCGCTTAAAGCGGGTGAAATGCATGTGGGCACTTTCCTCGGGGTTAATTTTTAGTCTCCATGTCTGAGTCCAGTTGTAGATTTGTCGTAAGTGGGTCGTTATTCTTTTTGTCGCCAGGTCCGGGAAAAGGGATTGGCTAATTATCGCCGTGTCGTCTGCATAAACAAAAAGGTCGGTATTTACGTCGTTAATATACAGGTTGAAAAGAATTGGGCTCAATATTGCCCCTTGAGGTACTCCTGTAAGAGCTGGGCGGCAGGTGGAGAGAGAGCAGTTAATGCTGGTTTGAAAAGTGCGATTTGATAGAAAATTTTTGATTAGTTTTTGAAGGTTGATGGGAAAGTCAAGTCTTGATAGTTTGAGTAAGAGGCCTTGGTGCCAAACAGTGTCAAAGGCTCTGCTGATGTCTAAAAAGACCGCTTCTGTTGATTTTTTCCCATAATTAAAGCCTCGAGCAATGGTATCCGTGAGCCTTAATATTTGATGAATTGTCGATGTGTATTGTCTGAAGCCCATTTGTTCAGGGATTAAAATTTTGTTTTCATTAATGAAAAGTGTTAGGCGTTTTATAATAATGCGTTCTAAAATTTTGGAGAGGGATGGTAAAAGGGAGATGGGGCGATAGCTGGAAGGTGAGGAGGGATCTTTGCTTGGTTTGAGGAAGAGTAAAATTTTACCGTTTTTCCATAAGGGAGAGAAGTAGCTAATTTGAAGGCAGTTGTTAAATAGATCGGTTAGGATGTTAATAAAAGTCTTAGAGGAAGTCGGAGTTTTTAGCATGAGGTTGGTAATGTTATCTAGGCCTGGAGCTTTTTTAGTTTTTAAGTTATGCAGAAGTGATTAAATTTCGGGATAAGAGGTTTGAATTGGAGCAGGTTGAGGAGTCTAGTCTAAGGTGGAGCAGTTAATTTTGGCGTCTAATTCAGTGGGGGTGAGGGCTGAGGTAGGGGGAGTCATTATTTTCTGAAGGTAATCAGCAAAAAGTTGTGCTTTGTGGAATGGGTCGTGAATGACGGAGTCAACAGTTTTGAGGGGAGGAGTGCGTGGAAAAGGTTTGGTGAGGGATTTGGTTGTACGCCAAATGCTGCAATCGTCAGTGCGGAGAGAGTTGATTTTATTAAACCACTGTTGTTGTTGAAAGTCGCGGATTTTAAATTTGATTAGATTGGCCAGACGTGTCAGGTCTCTTCGGTCTGATGGCTGTCGGTATTTTTGCCAGCGTCTTCTAATGCGGTTTTTTCTTTGGATTAGTTCCCGCAAGGAGGTAGGGATGGGCGGAATGGGGGTGTGGGTTGGGGAAAAAGTTTGAGAGGCTGAGGTTTTGGAGGAGAGGAGGATATTTTGGATTTCAAGTATTCGGGTATCAATTGAGGTAGGAGAGGGAGTGGGTAAAGGTAGGAGAGAGGATAATTTTTCATTTGCTAAAGAGGCAAATTTGGTCCAGTCTGTTCGTTGGGGCATGGATGGGAGGAGTTGGGATGGGTCTACAGAAAGGTGAAAGAAAATTGGATAGTGGTCTGAGGAAAATATTTTTAGCACATTTGGGGTAAAAGTAATAGGAAAATTTTTGGTTATGACATAATCAAGTATGTCTGAGGAGGGGTTGTTTGAATAAAAATGTGTCGGTTCGTCTGGGGTAATTATGGCTATTGGATCAGTGGATGAATAATTAAAGATTAGTCTTCCGTCCGTATTGGTGGCATTGCAACCCCAGTGTCGATGTTTTGCGTTCTAGTCGCCTGTATATAGTCCGGGTCGGTTGTCCGCAAAAAGGTTCCGTAAGTCAGTGAGTTGAAGTTTTTGAGTCGAAGGTTTATAAATGGAGTTAATGGTCATTGGGCCAATTTTGGTGTGAAGAACAATTCCTACCGCTTCTATTGATTTCATAATGGGAAAATTCCTAACTGAATGTTTGATGTTTGACCTGATGGCGATGGCCACGCCGCCTCCGGAAGAAGTGCGATCTAGCCAGTAAATTTTAAAATTTGGAATGTAAAGTTTATTGGTGACCGTTAAGTGGGTTTCTTGGAAGAGGATTAGATCAAAGTGGGAAGTTGAGAGGAAATCTCGGAGTTCAGTGATTTTATTTTTGATGCTATGGGCATTCCACGAGAGGATAGAAAGTTTATTTATTTTAGGGGCGTGGGAAGCCATCAAATTTGAGTAACTCACTCAGAAGATGTATGCGCCGTTGCTCGCTAGTTTGGAGAAAAAGAAAATTGGTAAGTATATTGTGGAGCCATTGAATATCGGATAAGATATTATTGTTATTACAAGGGGGTGGAAAAGTGGGCTGAATGAAAGGGTTTTGAGGGTAAGGGGGTAATGGGTGGGAGAGGGTGGGATGGGGTGGGGATTAAGTTTTGGGTAGGGAGGGTTGGAGGAGTAGGTAGGTGGGGAAAGTATGAAGGATGGGATGTAGGATTTGGTGCTGGTGGATGTGGTGGAGCTGGTGCTGAGGTAGGGTTCAGGCTGTTATACACTGCTGTGCGAGCTCGGATGAAGGTGGGGGAGTTTTTATAATTGGCAGTATGGGCATTTCCGCAGTTAGCACAAGTGGGGGGAGTATCGGGGGATTTCGAGAATTTGGCAGAAGGATGATCGCCGCCGCATTTCACACATACGGCCGGAAAATTGCAATGGTTTTTAGTATGCCCTAATTTTTGGCAATTGAAGCATTGAACTAGGCTAAATGGTTTTTTGTAGGGAAGTATTTTACAATTATAAATTAAAATTCCGGATTTAATTGCAAATTTTTTAGAATCAGCTGTTTTGGCTAAGGTTACGATATATAAATCAGTGGGGTATTTTTCCACTGTTTTGATCCCTTGCTTTTGCTGCGCATAGATGGGGTGGGTAGAAAAAACTTGATAGACATCGTGAACTTCAAAGCCATCTCGTTCAATGGCGTCGACTATGTCTACGGATTTAAGATCGTTTGAAAGTCCTTTCAGGGCAAATTTTTGAAGTTTTTCGTGGGGTAGTTGATAAGTATAAAAAGAAATATTATTTTCCTTAAGATAACTGCGGGCTGCTAGGTAATCTGTGACAGTTTTACACTGTAATAGAATTAGGTTGGAGGAAATAAATTTTGCTGATGGCCTTACAACTAATTTTTCACATAGCTCCTTAGATAGTTGGAGCCAGTTTAGGGAAGTTTGAATTTTAATTGAGGGGAATGAGGGGATGGGAGCAGGTTGGGGTGGTGGGGGTTGGAGTTCGGTGGGCTTGGGGTTTGTGGCAGGGGGATATATGACTTGGAGTGGGGGTGGGAATCCTCGATATCTGAGGAATTGAATTGATTTGGAGCAGAATTTGGATTTGAGTCCGAGTTAGATTCCTCTCTGCCTGAGGAATCGGGGTCGGGGTCTAGGAGTTGGAAGCGGTTGGAGGTGGTGACTTCAGTTGGGGAGGGGGAGGCGTTAGGGCTAGGGTAATTGGATGATGTGGGTTTGGATTTTTTGGAGCGGGTATCTCTGGCTGGGCTAAAATTATTACCTTTAGTTATTACTGAATTTTTATCTAAAATATTTTCAAAAATTGCAACATTATTATTATTATTAACACTAGTGGAGGGGGTAGGATTTACTTTTTGCGAACGGGTTATTCTGGGCTGGTTGTGATTTGAAGCTATATTTGCATCAGTATTTCGGTTATCACAAGAGACTAAGGTAGTGGAGGGTTGAGCACTTTCGACCGAATGAGGGTGGGTGTTACTCACGGCGTTCGTGTAGATGAGAGGGACGACGGTTAGTCCAGTTGGTGTCATCGTGACTGCTAAGTTGTTGGTTCTAAGATGTCTGCGAGCACAGGCGAAGAGATAGGCTATGCGGTCTGCTGATGGGGTTAAATTTAGTTGGTTGGGTGGATTCGCAGGGCGGGGTGACAGGATTGGTGTGATTCTAGTTGAGGTGACTGTGGTGATAGGAGATTGATGGCGGCTAACTACCGCTGCATAGGTGGCAGGAATGGTAAACTGTGGCGTTTGCGACGCTGATATTGTTTGAGGAGGTTGGGGGAATGAAGTAGGGATGTTGTTGGGTGAAGCAATTGGTTGAAAGGGGATTAGGTGGGCCGTAATTTGGCTCGAGATATGGATTAAAGTTGGTGGGAGCATACCAAGGAATATAGGTTGGAGAAGTAGATGGGATTGGAGTGGAAGTCGCATACGGTTGTATCGCGCCTTGGTCTGGGGACGTCATTTCATGCGCTCTTTAGGCGCGGAAAGGGAGTAATTTTAAGGCGCACTCATCGTCGCGATGTTTTTACGACACTCGGGAATTTTCTGTGGAAACACTGGGGCCACTGAACACAGGCAGCGTAGAAGCACGGTATGGGGCTACTAAGAGAGCACTGGGGTCACTCGGTTTGAGAACATTGGGGCCACTCGGTTTGAGAACACTGGGGCCACTCGGTGATTGTGCGCGTCCAGTTATATACTAGGGATTTTTCTGTGGAAACACTCGATCGATCGAATCAATTCATCGGCATAGCAACGCCAATGTATTTATATCGATGGGTGTCATCCCGAGATTAAAGGCTACTTGCGGTATTTATATCGTAATGTTACACTTTAACATGAGCGATGTTATCGACACGAATAAGAGTTTACGCCAATGTAACACGTGCGAGCGGATTCGTGCTAATTAAATTACGTATATTGGGTTATAAACTGTGGTAAATGCCAAAATTATTCTAGCGAAGGCGATACCTAGAGCAAAAGCATGTTGTGACATTCCTCTCGTGGGAACGATAGATTTTGCAAGTAATTTTACGCTATCAACAGTGCTATAGTATTTCATCGTTTTTATGGATAAAGTGAGAAGCCAAATAAAGATATTTTCCATAATTTATTTTTTTTCATCGATTAAAGAATAATGCATTGCTTACCTCCACGTTCATACTTCCAACTCTCATTACTTTTGCCTCATAAAGCTTTTTATTGAAAATTGCTTCTTGATATTTACTTACAATTTTACGAATATATCTCCGAACCGATTGCTTCTTTTGACATCCAGAACTCTAGCAAGCACGCATTCGACCCTATTCGATCCTGTTGACGCACGCTGCACTAGGTAGACTAGATTCCGCTTTACTCTTCGCTTCACATCCTCTTCTATGCTGATGCTTCACCCTAAGCATGGTTAAATGACTACAGTTTCTTCAATTAATCATTTTCGTAGAAACTTAATTCGCATTAACTACCGAGGGAAAATGAAACGATAGGCAAAATATGTTCATCAGACTCTCTTACAATAACCTCATATCAGTTTACACAATTACAAATATGGTATTATATTCGGTGGCCGACAGACCTCTCTCTCAATCGAGGATAAACCGAACGCAATCCGAATCTTAGAATGATGTCAAGAAATAATAATTATTTTGTTTTCTTTTTCTAAATAGAATAAGTTTTGTCTCTTTTCATAATTCAGGTGGAGCGCGATTACGTTTTCTAACATATCTTTCAATTTCCAATCTCACATTTTTACTTCTTATTTCCTTCGTGAAAATTCTCATTCAATCGTGAACAGATTTAAAAATCTAGATTGGAGCCTTCGGGGGTGATACCTTTGCCAGCTCAAGAGAGAAATAATTGATGGCAGTGACACTGGTGAGGGTGGAAGGGTAGTATGGATAGGTTGGGGATTGGAGGATAAAGAGGAGGTGGGGGAATATATATATATATGTGTGTATATATATATATATATATATATATATATATATATATAACAGCTTACGGAAAAGGAAAGGTAAAATGGATATATGGATTGCAACAAGGTGTTGGGATGAGGAAACACAGTGAACACCAACCAATCGGACGACTTCAGGTTGGCGAGGCCCCGGGGATGTCGAAGCGACACACGTAAAAGAACACTAAAACACAGCATTATAATCCGGCACGTACGGGGATTTCAGGATGCCAGATAGTCAAATTTTCTGGTTATCTAAGCTGCTTATCTATCTAGGATTCACCAAATCTTAACAATAGTAAAACTAAAATTTTGTATATTTACTAATGTAAATCATATTGAAAACAAAATATACGATTTACTGAGTATTTTTAAGACAAACAAAACAAGTAAATTGAAATATTATTTTATTTAAAAGATACTGTATTTAACCCTTTCGCTCGGCATCGCGGGAAAACACAATTTATTTGACCAAATTGTAACAGATGCCAGGACAATTAACCTCTTGTTTTTATGAATATGTAATTATTTGTTTCAGCAGTTGATGTCACTTTATGTCGATCTTCTTTTATTTATTTTCTTACGCTATAAGAAATGCTCCAAATACTTCAGTTTTGGAAATATGCCGGTTATTAAATTTTTTTCGCGATATTTAGGTGCGGGATAACAAAGCTTTTACTATATATATATATATATATATATATATATATATATATATATATATATATATATATATATTTATAAATGTATATATATATATATATATATATATATATATATATATATATATATATATATATATAGCAATACCTCACTTTACGCGACAGATAGGTTCCTGAAAGTTTCGCGTTAAGCGAAATTCGCACAAAACGGGGTCATTTTGTCAATGAGGATAAATTCCATGTACGCAAAAAATAAAGCGTAATATTATTAAAACTACGCCGTTAAGCTGAAAAAATCTTATTTTCGGCTTTTATCCATCACAGCCAGATGCAAATCATTACATTTTTTCAGTAACTTATCTTTATCGGTAATTTTCAAATGATATAGAAACCTAAAATCTTCATTATATTTAGGCAACAATTTAATTATTTCCTGTATGAATGAAATTCTAAATAAATGAATGAGGAGGTTTTATTCGGAAAGCCACCTTTCTTTAAAAATAATTACGCCAAAATAACCGTCTATCGACAGAAAAAATGGTGTGCAGTCCTCAGGATTTTTTATTAAGTACCGCATATTGACCCTAAATTTGGATCCATACACAACATAACTAACATACACAAGTCTGTAAAAATGGAATTTATGATTCATATATGGTTAGGCTGCCTCAATAATCGGTCGCCTTTGTTTTTTTTTAATGTTTGATAGGCGCGGGTCTGACTCGCTCTATAATGAATCCGTTTAAAACGGGGTCGCTCAAAACGAGGTATGCCTTTATTTAAATATAGGTGAAACTATATGTAGAATCTGAATACAATTCTTGAAATGGCGCCTTCGTTCTATCTGCCCAATTACTTTAGCGCTCTACAATTTTAAATCCATAAAAATAATAAAACTTTTATCCATTTCCCGCTTTACGCAAGACCGCCTCGAAGCCGTAAGCGATGTAAGCATCACATAATGTATGTTTATATTATAATAAATTCGCTAAACTGATGATGTACTTGCTAGAACGTCTCCAAATAAAAATCTGCTGCCTTACAAGAGAATCTTTCACCAACTACTGCTTAAGTTCAGCCAAAATAAATCGTAAACTTAAATGCAGCTGCACAAATTCCAAAAAATTAATGAAAGGGATCAGTGTATGCTAGTGTTATAAGTGAGTGAATCGAGACGCAGAGCATAGAACGATAAGCATTTTCAGATAAAGGGATCCTGTTTGCTCTTTACTTGAAGACTAAAACAACCATTAACCTATACGGTCACCAAATTTTAATCTTACTTATAACACATATCTAGAGCGATTTTTATCATTTTACATCTTTTTACTTTCTCATATACGTAGTATATTGAGAAAGTATTGTATGTAATTTGATTAAAATCAATCCAGTTGTAGAGCCTGATTTCACAAATAATAATGCGTTAGCCATACGTCTCAAAAAATCACTATATGGCGTCCAGTGTCGTTAAAATGCATGCTAAGCTACCTTACCTAAGCCGAATGCGGCCCTCGCGATACATATCTGCTGCCCGCCAGGTAAGATAGTTTACACTAAATGGCCAAAACTAAATTGTATTTATTATAAAATATTTCATGCAAATCTAAGAAATTTTAAAAGTATGTTAAATTAACACTTTAAAAATATACGTAGTTTATTGCTCATTCAGATTATTTTAATTCTGCACAGGTGGGGAATAAGTATGTTCTTTCTGCTGCCAGTGTGTTTTACGTGTCAAAAGAATCTGATCCTCGACTCCGAAACTAGCATTTTTGTAATGAATGTGTTAAAGGCTGCTTCATAGGATTGGGGCGATTTCTTTCTTGGGGAAGGGGAGAATGAATGTCCAAAGAATATGAAACGGTTTGAGGACTGGGGAAAGTATGCGGTCCGCGGACTTTGCACGGTGCCTTAATGTGGCCCGCGGGTACGGTGGAAGGCCTATTATATTACAGTTTTTTAAGTATAAATCATAAAGTAATTTAAAGTATAACATCTTTGTAGATATAGATTTTTAACATGAATGGAATAGATACTATAAATAAAAAATATACTTTCTGCGGTGATATTGCAATAGAATCATTTCATTTCATTTTGTTTTAACAACCCTTGAGAGTCTTATGTATCGCAAGAGGTCACGAATTGTCAATTGGGAGTTTCGGAAAATCAGAAAGGCATACCATAATGATTTTATTAGCTACATAACATCATGTTTTTACTAATTAGTAAATTATAATCACTAATTATTTATTTTAAAATAGGTAACTTTCATTTCATTATTTTTAAAAAATGCATCTATAAAATATGGTAGGGAGGTACGTGATTATATAAAAACGTTAAACGGGGTACACAGATGTAAAAAAGGTGACAGATATCGTCCAACTATTCGTTGCACTACCTCTTAGATGTCCATTACGCTTAGACAAGAGGGAATCAGGAGGTCGAAAATTCTAAATTCCTGATGTAAAATCCACTGCTCTAAAACTTTTTCTGTAATTAATTCTTTGTTTCCCAAGCTTGCGAAAGAAACTTCGAACTCAATAATTGGTCAAAAAACATTTCTTTTTGCCGCTAATGATACATATATAAAAAGTGTATATTGATTTTGCTAACGCCTTCGATAAGGTTGACCATGGATTTATTGTATATAAACTTAGGGCTTTTGGAATACGTGGGGACTTGCTCAAACAAGCTTTTCTCTCGTCTTCTGTTAGAGTAACATCTGGTATACCACAAGGGTCTATTATTAGTCCAATGCTTTTTAATGTTTTCATTAATGATCTACCTAGTCGTCTGAAATGTGACTGCCTTTTGTATGCAGATGACTGTAAGATTTCTACTAGGATAAAATCATTGAATGAATGTAATATCTTACAGAATGACTTGGACATCTTTTTTAATTGGTGTTGTGAACAGAATTTATACCCTAATCCTTCTAAATGTAAAATTATCTCTTTTGCTCTGAAAAGAAATACTGTTAATTATAACTATACTATCGATGCTGTTCCTCTTGAGCGTGTAACTGAAATCACTGACTTGGGTGTCACAATTGATGCCAAGCTGAGTTTTAGCTCGCATATTCGATCCCTCTGTTTGAGAGCTTATCGTCTTTTGGGATTTTTAAAGCGAAACTATCTACCCAATTTCTCTGTCAACATTATTGTACGATCTTACTGGGCCATTGTTCGGCCTGTTTTGGAATATGGGTGTGTACTTTGGAACCCGCATCATGTTACTTATGACCAGGCTATTGAAAAAGTACAGATGCGCTTTGTTAAATGGCTGTGTTTAAAAAATAATGGTCCTGTTTTTAACAAGAATGACTACCCCAACTTATGTAAGATGTTTAAACTTACACTTCTTAGTGTCCGACGAAAAGTTGCCGATATCACTTTCTCCGTAATATAGTAATAGGAGTCATTGACTTTAAGCATTTACTTGAAATGTAATATTAATATTATATTATTAATATTAATATTATTGAAATATTAATGTCCCGACTCGAAGAACTAGGCATACCTTACTCTTTCGGGATCACTTTGGAAGGGTAGAGGTTAGCCGGTTCGAGCCTATGTCGTGAATAATGAGATCGGCAAATGAGTTTTTAACATTTGCTGTTGACTGTGACATTTTCCAAGATTCCTTGGCATTATTTAAGAGGAAATTGTATAAAACTCATAGAAATGCTTAATGATTATCTCTGCTTTCCTTTTCGTTTATTATAACGCATGTAACTGGGGTTACCTGTTTGCGTTCAATAAATTATTATTATTATCATAAGTACTTTCCAATTCAATCTTTTACACTTAAGTTACCTCTCTTTTTCGATTTCCTCATGTGGAATACAATATGAATTTCATGGAGGCATGCGTTTTTTGCAATTGCATCAAAATTCGAAATACTTAAGTAATTCTTTCGCTATAAGTCATAGCCTAAACTCGTCAAGTTCTAGATGAAAAGACGGTCGGCTTTATGCATGGAGGCAGTCCCGTGCTTCAAGCGGTCCCAGTCCCCTTACATTAACCGTGCTATGACCCTGCGAAGCTTTAAAGTTAGATCGAGTTCGCATTGAGACGGAAGATTCTTTTCGATTAATTGAAGAGACATTCGAACTGATAGAATCCGAACCTCATGTCATTTCTATATCGAAGGTTTGCAAATAATAACCATTGCATTATTTACTTATTAGTTTAACTATAAAAAGTAATAAAAATTCATTTATTTACTATTTATAAAGTCCAAATACAGCATGAAGCCAATTACAATGGACGCATAACAACATTATTTAAATATTGACAAAATATTATCAAAATAGCAGCGATGAGTGAAATTAAGCGACGCAAGACACTGATAGAACACAAAAAGTGGTTTTCTAAAACATGAATAAATCCGGATGTAAAGGTATTATGCAGTGGTTCTAGCAAAGGAGTCTGTGTTGGGGAAATGCTTGAGCAGGCTATTATAGGAACTGGGAAGGCGGAACAGAAAGGAGCGTTTTGTGAGGGAGAGGTGGAACAGGTCATTTAGCCGAGTTGTACGGGGGGAGACCCTTAGAGGAAAGAGTGAGGTAAGATCGGGAGACCTGTATTTTCCGTTTATTATATTGATGAAGAAGTTGTAATCGTTTCTAAAAAGACGATCCTTTAACTGTGGAATACCAAGAAAATTTTGTATGGTGGAGAGTGCAGTCACGAAGGGGGAATGGCGATAGCGAATTATGGATAGGAAGAATATAAAGGGACAGTCAAGACGTTTAAGGGCGGAAGGAGAAGCTGTGCACCAAATTGAGGAGCAATAACAAAAGATGGGGAGAATGCAGGAAAAAAAGAAGGTGCGAAATGCAGATGTGTTGTTGATGTCAGTGTAACGGCACATGAAACCGACTAAGGACATGGCGCGGGAGGAAATCATTTTTATATGAACGTGGAAAAAAAGTTTAGTGCCGAAATGTACGCCAAGATTCTTGTGGGTGGAGACTGAAGGGATCAATTGACCAGAGAGTGTATATAGTGATTTGCGGAGAGTGTAAGACATGACTTTAGATTTCAATGGATTTACTCTAAGTGGCCATAATTTAGACCATGCTGCTAGAACATCAAGAGCTATTTTCAGGGATATGGAGTCTTGAGGAGAGTCAATTTGCTTAAAAATTTTAGTCGTCTGCATAGAGGAGTATATTTCAATGAGTTGGTGTGATGGATTCAACCAGATCATCAACAAACAAATTAAAAATTAAAGGCCAAAGCACACTCCCTTGGGTGACGCCAGATGAAATAGTTGTTGTAGGGGAAGAAATTCCATCAAGTATTACTCGGAGGTGCCTATTGGTAAGAAAAGATTTCAAGATAGTCAAGAAGTTCCCATGAATGTTGTACCGGTTCTCCAGCTTAAAAAGCAAAAGTTGATGGTTAATCGAATCAAACGCTTTATGTATATTTTTATAATAGCGAAAAATTATAATTGGAAATAATGAGGTGCGTTTCCGCAAAAATAGCGCTCATTGTCTTAAATGCAACTATATATAAATATGCATGAATATGAGGGTCGATTGGCTGAAGGATATATTACACCATACTATTTACTAAAAGTAAATTAATTAGTTTCCATAGATTAAACTTCGGCAATAATAGACACAATGCGCAACTCGTAGTTCGAAGGTACGCATTTCAATGAAAGATTATGTAGCGCGTGTCACTAGACTTGTTATGCTGTGCAAAATTAAACTATTGCATTGGAATTACTCTCTTAGCTGACTAAATCCATGGCAGTTAGTCGTTTTTCAAGTTTGGTACTGTATGAGTTAGTTTATCAATAATAATCTTATTTTTTTATTTTATTTGTTATTTTTTAATTAAAACATTGTTCTACCTTTTTCGTACTTGCCTCATGATTTTACACCGTTAAAATGTTTCCCTGCGTCAAATAATCCTAACTCAGCACTGAAGTACGACTATATTGGCCATTAATAGTGTTTCATTGCTAAAATGTTGCATATGGGCAATGGAAAGTGGTTGTAAATTTCAAAATCTGATCATTTTTCCAAACAAAGCATCCCATGGTATTTTTATCTAAGAATATCAATGAAAAAAGGTATTATCTGCTTTCCTATTCCGTCAGAATTTACTTGGAACATTATTACATATTCATACAGCAAAAGGAAGTATTGTTATGGAGATTTTTATGAATACGCACACACACACACACACACACATATATATATATACATATATATATATATATATACACACACACTAGTAGATGGTACTTATATTCTGCAAGCATATCATCTCACCTTGAAAAAACATTCATTTTTCAGACAGATATTTCATCATTACAAATATTTTTTTATTTCTAAATCTTAATCTCCGCTGCGATTTTTCTTTTTCCCTTATGTAAAGCTAATAAATTAAAACAATCCCCAAACTTTTCTATTTAAAGAATTTTATACTTCATTATAGGCCAATGATGCTACACATTTCCGCCAAATTTCTTCTTCTAAAAGTGAAATAATATTTTCATAATTTTTTAAATTTTAAACATTTTTAACGGCCACCGAAATATATTTATCGAAAGGTTCAAATGTTTATTTCTGCAAATAACTTGAAAATTTTAGCTTCCTAGCTCATCCCGTAGTACATTAAAATTATCCATTTCTTTAAAATTTAAGAACTTTTCACTGCCGAACAAATTAAAATATGAAATTTCTATCATGCATGTTTCGTTTTTTTTGCAAATCCTACCTCTAAAAACAATTTCAGCTCCGTAGCGCATTCGGAAATACATTAATCTTGAAAATTATTTTAAAACAATTACGAATTTTTAGCGGCCGGATTGTTGAACCTTTTCAATATTTTCGTTTTTTCTAGTAGGTTTTGCACAAAATCCTACCAAAGAAAAAAATTTCGAATATCCAGCTCATCTGGAAGTCCCCAAACATTAGTATCCTCCTCCTATTCATCCTCTGTAAGGAACGTCTATATATAACTAGTAGAAGATGCTTCCATACTGTAAGAATTTCATCTCACCTTGAAAAAAACATTAATTTTTCAGAGATATTTCATCATGAGAAATATTGTTTTAATTCTCACGATTTCTCCCCTGGACCGGTTTTCGTTTTTACATTATGGAAAAATAATGGAGTAAAACACTCATTAATTTTTGAAATTTTAGTAATATTATACTTTTCCCATATTGGGTTAATAATGCCACTCATTTCGGCCAAATTTTAAATTTATAGCACAATTAGAAGTGAAATAATATTTATGTATATGTTAAATTTAAATAATTTTTAACGGCAGCAATAACAATTTTTTGAAGACACTGAAATACACATTTTTGTCAAATTAGAAGTTGTTGCACATCTAGAAGTGATTTAATATTTATTAAATTGTTTAAATTTCAAAAGTGTAATGCGGCCGCAATAACACTTTGCTGGAGCTTTTCAAATGTTTGTTAGTTTAAATGTACTGAGCTCTACTTAACTTTAAAATTTCAGCTTCCTAGCTTGCCCCAAATTACCTAATCATTTAAAATTTAAGAATTTTTAACAGCCAAAGAACTTAAAATATCAAAATTTTTATAATTTTCTATTTCGTTTTTTTAGAAAATCTACCGGTAAAAAAAATTCAGCTTCGTAGCGTATTCGTCAATGCATAAACCTCAAAAATTTGTTTCAACAATTGCGAATTTTTAGCGGTCATTTTTCTTTTTTCTATGTATAATTTTCTACAAAATGATTCCAAAAACTCGAACGTACAGCATAAAGTTTTCAAGATAAAAATTATTAAATTATAATGTTCAAATGGGGTTAAAACAACCCCTAAAAATTAACAATTTAAATTTTTTTTATTTCATAGTTCGTTAAGAGAAAAATTCTATAACCTTGCAAAGTTTCAGCTTCCTAAACTAATTAGATTGGTCTACACACTTGATTACGTTTTCCCATACTAACTTATGGGAGATATTCCAGGGTCTCTGAAGTCGAACCCATGACACTGTAAGCAAAAATGAATTTAATTC
Source organism: Tanypteryx hageni (assembly GCA_028673005.1). Taxonomy (NCBI): domain Eukaryota; kingdom Metazoa; phylum Arthropoda; class Insecta; order Odonata; family Petaluridae; genus Tanypteryx; species Tanypteryx hageni. Next base: position 14,543,881 of record CM054120.1, on the reverse strand, counting down.
CTAATGGACATTTAGCGAAACTGAAAAGTTCATTATTCTAGCTTACCGGCAAGTGCCCAAAATTAATTTACAAAAATGGCGCAATGCTTTTTTAAGGGAAAAAAAGCTTTTTTCGGAATTTCTGGAGTCCACCTCATGTCACTTAGGTAAGATATCTCATTATATCTGTAGGTATCATATCTACAAAAACTAAAACTATCAGCTCTCTTGCTCTTGTAGTTCGGGCTGGACATTAGTATCCTTCTGTTATCATTCTATATAGAAGTTTCTTACAGAGGAGGAGGATATAACAGATAACATATAACATACTAGTAGTTGGTGCTTGCATACTGCAAGCATTTCATCTCACCTTGAAAAATCATTGAGTTTTCGGAATGATATTTCATCATGGGAAATATTTCTTTAATTCAAAAAATTTCTCCTCGGGATCGATTTTCGTCTTTTCCTTATAGAAAAATAATGGAGTAAAACAATCGTTATTTTTTGCAATTTTACTAATATTATACATTTTCCACATTAAGTTAATAACGCCACACATTTCTGCAAAGTTTTATAATTGTTGGACATTTAGAACTGAAATAAGATTTATCGAATTAAATAATTAAATAATTTTTGACGGCCGCTATAGGAAATTCATGGATACATTGAAATGTTTATTCGTTTACATAGACCAAACTCTAAATAACTTAAAAATTTCAGCTCCCTAACTCGCCCCGTAGTATATAAACATGAAAATTTCAGATTCCTGGCTAATCCCATAGTACCTAAACAGCTATCTATTTGTTTAAGCTTTAAGAATTTTTATCTGCCAAACAAATTAAAATATCAAAATTTGTATAATCTCTAATAAGTTTTTTTACAAATCCTACCTCGAAAAAACATTTTAGCTCCGTAGCACACTAAAAAATACATAAACCATGAAAATTTGTTTAAACAATTGCGAATTTTTAGCGGCCGCATTGTTAAACTTTTTTAAGAATTTCGTTTTTTCTGGTCGGTTTTTCAAAAAATCCTACCAAAGAAAAAAATTTCAAATCTCCAGTTCATCTGGAAGTGCCTAAACATTAATATCCTTCTATCCTTATACATAGACGTTCCTAACAGAGGAGGAGGAGGATATAACATACTAGTAGTTGGTGCTTGTATTCTGCAAGCATATCATCTCAACATAAAAAGACATTCATTTTTTTTATTTCCTCATTACAAATATTTTTTTAATTCTAAATATTTCAACTCCGGTGCGATTTTCGTTTTTCTCTTATGTAAAAATAATAGATTATAACACTCCCAAAACTTTGCAATTTTAAGAATTTAATACTTTCTGCATTATAAGATACTAATGCTACACATTTCTGCCAAATTTTAAAGCTGTAGTACTTCTAGAAGTGAAATAATATTTTTCCAACTGTTTAAATTTTAAACATTTTTAACGGCCGCCACAATATGTTTACGGAAAGATTTAAAAGTTTATTTATGTAAATGCACTACTCTGTACATAACTTGAAAATTTCAGCTCCCTATCTCATCCCGTAATGTCTAAACCGTTATCTATTTGTTAAAATTTTATGTATTTTTAAATGCCAACGAATTTAAATTATCAAAATTTTGTATAATTCCTATTTCGTTTTATTACGAATTCTATTTATGAAAAAAATTTCAACTCCGTTGCACATGCGGAAATACATAAACCATGAAAATTTGTTTAAACAATTCCGAATTTTTAGCGGCCGCATTGTTGCACTTTTTCATGAAATTCGTTTTTTCTAGTCGGTTTTGCACAAAATCCTACCTATTAAAAAAATTCGAATCTCCAGCACATTTGGAAGTGCCCAAGCATTAGTATCCTTCTATATATATGTATGTTATATACTCCTCCTCAGTAAGGAACGTCTATTTCATTATACTAGTAGAAGGTGCTTGCATATTGCAAGCATTTAATCGCACCTTGAAAAAAACATTAATTATCAGAGAGGTATTTCATCATGAGGAATATTTTCTTAATTCTAAAGATTTCTCCTCTAGACGGGTTTTTGTTTTATTATTATGGAACAATAATGGTGTAAAACAATCAATAAATTTTTGCAATTTTCGAAATATTATAATTTTCCCACATTGACTTAATAATGCCACACATTTCTGCCAAATTTTAAATTTATATTACAATTAAAAGTGAAATAACGTTTAACTAATTGTTTAAATTAAAATAATTTATAACCGCAAAAATAACAATTTTATTGATAAATTGAAATGTTTATTCGTTTACATAGATTAACCTCTAAATAATTTAAAAATTTCAGATCCCTACCTTGCGGCGTAGTGTCTAAGCATCTACCTATCTTTTTAAACTTTAAAAATCTTAACTTCCAAACAATTTAAAATATCAAAATTTGTATAATCCCTATATCGATTTTTTTACAAATCCATCCTCTAAACATAATTTCATCTCCGTAGCACTTTCGGAAATACACAAACCTCAAAAATATGCTTAAACAATTGCAAATTTTAAGCGATCGAATTTTTGACCTTTTTCAAAATTCCCTTTTTTTCTATGTATAATTTCTACAAAATGATTTCAAAAACTCGAACCTACAGTGTATAGTTTTCAAGATAAAATTATTAAACTTTAATTTTCAAAAGGGGTAAAAACAACTCCTAAAATTTACAATTTTGAAATTTTTGTTTTTTATATTTGGTTATGAGAAAAATTCTTTAGACCTGCAAAATTTCAGCTTCATTGTTCTACACACTGGGATAACTTTTTCCCATGCTAACTTATGAGAGATATTCCGGGGTATCTGGAGTCGAACCCAGTACACTGAAAGCAAAAGTGGCAATAATTCCTAATAGATATTGCGGCCGTCTAGCAACTCTGAAAATTTCATTTTTCTAGCTTACGGGCAAGCGCCCAAAATTAATTTACAAAAATGGCGCAATGCTTTTCTCATGGGAAAAAACGCACCTTTAGGAATTTCTGGAGTCAAACTCATGTCATTTAGGTAAAAAGTCTCATTTTAACTGTAAATTTCACTGTTTTATCTAACAAATCTGAAACTTTCAGCTCTCTAGCTTTTGTAGTTTGGGCTGAACATTAGTATCCTACTATCATTATACAGGGTGTCCCAGAAGTCCGGCCTCGTAGGACAACTTTGTTATTTTGCATAATATCTAAAAATAATAAGAGATCAAAGTTGTTCGCAATAAACTATTTTTCGGGAAAAATGTTGATTTATTTTCGTCTTGGGCCTTCCGTTCGACCGCTACTCTCTTGGCTCATCAATGGTTTAGTGACTCTGTCCCAGAAGTCCGGCCACATAGGACAACTTCGTTATTTTGCAGAATATGTAAAATTAATAAGAGATCAAAGTTGTTTGCGATAGGCTATTTTTCGGGAGAAATGTTGATTTTTTGTCTAAGCAGGATAAGAAGCCTTGAAGAACTTCGGGAGAACATCTGTACAGCATGCGCAGAAATTACTCCGCAAACATTGCTACGTGTACGGAGAAGCTTGAGGGAACGAATCGGAATGAGTGTACGCCAGCATGGATACCAATTTGAAAATTTATTGTAAATGTGCAATATACACTGTTGCATGAGTTTTTGGAGTTTTTATTCATTTTTGTTGCAACTCCTATTCACATAGCCGGCTCCTAGCTCCTTTATATGGACGTAGGAATTTCCGCCGAGTCACTTAACTGTTGATGAGCCAAGAGAGTAGCGGTCGAATGCAAGGCCCTAGAAAATAAAAATTAACATTTTTCCAGAAAAATAGCCTATTGCAAACAACTTTGATCTCTTATTTTTTTTAGAAATTCTGCAAAATAACAAAGTTGTCCTATGTGGCCGGACTTGAGGAACAGAGTCACTTAACCATTGATGAGCCAAGAGAGTAGCGGTCGAACGGAAGGCCCTAGGCAAAATAAATCAACATTTTTCCCGAAAAATAGTTTATTGCGAACAACTTTGATCTCTTAATATTTTTAGATATTATGCAAAATAACAAAGTTGTCCTATGTGGCCGGACTTCTGGGACACCCTGTATATAGACGTTCCTTACAGAGGAAGATATAACATACTAGTAGTTTGTGCTTGCATTCTGCAAGCATATCATGTCAACATAAAAAAACATTCATTTTTCATATTTCATCAATACAAATATATATTTAATTCTAAATATTTCACCTCCGGAGCGATTATCGTTTTTCCCTTATGTAAAAATACTAGATTAAAACAATCCAAAAAATTTGCAATTTTAAGAATTTTATACTTTTTCCATTATGGGGTGTTAATGCTAGATATATCTGCCAAATCTTAAAGTTGTAGTACCTCTAAAAGTGAAATGATATTTTTTCAATTGTTTAAATTTTAAACATTTTTACGGCCGCCGCAATATGATTATGGAGAGATTCAAATATTTATTTGTGCAAATTCACTACTTTGCACATAACCTGAAAATTTCAGCTTCCAAGCCTGCGGATCTTTAGAATTAAAAGAATATTTGTTTTGAAGAAATGTATCTGAAAAATGAATGTTTTTTCAAGGTGAGATGAAATGCTTGCAGTAAGCAAGCACCAACTACTGGTATGTTATATGTATGTTATATCCTCCTCCTCTTCCTCTGTAAGCAACGTCGATATATAATAATAACATAAATATAGGAGGATACTAATGTTAGGAACTTCCAGATGAGCTGGAGATTCGAAATTTTTTCTTATGTAGGACATTATGCAAACCCAACTAGAAAAAACGAAAATCTTAAAAAAGTCTAACAATGCGGCAACTAAAAATTCGCAATTGTTTAACCAAATTTTCAAGCTGAAATTTTTTTGGAATTAGGATTTGTAAAAAAACGAAATAGGGATTATAGAAATTTTGATATTTTAATTTGTTTGGGATTAAAAATTCTTAAATTTTAAACAAATAAGTAGATTGGAACAATTTTTGAAACGAGAAAAAAGTCTGCTATGACCGGGAATTGAACCCGGGTCTTCCACTTGCCGGGCAGATATTCTACCCCTGAACTATCGTAGCAGAACATTTTCTCTCGTTTCTGAACACGGATGTTTTCCTTTGTAGGACGGGAACTAGCCAAGCTGTCGGGGCAGTTTGATATTAGCTTGGCTAGTTCCCGTCCCACAAAGGAAAACATCCGTGTTCAGAAACGAGAGAAAATGTTCTGCTACGATAGTTCAGGGGTAGAATATCTGCCCGGCAAGTGGAAGACCCGGGTTCAATTCCCGGTCATAGCAGACTTTTTTCTCGTTTCAAAAATTGTTCCAACTTTCACAGCTTATGCCTGTCTGCATAGGATCTTCGGATCATATCATTCCATCAAATAAGTAGATGCTTAGGCACTACGCCGTAAGTTAGGGAGCTGAAATTTTTAAATTATTTAGAGGTTAGTCTATTTAAACGAATAATTATTTCAATTTATCTATAAAGTTGTTATTTTGGCCGTTAAAAATTATTTAAATTTAAACAATGCTATTTCACTTCTAATTGTACTATAAATTTAAAATTTGGCAGAAATGTGCGGCATTATTAAATCAATGCGGGAACAGTATAATATTTCGAAAATTGCAAAAATTTAAGGGGTTGTTTTTAACCCCATTTGTACTTTAAAGTTTAATAATTTTTATTTTGGAAACTATATGCTGTAGGTTCAAGTTTTTAAAATCATTTTGTAGAAAATTATACATAGAAAAAAAATAATTTTGAAAAAGTAAAAAATGACGACCACTAATAATTCGCAATTGTTTTAATATATTTTTGAGGTTTATGTATAACCGAATGTGCTACGGAGTTGAAATTTTTTTAGAGGTAGTGTTTGTAAAAAATCGAAATAGGGATTATAGAAATTTTTATATTTTAATTTGTTTGGCAGTATAAAATTCTTAAAGTTTAAAAATAATAGGTATATGTTTAGATACTACGGGGTGAGTTAGAAAGCTAAAAGTTTTAAGTTATTTAGAGTTTAATCGATAAAAACGAATAAACATTTCAATATATCCATGAAATTTTATTGCGGCCGTTAAAAGTTATTTAAATTTTAATAATTAGATAAATGATATTACACTTCTAGAAGTGCTACAACTTTAAAATTTGGCAAAAACGTGCATCATTATTACCCCATAATGGAGAAAGTATAAAATTCTTAAAATTGCAAAGTTTGGGGATTGTATTAATCTATTATTTTTACATAAGGGAAAAACTAAAATCGCTGCGGAGGTGAAATCTTTAGAAATAAAATAATATTAGTAATGATGAAATATCTGTCTGAGAAATAATTGTTTTTTTATGTTGAGATGATATGCTTGCAGAATGCAAGCACCAACAACTAGTATATTATATCCTCCTCCTCCTCTGTAAGGAACGTATATATATAATGATATATAGGAGGATACTAATGATAAGGCACTTCCAGATGAGCTAGAATCATGAAAAAGTGCAACAATGCGGCCGCTAAAAATTTGCAATTGTTTAAATAAATTTAATGTTTTATGTATTACTGCATGTGCCACGGAGTTGAAATTTTTTTAATAAGTAGAATTCGTAAAAAAAAAACGAAATAGGGAGTTATACAAATATTGATATTTTAATTTGTTTGAAAGTTAAAAATTCTTAAAATTTAAACAAATAGAAAATTGTTTAGACATTACGGGATGAGATAGGAAGCTGAAATTTTGAAGTTATGTACAAAGTAGTGCATTAGCACAAATTAACATTTGGATCTTTCCATAAACATATTGCGGCGGCCGTTAAAAATAATTAAAATTTAAACAATGGGAAAAATATTATTTTACTTATAGAAATTTGTAGCATTAGTACCTTATGATGAAGAAAGTGTAAAATTTTTAAAATTGCAACATTTGGGGATTGTTTTAAACTATTATTTTTACATGTGGGAAAAACGGAAATCGCTGTGGATGTGTACTATTTAGAATTAAAGGAATATTTGTAATAATGAAATGTCTGTCTAAAAATGAATGTTTTTTGAAGGTGGTATGAAATGCTTGCAGTATGCAAGCACCAACTACTAATCATTATATATATAGACGTTTCTAACAGAGGAGGAGGATGAGGAGGATATAACAAACATATAGGAGGATACTAATGTTTAGGCCCTTCCAGATGAGCTGGAGATTTGAAATTTTTTTCTAAGGTAGGATTCTGTGCAAAACCGACTAAAATAAACGAAAATCTTGATAAAAAGCAACAATGCGGCCGCTATAAATTCGCAATTGTTTAAACAAATTTTCAAGGTTTAGGCATTTTTGAATGTGCTACGGAGCTGAAATTTTTTGTAGAGGTAGTATTTGTAAAAAAACGAAAAAGGGATTAAAGAAATTTTGATAATTCATTTTATTGGCAGTTAAAAATTCTTAAAATTTAAACAAATTGGTAGATACTTAGACACTACGCCGCAAGTTAGGAAGCTGAAAGTCTTAAATTATTTAGAGGTTTGCCTATGTAAACGAATGACCATCTCAATTTATCCATAAATTGTTATTTTGGCCGTTAAAAATTCCTTAAATTTAAAAAATTTGATAAATGTTATTTCACTTCTAATTGTACTATAAATTTAAAATTTGGCAGAAATATGTGGCATTATTAACCAATTTGTGGGAGAAGTATTATATACCTAAAATAGCAAAAATTAGTGATTGTTTTATTTCATTATTGTTCTACAAGGGAAAAACGAAAATCGGTGCAGAAGAGAATTCTTTTGAATCAAAGAAATATTTCCCATAATGTTATATATCTCTGTAAAATAAATGTTTTTAAAGTGAGTAGAAATGCTTGCAGAATGCATGCATCTTCTACTAGTATATTATATGTTATCTCCTCCTCTGTAAGACACGTCTATATATAATGATAACATATAGGAGGATACTAATGATTAAGCACTTCCAGATGAGCTGGAGATTCAAAATTTGTTTCTTAGGTAGGATTTTGTGCGAAACCGACTAGAAAAAACGAAAATCTTGAAAAAGTGCTACAATGCGGCCGCTAAAAATTCGCAATTTTTAAGATTTTCAAGGTTTGTGTATTTCCGAATGTCCTATGAAGTTGAAATTTTTTTATAAGTAGAATCCGTAAAAAAACGAAATAGGTATTATACAAATTTTGATATTTTAATTTGTTTGGCAGTTAAAAATTCTTAAGTTTAAAAAATGGATAACTGTTTAGGTACTACGGGATGAGCTAGGAAGCTGAAATTTTCAAATTATTTACAGAGTAGTGAATTTGCACAAATAAACATTTCAATTTTACCATATATGAATTGTGGCGGCCGTTAAAAATTATTTACCTTTAAGCAATTAGAAAAATATTATTTACGTTAAAAATGCTACAACTTTAAAATTTGGCTAAAATGTGTAGCATTAGAATCCCATAATGAAGATAGTGTAAAATGTTTAAAATTGCAACAATTGGGGATTGTTTTAAACTAATATTTTTACATGTGGGAAAAATGAAAATCGCTGTGGAGGTGAAATCTTTAGAATTAAAGGACTATTTGTAATGATGAAATGTCTGTCGGAAAAATGAAAGTTTTTTCAAGGTGAGATGAAATGCTTGCAGTATATATCATCCTCTGTAAGAAACGTCGATATATAATGATAACAGGAGGATACTAATGTCCAGCACAAACTACAAGAACTAGAGAGTTGAAAATTTTAGTTTTGGTGGATATGCTGGAGAAACCAACAGATAAAATGAGACTATTTATCTAAGTGACATGAGTTCGACTCCAGAAATTCCGAAAGTTGCGTTTTTTCCCATAAAAAAAACATTGCGCCATTTTTGTAAATTAATTTTGGGCATTTGCCTGTATGCTAGAGAAATGAAATTTTCAGTGATGCTAGACTGCTGCAATATCTATTAGGAATTATTGTTAGTTTTACTTACATTTTCCTGGGTTCGACTACAGATACCCCGGAATATCTCCCATAAGATAGCATGGGAAAACGTAATCCAGTGTGTTGACCAATCTAATTATTTTAGGAAGCTTAAATTATGCATTATTATAAATTATTTTTCATAACCAACTATAAAAATCAAAAATTTTTAAATTGTTAATTTTTATGGGTTGTTTCAATTTGTTGGCAATTGTTTAAACATATTTTTGAGGTTTGTGTATTATCAAAAGTGCTACGAAGCTGAAATTTTTTACCGGTTGGTTTTGTGAAAAAACGATATAAAAAATTATAAAAATTTTCATATTTTAAGTTCTTTGGCTGTTAAAAATTCTTAAAGTTTAAACATAGAGATAAATGTTTATGTATTTTGGGGCAAGCTAGGAAGCTGAAATTTTTAAGTTAAGTAAAGCTCAGTGCATTTAAACTAACAAACATTTGAAAAGCTCCAACAAAGTGTTATTGCGGCCGCATTAAACTTTTGAAATTTAAACAATTAAATAAATATTATTTCAGTTCTAGATGTGCTACAACTTCAAATTTGACAAAATGGTGGGGAATTAGCGCCTTACATTAAACAAAGTGTAATATTCTTAAAATTGCAAATTTAAGGCATTGTTTTAATCAAATACTGTTCAATAAGGAACGATAGAAATTGGGTGGAGTGGTGAAATATTTTGAATTAAAAAATATTTCTAATAATGCTATATCTCTCTGAAATATTAATGTTTATCAGGGTCAGATGAAATGCTTGCAGAATGCAAGCACCAACTACTTGTATGTTATATGTTATCTCCTCCTCCTCCTCTGTTAGGAACGTCTATATAGAATGATAGGAGGATACTAATGTTTAGGCACTTCCAGATGTGCTGGAGATTCAAATTTTTTTTCATATGTAGGATTGTGTGCAAATCCGACTAGAAAAAACGACAATCATTAAAAAGTGCAACAATGCGGCAGCTAAAAATTTCGCAATTATTTGAACAAATTTTCAAGGTTTATGTATTTCCGCATCTGCTACGGAGTTGAAATTTTTTTTAAGTTAAATTCATAAAAAAATGAAAACAGATTTATACAAATTTTGATATTTTAATTTATTTGGCTCTTAAAAATTCTTAAAATTTAAACAAGTAAATAACTGTTCAGACATTACGGGATGAGCTAGGAAGCTGAAATTTTAAAGTTATGTACAGAGTAGTGCATTTGCACAAATAAACATTTGAATCTTTCCATTAACATATTGCGGCAGTCGTTAAAAATGTTTAAATTTTAGACAGTTGGAAAAATATTATTTCACTTCAAGAAGTACTACAACTTTAAAATTTGGCAGAAATGTGTAGCATGAGTACCCCATATCGGAAAAAGTATAAAATTCTGAAAATTGCAAAGTTTTGGGATTGTTTTAGTCTATTATTTTTACATAAGGGAAAAACGAATATCGCACCGGAGGTGAAATATTGAAAATTAAAAATATATTTGTAATGATGAAATATGAAAAATGAATGTTTTTTTATGTTGAGTTGATATGCTTGCAGAATGCAAGCACCAACTACTAGTATGTTATATCCTCCTACTCTGTAAGGAACGTCTATATATAATGATAGGAGGATACTAATGTTTAGGCAGCGGCCATTAAAAATTATTTAAATTTAAACAAATAGAAAAATATTATTTTATTTCTAGAAGTGCTACAATTTTAAAATCTGGCTAAAATGTGTAGCATTAGTACCCCATAATGATGATAGTGTAAATTTGTTAAAATTGCAACATTTGGGGATTGTTTTAAACTATTATTTTTACATGTGGGAAAAACGAAAATCGTTGCATAGGTGAAATTTTTAAAATTTAAAGACTATTTTTAATGATGAAATGTCTGTCTGAAAAATGAATGTTTTTTCAAGATGAGATGAAATGCTTCCAGTATGCAAGCACCAACTACTAGTATGTTATATATATCCTCCTCTGTAAGGAACGTCTATATATAATGATAACATATAACAGAAGGATACTAATGTCCCGCCCAAACTACAAGAGCTAGAGAGCAGAAAGTTTTAGTTTTTGTAGATAGGATGGAGAAATCTACCGATAAAATGAGACTTTTTACCTAAGTGACATGAGTCCGACTCCTGAATTTCCGAAATTTGCGTTTTTTCCCTTAAGAAAAGAATTGCGCTTTTTTTGTAAATTAATTTTGGCACTTGCCCGTAAGCTAGAAAAATGAAATTTTCAGTGTTGCTAGACGGTCACAATATCTATTGAGAATTGTTGTTACTTTTATTTACAGTGTCCTGGGTTCGACTCCAGATACCCTGGAATACCTCCCATAAGTTATTATGGGAAAACGTAATCCAGTGTGTAGACCAACCTAATAAGTTTAGGAAGCTGAAATTTTGCAAGATTATGGAACATTTCTCATAACCAACTATAAAAATCTAAAATTATAAAACTGTTAATTTTTAGGGGTTTTTTTAAACCCCATTTGAACATAAGAGTTTAATAATTTTTTAGGTACCACGGGATGAGCTAGGAAGCTGAAATTTTCAAATTATTTACAGAACAGTGCATTTGCACAAATAAACATTTCAATCTCTCCACACACACACACACACACACACACACACACATATATATATATATATATATATATATATATATATATATATATATATATATATATTGCGGCGGCCGGTAAAAATGTTTAAATTTTAAACAATTAGAAAAATATTATTTTACTTCTAAAAGTGCTACAACATTAAAATTTTGCTCAAATGTGTAGCATTAGTACCCCATAATGGAGAAAGTGTAAAATGTTTACAAATGCAACATTTGGGGATTGTTTTAAACTATTTTTTTTACATGTGGGAAAAACGAAAATCGTTGCATAGGTGAAATTTTTAGAATTAATAGAGTATTTGTAATGATGAAATATCTGTCAGAAAAATTAATGTTTTTTCAAGGAGAGATGAAATGCTTGCAGAATGCAAGCACCTTCTACTAGTATGTTATATGTTATATATATACTTCTCTGTAAGAAACGTCGATATATAATGATACTTAACATATAGGAGGGTAGTAATGTCCAGCCCAAACTACTAAATTTGGAAAGCTGAAGGTTTCAGATTTTGTAGATATACTAAATAAACTTACAGATAAAATGAGACTTCTCACCTAGAAGGCATGAGTTCGACTCCAGAAATTCTGAATTTTGCGTTTTTTCCCTTAAGAAAAGCATTGCGCCATTTTTGTAAATTAATTTTGGGCACTTGCCCATAAGCTAGAAAAATGAAATTTTCTGTGTTGCTAGACGTCTACAATATCTATTAGGAATTATTGTTAGTCTTTACCACAGTATACTAGGTTCGACTCCAGACACCCCGGAATATCTCCCATAAGTTAGCATGGGAAAAAGTTAACCCAGTGTGTAGATTTAATTGTTTTAGGAAAAAGAAATTTTGCAGGTTTATAAAACTTTTCACTCAACCAACTATAAAAATCTAAAATTTCAAAATTGTTAATTTTTAGGGGTTGTTTAACCACATTTGGACAATAAAGTTTAATTATTTTTATCTTGGAAACTAACTGCTGTAGGTTTGAGTTTTTGAAATCCTTTTGTAACAGATTATACGCAGAAAATAAGAAAATTTTGAAAAAGTTAAAAAATTATACCACTAATATTTTGCAAATGTTTAAACATGTTTTTGAAGTTGAAGTATTACTGAATCTGCTACGGATCTGAAATTTTTTATATGTAGAATTTGTAAAAACAAACGAAATAGGGATGATACAAATTTTGATATTTTCATATCTTTGGCGGTAAAAAATTCTTAAAGTTTAAACAAATAGATAACTGTTTAGGCACTACGGTATGAGCTGGAATTTCCAAGTTATTTACAGAGTAGTGTATCTGAACAAATAAACATTTGAATCTTAGCATAAATACATTTCGGCGGCCGTTAAAAACGTTTAAAATTTCCACAATTAGAAAAATATTATTTCACTTCTAGAAGTGCTACAATTTTATAATTTGGCAAAAATGTGTATCATTAGTAGTGTAAAATTTTTAAAATTGCAACATTTGGGGATTTTTTAAAACTATTATCTTTACATGTGGGAAAAAACAAAATCGATGCGTAGGTCAATATTTAGAATTGAAAGAATATTTGTAATGATGAAATGTCTGACTGAAAAACGAATGTTTTTTCAAGTTGAGATGATATACTTGCAGTATGCAAGCACAAACTACTAGTATGTTATATCCTCCTCCTCTGTAAGGAACGTCTATATATAATGATGATCGGAGGATACTAATGTTTAGGCACTTACAGATGAGCTGGAGATTCGAAATTTTTTTCTTAAGTAGGATTTTGTGCAAAACCGACTCGAAAAAACGAAAATCATGAAAAAGTGCAACAATGCAGCCGCTAGAAATTCGCAATTGTTTAAAAAAAATTTCAAGGGTTATGTATTTCCGAATGTGACACGGAGTTGAAATTTTTTTATAAGTAGAATTCTTAAGAGAACGAAATGACGATTATAGACATTTTGATACACAATTTGTTTGGAAGTTAAAAGTTCTCTAAAATTAAACAAATAGATAACTGTTTAGGTACTACGGGATGAGCTAATAAGCTGAAATTTTCAAGTTATATACAGAGTAGTCAATTTGCACAAATAAACATTTCAATTTTACCATATATGAATTGCGGCGGCCGTTAAAAATTATTAAAATTTAAACAATTAGAAAAATATTATTTTACTTCTAGGAGTGCTACAACTTTAAAATGTGGCTAAAATGTGTAGCATTAGTACCCCATAATGAAGTAATTGTAAAATTTTGAAAATTGCAACATTTGGAATTGTTTTAAACTATTATTTTTACGTGGGAAAAATGAAAATCGCTGCGGAGGTGAAATCTTTAGAATTGAACTTCTTCTTCTGAACTTGCTTGAACTATATTTTCTTTGCAATGTCGGGATTGTCGGCTTAATCCTAGAAACATTTATGCATATTCATAATTACGAATTAGCTTTGCTTGTTCAAGCTCTTTTTGCCGTACCTTCAACCGTGAGTCGAAGGCAGTGGCGGCGTACTTGGTTGATGAACATTCTCTTCGGTTTTCATTTTAATAAACAACAATTTTGTTGATATAAAAATAAATAAAACGATAAACTAACCAACTAATCAATTAACAATATCAATAACAGTTTCATAAAAACCCTATATATTAAAAAACGAAAATTTTTAGACCACTCTAAGGCAAAAGCACACAGATGTTACGAGAGCCACTACACCAGTGCTGCCAATCTGGCTTTTTTCCCGATAGATCTGGCGGGTTTTGCAGTCGCTTAGCGGAAAATTATCATTTAGCGGGTAGCAGGAAATCTAGCGTGAAAGATGCAACTTTTGGCTTTTTCCAGCGGAATTTGAGAGTTGAAAGCAGTAAGGGATGGCGAAATAGCACTCGATTCCAAGGAAATGGTTGTAAGATCCCAAAACCTGGCGAGATGGTGACCGGATGCCCAGATCGAATGGAAAAAGAGTTACGACAGGGTATTTGTCATGTCTGGTGAAGGGTAAAGCAAAATGACCCTGGATCCCAAATACCATCCAGATGGAAGAGTCAGTTAGCACGCAAAGGAGAAAACGAGTGGATTTTGAGGAAATGTTTTTCTAAGAAATTTTAAAACCGCATTTCAGAAAAGCTGATCGCTTTTTAGGCATAAATTTTACGAGGGTTGTGTTCATACCAGGGCAGCGAACCGGAACCGAACCAAAAACTTAAACCGAGAAAAACGCTATTTTAGCTGGAGTGAAACTGATCCCGAACCGAAAAAAAATATTTTTTTGAATCCGAACTGAAACCGAAAACAGTTATTTATTTTGTTCCATTTTTTTCGGTTCGCATATAGAGTGGGAGCAAAGGAAAGGTTTTTCCTTATGCTTTAACATGAGTCGATTTTGAAAACTTCACTTTTCAACACAGAATAAGGCAAAGGATAATGTTTTTATTGAGAATACATGTTCCTATGCCTTTGGAGAGATGCATCTTTGTGATGACATCTTTCGGTTCAATGGTGGGATTTTCCATGGGCATCTCAATATATAGAAAGGGGGTCAAGGATGCGTCCTGCTGAGGTTTCCCAAAACCCTGTTAACCCTGCAGTACTCGCGCGGGGTTCTGTGGATACTCCAGACATAGATTTTATGACAAGGATTTACACGGGAGAAGCGTTCTCAAAAATCGTCGTGTAAATCAAAACCGTCTAAATCGAAAGTAACACCTTTTATAAAATTGGGAGTTAGGTTCCTGTTTATCTTAAAATAAAACATATCATCGAAATTTAATTTATAAATATATATTTATCAGGCATTTGAATTCGGATGTGATAATAACATAAACATTATGTAAATGAACCTTCACATTCTTTGAACAGCCCTCTATGAATTACATTCTACATTCAAATGTGAATTAATATTATTGTACCTGTTCAAGTACGTGCATGAGTAATGTTGGAGTACATTGGTTATGATAATGTATCTCCATGTATTGGAATTGTAAATAAAATAAATGTTGACTTCTGAAAGTATAACAGCGGTTTTATATAAAATTAAAAACTAAATAAAATAACATTTTTAATAGATTTTATGCGAGCTAAAAAGGAAGAAAATACATTTAAAAATCCTACATAACTGTATTTGACGGAATATTTTCTGTTCGATAGATGGTGAGAGCGGGAGCTTGCGCGATGTTACGTGAGAATATATATTTTTGTCTTGACTTGCGCATTTGGTTTAAATAAAAAATAACATTAATTAATAAAGATTATTTTGGATTTCTCTAGAAATTTTCCTCAAAAATTTCAAAGTCGGAGCGAAAAGAACTGGTTCGAACCGGTTCAATGAAGATTGCTTGAGCGAAACCGGAACCGAACCGAATTTTTTTTTATGAACCGGAACGAAAACCAGAGCGAAAATATTTCGGTTCGATGCCCTGGTTCGATACAATACAAATACTGAGAGTGCGTCAGTGTTTTTTTGATTTTTACTGCTAAATTTGTAGTTTGTGAATTATAACTAGTTAGGATTTTCATCCGATATAATCAAATGGTATTTTATAGTTTTTGCCTAGCATATAAAGTTAATTTTGAATTATGCACTTTTATATAGGAAAAACCTGGTTCCGGGAGGGATTGGTTTCATAAAAATAATTGCTTTTATTCTTACGAACTCATAGAAATTTCCCTGGCGTCAAATTATCAGCATTTGCTAAGTCATATTTCAAATTAATCACCTTTAAATGCAGACATTTATCTCAAGTACAAATTCAACGTGAACATTGTAGTTATTTATAAATACGGATACATGATTAGCGAAAGAGCATGAATATAACCTAAAGATGGCTTTAATTTTTAAAATTGCTTTATTGCTAGAGTTTTCATATTATTATATATTATTTTCACATTTAAATTCCTCTCTCCAAAATGAAAATAAGAGATTAAATTGAATTTTTAAGTCCCACAAGTGACCGGGTAGAATTTTATGTGCTGGTACTCATTCCCTCTAAATTCCTCTATAACACCATCAACTTCCTTCCTGTTTTAAACTATCTTGTCTATGAATTCATGATTGTGTTTGAGTGTACGTTAAACTATGTTGATTATGAGGTTTTATTTTTATTTAACGAAATTTAAATGTAAAAAATAAACCACAAAACGTGAAAATTTTAAAAGTTATTATAAAATTTTAAATTCTAAAAATAATCAAATAATGTCGTAAGAAGTTTTTCTTTGCATTTATACTTTTTTTCTTGGCGGTTTTCTTATTTTTCATATCAATCTAGCGGGATTTTTTCGAGTTGTTTTAGCGGTTTCATGCACTACACAACTGACGCCGAAGCCGCCGAAATGCCTGCCGTATGGCCACATCGTCAGACGAGGGGCGAAGAAGAGGTATGTGGACTGTTCGACCTTGAGACATTTTCGTGTCACTCACTTTTATAGTTCTAGATTGAGATTTGGCAATACCGTGACACATGAATGAAAACTATAAATTTTTCTGCATAATTTTTTGAACTAATTCATTTCAAAATATTAGCATAAGTACATTACAAGACATTATCACACGAAAAATATAAAACAATGAGAATCACATGAGAAACTTAAAACTTTTATTTATTTATATATTTAATGGAGGTTTGCGTAGCTTGTAATACTTCTTTCTTTTCTTTAGTTAGATTAAAGAAATCGTCGCAGTTTAGTTCCATTAAATTTGTAATACATGAAATTATTGCATTAACAGTACCAGTGTCAAATTTATTGCGTTCATAAGTCCATTGCATGTCCCATAATGAATCAAGTTTAGAAGGTGTACTGTGTATCACAAACGGGCGCATATCGTGTGATGAAATATAAAGGTTATCCTTTGAACGGCCGCACACCAGAAAACAGCAGAAAACTGAGCCGATTTTGTCTCTCGGTCTACTAAAAGTTTCTTCCCTTCTCTAAGTTGGTGAATTAATTAATTCTGTACGACTAAATACTGAAAAACGATATATTAGAAATAATGCCAGGACAATATTAAACTTTTGTTTGCCGATTTATCTTCTAATAAGTCTTTATCAATCAAACAATCGAAAATTATTTAAAACAAAACTCGCTTGAGTTAATCAGATGATATATTTACGTTTACGTTCTTTTCTTAGTTGTAGATTATTCATTTACTTACACTTATAAATTTCTGCATGCACAAGTAATGATGTATAAAATATATTTTCGTAATTTTAGCCGATCCTATTTACCGCACTTAATAATAAGATTATTATCGTTGGCGACAATTTAGTAGCTGTGCATGAATTTTCGAAGTTCAGAGCGAATTACGACCTTCTAGTTTGATTATCTTGATGACGGATACTCAAAAGATAAAAATGTAAAGAAAATAAATATTTCATTTGGCTAGTTTTAAAAATTTTATTTAGCACTTTTCGGTATAATTAATATTTTACAAGATATTTTTCTTTCTTTCAGGAAAATTGAAAGCCACTAATTTATTTATGTCAACTATATGTATCATTTTCTAATTGCATATGTCCAAAAGTTCTTAATACAGTACTTCATAAAAATCCGTTCAGCAGAATCCGAGAACGAGCGTACTGAAGCACGGTCGGACATATCGAAGGTAAAAACGCTCACATTGGAAACGAAACGCACCTAAAAACCTCGTTTCAAGACTGGGGTGCCCCGAAATCCTGTTAATTTTTGAAAGGGTGCCGCGCCTACAAAAAGTTTGGGGTCCACTTGTCTAGACAGTCGTAGGTAGCTGTATCACTAATAGCCGGTCGACTTTGTGGTTACATACTAGTAAAACTCGGTTATAATAAACATGGAGGGACAGGGGAGTTTTGGCCGCTATATCCGAGGCGCCGCTCTAACCGAGTATGGGGGAAGGGGGCTAGGGAGTTGAGAAAGTTAGATTTACGCAATAGAATGCGTTGCATGCACAAAAAATTTTTAATCATATGCAATTTATATTTACGAGACATGTACATACATGCCAGATAAAGTTTACAGATACATTTTACAAGATACATATGTACGGAATATTCATATTTTTAATTTACATGTTCATTGTATTCAATATGTAGTATGCATGTAGTCTGTCATTTCAGTTTGTTTTTTCTTTGAAAGTTCTTATTCTACTGCTTTTCTTTTTTTCAATAGAAAAAACACTTCGTCTCTAACCGAGTTAGTTAAATAAAAAATTTTCAGCGTCTTCAAGGCTTGTAGAGCTTCTCGGTCTGTCGCCTTAGTTAAAGGCTCGTCTTCTTTATCTTCTTCTTCGTCCTCTTTCTCCTCCTCCGTGCATCCAGTAATATCCTTAACAATGTCGCTTATAGTCGGGACATATGTTATGACTTTGGTATCAACCCTGATGAAGTCCTCCACATCGTTCAAGATGGCGTCCGAATCGATAACCTCTTACGGGGATTTGATGGACCCCGCTTGGTGGAATGATTTCCTAATCGTTGCCCCCGATACTTTAGACCAGTGTTGGGAAAATTGCATTATACCTTCAAGCACAGTATACGTTTTTGAAGCCTGACCGCCGTCGATCGCGATGATTATTTCCTTCAGCATTAATTTCCTGTAGTGAGATTTAAAGCTCCATATCACGCCCTGGTCCATTGACTGTAGCATAACGGTAGTGTTAGGAAGTATGCGAACCAAAGAGATATTGGTTAACTATATCCTGGGAAGAGCGGAGCAGTTGTCCACAAGCAATCGGATCTTTCTTTGCTTTGCACGAAGGTCCGCGTCCCAGCCACTCAAGTGTTTACGAAAAATATCAGACGTCATCCACGCTTTTTTGTTCGTCTCATAGAGGACTGGAAAAGACTGAACGTTTCTGAAGCAGCGGGGTTGTTTAGATTTTCTAATGACAAGTAACTTTCTCTTGTTTGTTCCCGTCATTTTTGTGCAGACCAGGAGCGTTTATGCGTTCCTTATGTCATTCAGCTTCTGTACCCAGTAAAGATGAAAACACACTACTGAGCAGTCTGTTATGTTTACGTACGCACACGCATTTATAGGGTTTTCTAGAATTTTTCCTGGTGGTAAAATGACCGTTTTTGTGGGACCTCTTATGATGTTGTGTGCCCTAGCCCGACCTATAGCCGATGGCTTCGAATTCCAAGCGGTGCCGTCTTTTCCGAAGAAAACAGTAGATTTTCCTGCTTCAGTGGGAGTTTTGCCAACAGAATGTGGTTCTGAATAGTTATCACTAACCTCCGATGCTTCACTTTCGTGGTCACATTACGTGTTGCTTTCATCTTCGTTCAGTTGATAATCATCATCGTCCCCGCTCATTCCATCGGCATCTATCCCTTTCTGTATTGCATCTGGAGACAATATTTTGCGTCGAGACATGGTCTAAGAGATAAAAAAGGAAGGCATATTACTACCTACTCAAATTCTTAAAACGTTGGAAAAGTTATGCCTTATGTGCACTAAATGAATGAAACCTACCTCTTATCTCGATGCCTTCGAGTGTTTCTGTAGTTCAAACTCGAGAAAAGCGCAGTCGGAAATCACTACCGCA
Organism: Tanypteryx hageni; assembly: GCA_028673005.1. Classification (NCBI taxonomy): domain Eukaryota; kingdom Metazoa; phylum Arthropoda; class Insecta; order Odonata; family Petaluridae; genus Tanypteryx; species Tanypteryx hageni. The sequence continues at coordinate 14,523,872 of CM054120.1, read as the reverse complement.
GCAAACAGGCTGATACAAAAACGTACACTGCCGCTAATAGGCTGGAACATACTATCATACATTTGCCTTCCGCCAATTTGTTACAAAGACCGCCGCCGTCAACAAAGAAAGAGAATAGTTTGTATAAAATCTAGGCAGACTCGGCCGAGGGTCTAACGGACCCCGGTTCCCCAGTTATAGTCGTATATACTTACATTGTCCGAAAATTAGATAATCTAATCGTAATTTCGCAAATCGTTCCACTTTCCTGTAAATAATGCAAACGTTTACAGTCTTGAAATTTCAACCACATGTCCTGCATATTTCTCGAATTTTTAAATCTAAGCATCAGTCGCTGGGCTCGTTGGACCCCGCTTACCCGGATAAGGGCTAAGAATGTGTTGATTTAGCATGTGTCACTTCGACACCTCAGCAGCTCGCCTGAAGTCATCTTATTGGTGAGTGTTTAGTGGGCTTCCTTATCCCAACAACATGTTGCTATCCATATATCTATTATATATAGACGCTTCTTATAGAGGAGGATATATATGATATTCAAGTGCATTTTGCAAGCATTTCATCTGACCTTGATAAATTAATTATTTTATAATAAAGATATTTCATTTTTAGAAATAATTTTTAATTCCAAATATTTCATCTCTGCACCAATTTTCGTTCTTTACTTATACGAAAATATTTTACCAAAATAACACCTAAAATTTTAATTTTTAAGCATATTATTATTTTTCTATTATGGTGCACTAATGCCACACACTAATGTTAAATATGAAATTGAAATAATATTTTTCTAATTGTTTAAAATTTAAATATTTTTAACAGCCGCGATAACAAATTCATGGTGTTTAACAAGTGTTTATTTGTGCGAATGTACTAAGCTCTAAATAATGTAAAAATTTCGTCTCCCTAGCTCGTGTCGTAGTACCTAAATATTTACAGTATTTTTTAAATTTTAAGAATTTTTAACAGCCAAACAAATTAAAATTCAAAATTTCTATGGTCTCCACTTCTTTTTTTTACAATTTCTACCTTTTAAAATATTCAACTTCGTAACACATTCCGAAATATATAAACATTAATAATTTGTATAAACAATTGCAAATTTTTAGCGGTCTCATTGTTGAACTTTTTCACAATTTACTTTTTTTCGTATATAATTTTCTACAAAATGTTTACAAAGACTCGTACCCAAGACTTATTGTTTCCATGATAAAATCATTAAAATTCAATGTACAAATGGGGTACCAACAACCCCTAAAATTTAAAAAGTTTGAATTAGTTTCATTTTTGTGGTTGGTTGTGACCAAATCCTATAATCGCGCAAACTCTCAGCACCCTATTCCTCTTTGATTGGTCTACACATTTGAATAACTTTGTCCCATGCTGACTTATGGGAGATATTCCGGGCATCTGGAGTCGAACACATGACACTATAAATAAAAAATGATAATTCCTAATATAAATTGCGCTCATAAAGCAATATTAAAAATTTCATTTTTCTAGGTTATGGGCAAGTGCCCGAAATTAATTTACAAACATAGCGAATTCCTTATCTTATAGGAAAAAACGCGAATTTCGGAATTTCTGATGTCCAACCAAACTTTGGTGAGAGATTTTATTTATTCTAGAAGTTTCTCTATAACCTCTAAAAATGCTGAAAATTTCAACTCTCTAGCTCTTCTAGTTTGGGCTGGACATTGGTATCCTCCTATATATCATATCTATTGCTAGTAAAAGGTGCTTGCATTCTGCAAGCATATCATATCACCTTGAAAATACATTCATTCTTCAGACAGATATTTCATCATTACAAATATTTTTTTAATTCTAAAGATTTTCGATTTTCGTTTTTCCCTAATGTGAAAATAATATGTTAAAATATTCCCCCAACTTTGCAATTTTAAAAATTTTATATTTTCTCCATTATAAGGTACAAATGCTACACATTTCTGCCAAATTTTAAAGTTGTAGCACTTATATAAGTGAAATAATATTTTTATAATTGTTCAAATTTTAAACATTTTTATCGGCCGCCGCGATATATTTATGGAGAAATTCAAATGTTTACTTGTTAAAATGCTTTACTCTGTAAATAACATGAAATAATCCCGTAGTACCTGAACAGTTATCTGTTATTTTTAATTTTAAGAATTTTTAACGGCAACACAAATTAAAATATCAAAATTTCTATAATCCCTATTTCATTTTTTTACAAATCCTACCTAAAAAAATTCAGCTCCGTAGGACATACAAAAATACATAAACCTTGAAAAATTGTTTAAATAATTGCAAATTTTTACCGGCCGTATTGTTGCACTTTTTCTAGATTTTCGTTTTTTCTAGTAGATTTTTCACAATATCCTACCTAGGAAAAAAATTTCGGATCTCCAGCTCAACTGGTAGTGCCTAAACAAGAGCATCTTCTTATGTTATATATATATATATATATATATATATATATATATGTTATATCACCCTCTGTAAAGAACGCCCATCATTATATATAGACGATCCTTACAGAGGAGGAGGAGGATATAACATCATTATATATAGACATTCCTTAGAGAGGAGGAGGAGGCGGATAGAACATACGTCTATATATAATGATAGGAGGATAATAATTTTTAGGCACTTCCACATAAGCTGAAGATGCGAAATTTTTTTCCTGGTAGGCTTTTGTGCATAACCTTACAGAAAAAAACGAAAATTTTGGAAAAGTGCAACATTGCGGCAGCTAAAAATTCGCAATTATTGAAACAAATTTTCAAGGTTTATATATTTCCGAATGTGCTACGGTGCTGAAATTTTTTTAGAGGTAGGATTTATAAAAAAAACGAAATAGGAGTTACACAAATTTCGATATTTTAATTTGTTTGGCAGTAAAAAATTCATAAAATTTAAAAAATTAGTAAAGGTTTAGACACTACGCGACCAGTTAGGGAGATGAAATTTTCAAATTATATAGAGTATAGCCTATATAACCGAATAAATATTTCGTTGTTGCCATGAAATTGTTATTGCGGCCGCTAAAAATTATTAAAATTTAAACAATTAAATAAATGTTATTTCACTTGAAATTGTGCTATAAATTTAAAATTTCGCAGAAATATGTGACATTATTAACCCAATGTGGGAAAAGTAAATTATTTCTAAAACGGCAAAAATTAGTGATTATTTCACTCCATTATTTTTTCATAATGAAAATACGAAAACAGGTCCAGAGTAGAAACCTTCAGTATTAAACAAATATTTCTCATAATGAAATATCTCTCTGAAAAATTAATGTTTTTACCAGGTGAAAAGAAATGCTTGCAGTATCCAAGCACCTTCTACTAGTATACAATGATAACATATAAAATGTATATAGACGTTCCTTACAGAGGAGGAGGATATAATATCATTATATATAGACGTTTCTTAAAGGTGAGTATATAACATACTAGTGGAAGGTGCTTGCATACTGCAAGCAATACATCTCACACTGAAAAAACATTATTTCCATGGGAAATATTTCTTTAATTCAAAAATTTCTCCTCGGGACCGATTTTTCTTTTCTCCCAATAGGACAATAATGGAGTAAAATTATTGCTAATTTTTCTATTTTATTTCATTTGGAAATGCATAAATATTAAAAATATTTTTAAACAATTGCGATTTTTTAAAGTCCGCATTGAAGTACTTTTTCAAGAATTTCGTTTTTTTTAGTCGGTTTTGCAAAAAATCATACTACAGAAAAAATTTCAAATCACCATCCTATCTGGAAGTGCCTAAACATTAGTATGTATATATGTTATCATTATATATAGACGTTCCTTACAGAGGAGGATATAACATACATGTTATATCCTCCTCCTCTGTAAGATACGTCGATATATAGTGATATATAGGACGATAAAAACCTTTACTTATATTTAGACGCTGCCATATGAGCTGAAGATTCGTAATTTTTTTCATAGGTAGGATTTTTATCAAAACCGACTAGAAAAAACGAAAATCTTGAACAAGTGCAACAATGCGGCCGATAAAAATTCGCAATTGTTTAAACAAATTTTCAAGGTTTATGTATTTCCAAATGTGCTACGGAGTTGAAATTTTTTTTGAGGTAGTATTTGTAAAAAAATAAATTAGGGAATATATAAATTTTGATATTTTGATTTGTTTTGATGTTAAAACTTCTTAAACTTAAAAATAATAGATAATGGTTTGGGTACTACGGGATGAGTTAGGAAGCTGAAATTTTCAGGTGATTTACAGAGTACAAATAAACATTATAATCTTTCCATGAATATATTGCGGCGGCCGTTAAGTATTTCACTTCTAGAAGTGCTACAACTTTGAAATATGGCAGAAATGTGTAGCATTAGTACCCCATAATGAGGAAGTTATAAAATTCTTAAAATTTCAAAGTTTGGGGATTGTTTTAATATATTATTTTTACATAACGGAAAAACGAAAATCGCGGCTTAGGGGAAATCTTTAGAATTACAAAATATTTCTCATGATGAAATATCTGTCTGAAAAATGAATGTTTTTTCAATGTGAGATGATATAATTGCAGAATGCAAGCACCTTCTACTAGTATGTTATATACTCCTCCTCCTTCTTTGTATTAAACGCCTATGTATATACGATAATGACTAGTAGAAGGTGCTTGCACACTGCAAGCATTTCATCTCACCTTAAAAAAAGTTCATTTTTCACGGAGATATTTCATCATGAGAAATATTTTATTAATTCATAAGATTTCTTCTCGTGACCGATTTTCATTTTTTCCTTATGGAATAATAATGGAGTAAAACCAATCACTATTTTTTTAAATTTTAGGAATAATATAAGTGTTTAACATTGGGTTGACAATGCCACACATTTCCGTCAAATTTTTATTTTGTAGCACATTTAGTATTGAAATATCATTTATCTAATTGTTTAAAATTAATTAAATTTTAACGACCGCAATAACGATTACATGGCTACACTGAAAAGGTTGTTCGTTTGTATTCACTAATCACTAAAAACCTAAAAGTTTCAGCTCCTATCTTGCCCGGTAATATCTAACCATTTACCTGTTTGTTTAAAGTTTAAGAATTTTTAACAACATAACAAATTAAAAAAACAGAATCTCTACATACTTTTTCGTTTTTTTACAAATCCTATCTCTAAAAAAAATTTCAGCTACGTAGCATATTCGGAAATACATAAAACTTGAAAATTTGTTTTAACAATTGCTAATATTTAGCGGCCGCATTGTTGCACTTTTTCAAGATTTTCGTGTTTTCTAGTCGGTTATGTACAAAATCCTACCTAAGAAAAAAATTTCGAATATCCAGCTCATCTAGAGTTTCCTAAACATTAGTATCCTCCTATATCCTCCTCCTCTGTAAGGGACGTCTATATATAATGACTAGTAGAAGGAGCTTGCATTCTGCAAGCATATCTCTCATCTTGAAAAAAACATTTGTTTTTTCGACGGATATTTGATCATTAATTCTAAGGATTTCACCTCTGGAGCGATTTTCGTTTTTCCTTTATGTAAAAATAATAGATTGAAACAGTCCCCAAACATTGTAATTTTAAGTATTTTATACCTTCTTCAGGGATACTACTGCTACACATTTCTGCCAAATTTTAAAGTTTTAGGACTTCTAGAAATGAAATAATAATTTTCTAATTGTTTAAATTTTAAACATTTTTAACGGCCACCATAATACACTTATGGAGAGATTCAAGTGTTTATTTGTGCAAGCGCACTACTCTGTAAATAACTTATAAACTTCAGCTTCCTAGCTCATCCAGTAGTACCTAAACATTTGCCTATTTTTTTAATTTAAGAATTTTTAACGGCCAAACAAATTAAAATTTCAAAATTTGTATAATCCATATTTCGTTTTTTTACAAATGCTACCTCAAAAAAATTCAGCTCCGTAGCACAGTTAGAAATACATAAACCTTGAAAATTTGTTTAAACAATTGCGAATTTTTTGCGGCAGCATTGTTGCACTTTTTCATGATTTTCGTTTTTTATAGTCGGTTTTGCACAAAATCCTACTTGTGAAACAAATTTTGTATCTCCAGGACATCTGGAAGTGCCTAAACATCAGTATTCTCCTATATTTTCCCTTTCCTCCTCCTCTGTAAGGAACATCTATATCAGCGTTTCCCAACCTTTTTCAAGTCGCGACCCCCTTTTATAATAGCCAAGTAACCTGTGACCCACTGCCACATTTGCATAAAAGGCATTTTAATAGGGCAAAGAAAACACATTAAAAATAAATTTTTCAGAATATAATTCTAACCTAATATTTAATGCGATAGTTGTACTTGCATCTGGGCAACCAACTTCAAAATTCGCGGCTGAGTGCTTGTTAAAGCCAACCTCATGTCATCCTCAACATCCAGCCTGTTTCTTGCTCTTTGTTTTGATTTGAAGAAGCCTTGAAAATCCACTCTCGCAGAGATATGTAGTGGAAAATGGAAGTAAAACTTGAAAAGCAAGCATGGTGACATTTGGACATGACTGATACATAGCACATCATAACTGAGTCAGCAGTTTTTCATCAAACAAATCACGTGCCGAGGAATCGTTCCGCAGATCCAAGAATTCATCCTGTATTTCATCGGGAATGCTGGTTACATTCAGGAAAGCAGAGAATGGGTTTCGTACCAGTGCAGCTTCTTCTCCTGTAAGCTCAGGGAAGTACCACTGAAATTCCTTTTCAAGGTATTCAAGGTGCCCAGTAATCTCCTCTTTCAGATTCTCATCCAGTTCACCTTCAGATTCCTCTACCACACTGCAGAGTTTTTCAAACATGGCAATGTTTCCAAGATTTACTTTCCGACGCCAGTTTTGTAGCTTGGATACAAATGCCTGAAGATTGTCTTGAAATTGGATAATGTGTGTTTTCTTTCCCTGAAATTTCAAGTTCAGCTTATTTAGCTGGTCTAAAATGTCTGCTAAGTAAGCAACTCTTTTCTTCCAAGCTTCATCATTAAAGTAAGCCACAAGGTCATGTTTCCCTTGCACTTCCAGGAACAACTTGATTTCATCTTTCAACTCAAAGACACGATTGACAACATTTACTTTCGACGACCAGCTTACAGCAGTGTAGAAAAGAAAAATCTCGTGATCAGAATTCATGTCTTTATAGAGTTCTTTAAAAAGACGGGTGTTGAGGGCTCCAGATTTGATGTAATTCACTATTTTGATCAGAGAATCAATGACCTCTTGCAGAGGAGCTGGAAGAGTCTTACTGGCAGGAGGATATAGGTGAATCATGCAGTGAATGCCCTTTGCTTGGAGAGCAAGTTCTTTTACTTTTGTAAGAAAGCCCAACCTTGACCCTAGCATAGCTGGTGCTCCATCTGTACAAACCCCACAGACGTTTTTCTACTGTAGTCCTCCAGTTTCAAGAAAGGTATTTATCTTCTTCATAATATCTTCACCTTTAGTAGTAGTTTCAAGTGCACTACAAAACAGGAACTCTTCTTTGATGTCATCTGAATGATTATATTTCACGAAGACAAGCAACGGAGAGCATGAACTCACGTCCGTTGATTCATCAACTTTAAAAGAAAACAATGGAGAAACTTTGATTTCATTCAAAACCTGCTCTTTCACGTCTACGGACATATCTGAAATGTGCCTCTGAATAGTGTTATTGAACAGAGATATTTGTGGCATCTTTATCTCGCTGGCTTCCCCAATAATTAACTTCACCATCTTCAACATGCAGGGTTTGATGAGCGTTTCTCCAATCGTGTAAAGTATTTTTTTGTTTGGCAATTTCCAATGCGACTTCTTATGATACTTGGACTGCTGCTGTGCTCTGTTGCTGAAAACTTCCTGTAGGATCATGTCTCTGACGTCTGAGACCAGTTTCATGGCGTCGATAGAACTCCAAATCCTTTTTAGTATGTTCTGAATGCTTTGTCTCTAAGTGACGTTTGAGTTTAAAAGGTTTCATAAATTCCGCACTGAGATCAACATTGCACAAAACGCATTGTGGCTTCCCTATGCCATTGCTGATCAAGGTGGTAAAGCCAAATTTTAGATAGTCTTCTGAATATTTACGTTTCTTCTCCATGGGTACGGATTTTTGAAAATATAAATAAAAATTATTTCTTTTTCGTGAAAAAAAAATTTCTTTTTGTATTTTTATTATTTATTCGCGTTTCAGGAATTTTATCAGTTGTAATATTTTTTTAAAATAATTGTTTAATAATGTTTAGCGTTAGTCACTTGGCTCACTATTTTATTAAAATAATACACCTATTAATACTAATAATATAACAATAAAAATATAAATAAATAATTACCAAAATAAATTGTTTTCCGCCGGGAAACAATAATTGCGATGCAGAAAGCCGACCGGCCGTTAAAAATTATTAAAGTTTAAACAATTAGATAAATGTTATTTCACTTCAAATTGTGCTATGAATTTAAAATTTGCCAGAAATATGTGGCACTATTAACCCAATGTGTGAAAAGTATAATATTGCTAAAATTACAGAAATTAGTCAATGTTTTACTATATTTTTTTTCTACAATGAAAAATCCAAAACCGGTCCAGAGGAGATATCTAAAGAATTAAAGAAATATATCTTATGATGAAATATTTCTCTACGGAGCGAGATAGAGAGCTGACATTTTTAAATTATTTAAAGATTATTCTATAAAAACGAACAAGCATTTCTATGTGTCCATTGGGGCCGTTTAAAATTATTAAATAAAAACAATTAGATATAAGTCATTTCACTTCTACATGTGCTACAAGTTTTTTCATGGTGAAATGAAATGCTTGCAGTATGCAAGCACCTTCTATTAGTATATTATATCATCCTCCTCTGTAAGAAACGTCTATTTCGAAATTTTTTTCTTAGGTAAGGGTTTGTGCAAAACCGACTAGAAAAAATGATAATCTTCAAAAGTGTAACAATTCAGCCGCTAAAAATTCGCAATTGTTTAAACAAATTTTCAAGGTTTATGTATTTTCAAATTTTCCACGGAGCTGAAATTTTTTTAGAGGTAGGATTTGTAATAAAACGAAATAAGGATTATACAAGTGTTGATATTTTAATTCGTGATAACGTTAAAAATTCTTGAAATTTAAACAAATAGATAACTGTTAGGTACTACGGGATGAGCTAGGAAGCTGAAATGTTCAAGTTTATTTACAGAGTAGTGCATTTGTACAAATGAACATTTTCAAGTTTATTTACAGAGTAGTGCATTTGTACAAATAAACATTTGAATCTTTCCATGAATATATTGCGGCGGCCGTTAAAAATGTTTAAATTTTTTATAATTAGAAAAATATTATTTCACTTCTAGAAGTGCTACAACTTTAAAATTTGGCAGAAATGTTTAGCATTAGTACTCCACAATGGTGAAAGTGTAAAATTCTTAAAATTGAAAGTTTGGGGAATGCTTTAATCTATTATTTTACATAAGGGAAAATAGAAAATCGCTGCGGAGGTAAAATCTTTAGAATTAAAAAAGTATTTGTAATGAGAAATATCTCTCTGTAAAGTGAATGTTTTTTCAAGGTGAAATGATATGCTTGCAGAATTCAAGCACCTTCTACTAGTATGTTATATCCTCTTCCGTATGGAACGTCTATATATAATGATATAAAGACTTCTTACAGAGGAGGAGCATATACAGGCATACGAAGCCTCTGGCAACGAAGCTCCTTTTTTACGAAGTCAGCACTTTACTCCGCAATCTGCCCCGAAATGTATTTAAAATACTTTGATGCAAGAGAAAACAAAGCTATTTGTTACTACAAACTATGAGTGATCTTCTTGGAGCTTAAAGTTATGAATCTTATGCAGGATGATAAAACAACATATTTTTAACAAAATACAAACATTATCTAAAAAACGAAAACGGAGAAAAAATTGTATTTTAATGTAATTTTTAATGCTGTTTCGGGAGGTAAAAGCATGGAAGCTACTTAGAGGCTATCTTTGGTGAGAGAGTTTTTCGGGAATGATAGAGAAAACCGCATTTGAGCTTCTACTGCACGGACATGGTGAGACGCATCATACATCGCCCCCAACAAAGGACCCACCACGGACACTCTTCCCTAGTCCAAACCCGAGGAAGTTAAACTAGTGGTCATCAGTTCCGCAGTGACCGATAAAGTAGCGCCATACAAGGGCCCCACTTAGTAAACCAAGAGTAGCAAGCTGTAGAGCAGTGCACAGGAAGCCGCCCGGTCCAAGGAAGGCCCCAACTTCTCGCGCACAGTGGCGATGATTTGTGGGGAGTTGAGGATATCTCCTCTACGTCCGGCGAACACCACGTCAATCTCTCAGAGAAGTTGGTCAAGGTGTGCATCCCATCACACCAAAATGGGGACTAGGGGATGCAGCACCCTGATGCAATGGAACGCCCGACTTGTCAAGGAGAATAAGGAATATTTCCGGGAGTTCCTGAAAGAACGTTGTGAAAGATACACACCTCTGCCAGTCGGACACCTGGAAGATCCCTGGCTGGGCGATTTATCACTCAGAGTGGGCCCGCCAGTACGCAACGGGACGGGGGCACGGTGGCTCTGCACTGCTCGTCCATCATTCTGTGGAACATCGTCCCTGCCTGGTGCGAACTTACAGATCGATGAAAGCTCATTAGGCCGACATCAGGATGCGTTAGGAATGTTTCAGGTTCTCCTCGGTGTATTATCCGCCGAGGAGGACGTGGGATCCATATGAGGAAATGGATGTATTCAGGGATGGACGCAACTCGACTGTCATCTGGGAATTGAAAGCAAAGCACGCCAGCTGGCATTCCAGATTTCCCAATCCGATGTGTGTGTGGCTGCAAGACTTGGCTGATGTGGAGGGGCTCAAGGTTCTTGCCCTGACTGAGCCCACATATCTGTGTTCCAGGTATGTGCTCATGTTGCTGTCATCAGCAACATCAGGTCAACTTGTAATCCTTCTGCGATTTATCCTCCGACCATAATCCGACCCTGGTACTTCTGGGGAACTTGCCATTGCGAGTACCATCCTCGCAGCGTTTGGACCTGGCTCGCGCCGACTAGCAGCACTTCCGTGAATTCATCACGGAAAGGATGCCAGTCAACACAACACCTCCTAGGACGTTCGTATGGTCGACCTTCTCTCTTCCAGCGTCCATCTGGCCATGGACGCCGCAATTACGATGGTGGACGTGGATGGGGCATACGTATTGCCCAGCCCCGAGTCGTCAAAGAGACGATCACGCTGTTTAAAAGCGTCACCGTACGTAAGACCTCAGGCTCCAGTTGGACTCCCTCAACTGGACGGTCCTAGGTATGTTGAAAGTCGTGCGCTCGGACGCATGGGAACTTCATCTTTCCACGCTTTTCCTGAAGAACCAGTCCATCTAGAAGAACTGCAGGAAGTTTTACGGCAACCAGCGGTGGGACCTCCTAATCGTTCAGGGGGACTCCTTGGCGATGTATCCGGAGGAGAAAGCCGGGCTTATGACTGAATAACTGGAGGGAGTCTTTCCCCTAAACCCGGACAAAGCCGAGTCGGATAAGGTCGAGGATGCCATCGTACATGTGCTCGGAATATTGGACAACATACCCTTGCTAAATGCGGAACTCCCTCATTTCGCGGCAAGCGATATTATTGCAGTGATCAGCCATCTAGACTTGAGGAGAGCTCCCGAGGATGACGACATCCCTAATGCCGTCCTGCGTCAAATTCTCGTTGCTGCAGCAGAAATCATGATCGCCGTTTAGATCCTTTTGCGATAAGATTCCATATTTTTCTCTAAAGACCATGTGTCTTCCGAAGAAACCAGAGATGGAGGTTGGTCCAAGACAGATCCGGCCAATCTCCCTCCTGGCTGTGTTTGAGGAGATCTCTGACAGTCTGATCCAGAAGCCGCTGCAAGTCATTCTCGGTGTGAAGAATCTTCTCCAGGAAGAGCAGTTCGGCTTCGGTGAGGGTCACTCTACTACACAGAAACTGGGTAGTGTGACCCACTTCATCAATGACGCCTTCAACAGAGACCACGTGGTCGCAGGGTCCTTCTTCGACATTTCGAAGGCCTTTGACTTCATGTGGCATCCTGTTCAACGCCTATTACCAGCTTGATTTGTGCAGCATGTTCCGGGTGTTTTGCCTCAGGATTGGATAGAGACTGTGGCGAATCAGCACCGGTATCCCGCAGGGGTACGTGTTGGGGCCAGCATTCTTTAACATCTTTACTCAAGAACACTTTCGGGGGTCTGGGTGGAACAAAACGCTTGTCCTGTCCGCGGACGGGCAAGCGCTCCTGTCGCGATCTACTAAAAATTACGTGGTAATGGAGGCCTTGCAATGCGCCGTCAAAGATTTGGTCTCCTGGTGTTGTTGATAGAGGTGAATCCCACGAAAACCAGGGCCGTCGTCTTCCATCCCGGAAGAGAAGCGCCGCCTGGATCCGACCTGTCGGTGATGAGGGAGGTCATCACCTGGAAGTTCATCTACCTGGGAGTTGTTGCTGGACCGGAGGCTTCTCTGTGAGCCACAGGTTGAGTTTCCGCCGCATTGGCGCCTGGGCACTGACGAGACTCCTTCCGATACTGTGCCCGGCTGTCTTGTCGGCCGTCATCAAGAGACGTCTCTACCTGGGCTGTGTATAGCCCATCATTGCATACGCAGCTCAGGTCTGGTCTTGGGTGCCCAAGACCACCCTCTGAAGGCTGAAAATAGTGGAAAACAATGCACTCCGGCTGACACTTGGCGGAGGCAGATACGACCACGCCAACCGGATGCATTAAGACGGAAATGTGGTAGCCCTAAACACCCTTCTGCCTAAGATGTCCAAGAAATTCTATTGCAAGGGAGCAACATCTAAGCACGCAAAAGTGCAGAAGCTAGGCGACATCAAAGTTAGGTCGTATGGCCGATACAAGCGACTCATCGCCAACCTTGATTCGTAAGATACCCTCCCTAAAAACAAGTGTCTCTGCATGGAGGGAGTGGTCGACCGCACTTAGGGGCGCAGAAAATAGACATAGTTCCGTATTAGCAGCAATACTGGTCTTGCGCCGAGGCCGACCACGCTTGGTTGGAAAGCTTATATTGAGCTGGTTCGCAGAGTCGGTTATCGATGTTGGTGCCCTAAAGTGCGTTTAGCAAGTGGTCGCCAATTCCAAATTATGGCTCGGAAAAGGGGCGTTACTAAGTAGTGAGGGGCAGACCCTACTGAGCCTGCAGATTTGATGAGTGCGATACCGCCTGTGGGGCATAACAACGCGCCTTGCAAGTTGTCCCTAAGGTCTTGGTTCCGGTATTGCGACAGATTCCTGCGTCGACTGCTTGCAGTGACTTCTGCAACCATCACACTGTCTCTAGCATGTGAAAATGAGGCACACTGGTTCCACTGAAGCGTTCCTCGCACACAGCCGCTGACGTCATCTGCAATGACTGCTGTTTTAAGAAGTCAGCCAGCAGCCGTTGTTGCGACCGTTGTGCATCAGCTCTCAGAATGATATGGAGGCTCGAATGATTTCCCTCTCAACATTGTTCGATCCAGCAGTCGCTGAATTCCGCCGCTGCCTTCGTTGAATCACGCTCACTGACTGCGAAGGTCGCAGCAGTTACTGCACGTGGCTGAAGCTTTCCTCTGTAGCACTAGCGGAACCAAGCCTTACTTCCAGTTTATCGCCCGGAAAAGTGCCGTTTAGTAATAACTCCGAAGAGCCCAGGAAGAAGCAAGAGAGGATTTGGCCCTTTATGAATATAATACCCTCAGGGTAATCTCCTGTCGTCTGCCTCTCGTTGTTACAGCCTCCGCTGCTGCAGCTGCCACCGCAGATACTGCCGCAACCGCTGCTGCCGCCGCCGGTGCTGTCACCGCCGCCGCTGCTCTCGCCTCCGCCGCTTATGTTGTCACAACCTCTGCTGCCGCCCCTGCTATCGCCCCCACTGCAGTTGCCACCGCTGCAGTCGCCACCGCTGCTGATGTTATCGCCACCCCTACTGCCGCCCCTGCTGCCACCGCCGCTGCTGCCGCCACCACTGCAGCCGCAGTCGCTGCTGTTGCCGCCGATGCTCTCACCGCCGCCGCTGCTCTCGCCTCCGCCGCTGCGGCCGCTGTCGCCGCTTATGATGTTGCAACCTCTACTGCCGCCCATGCTATCGCCCCCTCTGCTGTCGCCACCGCAGCTTTCGCCGCCTCAGCTGTCGCCGCCTCAGCTGTGGCCGCCTCAGCTGTCGCCGCCTCAGCTGTCGCCGCCTCAGCTGTCGCCGCCTCAGCTGTCGCCGCCTCAGCTGTCGCCGCCACAGCTGTCGCCGCCTCAGCTGTCGCCGCCTCAGCTGTCGCCGCCTCAGCTGTCGCCGCCTCAGCTGTCGCCGCCACAGCTGTCGCCGCCTCAGCTGTCGCCGCCTCAGCTGTCGCCGCCGCTACTCCCGCAGTCACAGCTTGACGATTAAACCCGTCCCTAATGATGTCACAGACTCTCAAAGCTGGTGGATCGTCGCATGCTAGGAGCGGAACGGAACTGCTCCTTCCGCAGTATGTTATGCTCAGCAACGTTACTGATGAGGAAAGGGTGAATAATCCTCTCTGCAAGCCTGGCAAGGCCATTCAGCAGCGAGATGGGCTAGAAGTTGACCTGGTTGTTGGCCGGCTGCCTCGGTTTCGGGACGCAAATTATGCGAGCCTTTTTCCAAACTCGAGGCCTTCCTCGGGCGAAGTTTCCGGAGACCACAGTCATCTGCTTTGAGAATCGTGGGAGCGCCGTCTGAGTTCTCCTGAGTGTCATTCTTCAAAAGAACAGGAAGATCTTGGCCAGGGTTGTGTCAAAAGACCGTCTGGTGGTAGCCGGCCATAAGCTCAGCCTTTTCCATGGACATTGAACTTTTTGAATAATTTAAGACCTTATTTAATTGTTAATTTTTTTATTTAAATTATATTTTGTGTTTATGTGCTCAAATCATTGGTGGTACAATTTTCCGATTTTGACCTGTGTAAAATAAGAATTTTGACTGTTATTCTGACATTTTTAGTTGTTTTTGCCAATTTATTTTAAACAATTTTGAGCAATCAAACAATACAATTTTGTTATAAATATTTGATAAATATTTCTCATTCTTGTTCTCTTATTTTTTAATCAATAGCCCAATGAGCAATATTGAGATGATATTTTCCTAATATGGCCTAACAGTAAGGTTTTTCAAAAACGCTAACCAGTAATTACATGTTGAAGATTTGTAGTTGTTACACTTTTTTCTGTTTACTTAAATAAACTCTCTAAAAGAACATGTTAGTTTAACTTTCAACATTTGGGAAAGATGCTTAAAAAATTATAAATCTTAGACATGCCATATTGAGTCGAGTCACCTTATTTTTAAAAAATTTCGGATAGAAGACTGCATTTGCCACAAAACTGTCCGCGAGGTCACATAATTACGACTTTAATTTCGGATATTTTCTTGAAAAGGGTACAGAGCCGCAGATTGTACGTTAATTCTTTCTAATATTAATCTAAAAAAAATAAAATCCTGCCCGTCGAAAAGTCGATTTATACGTGTTTTTTATGGGAAATGGAAATATCGAACCCAGGACTTTTCTCGAGACTGTTTCGTAATCACCTTAGAAGATATGATCACATCCAACCAAATTGTGTTGGCCCCGCTTGTTTCTAGGAAGGGCATCATGAGAATCTAGGCTGCGAATGGGTCACTTGTAGCGATGCCACCAACTAGCCTTGATGACGCCTAGCTTGCGCACTTCTTTGTGGGCCGATGTTGCTGCCTTGCAGTAGAATTCCCTGGACATCCTCCTGCCGAAATGTCCAGGGGTCCCATATTTCCGTCGAATTGCATCCGGCTGACGTGGTAGTACTTACCAAGTCCGAGTATCAGCCGGAGTGCATTATTTTGAACAAATTACAGCCTGTTGAGGGTGGTCTTGGGCACCCCAGACCAAACCGGAGCTGCGTAAGTCAACATGGGCATAACGCAACTCAGGTAGAGGCGTCTCTTGGTGTCGGCCGACAATGACATCCGAGCGTGGAATCGGCCGGATTCTTGATAACGCAATCACCTTAAAATATGTAAATCGAGTATTTCTTCCAAATTTCAAACGAGTATTTCGTTCCTTTATTAATAAAATCCCATTTATCACCGTGACGGACGTCGACAAATTATTAATATGACGAGAGAAAATTGCGGCCAAAGGCCACTTATGGGGATTTTTTGCAGAGCGTGCAACCTGGATGATTTGTTAATTTTCATTATCGTTGTATTCTTCATCGCAACCAAGGTATTGTTTAAACTTCGAAACAGCGTCGAAATTTCGTGAATAGTCCGATAATTTGTTTATTATTGTGATATTTTTCCTGTAAAGAAAGATTTGGTGCTTTCCCGGCGTATTTTATGGGTGAAGCTTTCTCGGGTGGCGAGCCGGGTCGTATCGACGATCTCTGCCGACGTTTCTACGACTAACTCGGTCGTCATCATCAGGGAACCTGAGTGACGTGAATGTATTTTGGGGGGTTTATATACCTGCCGGTGTTTCAGGTGCCTTCACCTGATTGGCTGGACTGATTCGGATAATGGGCGTCACGCTCTTTGGCCAAGGACGAGCTGACCGGCTTCCAAGCATACATACAAGCGAAACATACATTGGGCAAACGGGACGCACCATCGAGACCCGTATCAAAGAACATACTCGGTGCATAAGATTTCTCTGTCCGGACAAATCCGAGCACAGCTTCACCCAGGGACACCGCATCAATTTCACAGACACCAAATTAATTTCGAGAACCCACGGTTTTGGGATCGCATAATCAAGGAAGCTGTCGAGATTCGCTTACACAACAGCACCATCAACAGAGACAATTTCTGAATATGATCCAATACACTGTTAAGTGTACTGGCGGGTACCATCACCGGCTTAGCTATAAATGGTAATCGATGTATTAAAAACGCGCTTAGTTATCGGTTGGCCACTATGATATGGCAACTAAAGCTGTCCCTCATTCCAAGCGAGGTGAAACTTTTGGGCTGACTCCTGGACCCATCGTCAATCGGGAGGAGCCAGCCCCACAGCGTCCCTCTGCAAGCGCTCTGCGTAAGCAGAGGCGCAGTGCGAATAAGGAGCAGGAGAAGCTAGCGGCGTCCAAAGTGGTCGCCGTAGTGGAGATTGCGGCCTCTGGCAAATGCCCCGCCGGCGTCCTTCCCCCTAAAGCCATGCCAAGGAAAATGGAAGCCACTCGGGTCTGCAAGCACCGAGGTTGCCCCGTCCCAGGCTGGAAAGAGTAGCACGCCACAGAGCAGTGCACCAGAGACCGTTCGGTCCGAAGGGGACCCCGATTTATGGCGCACGGTGGCCATGATCTTTGGGGCGTTTAGGACATATATCTCCTCGACGTCCGGTCAACTTCTCTCTCTTCTGGAGGAGTTGGTCAAGGAGCGCATCCCATTCTCCAATAATGGCGATTAGGGGATGCAGCATCCTGACAAAATGGAACGCCTGTGGTGTTAAGGAGAAGACTGAAGAGCTACGGGCGTTTCATCAGGAGAAAAACGCCATCGTCGCCGCGGTCAACGAAACGCACCTGCGCCCGTCGGACGCCTGGAAGGTTCCTGGTTGGGCGATCTATCGTGCGGACAGGCCCGGCAAGCCGGCCATGGGCCGGGCGCGTGGTGGCTCTGCTCTGTTGATCCATCGATCTGTGGAACATCGTCCCTGTCTGGCGCGATCCTACAGATCGATGGAGGCCGTCTCCGTCGACGTCCGGACTTTTGCCGGATGGATCAGGGTATCCTTGGCGTACTACCCGCCGGAGAGGGCGTGGGATCCGGACGAGATTATGGAACTCGTCAGGAACGGCTGCCTCTCCATAGTCCTTGGCGACCTAAATGCCAAGCACGCCAGCTGGCATTCTAGGGTCGGCAATCCGAGAAGTTCGCCGTTAAAGGACTTGGCGGACGAGGAGGGGCTCATGGTGCTTGCACCCACTGAGCCAACGTTCCTTCCGTCCGGGGATGTCCTAGACGTTGCTGTCGTCAACAACGTTCGGGCATCCATGAGCATGCACTCCGTGTATGATATGTCTTCCGAACACAATCCGACTCTGCTACTCCTCGGGAACTCGCCGGTGCGAGTCCCACCGTCGCAGCATATGGACCTTGCTCGTGCCGACTGGCAGCACTTTCGCCAGTCGAGCCTTCACCGCCTAGAACGAGCGAGGAAGTTCCTCTTTTTGAGTTCTCCACTAATTTCCTTTCTTTGACTTTTTCGCAGCTACGCTAGTTGCGCTTGAATTATAATTTTTCATCAAAATAAATAGGAAAAACAATCAATATGATTGCAGGGTATCTTTATGCGTAATTAATAAACTAAATATTTTCTTACTTATGAATTTTTTTATTTCCCGGTTTAAAAAAAATAATTTTCTTCTAAAACGCAGATCTGTACAGGGGCGGATTTCCCATTAGGCAGAAATATGCTGATGGACGTTTGAGTTCTAGTAATGCCGTAATTATTGTTCATCTACATCTACAGGATACCCTGCAAACCACCTTATTGGTGGATGGAAGAGTATATTCATGCACTAAAGAGCATTGATATTTAGTTTCTGTTAATTGCCTGCGAGAAATTCTAGGTTTTGCAAATGACATATATTTAAGTAAGTATGGCTTAATACTTCATTACTTACGGAAAACACGAAAGTTGGGATATTTTAATAGGGGCGCGTGATTTTTAAATCCGGACCTGCATATCCAACAATATGTAATGTAGAAAAACATACACGAAGAAATACTTTATATTGCAATAAGATAAAGACTAAATTACATTTTTATACTTATCAAATTAAATTCATCTTTGTTCAAAGATACAGAAAAATAATCGAGGTTTTCTGATAAGCTTCATGGAATAACGTGTTCCTAACGGGCAAACGTACTCATATTTACAGTGCTGAACTCAGCCTAATTCCCTATATTAGCGATAGGTTACCCGGCGTTGCCCGGGACCCTGAGCACTGTAAAAATGACCTAATTAAAATAATATTAATTTATTTTATTGCGCTTAAGACAGTTATTTTTTTAAACACCTGTAATGTTGATAATTATAGAGGTTCAGGATATACTACGTTTCTCGTGCTAAATAAAATCAAATCAAGATGTGCGTAAGTTTTTCCTGTTGTAATGTCCAAGGAACACTCTTATTTATGTGAATACGAACCAGCCAACCAAATTCTTAAATCACACAAATCTATATATATATATATATATATATATATATATATATATATATATATATATATATTAGTGTGGTCCTTATTTTAAGTTTTGGAAAACTGGAATGGGCACGTTTTGAATCTTTTCCATTATGAAAAAAAAATTGTTGTTAAAATTAGGTTAGTTTTGAATAATATTTTGGGGTCGCTACCAAGATCTTAACCCGCCGTTGGTCGCGCCGTGAGATTTTCTCTCACACAAGATTTAGTTTCAAAATTTTGTTTACTTTGTAACGCGCGAGCACTCCACCACTCTCTATACCTTCTGTCATTTTGCTATTCTCTCAACTCGTCCACATGGCATTTCTGCCGGTGGCGTTTGAGTCGCGGTAGAGAGTGGTCTTTGCACGTGTGTCTCAAGGCGTGAGATTTTTTCTCATCGCGCGACTAACGGTGTTACGATATTTATCTGGGAGTGTTTTTGGAAAAAAAGGAACCTATACCTGCAATTATCGAATATGTTAAAAGAGGTAAGTGCTTACATAGTTATTATTAATTTATTTATCATTTTGCTTTCTAAATAATTAATTTTTGACATTTTTGTAGTTCAGCCGACAAGTGTTTCTAGCATTTCTTTTATTTCTGTAGATGTCATCACGAGAAATACAACTGTTGATTGCGAGCTGGCTTGATGAAGAAGATGAAGTTGAGGAAGAGCTTAATCAGGATGAGGACCTGTAGCGCCTGGCGGATACCTCAGAAGAAGATGGTCCCCGTGAGCTTTCGGATCATAACAGTGACACCGAACAATGAGGCGAGGAAGATTCTGAAGCAGATGAGTCTGACATTAGACACTCAACCTATCAAGGAGATTACATTATGGGTAAAGACATGACTACCAAATGGTTTCTTCATCTTCCAAGTCCAAACTCACGCACACGTGCACAAAACATCGTCATCCATCTGCCAGGCGTAAAAAACGTAGCCAAGTATGCCAAATCTCCTCTCGAGTGTTTTGAGCTCTTTATAACCTATGAAATGACCGAAGTAATAGTGCTTTGTACTGATAACTGTCTTGACTTCATGAGAGCTAAGTATAGTAGACAGCGTGATTGCGAGGCCACTGATTTTATCGAAATTAGACCTCTCTTAGGTCTGCTTAGGTACCTTGCTGGACTTTATAAGTTGCACCATACTAACGTTGAAGAGTTGTGGAGTGCAGACGGGACTGCTCCTAATATTTTCAGATCGACAACGTCGCAAAGAAGGTTCTTTCTATTGCTTAGGGCATTACGTTTCGATCTTTATCAGGATCGTGCTGAGAGAACACGTTTGGACAACATGGCTCCAATAAGAATAATATTTGATAATTTCGTGCGTCACTGCCAAGAAAATTTCCAGGTAGGAGAGTATATCACCATTGACAAAATTCTGGATGCATTCAGAGGAAGGTGCAAATTTCGTCAATACATGTATGGATTAAAAATTTACGCTTCTGTTGATTCACGAACTTTTTACACTTCAAACCTTGAAGTTTACGCTGGAGATCAGCCCGAAGGACCCTTCAAAACTAACAACTCAGCAAGGGATGTTGTCATGCGCTTAGCTGGACCTATTCTGGGCACTAGAAGAAACATTACAGTAGACAACTACTTCATGTCTGTTCCTCTGGCTGATGATCTAGTCAATAATCACAGAACAACGATTGTTGGCACTCTGAACAAGCGAAAGCGGGAAATTCCTCCAAGTCTTCTTCATACAAGGGGAAGAACAGTAACCAGCAGCAAGTATGGATTCGGAGCGAAGGTTACTATTGTATCTTACATGCCAAATAAGAATAAAAACGTTTTGATGCTGTCCAAATTGCACAATGACAGTAAGATTGATGAAGATTCAGGGCAGACACGAAAACCGGAAGTCATCTGTTTTTATAATTTGACAAAAGGGGGGGTAGATGTTGTTGACCAGATGAAGTCCTTGTATTCTGTGGCAAAAGTGAGTTTTAGATGGTCCCTGACATTATTTTTTTCAATCTTAAACATAGGTGGCATTGTTAGTCAAATAATATACAAGGCAAATGCAAATGTTCTCCTCAAGCGCCGTAACTACCTAAAGGATTTGGCCTTGATCCTCATGAAACCTGAATTGACCAGGCAAGCAACTGTTGCCACATTAACAAGTGCCCTACGAGGAAGCATGAGCCGTGTACCTGGTGCTGATAATCCCACTACTTCCAAGGATGTACCACCAGAACTATGTGCAAAGTGTCCAAGGAGGAAAAATAGAAAAGTAAAAAACGATGTTATTCCTGCTCGATTCATATTTGCCCAGAGCATACCGAACATTCTTGTGATGATTGCCATAAAAGACTGATAAGTGAGAAATAATTTTAAATTAAAAATATTTTTCTGAGAGTATTCTTTTTCAATTTATGCCAAATTAAGGAAAATACACCAATTTTTGTTAATTTTTTATTCTCATGACGATAAATTTAAAAAAAACTTTATATGATGGTTGATTAATAAAAATTGTCTGAAAATGAAAAGATTTAGTCTTTTATTTATCTAAATATTACCTGAAAATCGGCATTAACTGTTCCGTTAGGAATCGAGAAGCATAAACGAATGTGTGAGAGAAAATCTCACGCGCGACCAACGGCGTTGCAAAAATTGGCGCGACCAACGGCGAGTTAAAAATCGCAATATATCATAATGCTAAACATAGGTGCCCTCATTTTTAAATTAGTTTAAATTTTAAACTTATTTGAATTGAATTGTGAATTGTAGATACTTAGTATTAAAAATTGTGATGCAGCTCCCATTCGTCAATGTTACGCAATACTGCAATAGATATAACCTTTCAGATGTACCCCTCAGAAATCCTGCGCAAGTCCACTCGCAGGAGCACTCTTTGTGTTATGTAATAGTCCATATCATGTCTTTTGGAACAATATAGAACTGTCCAGAACGTTATAGAACCTTCATAAACAATCTGCAACTTTCTAGAACCTTGTGGAACAATTTGGAACTTTCCGGAACGTTTTAGAACCTTTTGTAATGATGTAGAACCTTTCAGTACGTTCTAGAACCTTATGGAACAATCTATGGCCTAAAATATATAAGCAGCCTACGTAGTGCAGTGAGTTGAGTTGTCATCAGGTAGCCAAAGAGTGCAGTTCAGCCAAGGGTTTTCTCCCATAAAGTTGTTGTGTAGGGACTCAAGTGAACCTGACTCGTAGGAGATTACAATACAGTGCACTCCCAGTTTGTAAGTTTTGTACTGCGTTCTGCTGAACACCAAAAAATAAACTAATGACAACAGAAGTAAGTCAGCTAATTTTTTCACTTTACTTTCAGGTTTACTTTTATGAAGAAATGGCTACTGTTAGTCCAACTACCCGTAAAATGACGATTGTTTGGCTAATTGGACTACAATCACGTGAAATACCTGAAAATAAGCTACTTTCGAAGCGAGAGGTAATGGCTTATTTTTTCATATGCATCTGACTGGAAAGAAAACTGTTCGAGAAAGTTCGACTGTAGCTGCCAAAGCTGACATTGGGATTTAGGATATAGCACGGATCCCTACTCGGCTTCGAAAACACGTAATTGCAGCTGTTGAACAAATCTTCCATGACTGGCAGAAGCCGGAGAAAAACGAAAAAAAAAACGGAAGAAAAGATCCAAAACACTGTTTGAAAAAGAAACTGCTTTCAATAACAGCCTCGATGAGCTTTTTTATATTGCACATGTAGAGGAGCATGATCAAAATAGAAGAAGATCGAGAGTTTCTTCTGGCTCAGAGGGATAAAGGGCGGCGAGGAAAGATGGCTGTAGTTAACAAGGCTCTAGAACAGCAAGAAGCTAGAAGAAGGGAGCGAGCCAAGAAAAATCAACACCGCCTTGAGAAGAGTAGAAAAAAAGAGAAAACTAACCTGTAACCTTGTGCTCCTCATCCTCCAGCAGTGATTCTGAGGAGGTGAAACGGGATAGTCATCAGAGTAGTGAACCTGCTGAACTGGAACACGCATCTCTTAGAGAGCCTTCTCGAAAAAAGCAAGGAAGCAATTTATTACACCAGGCTTGGCAGCTGTACTGGATAGTACAAAGGTGAGTGACAGAAAAGCCACTGCGTTGCTTTATGCTGCTGGAGAAAATCTGGGGCAAAACATGTCCAAATTTGCAGTAAATCGTTCCTCAATTCGTGAAAGTCGCATTCAGCAAAGGGAAGCAACAGCTAAACAAATAATCTCTCAATTTAATCCAACAGTTCCGCTAGTTGTGCATTGGGAGGTCAAGCTGCTGCCAGATCTTACTGGAAAGGAAGTAGTTGATCGTACTACTATTTTAGTCACAGGTGATGGAGTAGAGCAACGGCTCGGTGTTCCAAAAATTCCGGCTGGAACTGGATTGGAAATGGGCAAGGCTGTTGTTGAAACTTTGAAACTGTGGAATCTAGCAGAGAAAGTGAAAGTAATGTTTTGACACTACTGCGTCAAATACTGGAAGAAAAATGGAGCATATCTTTGGATTGAACAGAAATTAGACAAGAACCTTCTCTATATTCCCTGCAGGCACCACATATTGGTGATGGTACTGGAAGCTGTCTTCTCTGTCATCGTAAGTCCATCAGCGAGCCCAGAAATACTAATCTTCAAGCGATTTCAAGCTCATTGGGTGTCACTGGATAAGTCTGAATACAGAACTGCACTTGATGATGAGTTCACTGCCAGTGCTGTTGCCGATATTAAAGACGGAATAATCACTTTTGCTACTGACCAACTGAATCAGCAGCAACCTCGCGATGATTACAGAGAACTCCTGGAAATCTCGATCACCTTTCTTGGAAGTGAACCTTCTCGTGGAATTAGATTTCTTGCTCCTGGTGCAATGCATAAGGCTCGTTGGATGGCCAAAGCCATTTATCCTATCAAACTGTGGATGTTTAAAGGACAGATTCCATTGAAGATATAAGAGGAAGCTGGGATAAGGGGCAGAAATTTTGTTGTTAGATTCTATTTGAAGGCGTGGTTTCAAGCTGCACTTCCAACTGCTGCGCCTTAAAATGACCTGACGTTGTTGTACAAGGCTACAAACTCAATAGTTGCCAACGCTGCTCTGAAGAAGCTTGCTCGTCATCTGTGGTACCTCAGCAAAGAGCTGGTTGCCCTTGCTTTCTTTGATAAAAAGTATCAATAGAAACAAAAGCCAAATTGATTCAAGCTCACTAAAATGATGGTAATGAGGACCACTCAAAGAGAGTGACTGTCGATCTGGATAGCATCTTGGAGAAAAATTTGGACTATTTTGTGTCAGCCAACATTTTGAGGTTTTTCGACATACTTGGTCTTGACTTGAAATTCACAGAATTGGATCCCGAACTTTGGGCTTCTGATGGGCACTACATTGCCACAGAAAAGTGCATCAGGTCCATCAATTGCATTAACGATACGGCAGAACTCGGAGTTGCCCTGATCGAGGAATACAATCGATTACACACCCAGGGTGAACAGCAAAAGCAATTTCTTCTGCAGGTTGACAGCGATCATCGGAGGAGATATCCAGACTTTGCAAAGGGAACACTTGCCACAAACAATTAATATACCACTATGTCAGTATTGTTATGTTCATCATGTAACATTGTAGCATGTAAATTACCAACTCTAAATTTTATATGTTTTGTACTGTATTGCATTTTGTTTAAAATAAAGAAAACTTAATGTTTCAAAATTTGGTAGCAACCTCTAAATTTCATCTAAAATTTACCAAATTTTGGAAATATTATTTTTTTAATATTGGAACAAGATAGGCTGGTGCCCCTATTCAAAATAAAACGTTCGTTCCCCCCCCATTATAAGGACCACCCTAATATATATATATATATATATATATATATATATATATATATATATATATATATATATATATATATATATATTCGATTTTAGTCCTTGAAACTAAATACGAATTAATACAACAGTGAAACACGAAAACTCTTTTGCAGCTGTGCTTAAAGGAAAGTATATGGGCGTCATCATAAATTACGATAATGTCATGTTTCTATAAACAGTGTTACAACAATGCAAACATTCTTTTATTATTATAAATTTAATTTGTGTTTTTCTTTTGCTAATAAATTACAGTCGGAAAATTATTCCTTCGAATGTCAATTGTTATAAAATACAAGTCGAACACAATAAATAATTCATTATGACATCATTGATTCCCCTTAATAGCATAAATTAGACGCGATCGTAACATTTCGTGTCTGTTCCATTGAAAAACATTAAGCTCGCAACCATGACAATTCAAATTTTCCATTGCTGAAAACCGTAAAATATTCCCTTTTTTCCAAGACAAAATTTAATAATTATGCTAATTCAATATGTATTCGAATTTCGCTTTCAAAAATAAGAAAGCTTATTTTTTTACACAGAACTGTTTAAGTCCCGAGTTCATATCTCAATTTTAAATAATTTTAAAATGCAATTTTATAAAGCCCAGCACCAATTGAACTTATTTTCCCAAGCTTTTCTTATGAGGGAAATATGGGGTAAAACCAACCCCTTAAATGAAAAAGTAAAACAAATACGCCTGAGGTGGACACCCTCTAGTTTCCTAAGTACGCATGCCTAGTTTCAGCTTTCTAGGTCTATTGATTTGGGAGGTACAGCGTTAACACACAAACAAACACATTTACTTTTATTTATATGATGATTATCGTCATGCCTAATGAATACAGTACAAAAGTGCATTTCGTCTTCCAAATGGGTCTGATGGATCTCAAGGAATAATGTATAACTTCATAAGACCAAGCTGTCTGTTAGGCTCTATTTGCAGTGGGTGGAAAAATAAGAATGTTATAATGACAAAAAATGCTTAGGCCGGCGTCCCGGGCTCCCAGATTCTTCGGAGCCCCCAGACCCTACCTGGCTGCGCCCGTGGAGGGTCCGCCTGAGATAAACACTTACGGGTAAAACTGTGAAGAAAACAGAAAGTATGGATGCGACCTCGGTGTACGGGGAAAAGCTTAAGCGTACGGTTAAAACTAGGAAAAACCTAGAGTGTGGAGCGCCCTTTTGCCTTTGCCTTATTCGGTGTTGAAAGGCGAAGATTTCGAAAAAGACATATAGTAGAGCAAAAGGAAAAACCTCAAACATTCCTCGAGCTCACGATCATCCGAGTGAATGAAGCCTGTACGCATATAGGCGCAGCGAGGGCGAGAAGTTCTATGCATCGTGCGCGATGACAATACCGGATCGGAGGATGCAGAGTTGGTCGCAGAGAACGATTTAGACCCTCAGCGGAAGAACTACCCTGTAAAGAATCCAAGCTCGAATATAGAGTACCCGGGTACTCGGAATTCGGAAGCTTTTTCGAGTATTCGACTACCCGGTTTATTTGACCGAGTATCGAGTTGCATATTCTCTATTGAGAATTCTGTTTACGCTCTCGGAAGCGAGGATAATCTTGAGCTCTGTAAACATATTTTGCAAAAAAACAACTGACGTCAATTCCTACTCAATAACTGGAGCAGGGGCGCGCCCAAGGGGGGGGGGCTGACGGGCTTTAGCCCCCCCCCCCAAAAATCGACATACTCATGCTAGGGCTTTAGTGTTAACCAGAATGTCTGTACTATTTGTAAGTAAATCTGCTGGTTTTTCGTAATATTTCTAATAATATTCTCGAGAAATTCTTCACAATGTCGATCATTAAGGAAATGTATTCATCGGTAATTTTTCAGCCTTTTTCCTATGCAGCTTGCCGAAGTAAGACTTCTTTTCAAATTTTTTGCATCCATTATAGTCGTTCCCTACACCAACGGAAGAGTGACAGGAAGGCACCCTGCACTGAAGAAAGTGGTCATTTCAGCCTTCTTTTGTCCTCCATGTGAAGGGTAAAGCCAAGTTTCCCTGGATCCCTAATTGCTTCCAGATGGAGAGAACACATGCGAACGACGCAAAGAGGAAATTCGAGGAAAGGTTTTTCTAAGAACGTTAAAGCACATCTAGAGAAAGGAACGCATTTTTGAGCGGCAGTTTCACATTGTCTCTCCTCAAAGCAACTGCATTAGTGAGTTTGTCTGTTTTTTGTATTCTGAGTGCAAGATAATTCGTTAGAAATCATAAAAGTTGACAATAAGTTACCATTATAATAAAATCTCAAGTTACCGGTTATGCTCACAATATCCTGTTGCTTCCGGATAGTTTTCTTTTTTGAGGAGTGAAATCTTAATTTCGGAACGTTTTTTACCATAAGTTTCTAGTGATTCATCTTATTATCCTGAGTTTCCTGAAGTTTCAACGGCGACGAATTTACAGCATTTGGTAAGTAATGTTAATTATTTCACAAAATGGAATGTTTCATATTTTTATGTTACTAGTGAATAGAAGTATGTTTCGTGTTAAGAATGGAAAGCCAACCTATTTATGTATTCTCCTTGTTAATCAACGGTTTTAATGTAATCATATATGTAATTATTTTAATTGAATTTGGACTCTTGGAAATCGTATACAGTTTGCCTGCTGTACATAAGAACTATGTTAAAACTGGTTTTTAAATAAATGCGTTTAATTTTACCCATAACAGAAATGGAAGAAAAACGAAAAAATGTGTGCAATTTGTTACACTTTTTTTGAAAAAAACCGAAGACCGAGACTGGCTCTGAAGAGGTGGAAGACAAGTCTTGCGGTACTAGCAATAACGGACAAAGTGCAAAAAATAGCTAAATACATCTCAATGAAATAGAGGCAGCCTCTTCTATTTCCTTTAATATTGATCAAAATGATATAGCTCTTTTAAAAAGTAAACCATTGTCTGGCGATGACAAGTTAGATATTCTAAGAATCCTTTGGAAACCTAAAGCAGACTATCATTTTCCTTCCTGCATCTTTAAAAATCAAAAAAGAAGTTTTCAAAACTCATGGCTGGTAAAATATCAGTGGTTATGTTATTCTAAATCTGAAAATAGTGCCTATTGTAAGTTCTGTACATTTTTTGCGCCAGTGGATGTCGGTAAGTCTAAGGCACAGGCTGTTGGATACTTAGTTTCAAATGGTTTTTCTGACTGGAAACACGCAATTGAAGCATTTAATGGACACGAAAAAACTGCTTATCATACCAGTTCTGTGTTGAATTTTCAAAGATTGCAGGACCTTCGTGATCAGAAAGTTACATCTATTGATAAGCAAATAGATAAGACTAAGGCACAAAAAGTTCAACTAAATAGGAAAAGATTAGAACCTATCATTAAAACATTAATTATTTGTGGAAAACAGAGAATACCTCTTAGAGCCCATGGAGATTATGGTCAGTTTTGTGTTGAAAATGAGCCTGAAGAAAATGAGGGTAACTTTCGGGGAATATTGCGTTCCAGAATTGATACTGGCGACAAAAATTTAAGAGAACATCTAGAAAACTGTGGTAAAAATGCAACGTTTCTCAGCTGGAACATTCAAAATCAAATTCTGGTAGCATGCAACGACATAATACTGAGAGAAATTGTTGCGAAGGTAAATGCTGCAAAAATTTTCTCAATTCTTGCAGACGAAACCTGTGATATATCGACTACTGAGCAACTTTCATTGTGTGCGAGATACATAGATGAGGATAAAGAAGGGAGTTTGTCAATACGAGAAGATTTTTTACAGTTTGTTCCAGTATCAGATACTTCTGGTCATGAACTATCAAGTACGTTAATTGAATTGGTTAAAAGTGTAGGAATCGATTTAAAATTCTTACGAGGTCAGGGCTATGATGGTGCTGCGTCAATGAGTGGGAAATTCAATGGAGTTAAAACACATAAGGAAATTGTACCCCCTTGCGCTATATGTTCACTGCGCATCACATAGTTTAATTTAGCAATTGAAAATGCTGTGAAAGTGCAAAAAGTAAAGAATTGCTTGGGTATAGTAGAACGAATTTTTAAGTTTTTCAATACTCCTAAAAGAGGTGAAGTATTAACGAGAAAAATTAATGAACATTGCCCTGAATCAAATAAGAAAAAACTACGACAACTAACTAATACAAGATGGGTTGAACGGCATGAATCCATAATGGTAATGATTGAACTCTTTGTCGCGATTTATTTTGCTCTTGATGAAATAAGTTCCTGGCAGAACCAACAAGATTCATCCGGTGCCCAAATACTATTTAACTCTATTTGTGAGTTTGGGTTTCTTATTTCAGTATATAGAGTATAGGCATTTTTTCCTATACATTAGCGTTGTGCAGATTACAGCAAAAAGTTGATAGTGACCTTCACACGGCACTTAATCATGTGCGTGATGTTGTAGAACAAATAGAAGGTATGCGAACTAATTCAGAAAATGAATTTAGGGCTATATTTCAAAAAGCTTCTCAAAAACCACCATCGATTGGTATTGAAGTAAAGAGGTTAATAAGCTGCAAACGCCGTCAGAGTGAAGATGTTCCATATAAAACTACGGAGTAATATTACCGAAGGTTTATATTCATTCCCTTCGAAGATCACATGCTTAGCCAGCTAAATGAAAGATTTTCTAAACATCAGGGCGTACTACTTCAATTTAACAGTATACTTCCTAAAGGAGAACTTAAAAAGCAATCTGAAATCGAGAAATTTTTGAGGCTTGTTGAATTATACAATAGCTATATTCTCTCAATAAATGAGTTTGTCTTAAAGGCAGAATTTATAATGTGGTACAAACGTTTTGATAAGTTGGTATCTACAATAGCCCCACCGAAGAATGCTATAGATGCATTGAATCAGTGTGATAGATTAATTTATCCAAATATTTTCATATTGCTAAAAATATTTGCCACACTTCCTATTACTACGTGCACCAGTGAAAGATCATTTTCGACTTTACGAAGGTTGAAGACATATTTGAGGAACGCCATGTCTCAAGACCGTTTAAATGGCTTAGCGCTTTAATATATACACCGAGACATTAAAATTAATCCTCAAGATGTTTTAAACGAATTACAGAAATCAAAGAGAAAAATTGACATTTTAATCTAGAATGAAATATGTATTGAATGATGTAATTAATAATTAAAAATAGTTTGTATTTTTTGTCGAATTTATACCAAGCTTTTCATTATTGTTAACCATGTCAAAATTTTCATTTTTTTCTTTTGTCCTTAAGTTTGTGGATACTTAAAACTGCAAATCTCAATCGCATTTCTTTTCTTTAAATACTCCCTATTCTCTATCCGAGAATCGCTACGTTTTTATCTCAAATTAAAACGTAAAGTATTAGATATGTTCGGTGGGATAGATTTTTTTATGGTTGAGCCCCCCCCCCCCCCCCCCCCAAGAGAAAATCCTGGATGCGCCCCTGAACGGGAGAGATATGGAATCCTTGAAGCTGGGGAATTCCCTCTATGACAGGGATATCCAACTTTTGTGGATTAGGCTCAAAATTTTAGGATGGAACCAAAGCCATCTAAAAGAGCGGGTGAAACGGGCGGTCACACGGGGTACCGAAGAATCCCCGTAAGGGCATACATTTTCTCGAACGACGAGTGACACGTGTGCGTGGGTCATAAAAGGAAGCGTGGATGCCAAAGGCAAATGCCACAAGCGGTCTTCCTGCCGTCTAACCAGGCAGTCCCTGGTGGCACATCCAAGGGAGAATGGGGGCGGCCGACTAGGCCAACGTACTATGATGCTGGAAAGAAGGCGCTAGGGACGGGAAATGCATCTCCATTTCCGGAAACGGAGGACTTTGAAACAAAGAGGAGAACGGGCAAAGTCTATGGGTGATTTAAGGAGTAGAAGTCCTTTCCAGAAGTAAAGGTCCTTAAGTATGCTGGAAGGAGGGGTAAACACGAAAAAGGTGTGACACTTGGAAACAAATTAGTTGCAACATAATGGTGCAGTTCAGAATTGTGTTGCCCACATGGAATGTCACATAAAATACATAGTAGATGCTCTACACTCCACACCATATGAACAGCTGGTGTTTAACTGCTAGCACTATCTTGACCAAGGCCCCACCATTCCCTTGCAAGAGATCGAGTGGTGCTAAGCTCATTTAAAGTCTCTCGCAGTATTGTGAAATAAACAATGTAAAAGTGCTCGTATATATAGTGTACTTATATGATTTTGTGTATTATTCGTGTTGTAAATTGCATAATTAGCTACTGGTAGCTGATTTTGGCAGATATTTACTTCCTCTTGACATTTTCTGCTATCTATATCATCCATCTCCCAGTAGTTACATCAACTATAATAGAAGAACTGTCTCACAGTAGGAAAGTGTGGGTGAGTTTCTCAAATTTTGTAGTTTTTGCTGTTTAGTGGTTCGTTTATCATCTTAGAAAACAACTATTGATTTTATAGCAATGATTTGAATTGAAAATATCTATTTACTCATGCATTGTCACAGTACTTGTCTTGACTTTCATTGAAAAACTTTAGACA
Source organism: Tanypteryx hageni (assembly GCA_028673005.1). Classification (NCBI taxonomy): domain Eukaryota; kingdom Metazoa; phylum Arthropoda; class Insecta; order Odonata; family Petaluridae; genus Tanypteryx; species Tanypteryx hageni. Next base: position 14,492,295 of record CM054120.1, on the reverse strand, counting down.
TTTTATGTTCTAGTTTTATTAGCAAATGACATTGCCCGAAGGTGTGTAATTACATTGTGCTAAGCTAGTATTTTAATAATTATACGTAATGAAGTAATTATACTGAGTTCAAATCGCAATCGAGAATTTTTATCTCGTACACGTACATGAGATTAGACAAATGCGAAAAAATACATTGTTTAAGTGTTTTATAGTCCAAGTCTAGATGCGACAAATATTTTTTCTTGCAAATCACAAATATACTGCACCCATTCATGCTGTACAAACGAAGGAATCAACTAGTCTTGGAATCGATCAGCCAAAGAAATAAAAAATAGGTTGGGGGCGAACTCTTCTAGCGTCGTAGCTTTTTAACAATTAAAATAATTCAATAATTCAATTGACTCGTATAAATCTTTTTTCTGTGATTTTACAATTTTTCAATTAAAGTTAGTTGAAATAAATTTTAATTTAATCTATAAATTCATAATGTCAATTATCATTCGTTTTAATTCATTATAAATTTTAGGTTAAAGGAAGATAATACCCCAAAATGTGTTCGAACAAGTCACCAGTATGGGAACCTTTTACAAAGAAGGGAAAAACAGAGACAAGATGCAATATATGTTAAGTCACTATCCAACGTCAAGGATCCAATACTACTGGGATGATCAACCACTTAAAAATCCACATTTCCCTGCTAAAGAAAAAAATGGAAGAAACGAATGATGATGCTACTACATCTTCTAAAAAGCAAAAACAGGAAGGAATATTGCATTTTGTGAGAAGGGAAACCTTAAATAAAATATTAGCGAAATGTGCTGCAAAGGACGGATTTAGCATTACAGGAATAACGTTATCTGAAGCCATTAGAGGTTTTGTAATAAGTCGCAATTACAACATGCCTAAAAGCGAAACAACGGTGATGAAACACATTATAAAATTCTATGGCGAAAAAAAGGAAGTAATGAAAGCAGCTTTATCGCAACAACGAACATCTGAAAAGAGATTCAGTCTCACCGTCGACGAATGGAGTAAAGTAAATGTCAGAAGATATATGAATGTTACAGCCCACTCAGCAGAAATGTCACCATTCGTTCTTCGACTGATTCCTATTGAAGGTTTTTGTGATTTTAAAGCCACCATAGCTCTAGTCAAAGGAAGACTTAATGAGTTTCGATATGGATTCTGATGTCGTCGCATCAACTCAAGACGGAGCTGCATTAATTGTCAGATATGGAAGGAATATTCCGGCATTGTCTCAGTAATGCTACAACCATGGAATCCACCTTGGTGTACTTGATGTGTTTTATAAGAAAACAGTCCAGCCTCTCACTGAAGACGAAGAAGAGAATGATGAAGATAAAGACTTCCATGATGATGATGATTACGCTTATCAGGATGAGGAGGATATCAGTAATACCGTAATTGATACGTTTCTTGTTGATGGCAATTTGAATTTTGAACTGGAGAGCATCAATGAAATTCCACAAATCCGTAGAGACATTGGTATAGTTCTGGCGGAGACCCTAAAAATTATTAAATTTTTCAAAATATCTGCTGTAAGAAACAGTGTTCTTGAAATGCATGTGCTAGCACAAGAAGGCAAGAAACTACGATTGTTACTTGATTGAAAGACTCGATGGAACTCCGTTATTCCTATGGTAAATCGTTTCTTAAAATTGAATAACTGCATAAACAAGGCTTTGATAGAGATCAGCCAGCAAAAATTTAAAGACAAATATAACTGTTTTTTAATAATATATCGGAAGTTCTGCAACCTGTCGAGCTTTCTGTCAAAGAGTCAAGCAAAGAGGACTGCAATTTACTGAAAGCTGAAGGAGTTTACATCTTTCTTTTGAATAAATTACAACAAGCAGTTACGGATCTCGCTACTGAAATGATGGATGCCTTTAAAAAAAGAATTGATGAAAGACGAAACAAAGATATTTTGTCGTTGTTGCATTTTTTGCAAAGTGGCAATTATCCTAACTCCAACTTTAACGATTATTTTACATATTCTTAAAAAAATGTAATCAAATCATTGGTAAAAGATACATTTGATAGGTTGTTTGGTGAAAATGAACATGAAAATGAGCAAGAAGAACCAGCTATGAAAAATGAAGGTTCTGCCAGCTCTGTCTACGGTGAGATGCAGAAAAAAATACAATCTATTATGGCTATTCCTAAAGAAACTTCAACAAAATCAGCAATGGACAAGGAACTAAAATTTATTGAAGGAAATCAAGGCAAAAGAGGATAGATATTGCACAGAAAAATTGTTCCAAGCTTGGATAACAATTCAACCTACTTCAACAGCTAGCGAGAGTGTTCTCAGTAGCTTCAATCTTCATTACTAAGATCCGAAACAATTTTAAAATGTATACCTTAAATGTACTTGTATTTCTAAAATATTATTTCATGAATAAAATATAAATTACTTTTTAATTATATATTTTTAATTACGCTGTATACCCGGGTATTTCATAAAAGAATTACTCGATTACCCGGGTAGTTCAAAATCCGAGTATTTTGGATTCTCTACTACCCTGACGCTAACGGGGCGATCGGATCGGCTCGTCCACTATCCGCGATTGAGTCGCTGGAGGATTGGCTCAAGAACTCTTGAACGAGTGATTAATTTTAAGATTATCTGTGATGCATACGTTTAAGCTTCAGGCTCAAGAACTCTTCGACTGATTCATTTTAAGATTCTTCGTGATGTAAACGTTTAAACTTCAATTTTGATGTTTACTCTGAGACGTTTAAATAATATAGCTTTGCTCATCCTATCGCATTGTGCTTGTTTCTGTTTTGTCTTAGTTTAGTTTATGAAGGAAGAATTTAAATTACTCTTGACCACCAAAGAAGACATTATACAAATAATCACTAATGAAACTGTCGTTTTATAACTATTTAAGCGTTTATTAACCGATTAAAAGAGTTGCAAAATGTTTCTGTTTCAGTTAAAATTATGTAATCGAACATCACGAAAATAAAAAACAAGTTGAGTCTTTCAAGGTAATGTACTTATTCAGCACTTATACCTAATTGAACTGATCCGTAATCGTACTGTAAAACGCTTTTGACAAGCCTAAATGCGCTTTTTTATTTTTTTTGGAAAAAGGTGCCGGTTTGATATGTATGAAAGTCCCGATAATTACGTAAGACGGGGGAGAGGTTCATATCTTGCTGATCCTTACAAAGGGGGGGGGGGGGTAAAAACAATCGAAAATGGCCCTTCGTAATTTAAGGACGGCCTCTTAGCTTAGTAACGCTCATTTATATTTTCTTAATTGTTGAAGCATCGTGGCTATATCCAATATCAAAAGGCTACGGTTCGGGTTTATTTCTGTTCTCTGCAGTCTTTAAAATATTCTCGCAGTTCGTTAAAGTAATTATTATCATTTAACTTATTTGGAATATTCAGAAATAATATAGATATGGAAAAAATCATGTGATGGCTACATCAGATTTTTTTATGAAAAGAAATATATTGGTTTAAGTTACAGTGGAACATGTCTTCGGTACTCAATCTATGTCTATTTAAGAAAACAAATACGTGGCGTGAAAAATATGTTCTCACATTAGGACTTCTTCTAAATTTCGCGATTCTGTAAGTCGTTCCAAAAAATCTTTTTGTTTAAAAAATGGTTTGGCACTACGGCAATTTTGAAACGAGGGACCTTTTTAGGGAAATTAGAGTCCCTCATTTTCAACAATATTTTTGGTTGCGTAAGATGGTCAAAAAGAAATGTCAGACTACTTAAATTGTAAAATAACATCACCTGAGTGTTATTTATAATTTGGCCGTCATAATATTAGTATGTTAAATGATTCAATATCGACATTAGAAAAAAATGGCTTTACTTTACTCCATTCCACCCTGAGTTGACAGTATTGCGCTTATGGAGCGCGCACTTGCCAAATTTCCCGAGAATTAGATCTAGTGCATATCACTTTAAACTTCCTGCTTGATATAGATTCTATGCTGATTCTGATGATTTCACAAATGCTGAATTTATATATTTTCGAACTTATACCTACAACAAAATAGAATTTGTAAAATATGCTTACTCGAAAACAAAAACAGTTAGTTGATTGTAATAGCTAACTTGGAAAAAATCATGCAATGCCGATGCAATTGAAACACTTCAATTTTTCAACATTGTTACTATATTAACACTATATATATATATATATATATATATATATATATATATATATATATATATATATATATATATATATATATATATATATATATATATATATATATATATATAATGTACCTATGTCATATTCCGACACGGGCTTAATTCCGACACTCGGGTCTATTGCTAAAAGTACTGATATTGATGGATAGGGTACAGCAGTTACCAGACAGGCATCCGTCAGCGAGGAAACACAGCAAGTTTCATACTGATAGAATTAACGCTGGCTGTATTAGAGCACGTGTTGTGTTTTAGTGCGTCAGGCGTCGGTCTTGAGGTAAGTGCTATTTTTACAAAAAGTCTGTATCAAACTTTTAGAAAGGGATACATACTGTATATGATTTAAAAGCTTATTTATTGTTCTATAGTACAGCATAAGTAGTTTTGAGAATTAATTAAAATTAAGTGAGCATTAGAGAAATGGATGACAAAGATCATGGGGTTCCTAATTCCGACAGGTGTCGGATTAAGGAGCATAGATGCTTTTATTTTACATTTAAGTGGCCCGTGGCAATACCGGAGATCTGTTGAATTATGTGTACATTATGGGCACAGTAACTGTGGTTTTTGAGAGTTTCTATGATTAACCATAACCTTATATAACCTTAATAATTATAATTAGCACGTAAATTCATAGAAATAAGCGTTGTAAATCGCGCATGCTCTCTTTTTATCAGAAAATGAGTAATAAAAGAGCAAAAATTCCGGAGAATGTGATGACGCTAGCTTTTGCGGTGGTGAAGGATGGTGTGCCTCTTGTTGCTTGCGGTAGTGCGCTCGGTCAAGCCATTCCACCAATGATCCTTTTCAAAGGAAAGAGGTTCCAACCTGAGTGGGGTGATGATATGCCACCTGGCACTGCAATCGAAATGACTGAGAAAGGATCAATGACCTGTCAAACTTTTGTGAAATGAATAGCTCACTTCGCAAAATTCAAAACGCCCGGTAAAACATTACTTATCTTCAATGGGGCAAAATATCATTTTGATGACAATATTGTTCACGCAGCGGCCGACAATGGTATCATACTGTTTTGCTTGCCAAGCAATTGCACGCATGAACTTCAGCCGATGGATAAGTCAGTTTTCGGTCCTTTTGAGACATACTGGGATCCTGAAGTGCTAAATTACTGGAATAACCATGGAGAAAGAATAATTACAAAGGCGAGATTTGGCAGAATTTTTTTCACACGCATGGTTGAAGTCTATGACGCCAGCAAAATTCTTGTCTGGTTTCATAGCGACAGGGATCTACCCTTTTAACGAGGACATCATTCCTGATTCTGCATATGATCCTTCAGATCTAACTTTCCTCCAGCTGCCTGAAAAAGAAGGGAATGCGGCAGGATCTGATGAGGACAGCCACAGTGAAACTCCTGAGTCTTTAGTCGTTGGCTCCACGAATGACGATACACCTCGAGACAATCCAAACACACAAGCAAGCTTCACTAAAATACTGTCTATGCCAAAGCTGAAAGAAAGGAAAGGTAAGCCAAGACGTCCAGCAATTAACGCAAGAGACGAAAGAATCACCAGGTGCTTATTCAAGACTGAATTGGCAAAAAATATTCACCAAAAGGCTGCACAAAAATGCTGTACAAAAAAAGCAAGTGCCTCAAAACAAGGTGAGCAAGGAAGATGTGAATTAGGTATACTAAAAAAAATTATGATGGAATAACGCCCGAAAAATAATTACTTATTAAATTTTATTTTACAATAGATGACCCTTTTAACAGGACCGGCATAAGGAAGAAATCCTGCACTGGAGACACAGACCAGCCTGGGACTAGTGGAATGCCCTCAAATAAAAAACAAAGTTGGTTTTGCATCATTTGCAGAGAGGACAGGGTGGCCGATATGAGGCTGTGCAGTAATTGAAAACAGTATGAGCACGAAGAATGTGCTGATATAGATGCCAAATTTCGCAGAAATTTTGTTTGTCCTGACTGCGACGACAAGTAAAATGATTTGAAGGATTGTATTTGTAGAAAAACTTTATTTTGACCAAATTCTTATCATTAATATTTTCCTTAAATAAATAATCTTGTTTCATTTCAATTTTGTACTCATTTGTTTGCTTTTTAAACTCTTGTCCTTATGCGTGACACACTGTCGGAATTAAGAGCCCAGCGGTGTCGGAATTCAGACCTTGGGGTCCTAATTCCGACATTTTTACAACTTCCATTCCGCTTGCTATTACTCTGGCAAAAATGTAGATATTATCAAAATAATTATTTTAGTTGTAGCTCATAAAACAGACAAACGTTCAACAAATTTTCAGCTTCCTATAATTAACAACCTTCTTTATTTAAATCGTCAAATCTTAGAGTGTCGGAATATGGCTTACTTAGCTTATATATATATATATATATATATATATATATATATATATATATATATATATAACAACTTATGGAAAAGGAAAGGTAAAATAGATATATGGATGTCAACAAGGTGTTGGGATGAGGAAACCCAGTGAGCACTCACCAATCAGACGACTTCAGGTTGGCGAGGCCCCGAAACATCACAAACGTAGAAGCTTTCGGAACTACTCCTTCTTCAGCTACAGAGAGAGAACTCCTCATTTCCTCATCCCAACACCTTGTTGACACCCATATATATATATATATATATATGGTGTGTTGCATAAAGTCACAGGAAAAAAGTCACAATGCTGATATACTATTCAAATTTCTAAATTTCGACGCTGCTTTGAAATTTAAACAATACATTAGTTGCGATGAATAATACGACGGTAAAGAAAATTAACAGATTATCGGCCTATTCACGAAATTTCGACGCTGTTTTGAAGTTTAAACAATATCTTGGTTGCGATGAATATTACGACAATAACGAAAATTAACAAATTATCCAGGTTGCGCGCTTTGCAAGACATCCCCGTAAGTGGCCTTTTGCAGCAATTTTCTCTCGTCTTATTAATAATTTGTCACGGTGATAAAAGGGATTTACTCTATAATGGAAAGAGATACTCGTTCGAAATTTGGAAAAAATACTCGATTTACATATTTTAAGGTTATGAAGAAAAAAAGTCTCGAGAAATTTCCCATGTTCGATATTTCCATTTTCAAAAAAATAACATGTAAAAATCGACTTTTCGACGTGCAGGATTTTATTTTATTTGAAAATAAAATTAGGAGGAATTAACATATAATCTCAAGATCTGAATTATTTTGAAGAAAAAATTATGTAAATTATATCATATCCGAAATTAAAGTCGTAATTATGTGACCTTGCGGTCTGTTTTGTGACAAATGTAGTCCTCTATCCGAACATGTTTTTAAATTTATAGCTTACAGATCATATAAGAGCTAGGGAGATAAATCTATGTTTTTTCATTGTTGCTTTATGAATGCCATTCAACGAGATATGATTATAAATATATTAAAATATTTATCTAAACTGGAAGATATAAGCACGTACCGACTTTACCGTAGTAGTAGTGGAAAAGAAAGTTTCAGCGCCATTTTGAATTTGACGTCGTAGCAAAAGACGATAGAAAAGCAGTGGCACCACCTCTCGGAGAATGTTGGAAATTAAAAAAAGACGATCGTAATACGCAATGTTAGGTTGGTATCTTAGATGGCGGCGGATTCGAATCGAATTAAACTTTTTGGGTTGGTTATTTGGATGGCGGAGGATTTGAGTACGTTAAAATGAAACGAAATATTGAGCATGTTGATCAAGTTCCAAATAAAATACAGTTATTATCACGATATAAATACCCACAACACAAATAACAATCTTTTTTCAAAGGAGGCGGTCCATCGATATGAATTTCTCCTTTATTGTAGTGTTGCAGGCATGGTTGATATTGTTCCCTCTGACACCGATCTCCTAATTTTTGTAATTCGGGAAATGTGGCGGTTATCTGATGGATGTCACGTCGATGATACAATTCAATTTAATCAAAAGGTATAAATTTCAGATCCTCCAGTTTCATCCTCTTCCAACCACGTCCATGATATATCCGAATAGCGGACCCAACTTTACGTATAATTGCGAGTTATTTTATGTTCATAACTGAAAATTAATTATCTTCAAACCAATGATTGCTTACATTTATAATATTATAATAATTTAAAATATAAATTTAATCACCTTTGGAGAGCGGTCTGATGCGTAGAATATCAGGATGCGTCTTTCATCTAGCTTTATGCACGCGTCCGTCCTCTGCCGTGTCTCAAATCCGAATGAAACCATCTAAGTGCAAGGTTGCAAAAATGCTGAGACTGCACGTCCGCGAGACTCTGCGTAGCGATCTTGAGTCAGCGAACCGGACGTGATCAGCTGCATAATTACAAAATGCCGAGTTCGTGCAAACACCGGATGTGATCTGGAGAGTGGAAGTTAACGTGAACACTTTCCCAACTTGCGATATATTTGAATCGAGTTAAAATTTTGTGGTCGGCGGTGATTTTAAATACGCCCAAATGAAACAAATATTTTGGTCCTAACTCGTCTTACTTACATGATTTAACAAGTGGTAACTTTTCGAAGGTCGAATGGAAGGATGAGATGAAATAAAAATAGATTTAAAAATCAATATTCCTTTATTTCCATTTAAAAACGTCTTAATGTAATTCATTTCTTTTTATCAATGGACAAGTTATCACAAATCGATCATGTTCCTATTTAGGATCATCTCCTTTTTCTCACTCGTACACATTTTCACCGCATTTACTACAAATAAATCCAACAGAAGCCATTTTATATGCATCGAAAATAAATGGATTTTTAGGAAAGCAATTGAATGATATAAGACTATCAGATTCATTTTTAGGTCAACATTTTGTCGAACCAGTTCTTAATTTTGCGACAATTATCCACAGCACACATTAAATTTCCATCATTTCTATGATTACACAGCATACATCTTTCACCCGATCAGGGTGAAATCTGACGGCAGGCAAAAACGAGTAAATCGATGACTTTATGTCCTATTATATTGGATAAGTATTTACATTTTTCTAAACCTTTTACGAAAAAAAGATGATAACCTAATGCATATTTCAACAGCATATTTTCGAAATTTTCATGGGTGATGTCACCTTCTTCTACCTCCATTATGTGATAGTATTTGGTAAGCCACAAAGTTCAAGAGTTCAAGCGGTTCTACGCTTGTGGTGGTTTGGAGCTCTGTGACTCGGAGTGACCCTCAGCATCGCTCGTAGTGCGTTGCTTTGCACTACGGCAATCATCTTAATGTGGGTTTTCGCAGCACCCGACCAGATGGGTGAGGCGTAAGGCAGGATGGGCAGTACGCAGGCCCTGTATAGTCTGATCTTGGTCTCCAGGGTCACCTCCCTGGAGACCAGAATAGGGCTGAGTCTGCGTACTGCACCGGTTCCGACCCCTCTCATGCCGGAAACGTTCTGGCCCCAGTTCAGTTCTCTATCCAGGGTAAATCCGAGATATTTAGACTCGGAGGATCATGTTATGACTTGTCTCTGCAGGGTGAGCGTAGCTACCAGCTGCCGTCTGGGCAATGCCCGAAACAATACGGCGAGAGTCTTACTGGCGTTTTCTGCAATGCGCCACTTGCAGTAACAGGCGTAAATTTTATACAGGGCCCTCTGCTAATAGATCACCGCCTGCTCCTTGCAGGGATCCCCGCGTCAGCGGCGTAGAGGCCGACGATGACGCAGTGTCCGTGCTCCCTGAGGAAGTCGTAGGTAAATATGTTGAACAGTACTGGGCCTAGGACCGAACCCTGGGAAACACCCGCTGCAATCGAGTGAAGCCCCGATCGCTCCCCTGCCCACCACACCCAGAAATTTCTCTCCCCCTAGTAGGAGCGCAGGAGTCGGATGAGGGGTGGTGGCAACCCAACCTAGTACATCTTGGCAAGTAGCGCCGCATGTCAGACACTCTCAACAAAGATGCCGCTGTACGTTTCCAGAGGTTAAAGCCGTCGGCAATGAAGTCGACGACCATAGAAAGCTGATGGGTGGTAGAGTGCTGCTGGCGGAAGCCGAACTACTCCAGGGATTACAATGTTGGCAGCCAAGTACCTCTGCAGGGTTGAGAGAATGAGTCTTTCAAATATCTTCCCGAAGTCATTGAGGAGTGAAATCGGGCCGGTAATTTTTGGCGACAATCGCGGCCCTATTAGCCTTAGGGATACCAATGATTTTCGCCCTCTTCGACTCACCTGGGGAGAGCCCGATTTTCTGGCAGTCATTGAATTGTGCCGCGAGGTACTCGACAGCAGCGATGGGCTTGATGACAATTCCGCTAACGTCGTCCTCAACTGAAGGGCGGCGCGTGGATAGTTACCTCATCATGGCAACGATCTCTCGAATGCCGATTCGAGGGATAGTCTCCTGATCTGACTCGGTGCCTCCTGTGGATATATCATCCAAGGAAGACTCAACAGATCCTTCGGTGACAACCGGGTCATTAGTGGAGGGGTTCGGCTGGAAGGTGCTGCTGAAATGCCTCGCAAACTCTTTCGCCTTCTCTCTGGAGGAACAGGCAAATCCCCACGTGGTCTGGAGAGGGGAGGTCTCCCCGTATAGTTGCACGCAACCCTCTGCATACCCGCTAGATAGAGTTGTCTGCGAAGGACATCTCAGCCAGGAGTTCCTCACAGGCGTCTGTTTTGATCTCCCAGATCGCTGTGCGGACACTTCTGTTGACGCCGTCAAGGAGGCTACGAAAGTCCGGTGTTCGCTGGCGTTGCCATCTTCTCCGGACGCAGTTTTGGTAGGTTATCAGCCTCCTGACCGGCTCCGGGGGCCGGCGGGAGATCAACATGGGAGTGCACTTCGAGGGGATGTTCCCCTCCATTGCAGTTTAGGACGCCAGCAACACAGGCTGCCATGATATCAGCTTGCTCTTTGGTAGTCAGCTCATCAGGATTGTCTGGGAGGGCCAAGGCGATTGAGTGGCGAAAGGCTATCCAGTTTGCTTTGGAAAATCTTTTCGACAAAGCGGTGGGAGCCTCACCGGAAGGTTGTCGTAATACAAGATGTACGGCAGGTGGTCTGACGACAGCTCGTACTGGGTGTGCAGATTCATAGACGCCTGGGCATTGCAGGTAATGACTATGTCCAGGACGTCAGGAACTGGGACGTGTGTGGGAGCCGTAGGCCACAAGATACACAGCCCTACCTCCCGAGCGAGCTGGTTGAGTTTACGCTCCCTCCAGTTAGATATTCTGAAGTTCCAAGCACTGTGCTTGGCCTTGGAATTGAAATCGCCAAGCACGGCCGTGGGAACTCCGTTGGAGGAGAATAGGGCATAAATATCGTCTTCCTCCAGCGGGCGACCACCACCTGCAGAGTCCCTCTCGTCATACGTTTGTCAGCGGCCACTGTCTCAAGTTGTAACATTTCGGGGAGTAAGTATTCATGCTACTCGAGTGCCAAGTGGACGAGAAGCGTGACGCCCCCTCCTGCGCCGGTCGCTATGTCCTTCCTCAACACATCCCAGCCCCGTATATTGAAGGTGGAATCAGGGGAGAGTTTGGTCTCACATATGGCAGCAACCGAGACTCCATGGTCGTGAAGTAGTGGGATGAGCTCGTCGACAGGCTTGCGAATGCAGTTAGCGTTCCATCCCACCACTGAGAAGCAACCTCTTTTATGGCGTGGCTCCATTGCTGAATTTTGCGACTGCTATTTCCTCCAGCAGTGCCAGAAGGAGTAATCCCTGGCGGCTGATGATGTGCTTCTTAAACACCCGAGTAATGGACACGATGGTGCTCCAGAGCTCATTGTCCTGCGAGCCCGGAGGTGCGGGCTGCTCTGTCGAGATTGCGACGTGTGGACTGCCGCTGGGTGCAGGTTGTGGTCTTTCAGCCGCCAGAGACGCTGGTGCCTAAGGTGATCGTTCAAGCAGTGTTACCTAGGGAGGAACCTCCTGGGGTATGACCAGTTGTAACTACGGGTCAGGTGGAGTAGTGGTTTGGGTAGCTCTGGCCGCGGCTGCAGCAAAGTTTTTGCCGGGGTCCTCTTTAGCAGAGCGCCTTGCTGTCACCGTCGGGGCGACGGTCATCCCCTTGCTGACCTTGCGCTGCAGAGCATCGTTGCGCTCATTTGGCGCCAGCGCTTTATCTAAGGCTTCCATATAGGCAGGATATTACCTCTAGATGGATGGGTGATCGCCACCGTAGTTGTAGCAATTCCTGGGTGCCATGGATGGATTGGAGTAGGCGCGGGACCGGTGATTCCTGGCGAATTTGTAACACCGGGCCAGCAAATTACACCCAAGGGAGGAGTGCCCGAATCTCTGGCAGTTATAGCAGGTCTGTGGCGATACTCCTCCCTTGAAGTACTCCAAATGCACCGTACAAATCGCTAATTTTCCGGCGTGCATTCGCGCTTTATATATAACATTCAGCGCCGGAAAATCTATAGAAGATATTGATGTGCAATCTTAATAAAAAAATAGCTTAAATTAGTAACTATTTCATTCAGCAAGTGTACCCATCTAAACCAATTAGGTGAAAAGATTACAGATCTCAACTTTTTCATGTCTTGACTGGAAATTTTTAAGTAAATGTAGTATTTTTGATTTATAAGATATTTTATTTATAATATAAATGTTTTAGTTATACAGTCATCATTCTTAGTCATTACAAAAGTCACATAGAAGAAATTGTTTCATTTCGTTCATTGGAGAGGGAGATATGACGTTGTATAAAACACGGGAAACTTTAGCTTATAGGTCCTTCCCAAATATTTTCAGAAAATTTACGCATGCGTAATTGGATTAATCAAGAAAAGCCTTAGTAAACACTTCTAGTAATCTATTGTGTAAATATATGGAAGAGCTTTTCGTGATTTTTGCTGGCTTGTCCTCTTCTTGCCTACTCGCTTCATCGCTGCGTTGTCTCTGCTAGCACAACAGCGAAGCACTTATCTGAAGAGGAAAACAGACCTCGTCTTCTTTCAAATGTCAAAGAAAAAGAACCCAATTTGGTGGGTTCCCTTTCCTCAGGTATTTATGGGTCAACTTTAGAAACCGAAAATCCGTAGGTCCGTGGTAAAAACTAAAATTCTATCACAAAACTAAAGGTATATTATATGTAAACAAATACTTACAAATAGATATACTCAATTCCCCGCAATTTTCGTCGAGATTAAAATAAAATTCTAAAGGTCTTGAAAATTATATGACAGATATTATCCTTCTCACAAAATGCCTCTCTTTGAGGCGTGGCACTAAATTATCGGAAGAATGTCGGCCTTTGATTTTAAAATCAGCTGTTTGTGGTTGACGCTCTCCTATGAAGGGAATGGAATGGAAGGGAATGTTTACAGAAATGTTTTTACTCAATCTAATTCCATTCTTCATCAATTGTATTGTAAACATTTGTAATAAGCTGTGCATAGACAGACATAAGATGTTTTCCTTTCTTTCTTTAAATACCGACGAAGACCTTTGTCGCATGACATAAGCCAAATACCTCCACCAGGAAAAAAGAGGAGAAAAAACGTGCTCTCCTTTGAAATGATACACAGTTCCTACATTGCATTTCAAATACCAAGGAAAGGTTCCCTGCTGCATTGAAAAGCGACTTATACGGAGAAACACCATCATATCATAGCAAAATTGAAAATTCTATCGCAAAATTCAACGTTGATTGCATATTTTTTTTAAAGAGAAAAAAATACAGAACAAACATAGATAGAAAGTACAAAGCTTCCTCTTTCAAAATATATATAAGATATTTAGATTTAAGGAAGTCTCTAGCACCAAAAGATAAAATAAATTAGGGCTGCCGCAGGACGTAATAGTACGCCTGACGGCCGATTGGACAGTTTTTGCAGGACGTAATAGTACGCCTGACGGCGTTGAGGGGTTAACCAAATATTGAGGATATCCTCACGTTTAATGAGAATTCTTTGAACTAATGCTTCGTATTTGGTTATATGAGGTATTTCTTCTTTAACAAGAAAATATACAGCTTCTATAAGAGCACGCATTGATAGACGATTTTCACCTTTCTGTGCTTCACTCTCATTAATTAATAAGCAATGTACTGGTTTCTGCATTCCTTGGAGACGCAACCTTTCCATAGACACATTAAATGCATGCTTTTCCGAATTAGCATGTTTTTGTAGTTTACCAGTTTTTCACGCTGCTTTTCTATAGTTAGTGAAAGGTACGTTGATAAAAATACCACCCGATTTTTTAATTGCTTTTAAATCGTTTTTCAAAAATATCTCACGAAATTTGCAAAATGCTCCTCCACGAAAACTCGAAATTAAGCCATTTGTATTTTGATTCCCACTATTTACTATATTTTGATTAAGTTTTCTTGCTGATAACACTGCTGTTACCTATATATTCAATGTTCAGTGTTGTTTAATACATTCATCATTTTTTCTAAAACTACTAAATTTACCATCCTCTTCTTTTATTTCACTTAAATCACTTTTCACGTCATTCTTTAACTCCGTAGTTAGTTTTTCTTTTTTGTCCCTTTGAAAGAATGTCAGAAGAGATGCTTGCGAATCCGAAATCTTACGCTTCTTTATGTTAGACATGATATTTGGGCATGATAACAATTTGTAGAAAGTCACTGAAAAAAAAATTTTCACCAAAGTTTATAACAATAAGTAACAATTAAAATTTCGACTTAATTAATTTAATTAGATTTTTTACCTACTAAAAAGTAGATATTTATTTGAAAATTTATACATATTTTTTAATAATCCGTCGTGAACGTGTTAATAATATTTTATTTCTGGAATTGTCATACGCATAAAGTAGAGAATGTTTTGAAATTTTTCAAAAAGGTGGGTGATTATTTATGGCACATATGACGCAGTCAGTGTGTCAAAATAACTTTAAAATAGATATCTATAACCTATAAGTAACAATCAATATTAAAAACTTGATATTTGTTACACGCTATAAATATTAGAAGAAAATGGAATTGAAATACAAATAGTTAAATTTGCATAAACTCACTATGATACTGTAAAATACTGAATTATTGACCATTTTCTCCTGGAGGGGATTTCATACTACCCAGGGATAATTCCCCCCCCCCCCCGAGTACCCCCCTGGATTCTACCCTGGTCACAATCTAGTTTTATTTGTTTGAATTGATAGTTTAGCCATTGAGATATTTAGTATGTAGGAGAGGACCCCTGAAACTATCGGTCTCATAGGTATGCCTGATTTGTGTAATTTTGGAAGGCATTTCATCCTGGGGATAACCGGATTGGAGATGTTTAATTGAAGATTGAGTTGTTCATCTATTAAAGTGGGGCACGTTCTCAGAGTATTTTTTGTTTTAGTTGTCATTTGATTCAAAGGGTTTTTGGTAACTTTTGTAGGGGCTTTCTTGGAGAAGTTGATCCACTTTTTGGTAATACTGATTCTTGTCCATTATAACAACAGTTTTCCCTTTTTCGGCTTTAATGTAAAAACAATTTAATGATTTCACGACTTAGGTTGTGCTGTGTTGGTAATGTTTTGTTTTATATTGGTTAATGCCGAATTCCTTATAAAGTTTTTGGTATTTTCTGGGATATATTTAATAGAGGATTCGATGTTGGCTATTACGTCTTCTAGCGGTGGTTTTCTACATGGAAGGCCGTATTTAAACCTTTGTTGAGGAGAGAAATTTCTTCTGCATTGAAGGATTCATGTGAAAGATTGACGACATTTTTGTCTGAGGTTTTGGTGTTGGTAATCAGCGTTCATGTATAATTTTTGTTTGTGAGTGAACGTAGTTGTTTCTGTAATTTTTGTGTTTTGTATCCTGTCTTGTGTTGTATAACAACGTGCTTTTTAGCGTGAAAGTTGTTCCAAGCAATTTTTTTATTGCGGGTTAGGTGTTTGGTGATTTTTAAGTGCTGATTATATGCTTTTAATTCAAGTGTGTTGCGCTTACTGTATAAATGTCGGGCTTCTAAGTTAAACAACTTTTGTTTTGGGAATAAGAAGGCTTTGGAGACAGATGGTTTTTTTGTTTTGGGAAAAATGTTCATGAAGTTTGGAAAAACATTGTGTTTTCTGAATGATTATAGGAAGTGAATGTCGACGCCAATGGTTCTGATTTGGAAAACGCGATGGTTATGGCATTTTTCTGTCGCTGAAAATATTCTACAAATGTGTGAACCGTTATATCTTATCGTCTTTCACTCGAAAAAGCAACGAAATACTACATTGCTAAAAATTCCACTTTTCTGACTTAAAACAATTTTTAAAGCAATTTGGCGTGGATTTGAATTTAGTTCTCGTAAATTGAACTTCTTTCTTTCAGCTATAGCACAATTTTTATCCTGAGGATGCATATTAATTTGAACTGATTTAAAAATGCAGCTTTACAAAGCTCTGCACTGATTTATAAGGTCTTGTCAGGGAAGTAAGAATGAAATATTGGGATCAGAAAACTTTCCTAGAGCTCAATATTTTGAGAATTTCGGAATTTTCCCATCTGTTTTACTCAACGGCCTATCGTCATGCTAAATTTCACAACTGTAGCCCTTGTACAAGTACCAAGTTTTAATTCAGTAAAACGTTTACCCTCATGTCAGCTTCAATTGGAGAGATACATTTAAATTTTCATAAATAAAGATATATAACCTTATTCAAACGAATAACGCTTCCCCTTGTATGAGACTGTCTTGCTGACCAAGCAAAAATTGAGAAGTTACCTTGCAATGAAGTTTGCGTTACTATAAGAAGCACTTTTGCGTTAAATTTGCGTACTTTTTAACATACGATATTTCAGAGTATTGATATTTTGACGGCCAGTACCGAATATTATGCATACTACTTTCAGATATTTCAAGCAATACAAATATCAGTGTTTTCCTTCGATATTGCAACCCTACTCGTAAGGTATCTCCGACCAAGATAGAAATATGTGAGGCGGAGGGGGACAGTTTCTGTGGTCCTGGATGGCAGAAAAAATAGTTACTTGGTAGCAAAGTCTATCCTCTTAGGTATTTTTTAGTCGATTACAACGAATCCATAGTTGAAACGTATTTATTTATTTCGTATTCTGCACATTGCGATACAGAAAACTGTTCTAATTTAATAAGTTATAAAACTATTTCCAACATTTTGCGAATCTAATTGCATTATAAGAGCAGAAATCCAAGTACTCAGTAGTGTAGGGTTTACCAGGAGCGGAACTGTTCCACTGCATGGAGATCCATTGGCATTTATTTGAGTCAGGTAGCCCCACCTTACCGTAATCTTAGGTCAGCATGTTTTGGTCCGCTATCTGTTTACAGATTTATTTATAGATGTTTCAATCCAAGACCGCCCTCAGTGGAAGGTTCTCAAGGGGGAAGATATTCATATTGCTTTTGTTATGTGTTTTAGAATTTTTCCAACCAAATGTTCAATACTGCATTTCCTAGTGCTGTCTCGAGTGAGGCGGTTGCAGAAAGAAAACACTGGCATTATTTAAGACGGTGGTTTGCAGGTTTGAACAATAAAATAGCAGATGGCGTTTGTTTGCATCTGTCTAATCATCTCTTTGAAACCATGTTTACCCTTCCGAATGGCGGTGGGAAAATTATTACAGATACGTAGAGGTCTTATAAAGCTGTAGGTTTAATGCGCCCAATTATTAGACGGAAGCTCTAGGAGGATATCTAGATTGTTCGTGTGGCATGACCTTCAAAACATAAGGCATAGGTATTAATCCGTTGAATAAAAAGCGTGATAAAATTGAGGATCTCAAAGGGTAGGATCTTCTCCTCTCTTATGCGAAGTGATGCTCATGCCTAAACTTTTGTTTCTCCTAAAGAATTACGGACGATTCTGTCATTGCTTTGCCTTATATTCTATTTCCTGTTAAGTTGAAGCTACTGAACTATTTGGTTAGGAATGACATTTTTGATAAATTCTGATTTGGTGTACTAATTCTTTTGATGGAATTTTAAGCTTAGCTACTGCAGTCTCATATCTAAGCTCTCGATATGGTCCCCTCAGGTCTTTCGCTGGATGTTGGCAACTCCTGCGGATAATCTCCCTCTGATATACAGGCATCCCCCGATTTACGCGATAGTTGCGTTCCTGGAAAGCGAAAACGCGCAAGTCAAAAATATTTTTCCCATTGAAAATAAAGTAATAGTCGTTGTTTACGAAACTGAGCAGATATCTTTCACATATAAACGTCTTTAAATTTGATTGAATGAGAGTTTTCGACGTGATATGGCATCCTGTGCAGCGTCCACTTTTACAATTCCTAAATTTTTTTATTCGTTAAGTATCTTCCATATATCACAGAGTTATCGAAGCCCCTTCGATCAGTGAACTTCCTATACAAATATATTCTCTTCACACAACTATGAATATACTTTCACAAAAAAGTGGGTTCAAGTGCATTATTTGCTCAAAGAGGAGAATAGGAAAAGAGATTCTACTGCCGTAGGAACTACCGAGGAGCCCTGCTCTGTCGTACGATGCAATGAATGGTATCAATGCAGGGACGATAAAGGTAAATAGAAGACGGGCAAGAATCCATGAAATATTTTATATATAATAAATTATTAATAGTACATACTGTGCGCATAACGGATCGCATAAATGCAAATACGCGACGTGTATATTGATAAATGGTCGTAAGTATACAATCGCGTTAAACTGGATACGCGACACTTACCTAAATCGGAAAATGGTCGTAAAAATATCGCGTAAGAATAAAATCGCGTTAAACCGAATAGGCGACGAGTAAATCGGAAAACGGCCGTAAAAAGAAAATCGCGTATATGCGAAAACGCGTAAATCGGGCACGCGTAAATCTGGGGATACCTGTGACTGCCTTCAAAAAGGGATTGTTCTTATAATAGCATTTGATATTCTTCATAGCCTTCCTGTAACTTACTTGTGAGACCAGGTATTTGACTTTTTCGATATCCTCTAGGAATGTGCTTATGTGAATCTTTCAGTAGGACCTTCAGAAAGAAGAAATAGGATTATGGCTTAGGTTTATCGGTGTTAATGACGCTGTCAGGGTTTGTTTTGAAGTCTCGTCTGTCAGATTTCTTGAAGTGGTAGTTTCGTAGAAAAAGGACGACATTTAAAGCGTTTGCTATCTGAAATAGGAGTACATCCTGTGTGCGGAATTAGGTTTATGACATTCTTCACAAACGCTTCAGATGTTGCTGCAAGCGATGTTGCGGTCGAAGATAAAACAATTTCCTAGCAGCTTCTCACTTGAATTAAAAAATAACTAGCTTTGCCCGGGAAGAGCATCTGCGCGATAATACTTTATTGCACAGTATCATAAATTTCTTTATACTCTCAATTTTCGATCTCTTGCTTTGCTGATACAATAGTTAGAGTCAAGTGAACTCGCCATCTCACCCTCTGTCTCCCTCCCTTCATCTTTCCCTCCCTTCCTCTCTCCCTCCCTTCGCCCGAATAAAGACGATTATCTATCTATCTATCTATCTCTCTTATTTTTTCCCACAAAATTACACCTATTCTTTTCCAATACTTGTATTACGTGTATTTACATAATATTCGATGTATTATTGTACACGTTTCATGACGAGGGGTTAGGTGGAAGATAGGACATCTTAGTCTCAATCTCGCCCCAAAAATAGACCAAATAAATCAATCAATCAGTCCCTCTCTTCCTCTCTCCCTCCCTTCTTCTCTCCCTCCCTTTCTCTCTCCCTCCCTTCCTCTCTCACTCCCTTCTTTTCTCCCTCCCTTCCTCTCTCCCTCCCTTCCTCTCTCCCTCCCTTCTTCTCTCCCTCCCTTCCTCTCTCCCTCCCTTCTTTTCTCCCTCCCTTTCTCTCTCTGTCTCCCTCCCTCTCTACCCCTGTCTCCCTCCCTTCTTCGTTCTTCGATTTGCTTCTTCAACAGATTGATTAGCTCGTTCCGCTCTTCTTCTCACATTATAATCAGCGTAACGTGTTGCTCTTGAAGCAATTACTTTTATTTTGAGCAAACAATTTAAATATTAATATATATTTGCATATGACCATTGTCTAAATGGTTTTAACTTTAGTATATTGTATTTCAATGCGATATACTGAAGCCGTTTATCACGTTGTTAGACAGATTAAGTAAATGAACATTAGACATTATTTATTTGGTTGCGATATTAATACTGAAAAGTAATATCATTTGTTATTTCTAAAGTGATAAATATTTTGGTTTTATTTAAATTGGCGTAGTTCTACTTGGTTATTATGTATTTATATCGAATGATATGCATTTAAAAATTAATATTTACTCTTATTAATAATTTAACACGTAAGATTTGGCTAAATGTGATGCATTGTAATGTACCTCTACCGAAATGGTAAGTATAGTGTGGTCATTGTGGTTATTTAAATTGATGTAGTTGCTGATAATTTGATTGTAGAAGAAAAGTAATGATAGCATTCAATGCCACTTGTTCATTATGTACTTTAAAACGGCAAGAAAAATTCTGTATCTCTTGAAATGCTAAATGACATAATTATTTGTATTATAAATTCGCATTAAACAAAAATGTCTCTGACCAACCAAGAGGAATTCGGGTTATTAAGTAGATGAAAACGCTTAATCATTTAATTTCCGTAATTTTTTTACGGGCTTACATCTCGTAATGGTATATAATCTACCATATAAGATTGTACGCAAATTAATTTAGAAAGTAATATTTACATAATAATATTTAATATTGATTTTACGATACAATACTAACATTATGATACAAATATCTGATACTAGTAGAAGGTGCTTGCATACTGCATGCATTTAATCTCACCATGAGAAAAACATTAATTTTTCA
This sequence comes from Tanypteryx hageni, assembly GCA_028673005.1. Lineage (NCBI taxonomy): Eukaryota > Metazoa > Arthropoda > Insecta > Odonata > Petaluridae > Tanypteryx > Tanypteryx hageni. The sequence continues at coordinate 14,471,371 of CM054120.1, read as the reverse complement.
GAGATATATTTAATCATGAGAAATATTTCTTTAATTCTAAAGATTTCTCCTCTGGACGGGTTTTCGTTTTTTCATTATGGAAAAATAATGGAGTAAAACAATGACTAATTTTTGTAATTTTCGAAATATTATACTTTTTCCACATGGTGTTAGTAATGCCACACATTCCTGGCAAATTTTAAATTTATAGGACAATTAGAAGTGAAATACCATTTATATAATTGTTTAAATATAAATAATTTTTAACGGCCAAAATAACAAATTTATGTATAAATTTAAATGTTTATTCATTTAGATAGACTAACCTCTAAATAATTTAAAAATTTCAGCTTCCTAACTTCCGGCTTAGTGTCTAAGCATCTACCTATTTATTTAAACTTTAAGAATTTTTAACTGCCAAACAAATTAAAATATCAAAATTTCTATAATTATTATTTCGTTTTTTTACAAATCCTAGCTCTAAAAAAAATTTCAGCTCCGTGGCACATTCGAAAATACATAAACCTTGAAAATTAGTTTAAACAATTGCGAATTTTTAGCGGCCGAATTGTAGCACTTTTTCAAGATTTTCGTTTTTTCTAGTCGGTTTTGCACAAAATTCTAGCTAAGAAAAAAACTTCGAATCTCCAGCTCATCTGGAAGTGTCTAAACATTAGTATATTCCTATATATGTTATCATTATAATGATATCCTCCTCTGTAAGAAACGTCTATATATAATGATCTTTCAGTGACAGCTGTGTCAGCTGTTTATGTATCCTGTTGATTAGCAACCCGATGTTATTGTGTGCCACGTATTGCCTTAACGTAATATATATCCCAGTGAACACTCACCAATCGGACTTCAGATGTAGCTGATGAAGGAATAATTCCGAAAGCTTCTACGTTTGTGATGTTTCTGTGTTTTAGTGTTCTTTTACGTGTGTCGCTTTGACATCCCCGGGGCCTCGCCAACCTGAAGTCGTCCGATTGGTGAGTGTTCACTGGGTTTCCTCATCCCAACACCTTGTTGCCATATACCACACACACATATATATATATATATATATATATATATATATATATATATATATATATATATATATATATATATATATATGTAAGTATATATAGATTATAACATGAAAGTAGTTTTCCTTTTCCAAATATTCTGGAGTATTTTCTCTTTAAATTCTGTATGTATGTACCCGGCCCGCGAGATGGTCCCATCCCGCCCGCGTTATTTCCTAAAAATTGTCTATATACAGATCCCAAAATGGAATGTTTCCCAAAGGTTACTGACAAAATAAGAAGGGTGGGGAAACAATCTAGCAAACATCTTGTAGTTACTTGTTTAGAATATAATTTCGAACTATCAATCATACTTGAAAGATATCGAGAGAGCACCGAAAGATATCGAAAGCGAACTGTGACATCAGTCTAGGTACGATTCAGGACGATTTTACAAGTATTCTTAGATGCATGGCCTGTGGTCCCAAAACTAGCTACGCCGGTCTCCCTTCAGCACTTACGGCCCCAAAATATCATTAAGCGCACCTTCCCATCAGTAAGACTTTCTCAAATTCTTGAATTAGATCGAGGAATATATTGCATTTTCGTTTTTTTTATTTCATTCTCTGGTAGAATCAATATCGACCCATTCGAGGAAGCACCTTTTTCTTGAATCATTCTGCATGTTCTTTGACGACGACATTCCTATCCCGCCTAAAGTGCCGATAGTTAGTTTAGTCCTTCATGAAGTCGTGCCGCTGCAACTAGTGAAATTTTGTGCAAAACAAAAGGACTATTTGATTCATAGTTAATATTATTCTCCAAAACTTTTGTTTGAAACGTTTTTTCGTAGAATGACTTATTAAGGAGATTTTCCATTTATTTAATATTTGCTTTAATATTTGATAAATGAAGAACAGTACTAGAATAAAAGTTGTAGGAAATTTAATTTTCTACAACCTTTGTTCGAAACATTTTCTCATATGCATTGTTGAATAGATATCTTAAAAACTCAATTTTTTTAACTGCCACAACCGCACCACCTACCGGCGACCATTGTAAACACTTTACACCACTTTTCATTTTGGAGCTTCGGGGATATCATATATATATATATATATATATATATATATATATATATATATATATATATATATATATATATATATAATATCAGAATGCTACGGTTTTAGTTTATTTCTCATCTTTAAATTTTTCTCGCACTTCCTTAAAATATTTATTATAATTTAACCTATTTGGAATTTTTAGAAATATTACAGGTATGGAGAAAGTTATGTGGTGGCCACATCATATTTTTTGTTATTTTTAAATTAAAATGTAGTAATTTTCAAAACAAATAAATATACGTGATCTTTCGCTTTAAATTTGATTCAAATAACCCATAATAGGTTTTTGCCCGTAGGATTTTTGAAATTAGAAATCTGGCCCGCGAATGGATTTACGTTTGAGATCCCAGGTTGATAAATCCTATCTCCGCCGGATTCGAACCTGGGACCGCTGCGTGAAAGTCCATACACTAGACTGTATTCGGATTGCTTGATTACTACGTGTATCATATTAGATAATCCCGCGTCTTTCTTACAGTTGTGGTTTTCAAGCTTATTGTCTCGCAACCAAATGGAATAGACATTTGATGGCCACAGGCAAACTTACTATTGGCGGCTCTGTGAAACAGAATTAATACTTTTGTGAGAAATAACTCAGTGTAAATTGATTCTAAAATACAAAGGCAATACTATGATGCAAATTTTATTTCAAGAATAAAGAAGTTCACTTTATTGTGGAGGCATTATTATCTTCTCTATATATTATTTCATATTGTGGGTTTGTTAGTTTGTGTGTGCGGCTCCCTTTTTCGTGAAAACGGAAGACAGTCCCTTTAAATGTGATATGATCGGAAAGCACGGACTTCCGTCAAGGTTTATCGGGTTTTCATTTTTCTCAAATTCGTTACTTCGATTCCAGTCGCGTTTCAGTTTTCTATTTGATTAACATTGAAACCTATGTGTATACCTTTAGTGTTACACATTTTTAAATGTCTCAGAATTGAGATATCATCGTAAAATGTCTACTATTTTACGCATAAAAATAGATTCTTATTCTTATCCTTCATTTACTTATCTAATTCGAATTCGCTCAAATTTTAAGTTGTTAACAGAATTTTTTCCAGTGTTTTCGCATTTGAAAAGGAATTTACCAAGGTTGTGGGATTGTTGTCATCGGCGTTTTCAGTGCATCTACACTTAGCTTACACAAAAAGACGCATTAAATACACTAATTAATTTAAATTTAAAGCGAAAACAGCCTTTTGAGACAGCTTAGATTTTGAGACTTGATTTGATATAAGGAACTATTAAATTTTTGTTATGCAAGTAGGGTGGTTTATATTGCAAAATTTTAATATCATAATTTTCATGCAAATAAAGATATTAACTACATAGAAGTGGTTATAAAATTCATTTTTATATAATCACCTGTTAATAAATTAATCGAAAAAATCCGCGCAGTAATTTCGCCTGTCTCAGCTAGATATTATTAATTGAAAAGTTTATTTTGCCTTAAATAGACCTTAGTAGGACTTATCAAAAGCCTGACGTATCTCGGAAGGCAGGACAGTGAGGATAAGATTCGCGAGATCGTCTGTAGAACGGAGCGATATAGAGGATAGTTTTTCCCTAGGACGATAAGAGACCATAATAGGAAAAGATAACGTAGGAAAACTATGGACCCTTGGTGCACTGCACCCCCTGCCATCCACGAAAAAGGTGACTTGCAGGGAATGATGTAGAAATATATAACAACCTGCAAGTACCGCCCATATAATTAATAAATTAGCGGATTTTCAAAATTTGCGGTCCTAGGTCCTAGTCAGACCGGCAATGAGTGGAAGGAAAGGCAACATGAAGAAAACAATATTATTACTTGAGTTTTCATTTAATAGCGATAAAAAGCAATATACATATACAGAGAGATTGACACTGATCTGTTAGGAACAATTCGTTCCCTATAATATTCGATATACTTCAGCTGGGTGAGTGCTTATATTTTCCTCATGAAACTTTCAACCCATTCCTGAGTCGCGACGGTCACTTAGGAAAACAGCCTTCCATCCTCAGCCCTTTGGAACACTCCCTCTCGAAACCTTGGCCTGTGATGGCCTCGATGGTTGCTCAGTGGGACAATGCCATTAGGAAGCTAATTCAAATTAAAAACGTTACCGGGACTTGCAGGTGTTAATTTTAATTACTTATTTACGCTCAAGATTATTTAAATAACAATTTAGTACGTGGAGCGAATTCCTGATCGTTCGAGGAATTCTAATGTATTTTTTCACTACACCTGCTATTTGTGTAGTTTTAATACCTCTCCCGAAAAAATAATTATTCTTGTTATAAATATTAATAACAGTATAATAGTAATTAGTAGTAGTAATTATAATAATAATAGTAATATAATATTATTTTTAATATGGATATTTTCGTTCCAATCGCTTCAGAAGCTCGAATATGATTTATGAGATTCAACTCAGATTCATTCATTCCATTAAATAAGTATAATTAGAACCACATTAATTCCGACATGAGCTATACTAGACAAATAAACGTCTTTCATAATCAAAGAAATGAAAAGCTTATACGTCCCTAAAGATTAAGTACTGAGGAATAGTCGCTTTTTTGAAATGACTTTCCAAAGTGGTGTTGAATACAGCTGGATGCTGAAGGGTAGTCGACATTTTCTTGAATAATAACTCGGGATTTCGTGTAAAATTGCGAACATTTAACGTGTTCCCGACGATTCATTCGAACTCGAAGGATTCCACCGTCATCGTAACGAACGTTCTTATAACAGAAGCCATAAATTTGGCAGTTTAGTCGCAAAGTTCACGTTAGTTAAGATTTACTAAGATTGTGTCTGTACGCCATAAACCATCGAACTCCGTGCATCCGATCACTCATCCGAGCGCACACAACATAGAAGTTTTAAGTGGCCCCAATCCCGAGGGCATCCCACCGTACGAGGAAGAGGACTCCCTCACGCAGTGGGGAGGGAAGAGGCTGTTCCATCCAGCATACATTCCCTTCCTTTCTCGGCTCACGCGCGCTGGCGTGCCGCGCCGAGCCATTCCGAGATCGGCCGAGGCTGAGTTCTACTCCTCCTCCTCTCGCCGTACGCTCCCGAACCTCCCCTCCCCTCCTATCCGCCCTCCCAAACTACACTCCCCTCCCGGCCCCTCCTCCAGAATATCCGCCCCCCCTCTCCGCCCCACGCTTCGCATCTAAAATCCCTCAGTGCCGTTCGGTCTGTGTAGAGGTGAGAGTTTGCTGGATCCGCTGCGGGAGAGGGTCTCTCGTACGAATCTCTCCTTTTCTTTCTCCTCTCGGAGTGAAACGCACGTCGTGCTGTCCTCCCACTGGTCGCTGTGACCGGTTCTTTTCCGTGTGATATGACCGTATACGTGGGCTCGCGTCTCTCCCTTCTATTTCTCTTCGTCGCTCTTAGGAGATAGGGGCAGATGGCACCTCCTGTGACCTTGTGTTCGTGATCGGGACGCAGGAGAAAACGAAGCAGACTCGGTCTTATTTCTCTTTTAGGGATCTTGTCGAACTTGCGGACTCGTTACTAAGACTTTTCTCCTGTCATGATCTTTCTTCATACTGTTCGGGTGCGAAGCCACATGGCCGAAAAACTGGAAACGTGAACTGATTCGTGTCGGTTAGTATCTGTTTGAAAGTCTATCGAATAAGTAGACCAGTTTATCGTGTGTCAATCGTATCTCGTCTCGAAAGACTTCTACAGAAGGGAGGGAGAAAGGATCGGTACGTGAGTCACAGAAGGGGTTTCCGATGGAGCCCACGGAGGAGAAGAGGACGGGTGGAAGCAGGGGGAGGTCACTATCGTCCAAAGTGTCCGATAGCAAACCCGAGTGCCGGGGCGGCGGCTCATCCGCCCTTGCACTGCTCTGCTGCTGCTTGTGTGTGCTCAGTGTAACGACGAGCTCCTATTTTTCGTATCGAGAGCTTGCGTTAGAGAAACGGGTCGACATGCTGGAACTCCAGCTCGCGTCCCTCGCGTCCACCGGCAGTGAAGATACCGAGATTATATCGAGACTCCGCCGGGAAATGCATTCTCGCTTCCGTCATCAGATGATGACGGAAATCGGAAAGAGCCGGTCCGCTTTGGCCCGTCACCTGATACATCCCACGGTCGAACCATCCGCTATCCTCAGCCGCACCCGAAGGGACGCCTCCGATTGCGTCTGCCCACCAGGTAGGTTCCACCGCCCTTTATAGCCGCTGTGGTATGTCTCGCCTGGTTGTGAGTGTTGATTCTTGCAATGCATTAATGTTGACGTGAAATATTTTAGGTTATGAAGAAATAATATCCGAAGCTGATATTTTGTCCAAGTTTCGTGAAGATCAAATATATATTTTGGTTGAAAATTATCGTATGAATAATTATAATCTTGAATAATTGAAGGAGAAGTTATCTAATAAATTGCTTAGGATCTGCTTTTGGATTCGGAGGTGTGATGATGAAGTTACCACTCGTTGGCCTTATCCTGAGGAGACCTTATGCTTATGATAGTTTCATTTTTATCTTATGACGTATTAAGTCATTAAATACTTTCCAAACATACTTATTAAGGAGACATTTTCTTGTTATTTCTGTCTACGTTCTGTATTTTTCATTTTTGGTACCTATTTATATTTACTTAAATATTGACGCTATTGGCGGCATTAATGTTGATGACAATCGTTGTATTACCAACTATCATATGTACACGTGCATTCATTTACAATTTTTCGTTTATGTATGATTAATCGTACTGATTAATATCTGGCGGGCACGGGCTTCTAAATGCACTTAAAAGGGTCACGCCGAATCCTCATTGAATACATACAAAACACGTGTTGAGTAGACGTTTAAAGGCTTCTATCAGTAGAATAGCTTGGTCATGCTGGTTTCTCGTCGCTCAGACCTCCTTAGTGGATGGATTTTATCGAAAGCAGTTGTTAGATATTATATTTAAATTAAAAGCGAAAATATAATCGGATCACAACCTTTTGTCGCAACTGGTATATAAGAAATTATATGTAATTCCTTAAATCGTTAAAAGTTCACAAGCAACAATCGCGGGTTTGCCGCTGAAAACGGGAAGGTGCAGTACATGATAATTTAGCGCCAGAGAGCTAGTGATAGCAATGAAAATGAAGAGGAGAATGCAATGAAAGTATATTAAAAATTCTAGAATCCAGGACTAAGCAGTGGAACGGATATTATCGTTCGAAAATCGTATCGGTGATTCGTGAACAAAATTAACATTGATTTACTTTAGTTAACTTATTAAATTTTCCGTTGGCACTTAAAATTTTCATTTTACTTGCATCGATAAATGTTAAGCGAATTTGTTCTGGTATGTTTATTTTTACGGAATTTTTCGATAAAATATATAATAATAAAGTAAATTTTGACTTGATTTGTTTTCATACAGGTCGATGTGTTTTTGTTTTCATGCATGATCGCGTGAGAAGCACGGGGTTTTAACGCAGTAAGAACATTGCCAAATTCCCGAATTCATTTGAAAGGATCCGCTCGTGTGAAAACAAACCAAGTGTTTTGAACTCTCAAATAACAGTGCTCTAATGGCATCTGGGATAAAACGTGAGAAGGGGTTGATCATCGTTTCCTGGGGTAATGTGAAATTAAAAATGTTTGACTGCCCGTATAGTTCCTATTGATGTATAACGGTCGAAATAAACATATGCACGTTTAAGTTGTTGCCTATATTAAATCGCCGACAGTTGATTCTTTCTCCGTTTTATGGTATAGGAATAACCTTTGTTGATGCTAGTCAGATCCGAATCTCGCTAATTCTACTTAGAAATGCGAATAGGTTAGGTTAAGGAAAAATGCTATGAAAGCGGTAGAGCGATAGCAGTCAGAGGTTTTGTAGAAATATATATGTGTATATATATATATATATATATATATATATATATATATATATATAATTGCTTATGGAAGAGGGATAAATGGATGGCAACAAGTTGTTAGGGTAAGGAAGCCCAGTGAGCACTCACCGATAAGATGACCAGGTTGGCGAGCTGCTGGGGGTGTTGATGTGACACAAGTAAACCACACAAAAAACACTGAAGCTTTCGGGGTTGATCCCTTCTTCAGCATAGGAAAGATACAACTGATGGCAGTGACACTGGGTGGAGGCATGGGGGTGAAAGGGTGTGTGTGTATATATATATATATATATATATATATATATATATATATGTATATACACACATATATATATATATATATATATATATATAAAGAGTGAGAGAATATTTATCATGATTTCTGTTGAAAGTAGGATGTTTTAATCTGCAATGAAGCGTGATTGTTCTCATAACTCAAACTTTTTCTTAGTTTTTAGAACTTATGCAGAAAAAATGAAAAATCTATATTTCATAAAAACTGGAACACGTGGAGAACGTAACGTCCGACTTTGGGACCTCAGAGGAATAATGAATCTCCATAATGGAAGCACTAATACGTATTGTTGTCTTTCTCGTGATAACTGCTTTAATGCATGAATATTTGTTGTTTGCCATTTATCGCATACTCATGAATTCGTCCTTTCTCAACAATTTCAGCTAATATCACGTGATCGATTTGCTAATAATACCAGGAATTAATTTTTTGTAAGTTACTGAAATTTTTTAAATAAATCTCTAGAAATTTTAAAACTGGAAGATTCGTTTTATGGAAACGCAATTTCTTTTCAAGTTTCATGAACGGAGTTACTCAGCTATTCTTCGCCAAAGGCTTGAATATAAATTAATTGCTCGGCCCAGGCGAGGTAAAATCGCTCTCACATAGAGGTGTGCTACAGTCATCTTCATGACCCGGTGGAAGTATTCAAATTCTGGCACTTCCTCGCCATTCTTTACTCTTATACATGACAAACACTTCCCGAATTGTCATTGATGCGCTATGGCATTTTCCTTATTCATTCAAAATATTTTAATATCTTATTAACATTTATTCCTTTCATTTACACATTCGTAAATGGAGATTTTTATTTGAACATCAATACGATGCCGTTAAAATTGTGCAAAGTCATCATTTGCGAGTCGTATATGAATTGCGATCTCTATCTGGTTCTTTGAGCCGATTTATTCCTGCGATTGCTGTGACATTATCTGATTCTTGTTAACTGTATTTGGAATCACTATCTTTCATTTCCGTGTTAAATTAACATGAAGTTCATATTTACTTATTGATCGTCTTTTGAAATCATTAATCGTTATTGTTGTATCAGTCGTAGCTTCCTAAATCGCGTCTGACGATGAAAATTATATTGATGTATTTACAACTAAAACTTGCTATAAAAAATAAACTTCTTGTTCGGAGTTGTTTGCCTGGTAATAATTGCCATTTTATGTAATTTATTTTTCCTGAATTTTATTTTGGCCATTTTACTAAATATTTATTTGGGGTAGACTTTCCCACGATCATAATAGGAATTTCCTATATTATCCTGCGTCAATACGTATGAATTCACCACATTAACACCAATAATTGAGTCCTGTCTTGCTTGTCGAGATTTAATTTCTCGGGACTCACGAAGCATGGATGTTCTGTAAGGGAAGGAATATGATATTTAGCGAGAACAAATCCACGACAGGTAATATCTTTCAGACCTAAAGGTGCGGGAAAGGATAAAAAAGTGCGCTCTTATTCGATTTGAAAGATTCACTTGAAGAGCTCGGAAATTTTCTTTTAAATTGGTTATTAAATCTTATTGATCACCAGAATACACCGAAACGTAATCTGGATTAATTGACCACGATTAAATAATGAATTGTTGTTTAATTTCAGATAAAATTATGTATTTTTCCAAATTGTCTCAGAAGATATCTTTTTAATTGGTTCACGACTACTTCTAACGGAACTCTTTCTTTTTCTCACCTTTGGTCATTGTTAACGAATTTGGTCTACATTTATAACGCTTGTTCTTTAAATTGATACACCACAGCTACTGAAATCGCCAGTATTTTTACCAAGTCTTTGCTGTTGCCAGAAGAGTCGTAATTTTTGTCTGGTGGAGATAATAATAACATTGATGGAGCGGGCATTTAGATACTCATCAGGTGCGCACATTATATATATTTATACTTTCTTGGTAATCATTTGGTCATATCGATATCAATGAAAGTTAAAAATTTAACAGCGAATGGAATATGAGATGAACGTATGTTTTGATGTTTGGTGTAAAATGCTCGTTTTATCTTTCTGAGTATTTATTTATTATCGAACGATGAATGAGTCTACTAAATTTGTTGATATTTAGCGTAATAAAGTTATATCGTGAAGTATCGTTGTTCAGATCTCGTGCAGTATCGCAAAACGAGTTCTGTTTTCCCTGTATTTACGTCGTCTCAAGTACTTATTCGCTTACCAACTCATTTGGAGAGTCTCGCGAACTCGATAATTTGCATACCTTTTGAGTTCTGCCAAGGGAAATAACTGCTATCATTATGTAATTGTGTCTCTTCTAGCATATATTCCTTTAAACAACAAAGTAACGAAAACTCGGATTATTCCTTTCATTGTTTGGGGCGTGGGAATCTTAAGTTAAAGTATTTTCCCTCAAAGGTGTCGCGAGCGAAACGATTAAAACCACTGCTGTATGCTGCCATCGTGATATGCATTGGCTCGAACAAATCCTACGGAAGAATTGCGATTCTTTCCTGTGTAATGAACACGATGCGTTCAAACTATTTGTGCTTGCTTCGCACAAATGACCAATTGGAGATTCTTTTCAGACTGAAGAATATTAAATTGGTCTGACAGGAAGCCGATAGCAAATGACAATAGAATTGAGACGTTCGAAGTAAGCTGGTCATGTTTCCCGACATACTAACCGATATAATGAACCAGGAAAGTGACGCCTTCCGTCTCAGAGCTCAAAAAATGGGGTCATTTTTCGTGCTCGCCCCAAAAACGCCCTCTCCGAAAAATCAAAAAATTCAAAACTACCCTCATTCAACGCAGAATTAAACATACTACACGCTGATATGCCCCTCATCAACATCCATGAATCCGTTTATGAGATACGTAGTCTCAAACTCGAGTCTACGAACTTTTGGCGCCACCATAAGAGACTCGGCGTCGTATAAAAAAGATAATTGAGCTACAGGGTGTAAAGAAAAGATGGAAGGACAAAGTTGAGGAATTATACGAAAATATAGGAAGGCGGAATATATTGGGATAGAGGACAAAATGTACGCTGTGATAATGTTGGCTAAGAAATATCGGACAGTAAGAATGAAAACGCTATTATAATTAGGGATATTAAGTCCAAGAATGCGGTATGGGTGGGTCAAATTTTTAGAGGCAGCTGTACCTTGAATGAAGTCAGGATACTAAGAAAGAGGTAAAAAGAGGTAGGAAGAGAAAATCAATATTAAATTTCTAAAAGAAGATGGTTATTAGTAAATAAAGAGAAAGTTTTTATGGGAGACAGATTGGGTTGAGTCAGCCTAAAACCAACGGGGATGTTTATGATAATATGAAGTACTAGAAGACCTGTGGCACGCTTCTCATTCTAAGAGTTTTCGTTTTGCTACTTATAATAAAAAGGTTCTTGTTGTTCTTCATTTGCTTTGAAATTTTAAAATTGGAAAGTCATCATAATTTAAAAAAATGAATCTATTTTATCATTTGAATATAAAAATGGAATTTGATAAAGAGGTTACAATTAAATCACGAAGATTAATATACGTAAGCGTACATTATTTAATGAAATAACAAAAGTAACATCGTGTCGGCGATATGTTGCGTGGTTTATAGCACGTTCCCGATTTTGTGAATCATTTCTTTCTTCTTTGTTAATTAATTTGGTCTTGATTTTGAGAATGATTTAAAATAATGTGCTCACGATTTGCAGAATAATATTCTTGTCTTAGCTGAAGAATAGTTTGCTTGTTTTTTTAGATAACGAACTTTATTTTATTCGCTAAGTTTTTCTTATTTATCTACAATAAGCTTTCGTATATTCTTTTCGTTTTTGGTGGTCATCAGCCATTTTCTCGAGTATTTGCTAGTATTAAAAAATAAATAAATGAGGAATAATGAATCTCAATTTATAATAGTATGTTTTTTGATTTATTTATAGTACATAAATATATGATGAACTGATCTAGTTAGTTTTTTGAAGCATCATCGTAATGTATTTCTTGGGTCTTCCGCGCATTAATCGAAAAAATCTTTAGAAAATTTAAAAGTAACATTATAAAAATGACAGTAGGTCCTTATTGGTCCCGAAAGTGCCTTAAATAAAGCGAAGCTGAGAGTTTATTTACTAACACAAAAGAAGCTCGTGGTTTGACATTGATATTATCGACAAGGTTGCATAGTTAAAACGGGAAGAGTTTTTCAAAATATGTTTAGACGTTAAATTTGGAATTTTTCGAATCGAAGGCGAAAATAGACGAAATGGATAAAAACAACATCCATTTTCCTTCAAAACAGTCTGTATCCGAACATCAAAGGCCATTTTTTTTCTAATTTTAAATTTCAAATGCATAAAAGCCTGCACGTCAAGAAATTGATATGTATGTGTTATCTTATGATAAATAGAAATTATCCCCAGGAGTAGAACCCGGGTCATTTTTCGTGATGCTATTCTGCCATTCCTTTTTAATATCTAAACCAAGTATTCTTACCGGATTTCATTATTCTACCAAGTCGAGAAGTTTGTTAAAAATAGATGTGTCGGAAAAGTTGTGCGAAAACGAACTTGTGTAATATATAGATTTTTAATGTATACATATATATCATTATAAATAGCGGCTTCTTACATATATAGGATATAGAAATATATATATATATATATATATAGGAATATATATATATATATATATATATATATATATATATATATATATATATATATATATATATATATATATCATATAAAACCATTATAGTAGTACTTCTGGAAATACTTCAGAGCTGAAATTTTGCCTGAATATAGGTCTTTATGTTCAACCTCTGGGAAAAATAAAAAATTCCAGAAAATGATATCTTTAAGGGACGTTTTTGAGCCCATAGTCCAGTTTTAAACCCCCATAAGAAAAGCATTGAAAAGGTTGCAGGGCTATATAAAATTGAATTTTAAAATTGAGATACAAAGTCGAGACATATAAGTCTCGGGAAGAAATAATGATGTTTATTTTTCTTGAAGACAGAATTCATATCCATGCCGAATTTACGTAATAATTCGATTTTAATCATAAAATTATGGAAAGTATTTCGGTAATGAAAAATATGAACTACCATAGCAACGACTCCAATGCCTTTCAGGGGTAATTAATTTTCCATTCTTCAAGAGCATTGATTTAATGCTTAGACTGCGTTATAATTCATTTGATATCAGCCAACGACGTAGACACATGATGACGTGATAATTTTAAATTAATTTTTTATCCCGATACGTACTGAAACGCACGGATTATAACGCCATAATCCTAGCACACAAAATTTCCTAATTTCACATACATTTTAGTGTAACATATAGACTATTGTCCATGAAACGTGAAATTGGAAAACTTGGACGCGATCCGATTGGCAGAGAATTTAGAAATTCCGGATAGATACTTTAATTGCGCGGAAAATAATAATTATTGTGTTAATTATATATTATTAGGCTATTGCTTTTAAACTACGACGTAAACTTATGATGGCGTCATCATACTAGCACGAAATTTAGTAAACCTTGAAAAGTATTTTATTGTTGTGTTTCATAGTTTTTCGATAAATTTTAACTTATCTCAATTGCTAAATATAATGGCGTGAAACCTATTTCGCGATTTTTTTTTATCCAAATACGTGCTAAAGGCACGGATTATGATGCCATAATATAAACAGAGAATATCCTATTTCTTCATAATTTTAGTGTTTATTGTGTTATCTTAATGATGATTATTCTTATTGCTCATGCAGGATGATCTGAGTGACGAAACTTGAAATACGAAAACTGGGACACCAGCCGATTGCCAGAGAATTTGGAGAATACGGATAGTTGACTTAATTTCTCGGAAAATGAAAAATATTCTGGTAGAACTCATGGGATATTTTTATCTAATACATATAGTCTCCACATGACTGAAGTGCTGTTGCCCTGGTGTTGGTTTATTTACGTGTTTAGATCTTGGTGTATGGTAATTTTTTAAACGCTTGCAGTATATATATATATATATATATATATATATATATGGTAGATAGGACAGAGAACATGTTAAGGTCTTAGGGCCAACTTGGTGGATGGAGGTAGTTAATAGGGAAAACTGGATGTGTCGTTTTGTGAAAGCTCTGTTTGGTATCCCTCGAATTGCAGTGTCACCGGTTATATTTTGCCTCGGCTTTAAACCGATATCCAAGCATTAAAGAACAAAAAGTTACAATTCGTCTCATTATTGATAAGAAACAAGTATGGGAAGGTGTATTCCATATCGGAGTACACAGAGTTTCCAAAGACGGTCTTTAAAATTTATATTATCATGTTAAAAAAAGATAAATATTTATGGCTTATGTTAGTCTAATGTCTAAGCAATGCGAAACGATATATCAGAAGCGATGTAAAAGGAATATTGAATTTGTGATTTACCAATTTATTTTATAATCAGTAGTTATTAATAAAACAACTGAAAATTATTTAAAAAATACCTCACTGGAAATAAGTAGTAGTAATCTTTCCGTTCACGTTTATTCCTTTGACGTAAATTCTTTCACTTTCTTTTTACTTACAAAAGCTCTATGTAACGAAATGAGAATAAACGTATTTGTTCATATTTTATCTTGGATAATCCATTTCCTATCATTTACTATATAAGCTGTAGGCGCACGAAAGGAAATTAAACTTATAGTAAATGTTGTTTACTTCAATAGCCACGAGGATTGTTTTTTGACAACAATTGAAAAACACCGGAATAATTTTCTAAGTTCAAAGTTAATTACGACTTTCTCGTTTGATTTTCTGGAAATCCTTCGATAAAAATGCACTGAGCAAAACTATTTGACTAGTTCTGCAAGTTTTGTTTTGAAGACTTCAATTATAAGTGATATTTTACGAGATATTAAGAAAAGTTCATTTTTACACCAGTAAAGTGGTACTCGCGATTAGGCTAAGTTAACCGTTTATATCATTTTCTTTTTTTCTTTGTGCTTATGACCTAAGTACCAAATTTCATGAATATCCACCCAGTAGTTTCGCAGATGAAACATGATGATGGACGAACGGACACGACCTGACCATAAAGCGTTCGTTTACTTTTGGTAGAGAACGCCTAAAAAACAATTAAATATATAAATATATATTAAGTTATATGTTGAGCATCCAACTCAAATATAAGCTCAATACCACGCCTAATTACGCATTAAGTGAGAGTTAGACGTCAAGTTTAGTACACTTTACAACATATTCCAACGTCTACTGGAATATTAATTTTGCTCTGTTGTCATAATTTATAAAGATGTCATATTCCAGTGTTTTTTTTAAATTTCGTATATCTTTTGTTGATGTTATTATCCGTTTTCGTGTTTAAATTTTGAACTGATCCTAAGTATTTGTTAAAATTTTCTTATGCGTTAATATAATCCTTAATGCACAGCCCATTATATTATGCATTCCTATGGGATTTCCTAATATATTGTACACGGTTTTGCTTTACACTGCCTTTTTCAAGAACTCATGTACTAAACAAAGCGATGGATAGGTATAATCAAAACATACAGGTTGGCCCACAAGTCGCGCCCCATATGGCTGTTAATTAATACAATGACAAATCATAATAACTAGAGACTAGGGACATTATTCTAGTAAAAGATTATTATTCCAGTAACAACATTTTGGTAGTAAAAATATTATTTTAGTAATCATTCATAATCCTATGGGGCTAGATTATTCAAATCCCAATTGGGCGCAACTTTTGGGCCACCCTTTATAACTTGTAATTAGGCTTGGTAGAATTCAATGTAAATCGATGTATGTCGGTAACAGAATTAAGTATTAAATCCGACGAAAAGTAATCGTCGTCGATAAGTACCACCGCATTTTCTACGAAATTATTTGTGATGATTTTTAAATTCGGTTTTCCGCACCAAAATTAACATATTGTAAACCAAACATACAAAACGGAAGAGAAAGCCAGTATATGTCCTACCAAACAATGGGATTGTATTGGAAACAGTTAAAGATTAGTCATAGTAACAATTCTGGCCCATTCTGTTAATATATTTCACCACCAAGTTTGTGCTGCAACCAACCCAAACAACCCATCCAACCCATCCAACCCAATTAACCCATCAAACCCAACCCAGTTCAACCAACCAACCCAACCCAACTTCCATATAATACGCATATTTTTCATGTTTCCAGTACAATCCCGTCCCAGAAACTATAAACTATAACAGAAACTATTCCTGAGCGTCAAGATTACATGTGATCGTAAATATCTTATTATTTATCGTTGAATTACGTTTAAAAGACGCTTTCATTAAGCGCGTTTACCCGGATTCGATGCTTGAGTTACTTTATTACTAAGTTAACAAAATAAAAAAGTTAAAATTTTATAGCAAATGATTTGGTCGGCTAGAGATACTCTGCTGCGAGGGAGCAGGTACCTCAGCCCGGTTTCGGGACGAATCCTCGAGTTTAGAAGGGCTAATCCCAGTTAATAACGGTCGTGAGGTCTGAGCAGCGGTCAGTTTTCAATGTGGTCCCAGCGTTTTAATATGAGCCGAACAATATGATCGGTTAATTGCACTCTTTAATTTCTTTGCAATCCATTTACTGAAAAGTCGGGTGACGTATATTCTGCGCGACAAGACCTGCCCACGTACTCCAAGAAGCGAAAAGAAGTTTTCCTGAACTGAAAAATAAGTACTAATCGTGAGATGTCCTTATGGTATTTTGAAAAGCGCCTTACCATAAAATTTCTATAATCCTTCCTCCGAGAGAGTGTCCACCGTGCTTAGCTTCTTTTGCATTGCTGTCGAAGGAGCATCATTCTGTATACACAATCGATGCTTTTTCTGCATTCAATGTCGTTTGTTGCTCAACAAGGTAAGATTTTTTTCATTAGATTTAATAATATAATAATAAGGGGCGCGAATTAACTAAACTAAAAATATGCTTTCTTATTTTTTCCGAGAAAAATTAATTTTTCCTGGTTGGTGTTCACAGTCAATAACAATACATTCACCAAAACTTAGATAACAACAAATAAACCTGTATACAAGAACTCCTTTTTATTTATGCACTTCTAGATAAATTTAATTAGAATACAATTCATAAAACCTATCTTAGAGAAAAATCGATAAAATGTATTAAAATAAACGTCGATGTTCGTCGTCGGTTTTTAGGGAAAATAAACGATATTAGTGTTAGCTTTTTAAGAATATTAGCGTCTATATTTGTCGCCAATTTTTTTGGAAAAGGAAACGTCAATTTTAGTCGTCGATTTATAAAAGAAAATAATCGTCGAAAACTACCAAGCCTACAAGGCTTCACGAAGAGCGTCCCCGCGTTAAAACTTAAACCAAATTCTTTAGCCTTGTCCCATCTCAGCTTTTGTTTCTATGTTGTAACTCTTTTGCGTTAGTATATAAATTAGGTAAAAGTTTAGGATGGCTTCACCGAGGTTTCCCGTTTCCTCCTTGTGCGCCGCTGGTTGCGAGCCCATGAGGGCTCAAATCACGGAGCTGGAGAGGGTGGTTGCGGTTGAAAGGTCCGAGGCAGCCTTGGTTCGTGTGGGGAGTGCGGGGTCATCCCTGAGAACTCGCCGCGCCAAATTGGCGGCTCGGGTTTGCCTGGGTGCGGTAGCCGGTAGAGCGATCGGGGTTGCCTCTGACTTCTTACCGCGGGCTGAGGGTCCTCGGGCTGGGAAATCCGATGAGTGGAGAGTGGTGTCCACTCGGGGAGATCTTGGGATGGTGCTGCGAAGGCACGGAGTTGGGAATGCTTCGGCTGACCCTCCTCCTGTCAGTAATAGGTTCGAGGTGTTGTCGGAGGACGACTCCACGGCCATTGCGCCCGTACCCACTCCCGTCTCTTCGATGGAGGCCGGGCCCAAGGGGAGTCTGTTTGGGAAGGGGGGGTTGTTAGTCTTAGGTAGCTCTAACGTTCGGCGTGTGATGGCACCCCTGTTATCCAGCGCCCGCCGGGAGGGAGTTGAAGAGAGGGTCTTCTCCAGATGTATATCAGGAGGCACGGTGCCGCAAGTGACCAACACGGTGAGAGAAGCGGTAGTGGAGACAGGTTGCTCTCGGCTGCGGGTGGTGGCCCATGTTGGGACTAACGACGCCTCGAAGCGCGGGTCCGAGGAGATTGAAAGTTCTTTTAAGGACTTGGCCTCTTGAGGTTCCTCGTGTCCGAGAGGAGTCGGGTTCCGATGTGCGGCTTGCTGTCTGCAGTCTAGTCGCTAGGATTGACCGCGGTTCTGAGGTTTGGAGTAGGGTTGAAGGTCTGAACCGAAGGCTGTGGAATTCCTGTCGGAACTTGGGAGTGGACTTTGTCGACCTACGACCGAATATCGAATCGTGCAGTGCACCACTGGATCACTCTGGTGTTCACTACACGCCCGAATCGGCTCAGAGAGTACCGCATAGGATTCTTGAGCACAGTAGGAAATTTTTAGGCTAGAGAGTAGGGCAGGGTGTAGGTCAGTTTTGGGTAAGGGGATAATCGATACGTTCGTAGAAAATAAGAATCACGATAGATTATCTCATGATAGAACATACTCCTAGTGTCAGGTAAATGCGCGTAATACGATGGATAAGGAGGAATTTCATAGTAACATGCAGCACCAATTTTGCGAGAGGTCATTGATAGAATGATCCGCAAAGAGTGTGACGGGTCGCAATTCCAATTTTGATGTGATGCCAAGCACTCGTGGGAGTGATTGTGATGGGAGCGCATGTAGTTTTAGAGTGGAAGAGAAATTCAAGGGTGAGATTAATATGCGTAATGATAGTGAGAAATTAAACGTCGTCGTACTGAACTGTCGCAGCATCCGTAGGAAAATTGCTGAGTTCGAGCATATTATTCGCAGTCTGCACGCCGACGTCGTGATAGGCACAGAATGTTGGTTAACGGATGAGAGTCAGAGTCAGGAGATATTTCCTAGAGACTATCGTGTCTATAGAAAATATCATTAACGAATATCTCCGACCTATATTTGTCTAGAAGTTTAAGTCTCGCTTGTAATCTAAGATCTTTCAACGATGGCCAACTCAACTCTTCAATGAGTAACGTAACGCTCTGTTTTTATCGTAATTCTTTTTCACGAATCTAGCTGCTCGCCGCTGTATTTTTTCTAGATCGTTTATGAGTCTCCTCTGATTTGGGTCCCAAACCGCTGCTGCGTATTCCATTTGAGGTCTAACCAAGGATAAATAACAGGATTCTCTCACCTTTTCCGTGCTTTTCCTGACTATTCTACGCACAAAAGCCAACTTCTTATTTGCCGCACCTATCACTCGTCTTATGTGGGTGTCCCAAGACAGGTCATGATTCAAGGTTACCCCGAGGTATTTCACGGATTCCGAAACAGGAATGCTCTCACCATCTATCGAGTAGGTAAACACGGACGATGGGCTTCTAGATTTCCAAAAGTTTAGAATGTTACTCTTTTTCTGATTGATTTCTAGCTGCCATTCCTTGCACCAAACAGATAACGCATCCAGATCATCCTGAAGCTAGGACCACTAATTTCTCTATAGACTACGGTGTCATCCGCAAAAAGCCTGATATTACTTTTCACAACTGAGCTGATGTCGTTTATATAAAGCAAGAAAAGCATAGGTCCGATCACACTACCCTGCGGCACTCCGGAGACTACATCTGCCACACTCGAGGACATAACTTCGATGACTACTTTTTGTTTTCTATTCCAAAGGAAAGCGCGTACCCAGTTAATGACTTTAACATTAACGCCAAGATTTCTCAATTTTAATAACAACTTACCGTGGGAAACCTTGTCAAAAGCTTTTCTAAAATCAAGGAACACTGCATCGACCTGTTTATTATTTCGCCGCACGATAAAACATCATTCACAAACAGACCGAGTTGGGTGTCACAGGATCTACCTTTTCTGAAGCCATGTTGACAGCTGAGTAACAGCGATCTACTCTCGAGATAACGCATTGTGTTGCTAACAATAATGTGCTCCAAAATCTTACATGATAATGATGTTAGAGAAATCGGCCTATAATTTTCTGGGTTTTCTTTGTCACCTCCCTTATGAATGGGTGTGACGTGTGCTAGTCTCCAATCATCAGGAACCTCATAGAGGGTTAGGGATTTCTCGAATACTATCCGAAGGAAGGGAGCTATTTCTTCTGCTAGTTTTTTTAATACACGCGAGGGAAATCCTTCTGGTCCTGGTTATTTTTGGGCTTTATCGCACCCAGTTGCTTCGCTATTCCTGCCTTAGAGATTTTAATATTATCCATCCGAGTACATCCGTCGGGAATAGGATTATCTTCAAGTCTATCTCCACCTGCCGTGAACGCCTTCGCGAAGTAAACGTTTAGTAGATTAGCTTTATCCTCCCCATCGTGAAGGATGTCTCCGGAATCACAACGCAGGAAGGGTATTGAAGGACCCCCTCTCTTGACTTCTCTTACATAGGACCAGAACGCTTTTGGATCCTCCTTCAATTTTGTATTTAATACCTTATTCCGGAAGGTGTTAAATGCGTTACGCATGGTTTTTCTCGCTAATACGCGGGCACTGTTATACTCATAGACTATAGCTGTGCGATACTCATCGGAAGCGGTGGTAGGTATGTTTTTAATTTTGCGTGGCTGCGCCTCTGTCGTCTTAAGGCAATCCTGACTTCCTTATTAAACCAACGAGGTTCTTTCTTATCAGATTTTAACTTACTGGGGATAAATCTATTGATACCTTTTCCTAGTATATCCTTAAATAATAACCATGATGGCTCCATACCTAATCGTTCTGTCTTTTCACGATAACTGAGAAAGGTACTTCTGAGATGTAAGCTGAAACTTTTAATGTCGGCCTTGGCGAAAGCGTATACATTCCGAAGGGGCTTAGGATGTCTTCTGAGCTTTAATTCGCACTCTGCATACACAGCTTGATGGTCGCTAAGTCCTTTTTCTGTGGATACCTTAGTTATCATATGCGGGATGTTAGAAGCAAGCAAGTCGAGAACATTGCCCGAACGCGTGGCTTTTCGTACCATCTGGATTAAGGAATATTCATGAAACGTGTCAATTAAGGCTTCACACGATTCGCGTTCTTTACCTCCCGTAACGAAACATAGGTTTTCCCAATCGATTGACGGTAAGTTAAAATCGCTTCCAATTAACACATAACCGTCGTTCATAATAGATCTAAGCTCGGCTAATTGCCTCTCTAAACTTAAAATATAATCAACTTTGGCATTAGGTGGTCTGTAAAATGAGCATAAATATATCTTTTTCGAATTATCCTTACCTAGGCGGCACCACACGCTCTCGGTCGTTTCGTCGATAATAAGTATCTGACAACTATCGTAATTTTCACTTATTGCCAAAAATACTCCGCCACCTATTCTATTGGCACGGTCTTTTCTGTACACTATAGCTTTTCGGAAAAATTTCTTGGCTAGCGATCTCTTCGGTGATCCAACTTTCCGTACCTATAACTACATCCGCATGCAACAAACGAATTACGTGTTTGAGTTCGGCAGACTTCCTACGAATGCTGCGGCAGTTTAAAACTACAATATTTAATTTCTCTTTATCGCTCGAAGCATTAACTGCTCTATTACGGCTTTTGCAGGTGGACTCTCTCACTTCGTGACCAGAAACTGTATTACACTCGATGCCCTTATGAAATCTCCTATTACGCCTACACCCTACCCTTTCTGCTCTTATGGCGCTTGACTTTTACATTGCGAATGGCCAATGGGAGCGTTTTCCCCTTCCACCACCACTTGCAGTTTCGAAATGCCTCGAAATATCAAAGAGCGTTGTCAGCTCTTGCTCTTGCAAATGGAAAAATACTGTGTTATCGCAGTAGAACTGGCAACACCGCCGAGCTCAGAGCGAAGTGAAGTCCACGGCAGTCAGAGAGAGACTGACTTGCTTCCCACTTCATCGCCAGTCATTCGGGCTTTAGTTGGCTGCAGCAGTGTTCACTGACACTTCCAAGCGCCATAAAAGCAGAAAAGGACTATAAATAATCTACGGGTGCCCGGGTGCCTGTGAGTCAGACTGGGTCCTTGAAGCCAGATTTCAGGAATCGATCATCGCATTTACTCCAAGGAAACAAATAAGTTTGATTCCTTGATAGATGCGATGCTTGAGTCGATGCTTGGAGCGAGGGTCGGTGCTTCACTATGAATGGGCACATTTAACACTGTGTTTGATTTGGGGACAGATGCGATGCTCGAGTAGATGCTTGATGCGATGCTTAGTGTGAGGCTCCACTATGTTTTTACCTTTACACTTGGCTTTATAAGGTCCTTGATGTAATTATTCGAAGGACACATACTTGGCTGCTGCAAGGTCCAAAGGCACGGGCTTGATACGAAACAAAATAACCCATTTATTTCACTCTGTCTCTATCTTCGATCAAATTCGGTGCGCCTTAGATCATCTTCACGATGTGATCAATCGCCATGTTCCATTTGCGCAAAAGTCGGGGAATACCTCTTGTATCTTCTTCTGATCTCCTTCAAGGCTAAAAAGGTTTCCCCAAACCGAGAAATGAGTACCGATCGCCAGATGTCCCTATAGTATTTTCACAAACATACTGACATAAACAATAGTTTTGAGAGTCATATCCTCACTCGCATTTCGCACACTTTTCTACATTAATCGTCCTTTGTTATTTAAGAATTTTTTTCTTCAATATATTCATTTGGTTGTACATTATATTAACGTCGAACTAATTTTGCTATCGAATGGTCAAGATTTCATGAATGAGCGCGATTTAACAAGTAGAATAAATTTTCTGGTTTATTCTGAAAAATTACCTGTACCAGATGTAATAGTTGAAGTGAAAAGCATTACATCCAACAAAACGTGACCAACAAACGATCAGGCATACGAGGTCTAATTGTTATATACACACATTTAGCACCAATGATTGTGAATGAATGAATGTATTTAAAAACGTCGATATTCGTTTTTTATTTATAGGAAATATAAACTCGATATGTGACTTTTTAGGAAATTTAAACATCGAAAACTACCAAACCTTATAAAATGCATTAAAATAAACGTCGATTTTCGTCGTAGATTATGGAGAAAATAAACGTCGATTTTAGTCGTCGATATTTAAGAAAATAAACGTCGTAAACTACCAAGTCTAGATATAACATATAGGAGGATACTAATGTTAAATCAGGGGTTCTCAAACTTTTGGTGCTCGCGGCACACTTTGGATATTCACTTTCTTTCGCGGCACACTGGAATTAGATTTGAATAAAGAACTAGAATTAATCATAAAAATACATTTTCTATATTATGTCGTATATGTATTCGACCAAATTATGTTATGATATCGTAAAACAACAAATGATGAAGTTTTGTTAAAAATCTCTTTTAAAATCTTACCTAATGTGACACTTGAGCTGGCGTTTTCAAATGATTGCACTGATATTAGGACGTATCTGTAACTTCACTTGAAAAGCCGCCACTGAAGTAGAAGCTTTTATGATAAATACAATATTATTAAACTTATGTCCTTGTGATTTATCGAGTCTTTACAAATAACAGTCTCACTAGAAACTGACGATTAAATGAACTGATGGCAAACCCGCATCATCTCAAGTCTACCTTAGTACGAGGTACATAATAAAATATACAAATGATCTAATTTAATTCGCAATTATATAAGACAACTTCGAGTTAACACCAGCCACTTATCTGGCACATAACGATCATTTTATTAATTGATGGACGGTACATGCGCTGTTTAAATCTTTTACGCAATGCTGTAATTTAGATGGCACTTTATTTCGTCCGGTTCATTCATGAAAAACTGTTACGAGTCTCGTTAGCTCGAATCATCAAAATCTTTAAGTCATGACTATCTTTCGTCTGAATCACGTGTTGCGAATATAGGTGTTTGACCTAAGGATAGGAATATATTTGGCTCAAGTTAACTTGCTGGAACCACGTCCGAAAGTGACCGCAGTACGGACCTCACGATCGTCATTAACTCAGATTAACCCTTCGAAACTCGAGGATTCGACCAAAAACCGAGCTCGCATACCTGTCCTCTCGCAGCAGGGAATCTCTAGCCGACCAAATCTTTGTAGCAAGATTTAAACATTTTTATCTTGTTAAGTTAGTAAAAAAGTAACTCAAGCGTCGTATTGGAGCACAGTAGGGATTTTTTAGGCTAGAGAGTAGGGCAGGGTGTAGGTCAGTTTTGGGTCAGGGGATAATCGATGCATTTGTAGAAAATAAGAATCCCGCAAGATTATCTAATGATAGAATATACACCGAGCGTGACATGCAGCACCAATTTCGCGATAGGTCATTGATAGAATGTTCCGTTAAGGGCGCGACGGGTCGCAATTCCAATTTTGATGCGACGCCATACAGTCGTGGGAGTGATTGTGGTGGGAGCGCATGTAGTTTTAGAGTGGAAGAGAAAGTCAAGGGTGAGATTAGCATGCGAAGTGATAGTGAGAAATTAAACGTCGTCGTACTGAACTGTCGCAGCATCCGTAGGAAAATTGTTGAGTTCGAGCATGTTATTCGCAGTCTGCATGCCGACGTCGTGATAGGCACAGAAAGTTGGTTAACGGATGAAATTCAGAGTCAGGAGATATTTCCTAGAGACTATCGTGTCTATAGAAAAGATCGCGCTAATAGATCGGGCGGGGGAGTTTTCATAGCGGTTAGCGATAAGTACGATAGCAGTGAGATTCCGATAAGTGACAAGGATATCGAGAGTGTTTGGTGCCGCATAGGTAAAGATGGCTCCAAAAAGGTGTTCATATGCTCGTTTTACAGGACACCTAACGCTGGTGTAGATTGTATTTTAAGTCTCGAGAAACAATTATCAAAGCTTAGACTGATAAATCAAGATGGTATCGTTATAGTCGGTGGTGACTTTAACTTACACTCAATTGATTGGGAAAATCTATGTTTCGAATCTAGAGGTAAAGAACGCGAATCCTGTGAGGCATTAATCGAAACATTCTGCGAGCACTCTCTCCTTCAATTAGTCAGAAAGCCAACGCGATTGGGAAACATATTAGATTTATTAGCAACTAACGTCCCAGAAAGAATAAACAAAGTCACCATTGAAGATGGGATAAGTGATCATCAGGCCGTATATGCAGAGTGTAAGTTGAAAATCGAGAGGCACCCCAAGCCTCAAAGAAAGTTTTATATATTTGCTAGGGCAAACTTTTCAAGCTTCAGGTCGCGCCTACGAGAAATACTACCTGGCTTCCGTGATATGACCGAAGGATCAGGTGCTGAGTCGTCATGGAAACTATTCAAGGATATAATGCTAGAGAGTATCGATAAGTACATTCCAATTAAATCGAAGGTCGACAATAAAGAGCCACGTTGGTACAATAAGCAAGTTAGGAGTGCGCTTAGGCGTCAG
This sequence comes from Tanypteryx hageni, assembly GCA_028673005.1. Lineage (NCBI taxonomy): Eukaryota > Metazoa > Arthropoda > Insecta > Odonata > Petaluridae > Tanypteryx > Tanypteryx hageni. The sequence continues at coordinate 14,445,712 of CM054120.1, read as the reverse complement.
AGAATATGCCACGCGAAAATAAAAAATATGCCGTCTACATCATCCGATGAATATAGAGCAACTAAAGTTAAGACGTATAAGGAATCCCGCGTTAAAGCGAGAACTACTATGCGCGAGGCTTTTACTAACTTCCGGAATAAGGTATTAAATAATTATTTGAAGGAGGACCCTAAAGCGTTTTGGTCCTATGTGAGAGAGGTCCAAGGTAGAGGCCCTACAATACCTTCCCTGCGTAATGACTCGGGTGACGTTATTCATGATAGCGTAGAGAAAGCCAACCTGTTAAACGGTCATTTTGTAAAAGCATTCACAGCCGTCAGCGACCATTGCGTACATTATGCACCCGCAATAAGGGGGGACCTGATGGACGATATAGTATTTTCTGAGGTGGGAATAGCAAAGCAATTAAGTTCCATCAGACATAACAAAGCCACTGGCCCCGAAGAAATTCCTGCTCGCGTTTTAAAAGAATTAGCAGAAGAAATAGCACCTTTTCTTCGGATAATCTTCGAGAAATCCATTTCTCGCGCAGAGGTCCCTAGCGACTGGAGGTTAGCGCACGTTACCCCAATTCATAAGGGCGGAGACAAGGAGAACCCAGAAAATTACAGGCCGATTTCTTTAACTTCGATATCGTGTAAGATTCTCGAACATATACTCGTTAGCAACATAATGCGATTTCTTGATAGTAATTTATTGTTAGATGATTGTCAACACGGCTTCAGGAAAGGTAGGTCATGTGATACTCAGCTCGGTCTTTTTGTTAATTGTTTACTGAGAAGCGGAGAAAAGAATACGCAGGTCGATGCCATCTTCTTAGATTTTAGGAAAGCCTTTGATAAGGTACCTCACAGGAAGTTAATAACGAAATTAGAAACCTTAGGCGTTAATTTTAAAATCGTTAGTTGGATCCGTGAATTTTTAAATCATAGGAAGTAGATGGTTGTTATAGATGGGAAATCTTCGAACTTAGTGGAGGTTGTCTCTGGCGTTCCACAGGGTAGTGTAATTGGTCCGTTATTATTTCTAATTTATATAAACGATATCAGCTCAGTAGTCAGAAGTAAAATTAGGCTTTTCGCGGACGACACCGTCATCTATAGAGAAATAAGCAATCCGGAAGACCACCAGTATCTCCAAAATGACCTAGAAGCTATTTCTGCATGGTGTAAGGAATGGCAGTTAGAGATAAACCAAAAGAAAAGCTGCGTCATCAACTTCTGGAGAACCAAGAGTATCTCGTTGAATAGTAATTATTCGTTGGACGGAGTAGAGATTCCAGTTTCAGACTCGATTAAATACCTCGGAGTCACGATCCATCGTGATCTCTCGTGGGACACCCACATTCGCCGATTGATAGGTGCCGCTAACAAAAAGCTGGCCTTTATAGGGAGAATAGTTCGAAATAGCTCCGAAAAAGTGAAAGAATTATGCTATTTATCCTTGGTTCGACCGCAGGTCGAATATGCTTCAGCTGTGTGGGATCCTTACGAAAAGGGACTCACTAACGAGATAGAAAAGGTTCAGCGCAGGGCAGCTAGATTTGTAAAGAGGAATTACGATAGTAAACAAAGCGTAACATCATTAATAGAAAATCTGAAATGGACATCGTTAGAGGAACGTAGGCTGCAGGCTAGAATTAAACTACTGAAAAAATTTATGTCAGAGGGACTAGCGAATGAGGTAGTAGGACTTATCAGAAGCCCGACGTATTTCGGAAGGCAGGACGGTGAGGATAAGGTTCGCGAGATTGACTGCAGAACGGAGCGATATAGAGGATCGTTTTTCCCTAGGACGATAAGAGACCATAATAGGAAAAGATAACGTAGGAAAACTATGGACCCTTGGTGCACTGCACCCCCTGCCATCCACCGAAAAGGTGACCTGCAGGGTATAATGTAGATGTAGATGTATCTAGGTAAATGCGCTGATTAAGAGCGTCTTCTAAGCGTCATTCTACGATGAATAATGAGATATTTACGCTCACATGTAATCTTGACGCCCTGTAATAGCAACGTTTTATGAGTTTCTGGGGCGGGATTCTATTGAAAACATTTTATGGCCTGTTATTGTCAAAAATCGAACATAAATAAACATTTCGAAAAACTCTTAAATTAAAAAAGGGTATTTACTCGAGACACCCTCGCGCTCTAATTGATTTCCAGATGCGTTTACAAAGAAACATCTACCATGCCCTACTCTTCCGTATAACTATTGGTTTTTTTCAAATAATCAAAATTACAACTTTGTCGAAACATAACGCAGGAGACGGTCTTTCGATTTGATGTAAAATTACCTTTCAAGCACGAGAATATTTACGGTGTTCATTCATGTATTACCATCTCCATTATTAATACCGTTTATTAATCAACATTTTATATTTGCTTTTACTTCCGATTTGAAATAAAAATTTACTGTGAACTTTGTTATTCTCAAATTATCACTGTCTTTCTACCTCTGATGTGATCTAAAATTACTATGAATTAGGCGCCAGTAAGGTATTAATACTTTATTATTATTTCCTGAATTCACCCTACTTACCTGTATACATCTTTCCTCAACTGCTTTTTTCATCTTTGAAATGAAATTTTAACTGTTCGTTTTATGCAATTAAATGTGCTTGTATTACTTCAGTATTGTATTTTATGAATAGTCCCTTAAAAAGGTCTATAATTTTTACAGAAGAAGTGACTTCATTAGGTAAAGTTAGAGATTTAAAGTTGTAAAAATATAATTTTAAAAATTCGTTTTCCACAATGTTGAACAATTTTTTAAAAGATTTGTTGGTCTAGTTTTATTATTTTTTAACACTTTAACGGTTAGAGTTATGCATATCATTATTTTTATCTACTTGAAATGTGGAAATATAATATCTGAATATTTTTATAGCTGTGCAATGAAACCTTGTTTATAACAATGGAATGTTATTTCGTACGATTTATTTTGATCTTTTTGTTCCATAAACTCAAAATGGCCCTTCTCATCTTCTCATATGGATACCATTAACTGGAGGCATATTTCACTTGCGGTCTAACTAATTTAATTTAATTTATTTTGGTCCAAAATCAGCACATTGGCCTTTACATTGGATACACCCATAACAATATAAATATACATATAAAATACAAAAAGTAAAAAAAACAAAAACACACACACACACACACATATATATATATATATATATATATATATATATATATATATATATACATAAACACATATAAAACACATAAAAACGTAAATTAAAAATACATATAATAACAGTATGAGATGGACGTAATTAGAATTATAATTGAAAGGATAAGACATTGTCGGAGATGTTCGCCACCCAAGGAGGCACGGAGGAGCGAGGACTTTCATGAAATATCCAGCAAGGGTGCCGCATTTAGTAATGTGTTAAATGAGAAAGGAATGCGATAAATGGGCGATCTTTGGGGTATAGATAGCCGGAAAGGTGGAAGATAAAAAGAGAACTCGAACGAGTGGAACGTGATGGAACACGTAGAGAAAAAAGTGAGCATATATCAGTGGACCTGTAGAGACCACTCACCGCAGAATGAAGGAATTGGAAATCAAAGTTTTGCCTCCTGAGATTCAGAGGACACAGTTTAAGAGTGGCGAGAGCACCTTGTTTACTTAGCGAACGAAAGGCAGGAAGTCGGTTTCTCGCTGTCGCAAGAAAGAAATTCAACGGACGATCAAGACACTTGAGTTTAGTCGGAGATGCTGTGGCCCACACGGGACAACAGTAGTCCAGGATTGGGAGAAGGAAGGCTAAAAAGAAGGATTTAAGTGCTAAAGGGTCATTTATCTCCTTAAATAGACAGCCTTAGATGTAGTTTTATCAATCTGAAGAGAGAAAGATAATTTTGCATCAAAAGTTACACCAAGATCTTTTTGAGAGAAGATTTTTAAGAGAATAGAAAGTAGCGATAGGCTTATTTCGCAGAGTAAAAGAGAGGACCGTACATTTATTAGGATTTGGAGTTGATTTCCATATTAGACACCAGTCGGAAAGCTTCGAAAGACAATTTTGCAGACAGTCGCTATCGTACGAATTATTAATTTTCTTGAAAACCTTACAGTCGTCTGCGTAAAGGAGGACGATACACTTATGACTTTCGATAGTGTTAACAAAGTCATCAATGTAAAGTGTGAAGAGTAAAGGTCCATGAACACTTCCTTGTGGTACACCAGATGTTACGGTGGAAAGAGATGAATGAAAACCATCTATTACAACTCTTTGCGTGCGGGAGCGTAAGAAACTAGTAATTAGGGAGAGAAAAGATCCATGAATGTTGAAACGATAAAAGAGTTTGTAAAGAAAAAGGTCATGATCCACAGTATCGAAAGCTGTTGCTAAATCTATGTAACAAACATCTAGTTGGGATGATTTTTTGAAAGTTTCAGTAATATTATAATGTAAAACAGATAAATTAGTTAAGCAAGAACTCCCAGTTAAAAAACCATGCTGTTCAGAGGAGATGTATGAGAGAGTGAAAGAGAGAAGACGTTTGTGAATGATTTTTGCAAAAATCATGGAAATTACAGGAAGGATGGATATAGTGCGATAATTTTCAACTTCCAACTTACTACCGCATTTCAGTTTGGGTGTTATATTGGCGGATTTCCATTGATCAGGGGATATTCCTGCAAGGTAACAGCGATTGAAAAGATGGGCTATCGGATGACATAAAACACAACAGGTTCGGTTTAAAAAAAGTGCGCTCACATTGTCACATAACACGCTTCGCATAGTTTCTCTGTACTATTCCTCACCATTCTGCCTATGAACCCCAGTTTCTTGCTTGCTACGCCTATAACACGACGAATGTGCATATCCCATGGAAGATCACGACAAATGGTAACTCCTTAATATATTACATGATCAGCTGTTAATTGTGTCGATTTCGTACTCGATACCTATTTCTCTGTTCATACTTCTCCTTTACGTTACTGTGGCACATTTATTGTAATTAATTTCAATTTTCCATTCCTTAGACCAGGGGTCCCCAAACTTTTTGAGAGGAATATTGAAAGTGCTAGGTGAGCCGGATCGAGGAAAAAAAGTTTAAAAATTTAAAGTATTTTATTCTATAATAATAATGCATATACACCGACAAGTAAACATGAATAAATGTATGAAAAAATTCTAATGCGTACATTTCGCCTGTTTTTAAATTGGAAACACTGATTTTATGATGTTTAATAACATTTTCGCGGACCGGATAAAACACTTTCGTGGGCCGTAGTTCGGGGACACCTGCGCTTTGACCATGCGGAAATGGCTATTAAATCTTCATGAAGCGATTGATGGCCATCTCGGTTGAGTATCTCCCAATATGTCGGAACTAGTGGAGATCTCGAGAAGTTGATAAAATACAGCAGAGGTTTTCTTCGCATTTTTACGGTACGCTATTCGTTTTTCAAATTGAATAGGGCACATATTGAGAAGACAGTGTTTACAAAGGACGAACTTAGAAGGCAAAATTAGCGGAAGAAGAAGAAGAGGAAAGAATAGGAATATTAGAGAATTTAAAGCAGAAATATAGTACTTATAGAGGTATAAACGAGGCTTCCAGGGAGAGAGAGAAATGCCTATAATCATCAATTCAGCTGAAACCTGTCTTCGAACAGCAGAATGATGATGATGATTCTTTTTTCGATAAATAATAGAACAGCTATGTATCGTTAGTTACAATTATGACGTCTTCATAAGTTTACTTCGTATTTTAAAATTAATGACACAATACCAAATATATATTCAATTTAATTATCATTACGCTGAAGATGAATGAAAATTATATGCATATTAAAATCTCACCGTTGAGGATGAAGTTTAAAACAATCTCAATTTTCTTGCAAGATTCATTATTGACGATTTATTATTACAAGTTAGTTGTAATTTACTAATTTTTATTGAAGGTATATTTTCATTACATATTTTTGACATTTTTCAATTCAGGTTAAATTGCAACAATACAACTCCAACATAAATCACACATTTTATGGAATATAATTCTTTCATGCCACATGAATTTAATTATCAATTTGAGCATTTTTTCAATGATGTTTAGAACCGAGTAGAGTAATGCTTTCAGCAGCCCTGAAAAGAGCTTTGTAAAATTATTGCGGTTAACAATTAGAGCCTTGTCAGTTTAACTTACCCTCACAACTCTTCATATTGAGGATAAAAACACCTAATTGCATTTATTAAATCAAAAAAGTTTTCGGCCGCCTGGTGCTTGCTTCTCCAAACGTATCCTCCATATTCGTCTCCTCAGATCTCATGTTATTGTGGAACAGTAGCACTCGATATTTTGAGTGTGAGTTTGCTTGTCCTTTGGATTGATGGAATTCACCAAATGATTTACCGCTTGGTGACACCTACATATCCCCTCCACATATCTGTTTTTATGGAAGTTCCCTACTCAACATATTTAAGGATAACTTCCTGTAAAGTTTTTGCTTCGCGTTTCGGCACTACACAAGAGGAAACTTTGACGAGTAGATTCCGCCCGCAACACACCTCGTTTTGCGAAGACGGCCGCGATTATATTTTCGGCGCCCGAGCGCACTTTCGACTATCTCCACAGTGTGGCCAGAACCACCGATTTTTTTGCTGCTTTCTGCGAGCCATACACAAATGAGCTCCCGAAAACAGGTAACAATGTTCCCTACAGTCTGCCGGCAAAGCCGTTTCTTTGATAATTATCGATGTAGGATATTTTTGTATCCACCCCATTGCCAAGACATCTTCGCAACTCGTCCGGAAATTGGAAAATATTGTTCCACTCTTGATGGAATTCCTTTTTCTGCAGTTCCTTAACCCACACCTATATACAGCTACTTGCTCTCTCCCTCTAGAGCAAATTTTCCGGTGGTATCCACAAACATTTCCTTTTCTCCGGAATAAATTCCATCGAAAGAAGGAAATGTATTATTCCTACCGTCGGTGTGTGAGCTCTGAACGCCAAAATGCTCTTTGGGAAATCCATCCTCACTGCAGCGGATTAGAAGCACGTCTGAAGCAATGGGCGAAATTTATATCCTACCTTCCACCATACATACAGAGGAAGGAATATCCAGACAAATGACATGTTCACGATAGGTCGTTTCACTTTCACGAAAAGGGTGCTTCTATTTCGGAGATCAAAGTTCCTAGATGGTGTTATCGCCTACAAACATTTCCTGCTAACATTACTACTAAATGCCTTTTAATGGCAGCTAAGAGAATATTCTCAGAAACTCATTATAAGCATTGGTTCCAAAACCTTGCTCTAGCATTAATGTCGCTGAATTCCACGGAGCAGAGCGGGTGGCTAATGCACACCACGCATGTCTTAGAATAAAGAAGCGCAGTGGCGTGCCCATAGGGACTTGGTAGGGATGATGGAATGAAGGTGCACTTTTGTCAACTCAATATTTTGATAGCATATTAAACAAAGAAAAATCTTTTTATACTTTAGACCTGGGGTCAGCAACCGATAACGCGTGCCTAAAGGGGGCACGCGAAGAGATGTAGGTACATAGCACGATATTTCAGAGAAGGATTACAAATTATGTCTTAAAAGAATTTTACTTTTACTTCAATTGTATTCCTTACTGTAATTATAATGCACTACATTCAGGATGCCATATAGTACTATAATAATAACTTTTCGTAAACTTTATGGACCGAGTAAATTATCTCAGATTATGAATATTGATAAAAAGTGGCACTCGACGTAAAAACGTCGCCGACCCCTGCTTTAGACCCTATTGAGTAGTAAGTTTGAGGTAATAACTCAATGCTGACACTTATCCAGTTTTAAAGTATTTCCTTGCAATATGGAAACTATTCAACTTGAATATTATGGAATAATGCATGTAGTTATATAGTTCTGGCAAATGATGAGATTTTCCTTCAATTATAAATACAATCACAGGTTATTTTATCTCTTAGTTATAGTTAATATAATTCTTGCTTGTTATTTCATACATATTTGCATGCCTCATTCATAATAAAAATTCTAATTTTAGTATGTACTAGCCGAACTGTTCGACACTTCGTGTCTAAAAAGGCGAGTTAAGTGGTAGGGAGGAAACGGAATTAGATTACTTTCACTCACGCTTCGATAAAGTAACATTTATTTATAGTTAGTCAGGATATCAAAATGAGGAATCTAAAATTATCTATATAATAGCTGTTTCTTATATATAGAGGACATATATACGATAGATCATATAAAACCTAAGGTGCTTCTAGAAATGCTAAAGAGTTGAAATTTCACATGGACATAGGTCATTGGGTACAACCTCGGAGCAAAATCCGAAATTTCAGAAAAAGTTTTGTTTAAGGTGTATTTTTGACCCCAGTATCCAATTCTAAATACCCATAAGAAAAGCATTGAAAACGACGCAGAGCTATATAAAATTGCTTTTTTAAATTATTACAATTAATATACAAAGTCAGGACATGCACCATACCGTGAATGAAAAATGAAGTTTACTTTTTTTAAGATAAAATTCATATTCATGCTGAATTTGCATACAAATAAGATTTTAATCATAAAATTATGAAAGTATTTTGATTTTCATCAATGAAAAATATTAACTACCATAGCAACGACTCCAACGCCTTTCAATGGGAATTGATTTTCCATACTTCAAGAGCGTTGATTTAATGCTTACACTGCATAAAAATCCATTTGATTTCAGCCAACGACGTATACGTATGACGACGTGATAATTTTAAATTAATTTTTTTATTCGGATACGCACTAGAAGGCACGGATGGTGACGCCATAATCTTTACACACAAAATATCCTCATTTTTACATAAATTTCAGTGTGATATATAGGCTATTTTCTTAATGATGATTATAGCTTTTGCTGAAACAGCGGTCTAAGTCATGAAACCGGAAATTCGAAAACTTGGACGCGAGGTGATTGCCAGGGAATTTTGACATTCCGGATAGTTGCCTTAATTTCGCGGAAAATTATAAATATTCTGCTAAAACTCATTTAATTAATTGTGTAATACATATAGGTCCCACGTGACTGAAGGGCTGTTGTCCTGGAGTTGACGTTGGTTTATTTAAAAGTTTAGATCTTGGTGTATGGCGACTTTTTAAGCCCTTGCAGTACGCAAATACCGACATCTCGTATTATAAATTGGCGTTGATCTGAGATAGGAATAATAGTGCAACGTTGGTTTCACTCAACCCAACCAACACTTCCATATAATGCACATATTTTATGAGAAAATCAAACCGACCGATCCCGCGCATATCGAGGGTTTTTTGTATGGACATGACAAGGTCTGTAAATAAACCTACGAAAAGGATGAACTTAAATATTGCAACCATAAACTGTTTTAAATACAACCCCGTCCCAGAAGCTCTTAAATGATTGGTATTCCTGGGCGTCTAGATTATATGTGAGCGTAAATATCTCATTATTTATTGTAGAATGACGGATAAAAGACGCTCTTAATAAGCGCATTTACCCGGATTCGACGCTTGAGTTATACTTTCTTACTAATTTAACAAGATAAAAATGTTTAAATTTTACTGCAATGATTTGGTCGGTAGAGAGTCCCTGCTGTGAGGGGACAGGTATGCGAGCTCGTTTTCTCGAGTTTCGAAGGGCTAACCCGAGTTAATGACGATCGTGAGGTCCGTACTGCGGTGACTTTCGGACGTGGCTCCAGGGAGTTAACTGATATATTTTTCTGATATTTATCCATTTTATATGGATTGCAGTTGAACATAGTTACCAGTGTCAATTCATTTTCGTTCTCACTCGTGTATTTAAGCTAACTTTCACCGCGCAGCACACTTGCCTCCACACTCGCTATTTCGTGGAAGTTCTCATTGATTCTCATTACGGCCAATCGTCTTCAATTTATTTCCCCATACAGAAAAAGGCGTCTATCGTTACGTGAATCTCTTTCCCGGAAGAAGGCTCTCTTGTCAACTTTTCATTTCCTTTGAATTTCCTCCTCCATTATTTGCTTCTTCCCTCATCCTCTTCTATTCTTTCCTCGCCATTTAACCATTTCTATCCTCCTCGATCCTTTTCCCACAACTTCTATCCTTATTTCTTTGCGCTCTATCCTTATTCCATTGTCATCTATACACCATCGCTAGCCATCTGCATTCTTCCTCTATCCATCATTATTCTTTTTGTCCATCTTCCCTTTGCAATCTTCTTTATTCTTGGTTCTCCCGCTCTCATTCTTTCTTCCTTGCCCGCTTTCCTTCTAATACACGTCTATCCGTCTTCCCTCACACGCTCTTATTCTAAACTCTTCCAATATCTTTTTTCCTTCCAATTTATCCTTCCTCTCGTATTCTCTCCTTTTTCCATCATTCTCCCTCATTCCTCCTTCGCTCTCTAACCTGCATCGCTCGTCATCTCTCCACCTTCCCTCCTACTCTATCCTTATTATATATCTTACAAACTTTCCTACTGCCAAATTTGCTTATTCCGTCGCCCTCTTTTTTAATGCTCTGTCCTTCATTTCATTCTGCCCTACTTCCTTTCTATTTACCCTCAAATTCTTTCCTTCTATCCTCACCAACAGTCTTCCTCCTTTGCCCTCTCTCTTCCTCCGTCATCAACTTTCTCCCTACCTACCTCTCTCAACCGTCCGCATTCTCCCTCCTTATTCACCTTTGTTCCTAGCGTTCTCTCTTCCTCCCTCGCCCTCCTTATTACCTATCCCACTCTCTTTCTTAGTCTCTTCCTCGCCAACCCGCTCTCCAACCGTGTTCAATTTTATTCCTCTCTTACCAACTCCCTTCCTCACCCGGCCACTTATTTACGCCATACCCCATTCCCAATTTCGCCAACTTGCTTCTCTCTATCACTCAGTTTTCTTCAGTCGACCTATCTCGTACTCCACTCACTTTTTTCTCGGTCTTTACTCCTACCCTCCCCTTCTTCCTTCCTCTTCCTTTTTTATTTTCTTCAACAACCGTCCTATTCCAGGTATGGTAAATGATTTTTGTGTTGCGTGCCAAAAAATTGTGAATCATAATTGTTTTCGCGTGCCACTGTTTTACTCCTTCATGGAACTTCGTATATTCTTCACAAAATACAATTTTATGCGTGTCATTTCGAGTACCCGTGTCACGTATTTGCCATCATTATCCAATTCCCTTATGACATTCTTTCCTCTTACTTACGTACTCATTTCTTCTACCCTCGTCTTCTTTCATTCTAGTATTGCATTCTTTCCTACTATTATATTTTCCATTATTCTTACCCCCTTCCGTCTACCGTTACCTCCTTTAATTATAATCTTTCACTCTTTCCTTATTCTCTTGCCTTCTTTCCTACTTCCCTTCCCTTCATTCCTTATAATGTCATTTTCTTTACCTTCTTCCCTCCCTTTCTTTCCTTCTTCCCTCCCTTTCTTTCCTTCTTCCCTTCCATTCTTTCTTTCTACTCTCATAATCTTTCCCTCTTTCCTTCCCTTCTTTCTTTCTAATCTACTTTTCTTTCCTTCTACTGTCTTTCCTTCTTACCTTTCTTTCCTTCTACTATCCTATTATTTTTTCCCCTCCTTTCTACTCTCCTTTTCCTTCCATCTTACCTCCCCTTCTTTCCTTCTACTCTTTCTTTCCTCCTTCCTTCTTACTTCTCTTTTTCCTTCCCTTCTTTCTGTCATTTCCTTCCTCTTCCCTTCCTTCCTCCTACTCTCTTTTTCTTGCCTTCTTCCCTTCTACTGTCCTTTTCTTTCCTTCATCCCTTCCTCTTTTCTTTCTACTGTCCTTTTCTTTCCTTCTTCCCTTGCTTTGATTCCTTCTACTATCTTTCCTCCTTCCTTTTTACTTCCGTTTTTTCCTTCTACTCTCCTATTCATTCTTTATTCCCACCACTTTTTTCTTCTACTCTCCTTATATTTCCTTCTTCCCTTTCCTTCTTCACTTCTCTCCTTCCATTCTACTCTCCTATTCTTTCATTCTTCCGTCCCCTTCTTTCCTGCAACTGAACATTTCCATCCTTCTTCACTCACCTTCTTTCCTTCTACTCTCCTTTTCATTCCTTCTACTCTTCCCTTCTTTCCTTCCCTTCTTTCCTTCCCTTCTTTTCTTCCCTTCTTTTCTTCCCTTCTTTCCGTCTTTTCTTCCCTTGTTTCCTTCTTTTATTCATTGTTTCCTTCTTCTCTTCCCTTCTACCCTTCCATTCTTTCCTTCTACTCTTCTTTTCTACCCTTCTTTCATTCCCTTTCCTTTCCTCCTTTCCTTCCCTTATTTCCTTCTACGCACTTATTCTTTTCTTCTTTCCTTCTATTCTTACCTTTTTCCCTTCCCTTCTATCCTTCATTACTTCCACTCTTTCCTCCATCCCTTCCATTCTTTCCTTCTACATTCTTTTTTGTTCCTTCTTTCCTTCCATTCTTTCCTCCCCCTCTCATTTTTTTACCTTCTTCCCTCCCCTTTCCTACTTTCTTTCTAGCTCCCTGTCTTTCCTTATACTGTCCTTTCCTTTCTTTGTTCCGTTGACTTTATTTCTTTCTTCTCTCGATTTTTCCTTCCTTCTTCCCTGCCCTTCTTACTTTCTACTCTCATTTTTCTCATTTCTTCCCTCCCCTTCTTTCCTTCTACATTTCTTTACTTTCCTTCTTCCCTTGCCGTCTCTCCTTCTAATCTACTTTTCTTTTCTTATCTCCTTCCCTTCTTTCATTCTCTTTGTTTGTCTCTTTGTTTCCTTGTTCCTTTTTACTTCCCTTTCTTTCCTTCTACTCTAATATTCTTTCTTTCTTCCCTCCACTGTCTCGCTGTTGTACTTATACACATATGTATAAGAGAATATATATGTAAACAAGATTACACTGTCTATTTCTCTCGTAGTAACCAGTTTTTGTGAATTTAGATAGTAAATTTAAAAAAATGTTTAAATATGTAAATCCAGATGTAAACAAAGGGTAATGGTTAAGGGGAAAAGGGAGCAGCTACTTAGCCTCAACCTCGCCCATAAATACATTGTTCTTTCTTTCTCATTTCCAACAACTTCTTTTATTTCCTTATTCCCCTCCCTTCTTTCCTTCTACTCTTTTTTCTTTCATTCTTCCCTTCCCTTTCTTTCTTCTACTCTACTTTTCTTTCATTCGTCCCTTTACTTCTTTTATTCCATTTTCCCTTCTGTTCTTTCCTTCTACTCTTTTCTTTCCTTCTTCTCTTTACTTCTTTTATTCCCTTCATCCCTTCTATTCTTTCCTTCTACACTTCTTTTCTTTCCAGCTTCACCTCCCTTCTTTCCTTCTACTCTCCTTTCCTTTCCTTCCCTTCCTTCCTTTACTCTCATTTTCTTTCATTCTTCCCTTCCTTTTTTTTCTTCACTTCTTTTCTTCCCTTCTCTCCTTCGTTTCTTCCCTTCTCTCCTTCGTTTCTTTCCTTCTTTCCGTCTACTCTTCTTTTCTTTCCTTTTCCCTTCACTTCTTTCCTTCTACTTTTCTTTTCTTCACTTCTTTTCTTCCCTTCTTTCCTTCGTTTTTTCCCTTCTCTCCTTCGTTTCTTTCCTTCTTTCCGTCTACTCTCCTTTTCTTTCCTTCTTCCCTTCCATCCTTTCCTTCTTTTCCTCACATCTCTCTTTCCTTCTACTCTTCTTTTCTTTCTTTTTCCCTTCCCTTCTCTCATTTTATTCCTTCCCTCTTTTTCCTTAAACTTTCCATTTCTTTCCTTCTTCCCTTCCTTTCTATCCTTTTCTTACCTTCTTTACTTCTTTTATCCCCTTCTTTCCTTCTTCCTTTCCCTTCTTTCCTTATCTTACCATCTTTCCTTCTTTTCTTCACTTCTCATTCTTTCTACTCTCATTTTCTTCCTTCCCACTCTTTCCGTCTACTCTCCTTTTCTTTCCTTCTTCCTTTCCATTCTCTCCTTTTCTTCACATCTCTCTTTCCTTCTACTCTTATTTTCTTTCCTTTTTCCCTTCCTTTATTTCCTTCTACTCTCGTTTTCTTCTTTCATCCCTCCCCCTTTTTCCTTCAACTTTTCATTCCTTTCCTTCTTCCCTCACCTTTTCTTTTCTTCCCGTCTTTCCTTCTTTTCTTCCCTTCTTTCTTTCTTATCTTCGCTTCTTTCCGTCTTCCCTTCTACTCTCTTTTTGTTCGTTCTTCCCACACCTTTGTTATTCTACTCTCCTTATCTTTCATTCCATTCTTTCCTTCTTTTCTTCTCTTTTCTTCTCTACTTCTATTCTCCTTTTGTTTCCTTTTTCCCTTTCCTTCTTTTCTTCTACTCTTCTTTTCTTTCCATCTTTTCTTTCCTTTTCTTACCTTATTTTCTTCACTTCTCTTTCTTTCTACTCATTTTCTTCCTTTTCCCTCCCCCTCATTCCTTCTACTCTCCTTTCCTTTTCTTCTTCCCTTCCATTCTTTTCTTCTTTTCTTCAAATCCGTCTTTACTTCTACTCTTCTTTTCTTTCCTTTTTTCCTTCCTTTATTTCCTTCTATTCTCATTTTCTTCCTTCTTCCCTCCCCCTCTTTGCTTTTACTCTCCTTTTCTTTCCTTCTTCCCTTCCATTCTTTCCTTCTTTTCCTCACATCTCTCTTTCCTTCTACTCTTCTTTTCTTTCTTCTCCCCTCCCCCTTTTCCTTAAACTTTCCATTTCTTTCCTTCTTCCCACCCATTCTTTTCTTTTCTTCCTTTATTCCCATCATTCTTTCTTTTCTTCCTTTCTTTCTTTTTTATCTTCCCTTCTTTCCGTCTTCTTTTCTACTTGTGTTCTTCCTTCTTCCCTCCCCCTTTTTCTTCTTCTCTCCTTTTATTTCCTTCTTCCCTTCCATTCTTTTCTTCTCTTTTCTTCTTTCCTTCGACTCTCCTTTTCGTTCCTTCTTGCCTCCCCCTCTTTCCTTCTACCCTCCCTTTCCTTCCTTCTTCCTTTCTCTTCTTTACTTCTACTCTCTTTTTCCTTCCTTCTTGCCTCCCCCTCTTTCCTTCTACCCTCCCTTTCCTTCCTTCTTCCTTTCTCTTCTTTACTTCTTTTCTTCACTCCTTTCCTTCTTTCCTTCCTATCTTCACTTTTCTTTCCTTCTACCCTTCTTTTCTTTCCTACTTCCCTTCCATTCCTTCCTTCTTTTCATCTCTTCCCTTCTTTCGTTCTACTCTCTTTTTCTTTCCTTCTTCCATTCCCTTCTTTCCTTCTACTTTCCTTTTATTTCTTTCTTCCCTCCCCCTTCCGTCTTTTCGCTCTCTTTCCTTCTACCTCTTTTCCTCGGAGTCTGCTCTTTGTCATTACTCTTTTTCCCGCTTCAATTATCTCAACAATTTGTATAGGCCCTCTCACTTATATTATTTAATTTCTTACTTTGATCACTCCACATCACTTCTCCCCTTCGCACTCTTTCTTTCTTTTTCCGCATCCAATCTTGCCACTAGCGCAAACATTCCTTCCTCGATCTTCCTCTTTCACACTTCCTTCGCCCTCTTTCTCTCTATCTTTCCTTCTACCATTTTTATTTTCTTCTACCTTCGCTCTCTATCCGCCCTCCCTCGCACTTTCATTCTTCTCACCATGTTTTTCTTTATTGCTGAATACTCTTCTCTTACTCACTACTCGCTCCCTCTACACCTCCCTCCCTCTACACCTTCCTCCCTCTACACCTTCCTCCATCTACACCTTCCTCCCTCTACATCTCCCTCCCTCTACACCTCCCTCCCTCTACACCTCCCTCCCTCTACACCTTCCTCCCTCTACACCTTCCTCCATCTACACCTCGCTGCCTATTTTCTCTCACCGTCATGTTATTATTGTCTCGAAGCCTGTTTCGGCTGGAGGGGTAACTGGTACCTATCCATTGTTATGTTTATATTTTATTGCATTGTAATTTCATTCATACAATATTGTAGTAATATATTTAAGTTTCCATTATTGAATTTAATACATTTTGTATTTACCTCATTATTTTATCCATATCTAGTAGGTATAGGAGAAAGTATTGCATTCGTGGAAAAAATCGAATTCGAGTTTATTTGTTTGTAAGGAATTTTTGGCTAATCAACCTCTAGGATTATTATAGCCATAGCCCCTTCCACACTGAACACACTCACAAGGGAGGAGGGAAACCCGGTGCCGGCATTTGCCTACTCTTTACGAAATGCACCAAGGGGCCATCTGATTAATGTCTCGTCCGAAGTAAGGAGCGCTGTTTTGCGCGGTCTCCTCAAAGCACACAAGTAGGGCATTCGAACCTGGGGACCGCTGCGTGGAAGACCAACGCTCTAACCACACCATCACCTTCGATCGGATTAGAGATTTCAACGGAAATAAACGTTTTGATGGAAACTTGAGTGCGTTTTCACTATTTTCTCGATGATGTGTGTTTGTCTCTGTGTCTGTGGCGCATGTGTAGTAGGAATTTCGTGGGCGCTATAACTCAAAAACCAATTATAAGATCAGTATAAAACTTTATATTTACGATTTTTATTAGTAATTCATGTTCTGAAAATGTTCTGAGTGGAACTGGCTCATCTGAGCGTTTTGATTATTTGTCGAGAGACAGCAACCCTGCCTCTGGCGGCAATGAATTGAACTGTATTATAGAAAGGCTTGATATGCTACGCAGTCAGAGGCGGTGAGTAATATCGCTTCTAGTGCGCGCGGGGCCGCATTCGCTTCAATCATTTTTACTTTCTCAGGTACAGGCGGAAATATTATTTCGTGAAACAAATCGAATTCGAGATTTCAACGGAACTATTTACACGATTTAAGGTTTCTAAGTACGTCTTCATTATTATTTCAATTATTCCCTTTAACACTTAATTATATAAATATTTGTTATTATGAAAGTTGTAGAAAATATAATTTTCTACGAGTTTTGTTTGTAATACTGTTTTATAAAACGGATTGTTTAAGAGATATTTCAATTATTTATTTGATTTCAATGGCGTCGCTAATAATAGTTGTTAGCGTTGTCTGCGCTACCAAGGGTAATTTTAATTGCGATCAAAACTATTCCATTGCTATCTAGTGTCATATTTTACAAACAAATTTTCTTTTAAATATTGACAGTGAACCCAGCTACGTAACCGGTAATTTTAATCACGCATCGATATTTGGCTTAATTATTGTTTTTTTCGCTGCGTGATGTTATTCAATGTTTTTTTCACTGCGATCATTTTCCAAACTTTTAAAAATAATTCGCGAGAGTAATCGTAGACAATTGTTCCTGAGGACACTGATGTCGAGAGCTGCTTCTCATTACTAGTTCATTCATAGTCATTACTCTGTTTGGAGAAAGTCATGACCTGGATAGTTTATTCGTAATATTTTATTTTTCGTCCTTTTTGTTTCTCTAAATTTATTGTTAAAGTATTTTCTTTAGTGTAGCTAATTACTAGCTCTTTATCAGTCGACATACAAGGTCAGGTATTAAAAAGGCCGAATAAGGCCTAACCGTGCCAATAAAGAGTACAATCTTTTCCTCTTTTCTCGCCTTCTGTGATTCTTCTCTAGCCGTCTATGATTGATTCCAGGCTCTATATCCTTTTTCATTCCATATGTATCTCTTTCTTCTTGCTTCACTCTTTGTCTGCATCCTTTGTTGTCTTTCTTTCCTCCTCCATCGGTTCTTGCATACCCCCTCTACCCTTTTTACCTCATTGTCTTTTTGTCTCTCATTCTCTTGACCTCTTCCGTCGTTCTTATTCCACTTTCCGTCATCCATTATTCTCTTTCCTTATTCACTCGCTCTCTTTTTTCTTAATTTTCCCTCATTTCCTATTTTTTACATTATCCTATGCCCTCTTTCCTTATTATCTCACTTTTTCTTTCCCTCCCATTCTTCCCTATTGCATCCTTGTTAACAGTGTTTGCAGTTAAACCTTTCACGATCTTTACCAATACAATATGTAGTGTTAGTAATCAAGAATGTGATGACTTTAACCATGATTGATTCCTTACGCGTCGATTCTTAACTTTTAAGAGTTATGTTTAGAAAATTCAGCGTTTTTGCGTACGAATGTTTCGCAAACTTTTCGTATCCAAGCAACTCTCACCAGAGCAGAATTAAAAGAAGATGTGGATACATTTATTTAGTTGAACTCTAATATCTCTTTCCAGATACTACTTTTTAACCGCTGGTACCATCATCATGACAATCACTGCTAGCGTTTTGATTTTTATTTTTAACGAATTTAGCGGACCACCTGCAGCAAATCTGTAGACTTGCACTCAACCGCGGACCACAGGTTGTGAACCTCCGGGGAAACAGTAGAACACTCGTTAAGTCATCCAGGTCGCTTTATCGTGTTACTCGTCATAGAACAGCTGGAAAATATAGACTATATTTCCACGGCCGTACGTTTACTTTTCCATAATATCAATAATTTAGAAAATTTAATATTTAGAAGATGTTTTTTCAGTAAAATTAGATAGTCTATCTAAAATTTATTTTTCATTGTAAATAGCATTCCGGCAGCAGAAAGGCAGAAATGGCTACCAGGTAGACATGCCTGCTCTGGAATAGTGGTCGAATTATTTTTAGGCATCGAAAGCATTTTCGGTTTAATGGGAGGATGGAATTCCTTTCTCCCTAAGATGAAGAGGAGTTGAAATTGTACTATTTTAGAAGTTTCTCCAAATGTCTTTTTGTTGCCCATTATTCGTGGAAATGTATTAACTTCTAATTATTAGAAAAGAAAATTTTCTTCAAACTCTAAAATGTTGCGGTGGCAATTTGCCTATTAAGTTTAATCGTGTTTCGAAAAGTACGACTGTTTATGTAGAGTATTTAAACAAGGTGATCACAGACTCAAAAAACACCTTAAAAACTTGTACCTCAATAATCACTTAAAACTCAAAACCCAACTTCACATCCCAAACCCCAGGAATGTATCCCTAGAATGTACCGCCTCCCAAAAACACATAAAAAAGATATCTCCCTCAGACCCATCTCCAACATGAAAAATTCCCCAATGGCTAAATGAGCATTTCCAACAATGGCCTCTTACTCAAGAATCGCTTATTAAAAATAACACCCACTTCATCAACAAAGTGAAAAACCTAACTCTCAAAGACACTGAAATTCTTGTTTCGTTCGACGTTGTGCCCCTTTTCCCCAGTGTACCAATAGAAAAAACATTGAATTTCCTTGAATCATGGCTCAAATTACAAAACCTACCGTAACGAAATTAACCCATACGATATTTTATAACTTCATCGATAATTATTTTTACAAATTTCGTCTGTCCATGAATTTCATATATTCACTCCTTAGAACGGAATTATATACATAACATTCAAAATCCTTTCCACAAATGTGGAAGAAATTCGAAAATTTTATTTATTTATTTATTTTAACCCATAAACAGCCGTTATCGGCCTTTTACAATGAGGGTAATAAGTTTAACAAAGACGAACACATACGACCATGACCCCGGCAGGATTCGAACCCGCGAACCTAGCATTGGGAGCTAGACACGCTTACCACACCTCTATTAAGGCTGGATAGTTGATAGTTGGATAGTTGAGTTATCCATTCTTTGTATTATTAGGGACAATTTTTCTTGCCAACCGAAATATTATTTTTGTGAATAGCAATGTCTCGTACAGATTTGACCTGAAGATTAAATGCGTTTATATAGTGTTTCACAATATCTAATTGCTCTCTACTCTCTGTTCTAATTCGCTGAGACACTTAATGATTTCTACATGTTTGACTTTACCTTTAAGCGCTTCACTCATTTTATAATCCACTTCACCCAAACTGGCATCATATCAAATTTCATAAAATGTTACCCTTTTCTCATTATATCGACCTTATTATTGCTATAGCTTGTCCTCGAAAGAGGAGATTTCTAAGTGTTTTGATTTGATTTGCTCTACATAATAAAATATTATGTTCATAATTAACAAAGACTCTTGTGAATGTCAATTATTGCATATTTTTCAACTTTATATTTTGAGAAAGAAAATTTAAATGGTACATTTGATAAAATTGTGTTTGTCTTAATTCTTTGTTGCTTTTCATCGATATTGATTCGTTTCGTAAAGGAACACGTAAATAATATATAACCATAACATAAAAAGACCAAGAATGCAAAAAGCTAACAAACTTTCAGAAACAGATTGATGCAACACGAAACGTTTCCGGAAGAAACTCAGTTCCGCCCCTTTGTAGGATTAGGTGAAAAATATCTTGGAAATCGGAGGATTTAAGGGCTATACAATGCAATTATCGGAGTCCCATAGCATCATCTGTTATCTGTTGTATGTCGGCGAACGTTGATTGTGGTCTCCTTTGCCATTCCATCTATCCTTGCACACTTCTCCCTCCACTATTCATCTTTCCAATCGTCCCCCACCCTCGAATCGTCCCCCTCCCTCCAATTGTCTCCATCCCTCCAATCGTCCACCTTACTCCAATCATCCACCTCCTTCCAATAGTCCATCTTCCAATCGTCCACCTACCTCCAATCGTCCACCTCCCTCCAATCGTCCACTTCCCTCCAATAGTCCATCTCCCTCCAATCGTCCACCTCCCTACAATCGTCCATCTTCCAATCGTCCACCTCCCACCAATCGTCCACCTCCCTCCAATCGTCCACCTCCCTCCAATCGTCCACCTCCCTCCAATCGTCCACCTCCCTCCAATCGTCCACCTCCCTCCAATCGTCCACCTCCCTCCAATCGTCCACCTCCCTCCAATCGTACACATCCCTCCAATCGTCCACCTCCATCCAATCGTCCAACTCCCTCCAATCCTCCCACTCCCTCCAATCGTCCACCTCCTTCCAGTCATCCACCTCCCTCCAATCGTCAACCTCCCTACAAACATCCCCCTCCCTCCAATCGTCTCCCTCCCTCCAATCGTAAACCATACTCCAATCATACACCTCCCTCCAATCGTCCATCTTCTTCCAATCGTCCACCTACCTCCAATCGTCCACTTCCATCCAATCGTCCACCTCCCTCCAATCGTCCACCTCCCTCCAATCGTCCACTTCCGTCCAATCGTCCATCTCCCTCCAATCGTCCACCTCCCTCCAATCGTCCACCTCCCTCCAATCGTCCACCTCCTTCCAACCGTCCACCTCCCTCCAATCGTACACATCCCTCCAATCGTCCACCTCCATCCAATCGTCCACCTCCCTCCAATCGTCCACCTCCCTCCAATCGTCCACCTCCCTCCAATCGTCCACCGCCCTCCAATCGTCCACCTCCCTCCAATCGTACACATCCCTCCAATCGTCCACCTCCATCCAATCGTCCAACTCCCTCCAAT
Organism: Tanypteryx hageni; assembly: GCA_028673005.1. Lineage (NCBI taxonomy): Eukaryota > Metazoa > Arthropoda > Insecta > Odonata > Petaluridae > Tanypteryx > Tanypteryx hageni. The sequence continues at coordinate 14,424,495 of CM054120.1, read as the reverse complement.
CGTCCAACTCCCTCCAATCGTCCACCTCCTTCCAGTCATCCACCTCCCTCCAACCGTCAACCTCCCTACAAACATCCCCCTCCCTCCAATCGTGTCCCTCCCTCCTATCGTAAACCATACTCCAATCATCCACCTCCCTCCAATCGTCCATCTTCTTCCAATCGTCCACCTACCTCCAATCGTCCACTTCCATCCAATCGTCCACCTCCCTCCAATCGTCCACCTCCCTCCAATCGCCCATCTCCCTCCAATCGTCCACCTCCCTCCAGTAGTCCACCTCCCTCCAATAGTAAACCTCCCTCCAATCGTCTACCTCCCTCCAATCGTCCATCTCCCTCCAATCGTACACCTCTCTTTAATCGTCCATCTCCCTCCAATAATCCACATCCCTCCAATCGTCAACATCACTCCAATCGTCCACCTCACCCCAATCGTCCACCTCCCTACAATCGTCCACGCCCCTCCATTCGTCCACGTCCCTCAGATCGTTCCCCTCCCTCCAATCGTCCAACTCCCTCCAATCGTCCACATCCTTCCAATCGTCCACCTCCTTCCAATCGTCAACTTCCCTCCAATCGTCCACCTCCCTCCAATCGTTCCCCGCCCTCCAATCGTCTGTCTTCTTCCAATCGGCCACCTCCCTCCAATCGTAGACCTCCCTCCAATCGTCCACCGCCCTCCAATCGTCCATCTTCTTACAATCGTCCACCTCCCTCCAATCGTCCACCTCCATCCAATCGCCACCCTCTATCAATCCTCACCCTCCCTCCATCCCTTCACCTCCCTCTAATCGTTCACCCCTTTCCAAACGTTCACCTCCCTGCAATCGTCCTATTCTTCCTATCGTCCACCTCCCTCTAATCGTCCACCTCCCTGCAATCCTCCCCCTCCATCCAATCGTCCCCCTCCCTCCATCCGTCCACCTTCCTCCAATCGTCCACCTCCCTCCAATCGTCCACCTCCTTCCAATCGTCTACCTACCTCCACTCGTCCACCTTCTTCCAATCGTCCATCTCCCTCCAAATGTCCACCTCCCTCCACTCGTACACATCCCTCCAATAGTCCACCTCCATCCAATCGTCCAACTCCTTCCAATCGTCAAACTCCCACCAATCGTCAACCTCCCTACAAACGTTCCCCTCCCTGCAATTGTCTCCCTCCCTCCAGTCGTCCACCTTACTCCAATCATCCACCTCCTTCCAATAGTCCATCTTCCAATCGTCCACCTACCTCCAATCGTCCACCTCCCTCCAATCGTCCACTTCCCTCCAATCGTCCATCTACCTCCAATCGTCCACCTCCCTACAATCGTCCATCTTCTTCCAATCGTCCACCTCCCACCACTCGTTCACCTGCCTCCAATCGTTCACCTCCCTCCAATCGTCCACCTCCCTCCATTCGTCCACCTCCCTCCAATCGTTCACCTCCCTACAATCGTCCACCTCCCTCCAATCGTACACATCCCTCCAATCGTCCACCACCATCCAATCGTCCAACTCCCTCAAATCGTCCACCTTACTCCAATCGTCCACTTCCCTCCAATCGTCCACCTCCTTCCAATCGTCCACATCCCTCCAATCCTCAACCTCCCTACAAACGTCCCCTCCCTCCAATTGTCTCCCTACCTCCAATCGTCCACCTTACTCTAATCGTCCACCTCCCTCCAATCGTCCATCTTCTTCCAATCCTCCACCTACCTCCAATCGTCCACCTACCTCCAATCGTCCATCTTCTTCCAATCGTCCACCTCCCACCAATCGTCCACCTCCCTCCAATCGTCCACCTCCCTCTAATCGTCCACCTCCGTCCAATCGTACACATCCCTCCAATCGTCCACATCCCTCCAATCGTCCACCTCCCTCCAATCGTACACATCCCTCCAATCGTCCACCTCCATCCAATCGTCCACCTACCTCCAATCGTCCACCTCCCTCCAATCGTCCATCTTCTTCCAATCGTCCACCTCCCACCAATCGTCCACCTCCCTCCAATCGTCCACCTTCCTCCAATAGTTCACCTCCCTTCAATCGTCCACCTCCCTCCAATCGTCCACCTTCCTCCAGTCGTACACATCCCTATAATCGTCCACCTCCCTCCAATCGTCCACCTCCCTCCAATCGTCCACCTCCCTCCAATCGTTCACCTCCTTCCAACCGTCCACCTCCCTCCAATCGTACACATCCCTCCACTCGTCCACCTCCATCCAATCGTCCAACTCCCTCCAATCGTCCAACTCCCTCCAATCGTCCACCTCCTTCCAGTCATCCACCTCCCTCCAATCCTCAACCTCCCTACAAACGTCCCCCTCCCTCCAAATGTCTAACTCCCTCCAATCGTCCACCTTACTCCAATCGTCCATCTTCTTCTAATCGTCCACCTACCTCTAATCGTCCACCTCCCTCCAATCGTACACATCCCTCCAATCGTCCACCTCCATCCAATCGTCCACCTACCTCGATTCGTCCACCTCCCTCCAATCGTCCATCTTCTTCCAATCGTCCACCTCCCACCAATGGTGCACCTCCCTCCAATCGTCCACCTTTCTCCAATCGTTCACCTCCCTCCAATCGTCCACCTCCCTCCAATCGTCCACCTCCCTCTAATCGTACACATCCCTCCAATCGTCCACCTCCATCCAATCGTCCAACTACCTCCAATCGTCCAACTCCCCCCAACCGTCCACCTCCTTCCACTCATCCACCTCCCTCCAATCGTCAACCTCCCTACAAACGTCCCCCTCCCTCTAAATGTCTCCCTCCCTCCAATCGTCCACCTTACTCCAATCGTCCATCTTCTTCCAATCGTCCACCTACCTCCAATCGTCCACCTCCCTCCAATCGTACACATCCCTCCAATCGTCCACCTCCATCCAATCGTCCACCTACCTCCAATCGTACACCTCCCTCCAATCGTCCATCTTCTTCCAATCGTCCACCTCCCACCAATCGTCCACCTCCCTCCAATCGTCCACCTTCCTCCAATCGTTCACCTACCTCCAATCGTCCACCTCCATCCAATCGTCCACCTCCCTCCAATCGTACGCATCCCTCCAATCGTCCACCTCCCTCCAATCGTCCACCTCCCTCCAATCGTCCACCTCCTTCCAACCGTCCACCTCCCTCCAATCGTACACATCCCTCCAATCGTCCACCTCCATCCAATCGTCCAACTCCCTCCAATCGTCCAACTCCCTCCAATCATCCACCTCCTTCCAGTCATCCCTCTCTCTAATCGTCAACCTCCCTACAAACGTCCCCCTCCCTCCAATTGTCTCCCTCCCTCCAATCGTCCACCTTACTCCAATCCTCCACCTCCATCCAATCGCCACCCTCCATCAATCCTCACCCTCCCTCCATCCTATCACCTCCCTCCAATCGTTCACCTCCTTCCAAACGTTCACCTCCCTGCAATTGTCCTATTCTTCCTATCGTCCACCTCCCTCCAATCGTCCACCTCCCTGCAATCCTCCCCCTCCATCCAATCGTCCCCCTCCCTCCATCCGTCCACTTCCCTCCAATCGTCCACCTCCCTCCAATCGTCCACCTCCTTCCAATCGTCTACCTACCTCCACTCTTCCACCTCCCTCCAATCGTCCATCTCCTTCCAATCGTCCACCTGCCTCCACTCGTACACATCCCTCCAATCGTCCACCTCCATCCAATCGTCCAACTCCTTCCAATCGTCCAACTCCCACTAATCGTCAACCTCCCTACAAACGTCCCCCTCCCTGCAATTGTCTCCCTCCCTCCAGTCGTCCACCTTACTCCAATCATCCACCTCCTTCCAATAGTCCATCTTCCAATCGTCCACCAACCTCCAATCGTCCACCTCCCTCCAATCGTCCGCTTCCCTCCAATCGTCCACCTTACTCCAATCGTCCACCTCCCTCCAATCGTCCATCTTCTTCCAATCCTCCACCTACCTCCAATCGTCCACCTACCTCCAATCGTCCATCTTCTTCCAATCGTCCACCTCCCACCAATCGTCCACCTCCCTCCAATCGTCCACCTCCCTCTAATCGTCCACCTCCGTCCAATCGTACACATCCCTCCAATCGTCCACATCCCTCCAATCGTCCACCTCCCTCCAATCGTACACATCCCTCCTATCGTCCACCTCCATCCAATCGTCCACCTACCTCCAATCGTCCACCTCCCTCCAATCGTCCATCTTCTTCCAATCGTCCACCTCCCACCAATCGTCCACCTCCCTCCAATCGTCCACCTTCCTCCAATAGTTCACCTCCCTTCAATCGTCCACCTCCCTCCAATCGTCCACCTTCCTCCAATCGTACACATCCCTATAATCGTCCACCTCCCTCCAATCGTCCACCTCCCTCCAATCGTCCACCTCCCTCCAATCGTTCACCTCCTTCCAACCGTCCACCTCCCTCCAATCGTACACATCCCTCCACTCGTCCACCTCCATCCAATCGTCCAACTCCCTCCAATCGTCCAACTCCCTCCAATCGTCCACCTCATTCCAGTCATCCACCTCCCTCCAATCCTCAACCTCCCTACAAACGTCCCCCTCCCTCCAAATGTCTAACTCCCTCCAATCGTCCATCTCACTCCAATCGTCCATCTTCTTCTAATCGTCCACCTACCTCTAATCGTCCACCTCCCTCCAATCGTACACATCCCTCCAATCGTCCACCTCCATCCAATCGTCCACCTACCTCGATTCGTCCACCTCCCTCCAATCGTCCATCTTCTTCCAATCGTCCACCTCCTACCAATGGTGCACCTCCCTCCAATCGTCCACCTTTCTCCAATCGTTCACCTCCCTCCAATCGTCCACCTCCCTCCAATCGTCCACCTCCCTCTAATCGTACACATCCCTCCAATCGTCCACCTCCATCCAATCGTCCAACTACCTCCAATCGTCCAACTCCCCCCAACCGTCCACCTCCTTCCACTCATCCACCTCCCTCCAATCGTCAACCTCCCTACAAACGTCCCCCTCCCTCTAAATGTCTCCCTCCCTCCAATCGTCCACCTTACTCCAATCGTCCATCTTCTTCCAATCGTCCACCTCCCTCCAATCGTCCACCTCCCTCCAATCGTACACATCCCTCCAATCGTCCACCTCCATCCAATCGTCCACCTACCTCCAATCGTACACCTCCCTCCAATCGTCCATCTTCTTCCAATCGTCCACCTCCCACCAATCGTCCACCTCCCTCCAATCGTCCACCTTCCTCCAATCGTTCACCTACCTCCAATCGTCCACCTCCATCCAATCGTCCACCTCCCTCCAATCGTACGCATCCCTCCAATCGTCCACCTCCCTCCAATCGTCCACCTCCCTCCAATCGTCCACCTCCTTCCAACCGTCCACCTCCCTCCAATCGTACACATCCCTCCAATCGTCCACCTCCATCCAATCGTCCAACTCCCTCCAGTCGTCCAACTCCCTCCAATCATCCACCTCCTTCCAGTCATCCCTCTCTATAATCGTCAACCTCCCTACAAACGTCCCCCTCCCTCCAATTGTCTCCCTCCCTCCAATCGTCCACCTTACTCCAATCCTCCACCTCCATCCAATCGCCACCCTCCATCAATCCTCACCCTCCCTCCATCCCATCACCTCCCTCCAATCGTTCACCTCCTTCCAAACGTTCACCTCCCTGCAATTCTCCTATTCTTCCTATCGTCCACCTCCCTCCAATCGTCCACCTCCCTGCAATCCTCCCCCTCCATCCAATCGTCCCCCTCCCTCCATCCGTCCACTTCCCTCCAATCGTCCACCTCCCTCCAATCGTCCACCTCCTTCCAATCGTCTACCTACCTCCACTCTTCCACCTCCCTCCAATCGTCCATCTCCTTCCAATCGTCCACCTCCCTCCACTCGTACACATCCCTCCAATCGTCCACCTCCATCCAATCGTCCAACTCCTTCCAATCGTCCAACTCCCACTAATCGTCAACCTCCCTACAAACGTCCACCTCCCTGCAATTGTCTCCGTCCCTCCAGTCGTCCACCTTACTCCAATCATCCACCTCCTTCCAATAGTCCATCTTCCAATCGTCCTCCAACCTCCAATCGTCCACCTCCCTCCAATCGTCCGCTTCCCTCCAATCGTCCACCTCCCTCCAATCGTCCACCTTCCTCCAATAGTTCACCTCCCTTCAATCGTCCACCTCCCTCCAATCGTCCACCTTCCTCCAATCGTACACATTCCTCCAATCGTCCACCTCCCTCCAATCGTCCACCTCCCTCCAATCGTCCACCTCCCTCCAATCGTCCACCTCCTTCCAACCGTCCACCTCCCTCCAATCGTACACATCCCTCCACTCGTCCACCTCCATCCAATCGTCCAACTCCCTCCAATCGTCCAACTCCCTCCAATCGTCCACCTCCTTCCAGTCATCCACCTCCTTCCAATCCTCAACCTCCCTACAAACGTCCCCCTCCCTCCAAATGTCTAACTCCCTCCAATCGTCCACCTTACTCCAATCGTCCATCTTCTTCTAATCGTCCACCTACCTCTAATCGTCCACCTCCCTCCAATCGTACACATCCCTCCAATCGTCCACCTCCATCCAATTGTCCACCTACCTCGATTCGTCCACCTCCCTCCAATCGTCCATCTTCTTCCAATCGTCCACCTCCCACCAATGGTGCACCTCCCTCCAATCGTCCACCTTTCTCCAATCGTTCACCTCCCTCCAATCGTCCACCTCCCTCCAATCGTCCACCTACCTCTAATCGTACACATCCCTCCAATCGTCCACCTCCATCCAATCGTCCAACTACCTCCAATCGTCCAACTCCCCCCAACCGTCCACCTCCTTCCACTCATCCACCTCCCTCCAATCGTCAACCTCCCTACAAACGTCCCCCTCCCTCTAAATGTCTCCCTCCCTCCAATCGTCCACCTTACTCCAATCGTCCATCTTCTTCCAATCGTCCACCTACCTCCAATCGTCCACCTCCCTCCAATCGTACACATCCCTCCAATCGTCCACCTCCATCCAATCGTCCACCTACCTCCAATCGTACACCTCCCTCCAATCGTCCATCTTCTTCCAATCGTCCACCTCCCACCAATCGTCCACCTCCCTCCAATCGTCCACCTTCCTCCAATCGTTCACCTACCTCCAATCGTCCACCTCCCTCCAATCGTCCATCTTCTTCCAATCGTCCACCTCCCACCAATCGTCCCCCTCCCTCCATCCGTCCACCTCCCTCCAATCGTCCACCTCCCTCCAATCGTCCACCTCCTTCCAATCGTCTACCTACCTCCACTCTTCCACCTCCCTCCAATCGTCCATCTCCTTCCAATCGTCCACCTACCTCCAATCGTACACCTCCCTCCAATCGTCCATCTTCTTCCAATTGTCCAACTCCCTCCAATCGTCCAACTCCCTCCAATCGTCCTCCTCCATCCAATCGTCCACCTACCTCCAATCGTCCACCTCCCTCCAATCGTCCATCTTCTTCCAATCGTCCACCTCCCACCAATCGTCCCCCTCCCTCCATCCGTCCACCTCCCTCCAATCGTCCACCTCCCTCCAATCGTCCACCTCCTTCCAATCGTCTACCTACCTCCACTCTTCCACCTCCCTCCAATCGTCCATCTCCTTCCAATCGTCCACCTCCCTCCACTCGTACACATCCCTCCAATCGTCCACCTCCATCCAATCGTCCACCTCCATCCAATCGTCCAACTCCTTCCAATCGTCCAACTCCCACTAATCGTCAACCTCCCTACAAACGTCCCCCTCCCTGCAATTGTCTCCCTCCCTCCAGTCGTCCACCTTACTCCAATCATCCACCTCCTTCCAATAGTCCACCTTCCAATCGTCCACCTACCTCCAATCGTCCACCTCCCTCCAATCGTCCACTTCCCTCCAATCGTCCATCTACCTCCAATCGTCCACCTCCCTACAATCGTCCATCTTCTTCCAATCGTCCACCTCCCACCAATCGTCCACCTCCCTCCAATCGTCCACCTCCCTCCAATCGTCCACCTCCCTCCAATCGTCCACCTCCCTCCAATCGTCCACCTCCCTCCAATCGTCCACCTCCCTCCAATCGTGCACATCCCTCCAATCGTCCACCTCCATCCAATCGTACACCTCCCTCCAATCGTCCACCTCCCTCTAATCGTCCACCTCCCTCCAATCGTACACATCCCTCCAATCGTCCACCTCCCTCCAATCGTACACTTCCCTCCAATCGTCCACCTTACTCCAATCGTCCATCTTCTTCCAATCGTCCACCTACATCCAATCGTCCACCTCCCTCCAATCGTACACATCCCTCCAATCGTCCACCTCCATCCAATCGTTCACCTACCATCAATCGTCCACCTACCTCCAATCGTCCACCTCCCTCCAATCGTCCACCTCCCTCCAATCGTCCACTTCCCTCCAATCGTCCACCTCCTCCAATCGTCCACCTCCCTCCAATCGTCCACCTTCCTCCAATCGTTCACCTCCCTCCAATCGTCCACCTCCCTCCAATCGTTCACCTCCCTCCAATCGTACGCATCCCTCCAATCGTCCACCTCTTTCCAATCGTCCACCTCCCTCCAATCGTCCACCTCCTTCCAACCGTCCACCTCCCTCCAATCGTACACATCCCTCCAATCGTCCACCTCCATCCAATCGTCCAACTCCCTCCAATCGTCCAACTCCCTCCAATCGTCCACCTCCTTCCAGTCATCCACCTCCCTCCAATCGTCAACCTCCCTACAAACGTCCCCCTCCCCCCAAATGTCTCCCTCCCTCCAATCGTCCACCTTACTCCAATCGTCCATCTTCTTCCAATCGTCCACCTACCTCCAATCGTCCACCTCCCTCCAATCGTACACATCCCTCCAATCGTCCACCTCCATCCAATCGTCCACCTAACTCCAATCGTCCACCTCCCTCCAATCGTCCATCTTCCAATCGTCCACCTCCCACCAATCGTCCACCTCCCTCCAATCCTCCACCTTCCTCCAATCGTACACATCCCTCCAATCGTCCACCTCCCTCCAATCGTACACATCCCTCCAATCGTCCACCTCCATCCAATCGTCCACCTAACTCCAATCGTCCATCTCCCTCCAATCGTCCATCTTCTTCCAATCGTCCACCTCCCACCAATCGTCCACCTCCCTCCAATCCTCCACCTTCCTCCAATCGTTCACCTCCCTCCAATCGTCCACCTCCCTCCAATCGTCCACCTCCCTCCAATCGTACACATCCCTCCAATCGTCCACCTCCCTCCAATCGTCCACCTCCCTCCAATCGTCCACCTCCTTCCAACCGTCCACCTCCCTCCAATCGTACACATCCCTCCAATCGTCCACCTCCATCCAATTGTCCAACTCCCTCCAATCGTCCAACTCCCTCCAATCGTCCTCCTCCTTCCAGTCATCCACCTCCCTCCAATCGTCAACCTCCCTACAAACGTCCACCTCCCTCCAATCGTCAACCTCCCTACAAACGTCCACCTCCCTCCAATGTCTTTACAATGTTTTAATATTTCATTTTCATCCCACTCTTTTAATTTATTTTTGTTTTGAATGATGCTAAATATTTCATTGTGTTCTTTTAACATTTGAAATCTTTCAGTGAGAGACACTAAGGTCGTGTCTAGTATCGTGAAAAAAAGTTTATTTTACAATTTTGTTGGGGGTCATCACCTTGCTCGTCAGGTGTTTCGTAATCGAACTTTCTTTTTTCCTTTCTTTTTCTAACATCCGGAAAAAGTCAGATATATTGGCACTTTACAATAATGATGCTTACAGAATAATATAAATTTTACATTATATTACAGAAAGTTACCATAAATATATTTTAAGATATAAGATTAATTAATACGGCTGTTGTTTGGACTGTTTTTGTCCTCTCTAATTTGTAAAAAAAAATCCTCTTAAACAATACTTAATTTGACTAGAAATGTTAAATAATTCCGTCTATAAGGGGATGTTCCGACTGCATAAGAATGTAATCATTGAATGGAAGCATTGGAATCAGTTACAGGCATTACAAATTTGAATTTCGAGACCGGAACGGTTGTGTTGGCGAAAGAAAGAATTTAATCATGATTATTAAGTATATTCAGTTACGTTCCGAATTTGGCAAAAAAATTCGTTGCAATACAAAAAGTCGCAACTTACAACAATGATCGGTAATATTAAGTGTATTGCTATTCCCTTGATGATTTAACGTCCATGCCTTCTTTTACATAGATTCTGAACAATTCTAAAGAATAATTAAATTATATCTCGCTGAATTAAAGAACCTTTTTATGAGAACAACGCAAAATTTCTGCTTTATTTATTTTATGTCAAGGTGTCTGAATTAAATTAATGAAAAGAATTAAAAAAGAAAAAGACGTTAGAATTTGATCGTCGGAATTTGTGCACGTGATTCTGACGATGCTACACATTCAAAAATGTTATAATAATAGTCATGATTTAGTTGTTTAGGCCTGCGTTTATGTTGAGCTATTTTCTCGGTTCTGTTTCCAAAGAAAAACAATTAAACGCACATAGTAATATCACTTGGTTTTATTTGTCACACAAAAGTAAAAAAATAAAATGTATTCATCCTGAATCCAAATACTGTTAGATAATAAATAAGAAAGAAATACTTGGTGGTAAGTTCAGCAAAAATGGATAGTGAATGACTATAAATAGAATGGAATATATGAAAGCCATTAGGGGAAAAAATAAGAAAGAATACTTCGCTAGCAAAAAAGGAGCCGTTATTCTTAATTTAAATTATTTTTTAATCAAATGCGATGCAATGTCGTACCGAAGAGCCACAGATTCTCTAGTCCTATATTATTATTTTAAAACTCCTGTACATTGTAAACAAATACTTTGTAATAGCAATTATTAACTATTTCTTCCACTCGAGGTTATCACCGAGATTGGAATATTAATAAATTGACTTTCGTAAATGTGGCTTTTAACCTTTACAGGAATTTACGTGGTTCACGTAAGAACTAATCTCTAAAATACGCTAACTCAAAGGGTGAATAAAAAAGATAGTTTCATAAGTAATTCAAGAAAATTAGGGTCACGCATGAGAGTAGAAAACGAGTTAAATATAATTACGCTTCAAGCAGGGAGTTAATCGCAATATAACACGTTTAAAAACATTGTTCACAAACACACACTCTCTCTCTCTCTCACACACACACACACACACACACATATATATATATATATATATATATATATATATATATATATGTATAAAATATGAAATTTAAGGGAAGCAAATGCACTGAAATACAAGTCAAAGGTATTTGATGCTCGCCCGACTTAAATTTAATAAATTGAGTTTATAGGAAATAGAGCACTTACCCTGTTGCTTCCACGTTGATTTTCTTTTTGATGAAAGAAGAAGTTGTCACTGCAGACTCTTAAGTAGAAACCAAAACACCACTTCTTTCTCTTGTTCGCGTGCACAACGAACACACAGTAAGACGTTTCTTGAACGAATGCTCGGAGAATAGTGAACACTTCAGGGATAAAAACGGAAATGCAGGGAGGGGCCAAATAGAAGCAACAAACTCTGGTCGGCTCCAAGGATTCTTCAAAAATACGAATCCTCGTCGGTACAACTAGTTTGAGATGCTATGGAAGGGTGAACATTTGGTGGTTTTCTCAAGAAAAGGATAAGCGAGGAGTGTGGCGGTTTGGGGAATAACGCTTGCTTGTCCCTCATACCTCTCTTCCATATAAAGGAGAGATACATAACCCGGGAAACAGGGGCGGTAAAGGGGCAATAAATGCGCCCCCCTTGAGGGGCTGCCATTGTTTCGCCGGCGTACCACCAATTTAGTCCCTCTAAGGGGTGCGCAGAGAAATATTGAAGTCCCAGTACACCCCGACTTCTCCATCCATTTTCGCTGCATATACTTACAATAAGTGCAAAAATCTTTAAAGGCGGAAGGGCTTTGAATGGACGTATGCCACGCGTGCATTAGCATCTGTTTTACTACAATATGTGAAAAGAAAAGGGCAGAGAAAGCGCCTCTAGAGCTTGTCCCCAAATCTTGTTTCCCCCTTCCCCCGAAGTTTCTGTGCAATCGCAAAGCTTCGACGCCTCCAATGACTGGCCGGCCGGCCCTTCAAGGGAGACACCTTTTCCTCTTCTGTACTGACAAGCTGGGAAAACAAATATTAAACTAACACTATGAGACTTATTCTTATCTGATATTAACTCTATTATTGCTCATGACTTTTCTGTCATTAATTTTTAAATTTCGTCACTATTGAACTTCTGAAGGCGCCCTCCTTGACAAGGCCTCTTTGTGCGGTGCACAACCTGTGCACCCACACGCGGCGGCCCTGCTCACCCTCCATCCTCCCCCTCTTCCCCTCCCATTCCCCCCCTCATCCCGATCCACATTCTCTCTCCTTCGCTTTGTAACTGATAGAAATTCTTATTTGTAAGGTCGTCCATTGTTATGAATGATTTAGGTGTGCAGTCGTGCGAGGCGTGCATCTCTGTTGTTTATACGTTTTATACGAATTATCCGATTTGTGGAAACTATCACCTCTGGGAAAATTTGGGTCCGGGAAAAATTGGCGACACGTTTTTAACGAAACAATCGAGTTCTCCATTTTCCCGTAAGAAGAATGCCTCGATTCTCATCAGTATTGCAATGCTCACTATGGCGTGACAATTATTAAAAGTTGGCTGTTAATCATCCATGTGTTGCAAAATTTTAATTTAAATTTGTTGAACTAATGCTGACGATTTTCCTTCGTTATGGAAAAAATGAACTACCTGAAAATTGACGAGGATTTAGTTTTTTTGGTCTTTTGGGTTGGGTCTGAAAATAAGGAACGATGTGTTGATAACAAGAATGGGCGGCCGAGTGTGTATTTTTGGCTAATCAACCTCTTGGATTATTATAGCCATAACTCCTTCCACACCGAACACACACACAAAAGAGGAGGGAAACCCGGTGCCGGCATTAGCCTACTCTTAACGAAGAGCACCAATGTGGCCCAATAGCTAGGGCTAGCGATGACCAGTTTCTGCAGACAGCGAAGCTGTGCCGAAATGGCATTGCCTGGTTTAACAAGCTATTCGACATCTCTCGTTCAAAATGGCCACCAACGTTTTCTCGGGTGAATTTTCTGTCGCAACTACGATTTTCATCCCAGTACAACAATCGCTCAATTAACTTCCGATATAAGCTTCATTCACTCCGTCGAAACACACGCATTTGAACAATGCATCCCGCTTCATACAATCCATCCGTCGTCTACGATCATGTCAAAGGTGTTTTTTGACTCCATAATAACTGCACTTCCATTCGGTCGTGTCCTTTCCCGTCTCCACGCCGCTTCCCACCGTAGCCTCCCGTGCGAAGCCATTCCTCCCTTCACCCCCCAGACGCCACTTATGTTAGACCCACCTCTTGGAATGCGCCCCTTTTCCGTCCATCCCCGTTAGCTCGCTCCTCTCGCCTCTCTCATCTCCCAAAACCTCCCCTGCCAGATCGCCCCTTCCACCTCGCCACTTCCACCTCGCCCCTTCCACCTCGCCCCTTCCACCTCGCCCCTTCCATCTCGCCCCTTCCACCTCGCCCCTTTCACCTCGCCCCTTCCACCTCACCCCTTCCACCTCGCCCCTCCCACCTCGCCCCTCCCACCTCGCCCCTCCCACCTCGCCCCTCCCACCTCGCCCCTTCCACCTCGCCCCTTCTACGCGCTTACGATCTTCTTTAGATCGTTTCCAACACTTCACCTCGCTGTCCCTTTGCCGCCAATAACCGGTCTCCACCTCCCCCAAGTTTTTCAGTTTTTCCGTCGCGTCGCGTTCACTCGCTCGCAGCCAAACAATCATTCGTCGCGACTCGTCTCGAGCGCTGAAGTGGCTTTGAAATTGTCACGTTTATTAAGAAAATGTAATTTACGTTGGGATATTTTCGGACAGAAGCATGATGAATGAATGAATTATCAATTATATTATATTATAACAGTTCGTAACGCGCTTTTTTCTCTGTCCCATTTAATGTACGGACAAGCTTCCACAAGGCGACGAGCCACGGTGCCGAAGGAATGGTCCTTTAAAGGAGCACTTGTTTAATAGGGCGATTGTTGTGTAATACAATTAATTGAATGTTGCATGAAGTTAGGATGTGTTTTGTTCTTTTATTAATAACCCAAAAATGTAGGATTATAATGTAAACGCATTAATCGCATTTGTTTACCTACGAATATTAGTGGAATAATTCTTCCCGTCAAATTTTTATGCACAGGGAGGACCGTTATTCCCCTGTAATGAAGCAAAAAAAAACTCGAAGCAAAGTTTAAAATGGATGCTTAGAATTTTTACTGATTATTATAATCATATATATTATATCATCTCAATAAGTATATACAAACTTATTTTTTATTTCATTGATTTATTTTGTATTTTCGCTTCATTATAGCCGATTGGTGCTTTATGGGCCACCCACTACAGCTCTATCATGTTACAAAATTGTATAATTACATAAAAGTGGCCGATAATATTGAAAGCATATTACTTAATTATGACGAAGAGAGATTTAAAGTTGGAATGGCCGCGAAGAGTCTCTTGGTCGGTTCTGCAATCACCCAAACCATCCGAATCTCTGAGTATATGTGTTTTAGGTGTATACTCTGTCATCGGCAACTTCCCGTTCAGCCAATCAGAAAAAAATTCAGTTTCTGTCTCAAATTTAAGTTTCAACGACTATCACATCGCTTGGTGCTGTACGGTGACTGTCTATCCTCGTGACTATTGCATTACATTTTTACACTGGAAGTGGTCCTGGCTCATTTCGTCTGCGCGAAACTTTTCGATTTATTTATTTAATTCTGAAATGTAAGAATATCATCAGTGATAAACCTGTGGATCCTCGAGCGTAATATAATGCGTGCTATATCTACGAGCGAACGACCTACATCGTCTCTCTGCCGAAGGGGAACTTGCTCACGGAAATACGCAGCGTCAGCCCTCAAGATCACGAAAAATAAATTGGCGGTTAAAATAAAGAAAGAATGATATTGAACCCCGATTATCCGTGTTAATTGGGACTTGGGTAGGCACGGATAATCCGAATTTTAGTGGTAAAATTTGGTATTAAGTCGGTTAAATCCTGTACCAATTTACGTAACAAACTGGTCTGTTATTACTTCATTACATATTGAGATTCTGTAAACAATTTTGCAACATATCATCATACAGATGGGGAAAAAAATTTGTGCTTAAATATATCCTTGAAGTGCTTTCAAGGGTGGAGTTCGTCAAATATGTTCCGTTCCTTCGACTGTTTCTAACCGTAGTTCGACCCATTCTTAGCCAATGCAAAACCTTTCATTATAAAATATTCGGTTTATTACAGCTAATATTTTTTATTACTAATATTTATTAACGAGTCGAGGATCTTAAATAACGAGCTAAATTGATGATTAACTTAGGAAATAGATTCTATCATTTAAAACAAACTGTAATTTTATTAAAATAAATTAACAAAAAGTAGAATTTGTTTTAGGACTTGGCTATTCTGTCTGACAAACTGATGAAAACTATGTGTACATATAGAAAGATGGGACCGGAAGATAACAATATTAGCAAAGCATTCACTCGTCCCTAGGGTAATCTGGCATCGCTGCGATTTAAAATGGCCCTTGGTTATGAACATAATTCTAAAATAAAAGCCATAATTTAGCTTCATTTCGGGTATAAATTATAGGTTTATCAGTTAACAGTATGCTTTTTTAACAAAGAACTAGGTCCTGTTTCATATTTATTCCCAAAGAATTATGTCAACAATCTTTGTCTCCTCTGCTGAAACAGCTTTTGTTTGATTGATTTGTTATAGCGGCGTATGTTTAAGAAATCATTGCAGTCCGTGTCCTCTTCATTTTGTATGTAAGCGCGAAAACAAAAGCGGATTTAGGGGTGCGAGGCTACAAGCATTAGCGGCTTGCGCGGCCCACAACTGACGATTTGTGAAAACTCGTGTTTATATTTTCTGGAGGAAAACAGGCTATACAAACCATAATAATTTATTTGCATGTATCATATTACAATATAGAGGGTGAGCTTCTGAGGTCGTTGTCAATCGCAGCTCAAAGTCTTAGAATAAAAAAATTATCATTTTTTCAATTATACTCGTCAGTTTGGATTGGTTTTCGCCCATTATCCTTAATGTTGACTGTCATCATCATTTAGCATATCTGGCCGATTCTTTTTTTGAGACTTTTCCTACTCAATGTATACAATTTTTCTTCTCTCGCACTAATCTTCTGACTCTGTTAACACTAACTCTTTAGCGCAGTGGTAAACAACCTTTTTTGATGGTCGGTCAATTAATAGTTTTTAGGAAAATGCGATGGGTCGATAAATAATTTGAAAGAAGAAAAATGAAACCTGGATGTTTATAGAAATTATATTTTATAATTAAATTACTCTTTTATTTTCAAAACATAGTCCATTCTAAGCGTGTTTACTTTTGCAGGTCACCCAAATCGTTATAGCGGGTCACTCAATGACACACGAATCATAGGTTGCCGGCTCTTACGGCTATAGGTGCGTGTTCCTCAGAGGCGCGAGGTTCTGGACCATGGGTTCGCAACCTTTTCCATGTGCTGAGCAGCAAGTTGTATTCTGGTATACCAAGCGAGCACCAAGCTATATCCTAGAATATCAAGCGAGAACATTCAGAATGGGGCCCTCTATAGGGAGGCGCCCTAAGAAATGTTTGCTATCCAAGTCGCATTAACGTGGTCCTGAATAAATATAATCTGTCTGCGCAAATCGAGAATTAGTCAGAGACACATAGAATCGGATACTACGCTCTTAGCCTATTTAGCTGCCTCCAAAACCTTCGACTTAAAGTCAGTACGTGAGAAAACCTCCAGATCGTCCGGCGGGAATACACAGCTCACTCCTTTTATATGTTTGACCTCTATATGAAGGCGCCAGAAGAAACTAAATATCTCCTTGGATCTTGCTTTGTGACGTCTCTGCTGCCAAAATACATCACCTTCCAATGGGTTTAACAGCCCAGCGAAGATTCTTTCCGTTTACTCCCTGTATGGTGAATCTTACACCCACTATTTATATTCAGCAATTTCTGTTGTCAAGGACATAGGGTGCGAAACCTCAACGAAACATGAGACATTGACCTTATTATTGCTACAATACTTTCGCTGCTCCTATGGTAAGCAACACCCAGCATTGCCTTTGCTTCTCCGTGAGAGGGTTTAACTCAGCCTTACTTGTCGATTTGCTTCTGTCACACGTAACTCAAGGAAGTATTCGCAGTTTATTTGAGCGAAACCGAACTACCATTGAGACTTTTTGCATGTTCAGCTATTTATTTAGGTCAAATTCAACTTACCGGTGTGTGCCTGTTGGTGAAATTGATCATAGTTCGATTACCGGTCATAGCAGACTTTTTTCTCGTTTCAAAATTAGAGCATCTTATCAGGTGGCGGGCCACATTTTTAGAAGCGAGTGTTCGACAGACCGGTTGAGTTGACGTCTGAGTTTCATTGATATTCCTTTGGTACAGCCATTCTGTCAGAACATCAATACATTAAAAACTACATAAATATATTTCTATTCGATATTTGTTATCACAATTGGAATTAACGCTTAAAAATCATTTTAAAAGTTGGTAATGCCCCAAAGTAAAACTTTACCTTCTATGCATTGAAATCTTTAGGATTTATCGAACAGGTCTGCTCGTTTCCCAATTCTAGCCAAAGCAGTGACACATGAAGTTGTGCAACACGTTGATGCCAAGAATCGTCAAGCGTCACTATATGGAGTTTTCCTTACAGCTTAAATTACCAGAGGTAGTTTCGATATTAGTTTGGGTTTGCTAGGTGGGTTCCCCGATAACTGGCACCCAATTCCAAAACTTGGCTGAAGAAATTTTTCGCGTTGTTGCTAGCACGATGAGAGGATGAGATTTTTTAAATCACGGATTGTCACTGGCAGTTAATTTCATTTTAAAGGGCGACTCATATATTGGCGTCGCCTAAACTCGCCGTAAATTTAAAGTAATTAAGTTTATCTAGCCAAAATCATGGCCACTGTAATCATAGGAGGAGACATTTCCGTGTAGATCACGCTAAAATAAATAAAAATATAGTCAGTAGCCAGCAGAACGTTAGTAGTCGTTTGTTAATTTCAATTGCTGGTAGGTGTGGCGCTCACATAGATATCAAGACGAGGACTCGTGGACATAGGGGTACAATTGCTTATGCACCAAGATTCCCTTGTCTTGCATTTCTTGAATTGGGGCAACGGATCGCGACATATGGCGGACCGCATCAGCGTATGAGTGGGAGGCTTTAATGCTAAACGGAAGTGCGTTGAACCGCATAGAATATATTTAAGTTGTAAAATATCCTATTTTAGTTATCGTTGTTGAGTGGGTCATTAATGAAGCATAGAAGTTTTTCTTTTTAAAGTTGTTTGACTTAGTGTGACCCCCTCTGAGTCGCCATTTAATTATTCATGAGGTATGATATCCACTAGCTGCGTTAAAGAAAAGTGCAAATGCATCAAAATTGTCCACAGTTTAAAAAGGGAGTTTTCACGATATGACTCTTAAACATTTATAAATCGCTTTGAATATCCAAGCACATTTTTGTGTGTGGGCGTGCTTATATGTGTGCACGTGCGTGCGCTCACGTGCGTGCGCTCACGTGCGTTCATTTCGAAATGCTATGAAGAAAGCAATGTAAAGGGGCGGTAGTCGTGCGGTTTGGACAGTTAAGAATTTTCAAGAGTTGGAGTTAGAGGGAGAATGGAGAATGGTCGATAGAGGAAGTAGAAAAGAGGAGCGAAGTTTCAGATGAGTGAGGTTGTGTTACTTGAAAGCGTGTTGTAGGAGATTGCGTGGAGGGAGTCAGGGCGTGGGGTAGCGGCTGCTAGGCGCTGAATGGTGGAATGGAATGGAGATAGATATGGAGAAGAGAGGGAGTGTGGAGGGGGAGGGCGAGAGAGAGAGAGGGGGGAGGGAGAGAGAGAGAGAGAGGGGGGAGGGAGAGAGAGAGAGAGGGGGGAGGGTGAGAGAGAGGGGTAGGGAGAGAGAGAGGGGGAGGGAGAGAGGATTAAAATGATGCTGGGAATGATAGGAAAGTGGTTTAGGTTGAAAGGCTTAAGGCCGAGTCGTAATGGAGGTGGAGAGATGCGGAGCGTAGGGATAAAGGAATGGGGAAGGGGGTTTGGGGCGGAGAGGGGATTGGAGACGGGGGAGGGATAGGAGAGGGGGGATGGGATTGAGAAGGGGAGGGGCGGGCGGCAGGAAAGGATAGTATTAGATCCCACGATGAGGGTCCGTGATGGTGCGCCGAGGAAAGGAGCGTAGAGGAGGAAAGAAGGGATGTAGTGGAAATTATGTGAGGGAGGGAAGCCTCTTAAGTGAGGTGGTGGATTCGAATCGAAGTCACTTAGGTCAGTGGTGCTGGAAAAAGAATAAGGTCAGAGGTTAATGACGTCTCAGGATTTTTTTCTCGTTTGTATCCCTTGCTTCCTTTCGTCTCTCCCCTTTCTCTCTTCCGTCCGATGTTTAAGTGAAAGCCAAGATTGAAACGTCTTGGCGGGTTGGCTTGGAATCACATGCGCTGACCATCAGACTGCTGTTGATGAGCGTGACTAATACTCGTCGGCTGGTAGACTTTGTGAGGCTATCCTTGACATTGTGCAATTAGTTCATAGGCTAAGAATACGGCCACTTTGCGGCG
The DNA here is from genome assembly GCA_028673005.1 of Tanypteryx hageni. NCBI lineage: Eukaryota > Metazoa > Arthropoda > Insecta > Odonata > Petaluridae > Tanypteryx > Tanypteryx hageni. The sequence continues at coordinate 14,404,793 of CM054120.1, read as the reverse complement.
AATTTAATGCAAATTTCGAAATAAATAACTGCTTTAAATCGTCTTATTCGTATCCCTCTTTGGAGCGCGTAACATTTCGCTATGGAAGTTACCTAATGTTTACAATGTAAGAATATTAACGGAATGATGAAGTGGAATTCTACTTTAACAAGGTATATGGCTACAATAATGCAAGAGATTGATTATCAATCAATACACACACACTCAGCAACGTATAGTGTTATTGGCTAAAAGGATATGGATTAAGTAATTTAAGGGGAAGGGTTTTCTTCGTCAGTTTTTCTTGCAATTAGGTAACTTTAATCAGATCATTTAATAATGGAATTTTGATACCTTATTTATCATCTGTTGAAGATTAAATACATGGCATTTTCATTATAAATGATCCAAGAAATCTATTATATAAAACATAATGTTATGTCTTAAATGGGTGGTTCAAAGGGGCATTCGGTGTAAAAATACCAACTGAACGCTAGGCATGAGTCCGAAGGAAATTTTATATCCAAAAGTCCATCTCTCAGGTTGTTGATATTGCAGTAACTCTTTCCAAAAAAGTTATTGTGACGAAGATTAAATACAGGATACACTATTACTATATGAATGTTATTGTACGCAATTCGAAAACCAGGCCTATTAGTGGTAGTTAGGTGCATTGCATCGACGCTTAGTGGACATCCATCAATGTCTTCACAAGTTCTTGTTTATTTTGGAAGCGGAGTATTCCAAAATTGAATGTCTTACCTTGCAAGAAGAAATGTAAATCAACGTTATTGTGAAATAATGAGACGATTAACGTTTCCTGTATGGATGCTGAGTTAAAAGGATGAAGTAAATTAGAAAGTTTTGTTAATCCATCAAAATATCTGGAAGGCCAGAGAGGTCGGCAGAGGTTTTTTTAGGTGGTCACGAGCATCTCTTCTGGCGACGCCTCTCCTGCCATCTGTTGAATTTATAGCTAATGTGTACGTACATTTTGATGGCCATGGCCGAGCATTTCGCTATTATGTTTCCAAAAACACTTTAGCATCTTGTCAGATTCGTTATTTTTCATTTACAAATATATCCTCGCCAACTTAAATAATATTTTTATTATTTCATGTATAGTATTTATGCTTTACGTATTGCGTATCATTGTAACACATCCGATGCTGTCATAAATGGTTCTTAGTCGGCTCCTCAGTCATTTCACTTCGCAATAAATTTTTGAATTAACGCCTAAAAATTTCGGCGGATTGTTGTTGTACTTGCTTCCTAAAGTTTATTTTAAATTTGCAGAACCAAATAAATAGTCGTTGTTAGGAAAAATTGTTTTTGACTTGCGCAACAGTTTTCAATTAAAATTGCTGCTATTTTGTCCGTTAGTTTTAAGGTCTCAAAGTAGATGGCTAATTAATGGTTTCGTTTGTCTCACAATGAAACATAACATCTCACGCATTCGCATCTAGAAGGCTTTAAGATGACCCACGATAATGGCTTTGATATGTTCATCCGCGAACCGTTTTTACTCAATTCTAATTCTGCTTGTTTCAACTAACCTTACTGAATGAGCTAATAGAAAGACATTAGTAATGTTCTTATGTAATATACATATAATTTATTTGTGAAGAAGCATTTGTAAAATTTATGAGAAAAAGTAGATGTACATCGTTTGCTCCTGGCATTGGCATCTCATGCACTAATTTAAAAATTATCTGAATCTAAATAAAAACCCTTCAAGCCGCCGCAATTGGTGTGTGGCATGAAAAGAATATGTATGTTATGCTCACTTATTGTCTTAGGAAAACAGGATCCCTTTTATATATCCGTCCTACCATCAATTTCTCGTATCTTGTCAATGTACGTAATACGGTTTCTTAATTACGTCTGATCATCCATCTTTAAATTCTTCTGTTCTAAATCTCTGCAGTATTCGATGCCATGTCGTTTCTTCATAGACTCCCATCTACGTTCATCTGTTAGACTCGTGACACTTTCTTGCCTACCATATCGACGTTTCATGAAACACGCCCTCTTTCTTTGTATTTTCTCAATCTCTTGAACAAGGGCTATCTCATACAGGTCCCATACGCAACACACATACTCAATTAGCTGTCTAACCAGAGAAAAATAACATCGTGTCTTTTCATCACATACATGTAATATTCTACGGAAAATCCAAACCGTTTACGAGCTGCTTATTATTATTATTTATTCCATCCATCGAATATACCTCTTCCAAGATAAATCGTTCGTTAATAGGATTCTGAGTTTCTACCGTTTTTATGAGGCCCGTTTCCAGAAAGTGCTCATTTTTGATAACTGATTGTCTACTCTGCCAAAAATTAACTAGGGATCATTAATCACTGTTTAATCCTAGCAGCCACTCCTTACACCATTCTGAAATGGAATGAAAATCACGTTGGATGATCTGAACATATTTTCTGGTAGGAATTATTCTACAAACCACTGTCGTTCGCGAATAATCTACAACTAGAGCTTACAGTTTTGCTGCGATCGTTTATATATATGAGAAGAAGTAGTGGCCCAAAACACTTTCCTGGGAAACGCAGGAGATGATATTCACGGGATCTGAACGATGTCCATTGATGACTGACTACCATCTGCTCTCGGTCACGGAGAAACGCCCCTATCCATATTACAGCTGCCTCAATCCCTTCAACTTTCAAATAAGCTTATGATAAGGAACTTGGTCAAAATATATTTTAAAATCTAAAAACAGAGCATCTACCTGTTTACTTCTTTCACCGGATTTTAAAATATTCTGTGCGTAGAGCGCCTATTGGCTCTCAACGTTGGTTGTCAACGTAGGAGGGGGAAATGAGAAAATATTTTCCCTCTCTTCGATGCCCTGATCATCTCAGATGAATTTTTACATAATCCCATCGGAAAAATCTGTAAATACGATAAAGTTTTAGCATATATTTCTGATACTGACCATAGCTTTCTACGTAAAAGGAACTTTTATCGGTTACGTTGTCAATGAATTTTTTATTAAATTTCCTCTAATTAAACACGGTGGCTAAAATTACCCATTTATCATAAAAAACTTTTTGATAACTTTAAGTATTTATTTAGTTGCCGGGTTTTTTATCGAGCTATTAAAATGTAAACATCTAATGATATTCCGTCGCATTGATGAGGACGGTTATACAAATTGAGAAGAATCACTCAGTATAAATGTTATTATAGGAAGTGCCGCAATAGAGGTGAAGAAGATTGTCCTTTTTCTTTCTAAAGCGTACAGGTCACATACAGGCTCGTGTAATTCAATAGGTAAATAGTTTTTATTTAACGAAATTATTTCAGGAACTTATCTCTTTCGCTAACTGAGGAATTCCTGTACTAGACATAATAAACTTACTTATCCGTCAAATCATTTTCAATATCGAAAGGCATCGTTATATCCTATCGAGTGAAAGGAAAGCGAAAACTACAGTCGAATCTCGATAACCCGGATTTTTGGTTATAATATAATATATATATATATACTTGTTCGTTTTCCTAAACATTAAAATGAAGTTCGATAAGTTGACCTTTTTGTCTTCCCTTGAGTTTTGTTCAAATTATAAAGCTCTTGGTGGCTTAATCTCATGCCTTGGAAATGTTTTTCAAAATATTTGCTATCAAAGGAAACTGTTCAACACAGTAAGGACTCACTATTCGCTGTAGTTAGGTTTTTGGAATACATCGAGAATGCAGAAGATGGGGATACGAAAACCAAGGGCCGGAGGCGTCCCAAGGGTGGGGAAATGGAAGCCCCGGGCCCTGCGCTTCGTCATTACTGCAGGAAAGTTTAATTTGGTGGTTAATGCTAATAGGGCCCTACCAGGGCTGTGGTCGGATTCAGAAACTTTCCAAGAGGGGGGAATGATCGCCCCTTTCCTATCTCGAATGCCGACGATCCCTTATTCTGAGAATTCCTACACTCTTCCCTATGGACCTAATCTGTAGCACAGAGTTGAGGAATTTTTGGCGGAATGGGTTTAAGAATGCGTGCAATGAGGGGAAATGTGGGCATCCAAGGGGGGAGCAATCCTCCATTGCCGCCCCCCTTGGATAAGCTAATGCCCCGGGCCCCTCTAGAAAAGGCCCTGCGTGCGCATATGGGAAAAAGACTATAAGGTCCCTGGTCGATCAGTACTAGGGTGGTCCAAAAATATGGATTTTGTAAAAGTATCTCTCCCACCCTCTTATTCGGTGCTCCTTTATACAAAAACATTGTTTGTGGCGTTTTGTCTCAACCAGGGCCTGCTCTAGGGGCGAGCACTCGAGGCACGGGCTCGGGGCGCCAAAATCAAAAAGGGTAGCTGTAGTTAATTCTTAAAAAATCTAATACGCCAGCCCAAAGGGAGCAATATATGTAATTACATCACATTAGTGATGAAATGAGTTGCCGGATTTCTATTTCTACTCTTTCAAAGGCAAAATTTTCATCTCAATTTTGAGCTTGTTTTCGCATTATGAATTCAAAAATTATCATATTGTTATTTATAGCTAGAAAATCTTTTAGAAGGTAATAAAATTGATCATGATCAACCTGACGGTACAGATACAATTGTATCCGGTAGCGTTCCTTAACAAATATCGATCTTTTTATTTATCGCTACTTATGTATCTTTACGAAAGTGATTTGGTGAAGCAATTTCCTCTAAAGTGGCGATACTAATCTTATTATAATAATTTAAATATAATAATTTGCAAAAATTTAAATAAACATTATTAAAAATTCAAAATTTGAAACGATAATTGGCAAGTCTTCAGCTCGTTGTAATTTCAGTTTCTAGTGCTGGCTATGTAAGGTGTACCCCTCGGGCAGCTTACGCGCCCCTCGCAATTCCCAAGACAGAGTATGTATTCCTCACCATGTGTGGAGTGATTGAGTGGGTATATGTTGAAAAGGAAGTAATAATTCGCATGTGACAATGCGCTGGGTAATTAGGCGGATAGCATTGGCGGAAAAACAGAAAATCGCAATTTGCTAGCTAACTCGGTGACCGGGTACGATCGAATCAGAGCCACCTTAAAAATTTAAGCTCTTGCAACTAATAGTGTTGAGCGGACTCATAATACTGGAAAGTGCCAATCTAAAAAGACTTTATGATTTTGCCAAATAGAATTTATATACAAATTCATACAATGATTCTGCTTGCAATTTTTTCACCAACCTCTCGGAAGTGGCTCGTTATATCATTTCAGCTTTAATCTTTATCGTAATGTATCTCATTGTAGTGAATGGTGAACAGTTGTAAAAAAAATTAGAAATTAATAACAACTATATTAGACGATATGATGAATTTTGTAATAGTAATGAAAAATGTTGGTGGAGAGGGGCGTTCGAACTAATTTGGTGCTCGGGGTGCCAATACACCTTGAACCGCTCCTGGTCTCAATTGGATAATATTTAGGGGTGGACCAAGGGCCCCAAAAATTTGATAATTTCTAAGAAAGTGGTGGCCTGTTTATTTCGGTGGCTAGGGAAAAAGAATATAAGAGTAAGAAAATGGTTTTCTGAGGATACATTACACATTTATTATCCAATATAATATAAAAGATTGTATTGGCCTAATCACATTACTTTGCGTCGCAACGCAGTTTGAAGTTTAGCGCGCGTCGTAAAATAGGCAACACGCACAACACATGTAAAGGCATAGGAGACGGCATGCACGATATTAAAATTGTAATAACACCTCATATTCTATTATTATTAAAACGCCTGTTATAGGAAATGTTGGGAATATGGTCCTTAATATCCAAATTATTTTTTGTCCAATTTACACAATATTTAGATCGCTTTCCTGGCTCTTGAATGTTTAGTCAGACAAATCAGGGCTTATCTGTTTATTTTGCAGGCTAGGGCATCAAACTATGGAAGTATGATAATTTGTTTTTCAGATAACACACACACTTCATGTAAAAACAATGCATCTGATGTTTTTCCACCACTGGATAATACTTAGGGGTGGATCCAGGGCCCAAAATACTTGGAAAATCGGCCATATCGACCAAATATTTTTCTGAGTATCATAAAACCTATTTCAGAAAGCTTGGGAGCAGTGTTTGCTCTCTCCACCCTGAAATACTTTAGTCATTACCTAATGATTGAAAAACGCCATTTCAATAGATTTTGCCCTCGCTTAAATAGAGTGGGGTGAATCTCATCGGCGTCAGAAAAGCGTGCTAATCTTATTTCAACGGCATTATTTCCATTTTCACTTAACTTAGTTTAAAATTTATAATTAGGCTGTGATCAAGGGAAATAAAAAATGAGTATAGAAAGAATATTCATCGCTCTAAATTTATTTTGATGAAACATTTAAGAATTTGAAATTTGTGACAAATATTATGTTTTTGATGCATTCCCCCTTTTTTACTTGAAAAATTCGCTGATTGTTTTCTTGTTGCAATGAGGCATCCTCTTCCTATGGTTTTGTACCACCTGAAAGAGGAACTGGAGCTGTTCTTCATCTCTTGTTAAATTCCCACTATATTCTTCGATAAGAGCTACTCCCCTCTCTGCATTGTCATTAACAACAGGAAGTTTTCGCACTATTTGAAGACTTCTCTGGAATTCTTCTCTTTGCTGACAATCCTCAGGGTCTGAATTTAAAAAGTCATGAGAAATTTCCAGAATTTGAAAGAAAACTGTCGTATGGTTTGTGACAAAATCTTCTATTTTGCAATGGGCAATAGTTTCCAAAGTAACAACGCTCAGGCGCTTTGGTGACTCGTCCGAACTCTCTGTAGAACTTATGGAAGTTACCATGTGTCTTTTATGCTCTTGTGGAACCTTCTAGTGTAGGGTATAATAAATTTTTCTTCTAACATACTGCAATGGCTGTTTTTGTTTAGCAGTATTACTTCCCCTCTCAACGCAGAGTGCATTTCAGCGTGCATAATGACATAAGCTCCACTCATACCTCGTGTAAAACTATAGGAGCTCCCACGGACGAGTGTTAAACTTGAATATGTATGCAGTTGATCTTTAAATATTTTGACACAAACATCTATCGGATAAATTCAGACCACGCTTACTTACTATCAGCATCAAAATATAGAAAAACTAATAATAAATAGAGGGAATGAACGCCCTTAAAGTTTCACGTTTCGATCCTTGTGATTGTCTGGGCTTAATGTTAGTTTTGGCTCTCCTTCAGCAATTAAAAGTACATTTAATAAACAAACCAATTTTTTCACCAACCTCTCGGAAGTGGCTCATTGTATCATTTTAGCTTTAATCTTTATCGTAATGTATACATTTAATAAACAAACAAATTTTTATGGATCTTCATAATATTCCCCCACAAATATATTAACGTATTTCCATTGTTTACTGCCATAGTTACCTAAATGAACATACCCGTTTTTGTAGGACCAAAATATTCAAGAGCCAGGAGGGCGATGTAGATATTGTGCGAATTGGACAACAAATATTGTGAATTCTAAGGGTCCTATACCAAACATTTTTTATAATAGACGTTTTAATTATTATAGAAAAGCAAGTGTTATTACAATTTTAATGTCGTGTATTTCGGCACCTATGCTTTCACATGTGTTATGCATGTTGCCTATTTTGCGATACGCGCTAAACTTCAAATTGCGTTGTGACGCAAAGTAATATAACTAAGTCAATGCAACCTACTTTATTATATTAAAGAGAAAACACGCAATTTATCACTGGAAACAATTGAATATTAATCTATTCTTCTTTCCTAGCCGCTGAAATGAACAGATATCCCCTTTATAGAATTTTTTCGTAGGATTTTACAAATATTTGGGGCTCTGGGTCCACCCCTAAATATTACTCAAACAAAACGTCACAAGCAATGTTTTTGTATATAGGAGCACCAAATAAGAGGGTGGATGGAGTAACATTCTAAAAAAAATTTCCCCATATAAGAGTGGACTACCCTAACCAGTATGGTATTGCTATTTACTGTTAAAATACGCTCACTCGCAATTTCTAACGCATATGAGACCTTTTAAGATATATGGGGAAAATATGTACTCCTAGAACCTGGCTGCCCTGATTTTTTGAAAAATTTGTGAATATGTTGCACAAATAACCAAGGTTTGCAAAAATTTTTACAATTACTTTCTCCCCTTCAATGAACTGCTCATTCTTATTACGTGTCAAAGATATCTGATCGTTCGTTCGTAGTGATCATAGAAATATCACACTCTTCGCACACAGTCGTGTGTAGTGAAATAAACAATCAAGATGATGACCAATCTATAAATGAGCTGTTTGCTCAAAGAATGGAAAATCGAAATAAATTACAGAAAATATTTCGTCGCAACTTTATGGAATGGCCGGGTCCACACCAAGTCGATGAAACAGCAAATGTGTCGATTTTTACAAAAGTGCGATTATTTTTTGCAACTTTTTTCGACTCGAGAGTGAGCGAAGACAGACTTTTGAAACTGTTTTATCTCTCACTTCCAGACGAAAAGATTAGTTTCAACAGTTTCAAACAACGTCTAGTCTGTGTAGACTCGTGTCGTGGTTTTCAACGACACGACACCATTATCTACTAATTATTTATATAATGAAATAATTGACACAATTTCCACCAAACGTATACAAGGCGACCGGCTTCGCAGTACAAAATACATAATTAATTAATTTTGGAGAGAAGGTTGAGCAGTTGAATTGTGTTGAGGAAGAAAGGGTTGGGGCATGGTTACGATATATAACGTCGTTAATTAAATTAATTTCTTTAGAAAAATTAGCCTTAATTACTTCTAGTTTTTCTGAGTACTTGTTCGTTTGTATAACAAGTGACATAATTAATTGTTCACTTATCAGAATGACGCATAAAGTGGCAAAAAACGGCTACCTTTTCGTACCAAAATACATGAGCAATACTGGTTGAAATTATTGGGTTCGCCCATTTTTGTTTGTTGAAGTTATTGTGTAGATAGGAATAAACAAAAACGCGACTGTTTCTTTGTTTTTTGGTCTGGAGAGGTTTTCGTTTTTAACAAATCTCCAAAAAGTTGCTGTTTTGTTTCAAATTCCAGTTGCTGATTTGTCGACTACCCGGCCTTATATGTTGACTGTATAATCGATTGACCGAATATCCAAGGAGCAGAATCTGTTAAATATGTAAGAGTCACTATTTTCCGCGATATTTCATGGGATTCGTCTGGTTGTCGGTGCAACCAACACAACTAGCCATCATAGGCAGGAAAATACGGAATAGTACCGAAAAAGTGCAGGAAACCTACTATTTATCGTTGGTTGGACCACAAGTCGAATACGCTGGAATAGCTGGAAGATTGCCAGGTTGAGATTTTGCTTAGGGAGACAATGCAGAAAAATAGGAGGCTTGTGCCTGATAGAAGCTAAATACACTCAGCTATTTTGAAGGAATCGTACTAGATGACTTTTTTAGAATGAATCTAAATACTTTTGTTTTAACATCTGAGGGGTTTCAGATCGAGGCCTTGCCAGAGCCGAGTTGGGTTTGGTTAATTGGTTAATTTGGTTGATTGTTTAATAAGCAATTACATGTCTGATTGCTTTTTTTGTAGTAATATCCTCATTGCAGGGATTCATTCCAACGCATAAGAATGATTCGAAAAATAACCTCCGGTGATAGGTATCATGCAGCCTTTCCAATCGATCAAACTGAACAGATCCCCGGGGCTATAGGAATTTCAAAAATATGTCTTCGAAATTCCACTTTGCTTCAAGGTTTTCAAGAAATTCGTATCGCAACATTTCTTCCCTATTTACTGCTGTTCTTGTAAGTTGATGCCCATCCACAAAGGTGACGACTAAGAAACCGGTAAAATTATAGCTCCACCTCATTTGCGTCTTGACTCCACCGTAATATTTTCAGTTTTCCAGTGCCTTTTCTTTCCCACAGATTATGTCGCGAAAAAAATTGAATTAAAGATTTTGGTAAATATGTGGGTTTTTGGTACAATATGGAATGGCTCAGGAAACTTGCGAGAAATGTGATATTTATCATTGCTTCGACCACAGATCGAATACGTTTCATATAAATGGGATCCATTTGTGAAGTGCCACATACATGAGTTAGAAAGGGTCCAACGCAAAGCTGCTAGAATCGTAAAAGCAAACGTATGAACATATGCTAAGCATAGCTAGCCTAACTTATAACTAGGCTCGGTAGGACTCGATTTAAATCAAAAAACGTCGATAAATGTCGATTTTTTTAAATCCATGAAAATGAATAAGCGTCGATTTTCCAACAAGATGGAAAAGTATACGTCTAAAAACCCATTCGGAATTATAATATTAAAGTCGTTTCTCTTTACCCTTTCCGCAATATTATTTCCTACCTACGATTTTGTTCCTTTTCTGGGCTTGGATTAACATTGGGACTGAAAAAGAGTATTTCCTTACACTCAAATATGCGTCTTTTTGAAAAGCTCACGTTTCTGCTCTGAACAATCAGGTAACCGCAAGGCTCGAGGTTAGTTTTGAGAACAAGTGTTTCTTAGCCCTTTTGAGGTTCTTATAGCGCTAAATAATGAAGTCTAATTTTTCTCTCTGTATATTTTATGTTAAATAAAGAGAATATTTAGTACAGAGATAAAATATATCAATTGATACAAAGTAAAGTATTAGATAGTTCTTTTTTGACGGCTAAAATATTACTGCAATAATTATATCATTAATGTTTTTTCTTAAATTTGTCTTTAATTGGCATCAACGAATGTCTAAAAGCCTTTAAGCTGAACTCGCAAATTATTTTTTTAAACTGTTTTTTGGCAAAAGCAACAGGATATTGTTCGGATTTCAAGAGGTGAAGCATAATTTACTATCTACATTCGCGAAATAATATATTTGTCAACAACGCGATTGGAAGAATTATACGAAATCAAAAATATGTATCTAGATTTGGAAATAGCAGATAAAGAGATTTGAGATTAAATATATACTAAGTTTCAGTGTGGTAGAACAATATTCTCGTGACCGATATGAAAAATGCTAATTTGGTTTAATCATCAAGATTCAGTTAGTAAAAGGCGTGAATTAACTATTAATATATGTTTTCTCATATAGGTTGGTTGTCAAAAGCATCACGTTTGGAAAAATTTGTAAAGAAAGGAGTGCAAATACAAAAACAAGGAATATCGTTTCGTGTTAGCACAATGAACTTTTTTCTACGCTAACCATTTTTGTTACTTAGAGAGGTAAGCTTTCAAGTCAAAATATTCTTGTAAAATTAATTTTCGTCGATAAGTGTCGATTTTACACTATTAAGTTTTCTATGAAATTATTCGTCAGGATTTTTAAATTTGCTTTATCCCACTCAAATTAACGCCAAACGTCCGAAACAGAAGAGAAAATCAGCATTTGTCTTACCGGACAGACACACTTCATTGAATTCCATATCCTTTCTAAGATCCCTTATGTCTTAAAAATCCATATTGAGCCGACACGGGTACGGGACAAAACAATATGATCGGTTTATTGCACTCTGTCTTCAATCTCTACCACATCTGATAATCCTTGCGCGCCTTTGGTCGCTTACACAATACGGTCAGCCTCCAAACTCAATTTACTCAAAAGTCTTATGACTTCTGCCGAAAATCTACGAGATGCGAAATGTATGATTTTCCCAAACTGAATCGCCAAATATCCCTATAGCAGATTCCTAAAGTATAACTAAATCCTACTCCCCACTTGACAAAATCCACTCGCCCATAGCTCGTTTCATAGGTGGTTAGGTTAAAAATGTTACTACTAATATATTTCTGAAGCTCTGCCCTAAAGTATTTTCAAATACAGTCTTATAATTTATGTTTGGTAGCCATTCCCACAATTGATTCTCCGAGTGCGAGACCCATACTTATTTTTTTCTTGCCATTCTGTAGCGTTGTTCATTGCTCATACTCGAGGCTTTTTTGTACACTCATCGATTGTCACTCAACAAGATAAGATTTTTCCTTCAAAATAATTCATATGTATGTAGTTGTGCATTATATTAATGTGGCATTAATTTTGTTATTGAATAATCACGATTAATTTAATAAGATGCACGATTTAACGAGTCAAATTTATTTGTCGTTTATTCCGAAAAATAAGCTGGTGTGCCAGGCTAACAGCAATAAATTCAACAAAGTTTAGAGATCGACCAAAAATCCGGCATGCGAGAAGTCTTATATTCATATATAAAGTTTTATTAAAATTCAATTGGAAGAATCCAATTATGTAATTTTTATTGATGAAAATCGATAAAATGGATTGGAATAAACGTTTATATACGTCCTCGCTTTTTAGTGAAAATAAGTGATATATATGGTCGCTTTTTAAGAAATATAAACGTCGAAAACTACCAATCCTAATAAAATATATTAAAATAGACGTCGATATTTGTCGCCAATTTTTAGGAAAATAAACAGATTTTAACCGTCAAATTTTAAGAAAATATAATGTGGCCACCACATGACTTTATCCATATCTGTAATATTTCTAAAAATTCCAAGTAGGTTACATAATAATAAATATTTTAAGAAACTGCGAGATAATTTTACTTTAAAAGAACAGATATAAACTCAAACCATAACCTTCTGATATTGGATATAGTTACAAAGCTCCAACAATTAAAAAAAAGGAGCGTTACTTAGACGTAATTAAGCGTCAATTGTTAACAATGGTCGTCGGTGGGTGGCGTGGTGGTGGCAGCTAAAAATATAAGATATAAGATAACAATGGGAAAATGTTTCAAACAAAGGTTGTAGAAAATTTAATTTTCTACAACGTTTATTCCGATACATTTTTACATTTATCAAATATTAAAGCAATTATTTCAAAATAGCGGATAAGTTACAAGAGTAAACACCCACTTCCGGCTGACCGATTTTTACTAAAACCTAATCAGTTCTTCTGACCATTATAAAAATGTTAAATAAAAAAAATCGCGTTGACCTGAATAATAGTTTTTGAGTTAGAACAGTCACAAAAAAGCTATCACATACACGCACAGACATCATCGAGAAAATGGTCAAAACGTGTATTTCCGTTGAAATTTCAAAGTAGATTTTTTTCATTAATACAATACTTTCCCCTATACTACGTATATGGATAAAGTAAAAAATAAACGTCGAAAACTACCAATCCTAAGTATTCTCTTATATAAAATCCCAGATCTGTCATTATGGTACGCTCGAATGTGACGCCGCTCTTAAAGAGCGGGAGGTTCGAGAACTATTTACGACAAAATGTGTACGATATATTCTTTTATTATCGGTTGTTTACTTAACGACAATGAAGAAGGTTTGCAGATACAACTTACTAATTATAAGTGATTTATAGAGACAATTTGTATTTATTGGTGCATTTATGATAAGGTAGGTACATTGTTATAACAGCAAATATTGTGCGAAATTTGTTTGATACAATAAATGGAATGAAAATGAATATGCGTAATATTGTAATAACGAAATCGCTCCAAGCGACAGCAATTTCCCATCATTACAGCTTTTGTCGTTACTATCGACAAAGCTCAAGGTCAAACTTACGATCATGTTGGTATCTATTTGAAAGAGCCCGTCTTCTCACATGGACAGCTGTACGTTGCATTGTCGAGATCAAAAAATCGAAACAACATCCAAGTGTTAATTAAGGAAAATTCTGCACGAGGTCGACTGCTTGGCGCTGATGAATAGTTTACAAAGAACGTTGTTTTGCAAGAAGTCTTCCAAAATTAATTAATAAAAATTATAAATAAGTTTGCTCTCAAAATCTTTAAAAAAATATACAATCGTCGTTGCTTTTCAGGACTACTGCAACAATTCCGTCTTAGGACGGGTTATCGGCTAGTATTACATAAATTTGGAATTGTGTTATCTTGGAAAAATGAGCCAATTAGTAGTAAATACTGGATGCATTTTTTCCCAAAAGACGGCCATCAATGAGAAAATTATCCATTCAACACCAAAGCCAGTCCAGCGTTGAAATCTGAAAGCTTGGGAAATCAGAAACTCTCAATCACTCATGAAGTCAACGCTCATTTGATTTCCTTATCTCGTTCTGGGTTAATATTATTTGTTCATAAACTATTTCTCTATTCCTTCTCTTACCACTGCTCTGTGATTCGTGTATTTCCAGTCGCAGTTGAAAATTTAATGTAGCTCAAATTTTTTCATCATAGTTGTGAGTAGGCTTGGTAGGATACGATTTAAATTGATAAATGGCGATAAACATCGAATTTTAAAACTTTTAAATTCGAAAATGTATTTTCGTCAGTAAGTGTCATTTTTCACCACTACAATTTCTACCAAGTTATGCGTCATGATTTTTAAATTTGGTTTACCACAATCAAACTGTATTTTACTAGCAAACATCCAAAACTGAAGAGAGAGTCGGTATTTGTCATACCAGACGACAACACAACATTCGGAAATCACTAAATATTGCTTTCTAATGACGCTTATGTCACAGTCTGAAGAACATATGAACTGCTGCGAGTTTTAAAGGCAAGGCTAAGGAACAAAAGAATATGATCGGTTTATTGCTTTCTGTCTTTACCCTCGACCAGATCCGATAACATCTGCGCACTTTGGACTCCATTTACTGGAAAGTCGTGGAACATTTATTGTCTTCTACGCAACAAGGTCTGCCGACTTCCTCCAAGAGGCGAAAAGCTTTTTTCTGCATTCATTGTCGTAAGATAAGGTAAGATTTTGTTCATAAAAATATAAATTCGTACATTTGGCTGTACATTATATTTACATCACATTTTTTCACGAATGGTCACGATTTCATGAATAAGGGGTGCGAATTAACGAGTAAATTATACTTTCTGATTTATTCCGAAAAATTAATTGTTCCAGGTTGGTGGTTGAAGTCAACAACAACACGTTCACCAAGATTTAGATAGCCAACAAACCAGCATATAAGGGTTATTATTTTTATCAATATATTTTAGTGAAGTTTAATTAGAAGGAATTCAATTTATAAAATTTTTCTCGATAAAAATCCATAAAATGTATTTAAATAAAAATATATTTGAAAAGTCGTAGCCGATTATCATGAAAAATATACGTCGATATTAATTCAACAAGGAACAATCGAGCTCTTCCTATGTCTGAAAAAAATTGAAAACCATGCAGTTAAAAATGTACTTTCCTTAGCTTTCTCCAATAGCCACAACAATGTTTAAAACCATATGCGCAGCCGTCTTCAGTGGTAATTCGCCGAAAATAGATTCTAAAAAACGAAGTCGGCTGCTTTGTGGCCGAAATGCGCACATGGTTTTTAACCTTGGTATGGCCATTGGAGATACCTAAGGCAAGTACATTTTTAATTGCATGTTCTTCAAGTCAATATTAATTATAATTTTTTGTCGCGTTTCGACCCCACCGCGAGCGCCTATTAGCTTCGTTCTGTCCGTCCGTCCGTATGTTCGGCTTCAGCTTCTACGGAACGGATTTACCTGAAATCTTTTAAGACGTTTGGGCAAAGCTAATAAGAAAATGACATTAATGTAAAGTCTTATTTTTATGATAGACTTTAAATTAAATTTAATAATAAGAAATTCAATTTATAAAACATTTCTAGATAAAAATCTATAAATGTATTCAAATAAACTTCGATGTCCGTCGTCGATATTTAGGACAAATAAATTGTATTAGTGGTCGCTTTTTAAGAGATATTCACATCGAAAACTACCAAGCCTAGTAATATGTATTTACTAATAGTTGTCAATCTCTGTCCCTCTGTCTGAAGCCTTTATGAAGTCATCGACCATGGTGATATTTTTTAACAAACTTTCCGATTAAGTATAATTTTGAATTTTTGCAGGAATGCTCGATTTATATATTATAAGGCGATGACGAAAAAAATCTCGATAAAAGCCTTGGTTCGACTCCAAGGAAGACATTTCCATTTCCCATAACAGAACACGTAAAAATAGACTTTGACGTACAGGCTTTAATTCTTTTTGAGATTAAAATTAAAAAGTGTTAACGTACAATCTTCGGATCTGAACCATTTTGAAGAATTAATTATGAAGTTTCGTATCCTGTTAAAATTTAATTCACATAGGTATTTTGGGAAAATCTTGCCATTTTAACGGAGTGTTGCCTTGCCTACCAATTACATCGTTAGACCTTAAAATCCTTTTTTTATTTTAATACTTACTGGTGTTAGCTTGCTTTGAATGCTTTTAATACAAAAGAGAGAGAATGGAGGACAGGAAAATGTTTTTTATAGCAACCGAAATAAACAAAATTCGTAAATTATTATATTGAAAGACAACTGAAAACGCATTTTTGTAGCTGTATTTTTGAAAAAGTTGAGTTTATTCAACTGTTTTCTTAATTTATGTAGGGTAATAGATGACAGTCAGGTAACACTTGAAGGGAAGACCAGGGTTCGACTCCGGGGTATAATTTCTATTCCTCATAAGACGTGTTATCTTCTCAAATCTCCCAAGTATTTACGGGGGCAAAATTTTAAATTTAAAACATATTGATAACTTTATTTATGACGAGCTGGAGTTACCCGGCTTCGCTCGGGAAAGAATTTTATTTTAAGTAGCAAATGATTTTTATTTATCACTGTCAGTGCCCCCAAATTTCTCAAATGTGTTATTCGGAGATGAGGTTCACACGGAATTTTAACTACCACCTAAAGAAACCATTGAAAATTTTAAGTCAGGCTTGTGCTCGAGGGTGTATCTCAATGGCGAATCCATCATATAATCAAGGCAGACTGCTTTTCCTAGAATATTTGGCATAATCGAGCAGTTTTATTAAAATAGAAATTACTCTGAGTGCACCATAAGCCCTGAATTTTCGTTCCCCATTTCTTAATTACGCAAGAGACGTTTACATTAACATTTAATATTTTATCTATTGTATTGTAAAGTTTTAACATTATTGTAGTTACGCATTAACGTCTTGCTTTATATCCAAATGGATACCCCATGGGGTATAAGCGACCCCACGGTCTGCAAACCTAGACCAAGTTCTTCCTTTTGTCCATAGGATGACCCATGAAACTTTTGAATTCGATAGCTTCAACAGTGTAAAAACCTATAAGGGACATACATATATAAACACATTCATTTTTATATATTATGTTTTATGGTCGCCATTTTGTTTGAAGATGGCCGATAAAATGATCTATGTCTATTTGACTCTTATGGAGTGCTAGAAGCTGTTTAAAGTTTGTTCCATGAAAATCCGTTGAGTTTATCCAGAGAAAAGGGTGTTTTATGACCGCTATTTTGTTCCAAGATGGCGGACAAAATTTTTAATAGCCCGGTGTAAACCCCCAGACCATACTGTAAACACTATTAAAATTCCGTGCTGATCTGTTCAGCCGTTTTTAAGTGATGCCCGAACAAACAGAATCACAGGCGGACAGACAGAATTAGAGTTTTATTTATATAGATTCGAAAGGAATAGCTATGATGTATAAATTATTTTTTATTTTTGGATGAAAACCGTTCGTAAAACGGGTATCTCCCTATTTTAAATAAACTTCAATATTCGTCGCTGATTTTTAGGAAAAATAAGCGTCGATTTTATTCGTAGATTTTTACGATAAATGATCGTCAAAAACTGCCACGCCTAGTTATGAGTAGCATGCAAATAGAAAATGGATGTAAAAACAAATGCATCGAAACATCATGAGATTCATGATTGAAAGTATTTTATGTATGTGCGCATCAAGCATAAACTGAAATTTGACAAGGAGATAAAATCCTATACTTGGCCAGGAATCGAATCCAGGTAACCAACTAAGCTATCAAGCCGGCATGATTCTTCATTCTCGAATTGGGGTATCAACACTGTCCGTCGTCACAGAGACATCGCGGAAAATACCTCTACTTTATCTAAAGAAAGCGAGTCGACTTCAAATGTTTGATAGCTTATTTGGTTAAAGCAGCTACACGGCGAGTGGGAGACCCGGGTTCGATTTCCACTCTAGTACAGGATATTTTTATTTTTTTCCCAAATGCCAAATTTGGGATATATTGTGGTGTCGATCCCTGAAATTTAGGTATAAGAATTTTCAATTTTATGGTTCATTGGGCAGATGTATTGCGTTTGATAATGGAAAGGGAAGATATGCAGCTTGAAGGGTAGGGAATCTTTTTCACGTTTGATACTCCACTAGATATTGAAAGTTTCTAAGGTCGATTGATGTTATTCTTTCAAACGAAGAATTTTCTTTCGAGTTATATAAGCGTTGGCGTCTAGGACCTCGGTCCATTGCGGATCATGTGTTCATTTGATTTTTTTTTGTGGGAGTGAGGGGTGGTCATGGCTCGAGACCGTGTTGCAGCATATCAGAAATAGTAAGTGTTAAGGATTTCAATGGCTCTCCAAGGAGGAGAGAAGGTAGCCTGGGAAAAGACTGAAAAAGTGGCGAGGAAGATAACATAGGAAGAAGTGTGAAGTGCGGA
This sequence comes from Tanypteryx hageni, assembly GCA_028673005.1. Taxonomy (NCBI): domain Eukaryota; kingdom Metazoa; phylum Arthropoda; class Insecta; order Odonata; family Petaluridae; genus Tanypteryx; species Tanypteryx hageni. Next base: position 14,386,395 of record CM054120.1, on the reverse strand, counting down.
GAGGAGATATATAGTGGGGGAAATGGAAGAGGGAAAGAATAGAGCGAAAGAAAAGTCGGAAGAGGAGGCGGAAGAGGGGGCGGAAGAGGGGGCGGAAGAGGGGGCGGAGAGAGTCATTGAGGTCGAGTGGTGGAATGGAGATCCACTACACGTAATTGTATCCTGGGGCATTGTTACGAGGCGAGGGGACTTAAAGAGCAAAGGAAGTATATTGGATGAGATAGGAAGCAGAGGACGATGGAAAGAGGAAGCGAGGGAACGCACGAGGGAACAGATTCCATGGGATACGAAATGTCATATTAGTCGATGGAGCAAAATGGAAGTAGTGGGAAAATGGAAAGGATAAGCAGAAGTTAGAGAAAAGGGAAGTATGAGTAGAGATGCGAAGGAAGGAAGGAAGATGAGGCGGTAATGGTGCAATGCAGGTGGATGTAATAATGTGAGTGTAAACTCCTAGATGAGTAATTGCTCCAAATCTATCGTCCTCGATTCATCGCGGACACATACGTAAAACGAATCGTACGACGATAGGGATAGTAACGAGAGGTTTCCAGGGTAAAGAGGAAGAGATGATACTGGACCATGCTTTGATTATTACTTTTCCGTGGAAAGTGAGATGATGCCGAAATTGCGTAAGAGACCGCGAAAAGTTTCTTCATTTTGACATTCCTCACGGAGAAGCCCAAAGGAAGGGTACGCAAATGAAATTAGCTGCATTAATTCTTACGTATAAGCGATAGCTGTTCTCCCAATTAACGATATTACATTTCGATTTATGAAAGTATGAAACAATTCTCCTTCGATCCCGAGCAGTATTCAAAAAGCCTCCGCAAAAAGGACCATCGGCTTTATTTTATGGTGCAAATAACTCTCCTTCGATGAATGATTGCAAGCATTATTCCGCCTGCCAACCTTAAGAGAAGCGCACGCAATGTTGAGTAGAATTATAATAATCCCACAGTACGCCGTTTAGGATTTTGCTTCTCTGGGCAGCTACAAATACCTTCAGCTCCGCAGACTTCTATCCAATGCTCTCTTCTTCCCAATTCCGTTACCGTTCCTCCTTTTACCCATTATTACTTTCTCTATACGTAGTATAGGAGAAAGTATAATATTCGTGAAAACAAATAATATTCGAGATATCAACGGAAATACACGTTTTTGGCGTCCTCGGAGTGTTTTTCCCTATTTGCTCAGTGATATCTCCGTGTGGCGGGAATTTTGTGAGCACTATAACAAAAAACTAATTATCAGATCAGCATTAAACTTTATATTTGAGATTTTTATTAGTAATTCGGCATCCGAAAAGGTAATGGTTAAAAACTGGTCAATCGTTAGTTGACTTTTGTGATTTTTCAATTTTCTTCAAATATATCCTTTTGAAGTTAATTGATGTAAATATTTATAATTATCAATGCCCCAGACAATATAGTTTTCTACAACTTTTTAAATCATTTTCTCATAAAACGGATTGTTTAAGAGATATTTCGATTATTTAAATTATATTTCATCCTAACGCCTACTACTGCATGCCCAAGCTAGGCATTTAGATTGGTTGCCGAGGAACAGTAGCCCTGGCTCTAGCGGCAAGGGATTGAACTATAATAATATTTTACAAGTGGAAAGACTGTGACATGCTTCCCATCAAAGCCGGCTCGGAAGTTATTTGCCAACTTGGGGAGAGCTCCCGGGTACGACGGCATCGCTAATGTAGTCCTGCGTCAACTCCTCATCGCTGCAGCAGAATTCCTGACCGCCGTTTACAACGGTTGCGTCTGAATTACATATTTTACGTCTGCCTGGAAGAGGGCAAAGATCAGCTGTCGCTCGAAGAAGCCAGGGACAGAGGTTGGTCCCGGAGACATCCGGCCAATATCTCTCCTGGCTGGGTTCGGGAAGATCTATGAGCGTCTTGTCCAGAAGCCGCTCCAAGTCATTCTCCGGGAGAGGAAGCTTCTCCCGAATACGCAGTTCGGCTTCCATTAGAGACACTCCACTGCCCAGCAATTGGGTAGGGTGACCTACTTCATCACTGACGCCTTCAACAGGAACCACGCGGACGCAGGGGCCTTCTTCGACATCTGGAAAACCTTCGTCATCGTGTGGCATCCAACACTCTTGTTGAAGTTTGTTCGGCTCCAGTTTGTTCGACTAATTGAGTCGTACCTACAGGGAAAGACGTTCAGGGTGTTCTGGCTACGGGTCGGATCGGGACTGCGGCGAATCAGCGCCGGCGTCCCGCGGGGGTTCGTCCTGGGGCCAGCACTTTTAAACATATACACCCAAGACCCCCCCTTGGGAGTTTGGGTGGAATACAACGCTTGCCCTGTACGCCGACGATGCGGCTCTCCTCTCGCGTTCGACCAAGAAGTACACGGCTGTGGAGACCTTGCAGGGCGCCGTCGACTATATGGTCACCTGGTATCGTCGATGGCGTATTGCGGTCAATCCCACAAAGACCAGGGCCGTCGTATTCCATCCTGGAAGAGGAGCGTCGCCTGGAGTTGACCTGTCGGTGATGGGGAGGTCATCCCCTGGAGCCCAGAGTCCACCTACCTGGGAGTAGCGCTGGACCGGAGGCTTCTCTGATGGCCTCAGGTTGAGCGTGTCCGCCACGAGGCACTGGAGGCATTGTCGAGACTCCTTCCGATTCTGCGCCCAGGTGTCTTGTCGGCCGACACCAAGAGACGCCTCTACCTGAGCGGCGTGATGTCCATCATAACATACGCAGCTCCGGTCTGGTCTGGGGTGCCCAAGACCACCCTCAACAGGCTGCAAGTTTTGAAAAATAATACACTCCGGCTGATACTCGGTCATGATAGATATCACCACGTCAGTCGGATGCATTTAGACGGAAATGTGGGACCCCTGGACGTCCTCTTGCCGAGGATGTCCAAGGAATTCTACTGCAAGGCAGCAGCATCTGTGCACGTAGAAGTGCAAGTGTTAGGTGACATCAAGGTTAGGTGGTGGGACCGCTACAAGCGCCCCATCGCCAGCCTTGATTCGCAACACACCCTCCTTAGTAACAAGCGTCTCCGCTTGTAGGGAGGGGTCGATGCCCCTCTAGGGCCAATAGAAGTTAAGAGCTAGTTTCACAAAGTCAGCATTAGCAGCAATGCTGGAAATGCGATGGGGCCAACCACCCCTTCGGTTGGATATATCATATCGTCGCCGGCTCGGAAAATCGCGGGGCCCGGCGGAGCCGCAGTCGCGTCAAATATTATTACATTTTCCATGTAGGAGAAAGAATTGTTTTTGAAAAAAAAACTCAAATTCGAGATTTCAGCGGAAATGAACTTTTTAAATTCCCCTGAGTACGTTTTAACTATTGTTCATATACTATCCCCTTTAGAACTTAATTGATGCAAATATTTGCTGCTATAATAGTCACAGAAAATATAATTTTCTACAAATTTGTTTGAAACATTTTTCCATAAAACGGATTGCTTAAGAGATATTTCGATTATTTGTCTCAATTTGTTCAGGGTGTCGCTAAATGATACCTTTCCTTCCGTTGCTGTCATAAAATTTTCTAATTGTTGATAGCAACGCCTGCGCTGCCAATATTAATTTTAACTGCGATCAAAGATATCCCAATTCTACGACAAATATTTAGGAGTTTTCACCAATTCGGGCAGTAACTGTAGCGCGATCGCTTCGGGCACGGCTTACTTAGATACATCGAAATGGCCCATCGTAGAGCAGCTCGATTGTAAGGCGTGACTATTGTTATACTAGCGCAACTACACTTATTAGTGAATTCAGTAGGCTGAAAATTAAGTCAGAAGAATGAAATACTAAAGGAACTCTTCTAAAAATGTGGTAGCTTCGAATTTGTTAAGGATATGCGTATCATAGTTGTGTATATCGGCTTTAATGAGTTAATGAAGAGTTAGGCCACAATGCACTAGAAAATGAATACAAGCAATGGATAGAACCGAAATCCCAAATGCGATGATGACAGACTAACAGAAGTTTAATGTAATGTGTGTATGGTGCAATCTACAGCACAGGATTGAGGAATTTCGAGCGGAATAGGTTGAAGAATACATCGAGTGGAGTGGAGAAATCGAATGGAGCGCCTCATCGCTGCCACTGCCTAGGTCTCCTCTCACAGACTGAACGCTAGGTTAAGGTTTCTGTAGAAATATAGGTTGGAAGGCTTAGATGCCTGTAGTATCTTGTCTGTCGTCTGTGCGCAACAATGGAGGATAGGTTATTCATTTCAGTTTTCACAAAATGTCTAATTACTCAAAAATGTCTGCATGGATTTTAATTGAAATTGTTACATTTACAATATTTATGTCATGGGTAATAATCATAAGTTATATTTCTCAACGAATAAGCATATAGCGTCCCATGGCAATATATAAAAATATATTAACCTAAGAAGAAATAGTAGTAGGGAAGAGAAAGTGAACGTTTTATAGTTTGTAGACATTTTACAAATGTAAAAGTGACTGGTTAGCCCGCAACTGCTAACGGTTTCTCAGCTGAATTTTATCTAGCACTAATGAATAACCCCTTCAAAATTTGGAAACTTATAAAATACTCTTTTGTTGTTTTTATCTTTACTGTTTGGCAATAAATTACTTTTAAATTAAAAAATGGTTCCAGTGAGAATCGATTCCTGTACCTCTGTATAATTAGCACAGTACAATAAACATTGCGCAGATGGAGCACAAACCAAACAATTATTATATAAGGAAAGTTCATCAATCTCCTTAAATACAAGAAGTCCTGCATTTTTATTTAATACGATATAGCGTTAAATTATGACGTCATCATATGTATAAGTCGTTGGTTGAAATCATCGGGTTTATAATGCAATCTATCAATTCTCTATCAAAAAGCATTTAATCGGTGCTATAACAATAGAAATGACCAATTCCCATTAAAAAGCATTGGACTCTTTTCCATGTCCTTTTCCGATTAAAAATAAATTTTCTCGTTGATTCGGAACGGATTTGAATGTACCCTGATAATATAATAAACATTTTTTTAGCTGTAATAGTACTTTAGTCTCGAGTTTTTATCTTAATTTTAACTAATTTAAAAATGCAATTTCATGAAGCCCTGCACAGATTTCCATGCTTTTCTTATGGGATATTGAAATAGAAAAATTGGGTCAAAAATAATCCCCTTAAATAAAATATTTTTGGAATTTTCGATTAATCCCGTTGGCTGGATCCAGTGACTTATCATCCTATCAAATATCAGATATGTAGCCTATCTAGGTGTCTAAAAAATGCGTGACAGACAGACGGACACTTGAGATTTATTATACATAGATTATTGAAGGCAGTGAACGAAAAATGAGATTGCACACTTGAATAAGTGTTCAGTGTGATTGAAACCGGTTTTCACTGGAGCGAATTTCATGGAAAACATTCATATCAAGAAGGAAAAGGACAGCACCAGTATTTGAAGCAGCAAAAGAATGCTCGACCCTGTTGCTTGGGAGTAATGCTTCAGGACAAGGACAAGCCCCCAGTAGTTTGCTTCAGTGAAAGCCCTTCTTAACCAAGAATAATCATGGACCTGTCTACGGACAGACTACCTATGATGATGAATATAACATAAAATTATTATCGGAAAAAGTAAAAACGAGTTATTTTTCAATCTTCTCGCAAAATGTAGGATGGGAAAATTTATTTAAATATCTAAGCCGGAGAAGTAAAGGTTATAACGGGATTTGTAGAGTTTAATTAAATGTAATGGATTAGGATTATAATAAAATATGGAATAATATAAAATTTTGTTCTCCATATTATATAAATCAGTGGAGGACAGTGTTAATAGTGTTCATCCAATAGAAAACATGTTAAGGGATTTGAAAATTAGAGATAGACACATATGAAATAAACTTTTAAGTTAAAAATGTATAGGTAAGTCTGGTGGACCGGATGCCATAGTAGGGGAGAGTTTAGAATCAGAACGTGAAGCTATAATCCCGTGTTTGCGAGTATTATTGACATTTACTCTTAATAATGGAGAATTTCCGGCAGATTGGAAAGAAAATGCAGTCGTAATTCCAGTGTATAAGGAGACAAAATGATTTAATTTGGATAATTATATACGAATTTACTCAGCAAGCGTGGAAAAATATGTCGGAGGAGTAGGTCTTATCAGAAGTCCGACGCATCTCGGAAGGCGGGACAGCGAGGATAAGATTCGCGAGATCGATCGTAGAACGGAGCGATATAGAGGATCGTTTTTCCCTTGGACGATAAAAGAACATAATAGGAAAAGATAACGTAGGAAAACTGGAGACCTTTGGTGCACTGCACCCATTGCCATCCACCAAAACGGTGACTTGCAGGGTGTCATGTATATGTAGATATATGTAAACAGATGGAACTTGCAGTTATTAAATCTGTTAAGTAATTCTGGCAAGAATTTAACTGGCTCTAGAAGAAGCGACACGGTTTTAGGAGCTGATGTCCATTTGAATAGGCGACTAGATGACTTACTTTAAAGTGAAAGAGAGCTACCAAAATATGTAGAAGAATGTAGAAAGCGGGGATATTTGGAGAACCAGGTTGAGCCAATAATAACCCACTCTACGGACAGATTACCTGTGATGATGACGATTCATACAAAAGTCAAATGACTGCCTTATTTCAAGATTTCTCCCAGACTTTAGACGAGGGCAATCGGCTAGATGGGATAGTCGGGCCTTCGACAGGGTAAACCATAGATTACTGATGAGAAGATTATTGGAAATGGGGATGGATAGGAGAGTGGATTGCATTTCATCATGGATTTCATTTCAGATCTTAAACAAGATTAAAGTAGGAGCAATCCAGTGGCGGATTGGCCATATAACCTTCCGGTGCAATCATCGGGCCGGTAAGGCATACTTAACCTTGCATGTTAATTTGTTATCAATTAGTCATTCATTTCCATGAGAAAATAAGATTTGATACACTCTCCGCTGTTAGTGTGATGGGAGGGAGGCTGACCCCGTGTACTTCACAAATTACCGAGCCGTTTTATACCTCACAGTCCGCCCCTGGAGACATCCCCCAAGAATGAGTTATAATAACTTCGCGAGTTCAATAGGGAAGTGTGTTATGGCCTTTGTTATTTCTAATTTTCATAGATAATTTAGCAAGCTATTAAATCCTAGGCTAGACTATTTACAGGCGACTGGATAACCTATAGGCAAGCTGACAGTGAATATGGATAAGGTAGAGAAAAGGTTCTTATCTGCCCGCATTATTCCTAATCCAGTCTTGAAACATCTTACAAATATTTTCGTTTCCGTTGCTGCCAAGGACGTTGTTAGCTCCTTATCGAACAGTAGCAATTACTCATTTGCTGCTCATGTAAGAACATTCTGCCCCCTGTGACTAGATATGACCCATTTTTTCCATCCAACTAATTCAACTCGAGGTTTTCCACCCTATTTTGAACGCTAAACCTCGATGAATCTAAAACTGGGAAACTTTGTTTCTTCATAAGGCTCGAAATTAAAAAAAACGATAGCACTCTCCCTTAAAGTGCAGTAGCCATTGTCTGAGGGGGATCGTTAAAAAAATAGTCTTAAAAATTTATACAGAGCCAGCAGCCATGTGTTCTCGATCAATGATTTTTTAACAAAGAGTGAAAACAGGCTAGCCACAAACAAGTGCCTCATATTTCTTACAGACGATGCACTTCCTCTTATGAGATTCCGAGCTCTTTGGCTACGGTTAAGACTTAAGAAGTCGGTCTGGAGTGCATTTTCTTATAGTTAGGTTTCGTTGTCGTTTTCCTGATCCCTCTCCTTTCACTGTGGTTAACGTGTTACTATACCGCATTTTTATGGTGCTTGTGCAATGTTTTACCTTTCTGTAAAATGTCTGGAAGGAGACCAATAAGTGAATTGTGTAGTGGTGCTACGTACATCTAGCGTTAATTGATCTCCCGCGTGCTATCTTAAAAATTATTACGTTGCAAACAATATTTGTATCCCTTTGTCAAAATTACCGATAATTGGTGAAATTGTCACTATTTCCAGCGAACGAATAAAACTTGTGCGATTGACGCCATCCTCGGATATACATCAGTTTCATGTTTTAAGACTTGCCCCTTCAGTTCAACTTCAGCTATTCAACTGTACATTTTACTTAATTTTTATTTATAGTGTTTAAAAAGTACGGCTGTAAAAATTGTCAGGCATAAAGAGAACGTACAATTTTAAAAATGAGTGTGAGGAAGTTTTGTTTTGTTGATAGTAAGGGAAAGTGCGTTCGTTTACCATATTCTAATAGTGTGGTATGCCAAAGAGTCACAACATTGAAAGATATTTCAAGACATCTTTCATTATTTGAAGTGAATTATCCATTGGGTTCTGAGCTTAAGATAAAGAAAGTTAGTGATCTGAAATGTAAATTATTGGCACAGCAATCAGTATTTACAAAGCCTGTTGCAAAATCTAAAAATGCAACATTGGCTTCATTTAGAATCCCTCGTGTATTAACTTCGAGAAAGAAGCCATTTGAAGGGAAGGAAACTAATGTCAGCAATAAATAATTTGCAACTCTCGAACGAAACAGTTAATGGAAGAGTGGAATCTATTTCTAGTTATATGAAAGTTCAATTGCAGACGTCTCGAAAAATGTGACTGGTCCCAGCGCAGGAACTGCCCGAGATATTTTGGTACCCCGGGCGGGAAAGCGCTTCACTGCCATCTTCCGTAAAATTTGTTAAGATATTTTTAAAAGAACTTTCTCGTTTATTCATTGCTCCGTGAAATAATTGATCATGAAAAGGACAAAATATTTCATATATATTCCTGCCTGTTCTGCGATATAAATCGATATCCAACACGTTTTCATTCGTAAGTAATGTAGATAGCGCCCCAAATATTTTGGCGCCCGGCTCGCCCATAGCAGGAGCCGGCCCTGGGCCCAGACAAAGGAAGACAAATTTTGGAACTTGGTGAGCTCCACCAAAATCCCCATTTTGCGCAGTACTGCTATAAGAATAAGATCTTACTTTGGGTCGACCCATCTATGTGAATCTTTTTTCTCATCGATGAAGATAATTAAAATGAAGTTAAACGTTCAAGATTGACTCCATCTAGATGACTCTAAACTACGAACAGCTAGCTGCCAACGTGGTCTGTCAAGTATCTCATTAATGTGGTATACACCTGTTCTTGGTGCTAAGTAGAAGAGTAAGGTCAACTATTTTGTTTTTTTTTCTTTTCTCAGAATTTGCTTTTATTATGTTTGGTAGATTTTGACGTTAATATTTCTTAAAAAGCGACCACAAATATCTACATTTATTTTTCCTAAAAATCGACAAATTTCGACGTTTATTTCAATGCATTTTATCAATTTTTATCTAGAAAAGTTTTATGAGTTTATTTCCTGCTTTTTTAATTTAACTAAAAGTGTACAAATAAAAATACGACTTCTTGTAAGCTCTTCTTGTTTGTTGTTATCCAAATTTTGGTGAATGCATTATTGTTGATTTCGACCACCAACCTGGTAGATAAAATTGTTCATAATGAATTAAAAATTGATTGTACTCGTTAATTCGCGCTTCTTATCATGATAATTTGTTAAAAGAACTAGGGTAACGTGATTATAATGTACAACCAAATATATGATTGAATATTTTGACGAAAAAATTTCATTTGTTGAGTTACAAACGACTACGAATGCAAAAAGAGCCTCCAGTGCGTTTATAGGACGATTCTTCTTCAAAAGCATTGCAAAAGAAACTAAGCACGGATGACGGGTTATTTAAATTTCATGACAGCTTATGCATTTGAAAATGCCAAAAGGACATCTGACGGTCGGTACTCATTATTCAGTTCAGAAAAAAACCTTTCTTTTCGCCTCTTGGAACAGGACGGCGGTTCTTGTCGCACAGAAGACGCAATAGACGTCCCTCGGCTTTTCCGTAAATGGAATTCAAAGTGCTTAAGGATTATCGTATCTGATCGAGGGCAAAGACAGAAACCAATCATATTGTTTTGGCCCTTAACTTTGGCTTTGGATCCCGTGGCAGCTCGGTGTGTATCCTTATGGCAGTGACATAAGAAAGCAAAGTGAAATTAATTCTGAATGTTGTGTGGCCATCTGGTATGACAATTACCGACTTTCTCTTCCGATTTGGATATTTGGTGGTAAAACATTAAGTTTGAGTGTGGTAAAACGAATTTAAAATCATGACTCAATTTCGTAGATAATGTAGTGGTGAAAAAATCGACACTTATCGACGATAATTCCTTATCGTCGAATTTATTTTTTTAATTCAATGTATACCGATATTTATCGATTTAAATCGAATCCTATCAGGCCTAAATATAAGAATAACTAATACACGAGTCTTACAGTGGGGGCCTGAAATAGATACCGTTGCAAGGGCGTACAAATCTCCACATTGGATAATGCGAGTTTTAGGAAGCAGAACACCCAATACAAAGGAAATAACATAAGTAATCAGGCCAATATTGGTGTATGAGTTATTGGTTTGGTATTTGTAAAAACATGGTGCAAAGCTTGAGATGTGCAAATAACAGCAGCTTGAATCGTATTAGGTAAATTTAAGAGTGACGCGAGTGTTAAAGAAATGTCAGAAAATTGGGTAATTAGGCAAAAATAGCTAGTTTATCTGGGATATACAATGCCCATATTATGAAGTCCTCATGAAAGGACGTTGCTAATAGGGTGGAAATTAGATTTATTTAGATCGTTGGGTTCATAAATTTAAATGCAGCCATCAAGGTAGAATAGTAGTTTGGGGAAAAATTCATTCTTGTATAGGGGAACAGAGGATTTGAACAGTTTACCTTCAGAAGTCATGGAGCTTTTCTCTTTACACATAGGCCTCTTCAACGCAAGAGTCGTGAGAGAGAGAGGTTGTGCTTGCGCGATTGAGTGAGTGAATGTATGAGTGACTTCAGGTCCCTGGTGTGGAGTAGCACCCTCTAAACTAGTAAGTTTGTATGTTTATTTTTTTTTACTTTTCACCTTCTTTCTTTTTTCCCCCTTTTTCCTGTCTCTAATTTTTGAACTTTACGGTTAAGGGGTTAGATTTTTCATTTAACCTCATAGATTTTGCAATCTTAAACACAAGAAACGTGCAAAAGACTTAAGATGGGTATACTTCCTTCCCTCCTTTGCTTTTTGACGTTTTTATAAGTAACCTTCTTCAGCCCTCCACACTGCTGACAATTAACGTAATCCCTAGCGGCAGGGAGTTTGTCCTCAAATCTTTAGCACCTCATGTATATAAAGAACTCTTTAAATTTAATTTAATAATAAATACTGAAGAAACGAAATACAGTTTTGCGTTTAAAATAAACTCTAGTGACGTCAAAAGTTTATCATTTACCTCGTTGAATCGCAATATTTATGCTAGATTACGCTACACAATATTTATGCGTACTTGAAGAATTGCTAAATAACTCTACTTTATGATTTCCACTTCAAAAGGTCTGGAAAAATGCTTTATTTTCGCAGAGCGATTAAGAATTCAACCACCATGAAAAACAGTTGAACGAGAAGAATGTCAATCAAGGGAGTAATGATAATAATGGTACAAATAATAAAAGGCGAATCACGCGGGTTTTTTATTGACGTTTTCCTGTGACGCTGATAGAAAATTATAATGTGTTATGTTGTTTTTATAGATTTCAGGAAGGCGTTTGATAAATTAGCGTATAACGAGAAAATGACGGTAATAATCTGAAAGTAGGGATTTTAATAAGAGAATTTCTCTCCTATTGTGAAATAATAGTATTTATCGACGGAAATTTTGCCAAATATTTTGAAAGTTATGTCCGCTGTTCCTCGGAGAAGTTTCTTAGGCCATATTTAATTCCTGAAATACCTTAACTATGTATGCTTGGTGGACGTAGCTACGTTAACTGCTCCGGTATTTACGCTTGATTCACGCTGTGGCAGATTGAAATTTTCCCCAATAAACATTTCCCCAAATTATTGATAAGGTAAGACGCAAGCGATAGATTTCGCTTATCAAATCGATGGCCATTATGTTCTCTTAGTCTACTCAGTAATTACCACTAACACATTTTCTCTTCTAAACGATTTGGGCGGCTTTCAGTATAATAACTTATATAAACCGATATATGTTGCGTTTCCCCTAGTGATATGAATATTATACGAGCGGTTAGTGCATCCAACAAAAAGCTATCTTTCGTTGGATGATTGGTTTGAAATTCTTCTAAAAATGTGTGAATTGTTAAGTACCTTCTGTTAGGCTTTATGCTTAATATGATTCAATTTGAAGGTCATCTACAGAAAGAAATTGTTCAATGTAGATCCGGTAGAATTACAAAACAAATGTGCCTATCTAAAAACACGTTATTAACTTATTGGACTTAGGTACCACTAGATGAGCTCAACTTTGGGTCGAAGTTTATAGAGAAATGCAGTTCGGAAGATTTCGCAGTATATATTTCAGGAATAACTGACCCACAACTATAACAAAATGCGAATACTATGATAAATAATTGAGATATATTGTAGGACAGGTGTATGTCGCCATTAGTGTTCTTCTGGGACGATCAGCCGTTAAAGCTGGCTAGCGAGAACGTTTTGGGAAATTTTGTTCAGATGCGCCAACTTCCGCACGCATATCCGGTGCATTGCAGGATGATACGTAGAAATGGATGTGTTCTCGTTTGGATAGTGTTATTTTGGCCTTAAAACCACCAAGCAGTATAGGTTTAAGACCGTTCGGCAGAAATCTCGACCTCGGAGTCCGCCCTACCCAGAGCACTAAGAAAAAAACGTTATTTTAAATATCCTTCTTTTCTGACATGCATGCCTTTCAATAAGAATGTATGTGTACATGTTGAACCAGACTGCTCAATATTTATATTGTGCGATAACTGCCACACTTTTGAGAAAGTGTAAAACTTTTATAGAGCCTCGTTTCTACATCAAATTATTTTGTTGTTTGACTGATGCGCAATTTTATCTTTGCGGGGGCAATGAAATGGTGCCCATGATATTCTTTGAATAAATAATCTTCAACAATTATCGCGCAATGTGTACTTAAGAGACTATAATTAAATGTGGAAGAGCGAGAAAGAAAAAAAGCGCTGTTAAAGGGACGGTATATGGGCAGTTAAGGATTTTAAAGAGTTGGAGTTAGAGGGAGAATGGTCGAGAGAGGAAGTTGAAAAGAGGAGCGAAGTTTCAGATGGGTGGGGTTGTGGTATTTGAAAGCGTGTTGTAGGAGATGACGTGGAGGGAGTCGGGGCGCGGGGTAGCGGCTGCTAGGAGCTGAATGGTGGAATGGAATGGAGAGAGATGTGGAGAAGGGAGAGAGTGTGGAGGAGAGAGAGAGGAAGAGGGGTGAAAGAGAGGATTAAAAGGATGCTGGGAAAGATAGGAGAGTGGTTTAGGTTGAAAGGCTTACGGACGAGTCGTAATGGAGGTGGAGAGATGCGGAGCGTAGGGATAAAGGAAGGGGGATAGGGGAGGAGAGGGTATTGGAGAGGGGGGAGGGGATTAGGAGAGAGGGCATGGGATAGGAGAGGGGAGAGAGGTGAAGAGGGGAGAAGAGGGGCGGGCGGCAGGGAAGGATAGTTGTAGATCCCACGATGAGGGTCCGTGGTGGTGCGCCGTGGAATAGGAGCGTAGAGGAGGAAAGAAGGGATGTAGTGGAAATGATGCGAGGGAGGGAAGCCTCTTAAGTGAGGTGGTGGATTCGAATCGAGGTCACTTATGTCAGTGGTGCTGGAAAAAGAAGATGGTCAGAGGTTAATGACGTCTCGGACTTCTTTTCTCGTTTGTATCCCTTGCTTCCTTTCGTCTCTCCCCTTTCTCTCTTCCGTCAGATGTTTAAGTGAAAGCCAAGATTGAAAAGTCTTGGCGGGTTGGCTTGGAATCACATGCGTTGACCATCAGACTGCTGTGGATGAGCGTGACTAATGCTCGTCGGCTGATAGACTTTGTGTGGCTCTTGACATTATGCAATTAGTTAATATGCTAAGAATATGGTCACTTTTACTTACTAGTCTCACAACATTTCCAAGTGTCGGATTTTTTCCTCACCGTATAGCCCTATCGCAGGAGTTAAACATGAGATAATATTATTGGCGAGACGGTGCAGATTGAGGGAAAGCAGGGTTCTTACATCAGATTCTCTTTATATTACTCTAGTAGGGAGAGATAAATGAGATGGATGGATTATCCATCAGGGGGCCGTTGTAAGCGGAGTAACGATACCTTTCATAATTTGAATTTCCCTTAAGCATTTAATTCATATCACATATTTACGATTTTTTCAAATTCTCCATTATATTTATTGGACTATTTTAAAAATGTATAAAGTGTCATTATCGAATTAGGGAGTTTTGGTGAAATTATAATATTTCTCTTTTTTAAATTCTGATATCGTATTTTTCCTAGCTGAAGAGTTGTATATATCATTGCTGTCATTACAAGGTAGTTGATGTCAGATTTTTACCGGGCCGTTTAGTGTTTTTTACTGTACACATCGATAGAAATGTTAAGTATCACGTAATTCGAAATTAATTTCATGATTAGAGATAAGAATCGCTTTGATTTTCTCTCCTCATCAAAGGTTTCAGATGCATACTAAAGATGTCGACGCAAATTCGGTTTGGTTCAATCTTGCATACAATTTTTTATGAATTATTTCATCCAATGCGGAAAAGATACGCAGTCCAATGGTGTTTTGAGGGATTTAAGGAGATCTCACGCCAACATGAATCTTCTAAACACAATCTTGATCGTAGTGAAATCAAGAATGAATAAGATTCGACTTCCGTTAGACTTTTTATGTGAAATGAGAAACAATTCGCTTATAGTTTTATATAAGCAAAGGAATCCAAATAAACTAACTAACTAACTTTTAAAGAGCAAACAATTAAAGTTTGTGCTTAAATGAAAAAATATGCTACGGATAGTGTAGATTTTCTTTTGAAAGACATGTACTCCTCTTTTGTATGCAAGTATTTTTGGAAAGTAGGAGAAAAGTTGTCTTGACCGAGAATCGAACCTGGTTCTTCTACCTTCCGAGCGGACATTTCACCACTGAAATGCCGTGGCAGGCTATGTTATGCATAGAATAACCGCTCGGAAAGTGGGAGAACCGCATTCGATCATTTGTCTAGAGAAACTGTTTGTCCTGATTTCCAGAAATACTTATAGTCCAATATATGCCTGCATGCATACAATTTAACATTCCCTTTCCTCTTTGTTCCACTTTTTGTGTTTTTGTAATTGGACGCGTAGACATCTTTACAATAGAACCCATTGAAACACCTCTAAATATTCTTGTATCCTTTTTTAAGAGAAATATTGAAGTTGTTTTATCCAAAATATTTTTAATGGCTACGTTGTTTTTAGAAAACACGATTACCAACCAGTATCCTGTTTACCTTGTTGCATCAAATACAATAGGAAAAGTTACTTAAGAAATTTTTTCAAAAGTCATCTTCGTAAAAGCAAAACCTCGTCTTTTCTACCCAGTGGGAATATTGTATTTGATGAGTGAGGCCGTGGGCCTCAAAGCCCCAATCCCTTTCTAGAGAATTCTGCCCCTCTGGCGACCATTTTCGTCAACTCCCTTCACCGTAGTGAGGGTTACTCTTCCTCCTGCTAACATCTCCCACATCCCCAGGCCTCGCATTTTCCCCTCTTCATCTGCCTTCTCGTGGTGCGTCTCCCCTCGACTAACCCTCCCCCCCTCCCTCCCGCTCTCTCTCTGCTTACGCCCCCCACTCGTGCCATGCTATCATTCCCAACCTCTCTCTTCTCCACATCTCACGTTTTCCATCTAGCTCATTCCTCTGCTCCCAATCTCATCTTATCTCGACCCTCCCCTGTGACTCCTATATTACACCATGCTTCTGAGATGCCATCAATGAGGTTGTTCCTCGCGGGTATCATAACATAAAAGCTTTGGATGTCGCCTGCGGATTGCTAGCTATTATTACCGACATATTAGGAGAAGAAATGTTTTAAACGTTTTTTTGTTTCTTTAGTTACTCTTAGTGCCTAAGGATAAAGATGGGAAATTAATCTTCGTATTCTATATACTTTTATTAAAGATATTGTGCATAGATATCTACTTATTTAATTTTTAAATTTAAAAAATGAAACTGAGTTACTAGGGTATGCAATTTATTTGGTATACACACATACACACACGCACAGTGCCCTAGTGTTCCCATTTGGGCAGAGGTTTGATTTGACGCTCCAAGATGAACTAAAAAGTTAACAATAAATGGAATTGTGTCGAATAAACCACGTATTTATTTACTTTAAAGTTTTATTTTTCGAGCGCTATTTGCCGCAAACATATTTATGATGTCATTGAGGTCTAAATTTGTGGCAATAGATTGCCAGACTTGAAAGTCTCTCTTGGTTCGCCGATGATCGTAAACGATAGTTGACTATACGGATCGAGCACTCGCCGGTTGAAGTTGATGTTGCAAATCTGAGGAAAACTCTTTGCAAAATTTCCGCATTAGGAGACGAACTTAAATGTTCGTAATCGTGAAAAGTTACAAAATTTTTCTGTTTTATTTCACTTTTATTGAAGACAAACCGTGTTTCAAACTGTAAACTTTTTCGATTAATTTACGTCCATCGAAATTATTTTTTACATACTATCAGCAGTGTTTTTATGCAAAATTGTAATTTCATCTTTATTTATGTTATATAAAGCGCAACTTAAAATCATTATCGATTTCAATTATATGTAAATCTAAATCGTACTGTCAGTTATATATCAAGAGAATTGCCTTATGTACAGCGTCTTTTATGGTATTTTCCGTTGTTTCTGGTATTTAGGACACTAGCTTCCATCTTGTCATGAAATTTTTTTTCTTCCGATTTTCTCGGTAGTTCAGCAGTTAATCCCTATTCAATGAAGAGTTTGTTGCATAATTCGCATAATAGAGACTAAAGCCTTTAGATCAAGTGCCAAATTTCGGCTTTCTCCACAGTTACATCAAGACACTGAATAGATTTTGTTAATCAGTTGATCTTCTAGAGCAGTAGTTCTCAGGCAGATTGGTCAGGCGACTCCTCCGTCCCGATGTTTGGTCGCCGCGATCCCCGAGAATATTCGTGAAGTAAAAAAATAAACACTCGAGTTTCTCCATACAGGAGAGAGGGATGAAGATGATAAAGAAATTATTAAGAAGAGTTTTTATTTTGTGCTCTTTATAAATACAAGGCTAGTACTATAAATGATTTAATTTACAACTACGCATGTGCATTAAAAACTTTCAGACAATATGTGATGCATAGTTTAATTTTTTAAATACTAATCACTACTGAGATATGATTTCTTGTTTGTTTTTATTACATAAAAACAACTAGTTTCTTAAAAAAGGTTTTCTACGTTACCTGCAGGGCTCTTAAAACCAGAAAAAAATCACTTGCCTTAGCGAAGAATCCTTTCGACCCCCTTAGGGGGTCGCGACCCACCGTTTGAGAAACACTGTTCTAGAGGGTCTTATGCCACATAAATTGAAAAATATAAACTGCATGTGTCTTTTATTACATCTTCAGCATCTGGACATTTATGATCATTCTTAATTTTAGTTAACACCCGATAAGGTGTTTAAATTGCAACCGCAAAGAATTCATAACATTTGTTTTCGATGACTGTTGCTTCATAATGTTTTTTTATCGAGTGCACAATAAAAATTCAATTTCACGTCCCTTTATGAGGGTGTTTCTCGGTTCCCCCGCACTCAGTACAGCACTGTGTGCGTACAAATGTGTATAAAAGTACTTATATATATATATATATATATATATATATATATATATATATATATATATATATATATATATATATATATATATATATTTGGACGCATGGACCTGACTCTCTCCTTTCCTTTCTCTCGCGTCTCTCCTCCCATCCTTCACTGTCCTTCAACCACCAATCCTCTACCTCCCACATCACATTCCTGGATGTCGATCTTTACCTTCAAGACAGCCAAATCCGCACCTGTGTTCACATCAAACCCACCAACAGCCTCCAATACCTCCACTTTGATAGCTGCCATCCCCTTCATACCAAAACCTCTATCCCCTATGCCCTTGCTCGTCGAGGATGGAGGCATTGTTCTGATAGAGCATCCCTTCTAGAGTATTACTCTGTCCTCGAGGATGCTCTTCTCAAACGTGGTTACCCTCCAGTCTTGGTCCGCGAACAGATCCATAGGGCGATGACGCCTACCCACAATGGATCTCATCCTCACACACCCACTATTCCTGCATCTACCCCTCCACTCACTCTTACGACACTTTTCCTTCCTGGTATCCACGAAGCTCTCAAAACAATCCTTCATGCTGCCCACCCAATTCTTACCTCTTCCTCCCATCAGTCCCTCTTTATCAACCATTTTGCCAATCCTCCGCTCCTCTCCTTCCGCCGGCCCCCAAATTTGGGAAATATCTTGTGGTGGAAGGAACTTCACACTTCTACCACGCTTCTTGCAATAGGCTCCCACCCCTGCGGAAAACCTCGCTGCCTCACTTGCCCAATCCACCTACCCTCATCTTCTTTCTCGGGTCCCTCCACCAACATCACCTACCCCATCACCTCCAGAAGCAACTGCACCACCCGTAACGTCATTTACCTCCTTACCTGCACCTTTTGTCCTGCGTTTTACGTAGGCCTCACCAGAAATCCGTTAAACATCCGAATGAACGGTCACCGGAATAGCGTTTCTTTCAGACGCCCCCTCCCAGTTGCATTACACGCCAATACCCACAATGTCCCCTTCAATAGTTGCTACAATGTTAGGATTATTCGCGCTTTACCCTATGACACTCCTTCCCCCTTCTCCGACACTGGGAACTAGCACATATCCATCTTCTCGACTCTTTCTCTCCGCCTGGCCTCAACCTCCGCTAACCCTATTAGCCCCCTTACAATGTCTCCTTGTTACATTGTAATTATTCGCACCTTCCCTTACCACACTCCCTCTTTATTGGCTATCCACCCCTCCTACTCCCCACCTCCTCCAATCATCAACCTTCCCACATCACCCTGTCATTCCCCGCCCAGTGTGTCACTTTACGTTACTCTTTCGCTGAAGAAGGGCATAGGCCCGATAAGCTTGTGTGTTTTTTATCTTTTTGTGTTCGTGTGTTTCACGTGTCTCTTCGACGCCCCCAGCAGCCTGCCAGCTTGGTCCTCAACTTGGTAAGTGTCCGCTGGGCTTCCCTCAACACCTTGTTGCCACCCTCATCACTACCTTTTCTTTTCCTTTAGTTAATATATATATATGTGTATATATATATATATATATATATATATATATATATATATATATATATAACAGCTTACGGAAAAGGAAAGGTAAAATGAATATATGGATGTCAACAAGGTGTTGGGATGAGGAAACCCAGTGAACACTCACCAATCAGACGACTTCAGGTTGGCGAGGCACCGGGGATGTCGAAGCGACACACGTAAAAGAACTCTCTGTAGCTGAAGAAGGAGTAGTTCCGAAAGCTTCTACGTTTGTGATGTTTCAGTGTTTTAGTGTTCTTTTACGTGTGTCGCTTCGACATCCCCGGTGCCTCGCCAACCTGAACTCGTCTGATTGGTGAGTGTTCACTGGGTTTCCTCATCCCAACACCTTGTTGACATCCATATATATATATATATATATCATTATATATCGACGACTCTTACAGAGGAGGATATAACATATAACAGGAGGATACTAATGTTTAGGCACTTCCAGATGTGCTGGAGATTCGAAATTTTTTTCATAGGTAGGATTTTGTGCAAAACCGACTAGAAAAAACGAAAATTTTGAAAAAGTGCAGCAATGCGGCCGCTATAAATTCGCAATTGTTTAAACAAATTTTAATGGTGTATGTATTTCCGAATGTGCTACGGAGTTGAAATTTTTTTTGTAAGGAGAATTCCTAAAATAACGAAATAGGGAATATACAATATTTGATATTTTAATTTGTTTGGCAGTTAAAAATTCTTAAAGTTTAAACAAATGGATAACTGTTTAGGTACTACGGGATGAGCTAGGAAGCTGAAATTTTCAAATTATTTAGAGAATAGTAAATTTGCACAAATAAACATTTCAATTTTACCATATATGAATTGTGGCGGCCGTTAAAAATTATTAAAATTTAAACAATTAGAAAAATATTACTATACTTCTAGAAATGCTACAACTTTAAAATTTGGCTAAATTGTGAAGCATTACTACCCCATAATGAAGAAAGTGTAAAATGTTAAAAATTGCAACATTTGGGGATTGTTTTAAACTATTATTTTTACATGTGGGAAAAACGAAAATCGCTGCAGAGGTTTAATATTTAGAATTAAAAAAAATATTTGTAATGATGAAATATTTGTCGGAAAAATGAGTGTTTTTTCAAGGTGAGATGAAATGCTTGCAGTATGCAAGCACCAACTACTAGTATATATATACACACAACCGTATGGTAAGTGTTCACTGACTCCTTCCTATCCCTCTCAACCTCTCTTTGCTTTTATTTTATTACATTATCCCTAACGTCACTTCTATTATTTGGATCCCTGATATTCCTAGGAAAAAGCAAACCTATCCGCTCCTTCCTTCCTACAGTCGGTATCCCAAATTTAGTAGTCTTGTTTGTGCTTTCAGTATTATGTTAGAATTCTGATTATTTATGATAACCTCAATTTCAGTGCGTGATGCAATTAGTGTTTTATATCATTATATATAGACGTTCCTTACAGAGGAGGAGGAGGAGGAGGATATAACACACTAGTAGTTGGTGCTTGCATACTGCAAGCATTTCATATCACCTTGAAAAAACATTCATTTTCTGATAGACATTTTATCATTACAAATATTCTTTTAATTCTAAAGATTTCACCTCCGCAGCGATTTCCGTTTTCCCTAAATGTAAAAATAATAGTTTTAAACAATCTCCAAATGTTGCAATTTTTAACATTTTACACTTTCTTCATTATGGGGTAGTAATGCTTCACAATTTAGCAAAATTTTCAAGTTGTAACACTTCTAGAAGTCAAATAATATTTTTGTAATTGTTTAAATTTAAATAATTTTTAACGGCCGCTGCATATCGTATGTGGTAAAATTGAAATGTTTATTTATGCAAATTCACTACTCGGTTAATAATTTGAAAATTTCAGCTTCCTAGCTCATCCCGTAGTACCTAAAGAGTTATCCATTTGTTTTAACTTTAAGAATTTTAAACTGCCAAACAAATTAAAATATCAAAATTTGTATAACCCCTATTTCGTTTTTTTAGGAATTCTACTCATAAAAAAATTTCAACTCCGTAGCACATGCGGAAATACATAAACCATGAAAATTTGTTTAAACAATTGCGAATTTTTAGCGGCCGCATTGTTGCACTTTTTCAAGATTTTCGTTTTTTCTAGTCGGTTCTGCACAAAATCCTACCTATGAAAAAAATTTCGAATCTCCAGCACATCTGGAAGTGCGTAAACATTAGTATCCTCCTATCATTATATATCGACGACTCTTACAGAGGAGGCCTCCCATGTAATA
Organism: Tanypteryx hageni; assembly: GCA_028673005.1. NCBI lineage: Eukaryota > Metazoa > Arthropoda > Insecta > Odonata > Petaluridae > Tanypteryx > Tanypteryx hageni. The sequence goes on along the minus strand of CM054120.1, from coordinate 14,364,866 downwards.
AATGTGTTATGATTATATATAGACGTTCCTTACAGAGGAGGAGCAACATAACATTTAACATAAAACATCTACATCTACATGATACCCTGAAAGTCACCTTTTTGGTGGATGGCAGTGGGTGCAGTGCACCAAGGGTCCATAGTTTTCTTATTGTGTTCTCTTATCGTCCTAGGGAAAAACGATCCTCTATATCGCTCCGTTCTACAGTCGATCTCGTGAATCTTAACCTCACTTGCCTGCCTTCCGAGATACTTCGGGCTACTGCCTACTGCCTAATTCGCTAGTCCCTCCGACATAAATTTTTCTAGTAGTTTAAATATAGCTTACGTTCCTCTAACAATGTCCATTTCAGATTTTCGCTTTGTTTACTATCGTAATTACTCTTTACAAATCTAGCTGCCCTGCGCTGAAACTTGTCTATCTCGTTAGTGAGTCCCTTTTCGTAGGGATACCACACAACTGGAGCTTATTCGACCTGCAGTCGAACCAAGAATAAATAACATAATTCTTTCACTTTTTCGGAGCTATTTCGATCTATTCTCCCTATAAAGACCAGCTTTTTCTTAGTGGCGAATGTGGGTGTCCCACGAGAGATCACGATGGATCGTGACTCCGAGATATTTAATCGAGTCGATTTTAATAGCAAAATCTACATGATACCCTGCAAATCACCTTTTTGGTGGATGGCAGGGGGTGCAGTCTACCAAAGGTCCATAGTTTTCTTACGTTATCTTTTCCTATGATGTTATCTTATCGTCCTAGGGAAAAACGATCCTCCATATCGCTTCGTTCTACAATCGATCTCGCGAATCTTATTCTTGCTGTCCTGCCTTCTGAGATACGTCGGGCTTCTGATAAGTCCTACTACCTCATTCGCTAGTCCCTCCGACATAAATTTTTGCAGTAGTTTAAACCTAACCTGCTGCCTACGTTCCTCTAACGATGTCCATTTCAGATTTTCTATTAATGATGTTACGCTTTGTTTTCTATCGTAATTCCTCTTTACAAATCTATCTGCCCTGCGCTGATACATTTCTATCTCGTTAGTGAGTCCCTTTTCTTAGGGATCCCACACAGCTGAAGCATATTCGACCTGCGGTCGAACCAAGGATAAATAACATAATTCTTTCACTTTTCGGAGCTATTTAGAACTATTCTCCCTATAAAGTCCAGCTTTTTGTTAGCGACACCTATCAATCGGCGAATGTAGGTGTCCCACGAGAGATCACGATGGATCGTGACTCCGAGATATTTAATCAAGTCCGAAACTGGAATCTCTACTCCTCCAACGAATAATTAATATCCAACGAGATACATGGTTCTCCAGAAGTTGTTGACGCAGCTATTATTTTGGTTGATCTCTAACTGCCATTCCTTACACCATGCAGAAATAGCTTCTAGGTCATTTGGAGATACTGGTGGTCTTCCGGATCGCTTATTTCTCTATAGATGACGGTGTCGTCTGCAAAAAGCCTAATTTTTTTTTGACCACTAAGCTGCTATCGTTTATATAAATTAGAAATTATAACGGACCATATATATAGGAGGATACTAATATTTAGGTTCTTCCAGAAAAGCGGTAGACTCGAAATTTTTTTTGTCGTTAGCGTTATGTGCAAAACCGACTAGAAAAAAACTAAAATCTTGAAAAGTTCAACAATGTGGCCGCTAAAGATTCGAAGTTGTTTAAACAAATTTTCTAGATTTATGTATTTCCGAATGTGCTACGGAACTGAATTTTTTATAGGTAGTAGTAGTAAAAAACGAAATAGGGATTATACAAATTTTTGTATCTTAATTTGTTTGGCAGTTAAAAATTCTTAAAGTTTAAACAAATAGGTTAATGTTTATATACTACGGGCCGAGTTAGGGATCTGAAATTGTAATGTTATTTAGAGCTTAGTCTATATAAACGAATAAACATTTCAATGTATCAATGAAATTGTTATTGCTGCCGTTTAAAACAAGATTAGAAAGGTGTACTCCATGTCGGAGTATGTACACCGAGTTACCAAATGCATTCCTTGAGATTTCACCATGTTCTTAATATTTTATGTCAAGCTGTTCCCGAGTTGAAACAAAGGAACATTGTGACCTATTTGTAGGTCATAAAATGTGGTCCTCATTTTTGTCCGATTTTAACCAAAATTAGAAACGGTCGACCAATTTCAGCAAAACTTCTATTAGAAGGTGCTTGCATACTGCAAGCATTTCATCTCACCTTGAAAAAACATTAATTTTTCAGAGACATTTCACAATTAAATTAAAGTTTCTCTCAGATACCTTCCATGCTCCCAGACAGTAAAGTATATTGACAGGAGAATTAAGACATACCCTCAGGTCAAAATGATGCTCATTAAGTCATGAGAGTGGATATTTAAATATAGGGAGTTCCTTCCTGTCGGTTAAGTGTATAGTGGGACAATACGCATACGTACATGAGAAAGTTTGTGCAATGTATATTGCATCAATTTTTCTTAAAGTGTTATAATTGGCTCCCCAACCTCAATCTTCACCAAAATATATATCAATCAATCAGTCAACAACTCTTACGCATAATCTTCCTTCACACTCCTAATTTCCTCTCACCACAACCGTACAACAGTAGATATTTATACTCGAATATCCGCCGAAATCGCATGGAATGGCATATCGCAACACTTTAATTAAATGCAGCATTAGCAATTGTAATCGCAACTGGTAAATAGGATCAGAAATATATGCACGTACTCAATGAAATCTGGGATACATGCGTAATTTTCTGAAAGATTCCATTTTACGCAATTCTTCAACACTTGTTCCTCTCATTACTTCACTATCACTACGATGCTCTCTTATGTAAGTATCGTATTTAGAGTCGATATTAACAGATGGAGCCGCTCCATGGTGGTCCATTTTGAGGTCACCAGATAACTCCATTCCAAGGGGTTCTCAGGCCGCGAAAGATTATTTAGCGATTGCATAAATTCTCGGAAAATGAGCGCTTTTCTTCATACTAGATTAACACTTCCTTAATATTCTGTTGCAAATCTTCTGAACGTTGTTAGTTGATGCTATAACAAACATGAAAAACGTTGCCATCAACAGTTACCCTAAATATTTGCAGAACATTCATAAGGTTGATGAATCAAGTTTTTAGAACGTGTGTAATTGTTTGCAACAATTTTTTCGATATTTATGTGTAGCTGTTAGTCCCTCACCACTTAGCAATTGTGTGAATGTTCGATCAATATATTTTCTGGTCGATGCCTGAATTGATGTTTCCATACACTTTTATCATGCAAAAATCACGACCTTACTATTTTTATCATTTATGTTGATATAGTCCTCTCCCCTGTGGAACACCAGAGGCTCTGTCTGGAGGCAAAGGCTCTATTTCTGGCAGGAATCTAACATGTCGCACTCCAATCTCATTCTAGCTCTGCTTTCTTTCCCACTGTAAAATCTTTCGCTTACTTCATTCTCACATGTGCCACATTTCGTACTTTTCTCTCAAGTAACGATCTTTGAGCGTAACATAAAGTTTACGTTTGCCCCTTACTTTAATTTCAGAACAATCGGTAGTTGTTTGACCTCTGATGGCGTATACTTTGTCTCTCAAATGTGCGTACAATTTACTCAATCGATTTATGACAGCAGTTGCTTCCTAACTCATCTATCGAATTTAAATAATAATAAGAAATTCGTTTCAAAATTACAGTGTCCCCTCGATTAACACGGTAATTACGTTCCTGAAAATCGCCGTGTTTATTAAAACCGTGTAAAAAATACTTAAGGCATATATGTAAAACAGGATTAGGTTCTAGGCTCACAAAATTTTACAGTAAAATCAATCATAATCCTAAGAAAATAATATTAAATTATAAAACAACAAACTGAATTAAAGTAAGCTACAAGTAAACATTAAATTCTGACAGACCTGCTTAATGTTGATCCAAGCGTTCCTCTTCTCAACATGTATCATTTTAGTAATTATAATATTTTTTAACATTCAAAGCCAAACAAATGACTCTATCACACATTAAACTTTAATAACTCTTATAATTTACCTTTTATGATGAAAAGGAGTCGCAATTAGGTTTGTGGATGCCAACAGGGAGCGTAGTGGAGCTCGCAGTGGTGCACTTGTAAAAAATACCGGTGATACGCAGTTGTTTGGTTGCATGCAAATCTTTGTACACTTTCTTGTATGGAGCCAAGACGCTCTCAGTGTCTTTCTTCAACTTCAAGCTCCGTTCCATTAGTGGATCCTCAGCAAGAAAAATCAGCAAGTTCCTGAGCCAACTGAAACCCTTTGTTAAGGGTCTTTACTGTAAATTTTGATTCTGAAGTCTGCATCACCTCATCGTCCCATTCATCTTCACTATTGTTTTTCAAAATCAACTCTGCCATCTCTCCTTGTTCAGATCGGTATTGTGGGACCAGGGCCGGCTCTATATATTCTACCGCCACAAGCAAACAAATTTTTGGCCGCTCCCTCTATGAATTTTTTTCTCGGTTTGTACCCACACTTCTCCGCAATTCGCACCATTTGGACTACTCAAAATTTAAAAAAATAAAACGAAGAAAATTTGTAGTTATTGAAATAAATCAATTTCCAAATGGTATACTCATTCAATTTTAACAAAAACACAATTACAAACATTTTATTAATTATAGGAAAGCAATGCAAATTTTATAGAAATTTATATGAACATAATTTTTCTAGTTTTTACACTCACGAAATCTTTTAATAATTCGCTAAACTCTAAATTTTTGCTATGGTATTTTCAATTGAAATTAGTGCTAGTCCCGACAAAGGATTTTGAGACATGGTTGACCTCAAATAATTTTTTATTTGTTTTAGTTTTTAGAAACTGCGCTCACCGAAAGCCACTGAAACTGGTAATGTTAGAAGAACGCGTAATGCTATGGAACGTTTGGAGGGAAAACATCATTTCTTGCGATAAATTCTGATACTTTTAGAGGAGACGTTTTAGGACTTATTCGCTCAGATAAAGCTATCAATTCATCATACATTTCTACTCCATCAATGTCAGCAGCGTTATCAGTACAGAGCGATAAATGTAGGTACTGGCAGTTCTTCATGAGGTCTTTAGAAAATTCATTTTTAATATTTCCGATATCGTAGAAAAATTCGAAAGTATCACTATGACCATGCAACTGATAAAATCTCTCTTCGATGCAAGCTATAGCAGCAACCAAAATACAATAGAAAAATTCATCTTCCTTTTGGATCGCGAATAGGATCATCGTGAGCCTCTGTCGAGGATGAATGGATTCTTGAGGTGCAAAAATCGATTCAAGATCGTGGTTGCTGTTGCTTCTTTGATGGCTTCTTCAAATCCTTCATTTGATCGACATTTTCAAAAATATTTTAGCGTTATATTCAAAATTGTCTTTGCCTCGGATGTCTATGGTTACATTCTGCAAAACATTGCTGGCCAAATTAACTTGATTTAGAATATTACGCCAAATAACTGTACAACATGAAAATTGAAACTTTCATTTTCTGAGCCAATATTTCAGCTTCATGTCGAGATGAAGGATCATAAGACTAGTCCTGGCTTATTTCGAACAGTCCATCGTAAATCTCTCCTGATAAATATCGGAATGGTCTAATAGCGTCTATTCTATTTTCCCATCTAATTTCACTTAGAGGTTTATGTGTGAGTTTTTGTTCAGGATGCTTCTTCACTACTGCCCAACGGCGTGTGGAGCAACTAAACAAGTTGTAAATTGCTTGCACTGAACCAAAATATGATACGGTATCTTTAGATGATTTTGCAGCATCATTGACTACCAGATTGACTGAGTGCGCATGGCAAGGAACGAAAGAAGCTTGATTATTTAAATTCAGAGTTCTTTGCTGTACACCTACCTGCATGCCGTCCTTTCGTGTTTGAACCGTTATCATACGCGCAAATTTTCTAAAGAAATTCCATTTTGTTTCAGTTTCTGTGAGGGCTTCCCCCGTAGTTTCATCCACTGGTATAAATTCTAGAAAGTGTTCACAGGTTTTCACTTCTGCATTTTCCTCAATTTTCACGAATCGTAACACTATTGACATTTGCTCAGATCTTGAGTACAATCAACTATAATTGAGTAATATTTGGCAACTTTCAATTTTGATAAAATTTCATTACGCACTCCATTATAAATCATTCGTATTAGCTCATTTTGCGTATTTTTGCCTAAATAATGGGCGTGAATCTCTGCACTCTTCGTACGTAATACTATCAAATTTTGCCAATAATTTAACCAATTTAAAAAAATTCCCATTATTTTTCTCATGTAAAACGTCCGAGGATCCACAGAATGCGAAGCACTGTTTGGCTAGGAAATTGATAATTGCCAGTAAACGTTCCAACACAGCTTGCCAACGTAGAATTTCTGCATTTAGTAGACGTTGCTGTGCCGCATCGATTGTTCTGCCGCAATGTAATGTATTTGATAGCTCTATCCAACATGTCAGCAAGCGTAAATGATTTTTTGATGTTTCATATTCTTTCAAAGGCTGATGCATATTTCGCCAGTCATCAAAGCCTGAAGTTGCGAGAAGAATGTCTGAGTTACAGAACAGTTTGCAGCAAAAAAACTACATCTTTGTTCTGGGAATACACTAACCACGATCTATTAATTTCTCCATTTTTCATTTTTTTCTTAATACTGGATGGCATAAATCGACGATTCGAATCATTAATTGGATATTCAAATGTTGAGTCTGTTTTTGAATGCCCTTTTGTCACAATAATCGTTCGCATTTCATCAGTAATGGTTCTCGGCCCTAATTCAGTCTATCCACCTTCAAATATTTTTTTTTCTGTTTCAGATTATGATAACAGTTTGTCTTCTTCGGACTCTTCAGCTGAAGAAGTAAATCTTTGGTTGGATTTTGATTTTTCGTTTTTAACAGATAATAAAGATAATCTTTGTTTCGATTGGTCTTGCTTACAGCTTTCTCCTTGATCTTCGATTTTTTAAAAATATTTATTTAAAAAAAAGTTTTTCTGATTCATTCTGGCGGTTTTATTTTTGATTCCGGTAGTATTCTTCGTTTCCCCCCAACATTTTAGCCCTATAAAAGAGGAATCGACATTAAAATCAAATTAATTTTCCTAAAAAACTTGTATAATAATAAAACATCGCATTACATAAAAAACGTATTTGTAGGTAGGTACATGTTCTTAATGCTGATTCCAAAAATAAAGTAAATATGAACGAACACAAAATTTAACTACCTTTAATAAATTCAAAAGTCCCCCGCTCTAATGATTTCAAAAATGTTGTTCTTTAATCTTTTAACACAAAACACATAAATCAAAATTACGTACACACTAACTCGACACTTAACACAATGAAGAGAATAATTGGCGACAGGAATTAACACCAGAGCGCCAGTGTCGCTCGGATCAGCTTATCTGAAAACGAATGTACGATCATCGCCATACTCTTTTTCATTAGTTCCGATTTTAGCCGCTAGATCCGCCATAACATCAATTTTTAGTTTTTCAAAAACTAATCATTTAGTTAAATCATTTTTTAAATTATATTTTTATAAATACGTACTATCCACCAGTATGCGAAACTAGATCTTCTTCTAACTTTTCTTATTCTTAATAAAAATGTTGGAAACAAAATCTTTTGTAAAGAAAAACTAATTTTTAAGTAGAAAATATTTTCCTTGTAATTTAGGCAGATTTTTATTCATTTTAAGCCAAACAGTCAAAAACGTTTTTGTTCTTATTTCTTATATACTCCAAATAGAATCGATCTACTCAAAACAATAATTTTGTCAAATCAATTTGTTCGCGTGTTCGCACTACTGGAGATCATTCCTGTAACCTCCGTGTCTCGCATTTTTTCGTATTTTGGTGAATTTTTGAGAAAAAAAACCGATGGCTAAAATGCCGCCCGTGGAAATGTGCCGCACGTGTTTGCTTTGCTGGTGCCTAGAGCCGGCCCTGTGTGTGTGAGACAAATAGCTCCTCTCATCCTGAAGATAGATCAAACATGGTGGCCCATTTCCACTATCTTCTTCACCTCTTCTTGCACTGCAGGAAAACTATGGTTGTCATTCACTGCCTCTCTCAACAATTTCTTCCTACATGAATTGATGCAGGCTTGCTTTATTTCATCTAACTATTTTTTATATTATTAATACACTCTGCTATGGAGCAACTATTCCAAAATTGGCTGCCAAGAGTCGTTTTTAAGGATTCCAAGATATGATAAAAGGAATTCCTCCTGTAGTTTTGTTTCAATTGTGCTATGATGCCTTGATGGAGTGGCTGCAGGATTGGCGTGGTAATCTGTAACAGGAAAACTCCATCCATATTCGGGTATGCGACATGTAGGCTTTCCGGGTACTCTGGAACGTTATCTATAATCAAAAGTACCTGAACCCGCGATAGCAAGCGCTTCCTTTGTTACACTATGACACGCGGGGCGGGGAAAAGACCGATAATTGCGATACAATATTTTTTTTTTAATTTTAAGCATAAAGAACGTTTTTATTGACTTTTCACATTGTATAAATTATAAAGATATAATAAAGACAAATTGAAGACAGTAAAAATAACATTATTTAGAAAGCACATACAAGAAAGGGTCGGTTTCCCTAGCATCACGTTCACTTTGGAAATTATGTTCTTTGGACTGTTCGTATTTTTATATTTGTGTATTACACAATTTCCTTTAGGAGAGAATTAGGAAAATATAGTTGCCACGTATCTAAAATGTCTGTAACCCCACGAGCATTTCCCACTGGTCCCGGAAGATATCTAAGTTGCACTTTTCAAGCCGAGTTCTTTTCGGGGGCCTTGCTGCCCATTCTGTCGCTCCATCTTTTCCAGTAAAAGACGAGGCTGTGGATGAATGTTTGCAATCATCTTCGCCTTCCTCTGATGCAGAGTCGTGCTCCGATTGAGTAGTAATGCCCTCTGGAATATCATCATCAATCTGCATTTTCTTCATCAGTGACACACTCAAACATTTCTAGTATACGCAGACGTTCGGCTTCGTTCATGGCGAAAAATGCAATATGTTTTCTAAAAATAAAAATAAATCTATAATATTGAAAAGAATAAATAAAAGAGACCAAAATATAGACTATACTTATCTGAGAGCACGAACGTCGGGAAATCGACCAAAATGGAAAGAAAAGACATGCACGTGTTCTTTGGCAACCAACTGAACTGAATCTGTTCCGTCCGAATCAAATAAAGGCCGAAATTAGCTGACCGTGTAAGAGTAAAACCGTGTACAAATATCTGTGCATATCGATGGAAGAATTTATTCATATTTGAAAAAAAATGTATCAAAAGAAAATATTTGAAGATGCCGCACCAGCGTCAACTACGCGTAAATTTGATATCTCCGTAAAATTCTCTGTAAAAAACCGAGTAGTATGAAAAGTTACATTGCTGCACCTTCTTGTGTCTAGCTGCATCCAGCGTAATTGAGACGCGTTGGTATTCAAGTATGTATATCGAGTATAGAAACAGCTTTATGTCAAATGGAACGGTAATTTAAAGGTTGAAGTTAGAAATAGCGGTAATTTGCAAATTTTTACGCTTTTCTCACGGTTATAACTTGTAAATAAATGTTTCCCCCTATTACGTATAACGGCGGAAGTCTCGCAACACAGTATTCTTTCTCTCACTTGATAATAAAAGTCATATAATGGTCGCCCTGTAGCAAATAATGAACATTCTTTTTGTTCCCTGGGGTGTTGGCGGCGGAGTGGTTAGAGCGTTGGCCTTCCACGCTGCGGTCCCATGTTCGAATCCGGCGGAGGTCGGATTTTTCAACTTGGATCGTCCCGTTTCGTGTGGTTTGAAGAGACCGCGCAACTCAGCGCTCCGTCCTTCGGAGGGGACGCTACCGGGTTTCCCTCCCTTGTTTGTGTGTGTTCCGTTTGGAAGAAGTAATGTCTATAATAACCCAAGAGGTTGATTGGCCAAAAATACACACAAACAAGACTTTAGTTCCATCAAAAGCGATCAACTTCGAAAATAAAGGTTTTCCTCACACTGGGCTGCTTTCTAACTCTAACCTGACTCTCTCATCTATCAACTCGAGCCAGTCACTTTAAATGAGCCCCGGAACATCAAAAATCCTTACATTTTCTGTTTGGCTGGAAGTTATCACTGTCTATTTTTTCTGATTTGTGTGCCATTCTACATTACTAAAGTATCCAATATCAAACTAAAATTCCTCCATGAGTGGCATCATATACGAGCACGTGTGAGCCGAGAAAACACTTCTGCGTTGAAAATAATAGATTTTCATCATCTATGGAAACCAAAAGTAAGGGCATATGGGAGAAAAGGGTTTTATTTCTGGCTCGCTAGACTAATCGTCCTGCATTTGACCGGAAGAACGGCGGAGCGAAGAATCTAGAATCGTCTCGCAAGAGATGGGGGTTGAGGAGGCCATCGAATGTTCGGGAGAGTCCAGAAAGTCCGCGAAGGTCAGGTGGGGATATGAGCAGGGCCGGACTGGGAACATGTTTAGGCCCGGGAAATATTGACCGACTATGCCTACTTGTTTCTTATTTTATAAACGCACTCAAAAAATTATATATATGTTCTTTCTTTATATTCACAAAATACAATAATTATTAAATACAGCTGACTTATAGATAGGTCGTACAGAATACGAAATAGACCAAGAAAATTACACTTTAATCTAATAGTTTTTTTATGAATTACTCTTCTGTGTCACTATATCCATGACATCTTCGTTTTTTATTTTACTTAAAATATCTTTCTAGCATGATATTAACATAAATTCCCTCAAGTGTGGTTGATTCAAACAGTTCTTGAGCCTATCCAAAATATAATTCAACTTCGAGGATGATCTCTCTCAAGACACTTGTGTTGAAGAGACAGTTAAGACATATCTATACACCAAATATTAATTTGAATATGCTAAAGTGTGCAAGTTAAATTGTGCAGCAAACCAGTATTTGCATGTTTTGCAATTTAGAGATGCAGTGGATTGTATCTCTTCTTTTATTGCTTCCTCAATATTGCTTTCTTCTAGTACTTCATACTTGTTCTCAACTAAAAATTCATTGCTCAAAGTCTGATTAAAACTTTTCCATTTCCTTGCAAAGTCCATCAATTCAGTTTGTATTTGTTCTTTTGTATTATTTTCATTAAATCTTTTAAGTAAAATACTTCAATTTTTAAATGCATTGTTTTGGATATTACTATTTATGATTTGAGAAAAATTATTTGATCTAAACAAGACAAATCTTTGCATACATTACCATTCTTTAAAATCGTTCTTTTAAGCTACTAGTCACTTTATCAATTATTACATTACTAGCGTAATTTCCCGTCAAATATGACGGGATTATGATACAAGTATTCCAAATATATTTTATTTTGATATGAAAAATCAGTAAGGTATGCTAAATGATGAGCCCCTTGTCAAAAATGAAGTAATAATAATAAATAGATAATAATATCCTCTCCCTCCCTCTCGGCGTCCCTCTCTCCCTCCCTTCTTCTCTCTTTCCTTCCCTCTCTATTTCCTTCCCTCTCTCTCTCTCTCCCTCCCTCTCTCTCCCTCCCTCTCTCTCCCTCCCTCTCTCTCTCCCTCCCTCTCTCTCTCTCTCTCCCTCCCTCTCTCTCTCTCTCCCTCCCTCTCTCTCTCTCTCCCTCCCTCTCTCTCTCTCCCTCCCTCCCTCCCTCCCTCTCTGCCTCTCTTTTGTCTCACCTCCCCCCTCTCATTCCCTTCAGTCCCAATCCATAGCTCTCTCTTTCTCCGTCTCCTTTTTATCTCTTTCCTTCCGTCCTTTTCTAATTCTATACCTCCCTTTCAATGTATGTATGCACCTTCCATTCTATATCTCTTCCTTCATATCTCCCCCCCCCCCTACATCCCCCTCTCTCATACTCTACATCTATATTGTCGTTTAGATAAGCAAAAGAATCCAAACTAAATCCCAGTCCCGTTAGGATTACGTATTTTCGCGAAAAATCCAACGATAATTTAAGGCAATCTATGAATTCGTATATATTACACGTATGCTGGTTGAGGCAACAATTGATTCTCGAAGTTTGACAGTGATGTGGTCGGCAAGGCAACATCCCGCTTAAAAGCAGATATTTTCCCAAAGTATGTGAGTTAAATGTTTAATATGAGAGATTTCGAACGGTCGGCAGAAAAACATGAATAGAATAAGAAACTTCATTCATTTTCCTAAAACATAGTTCAAATTCGAGGATTGTACGTCAATTTTTTCTAATTTTAATTTACAAAAGAATAAATGCCTACACTTTAAAAAGTCGCTTTTATGTGTTATCTTAAGAGAAATATAAATCGCCCACTAGAGTCAAACCCGGGTCTTTTTTCTTATTTTATTTTCGTCATTTAATTTGTATATCTGAATCAAACATTCCTGCGAAATTTCAACCTTCCACCTAATCGGGAAGTATGTTAAAACGCGTTAAAAAGTGCTATTGATGACGTCAGCGTCTCACACAGACATAACTGAAAAACTATATGTATGATGTACTGGTATGCGATACTCTCTTTCGGAGTCATTATAGTATTATTATTATAGTATTATCATTATACTGATAGTTTCTCCAACGAGAATCTTCCTAGTTCGTTTAAGTTTTTCTTTCAAATATGTTTCAACAACAATATCTAAATTTCATTTTTCTGTTTCTTCTATTGTAGTTATTGCAAAATCTGTAACTGCACTAAAACATTTTAGAAAGAGCCCTTATAGTATTTTCTACCATGCGAAAAGCTTGCAAAACATCCATTCCTCTTGTCTGTAAATATGATGATAATGGAGATGTATTTTCAAATATGTTTAAAAATATTTGCGCCGTGATTATAATTCAATGATTTTTGAAGTGTCCAACATTGTTATAGATTTGTAACATACATCGCTGTTAAATTTAGGTACTTGATATGGAAATTTCGTGAAAAGCTTGTAGAACATCTATATAAATTATTATTCCACTTATACTATTAAATTTGCTGAACATTTTTTTTAACGCTTTATCCTTGGACCACCAACGTGTTTCCCTAATAACTGATATATATTTCAATTAGCTAAATTCCCGCCATACATTGAGTCGTGAATTCCCGCATAGAAACTGCACATGTATTTAAAATTCCAAACAATGTAATCACCTCTGTGGTAAATTGTATTATATCACTAATTACTAAATTTAATATATGTGCATATTACCATATATGTATTTGACCTGGCGAAACTGTATTTAGCCATGTACTAAAGCCTTGATAATGACCTTACATATTTTCTGCACCGTCAGTGGAATTTCCAATGCATTTGGGCACATCAATGTTTAATTTTTTTAAAACTTCACACTAAGTCGCATAGATCTTTCCCGGTTGTTGATGTACAATTCACGACAGATATCAAACGTTCATGAATAGTATCTTTGACATATCTGACAACAATTGAACACTGATCCTGTACATTAATATCTTGTGTGGCATCAATTTGAATGCTTTATATTTGAGCATCTCTGATTTCATCGGTTAATATTTATTTTAGAAGAGTAGTAATGGCATATATGACAGAAATAGCTCTAATGTAATAAAATGTAATAAAATTGCCTCGTCCGTTGCTACTACTAGCTGCATCATGACGGTCTCTGCTTTTCATAATTGAATCATCAATATGAATCTTTATCAAAGGATGAAATTTGCTTATGAGTAAAAGTAACTCTAAAAGATTATCATGATCTAAGTTATCATCTAACAATGTGTATGTTGACTCTTTTGTGCTGCTATAACTAAGCTCTCGTCTATCGATTAACTTTATTGTTTCGATTACTCTTTTCAAAATCTGTCGATTTACATTTGCAGCCTCTAACTTAAGTTTTTCACATAGACTAAAATGTCTTTAATACGTATGCTTCAGTATTATTTATATGAAGCAAAGACATTTGGTGTTTAGCAATTCTTTGATATACCTATATGTTTTAAAAAATATCATAGCCACTTATAAATATTGACTGGTATGAATCTTTACTAAGAGCTTAGCAAAAAGAACAAAAACATTCTTCGGTTTGTTCATTTAATGACAACCAACATTGACGTAAACCATCTTTTCGAAAATATACCAAAGGATCGCTTAAATTATATTTTGAACATAAATTTGGTTGTATCGGAGGTAATTTCAAGAACTGGCAAATTTTCATTTTTCAGTCTAAAAAAGTATACATTTTTGTTACTTACTTCTATTTCTGATGTTATAACTTGCACTGTGTGAAACATTTTCCACCGCCACTGTGGTTTCTACCTGCTTATCATCGAGTGATGATAATGTTGACATCGCTGTTTCATTCACTGATCGTTCTGATGGAGTGATCGTAGCATCTTCGAGTTTACTTGCTGAAGTAGATGCAGAAGCAGTAAATTTGTTGGTAAGCTTAAGACATTTATCGGCTTCGATTTTAAAAAGAGCCTTTTTTAATTTTTTCCCTACCATCTTTTCTCTTACATAACATTGTGGCTAAGGCCTAAGGATAAGGAATAAATTATTTTTAACAAGTCGTATACCAAAAATTATAATCAATTATCTTTTCTCTACATAGAAAAATAGTTCTTTTACAAATATAAAAAGAAAATTGTTTTCGATTATTATTACTTTTATATAAAAAACGTTCACTCTGTAGCTATGTACGTATAGAACTGAGACAAACCGGCGAACTGCAAGTTGCAGTGACGCAAGACAACACCCGCGACTGCGGGGAGGGCCCACGAAAAGGAGAAGAACCCTAACCACTTTTTTTAAGTTAGTAAATTTTGTTGACAATTTTTCGTTTTAATGTCAATAAATGGCAACTGCAAGTTTGCTGGTGGGCCTTAGCCAAGTTGTTACGTCACTGACGGGTTGCCATACAAACAGCAGATTGTTCAATGGATGCAGCAGGACTGTCAACTAATAATTTCTTTTTACATATTATATAATAATAAAATCGGTTGAATGACCTGCACTCGGACACCGAAAAATTCCCGGTATCCCGGTGGGCCAGTCCGGCCCTGGATATGAGAAATGATAAGGAGAGGGGAAGTAGTGACAAAGATGTGAGGCGAGGTTAATGGTAACGAAGAATGAACGAGACGAGAATGCGGAGAAGAGACGAAGACGCGGGAGGGTAGACAAGGAGAGGGGGAAGAGACAGGGTAGCGGAGAAAAGAAAGAGGGAGTGGGGAGTTATATGGGGAGTTGTACGGAGAGTTGTGTGGAAATAAAGACGATATTACTGCAGTTAAAGCAAAAAAGTAAGTTTTGTTTTGTTTCCTCGAACCCTGTAACGCAACAAGTGGTGTCAAAAGTGGGATCGGAAGACCTGGGCAGTTTAAATTCCTGCCTTTCGGTTTATGCAATGCGCCAGCAACATTTGAGTGGTTGATGGCGTATGTACGCAAGGGCTTGACATGGAAGACATGCTTTGGACGATATAGGTGTCATCGGGAAAACATTCGACGAGCACATGGGAAGACTCAAGGAGGTGTTTGAACGTCTCCGAGAGGCACATCTCAAACTAAGCCCAAGAAAATGCAGATTGTTCCGGGACTAGGTAAAATTTCTTGGGCATGTGGCATCGGCCGATGGAATTGAAACGGATGAAGACAAGCTAAAAGCTAAACTATTGGCCCATACCTAAGGATAAGCATGAACTAAGGTCCTTTCTAGGATTATGCGCGTACTACCACCGTTTTATCAAGGACTTTTCCAACATTGCAGGGTGTTTGCACAAACTCACGGAGAAAGGGAGGGCTTATGAATGGTCCACGGAGTGTCAACGCGCTTTTGAGAACCTGAAACACCGCCTGTGTTCTGCGCCTATACTATCCTACCCCAAGCATGGAGAACCGTGCATTGTCGACACGGACGCTAGCAGCGAAAGGATTGGAGGAATACTATCTCAACGAATTGATGGAGAAGAAAAGGTGATTGGGTATTATAGCAGAAGTTTATCGAAACCATAGAGAAATTACTGTATCACCAGAAAGTAGCTTTTGGCAGTAGTTATCGTGATAAAATATTTCCACAAATACTTATACGGACAGGTGTTTTTGCTGAGAACAAACCACGCGGCATTAACAAAACGTTGGCCAATGTGCGAGAAGTCTTCTATTGGTTAGGATGTAAGGATGACGTCGAAGAATGGTGCCGGAGATGTGACCTCTGCGCGGCATGTAAGCGGCCTCATACCCGAAGGCGAGCTGCGATGCAGTTGTACAACGTGCGGGAACCATTCGAACGAATAGCTGCCGACGTCGCGGGCCCATTTCCTGACTCAAAAATGGAAACAAAGACTTCATGGTAATTATAGACTAGTTCAGCAAATGGCCAGAAGTGTACGCCATTCCCAATCAGGAAGCGATTACGGTGGCGGAGATCTTGGTAGCAAACTGGATAAGTCGATATGGTGTACCTCTAGAACTGCACTCAGATCAAGGGCGAAACTTGGAGACGGTAGAACAAAAACCCTCAGTACATTATTTAATTCATTAACTGTCAAGTCGTACTGCTGTTTCCATTTTATAGGACAGTCACTCCGAAATCCAGAAAACAGGAACGTTCCCTTCACTTGCCTTCACTTCACTTCTTTTGTTTCCCGGAAAATTTCGACTTCTTTCTCCCGCTAGGGCCCTCCCACTTCTGACACTTGTTGCGTTTCAGGGTTCGAGGAAATAAAACAAAATCTTACTTTTTTATTTTAACTGCAGTAATCCCATCTTTATTTCTACACAACTCTCCATACAACTCCCCATATAACTCTCTACTCCCTCTTTCTTTTCTCCGCTACCCTGTCTCTTCCCCCTCTCCTTGTCTACCCTCCCGCTTCTTCGTCTTTTCTCCGCTTTCTCGTCTCGTTCACTCTCCGTTACTATTAGCCTCGCCTCATGTCTTTGTCACTACTTCCCCTCTCCCCGTCATTCCTCATATCCCCACCTGACCTTCACGAACTTTCTGGACTCCAGAACATTCAGTGGCCTCCTCTTTCCCCCACCTCTTTCGAGACGATTCTACATCTACATGTTACCCTGCAATTCACCTAATTGGTGGGTGGCAGGGGGTGCAATGCACCATTACCTACCTAAAGATTGTCTATCGCAGGTTGACATTTTCTATTGTGATCTCGTATTGTCCTCGGAAAGAACGAGCCTAGATAACGCTCCGTCCTACAATCGATCTCAAGTATCTCATCGTCACGGTCGTTCCTACCTATATACGTTGGTGCTTCAATTATTCCTACAGCCTCGTCTTTTAGACATTCCGATCTATATTTCTCCAGAAGCAGCAACCTTGAGTTCCATCTACGATCCTCCAGTGGTACCCAGTTCAAATCCCTCAATAATGAAGTGACGCTTTTCATATGTTCATACTTTTGTTTTACGAATCTGGCTGCTCTGCGCTGAACTCTTTCTAATTGAATTATATGTCCTTTCTCGTACGGATCCCATATGCATTAGGCGTATTCCAATTATGGTCTAACCAGTGATAAGTAACATGTTTCGCGTACTTTTTCTGTAGTGTTCCGTACTGTTCTACCTATGAAAGCCAGTTTCTTGTTGGCCGCGCCTATAACGAATGTGCATGCCCCATGAAAGATCTCGACAAATGGTTACTCCTAAATATTTAACATACTCGGCTGCTTGAATTTTTATTCTATCTATCTTATACTCGAAACCTACTTCTATGTTTTTCCTTTTCCATAACGTAACTGCGGCACATTTACTGTAATTAATTTCAATTTGCCATTCTTTGCACCACGCTGAAATGGCTCTTAAGTCTTCACGCAGCGACTGATGGTCCTCCGGGTTTTTTATTTCTTTATATAGAACGGTATCATCTGCAAAAAGTCTAATTTTACTACTAGCTACCGAGCAGGTATCATTCACATAGATTAAGAAAAATATAGGGCCCAAAAACTTCCCTGAGGAACACCCGACGCAACTTTAACGGGGGACGAGTATTTCCCATCGATGACAACTATCTGTTCTCTATTCGAGACGAAATCTTTCACCCAACTGACAACTTTCGGATTGATACCATATTGTCCTTACTTTGCAATTAATTTCTTATGAGATACTTTTTCGAACGACTTTCTGAAGTCAATGAATATGGCATCGACCTGAGTATTTTTCTCTCCGCATCGTAACAAATCATCCACGAACAAGCCGAGCTGCGTTTCGCATGATCTACCTCTCCGGAATCCGTGCTGGCATCCGCTAAGCAATGAGTGACTATCTAAATAGCGCAATACAGAACTAAAAATTATGTGCTCAAGTATCTTACACGATAATGGGGTTAGGGAAATTGGCCTATAATTTTCGGGCTTCTCTTTGTCGCCGCCCTTATGGATGGGCGTAACGTGTGCCATCTTTCATTCATTAGGAACTACACTTTCCGCAATGGATTTCTCGAATATAATTTTTAAATACGGCGCGATTTCATAAGCTAACTCTTTCAGTACTCGCGCGTGTATTTACTCCGGCCCAGGAGATTTATTTGGTTAAACTGAATGAAGTTGGAGCGCGATACCGTTTTCGGAAAATTTCAATCTTCCATCGAGTCGCCCTGATGCATAGGAATAGTGGTTTCACATTCATCGTAATTAGGAGTAAAAGCTTTCTGAAAGTGTTGGTTCAAAAGGCTTGCTTTCTCAGCACTATCGTGAACTACATTTCCCGTTTCCGATGTCAGTGATGCAATAGTGGAGCCTCTACCTTGGACTTTTCTGACATATGACCAAAATGCTTTCTGTTTCTCTTTCAAGTTATCCTGTAAAACCTTCTTTTTGTAATTTTTAAACGCATTACGCATTGACACTCTGGTTATGGAGCGCGCCTCGTTGTATTGCTGCCCTAATGTTGCAATTTGTTCGACCGTAGCTGTTGAGAATGTGTTATTTACGCGAGAGTAGTGTTTTCTTTGCCGTCGGAGAGCGCTCCTAACTTCCTGGTTGTACCATCTAGGTTCTGCATTTTCACGCTTCAGTTTGCTTGGAATAAATTTATCTGTACACTCTCGCATCATATCTCTGAACATGCACCAGGATACTTTCGCGTCTGCAATATATGTTACGCAGAAATTATTATATTTATTTCGCAGAAAAGACCTAAATCTAGTGAAAACGGCTTTGGCGAATACATAAAGCTTTCTTTTATCTTTAACCTGTTTCTTAATGTTGAGCTGAAACTCCACGTACACTGCCTTGTGATCGCTTATTCTCTCAGCAACAGATACCCTATTCATACGTTCAGGAAGATTAGTAGCCAATAAATCTAATATATTATTAAATCTTGTGGGAAATCTCACTAACTGAGTGTTTGCCGAAAGTTTCTAGATCCTTTGCTCCGCAGTCCTTCCGGTCAAATGCAGGCCTGCCCGTAACAATATGTACGATTATTGCAGAAGAGTATTAGCAGTCCATAAAATATTCTAGCCGATAAAATAGGTACTGTTATTAAAAATCAGAGCACATTATTAGTATAATTAATTGTAGGATGGAGCGTTATCTGGGCTAGTTCTTTCCGAGTACAATACGATATCACAATAAAAAATTTCAACCTGCGATTAACAATCTTTAGGTAGATTTGGGTGCATTGCACCCCCTGCCACCCACCAATAAGGTGAATTCCAGGGTATCAGGTAGATGTAGCCCATTAACTGCTAAATTAATTAACAAATATAATCAGAAAACATGTATGCTAAATTTTTAATGTTTTTGTAATACTTTATAATTGGGCTTCGGGAGGATTCGATTTAAGTCGAAAAACGACGATTTCTTTTAAATTTCAAAATCTACGAAAATGAATAGTCGTCGATAAGCGTCGATTTTCCAGCAAGATGGAAAAATATACATCTAAAAGCATATTCTGAATTATAATATCAACGTCGTTTCTGTTCACTTTTGTCGCTGTATTATTTGCTACCCATGATTTCGTTCTTTTTATGGGCTTACATTAACAGTGGGTCTGAAAGAGGGGTATTTGGTTACACTCAAATATGCGTGTTTTGAAATGCTCATGCTTCCACTCTGAACTATCAGTTAACCGCAAGGTTCTAGGGTAGTTTTGAGAACACGTGTTTCTTAGACCTTTTAAAGTTTTTGTGATTATATTGGCCGACCTAATGGTGGGATATTCTACGAGCCTCTCTATATAGATAAGGTCATGGATATGTCTTGCTGAGACTTTCTCGACCCCTGCTAAACGAGGTTCGAAAGAAAGGAATTTCGGTGGTGGTTTGAAGACCGTTTTGCTACCCCTTCCACCCATCTACCCCGTGGAGTGTATTCCTGGAACAAATGTTCCTCGAGGGTTTTGCCTATAGGTAGACGGTGTTGTATGCACTTTCACATATTCATATGCAATTAACACGCACTTTGGCAGTCTTTCTCTAAAAGTTAACGGAAAGATCGTTCCGTTCTCTTGCTTTTGGCTCTTTCATCCTTTGCTACTGGTTAGTAAATTTCAATTTACATATGATTGTTTAAAAAAATGCCATAAATTAGCAATCGATACTTAAAATTGAAGAGGGATTAAAGGATTAATATTTATTAGCTATTTGTTGTAAAGTATTTTTCTGATAGGAAATACACATTTAAATCAGAGTTTAAGATAAGACCTTTGATCGAGCGCTGAATAATTGTCTAATTTTTCTCTCTAAATATTTTACCTTAAATAAAGAAAATATTTAGTACAGTGATGAAGTATATCAAATGATATAAAGCAAAGTATTAGATAGTTCTTTTTTGATGGCTATAATTTTATTGCGATAATTACATCATTAATGTTTTTTTCCTTTATTAGTCCTTAATTGGCATAAATTAATATCTGAAAACCTTTAAGCTGAACTCGCAATTTTTTTTAAAGAATGTTTCTCAGCAACAGCATATTGTTCGGATTTCACAAATTAAACGTTTTCTAGTTTTCACTTAACAATGTCAAGAGATAAAACATACATCAATAATGAGGTCAGGCTCAACCCTGTGGAATTTACTCATCATGAAAAAAAAAGAATTTAGTTACTTCCACAAATTTAATTTTAAACGACCGGTTTCACTACGATCGTAGAATCATCAGGTGATAAAATATAAAAATCGTTCCATATATATAGGGTAAAATAAGGGGGGGAGAGGGAGAAAGGAGGGGTTACAAAGAAAACTAATGGAAGGTAATTGAATAAACGGTTAGGAAAAGGAAGGGGTTGGAAAATAAGGCGAAAGCAACATAGTAGCAAAATGTTACAAAAACTTGGTAAAATGGCCAAAGAGTTTCAGTGTGGTAGAACAATATTCTCGTGACCGATATGGAAAATGCTAATTTGGTTTAATCACCAAAATTCAGTTAGTAAAATGCGTGAACTAACTATTAATATATAATTTCTCATATAAGTTTGTTGTCAAAATCATCACGTTTGGCAAAATTTGTAAGGAAGGAGAAAAAAAAACAAGAAAAGATATATCGTTTCGTTTTCGCACAATGTACATTTATGCACCATCTATTGTTTGTTATTTGAAGAGGTAAACTTTCAAGTGAAAATATTCCTATATATATATATATATATATATATATATATATATATATATATATATATATATATATATATATATATATATATATATATATATCTGTAGCTGAAGAAGGAGTAGTTCCGAAAGCTTTACGTTTGTGATGTTTCTGTGTTTTTGTGTTATTTTACGTGTGTCGCTTCGACATCCCCGGGGCCTCGCCAACCTGAAGTCGTCTGATTGGTGAGTGCTCACTGGGTTTCCTCATCCCAACACCTTGTTGACATCCATATATATATATATATATATATATATATATATATATGCACTGCTGGTGTAGTGGTTAGCGTGTCGGCTTCACATTACAAGGTTTCGGGGTTTAAACCCCGCGAATGGAGGTTTTAAATAAAAAAACATCATCCGTGCTTGGCAGTAGGCAGCAGTACTGTTAGTATGGTATAGAGCCGAAAACAAATGATGTTGGCTGGGTCTATATCCAATACAGCTTTATGCGTGATCGCGACGATTTGAACGGCTACAGCACTGCGATGTGGATAGCAAGAGGGGAAACTACCACATTGCAATCCCTAGTAATGATTATATGGTTGGACAATATGAGTTCTCTCGAGGTAAAACAATACGGAGGTAAAATACTCCCCCAATCGGATATCTGGGCGAGGACTGCCTTCAGGAAAACTTTTGTCGAAAGTAATTTACGAATAGGCACTTGGAACGTAAGAACTATGAAAAAGGCAGGTAAGCTAGAGAACGTGAATGAAGAAATGAGAAGAAATAAAGTTGACATTAGATGACTGAACGAAACTAGATGGGAAGGAGAAGGACAGTTAGACTCGGAAGAGTTCATGGTAGTTTACTCTGGAGGAATTAGTGGGGAAAGGGAATAGCTCTAGTACTTCGGAAAGATATGATGAAAAGCATCAAAAAGATAATAGCAACAAACGTTAGACTAATGGCAATAAAGCTAAAAGCAGTACCAATAAGCTTGCTGATAATCCAGGTATATATGCCAACGTCAGCTCATGAAGATGAAGAAATCAAGGAGATTTATAAGCAACTTAATGACATTTACGAAGAAGACGGAAGAGGAAAGGTAAACTGCATAATAATTGGAGATTGGAACATCATAGTCGGAGAAGGACAGGAAGAGAATGTTTTTGGAATAGATAGATAGATAGATGTGCGTCTTTATTTGGGCGAGATTGAGACTAGGCAGTCTTTTATTCCATCCAACCCATAGTCAATTACATACAAAAAGACAGTTACAAGGAGAAAAAAAATAAGATTACATAAAATAAATTACTACATAAATACAATGCCATGTTAACATTTTTGGAAATAAAAAGAGATGGAGGTTTGTTGTTTGTGGGGAAATAAAGGGGAAATTAAGATGCTATATCCTAGTAAAAACCCCACTGCAGGAAACCACCCACACAAGAAGGGGGGTGTGAAACCCCTGCGAAACATACTGATAGAAATATTTAAAGATTTACAGGATCATATTAGAAAAGTACATAAAATGAAATACACATAAACAGTTTGCGTGAAATCTAAGAAAGTGCACATTAAGACGTGCATATACATATACAGATATTTAAATTTAAATTTCAGCTCCCTATCTCGCCCCGTAATATCTATACATTTGCCTATTTTTTTAAAACTTGAAGAATTTTTAACTGCCAAAGAAATTAAAATATCAAAATTTGTATATCGCTATTTCGTTTTTTTTTACAAATTCTACCTATTAAAAAAATTTCAGCTCCTTAGCACATGCGGAAATACATAAACCTTGAAAATTTGTTTGAACAATTTAGAATTTTAAGCGGCCGCATTGTTGAATTTTTTTCAAGATTTTCGTTTTTTTCTAGTCGGTTTTGCACATAATCCTATCGACAAAAAAAAATTTCGAGTCAGCAGCTTTTCCGGAAGGGCCTAAACATTAGTATCCTCTTATATATATATATATATATATGTTATATGTTACATCTTCCTCTGTAAGGAACGTCTATATATAATGATATATAGCATACTAGTAGAACGTGCGTATATACTGAAAGCCTTTCATCTCAACTTGAAAAAACATTCATTTTTCAGAGTGGTATTTCATCATTGGAAATATTTCTTTAATTGAAAAGTTTTCTCCTCTGCACCGATTTTCGTTTTCTCCTTATGGAACAATATTGGAGTGAAACAATCAATAATATTTGCAATTTTTAGAATATTATACTCTTTCCACATTCAGTAAATAATTTCACACATTTCTGCCAAATTTTAATGTTGTACCATATTTAGAAGTTAAATAACATATATATTATTATTTAAAATTAAATCATTTTTAACGGCCGCAATAACAATTTCATGGATACACTGAAATTTTTATTAGTTTGTTTGACTAATCTCTAAATAACTTATAAATTTCAGCTCCCTATCTCTTCCTCTAGTATCTATACATTTACCTATATGTTTAAAATTTAAGAATTTTTAACTGCCAATCATTAAAATATCAAAATTTGTATAATCCATATTTCCTTTTTTTTTCAAATTCTACCTATAAAAAAATTTCAGCTCCGTAGCACATCCGGGAATAGAAAAACCTTGAAATTTTCTTTAAACAATTTCGAATTTTTAGCGGCCGCATTGTTGAACTTTTTCAAGATTTGCGTTTTTTCTAGTCGCTGTTGTATATATATATATATATATATATATATATATATATATATATATATATATATATGGATGTCAACAAGGTGTTGGGATGAGGAAACCCAGTGAGCACTCACCAATCAGACGACTTCAGGTTGGCTAGGCCCCGGGGATGTCGAGGCGACACACGTAAAAGAACACTAAAACACAGGAACATCACATCACAGTTCTCTCTCTGTAGCTGATGAAGGAACAATTCCGATAGCTTCTACGTTTGTGATGTTTCTGTGTTTTAGTGTTCTTTTACGTGTGTCGCTTCGACATCCCCGGGGCCTCGCCAACCTGAAGTCGTCTGATTGGTGAGTGCTCACTGGGTTTCCTCATCCCAACACCTTGTTGACATCCATATATCCATTTTACCCTTCCTTTTCCGTAAGCTGTTATATATATATATATATATATATATATATATATATATATATATATATATATATATATATATATATATATGTGTGTGTGTGTGTGTGTGTTTGTGTGTGTGTGTTTGTGTGTGTGTGTGTGTGTTACTCCTCTGTAAGGAAAGACTATATGTAATAATATTATATCTTTATATATAGACGTACCTTACTGAGGAGGACGATATAACACGAAGACTACTACCCCTACGGAAAGATCGGAAACTTGATGCTATGAATCGTTGCCCAGGTTTTCACCTAAGGCGATACGTAGTAGTACCGGGAAAACTTGGAACTACGTGTTCACGATGGCTCTCGCTATCGTGACGTCAACACGGCTCTCGCTGTCGTGACGTCACCACTGCTCTCGGTGTCGTGACGTCAACACGGGATGTCCCTCACCGTTCCCTGTTTAATAAGATAATCGTAACAAATGCTGAAAATTGATGGATAGAAGAATTGGACTAAAATGAAAGATTGCTGAATTGCATTTAATAAATCAAATTTATTTGCGTATATCACACAGCGAGAGTAAATACTCATTATCAAACAACAAAAGTGAGGAATTAGTACATATATACAACACACAAAAATGAATGATTGTAACCATTTTTATAAGGTTAATACCTTTAATCCATCGAAACGTATTTAGGGAAACTCACGCGAATGACGGGAAACGTCAAACATTCACGTTAAGAACGAATTTGTGGATCAACCGAAAATCTTCGTTAAAGTGATTTTCAATCTTCTACATCTACATTATACCCTGCAAGTCACCTTTTTGGTGAATGGCAGGGGAGCACTGCACCAAGGGTCCATAGATTTCCTACTTTATCTTTTCCTATTACGTTCTCTTATCGTCCTAGGGAAAAGCGATCCTCTATATCGCTCCATTCTACAGTCGATCTCGTGAATCTTATCCTCACTGGCCTGCCTTCCGAGATACGTCGGGCTTCTGATAAGTCCTACTACCTAATGCGTTAGTCCCTCCGACATACATTTTTCCAGTTGTTAAAATATAGCCTGCAGCTTACGTTCCTCTAACGATCTCCATTTCAGATTTTTGCTTTGTTTACTATCGTAATTACTCTTTACAAATCTAGCTGCTCTGCGCTGAAACTTTTCTATCTCGTTAGTGAGTCCCTTTTCGTAGGGATCCCACACAGCTGAGGCATATTCAACCTGCGGTCGAACCAAGGATAAATAACATAATTCTTTCTCTTTTTCGGAGCTATTTCGAACTATTCTCCCTATAAAGGCCAGCTTTTTCTTGGTGGTACCTATCAATTGGCCAACGTGGGTGTCACACGAGAGATCACGGTGGATTGTGACTCGTGAAACTGGAATCCCTACTTCGTCCAACGAATAATTAATATCCAACGAGATACTCTTAGTTCTCCATGAGTTGATGACGAAGCTTTTCTTTTGGTTATCTCTAACTGCCATTCCTTACACCATGCAGAAATAGCTTCTAGGTCATTTTGGAGATACTGATGGTCATCCAGATTGCTTATATCTCTATAACTGACGGTGTCGTCTGCGAAAAGCCTAATTTTATTTCTCATTACTTAGCTGGTATCGTTTATATAAATTAAAAATAATAACGGACCAATTACACTGCTCTGCGGAACGCCAGAGACAACCTCCACTAAGTTCGAAGATTTCCCGTCTATAACAGCCTTCTGATTCCTATGATTTAAAAATTCGCGGATGCAACTAACAATTTTGGAATTAACGCCTAAGGTTTGTAATTTCCTTATTAACTTCCTGTGAGGTACCTTATGAAAGGCTTTCCAGAAATCTAAGAAGATGGCATCGACCTGCGTATTATTTTCTCCGCTTCTCATTATGCTAATCACAAAAAGACCGAACTGAGTATCACAAGACCTACCTTTCCTGAAGCCGTGTTGACAATCATCTAACAATAAATTACTATCAAGAAATTGCATTATGTGGCTAACGAGTATATGCTCAAGAATCTCACACGATATCGAAGTTAAGGAAATCGGCCTGTAATTTTCTGGGTTCTCCGCGTCGCCGCCCTTATGAGTTGAGGTAACGTGCGTTAACTTCCGGTCGTTAGGGATCTCTGCGTGAGAAATGAATTTCTCGAAGATTATCCGAAGAAAAGGTGCTATTTCTTCAGGTAATTCTTTTAAAACGCTAGCAGGAATTTCTTCGGGGCCAGTGGCTTTGTTATGTCTGATGTAATTGCTTTTCTATTCGCACCTCAGAAAATACTATATCGTCAATCAGGTCCCTCCTTATTGCGGGTGCATAAAGTACGCAATGGTCGCGGACGGATGTAAATGCTTTCACAAAATGATCGTTTAACAGGTTGGCTTTCTCTAGGTTATCATGAATAACGGCACCCGAGTCATTTCGCAGTGAAGGTATGGTAGGGCCCCTATCTTGGAACTCTCTCACTTTGGACCAAAACGCTTTAGGGTCCTCCTTCAAATAATTATTTAATACCTTATTCCGGATATTAGTAAAGGCCTCGCGCATAGTATTTCTCGTTTTAGCGCGGGATTACTTATGCGTCTGAATTTTAGTTGCTCTATACTCATCGAATGATGTAGACGGCATATTTTTTATTTTCTCGTGGCTTATTCTCTGACGCCTAAGCGCACTCCTAACTTGCGTATTTTACCAACGTGGCTCTTTATTTTCGACCTTCAATTTAATTGGAATGTAATTATCGATGCCCTCTGGCATTATATCCTTGAATAATGTCCATGACGACTCAGCACCTGATCGTTCGGTCATATCACGGAAGCCAGGTAATATTTCTCGTAGGCGCGACTAGAAGCTTGGAAAGTCAGCCTTAGCAAATATATAAAACTTTCTTTGAGGCTTAGGGTGCTTATCGATTTTCAACTTACACTCTGCATATACGGCCAGATGATCACTTATTCCACCTTCAATGGTGACTTTGTTTATTCTTTCTGGAACGTTAGTTGCTAATAAATCTTATATGTTTTCCGATCGCGTTGGCTTTCTGACTACTTGAAGGAGAGAGTGCTCGCAGAATGTTTCGATTAATGCCTCACAGGATTCGCGTTCTTTTCCTCTAGATTGGAAACATAGGTTTTCCCAATCAATTGAGTGTAAGTTAAAGTCACCTCCGACTGTAACGATTTTATCTTGATTTATCAGTCTAAGCTTTGATAGTTGTTTCTCGAGATTTAAAATGTAATCTACACCAGCGTTAGGTGGCCTGTTAAACGAGCATATGAACACCTTTTTGGAGCCATCTTTACCTATGCAGCACCAAACACTCGATATCCTCGTCACTTATCGGAATCTCACTGCTATCGTACTTATCGCTAACTGCTATGAAAACCCCCCGCCCGATCTGTTGGCGCGATCTTTCCTATAGACACGAAAGTCTCTAGGAAATATCACCTGACTCTGACTCTCATCCGTTAACCAACTTTCTGTGCCTATCACGTCGTCGGCGTGCAGATTGCTAATAATATGCTCGAACTCAGCAATTCTCCTACTGATGCTGCGACAGTTCAGTACGACGGCGTTTAATTTCTCACTATCACTTCGCATATTAATCTCACCCTTGAGTTTCTCTTCCACTCTAAAACTACATGCGCTCCCATTACAATCACTCCCACGATTGTTGGAATGTCGACCCGTCGCACTCTTTACGGAACATTCTATCAATAACCTATCGCGAAATTGGTGCTGCATGTTACTATGAACTTCATCCTTATCTCTCGTATTACGTGCATTCACCTCACGCTCGGAGTATATTCTATCATTAGATAATCTATCGGGATTCTTATTTTCTACCACAGCCTTCGGTTCATTTTTTTGTCGAAAAAGCAAAAACAGAACAAGACAAACAACTAAGAATAAGAAATTCAGTACTGGGAAATAACAGAAATATTATATGTGTAACTCTTTTCATTACACAGTTGTACAGAGGCAACTAATTATAATATTCCGTTAAGGTCACACACAATGACATGTAAGTCGTCATTCAAAATGCTAATTACGTATTCCAGATAATGAATTTTCACTTCACACAGACACATTTTCACAGAAATAATAACAGAGATCAAAATTATGTACACAAGAAATACAAATTTCATTAGAAAATTCTGCTGTAACAGCTAGTCTGCCATAAATTGGGAGAAATACCACTTGAATCTAAACTAAAAGACATGCCTTCAGGTTGCTCCATATTGATTGATGTTTCACCATGGTTCACTGAAGGGAGCCCTTCAGCATACTCAGACAGGCTCACAGCATTCACATTGTTAACTGACATATCCTGCAAATTGAAAAAATAATTTATTTGACTATTTAAACTCCACTATAGGGTTAGAAATTAATTATAGAATTTAATGTAACTTACCACAGCAACACCCAACATCACTTGAGGATCCAAGGGCCCTGGAACACAATTCTCTTTCTGTTCCACCTTTAAGAAGAATGAAAATGAATTTCTAAAAATATCAATCATTAAGTACAACAATTGCATGCTAAACCTAAAGAAATTGATGCAGGCGGCAATGGGCATACTTCAAATGCTTCAGTAAATCTAACTTAAGGCAAATGCACTTATGGACACTTGTGGTTTATAAACAAATTCCCTATAAATATCACATTACCATTTGTAAAATGAAACATATCATATCACTTTGCACAGCAAAATATCCATTTTGTTTGTTTACTTATAATCTATTATAAGCACAGCTGTATTTGCTGACTATATATGATGATGTTGTACATTACTCCTCCTCTGTATATAATGATTTAAAACGCTACGGTAATGCGTGGCATTCTGGAGCTGCCGAGCTATGAGAAGAATTTTTTATTCTAAATACGGCTGATACAACTGGCATAGAAACTTACTAGATATTTGTGTCATCATGATAGTATTGTATTGTAAAATCTGAAGATAAATTTGAAATAAAGAATTAGAAAATGACGGGAGGAAAGAGATAAAGAAGAAGATGGAGAAAAAGATGGAGAGCAATGGATTGTGACAGGAGGGAATGAGAGATGTGGGAGAAAAGAGAGGCAGAGAGAGGGAGGGAGATAAAGAGAGAGAAAGGGAGATAGAAGGAGAGGGGGAGAGAGGATAGTGCGAGGGGGCGGTAGGGAAGGGAGGAGGGCGACGGATAGTGCGAGTGGGGGGGAGAGAGGGGGAGGGAGGGAGGAGGGAGTAAGGGGAGGAGGGGGACGGGGGTGGGAGGGAGGGTGAGAGGGAGAGAGAGATAGGGAGAGGGAGGGAGAGTAATGGTGAGATCATTTGACTCGAACTATTGTATCAGCAAATCAAGAGACCGAAAATTGTGTGTATTATTAGCGCGCAGATACTCGGCGCGGGTAAAGCTAGTTTTCTTATAAAATACATCAAGGACACCATGATGAATTTCATGGTTGTAGCATAACTTAGCCAATGCCAGAATATTCCTACCATATTTTACCATTAATGCAGCTCCACTTTGATTTGATCCGACGACATCAGAATCCATATTGATTCCAAACTCATTAAGTCTTCCTTTAACTAGAGCTATGGTGGCATTAGAATCACAAGGACCTACAATAGGAACCAGCCCAAGAACGAATGGCGACATTGCTGCTGAGTGTACTGTAACATTCATGTATCTTCTGACGTTTATGTCACTCCATTTGTCGACGATGTAACTGAATCTCTTACCAGATTTTTCTTGTTGCGTTAAACCTGCTTTCATTTCTTCCTTTTTTCATCAGAGAATTTCATTGTGTATTTCATCACCGTTATTTCGCTTTTTGGCATGTTGTAATTGCGCCTTCTTACAAATCCTCTTATGGTTTCAGATGACGTTATTCCTTGAATGATAAATCCGTCCTTTGCAGCACATTTCACTAATATTTTATTAAATGTTTCTCGGTTGACAAAATTCAATATTCCTTCGTTTTTTGGCTGTTTTGAAGATTCAGCAGCATCATCATTCTTTCCATCCATTTTTTTCTTCAGCGAGGAAATGCGTATTTTTATGTGATTGACCATTAGAGTAGTATTGGACCCTTAGCCTTGGATAGTGATTTGACATGTATTGCATATTGCCTCTGTTTTTCCCTTCTTTGTAAAATGTTCCTATACCGGTGACTTGTTGGAAGACATTTTGGGGTATTATGTTCCTTTAATCTAAAATTTATAATGGAATAAAATTAATGACATTAGAAAGTCTGAATTTATAGATTAAATTTAAATCAACTTACATCAATTCAAAAATTGTCAAATCACAGAAAACGGATTTAAACGAGTCAATTGAATTATTGAATTTTTTTAATTGTTGAAAAGCTAACGATGCAAGAAGAGTTCGTCCCTAACCTATTTTTTATTTCGATGGCTGATCGATTCCACGACTGGTCCATTCCTTCATTTATACAGAATGAATGGGTGCAGCATATTTGTGATTTGCATAAAAAATTATTTATGTCGTATCTGGACTTGGACTATAGAACACTCAAACAATGCATTTCCTTTTCTCATCCGTCTAATGTCATGTACGCGCACGAGATAAAATTTCTCGAATGCGGTTTTAATTACTTAATTACGTATAATTATTAAAATACTAACTGAAGTACCCGGCGTTGCCCGGGACCATTTTAAGCCACCGTCAAGTACATAAACATGCATAATATGCTGGGAATATACTTCAACCATCACTTAAGTTTTATCTATCAGCATTGTTTCAGAAGCTTAATGTTTTGCAATTGAAAATCTCCAGTCAAAAGCGTTGAGTTCGTCGCCTTGGTATTTAGCATTTTTCATTGTTGCTAAGCTATAAAAATTATCCCTTTTTTCGATTAAAAACTAAATTTATCGCTAATTCAGCTTGGATTTGAATCTGTTATAAATTTTTACTACCCTACAACCTTTTCCTTAGTGCCCCCAATAATCTTTTGTAGTTTCGTAATGATATCTTTAAAGGTATGGGTATGTATAGCGAACAAACAAACTTTCGAATATATATATATATATATATATATATATATATATATATATATATATATATATACACACACACACACACAGTTGAGAACTTGATACATTCTTCTCATGCATTAATTCTCATTTGGTTACTTTAGAGAAAAATTTTTATTGTTCTTCATTAGCTTTTAAATATCATAATATATTGGAGAAAAATAACCTTACTCTTCAACAATATTTGAAATCAAACTCGAAATGCAAACAAACAAAAATAATCAAGTGGCTCGTGAGCTCTCAAGAGAGAGGCGATAGGTCTTATTCAATAGGAGCTATTCCCCTCTCAGATACACAACTTGAAACGATGACGATTTAGGTATCTCTCGGTCTGAAAGATTCGTGTTCCTTTGTAAAGGCCGCCATACGCTCAGTCTTTACTCGTCGTTTTGCCTGCGCAGTAATAAGTCCGAAGACAAGACGGAACGTGTGTGCTGAAAAACCACAATATTTTCGTACGTGTACCGTGTTAGGTTCGGCTCGATGTGAAACTGTCTCTGCCACATTTTTTGGCTCGTGGCCCACTTGGGAATTTAAATACAAAAAATATTCAATTTTTAAAAAGTCTCGTTTTATGCATTAAATCAAGTTCCTGTGCCCCCCCTTGCTACGCCCCCCCCCTTTGCTACGCCCCTGCCACCTGTGTTTAATTATGCGTACTTTTTCGTTATTTGTTATGTTCTGTTGGTTCAAATGCTAGAAAATTGCATAATTTTCATAAAAAAATATGCAACTCGATACTCGATCAAATTATCCGGGTAGTCGAGTAATCGAAAAAGGCTTCCAAATTCCGATTACCCGGGTACTCGATACTCGAACTTGGATTCCCTAGTCTATGGCGTCTTCTGCGCGACAATATATGCCGACCTCTCTCCAACAGGCAAAATGAAACGTTTCCCCTGACTGAAAAATCAGTACCGAGTGTCAGATGGCCTTATGAAATTTCCAAAAGCTTTTGGAAATACCATAAGGCCATCATAATATTTATATAATTCATCTGAGAGAGCGAGAGTGCGTGCGTGTGTGTGCGTGTTTCTCCCGTGCTTAGTTTATTTTGCATTACTATCCAAGGAGCATCGTTCCATATACCTACGCAGTCTGAGCTTTTTTCTGTATTTATAGTCGTGTGTTACTCTACAAGGTGAACTATTTTTCATCAAAATGACATATATTAGGTTGTGCATTATTTTCACATCACATTAATTTTCTCACTAATCAGTACTATTACGTAAATAAGGGGCGCGAATTTAAGTGTAGAATATACTTTTTTATTTATTGCGAAAAATTATCTTTCAAGTCGGTGACCCAAGTCACTAACAATATATTCACCAAAATATAGATAACGACAAACAAAGCAGTATACAAGAAGCATTATTTTTATTTATACACTTTTATTTAAATTTAGTAGAAGAATTCAATTTATAACACTTTTTAGATAAAAATTGATAAAATGTATTGAAATAAACGTCGATATTAGATATCGCTTTTTAAGAAATATAAACGTCGAAAACTAAGAAGCCTAATTAAATGTATAAAAATAAATGTCGATTTTACGAAAAACAAAGAATGGTAATGACCGCTTTTAAGGAATATTAAAGTCGAAAACTATTCATCCTAGTAAAATGTAATAAAGTAAACGTCAATTTTTAGGAAAAATAAACTTCGATTTTATTCGTCGATTTTTGAGAAAAGTAAGCGCCGAAAACTACCAAGCCTATATGTAAGAGTAGATATTCGTCGAAAATCTCCGGGGAAAATAAACGTCGATTTAAATCGGCGATTAAAAAAACGTAGTTATGAATGGCAGAGGGTTAGCATTAGATAAGTGGTGAGGAACCTATGACCCGCGGGCAGCATACAGCCCCAGAGGGCGTTTTATGCGGCCCCTATATATATGATTAAAAACAAATTTATATAATATAAATTCAAACTGCCGCAATCAAACACTTGATATTGAAATGAAAACCCTATAAACCTAATTTAGAATTGATTTTCACTGATATGATACCTCAGAATCTCTATTTATCGTCTGATTTAAAGTCTTATCTGATCTCTCGAAGACATGACAACTTGCAATGCGACTCGCCGGATAGAAAAGGTTGCCCACCAGTTATTAGATTTTGATATTTCTTGCTCGAATTTCTAACGAAATCGTAATTCAATCATTATGATTGTTTATCATTACAAAAAATCTGAAAAAACTGATAGGTATTCGAGTTTTCTTTTAACATTGAAAGGATTCGAGATCTGTTTGCAGTGAAATAAAATTCGACCTTTGCTACACACACACACACACACACACACACACACACACACACATATATATAAGTACCGAGTTCCTGTTACGATTATAACTTTATCCAAGTCAAAGAAATAGAACCCTTCATTCGTTTTCGTATAACCACCCAGGAAAGCTCCAAGTTAGTTTTGCTTATTAAAAGTATCAATATTTCTTCGCTTAGCTGCAGGTCAAATCCGTGCCAATTGTTTGTATTCCATTTGACAAACGTCTCGTGTTTAGAGGAAGTTTAGCGCAGAGAACTAGATTTGAAAAATAATTCAACAACTCAGAGCTAGAAGTTGCGTCATTATTAACGGATTTATATTTAGCATTTATAGATTGAATATTATATTTTAACAACAGAGTCGAATGGACTAGCTGACGAGGTTTTGTGAGAAATTATAATGCCAAAAATAGTAATACCTGTGTATGGCGGAACCCGGGAGGAGAAAATTATATTGTTTCCGCCTTTTACAGTTTTTCCGCCTATGGCAAAGTTAAAAGTATCATTTAATTTAAACTAGATTACGGTAGGGTGGCGCTGTTTGGATCATTTCAAATTTAATCAGTAATTACAGGTGGCGAAATATTTTTTTTAGAGTTCAGTAATTATTTTTCAATGCATTATGGTGTTTTGAATTAAAAAATATAATCTTAAGTTTTAAACATGTTTATTTAAAAATACACTACAAAATACACAATAATGACAAACATTAGTTTTACAAATTTTGTTGGGCTCTTTGGATCAGCGGTGGGGCTATTTGGATCGCATATTATCTTGTAAAAAAGCACTGAAAGTTAGTCTTATAAAAGTTAGAAACTATATATATACAACGCGTTACATTTTCTGGCCATAGTCATTCGGCAGCCCCTACGCACAGCTTGCACAGTTTTGCATGTTTCACAGCTTATACAGTCACCTTTTGTGAGAGGTTTCAGATCAAAATACTTTATTCCGCAGAAACTACACGGTATATCTTTATCTTCCGATGATTTGTATGAAGATTATTCACTTGAACAGCTTGAGTCCATTAGCTTTCTTCGCACACGTTTTCTGACTTTTCTTAGCGATCACTAGATCTTTTGATTTATTTCTAAGTTTTTTAACCTTTGTTCCTTTCTCCAAATGTAACTTTCTCTTTACTCTTGTGTTTTCAACGTTTTCAGGAGATGTCGATGCCATGGAGAATGCTTTGCTTTGTTTGCTTTTTTCTTTGGGTTGACTTTGGTAGGAGTAGGTAAAACAACTGAAAAGTGTTTTCCAGAAATTGATGGTTTTGTGAGAACTTGATTAGTTTTAGGATGTTATTTAATTTAGCATTTTGGTTTAGGTGAAGAGGGATTTCGTTTGCTGAATCTGTAGTTACATTTGATGGTCCGGCAGATGAATTTGATGATTGGATATTTGCAGTTGAAAATCGAGGATTCTCACTTGACTGTCAAGGATTTACACTTGAGGGTTCAGGAGGTTCTTTGGGAAGAATAGGGGGTTACCTCGAAATATTCAGTCGAAAAAAGTCGTTCCCAGCACACGGGACAGAGGAAAAGGTGTGTGATGGCAGGAATTTGTGTTCAGGAATCTTGTTTGAGTTGAAAGAATAAATTCCGGTGCATTCAAATCCTTTCACTGGATTCCCTACGGTGGTAACCTTTCTCCAGGCCCTATTAAAAATGACACCAAATACAAATTTTGTTATTGAACTTGTTGGATTACTGTGAACAAAGAAGTGGCCTCTTGGTTGTGACATACATTTAGACGTTTAAACACAATCCTGTCAAGACGCTGCAAAACGTGGGTGGTGTGAGGCTCAACCTGATGTTCTAGGCAATAATCAAGACATTAGAGGGAATGGTGGGATATATGACCATCTAAAATTAACAAATTCCTTCCTTGAACACAAATTTTGTCAAAATGTTGAAGCCAAACCGAGAACAGATCTTCATTGATGTAACCTGTTTCGGACATTAGATCCATGGTACCGGGAGGCATTCCTTTTTTGTATTCTTCTCGCATACTTTGCCCTTTATTAATGACCAAAGGAGGAATGAATACTCCGTAAGCAACAACAGTTACGTTTTCTCCCCATTCTACATTTGTCAAGGAAACGATATCTCTTACCCTTTTCACCAACAACTTTTGAAGGCTTGTTGTTCATAGGAAATCCACTCTCATCCACGTTGTAAATGCATTGTTGTTGTCCTTGAAAGCCAAACTCAATAGTCACTTGCTTTAACAATTCATAGAAATCGTCAACTGCTTGCTTATTCATCCCCATACCCCGTTCATTTGAAAGCCCATTCGGTTTTTGCAATGAAATATCTTTGTGCCGATTCTTAGAAGAAATGTGAACCACTCTTTGCCTGCCATCTTTATTTCATCGCCCCAAGTAACTTTAATTTTATTTATTTTAGCATAATGGCAAACTGCTTTTCGTACACTTGTTGACGTATGGCCAAAATCATGGTTACCCAAAGATTTTAGTCTTTCAAAAAGGCCTCTTTCTTGTTCAAGTGAAAAAATTGTTGGCTGTCCTATAGCCTTACAAATTGGTTGATGAACTTTCTCTCTTGCAATTTCTCTACTGTATCTAGCATCCTGTACTCGTTTCTGATGAGTTGTAAATGGAACTTTTAAATGCTCTACAGCTTCACGTATACTTAACCCTTATGCGCGCTAGCGTACACAGTACGCCAGCGCATTTTCAAATGCTGGTAATTTGTAAATTTTGCTTCATATACATTGTTCTATTATTTAACCTATCAGTATTTCCTGAGTCGTCGATTAAGTTGTTTACAACCTTTTAGCTATTGTTTTTGGGGAATAAAACACGCAAAGTTGGGTGCGTCGCTTCTACCGTGCTATATACGCATCGCGATTTGTCTGTAATAGTTTAAATATTTCAATAACGTTAATATTTTGAGTATTGTTTCTTCTATTGCTACAATATGTATCCTAAAATGGCGCTTTTTTTAATATTTCATAGCAATAAATTTTTAATACTAGTATAATGCCATATTTTCCTAAATATACCATGAATATTTAGCTCGTAAATAATGTACAAAATACAAACGACAATTTTAACAATGAGAATTATACATCATTATATACATTAAAGTACGTATTAAAAAATAGAATCAATTTATCTTTATTACTACCATTTACAGTCGCGTTTTCCACACAATGCAACGGCGTACGCATTACGCCGCGCGCCCAGTTACGTGAAAATTTTAGACGAGCCTAGTTAAGGGTTAAATGTCCATAGAGTGTGCTAGATAAGGCCTGGCACTGATTTCCTTCTTACACTGCAAATAAGCTTCCTTCCGCTTTTATTTTCTCAACATCAGAAAAATGAAACGCAACTTAAAATTTAATTTTTAGTGTTTCTGTATTTTTTTCAACGTATTTTACTTTTATTTAAACTAAAAATATTATCCCGCAAACATTCTTAAATTAATAAACCTCTTGACCTATTGGATACTACTGCAAGTGCAATGGGTTGACCGGTCGAAATAGCCCCACTAAAATTGATTCAAATAGCCCCACTTGTGCAGAGTTCAAATAAAAGGAAGTAGTTCTGTAGTTACGAATATAACGTTCTACTTGTACCATAGAACAGCGCAGAAGGTAAGTGTAAGTGAGACAGAAATAAAGAACAAAGAGAGAATAATTTTAACACTAGACCTTATATTCTAAGGCTGCAATGTTACATACGGTTAAAATCAGAGCTAGTAACCACTCACCTCGATCCCATTAATTGCGTTTTGAAGGCATGTACTGATGTAGAACTAAATAAATTCACTTCAAGAGAATAAACAACCGTATTATACAATCGTTCACTAGCAAATGACTGCCGGAATGCGCAAGGTATGCACAGGTCAAATGTTTATTTTGATCCAAATAGCCCCATGATACAAATAGATATCATCAAGAATATTAATCAATGTCACGGATAATTTATTGGTCGGAAATTACCTATTTAAAAACATAAACCATCATACATTTATTTACATTTATAATAAATTTTCAAAACAAATTCCAATACATGAATTTACACCTACGTTAACAACTGGCGCAGAACAGGCAATGCAACACATGTAATAGTCAAGCAATAGGAAGTTTATTCATCGTATAATTCCACGTAATTCTTAAACGTACATTAAAAACAAGTCACAGTAGCAACTACGATACAGGCGCCAATGGAAATCTATCGCCGCCGGAATGAGGATTTGGGGGGGGGGGGGGGGGGGGAGGGGGTCCTCTATGCTCTACCTGTAATGCTAACTTTGGATATTGAAAAGGAATTTTTTGTTATGATAGAAATAGAAAACAACTATGTGTCTTCCACAATTTTAATGCAACACGACCCGTTTCGCTACGATGATACATCCTCTACGATCGTAGCAAAACCGGTCGTGTTACATTAAAATTGTGGACGATACATTGTAGTTTTTTATTTCTATCATGAGAAAAGCCCACAAAGTGAATCCTTATTAATGGAATTTCCTTAAGTTAGCTTATACTTCCTAAGTAGATGCCAAATTTCTACAGAACAGTGGTGGTCAACCAGGGCTTTAAGGAGCCACAATATTTCAATGAAAATCACCGAAGAGTCTCATTAACATGTAACGAGCTGATAAAATATATTTTACAGGCAATGTAACTGCTCGTGTTAGTCAGTGTACACGTTATAATCGGATAATTACGGTATATTTAATGCAGCTAAACATTCAAAGTGACGCATATCAACTCTCAAAAAGCCTCATGTGGCTCCTTAATCACCGTTTGGTCACCCCTGCTTTAGAACAGTTTCTCAAATGGTCGGTCGCGACCCCGTAAGGGGCTCGCAAGAGGATTTATGGGGGTCACATGCTTGCTAATTCAAGTGATTTTATTCTGGTTTTAAGAGTCCTGCGTATCTTAATTTATCGACGTTTTGTACAAAAAATAAAGAAAAATATGCAGCATATCAACGTATAAAACTTCTTTGACAAATAAGTAATTTTTATGCAATAAAAACAAACAAATTATATCTCTGTAGTGATTTGTACGTAGTACTATACACCAGTGTTTCTCAAACTGCGGGCCGCAAAATTATTTTGGATATAAGGTGAAATGTCGAAAAAAAATTTCACGAATAATAAAATTTTATCAGAGAATTTTAGGAAATGCGATGTGATAAAATATATTAATAGTTAAATAGAGTGAAGAAATTTGCAATAAAGTTTCTTATTTTTACTATTTACAATTCAAAGGGGGCGCATGATATTTAAGGGGGACCGCGACAATTGATAGTTTGAGAACCATTGCTATACACCACCTATTGTCCGAATGTTTTTAAGCGCATACGTAGTTATAAATAAAATAATTTATAGCGCTAACCTTGTATTTATATAGAGCGCAAAATAAAAAACTCTCTTATTATTAACGTCCTTTTCATCGTCACCCTTCCCCCTCACTCTATGGAGAAAACTGAAATGTTTTATTTTAGCTTCTCGAATATTCTCGGGAGGTCGCGGCGACCAAACATCCAGAAGAATGGGTCGCCTGACAAATCTGCCTGAGAACGACTGCTTTAGAAGACTATCGATACATATCACGTTTACAAAGTGAATACCCACTTCCGTAACCACAGTGATGCTTATTTTGTCACTAAGCATTAATTTTGTGGAACAAATTCGGTTTTGGCTCAGTTATTTTCTTTTTCTCCTATTCGTGGAATTCCTCGGCATATCGCATTATTTCCTTGAACTCTTCACAATATCCTGTTCGATTGTTTGCATTGATAAAGTGATTCTGCATATTGCAAAGGCCGCTCGCTGTCTTACTGACGGCGACACTCGTCGGACATATCCTGAGTTTAGCGCGATACCCGTGGTACCTTCGGCCGGTAGGCACTGATAAACAATTTGCGATTTTTTCGGAAACAAATTTGCGTCGGGAATTAGGAAATTCAAAATCTGATACAGAACGTCTCTAAGTTTATCAAGCATGAAGTCGTATCATCACATCTGACCTCACTTCGTTTATTATTGGAATTAGGAACATAATTGCTATTCTGCACTTGTTCCCTATTTCAAAAATCAATATAATCTATATCTGTGAGTACATTTTTGCATTTAAGTTCTCGAATTTTATACTAATCTCCACTCAAGTATAGTATTTCTGCCAAGTCGTTATCACTCGGCAATTCATTGTATTCATTAACGTTTAGGGGCGCGTTTCTTTAACTCGATAAAATAAACTGTGGCAGATCGAAAATATTCTGTCATCAAAAATGTATAAATCGAATTTTATTATGGATTTATTTCTTTTCGCCCATTCCGAGTTATAAATTACGACATAATGCCAAATTTTCGATAAAATGACTATCTACTCGCAGCTCTCGAAGTTTTCCCCTTTTATATAAAATTGGTATCTGGTGGATTATTTTTTAGTAAAGTTCTGGCTTGGACAGTTTGACGCATACGTTTCTCATGTATCGTAACGCAAGATATAATGGATGAGATTGAATGAACTAGAGTAAGGGATTCTCAAACTTTTCTCATTCACGGACCAATCCTCAGAAAATAACTACGATCTGCCGTCATTCAAGTTTCTCCAGTGCTATCAGTTTACGGTTACGATCGATTTGGCTCCGCGAATATCTTCCCATCTTCATCACAATCGCTTTTAGCTTTGAAATTCGTCGTTTAATCACTAACTCGGACCACCTATAGATATTCCGCGAACTAGCAGTGGGCCACGATTCACTTTCGTTGCGAGGACGACGATTGGATTTTGGACAATAGATTCACAATGAGAGCCACACTGGTATATTAAAACTATCGGTATTTAGTGGATCTGCATCTCTGAGAGATTTATAATAAGCTTTCTAATTTTATCCGGAAATTGTAAATTTAAGCGCGAAAATCTTTATTTTTCTCGAGTAATGACCTGGAAAAATATTAGTTTTGAGAAAGCAGTTGAGCAAAGTTACTCTACAAAGTAGGGTATGCTTCCGTAGGACGAAAGGATCGCGGATCTTAAAATTCTTACGCACTAGCATAAAAAAGGAATATAGCATTTGCGTATCCCCTTGTAGTTTAATTGCCGTTTTCACTCGCGATGAAATTGTTTCCTGCAAATCAGCATCGAGAACCATGGGACATAGAGCTATTTTATCATTTATGGAAATTTTCTATGGAAATTTATTATATGAAACGGCCTAAATAAAATTGTTTGCAGCGAAGAATTATATTGTAACATCATTTATGAATTTGAATGAAACAACCAAAATTGCGTCTCCATGTTATTTACGTATCACAATTTAATAATAATAATATAATGGAACTCGAGGCATTTCTTCAGTGAGCTGGTTAAAATGAACGTCAGTGCTAAGGGTTTACTGAGGGCGGGCATGACAAGCACGTCGTTTGGTGGCGATTTTACCCTCATGTTAAATTTATTATGGGAGGAAATAAATCACTGACGACATGGCATTCCTCTAAGATTTCTAAAAGTAGCAAAGTTTTCTCATTATACCGTTGCGTTAATTTTAGCCACACGAATACGGTGTTTGAGCATATACAAATTTTGGGAATACACTACTCTCCCGTTATCCGCGATCTGAGTATCCGCGAATTCACGTTTCCGCGAATTCACGTTTCCGCGAATTCACGTTTCCGCGAATTCACGTTTCCGCGAGTTGGTTTTATCTCCCATTACCCAGTATTCGCGAGCAACGTCTCGCATATCCGCGAATTTCTCCAACACGTTATTTTACGTAATCTCTTTAAGGACTGAGTTTTTTATAAACATTTTGTTTAGTAGGGATTAATAAGCGAAAATTTATCCTTTAAGATTATTTATTGTTCACGTAAGAAATGATAAAATAAAAATTGTAAAAGTAATTTTGACTTTTCCAATTAAAATCATTATTATTAAGTATAGTTTTCCATTTTCTTTTGATTGACTGTTCGCTTTCACTATCGTTATTTCAGACATTAGAAGGAGTAGAATCGCTTTCAGTAATAAGAAAATTACTACACAATTCTTCTAAATCTTCGAAATCGTATTCACTTCGACGGTAAGAGCTTAATTTTTATAAATTCAAAAATTTCATAATCTTGCCATGTCCAACTTTTATTCAAATTTCCCATGCTATTTACTACATATGCCGTGAATTGGCAATAAATATGTATTAGGAAACCATTTTTCCTTTGATATATCTCTCAGATAAGCGGTAATCGGTATATACTTATAGTATCTGAGTCATATTCTTATACAGTATATAATATAGTATTTAATGTTTTAGTTTTCCTTTTAGAACTACGAACGTAGGTAACAGTTCGTAGTTCTCAAAGGAAAGGTAAAAATAACGCCGATACGCAAGGCTATTATTTCTTTTATCCCTAGTAAAATACGATACTAATAGTAATTTACTCAATGTAATACGATTTCTTTCATAAAAAATGGACAAATTCAATTATTCTTCTTTAATTACTGTATGAGGTCACCAACCTTACTTGAGACAAACCGGAACGAATTTAACTTATGAAATATTCTTCAAATTCATATAGATGATATTATCTAGTACTATGACCAGTAAAAATAAGCCTAAATAGCGCATAAAATTTGTTAAAATTTCTTCTTTTGTATGGTGACCCTAACCTAAGATATAATGTAAGCACAAGGCCTAGTATCCGCGAATTCGATATCCGCGACGTTTTTGCAGAACGCATCCTTCGCGGATATCGGGGGAGTAGTGCACATTATTTATATTAACAATTTGATGCTTTCGTAGAAAATATGGTATCTAAATTACCGCTTTCAATGTAGTCATTCGGTACTATTTCTTCAATTCAATTTTATATGAAAAAGTAATAGGGAACAGCTATACCGCGGGATTCGTTATAACGCGTATTTATTTGTCTTGGAATCCAATTTTTTATCTTATCAGATCATATTTTAAGTATTTTTCGCGGTGGGTCGAACGTTTTAGCAATATAAATGATCCACGACTGACTAAATTATCATAGTATTCAGATGAGAAGAATATCAGTAATAATATTATAAATGTCCTATAATATCACTTTCTTTCCAGTTTTCCTCGCGAAATATGCGCAACCATTATTAAGGTTCACTAGTAACTCAACATATTAGCACTACATATGAATAAAAACTTAAAGAAAAAATCTGATGTGGCCACCACATGACTTTCTCCATATCTGTAATATTTCTAAAAATTCAAAATAGGTTACATAATAATAAATATTTTAAGAAAATGCGAGAAAATTTTTGACTTTACAAAGAACAGAAATAAACTCAAACCATAGCCTTCAGATATTGGATTTTGCCACAAAGCTCCAACAATTAAGAAAAGAAAAAGGAGCATTACTAAGACAACTAAGCGTCAATTGTTATCAATGGTAGTCGGTAGGTGGCGTGGTGGTGGCAGCTAAAAATATAAGATATCTCTTAATCAATGCATTATATGGGAAAATGTTTCAAACAAAGGTTGTAGAAAATTAAATTTCCTACAATCTTTATTCCTATACATTTTTACATTTATCAAATATTAAAGAAAATATTTAAAAATAAACTGATGTGGGCAACATTACTTTCTCCATATTTATATGGCAAATTGTTCTTAGCTCTGGGATCGTTGTCAATATTTACTTCCGGTTGACAATTATGAAAAGAAAAAGGAGCGTTACTAAGACGTAACTAAGCGTCAATTGTTAAGAATAGTTAACAATTTCAAACCATCACTTGACGTAAATTATAATCACAATAGTAAGGAATGGATGACTACAATTGAATTTTGTGAGTACAAATTTTCAACAAAAAGATGGAAATTAAGAACCGTAATATGCTCATGCTTATAGACAACGCACCTTGGCATAAAACCTTGAACCTTATTAATGTGAGACTCGAGTTTCTACCGCCCAATAGCACTCTTGATTCTGGAATTATTAAGAGGTTT
Source organism: Tanypteryx hageni (assembly GCA_028673005.1). Lineage (NCBI taxonomy): Eukaryota > Metazoa > Arthropoda > Insecta > Odonata > Petaluridae > Tanypteryx > Tanypteryx hageni. Next base: position 14,320,968 of record CM054120.1, on the reverse strand, counting down.
AAGGCACGCTATAGGCGACATCAACTGAAGAAGAGACGGCATCAGAAATAACTGTTTACTTGAGTTATCCTTTAAAGATGCATTGTACAAGATCTAACTATCATTGAGTGACGTTTCACCACGAACAGTAAGCAAGTGTTGAGCACACACTGGACTTATCGAAAAAGTCCAATTAGATAAACTTAGAAGAAGAAGAAAATCCTTTCCAGGACTTGCTGATTACCATGGCAAATCTTCCAATTGCGAATGCACCTTTGTCTTCAGAAGAATTTCTTGCAGTCGACGAAGAACAACCTGCCTTTGAAGAAATGATAACCGAGGAAATTGTGGAACTAACGCAAGGGTATGTGCCTTCATTTGACAGTGAAAGTGAAGAAGATGAAACAACAGTTTGTGAAACAGTGACTGCCAAGGAGGCTGAAATATGCCGACACAAAATTCGTCGATATCTTGAAGAGGACTCGGACAACAAAGAGTTAATGAAGCATGTTGTTGTCTTGGACATTTCCATTTGTAAAATTAATGACAAAAAGAAAATTCAGAAAAAATTATAAAAATATTTTGTCCAGAAGTGTTTGAATTATATTTCTAACTGCAATGTAACATCCTGTACTATGTTGGTCTCTTTTCAATTTAATGTGCAAATATAGTAATTGAAGCAAATTTTCTTTCTCTCAAATACTATTAACCTTGACTCACTGTGCGTATACAGATAATCCCCTAATAAGTTTCTATCTGCATTCTCTTTTATAACATTGTTGTGCACCAATACGTGTTTTTATATTCCTTCTTTCCTCTAGACAACAGAATAATATAATTCTTTAATATTTTTACTATAAAATGCTTATTAATTGAAATTTTTATCAATAGCTCATAAGGTATGCGAATAATTAGAAATACAAAGCCAAAACATTTAAATATCCCAAAATAAATCCGTTAGATGAACCTTACGGGCGGCATTTAAACCTAGCGGATAAGGGTTAAACCCTTTCATTGCGTACTTTATATCCGTTAGGGTGCCAAATAAAATCTTGAAGTGCTTCGATTCAGCACTACCCACGCCTTAGCACCAATGTCAGAGGCGAACAAACGGTGGCGCTAAATCGGGGTTGTACTGTACATGTAATAATAGGATGATAGGATATAATGAGAGGATGCGCTATGGACCCAAATTTTCTATACTAATAATTACGTGATGCCACGAAAAACTTGATACACTAGTTATTCCCTAGTGATCAGGGACTTCCTGACGCGGATTAGGAGTTTTACAGCGTAGCGTCTCTTGTGCATACAGTTGAAGGTTATTACAGAATGTGTCAAAGCACATGAAAGGGAATTTTCATCTTGCCGAGGGATTTAAAATGCTAGCCACCACGGGAGAGGGGAGGAAATCGCGAAGCACCTTGTTTTTCAAAGCTTATCTCTCAGTAGCCAATTGTTTTGCTGAGTAGTATTGAACACAATGACTCATAGAATCGAGAGCCACCACTGGGTAAATATTGGATTAGGATGAGTGAACAACGGGTGTCGGAAGCACTCTCACACGCCTACATTTGGTTTACCTTTACGGCTGATAAAGGTTAATACAAAGTATGCAGTGATGCCAACCTTGTAAGGTTAAGCTTACAGAGGTTATAAGCTATGGTCATGTGGCCCAAGTTGGTGGTGGACTTTTGTATAAGTGAAGGGAAGTTATAAGCTATGGCAGTATAAGCTATCACAGGTTGTACTATATATTAAAAATACTTTGAAGCAGTACCGTTGCGACGGCCGCATGCGGCGGAAATATCAAATTTCACCGAGTAATCGATTTCATCGTTCAAAGTTTACGAGGCTTATCTCGGAAAAGTAAAATACTAATCCATTCGAATTTTAATTTTTTAGCCGGAATTATATTTGTTTACATCAGAGCGGGTGGTTTATCCTTCTTAAGCCACTTTTCATCGGTTTATAGGTAGTGCCATATTATTCTGATTAATACCGCGACGCTTTTGCAGTTTTAAAAGGGTCTCGTTAGTACGAGTTGTCACCTATAATGAGGTCGAGCGACAGGGATCTCAGGGACATCGTTATTGTGGGTTCCTAATACGAATATATCGGATCAGTCAGTGTTTCAATTTTAATCCTCAAAAATATCTGGCATATCGGTTTGTTTAAAAAATCATTCGCAGAAGCCAGAGTCTTAGTTTTCATAGAGCTGTTTTCTATTTCGTCGTTGAAATACCTATTAGATAGTCAACAAGGATGGAATATTTAATGGTGCTTGATTTTCGCTTGGGATGTACGATGGAAATTAATTTCTTTGCTGGTTTTATCTTGTTGAAATTGATGGCATTTGACTCACACTGTTAACACTAATTTTGCACTGAAATATTTTTTGTCACCACTCATCGATTCACTAACCAAAGATTTTTAATTAATTTAATTTATTTCGTATTATTATTGAATAAATTCGGCCGATTCCCACTTTAGATTATAACGTGGTAATTTACTGCTATTGCACCCTTGCGTCGAATCATCTAATCCAACACTATCCGAACCATTTCTAATATACCAAATATTCCCTCGACTGATAACTTTTGCGTATTGGCCCAGAAGAGAAAAGCCATTCCTTTTAATTGACTGATATGTAATTTTATTAGAGGTCCTATAGAGTAATATTTGATTTTTGTCGAGCTTTCTGATAATTTTGTTCCCATACTCGTTCAGCTATATCTTGCAGCTGATACACCCGGATCTAAGACGAGTATCTTTTTCAAATTTCAGCAAGTGAAAATCGAGGGTGATCTTAAATTCAATTACGAAGTAGAGTTAAGCTTTTAATCGATGTTTTTACCAAGAATGAAACATATGATAAAATAATTATATCTACTGAAATTTTTAGTTGCAAACTTAGGATCCGGATTATTATTATTAATTTTAAAAAATTAAAAATTACTTTTGTTATCAAACAAATTTGCAAGAAACTTTTTGAATGAATTCACTAACTCTCCCTATATTGAATACGTGTGTGCGAAATGCACGCCGAATACAAACAACGTTTTCTTTAATGAACTAGAGAACAGCTGAAATTTAGGGAATAACTTTGAAACAGAAGAAATTCTGCTATGACCGGGAATCGATCCCGGGTCTTCCACTTGCCGGGCAGATATTCTACCACTGAACTACCTATATCCGCCCGGCAAGTGGAAGACCCGGGTTCGAATCCCGGTCATAGCAGAATTTTTTCTGTTTCAAAGTTATTCCCAAAATTACAGCTTATGCCATTCTGCATAGTTTCTTATTATTCCATCAATTTCTGGCTTTGGCAATCTCACCATTTGAGAGGGAGGGGTTTTCCTCGACGTTCTCTTGGAGGACGTCCGTTGGGGCTGGTTGATACTAGCTTGGCTAGCCTGGACCCAACTAAGAGAAATACCCGCGTTCAGAAACTGGAAAGATTTTCTGCTAAGGTAGTTCAATGGTAGAATATCCGCCCGGCAAGTGGAAGACCCGGGATCGATTCCCGGTCATAGCAGAATTTTTTCTGTTTCAAAGTTATTCCCAAAATTACAGCTTATGCCATTCTGCAGTTTCCTATTATTCCTTCAGTAGCTGAAATTTAGTTTTGAACGATGAACTTCAAAAAACAATTAGTTCGCGGGCGATTCCCAAAACTGAACTAAATTTCCATTTTCCGTTTTCTATAACACATCGCAGACGTCAAAACAAATGACTGCGTAATTCGTCTGAATTACCACATTCAACATTCAACTCATTAATTCTCTAATTGTGATTTTGTCTTATACATTTTTGTAAGCTCTCACCGTCTACTTTAAAGTGGCTGATAAGACGGAGATAAGAATCATGAAACCAAAGGGAAAGATATCAAAAGGAATTAGGAGCACATATTTATGATGCCAGTTTTAAACTGATGGTGATTAAGCAGAAAAAAATCTGTTAACTCTGAAGCCAGTAGTAGTAGTACTTAAGGGAATGTTCGTAGATGGAAACTCTTAAAACAGGAACTTGAAAGTGCTAAATCTAGCCGGAAATCATTCATTGGTCCAAAATGTGCGGAATGCCCGTTTCGCGTAAAACAGTTAAACTAAAAGCACAAGAAATTGCATAAGGACTTAAAATCCTACGACAGAAATTTTAGGCCGGTAATGGTTGATGCATGCGATTGAAGCAATAAAATGGTTTTTCCGTACGTCCAAGAACTTCGCTGTCCCAAAAATTGCCCGCAGGCTTCAGTGACAAACTTCTTGCGTATCAAGTACAGGCCATTGGATTTAGAAAAACTAACAATTACCTTTTGAGAGAAATAGTCAATGCTGATGAAACTCCAGTTTTCTTCGACATGCTATCTAATTACACTGCCAATAGAAAAGGTGCAAAATCTTTGATAATAAGAACGATAAGTAGCGAAAAAAATGCGAGCTAGAGTACATCTACATATTACCCTGCAAGTCACCTTGACGGTGGATGGCAGGGGGTGCCGCGCACCAAGTTCCTAACTAATTATTATTCACAGTTATCTATTGTGGTCACGTATTGTCCTAGGGAAAAGTATTCCTTATACGTCTCCGTCCTACTATCTATTTCGCGAATCTTGTCCTCATTATCCCTCCGTCCGATATACGTTGGTTGTCGAATTATATCCTTCATTTCATTTACGAATATCTCCGACCTATATTTGTCTAGAAGTTTAAGTCTCGCATGTAATCTACGATCTTTCAACGATGGCCAACTCAACTCTTCAATGAGTAACGTAACGCTCTGTTTTTTATCGTAATTCTTTTTCACGAATCTAGCTGCTCGCCGCTGTATTTTTTCTAAATCCTTTATGAGTCTCCTCTGATTTGGGTCCCAAACCGCTGCTGCGTATTCCATTTGAGGTCTAACCAACGGTAAATAACAGGATTCTCTCACCTTTTCCGTGCTTTTCCTGACTATTCTACGCAAAAAAGCCAACTTCTTATTTGCCGCACCTATCACTCGTCTTATGTGGGTGTCCCAAGACAGGTCATGATTCAAGGTTACCCCGAGGTATTTCACGGATTCCGAAACAGGAATGCTCTCACCATCTATCGAGTAGGTAAACACGGACGATGGGTTTCTAGATTTCCAAAAGTTTAGAACGTTACTCTTTTTCTGATTGATTTCTAGCTGCCATTCCTTGCACCAAACAGATAAACGCATCCAGATCATCCTGAAGCTGACGATGGTCGCTAGGACCACTAATTTCTCTATAGACTACGGTGTCATCCGCAAAAAGCCTGATATTACTTTTTACAACTGAGCTGATATCGTTTATATAAAGCAGGAAAAGCATAGGTCCGATCACACTACCCTGCGCACTCCAGAGACTACATCTGCCACACTTGAGGACTTACCATCGATGACTACTTTTTGTTTTTTATTCCAAAGGAAAGCGCGAACCCAGTTAATGACTTTAACATTAACGCTAAGATTTCCCAATTTTAATAACAACTTACGGTGGGGAACCTTGTCAAAAGCTTTTCTAAAATCAAGGAACACTGCATCGACCTGCTTACTATTTTCGCCGCATGATAAAACATCATTCACAAACAGACCGAGTTGGGTGTCACAGGATCTACCTTTTCTGAAGCCATGTTGACAGCTGAGCAACAGCGATCTACTCTCAAGATAACGCATTGTATTGCTAACAATAATGTGCTACAAAATCTTACATGATAATGATGTTAGAGAAATCGGCCTATAATTTTCGGAGTTTTCTTTGTCACCTCCCTTATGAATGGGTGTGACGTGTGCTAGTCTCCAATCATCAGGAACCTCACAGAGGGTAAGAGATTTCTCGAAAACTATCCGAAGGAAGGGAGCTATTTCTTCTGCTAGTTCTTTTAATACACGCGTGGGAATTCCTTCTGGTCCTGGGTTTTTGTTGGGCTTTATCACACCCAGTTGCTTCGCTATTCCTGATTCAGAGATTTTTATATTATCCATCCGAGTACATCCATCGGGAATACGATTATCTTCAAGTCTATCTCCACCTGCCGTGAACGCCTTCGCGAAGTAAACGTTTAGTAGATTAGCTTTATCCTCCCCATCGTGAAGGATGTCTCCGGAATCACATCGCAGGGAGGGTATTGAAGGACCCTCTCCCTTGACTTCTCTTACATAGGACCAGAACGCTTTTGGATCCTCCTTCATTTTCGTATTTAATACCTCATTCCGGAAGGTGTTAAATGCGTTACGCATGGTTTTTTTCGCTAGTACGTGGGCACTGTTATACTCATGGACTATAGCTGTGCGATACTCATCGGAAACGGTGGTAGGTATGTTTTTCAATTTTGCGTGGCTACTACGCCTCTGCCGTCTTAAGGCAATCCTGACTTCCTTATTAAACCAACGAGGTTCTTTCTTATCAGATTTTAACTTACTGGGGATAAATCTATTGATACCTTTTCCTAGTATATCCTTAAATAATAACCATGATGGCTCCATAGCTAATCGTTCTGTCTTTTTACGATAACTGACAATGGTACTTTTGAGATGTAAGCTGAAACTTTTAAAGTCGGCCTTGGCGAAAGCGTATACATTCCGAAGAGGCTTAGGATGTATTTTGAGCTTTAATTCGCACTCCGCATACACAGCTCGATGGTCGCTAAGTCCCTCCTCTGTGGATACCTTAGTTATCCTATGCGGGATGTTAGAAGCAAGCAAGTCGCGTGGCTTTTCGTACCATCTGGATTAAGGAATATTCATGAAACGTGTCAATTAAGGCTTCACACGATTCGCGTTCTTTACCTCCCGTAACGAAACATAGGTTTTCCCAATCGATTGACGGTAAGTTAAAATCGCCTCCAATTATCACATAACCGTCGTTCATAATAGATCTAAGCTCGGCTAATTGCCTCTCTAAACTTAAAATATAATCAACTTTGGCATTAGGTGGTCTGTAAAATGAGCATAAATATATCTTTTTCGAATTATCCTTACCTAGGCGGCACCACACGCTCTCGGTCGTTTCATCGATAATAGGGATCTGACAACTATCGTACTTTTCACTTATTGCCAAAAATACTCCGCCACCTATTCTATTGGCACGGTCTTTTCTGTATACTCTATAGATTTTTGGAAAAATTTCTTGGCTAGCGATATCTTCAGTGAGCCAACTTTCCGTACCTATAACTACATCCGCATGCAACGTGCGAATTACGTGTTCGGCAGACTTCCTACGAATGCTGCGGCAGTTTAAGACTATAATATTTAATTTCTCGTTATCGCCCGAAGCATCAACTGCTCTATTACGGCTTTTTCAGGTGGACTCTCTCACTTCGCGACCAGAAACTGTATTACACTCGATGCCCCTATGAAATCTCCTATTACGCCTACATCCTACCCTACTCTCCAATCTAAAAAAGACCTACCATGGTCGAAGATCCTACACGCTACAATCTGTGAAGCCTCGGTCGTGTAATGAACTCCAGAGCCGTTTAGGGGTACCCTACACGATCCGAGAACCGGCCGGAGATCAACGATGTCGACTCCCATGCCCACACAGAAATTCCATAGCCTTTGGTTTAGCCCCGCCACGCGGCTCCAAACCTCCGAACCATAGTCAATCCGCGGGACAATACTACAAATGGTGAGCCGCACATCAGAACCCGACTCCTCTCGGACACGAGTGACCTTGGCGACCATGTCCTCAAAAGAACTTAGAATCTCCTCGGACCCGCGCTTCGAGGCGTCATTAGTCCCAACATGGACCACCATCCGCAGCCTAGAGCAACCCGTTGAGTCCACCGACTCCCGTACCGCCCTCGTCACTTGGGGGACCGTTCCTCCTGGTATACACCTGGAGAACACCCGCTCAGCCACTCCCTCCCGGCGGGCCCGAGTTAGCAAGGGAGCCATAACACGCCGGACATTAGAACTACCTATTACTAGGAGCCCTCCCTTCCCACCCCGACTTCCCATAGATCCAGCCTCCGCCAAAGAGACGGGAGCGGATGCGAGAGCATCGGCCGAAGTGTCGTCCTCCGACAACGCCGCGAACCGATTGCAAATTGGAAGAGGGTCTGCCGAGGCATTCCCAGCTCCCAGCCTTCGCAGGACCACCCCACGATCCCCCCGGTTGGAGACCACTCTCCAATCGTTGGGTTTCAGGATTGGAGCGACCCCAGCCCCCGAAGAGGTCCCACAAACACCCTCGATCACACCACCGACTTCCGCACTCGAGCGCACCCGAGTCGCCATCATGGCGCGGTGAGTTCTCGGGGATGGATGCGTTCTCCCAACACGAACAAGGGCCGGCTCCGCTCTTGCCACCCTCCGACGGAGGTCCGTAACCTCTCTTACCAGCTCCGTGATTCGAGGCCTCATTCCCTCGAAATCAGCGTCGCATAGAAAGGAGGAAACGGGAATCCTAGGTGAAGCCATCCTAAACACTAATCTGTACTAGCTACGAATTAAATTAAACTTCAAGCTAAGGTTATACTAAGAGACTAACTAATTCGTGGACTTAAGGTCTACGCTAGAGAGGAACGCAGGTAAAAAGTGAAATGGAAGCGCTGACTCACCGCACAAACAACGTTAGCGAACAGGCAAGATAGAAACACAAGCAAACGTTAAAACAATTTAAATTAGTACACCAACAGCGATAATCAAGTTAAAACAAGTTAAGTTAGTACACAAACAGCTTAGAGTTCTTACAGAAACAATTACTACTTGAATATGAGTTTTTTTTAAAGCAAGTGCTAGAAAAATACTACTGAAAAATAACGATATTGGGATTAAGAGATACTACAATAAACAATATAAATAAATGTTAGTTCTACTTATCAGTACGGTTACTTCGACTCTACTTCTACTGCTACACAACGATACAGCTACGGAAGGACAGCTGCTACAGCTACTCTACAGCTACTGCTATTAAAGCGCCGGTCACCCGCAGGTCAGAAGCTCTCGCAGGAGGAAGTGAAAGGCACGTCCTTACCCTTCGACTGCCCGGCACTAACTGAGTAATGTTGGTTGTTTTAGCAGATGGAACAAAATTACATACATATGTTATCCTATAACGAAAAACAATCCCCAGGGAACAAATGCATAATGTAATAATAGTTAAATGTCATGAAAATTGATGTCAAAGGAACTTATGAGATTTTGGTTACACGTGGTCTAAATTAGAAGACCAAGAGCACTATTAAGAAAAAGCGGAATGCTTGTACTAAATACATTCATAGTACACATAACTCTAAAAGAGAATGATTAAATTTACGCAATGAATACTGACCTTGCAATAATATCTGGAAGAATGACATCACAGCTTCAAGTATCATAACAGATGTTGCTGTCAATAAGCATTTTAAAGATAATTTCAAGGATTTATATTCTGAGTGGTTATTGAGTGGAGACCACCCTCTAAGACCAAAAAGAAACCTAATGTTGCAATGCTCTTGTAATAGATCAAGATATCATGGCATTAAATAGAAATTAACTCCTTAACCGTAAAATTCAAAATTAGCGAGACAATGAAAAAGGAGGAGGAAAGGAAGGAAAAGGCAAAAGACAATAAAAATTATAAACTTACAGGCTTAGGGGTTGTTACTCCACGCCAGGGACCTGATGTCACCCACACATTCACTCACTCAATCGCACAAGCACTAATCCTAAAGGGGGAAAGGAAACGGGACCGGGTTTGCGAGAAATTACTCTGCGCCAGGGACCCAAAAAATCACACCGTTGCTAGAAGGTTTGTGAGTCAGTACGACCGCGACAGGGACATACTAGGCAACCACAAACACACGCACACGTACATGCTAAGAAGTAAGGGAAAAAATAAAGGGGGAAGGAAGGGGGAATAATACTACACGCATATTATACTCTCTTTCTCATTCTGCTTTATCCCCATCCTCACTTGCACTCCCTTCCCTCTCCCTATTTATTCCGTCCTCCTTCACATCTCGGGGAGATTAATCGAAGACGATTAGGACGATTAGAAAAGTAATTGCTTTTTTAAATGTATGCATATTAAGCAGGTGAATGATGACAACAATAGAATCCAAATATATCGATTATTAAGGACCTAAAATGATAGAATTAATAAAAACGTGAATCTCTGTAGAAACGCGACTGAGAAATAAAATTCAATGATAAGAAAATTTATGTACAATCTTTATGTTTATGGTCATGCAAATATCACGCCAATATCTTAGATATTTTAAATTAATGACAAATAAGTCTGCATCTAAGGACATAGTCTTTTACGTTTTTCCATGGGAAATTGAAACGAAACCGACTTTACATCGCTATATTAAATATCCTCTTGAAATCAAACACACACACACACAGAGAACGAAAATTAGAGTTACATATTGAGCGCGTCATGAACTCTTTCTCTCTTCAGGCGGAGTCTTTAATGTGCGTTTTTGCAGTCGGCAAAATACTTCGCTAAAAATAACAAATTTGCGTTAATCCTTAATCCCTCTTCAGTTTTAAGCAACGGATGGTAATAAGTGTGCACATTTTGTTTAAGATGCACTACATAAATAGAAATTTTCTCACCTGTAACAGTGGCTCTCAAACGTTTTTGAGCCGCGGAACACTCACAAAGATAACATGGGTTTCGCGGCACCCCAGTCTTGTGACAAGCTTTATATGTTTTTAGATACGGACATTACAACCTTTGCGCACATCCATTTGTTGATGCTACTACATAATCAGTTTATTAGAAGAAAAATTATTGCCCTAATTACCCACCAACACATGTAAATCATTGATTTAAGCACTGAACAAAGTTTTTCGCGACACCTCTAAATATCTACTGCAGCACACAGTTTGAGAGCAACTGACATAAGTGAGAATACCTCAAAAGCACGACTGCGGAGCATTCCTTCTTGGATAAGTTTTAGAGAAAGACTGCCAGAATATAAGGGTTCAATGCATATGGAGAAGGGATGGAAGCTTATGGGGGCAATAACCTCCAACTTTAAGCAAAATAAGAATTAAGAATAGTGAAACATTTTTATCCAGAACACTCCACGGGGTAGGCTCAGGGGAGAGTACCAAGACAATTGGTGGCTGTTTTCGAAGTGCCACTAACTTCCTTTCCGCTAGCCTCGTTTAAACAGGGTTCTGGGAAACATCAGCAGGACGTATCCTTGACCCTCTCTCTATGTCAGCGGTTCTCAACCGGTGTGTCGCGACACGATGGTGTGCCGCCGAAACTTTTAATGACTTGTAAAATATAAAGTAAATTTCGTTTAGCGAAGTTTTTCTTCCGCTTTTGTCGTTTTAAACTGCTACATTAACAATTTCAAACGGTAAACTCTCCATTATTACACACTACTCTTCCTTTTATAGTTCGGCGGATTGTAGCATGCAGTATGTCGCGCACGTGAGCATCGACCGTCATGTGTGTCGCGAAGAAAAAAGGTTGAGAACCGCTGCTCAATGTATTAAGATGGCCATATAAAATCCCACCTTTGCCTTATTCGGTGTTGAAAAGTGAGGATTCCAAAAAGACTAGTATTAAAGCCAAAGGAAAAACCCTTCTTTCGCTCCCACTGTTTATGCGAACCGAAAAAATGAAACGAAATAAATAACGGTTTTCGGTTTCGGTTCGAGTTCAGAAAAATATTTTTTTTTTCGGTTCGGGCTAGGTTTCACACCAGGCAAAATAACGGTCTTTTTCGGTTTTCGGTTCGGTTCCGGTTCGATGCCCTGGTTTAAAATGACCTATGTGTTTTTGAAGCGTGTTTCTATCTTACGTTTTGTTTGTCCAATAGATATTTTGTCGCATCCTCCACAAGGTATTTTTTATATGCCGGATTTGTGTAAAGAAGGAAATGTGTAATAAATTGAAGTTTATTGTCATTAACAAATACTGTCTTATAATTGAATTTTGAGAAGATGTTGTGTAGTTTGTTTGGTGAGCCCAGGAGCGAAGGGGATTTAAATATATTTTGTGCCTGTGGGGGAAGTGTCAGTTCGTGTTGAGTGTGTTTTTACATGGAGCCTACGTTTATGTTTACGTAGGATGTTTTCGATCATGTCGGTGTCGTATCCGTTGCCTTTTGCACAGTTCTTAACGTGTTTGAGTTCTTTACGGTAATCAGATGGGGAGAGAGGCACGCGAAGAAGTCTATTGATCATGGAATGAAAAGGGGCCAATTTATGTAAAATATGATGATTGGAATTAGATGGGATATATCTATCAGTGTGTGTCGGTTTTCGGTAAATATTGATATACAAAAAATATCACTAGAAACTCATCCTTACTACAAATCAAACAGAATCTCTCCAAAACCCGAAATATTTAACACGTTTGCCACTGAGATTACAATACCATAAAACAACTTAATAACAAGGACTGCTTTTATTTGAAGGCAGATAAGGGAAACTCGGTGGTCATAATAGAATAACATAAATACTATGAAAAGGTCAATACTATGTTAAAAGAAGGACCCTACACAAAAATCCCCAAGAACCCCTAAACAAGATGATCACAGACACAAAAAACACCTTAAAAACTTGTACCAAAATAATCACGAAAAAACTCCAAACCCAACTTCACATCTCAAACCCTATAATCCTTAGGATGTACTGCCTCCCAAAATTACATAAAAAACACATCCCCCTCAGACCTATTGTCTCTGCCATCACCTCTCCTACGTACAAAATTTCCCAATGGCTAAATGAATAGTTCAAACAATGGCCTCTTACTCAAGAGTCGCTTATTAAAAATAACACCCATTTCATCAATGAAGTTAAAAACTTAACCCTCAAAAGCACTGAAATTCTAGTTTCGTTCGATTTTTTGTCGCTTTTTCCCAGCGTATCAATAGAAGTAACACTAAATTTCCTTGAATCCTGGCTCAAAGAACAAAACATACCACAAAAATCAGTCGATGAGTACGTCCTATTAACACGTCTTTGCATGAAACAAAATTTCTTCCAAATAAACAATAACATATACCAACAAAACCAGGGCACAAAAATGGGAAATTCTCTGTCACCGTTCCTTTCAAATTTATTCATGATTAATTTCGAAAAACACTGCAAAACCACATTCACATGCTTCCCTGAAACTTGGTTTGGATACGTTGACGACATATTCGCGGTTTTTGACACATCAAAATACAACATCACTAACTTCCTTCAAGAACTAAACGACCAATATGACTCGATTAAATTCACACTCCGAAATGAAAAAGAAAACACACCATCTTTCTTAGACTTATTATTAACAAGACACAACAACAAGTTAAAATTCAATATTTACCGAAAACCAGACCACACTGATAGATATACCCCATCTAATTCCAATCATCACACCGCACATAAATTGGCCCCTTTTCATTTCATGATCAATAGACTTCTTCGCGTGCCTCTCTCCCCATCTGATTACCATAAAGAACTCACACACGTTAAGAACTGTGCAAAAGGCAACGGATACGACACCGACATGATCGAAAACATCCTACGTAAACATAAACGTAGTCTCCATGTAAAAACACACTCCACACTAACTGACACTTCCCCCACAGGCACAAAATATATTTAAATCCCCTTCGCTCCTGGGCTCACCAAACAAACTACACAACATCTTCTCAAAATTCAATTATAAGACAGTATTTGTTAATGACAATAAACTCTCCAATTTATTACACAACCCAAAAGACACAATTTATTCTTTACACAAATCCGGCATATACAAAATATATTGTGGAGGATGCGACAAAATATATATTGGACAAACAAAACGTAAGATTGAAACACGCTTCAAAGGACACATAGCTCATTATAAACACAAGAGATTAAACAACTCTAGTGTAGCAACACATACCCAAGAACACCACCATCCAATCGAAAACCTAACTCTTGTAAAATCTGTAACCAACCAAAACAAACTAGACACATACGAAAGCATACACATAAACAGGAACAAAAATTCCGTTATGAATAATGACCGCGGCCCGATCCCCCTTTCACCTCTGTACGTTGTAACGGCTGAACCTCTTTCCCTTCAGCACATAAACATATAAATACCTCCTACAACACTCCCACCCCTCATTGCACATCAGCTACTGATGATGAGAGCATTTCTCTCGAAATACGTATTTGGTACGTTTACCTCATCTTTAAAGATCTATCGTGATTGATTGTTTCGTCTATTAGGTCCCTGTCGTTGCCGGAAGGCACTTAAACCTACAGGCCGCTGTGTGCGATACTTGGTCCCTGTCGTGGTTTAATCTCCCGTAAACCTAGTATTATTCCCCCTTCCTTCCCCCTTTATTTTTTCCCTTTACCTCTTAGCGTGTACGTGTGCGTGTGTTTGTGGTTGCTTAGTAGGTCCCTGTCGCGGTCATACTGACTCACAAACCTTCTAGCAACGTTGTGATTTTTTGGGTCCCTGACGCAGAGTAATTTCTCCCAAACCAGGTGTCGTTTCCTTACCACCTTTAGGATTAGTGCTTGTGCGATTGAGTGAGTGAATGTGTGAGTGATATCAGGTCCCTGGCGTGGAGTAACAACACCTAAACCTGTAAGTTTATAATTTTTATTGTCTTTTGCCTTTTCCTTCCTTTCCTCCCCCTTTTTCATTGTCTTTTCGGTTAAGGAGTTAATTTCTATTTAACATCAATTTCGGCGTAGTCTCCATCTTTACTTATTTAAGATATCATGGCAACAATAAAACCAAAGGTGAATGGATTTAAGAAGTGCTGCTTATACAGTGCTATGGATGGAAGTGAAGATGATGTTTTGTGGGAGTCTATGGACATTAGGATTGATAATGATTTTGAGAGTAAGAATAATAATGAAGAGACTGATATAATACAATACAAAGAAAATTATGGAATCTAATAGAAATTTCTGCTAGTTTTGTTGAATATATAATTTTGCAGAAATCAGATGTAATTAAGCCATAAAATCTTTTTTCTGTTTTGTCAGTCTACCAAAAGGGAGATAGTCTTGTATTTGGGTAAATACGGTAGATTTGTTGCAGTTGATAATTAAACGGAGCACTTTAGCTATCGATTTTATCAGTATAATTTCTATGAATTACTTTCAACTAAATGAAGGATTTTGCCATTTCCATGCTAAATTTAACAAATTGAGTCTGATTTTCTCCCTAGAACATTTTGTTCCCATTGATTCAACATTTTACCGAATCGATCACACTGAAAATCTTGGGTAGTACCAATAATTATGGTAATCAAGACCCGGGATCGATTCCCGGTCATAGCAAACTTTTTTCTCGTTTCAAAATTAATCCCAAGTTAAACAATGATATCCGAAATAATACTTTCGCTTCTTCTATTTGTATGCTTAACAAACTCAAACTACTAAGTAATTTAAAATCAAGAGTTTTAGTTATCCTTCCTCCACGTTACCATTATGTCGAAGTTAATTAAATAGAGGATCAACATTCCATTATTTTCTAGCGACCCTGGAGCTGTTGAATTTTAGTTTTGTGTAGTCTCTCCCGTTAATGTGTTCATGTATATGGATCGTAACAGTTTCGGAAATAAGCTTAAAATATAATTAACTTAAGTGTTAGCTGTGTACCGGAGATTGTTACCTAGTTTACCTGAAACCAACTCTTTTTTCAAATGCCTATACTCCATAGACTAAGCACCGAATCGATCATTTAGAAATACGGACCCATCTGATTTATTATGGGATCCATTCCGCAAGAAGTAATCAGGAATAGTGCTCGAGTGAAGCAGTAATACTTATCACTCGCGACTCATGTCTGCGTGCTCAAATTCCGTCGCACGAAGGAATTGCGCGACGTACGTATATTCGTGGGTCGCCCCGTGGAAAATATTCTCTCTCGGTAGAGAGGAGAGGTGCGGCGTCGTCATAAGAGGGTGCGAGGAGGCATTTACCTAGAGAGGTCAAGGGGAACGCAATTGCTCTGCCCTCTCCAATATAACTTTGCCTCGCTTTCTACCTTGCTGCGTGAGAGGCTCTTCTCTCTGCTGCTGCGGTCCTCGAGCCGACTGCTCTTAGGGCGTCGGAGGGTGAGCTGAAGAGGCTCGAGGAGGCGCTCTCGTGAGGCGAGAGGGGTGTGCGTGGGAGCAGCCGTGGACGAGTGTGGCGCGGAAAGAAAGAGATGCTATGGGGAGGGAGGGAAGAGGAGGTATGGAAGGGTGTTTAAGAGTATGTGGTGTTCTCTGAACCCTGCATACTCGAGTGGATGGCTCTCTCTCTCTATCTCTGCGGTTTTTTCCTTTGTTCCCACTTTTCACGTTCTCCCCTCTCGTGCCCTTGCGTCCTCATTACGCTCTCTCACTCTTTCTCCCCTTCTTCCACTTCCCTCCTGAGCTCCACCGCAAGATTTCTCCAGAATAGCAACTTACCATTGAAATGGACTTCAGGGTATACTGCTCTTTCTTCGGTGGTTGTTTGTACTACTCTTTGGTAATAGTAATCTTTGGATTCTAGTGATTATCATTATGAATATATATATACACACACACACACACACACATATATATATATATATATATATATATATATATATATAATCATATGTGATATTTATGTCTACCTCCATAAGTGGCCTTATCTATATTATGCAGTATGAGTGAAACATTAATTTATTGTTAGACGAGATTCATTTCTCGATCACCGATATAATTTCACCAATTTTTAAAGTAACGCTTAAAAGAGTTTATGATGTAACTATAACCACAAGCGTCGTGAAATTTACACAGACGAAAGGGTAGATCTTATTACTCAAAATATAAACCTAATATATATATATGTCTAAGTATTCTCCAATACGCAGAGCCACAGTATAAGCGTTGAAGAATAAAGCCTATTACTTAATTATCAGGAATAATGTCATTTCTCTCTGCTGATATAAGATGCCACTGTGTATTTTACAGATACTAATAGGGGTGGTGGAGTGGTTAGAGCGTTGGTATTCCACACGGCGGTCCCAGGTTCGAATCCGTCGGAGGTCTGATTTTTCAATCTGGGAACGTCCCGTTTCCTACTTATGTGGTTTGAGGAGATCGCGCAAGTCAGCGCTCCGTCCTTCGGAAGAGACGTTAAGCTGTGGGTCCCCTTGGCGATCTTCGTAAAGAGTAGGCTAATGCCAGCACCTCCTCCCTTGTGAGTGTCTGGCGTGTAAGGAGTTATAGCCAAGAGGTTGATGGGCCAGAGACAAACAAAAAGATGCTAAAAGATAGTTTCTCCACTGCTACGCCGTAGTGTCTCCCAAATTTTAATCGTGCCATTTTAAACCATAATATTGACTAAATTTTTTATAATTCTCTGCTTTCATTTTATACCAAATTATTTATTAAATTATATATTTTAATGCTGCGATGATCTGGGAAATAGAAATAATTTACTATATATTTAAAGTTCCAGATAAGACTATAGGTGGAAAATAGGATTAATACGTTTCAAAGGCTTTGTTATACATACAGATATAAGTTCTGGGTGACATTTGTTTACTACGAAAAGTATGCACTTATAAGAAATTATAAATAGGTTTTTATTAGTTCAACTTCCATCACTGATGGTAATAATCCTTTGCATGAAGGGTAAGCTCATCAGTTGTGAAGAAAAAACTCGGCGAGTGATCTTTTTATTTTTACTTTTATAATTGCATTTGCTTATTCCGAGTAGAAATCATGGGCAATTATTTAAATAAAAACATTATAAATTGTAAAAGCTATCCCAGGGGAACGTGTGGAAAGGAAGATGACAAACAGCACAATAAAACTGCCTATTAAAGTGATGACTACTGGCATTAAATCCACCATAACAGAGAAGGTCAGCAGAATAAGTCAACGGATGTGAGAAGTCTCATTTAATACTGTCTATTATAGACATTAATAATGATACATTTCAGGAAGAATTCCGCTAACCCCCACCCCTCCACCAAGGCCGGAAATACATACTATAAATGTTATCCGATGTATGAGATAATGAAGGGAACACGAGAAAATGCGATCTCCAACTATTACCGTATTTTTTGTAGTCTGAACAACATGAAACAACTCTTTATCAATTAATTAAGAAGTTGTACAGGAAAATTACATAAGTGAGATTATCAACATAGTTGCTAATAAAACTAGCAGTCAAGTCTCTTCACAGGAATTTGAACATTCATTCCAGCTTAATTCACAAATATGAATCTCTTCGTTCTCTTATTGCCACACAATTGCCAAATATTATTTTCCTTCATTTTCTGCATTTTCCTCAGGATAATATAAATATTTGATTTGTTAATAATCGTAGAAAATTAATTGGTCATGTACATTTTGAGTAGAATCTCGTCTTTTGGCAATTGAGTTGTTCGAAATAGTTACGTGTGGCGTATTTGAAACAAAATTCAAAACAAACAAATCTCTTGAAAGGAAGTGCTATAAAAGTCGTCATTTGATTTCCCTGAAATTAATAAGGGATTAATATTAATGCTTATCGACCTGGTTACTATAGATATTTTAGCAACGCACACGTATAAGAGGTCAAAAGCTTGCCCCCTCCTCCCGAGTAGGGCCTTACGGAGAAGTTATTGCCGCTGTTTTTGTTAATCGACACAACGCACGTACGCGATATACCGAATCAACTTATATGAAATGTTAATATGAGAGCCATTTTATCAAAACGCTTTTTTTAGCTCTTTGAATGCTTTTAAATGTGAAGCATACCTGAACCTGGTACTCTTTAAAATTACAAGTTCCATGGACTCTATTGTGACTAAGGGATGGAATGATTTCAGTCCCACAAATAAAAATCATGGATTACCTAAAGTGTAAGGAACGTATATTCTGCTATAAATGCTTTTAACGAAAAATGATTAAGTATACCGATGAGTAATTGCTGAAATGGCCAAATATTCTTGAGTATTGTAGAAAAAGCATGAAAGAAAATGACCACTGAACCGAAATGAACATTGTTTCCGGAGGGTACGCTAATGCAAGATTCATTTACCTCTACCTAACTGCGACATTGCAAGGGCAGCAGACAATGGGACAAGAATAGTAGCAGTATTCTTCGATTTTAGGAAAGTCGTCGATACCGATTGTCACGCGAAATTACAGCAAAAGATAAAAGTGACCGATGCTATATTTATAAACTGCGTTGCATTCTTTCTCTCCGTAAGAACCGAACGAATAGTGTATGACAGAGCGCTCTCAGACGTCGTCAAAACGTCTGGTGACTTGCCGCAGGTAATCGTAATTAATCCTTTGTTAGTCTTGATCGATATTATTGATTTTTAGGATAATTTATATGGTAAATTAACGCTTTTTGTAGGCGATAACTAAATCTATACAGGAATAAATTCTGATAATGACCAAACAAAATTTCTAGAGAATTTTCATGCTACTAAGAAGCTACGGAAAAATTGGCATTTAGACTTAAAGACGAATGGATGCATTACGACGAATTCATGCGTTCTAGAAACTTCATCCATTTTTCTAATAAAGCTTCCTGGCTAAATCCAAAAGATGTTGTAGGGAGCACTTCAACACGATATGTCTAAGTCGAAGACATTTTAATGACTTTCCATCAGGATTCTGAACGACAGGGTTTTGATGCAAGTCTAACATTTTGCAATTGCAATCTATCGGCTAACAGCCTAGGAACGGTTCAATGTAGAACCGCCTAACTTAGTAGGTTGACTTGTTGTGCAAGCTGTAAAACTTCCTAAAACATTGTAATCTCGAAATTACTGAGGATGTGTGCGCCGTAACTGTTCCTATTGTTTTTACAATCGTTGAGTTAGACGACAGATAATAAGAAATTACCTAGAAATAATTTCTCAAAGGAACCTCTGCCCTGCTTTTTCCTTAATACGATTAAACAAACTAATGGAAATTTTAATTATGTACCTAGGTGCAGTTGCGCCTCATGTCACACGCTCTAGGTTTCTTTCGCTATCATAATGTAAATATTAATTATGGCTGTGCAATTATAATGAGCTTGGGAAACAAACTGTGGGGAAAATGTGGAAAGAACGTCATATTATACCCAATATTTCCCTCTTCCTCACTCATCCACAATCCCTCTCCCTCACTCTTCCACACTCCCTCTCCCTCACTCGTCCACACTCCCACTCCCTCACTAGTCCACACTCCTTCTCACTCACACATCCACACTCCCCAACCTTTCCATCTCAGACTTTAATCCCTCTACATCTGCCTTCCTCAACCACCTTTCCTTCTTCCCCTATCCTTACCCCTTCTCAGACCCTCCTCTCTTTTTCTCTCATCCACGCTTGGCCTCTCTTTACGGTTCCTCTCCTTTCCTCCTTTTCCTCACTCCTTCATGCCTACATCCGTCATCCTTTCATACCTATGTCCCTCTCACTTTCATGCACATCTCCCTCTTTTTAATTCTTGCATCACTCACTTTTCATGTCTATTTCCCTTACCTTATCATGCCTATCTCCCTTTTTCTTCCATGTCTGCCTCCATCAACCTATAATACCCGCGTTTTACTTTCTTTTACATCCCTCTCTTTCATATCTCCCTCTTTCATATCCTTCTCACTTTCATGGCTACCCTCTCATAATATAATGCCTATCTTACCCCCCTCCTTCCCTACCGTTTCCGCCCTACCCTCCTTTTCCCCCCTTCCTTCCATACTTTTCCCTCTTCCTTCCCTCCTTTTCCCCTCTTCTTTCCCTCCTTTTCCCCCTCTTCCTTCACTCCTTCCCCCCTCTTCCTTCCTCCCTTATACCACCTTCCTTCCCTCCTTTTTTCCCTTCTTCCCTCCATCCATAAAGTCATTTGTCTGTCTGTCTGTCCTTTTCCTCCCCTACCTTCCCTCCTTTTCCCCCATCCTCCCTCCTTTTCCCCCCTTCTTTCCCTACTTTATTACGCCCTTCTTCCCTCCTTTTCCCCCACTTCCTTCTCTTCTATTTCCCTCTTTTTTCCCTATTTTCTCCCATTCCTTACCTCCTTTTTCCTCCCTTCCTTCCCTCTTTTTCCTCACTTCCCTCTCTCCTTGTTCCCCCTTTCTTCCCTCCTTTCCCCCTTTCCTTCCCCCGTTTTTTCTTCACTTTCCTTACCTCTTTTTCCCCCTTCCTGCCCTCCTTTTTTAACCGTTCCTTCCGTCATTATTCCGCCCTTCCCTCATTCCCACCCCCCTTCCTTCCCTCCTTTTTTCACCCCTTCCCTCTTTTTTCTCTCCTTCCTTCCCTCCTTTTTTTCTCCCCTTTTCCTTCCCTCTTTTCTCCCCTTTCTTCTCCCCTTTCCTCCCCTCTTTTTCCCCTTTTCTCTCCTCTTTTCTCCCCTTTCCTTCCCTTCCTTTTCCCCACTTCCATCCCCATTGTGACTCCCCGTTACTTTAGTCCCTTTTCTCCCATTTTCCCTCTCCTTTTCCCCCCTTACTTCCCTCCTTTTTCCCCCTGCCTTCTCTCCTTTTTTCTATGCTTTCCTTCCCTATTTCCCCCTCCCCTTTTCCCCCATCATTCCTTCCTTTCCCATCCCGTCCTTCCTTCCTTTTTTCTCCCCTTCCCTCCTTTTGCCCCATTTCCCCCTCCTTTTTTCTCCCCTTCCTTCCCTCCTTTTCTCCTCTTCCCTCCTTCCTTTTCCCCCTTCTTCCCCCATTCCATCCCTCATTTCCCCCCCTTCCTTCCCTCGTTTTTCACCCCTTCCTTTCTTCCTTTTTCCCCCCTTCCCTTCTTTTCACCCCCTTCATTCCTTCCCCTCTTGTTTCCCTTCTTTTTCTTCTTCTTACCCACCTTTCTTCCCTCCCTTCCCTCATTGTTCCTCCCTTCCTTCTCATCTTTTATCCCCCTTCCTTCCCTCCTTTTTTCTCTCCTTTCATTCCCCCGTTTTCCCTTCCTTTTTTCCCATTCCTTCCCTCCTTTTCCCCCATTCCCTCCCTCCTTTTCTCCTCTTCCCTCCCTCCTTTTTCCCCTTCTTCCCCCATTCCATCCCTCATTTCCCCCCCTTCTTTCCCTCTTTTTCCCCCCTTCCCTCCTTTTCCCCTCTTCCCACCTTTTTTCTTCCCCTTTCTTTCCTTGTTTTCCTCCTCTTTCCTTTTTCCTCCTTCCTTTTTCCTTCTTCCCTCCTTTTTCTCCCATTTTTCCCTTATCCCTTCTCTCTGTTCTCCCCTTTTTCCCACCTTCTCACACTCTTTTCCCCCCCTTTCTTCACTCCTTTTTCCCCTTTCCTCATTTTCTCCCTCTTTCGTTCCCTCCTTTTCCCCCTCCATCACCCCCTTCTTTCCCTCGTTTTCCCCCTTTCCTTTCTTCCTTTTTCCCTCCTTTTCCCCCTTTCCCTACCTCATTTCCCCGCATTTATTTCCTCCATTTTTCTCCCCATTCCTTCCCTCCTTTTTCTCCCTTTCTTTCCCTCCTTTTTCTACCCTTTCCTTCCCTTCTATATTAACCCCCTTCCTTCCCTACTTTTTTACTCTTTCTTCCCTCAGTTTTCTCCCCTTCCTTCCCTCCTTTTTTCTCCCCCTTTCCCTTCCTTTTTTCTTCTCTTTCCTTCCCTCCTTTTCTTTCCTTGCTATCCTCCATTTTCTCCCTTTCATTCCCTCCTCTCCCCTTTCCTTCCCTCCTTTTCCTCCCCTTTTCTTCCCTCCTTTTCCTCCCCTTCATTTCCTCCCCTTCATTTCCTCCCTTTTTCTCCCATTTCTTTCCCTCCTTTTTCCCCTCTTTATTCCCTTCTTTTTTCCCCTCTTTCTTCCCTTCTTTTTCCCCCTTCCTTCCGTACTTTTTCCCCTCTTCCTTCCGTCCTTTTCTCCCATTTCTTTCCCTCCTTTTTTCTCCCATTTCCTTCCCTCTTTTTTGTCCCATTTCCTTCCCTCATTTTTTCTCCCATTTCCTTCCCTCCTTTTTTCTCCCATTTCCTTCCCTCATTTTTTCTCCCATTTCCTTCCTTCCTTTTTTCTCCCATTTCCTTCCCTCTTTTTTTCTCCCATTTCCTTCCCTCTTTTTTCTCCCATTTCCTTCCCTCCTTTTTTCTCCCATTTCCTTCCCTCCTTTTTCTCCCATTTCCTTCCTTCCTTACCTCCTTCCCACTTCTCTTCTTACTCTTCTATTCTTCCTCCTTTTCCCTCATTCTTTTCTTCCTCTTTCTTTCATCCTCTCTGCCAAACCAAGTTTTGGCCTGCAGGGTAATAATGCAAATGTAAGTGGTCTCTTTCACACCTTTACTACGTTCTCTTTCATATCTCCCTCTCACTTTCGTGGCAAACTCCCTCACCCTGTAAACTATCTTTCTTTTTCTTCCTTATTTTCCTTTCTTGTTCATATCCAACTCCTTTTAATTTTCAAGCATGCCTCCTTCACACTAAGAACTATCTTTTTCTATTATACTTTTCTCCCTCTCTCTTTCACACTTTAACGGATTTTATTTTTGCATGGCATTCTTACCCACCTGTCATCAAACTCATATTTCATATCTTCTAGTGATTTTAAACATATAGCCCTATTGTGTACTCTCTCCTGTAAGGACTAGAGCTTCCTTTCATGACTCTTCGCCTTACGTTTTCGTTCCTACCTTATCTCTTTCCTGCCTACCTTTCTTTGTGTCAGCCCTATCTCGCTATCCTTTTCGTTCCTATCTTTCTCGTCCGTGTATTTCAACCGGTTTACACGGTTTAAATTCCACAGTTTTAACCATTTTCTGAAAGCAGTTTGTCTGTGTGCGTCTGTGTGTATGTATATCATTGTTTCTGCGAACTTTTAATGAAAAATCGCATTTGGCGTGTAGAGAGAGAGAGAGGGGGATATTGAAACTTTACTACAAAAACGAAAGTGTAGAGACATTAAAAACATCGCGGCTTGCCACATATTCTTCCCTTTGACTCTTGCTCTTTTACCGACTCTCTACGGAAAATAGTCATGGTTTTTCCGAGTGACGAACATCGGTACTCGTTGTTCCAGCCACACTACTAGATATTTGGCGAGTGACGAATATTCGTGGCTCGACACTAGGCGAATAACGAATGTGTGGAGCCGACTTTAGACTTAACTCAATTTCGCATTTATTCTAAAAATTAAACTATGAATATTTAAAATTTTCGAAAATCTATGGATAGGGAAGGAGGGCTGTCGGCAGGACTGGCTTCAGCCCACCGGTTATTGAAATTATCAAAAATGGCTGAGCAGAGTAGAATAAGGAAAAATCGAAGAAGATATTGCTGAAGAGCTTTCTAAGAGTAAATGTATAAATTGCTCGATCATGCTAGTGTACTTTGAAAGGGAAAGGGGATTGCCGACGTAAGCAAATTAATTACTTTTGTATGGACTGCCCAGAAAAACCTCCAATGTGTTGTACCGTTACCAAAAATGCCATACACTCTCGAAAAATTTTGCTCGGGGTAACTAGATTCGTAAAACATGACTTCCAACAAAACGTAATTTAAATATTAGAAATATTTCCAACGTAATTGAAAGTTTGAGAACCACTGGTCTACAACATCTGACGAGTGTAGAGCAATAGCTCAGATGTATAAGGAATCCCGTGCTAAACCGAAAAATACTGTGCGCAAGGTTCTTATTAGTAATTTGATGGAGCACCCTAAAGCGTTTTGGTCCAATGTAGGAGAAGTCCAAGTTAGAGGCCCTACCATACCCTCCCTGAGGGTGGCGGAGTTGTTAGAGCGTTGGCCTTCCGCACAGCGGTTACAGGTTCGAATCCGGTGGAGGTCGAATTTTTCAACCTGGGATCGTCCCGTTTCCTACTTGTGTGGTTTGAGGAGATAGCGCATGTCAGCGTTTCGTCCTTCGGAAGGGGCGTTAAGCATTAGGTCCGCTTGGTGCTCTTCGTGAAGAGTAGGCTAATGCCGACACCGGGTTTCCCTCCTCCCTTGTGGGTATGTTCGGTGTGAAAGGAGTTATGGCTACAATAATCCAAGAGGTTGATTAGCCAAAAATAGATACAAACACACAAACAAAACCTTTCCTGAGTAATAACTCGGGTGCTGTTAGTCATAATCGTAGAGAAATAAGCTATCCGGAAGACCATCTCTAAAGTTATCTAGAAGCTATTTCTACGTAATTTAATGAATGGCAATTAGATATCAATCAAAAGAAAAGCTGCATCATCAGTTTCTAAAGATCCAAAAATAGCTCTCTAGATGTTAGTTATTCGTTCGACGGAGTAAGGATTCCAATTTCAGATTCAGTTAAATATATCCATCCACGATCCATCGTGATCTCTCGTGGGACACCAACATTCTCTGAGTGATATGTGTCGTTAACATGACGATGGCCTTTATAGGTAGAATAGTTTGAAGTAGCTCCGAAAAAGTGAAGTAAATATGTTATATATGATTGGTTCGACCGCAGCTCGATTGTGCGGGACCCTTACGATGAGGGACTCATTAAGGAGATGCAAAAGTTGCAGCGCAGGGCAGCAAGATTCGTAAGAAGAAATTACGATACTAAATATTTATTTATAGAAAATCTTAAATGAGCTTCGTTAGAGTATCGTAGGCTGCTAGTTAGATTTAAACTGCTGGAAAAATATGTCGGAGGAACTAGCGAATGAGATAGTAAATGTTACCAATAGCCCGATATATCTCGGAAGGCAGTACAGCGAGGAGATCGGTTGTAGGACGGAGCGATATAGAGAACATAAGAGAACATAATAGGAAAAGGTACCTTAGGAAATCGAAAGATTTTGGTGAACTGCACCCCCTGCCATCTACCAATAAGGTGACTTTCAGGGTATCATGTACATGTACAGTCAAACCCCAATTTAGCGCAGCCCTTTGTCCATCGCTGACTAGCGGGTGTGGAAGTCAGTCGATATACGTATTAATTACACTAAATGTGCCGCAGTTACGTTCTGGAATAGTAAGAACATTGAAGTAGGTTTCGAGTATAAAATAGATGGAATAAATATTCAAGCAGCTGAGTATGTAAAATATTTAGGAGTAGCCATTTGTCGAGATCTTTCGTGGGACATGCTCATTCGTCGAGTTATAGGCGCGGCCAACAAGAAACTGGCTTTCATAGGTAGAATAGTACGGAAGGAACACTGCAGAAAAAGTACGTTAAACCTGTTACTTATCACTGGTTAGGCCACAAATAAAATACGCCTCATGCATATGGGATCTGTACGAGAAGGGACGTATAATTCAATTAGAAAGAGTGCAGCGCAGAGCAGCCAGATTCGTAAAACAAAAGTACGAACATAAGGAAAGCGTCACCTCATAATTGAGGGATTTGAACTGGGTACCACTGGAGGATCGTTGATTGAACTCAAGGTTGCGGCTTCTGGAGAAATATATATCGGAATGTCTAAAAGACGAGGTTGCAGGAATAATTGAAGCACCAACGTATAGGTAGGAACGACCGTGACGATGAGATACTTGAGATCGATTGTATGACGGAGCGTTATCTAGGTTCGTTCTTTCCGAGGACAATATAATATAACAATAGAAAATATCAGCCTGCGATAGACAATTTTTCGGTAGGTTTTGGTGAATTGCACACCCTGCCACCCATCAATTAGGTGAATTGCAAAGTAACATGTAGATGTAGATAAAATTTACGATGGAGCAATTCAGAATATAATTTTTCCATAAATTTTTCAGGATAAGTATCAGGATGGCGTGAGTTTTCTGTATGGCAAACACTGATATTCATCAAGCTGGAGGATTCCACGTGTGTTTATACATTTTTCTGCATACGTGTATACACGCGCAAGTGCTCCCATTTTTATTTCATGCATAAATGCCGTGTTTCGTCTTTTTATATGCTCTTTGTAAAAAGGTTCACTTTAAAATAATTACTTCCGAGATCCACAAAAGGAGTTTCATAGAATATAAAAGCTCTTTTTCTATCTGTCCCACTCCTCTCGTGGCACCCACCTCGCTTCTCCTCCCCGTTTCCTCCTCCCTAATGCTTCCCTCCGACCGCCCCTTACCGTCCCTTCCCACGACCGCCCTTCTATCCCACGACCTCTGCTTCCCTCCCTCCGAGGCGCTCTGACGGTACGAGGACCTCGCTATGGCGACATCGCAAAAAGGATATGACATATTAAGCTGACTGACGTAAAATGAAAAGTGAGGTTCGGGAGGGAGGGAGGATTTGGGGGGGAGGATTGAGGGAGGGAGGATTGAGGGAGGATGATTGACGAAGGGAGGATTGAGGGAGGGAGGATTGAGGGAGGGAGGATTAAGAGAGGCAGGATTAAGAGAGGCAGGATTGAGGGAAGGAGGATTAAGAGAGGCAGGATTGAGGGAGGGAGGATTGAGGGAGGGAGAATTGATGGAGGGAGGATTGAGGGAGGGAGGATTGAGGGAGGGAGGATTGAGGGAGGGAGGATGGGGGAGCGGAGGAAGGATTCCGAATCGAGCGGAAGGAGGGTGGAAGCATTAGCTGAGTGGCGGTAATTGACATTGGCGGTAAAGGCGATGGGGGCGCGGCAGGGTGGAGCTGGTGGGGTGGGACTAGTGTTGTGGGGCTAGTGTTACGGGGCTAGTGTGGTGGAGCTGGTGTGGCGGGGCTGGTGTGTCGGGGTTGGTGTGTCGGGGTTGGTGTGGCGAGGCTGGTGTGGTGGGAGGAGCGCCTGAACGGGGGTGTGAGGTTAGTTGCGTGGAAATGGTTTAAGCGTAGATGCTGAAGGAATGAGGTGCGGATAGAAAAGCACGGGGCTTCAGAATGATGAATTTGGAGATGAAGTATGGAGCAGGAAGTTTGCGGTGCGGGGGAAATATTCGGAGAAACTTAAGAGAGAGAGAGGGCGGGTGGGAGAATACTGAAGAATAGGCTAACGAATGAAAGAAGGACGAATACGACACAAAATTAATTTCTTAGGATGATTCTTATTTTACGCTACTAATTCCTTATCCCAACAACATGCTGCCATCCATTTATCCCATTTACCTTTCCTCTTCCGCAAGCATTTATATATAAAAGGAATGCCGGTGAGCACTCACCTATAAGATAACTTCAGGTTAGCAAGCTGCTGGGGGTGTCGAAGTCACACACAGAAAAACACAAAAGCTTTCGGGGAAGATCCCTTCGTCAGCGCAGGAGAAACAACTGATGGCGGTGACACTGGGTGGAGGCATGGGGGTGGAAAGGTAGTGCGGAAAAGTCGGGGATTGTAGGATACGGAGGGGGTTGGGGACTGGCAGAAAAGGAGTGAAATGCTAGCGAAGATTGAAGCCTGGGGGATTGAAGGAGTTTCAAAGATGGATGTATGCAAGCTCCCATTGACGGAATTGGGGAGCCGATGCATTATCGTGGAGAGCGCGAATAGCCCTCACCGTGAAGCAATCATTAAATTTTAGGTTTTGATTGTTCGCACAGGCAGCGGTCGTTTAAGAATGACGCTGTTGCGGTGGCCGTTCATGCGGATTTGAGGGGATTGCTGGTGAGGTCAACATAGAAAGTGGGACATTGGGTGCATCTCAGGAGGTAAATGATATTGCGAGTGGTGCATTTGGTGGGAGAAGTTATGGGATAGGTGATGTTAGTTGTGGGGCTGAAAAAGGAATTGCAGGGGGGTTTATGAAGCATGTGATACATCGGGGTTTACCGCAGGAATGACATCCGGCAGGGTGCTGAGGAGTGGGTGCTGGGGTAATTTTTTCCATAAAATGTTTGCCAGATTAGGGGGTCGGCGGAAGGAGAGGATCGGTGGTCTAGGAAATGGAACCTGATTTGGGGAGGGTGTGAGGATAGGGTGGGCGACTTTAAAGATATTTCTCAAAATATCGTGGATGCCGGGGAGGGGGTGGAATCGGTGATAGCGTGGGTATTGGGGTGGTGGGTGCGACTGTCCGCCGGATTTAGTCCCAGATCAGATCCGGCGGGTATCCGCGCCGTAGAAATGCATGTTCGAGAGTGGAGCAGTACTCGGACAGCGAGTCTCTGTCACAGCAGATTCTCCGCTGTCGGCGGGCTAGGGCGTAGGGAATTGAGCTTCTCGTGTGGAGGTGATGGCAGCTGTCGAATTGGAGATATTGAAGGCGGTTGTAGGGCTTGAGGTGCACGCTGGTGTGGATTTTGTTTTCCCGGATGGAGAGATCGACATCCAGGAAGGTGTTGATGGAGGCAGAAGAGTGGTGGGTGAAGGAAATCGTGGGGTGGGATGAGAGGCGTTGTAAAAAGGAATGTAGGGAATCAGGTCCATGCGTCCAGAGAAGAAAAATATCGTCAATATACCTCAGCCATAGGAGTGGTCTGGGGTATACGTCAAGAAAGCGTTCCTCCCATTAAACTAAGAAGATATTGGCATAGGAAGGCGCCATGTGTGTGCCCATCGCGGTACCTTTTATTTGTAAGTAGTGGCGCCCTCCGAAAGAGAAGTTGTTTTTTTGATCACCATTTCAGCTTGCTCCATTAGGAAATTGGAGGAGGGTCTTGCGTCAGATGGTCTTGAGTCCAGTGATTTTTTCAGGGCGGACAGTCCTTGGTTGTGAGGAATGTTGGTGTCGAGGGAGCAGACGTCTATAGTGGATATGATTGTGTTAGATGGTAGAGGGGAAGGGAGTAATTTTAGGCGTTCTAGAAAGTGATTAATGTCTTTGATAAAAGATGGTATTTGACAGACGAACGGATGTAGATGGGAGTCAACAAAAGCGGAGATGCGTTCCGTGGGCAAATACGCTAGTGTATATATATATATATATATATATATATATATATATATATATATATCATTATATATAGACGTTTCTTACAGAGGAGGATATAATATACTAGTAGTTGGTGCTTGCATTCTGCAAGCATATCATCTCGCCTTGAAAAAACATTCATTTTTCAGACAGATATTTCATCATTACAAATTTTTTTTAATTCTAAAGATTTCACCTCCGCAGCGATTTTCATTTTTACCTTATGTAAAAATAATAGATTAAAACAATCCCCAAACTTTGCAATTTTAAGAATTTTATACTTTCTCCATTATGGGGTACTCATCATCATGAGGTGTTCTGCCTCAAGGCAGGTCCCTGGCACCAGCGTTGTCTCCACTCCTTTCTGTTTCTTGCCATTTCTTTCATTTCCTGATACCCTCCACTTTCTTTCAGGTCATCAAACATTTTTATTCTTCTACGTCCCCTTTTCCTTTCACCTTCTACTGATTATTCCAACACCATCAATAGTAAACCTTCTCCTCTCAAGATGTGCCCTAACCAGTTACTTTTCCTCCTCTGAATTGTTTCAAGTAATCTTCTCTTCTCATTCACCCTTGTTAGTATTGCTTCATTCCTTATCCTATCCATCCACTTAACCTTCTCCATCCTCCTCCACACCCACATTTCAAATGCCTCTAGCCTTTCTTTCTCTCTCCTCTTTAGCGTCCATGTTTCACACCCATAAAGCAATACACTCCAAACATAGCACTTCACAAGACGTTTCTTTAGATTTAAATCCATTTTACTACATAGTACCCGTTTTCTTCCTATTAAATGATTCTTTTGCTATTGCTATTCTTGTTCTTATTTCTTTTTCACTTCTCCAGTCTTCAGTTAGCATGCTTCCCAAATATCTGTACTGTTTTACTTGCTCCACTCTTCCATCCTTTATTGACACATTCATAATCTCTCTATCCCCTATTCTCATCACCTTTGTTTTCTTTATGTTCATTTTCATTCAATATTCCATCATTCTGTCTTCTAGCTTTGTAACCATTTCCTGAATGTGCCTCGTTTCATCTGCCAAAATTACCATGTCATCAGCAAACCTTATACAATTTATTATTCTATCCCCAATACTAATTCCTTTATCATTCCCTATTCCATTGTCAATCATTTCTTCAGCATATATATTGAACAGGGTTGGCGATAAGCAGCACCCTTGTCTTACTCCTCTTCCTAGATCATACCATTCGGTCTGTGCATCTTTTATCCTCATAGCTGCTTTCTGTTTCATATACAGCTCTTTAATTAACCTTCTATCTTTCCAGTCTACTTTTTTTGGGGTACTAATGATACACATTTCTGCCAAATTTTAAAGTTGTGGCACTTCTAGATGTGAAATAATATATTTCTAATTCTTTAAATTTTAAACATTTTTTACGACGGCCGCAATATATTTATGGAGAGATTCAAATGTTTATTTTTGCAAATACAAAACTCTGTAATTAACATAAAAACTTCAGCTTCCTAGCTCAACGCGTAGTACCTAAACAGTTATCTATTTGTTTAAAATTTAAGAGTTTTTAAATGCCAAACAAATTAAAATATCAAAATTCCTCTTCCCTATTTTGTTTTTTTTTAATCCTACCCCTACAAAAAAATTCAGCACCGTAGCACATTCGGAAATGCATAAACCTTGAAAATTTGTTTAAACAATTGCGAATTTATAGCGGCCGTATTGTTGCCATTTTTCAAGATTTTCGTTTATTCTAGTCGGTTTTGCACAATGCCCTACCTAACAAAAAAATTTCGAAGCTGGAGATTCGAAATTTTTTTCTTAGGTAAGATTTTGTGCAAAACCGACTAGAAAAAACAAAAATCTTAAAAAAGTGCAACAATACGGCCGCTAAAAATTCGCAATTGTTTAAACAAAATTTCAAGGTTTATGTATTTTCGAATGTGCCACGGAGCTGAAGTTTTTTTAGCGGTAGGATTTGTAAAAAAACGAAATAGGGATTATAGAAATCTTGATATATTTATTTGTTTGGCAGTTAAAAATTCTTAAAATTTAAACATGTAGGTAAATGTTTAGATACTACGGGGCAAAACAGGGAGCTGAAATTTTTTAGTTATTTTGAGATTAGTCAATACAAACGAATAAACTTTTCATTGTATCCAAGTAATTGTTATTGCGGCCGTTAGAAATTAATTAATTTTAAACAATTAGATAAATGTTATCTCACCTCTAACTGTGCTACAAATTTAAAATTTAACATAAATGTGTAGCATTATTAACCCAATGTGAAAACATATAATATTCATAAAATTGCAAAAATTAGGAATTGTTTTACTCCATTATTGTTTCATAAGGAAAAAAAGAAATTTGGTCCCTAGGAGAAATATTTTTAAATAAAGAAATATTTCCAATAATGAAATATCTCTCTAAAAAATTAATTTTTTTTTCAAGGTGAGATGAAATGCTTGCAGTATTCAAGTACCTTCTACTAGTGTATATATATATATATATATATATATATATATATATATATATATATATATATATATATAACAACTTACGGAAAAGGATAGGTAAAATGAATATATGGATGTCAACAAGGTGTTGGGATGAGGAAACCCAGTGAGCACTCACCAATCAGACGACTTCAGGTTGGCGAGGCCCCGGGGATGTCGAAGCGACACACGTAAAATAACACAAAAACACAGAAACATCACAAAAGTAAAGCTTTCGGAACTACTCCTTCTTCAGCTACAGAGAGAGAACTGATGGCGGTGACACTGGGTGGAGGCATGGGGGTGGAAGGGTATTGCGGAAAGGTCGAGGATTGGAGGAAACGGGGGGGGTTGGGGATGGGTAGGTTGTTGGGAGAAGACAGAAAGGGTGTGAAAAGCTATCGAAGGTTGAGGCCTGGGGGAGTGAAGGAGTTTAGGAGATGGATATGCGAAAGCTCCCACTGACGGAGTTGGGGAGCCGAAGCATTGCCGGGGAGAGCGCGAATGACTCTCACTGTGAAGCAGTTGTTGAACTTTAAATTATGTTTGTTCGCATGAACGGCAACCGGCAGCGGTCGTTTGAGAATGACGCTGTTGCCGTGGCCATTCATGCGGATGTTGAGGGGATTGATGGTGAGGCCAACATAAAAGGCGGGACATTGGGTGCATCTCAGGAGGTAAATGATATTGCGGGTGGTGCAGTAGGTGGTGGAAGTTATGGGGTAGGTAATGTTGGTTGTGGGACTGGAGAAGGAGTTGCAGGGGGGGTTTATTGGGCATGTTACACATCGGGGTCTACCGCAGGGGTAAGATCCGGCAGGGTGTAAAGGCGTGGGTGCTGGGGGTTCTTTCTTCCATAGAATATTTGCCAGATTAGGGGGACGGCGGAAGGAGAGCATCGGTGGTCTGGGAAATGGGATCTGGTGAGAGGAGGATGAGAGGATAAGGTGGGCGGCTTTCAGGATGTTTTTCAGAATGTCGTGGATGCCGGGGAAATACAGGGTGGTTAGGGTTAGTTGGAGGGTGGAATCGGTGGTGGTGTGGGTATTGGGGTGGGAGTTAGGGGTGGCGGGTGCGACTGCCCGCCGGATTTGGTCTCGGATCAGATCCGGCGGGTATCCGCGCTGTAAGAAGGCATGTTCGAGGGTGGAGCAGTACTCGGACAGGGAATCTCTGTCCGAGCAAATTCTCCGCCCTCGTCGGGCTAGGGCATAGGGAATAGAGGTTTTGATGTGGAGGGGATGGCAGCTGTTGAACTGGAGATATTGAAGGCGGTTGGAAGGCTTGAGGTGCACGCTGGTGTGGATTTGGTTTTCCCGGATGGAGAGATCGACATCCAGGAAGGTGATGTTGGAGGAAGAGGAGTGGTGGGTGAAGGAAAGCGTGGGGTGGGATGAGAGGCGTTGTAAAAAGGATTGTAGCGAGTCGGGTCCATGTGTCCAGAGAAGAAAAATATCGTCAATATACTTCAGCCATAGGAGTGGTCTGGGGGAAACGTCAAGAAAGCGTTCCTCCCATTCACCTAAGAAGGCATTGGCATAGGAGGGCGCCATGCGAGTGCCCATCGCGGTACCTTTTATTTGTAGGTAGTGGCGCCCTCCGAAAGAGAAGTTGTTTTTTTGGAGCACCATTTCAGCCAGCTTCGTTAGGAAATGGGAGGATGGTCTTGTGTCTTCCTCATCCCAACACCTTGTTGACATCCATATATATATATATATATATATATATATATATATATATATATATATATATATATATATATAACAACTTACGGAAAAGGAAAGGTAAAATGAATATATGGATGTCAACAAGGTGTTGGGATGAGGAAACCCAGTGAGCACTCACCAATCAGACGACTTCAGGTTGGCGAGGCCCCGGGGATGTCGAGGCGACACACGTAAAAGAACACTAAAATACAGAAACATCACAAACGTAAAGCTTTCGGAACTACTCCTTCTTCAGCTACAGAGAGAGAACGTTTGTGATGTTTCTGTGTTTTTGTGTTATTTTACGTGTGTCGCCTCGACATCCCCGGGGCCTCGCCAACCTGAAGTCGTCTGATTGGTGAGTGCTCACTGGGTTTCCTCATCCCAACACCTTGTTGACATCCATATATATATATATATATATATATATATATATATATATATATATATATATATATATATATATATAGGTAATTGCCCATCAAATTTGATGGATATGTGCAGACTATCTATTAAAATAAAGCTACTTCCCAGTCTTCCTCCCTTTCTTTATTCCCTCCCATTCCCATTACTCTCTACCTCCTATTTTCCCCCCGTCTTCCTCCTTCCCATTTTCCTTCACTCTATCCTCGTATTTGTCACCGTCACTTCTTCCCATCCTCCATCTTTGTCCTCCCTTTACTCCCTCACATTTTCCTTCTCATTCTTTCCTAAAAAATGTAACAATCTCTCTCAGCGTAATTTATGTAGATACAAATCTTACATACAAAAAGAATATTTATTTTTAAACATTATGCTAGACACCATTAGCTAGCCAAAATAATTTTAACTCACTGGAACATACTATATTGTGAATTATATATTTTTTAATTTTTAGTCTACAAAGTTTGTTTCATTAAATTATAATATATAAATTTTATCCCTCAAAATAGCGCCATAAACGGACATTTATTTTTTAAAGTACCTTGTCAACCGTAAATAAACAAATTCTGATTAATTCATGTAAATTTATGAAAAATTTCTATTTTCTATCTACATCCTTGATTGAGTTATTCGCATTTTAATATCTTACACTCACAATCAGACCAACGGACAGGCAACAAAGACGTTTATTTTCATTATTCTTTTAAACCTCTCTTTCTCTCTGTTTTTCCTAAGCCATTCTTATGTCCTCCATTCTTCTACTCCCGTAACCTGTCGCCCAATCTTTCACTCTATACAATTTTTAATTATAGGTTTGTTTATTAAAACGTCAGCAAGTTCCTGAGATTTCCATACCGTTTCTATTTCATTAATATTGCATTTAGCTCATTATTACGATTTTTATTCTTTTTAATAATATTTCAGCATTTTAGATGTTCCTTCTCGTAAATAACGCAACGAATTTTGTTTAAATTGATTGCTATGAAAATAGTTTACTTATCCTTCCGTATTTCTCTTCTTCTCATATTAAAAGCCTTCAAAGCAAGCTTACACCTACAAGGGTTGAGATAACAATAGAATTTCGAGGTTTAACAGTGTAATTGGTTGGTAAAATGCTAACAAAACTGTAATAGTAATTTTTCTCCAAAAACATCGATGATTCACAAAACTCGATGTATTCGTTGTGATGTTTTCCGTTCGATCATCGAATGTACATACATCGAACTTCGATGTATATACATCATTAGTTTGAACACCCCGTTTCAGCAATCAAAGCGAAAAATCGTGCGAATGTAACGTGAGCGCTTCGTCATTTGACATGGCCGTAACATTTTTATGGGACCCATGAAATCCGAGACCCTGGGTTCTCTTTAAGCCTCGGGAATTTTTTTAAATCTATTACAATGAAGTACTATTTGATGTAAGTTTTATTCTATTTTGAAATATGTCTTGAATTATTATTTTAAGAAAGGCAAATTACGCAATTCATTCTAGACAAGTGTGTGCGCGATAAAAAGTTGTGTATAGATCTCCCTTTAATGTTCCAAACAACAGTGTGTGTTCGTGCGCAAAAGTATGTGTGCGTTAATACAACTTGCATTCTTTCATTTTGAATTGTTAGTCCTCTCTCCATTAGAATAAACTACATTTTAAATATAATAAAAGATTTTACCAGCTATACCTTCCTGCTGTCCAACAATGCTACTGCTTTGAAATTAATTTATAGGTTTAAATAACTGTAAATGAGTATGCATTACGTAATCAATAAGAACTGTTTTTCCCACGCACACGCCTACCAAGCGTAGGTAATTTGTTTTTCTAAAAATAATAATCCAAGGCATTATTTCAAAACAGAATAAAACTTATATCAAATAATACTTCATTGTAATAGATTAAAAAAAAACAAAAAAACTGCCAGTATTGGGGTTCAAACCACAAAACAAGAATCGCCTGCTTTGTCGTTTAGCACCTTAACCACTCGGCTAACCTGCCTATAAAGACCTTATGAGGAGCGCAGTAATTTTCTATAAACTTTAACCCCCGATTTCTTGTGAGCCAAAAGCCGAGACACTTGTCTGCTTATTTTTATGCTTCTATCCACCAGCGAAAGTTGGTCTCTGTTTGTGACATCGATGATAGTTTTTTTGGGGTCTCCTTGCTGGTAGAAACAAAATATGGTTTACCGCATTTCTCTAATGAAACATTTCTTGAGATATAGAGTGGGGTAGACGAACGGACGGACAGAAAATGGGGAAATTCTAATGATTATTTTGAATCTTACAAAATATCTTTTAAATAAGTCATAAACATGGAAACAGTTAATTCAATATGGCTTGCACCGGCGGATTAGCTATAGTCAACTACTATTCAACATGGTTCGCACGTATTGGTAGTACCCGCTAAATAGGCAATTACACGGCAATAGCAGTTCCAAATTGGAACTGGTAATGCTATGGCACTTCGTCCTCTGCCTCTTCTTCTTCTATGAATTTCGTTTACGTTAAATAGTCCAGGATTGGAAGTAGATCATCAGCTGTATTGTTGTGAAGCAGGGCGTATGTGTGTGTGCAACGTCGTCCTCTAAAATAAACGATAGAGCAATCGGCTAGCTAAACCGGGTTCACAGCTCATCATTTTTTTCGCCAATATATGCTTCACTCAAATGTTTGAGTTAATACCTTTATGGACAACACCATGAACCACAACGCCACAGCATATATTTTTGTCCATGTTTCACGTACTAATGCACTTTTGTGACGATGATTCTCAGGTACCAATGGTTTTATGAGACAAAAAGTCGGAGTCAAAATGTTGCAGTACTCGTTTTTGTTCATGTTTCACGTACTAATCAATTTTTATGACGGAATGCGGTAGGCACCAATGCTTTTATGTGGCGAAGAGGCTGATTTCCTTAAACACACGTACGCACACTCGGCTGTCACTAAGCGTCATATTATTCTGACGAGAACTTCTCGCTGAGTTCTGATAGGAGTATGTAATTTAGTTTATAATTCATTTGTCGATTTAGTATGATTTTAGTTTTGCAGTATTTTCGTATAAGAGTCCCATTTACGTGTCAAAAAAGGAAGTATCCTCCAACATCCTCTTTCAATTCATTCGAAATAAATTATACAACTGTATAGCAGCTTCCCTAAGAGTGAAATAAAAATATTGAATCCCTAAAAAAACATTTGTTGTATAAGAGCACCTGGAAAAGAATAAGTGAGACGAAATGGATAATTGCTAATAAGATCAAATAACACAACCTCTTTTGTAATAGATAGTTTATTCAATATTTTCAAATTGAAAATTATTATGGAGTTGCTGATGCGATTTGCAATAGCATTGATTATTTTTTTATGCATTGTAGTGTAGCTTACCATTACTAAGTTCCGGGGTTCGATACCCGTGAATGGAGTTTTATCTTTTAACTATCACCTGGACCTGGCAGTGGGCAGCAGTACTGTCAGTATTGCATAGAGCCGAAAGCAAATGATGTGTGCTGGGTCTATATGCAATATAGCTGTAGGCGTGATCGGGACGATTTGAACGGCTACAGTTCTGCGATTTGGAAAGCATTAAAATTCCCTGGTAATGATAATATGGTCGGACAAGATGAGTTCTCTCGAGATAAAACATTCCCGAGGTAAAATAGTCGGATCTCCGGGAGGAAAAATGTCTAAGTTAACCTACGTATAGTTACTTGGAATTTAAAAACCATGAAGAAGACAGGAAAACTAGGGATTCTAAGAGAAGGAATGAGAAGAAATAGGATTGATATAATAGGGTTGAACGAAGTTAGATGGGACGGAGAAAGGTAGTTCGACTCGGATGAGTTGACGGAAGTTTAGTGTTGAGGAAATGGGTCAAGGGGAGTGGCTAGAAAAGATGTGATGGAAAGGGTGATCAAGGTAATAGATACGAACGATAAGT
The DNA here is from genome assembly GCA_028673005.1 of Tanypteryx hageni. Classification (NCBI taxonomy): domain Eukaryota; kingdom Metazoa; phylum Arthropoda; class Insecta; order Odonata; family Petaluridae; genus Tanypteryx; species Tanypteryx hageni. The sequence continues at coordinate 14,282,893 of CM054120.1, read as the reverse complement.
TGATGGCAGTAAAGCTTAAAGCAGTTCCAGTGGAAATACTGATATTACATGTGTATATGCCAAAGTCCGCTAATGAAGAAGAAGAAATCGAGATGCATAAACAAATTAATAACATTTACGCAGAAGAGGAAATTTAAACTGCATTATAATGGCAGATTGGAACAGCATAGTTTGAGAAGGATAAGAAGAAAATTTTATCAGTCAATACGGACTTTGGAAAAGAAATCAGGGAGGATAAAAACAGGAAGATTTCTGCTTTAATAACGATCTAGTAGTGACTGATACATGATTAAAATACCATAAGCGAAGGCTGTATACATGGAAGAGCTCAGTAGATAGAATGAGATCCTAAATGGGTTACATCCTAGCAAAACAAAGATTCAGAAACAGCATAAAAAATGTTAAGACATTACGAGAAGCAGACATAGATTCAGATAATAATCGATATAATTATGAAGCTAAAACAAATCAGGAAAATGAGAAGACATAGACTTGGGACCTTAATAAACTGAAAGAAGGCAAGAAATTAGATGTTTGCCTAAGGAATTTGGAAAACTAACCGGAGACCGTAGATACAGAATGGAAGGAAATTAAAGAGTAACAAAGACACTCTGAATAAGGTGATTGGAAAACAAAAGAAGAAAATGGATCACGTAGGAAATCCTCGAGAAAATGAACGATAGGAAAAAGTGGAAAAACTTGAACAGAGAAGAAGGTTGAAATAACTATAGGCGTAAAAACAACGAGTTGAGAAGGTTAACATACAAAGCTAATGAAGACTGGACAAAGGAAAATTGTGAGGAAATATAACAGATGGAGGAGTTACATTTGAATTAGAAGATAAGAAGCCTAATGGAATCCATCGTAAAGGAATTATTAATTCAAACGGGAAGATAGTCGCAGAATCAAAGGATACAGCACAGGTGTGGGAAGAATTTATTGTTATTATTATTATTATAAGATTATATAAGATTATAAGATTCAGGCAAGATCGGCGCAAATAGAACTGGAAGAAGAGGATGGCGTGGAAGAAAACTTTGGACCGAGTATTATGGAAATCTAATTAGAAAAAGAAAAACGGGAGCAGAAGAAAGGAAGTTTAGAGACAGCGATGGGGTGGCGGCAGTGATACTTAAAGTCATGGGATTGGAAATACTAACAGTGATTACGAAATTAATTAATAAATTAATAAGATTTACGACTCGGGGGAATGACTTCAGGATTTTTTAGAAATAGGAATTATTCCTATAAAGAAGAAGCCAAAGAATTTGCAATGTAAAGACTACAGATCGGTATGCATACTATCGTACACTTCGAAGATCATTACGAGGATTCTTAACAAAAAGCAAGGAAAATATCAGTTCGACTTCAGAAAAGGAGAATCATATCAGAAAGGGCTTCGATAGATAAAATTGTGTAGTGCTTATGAAGATAGTCAAGAATATAGGTGTAGATTGGAAAGACAGGAGACTGATAAAAACTCTAAACGTTGATCAAGTTTGATGGTAATATTAGAGTTTGCTGACTCCAGCGGAATAAATATCGGTAGAGGGGTAAGACAGGGACGTTGCCTGTGGCCGATCCTATTCAATATATATTGAGAATGACTAATACAAGAAGCGCTAGAAGGCACAGGAGATCTCAAGGAAGGATTATTAGAACAGTACAATACGCGGATGATCAAGTATTTCTAGCAAGAAAGGATAAGGAGCTCCAGAAAATAATAAATACATTGGTGATAACAGGTAGAAAATGTGGAATGGAAATAAATACAGAAAAATCCAAATATCGGGTAAAGAAGAAAACATTTGAAAAAGTTTTGGCGGAAAGCTATTAGAGCAAATGTTTCAATATAAATACCGTTGGAAGCATCATAACGAGAGAAGCAAAATGTATCGCTGAAATTAGGACAAGAATAGATATAGCAAAAGCCACTTTCAGAGTAAAGAAGCTCATACTAACGGGAAATATAAAAGAGGATATCCGCAAGAAGTTGATCAATTGTTATGTATGGAGTATAGATTTGTAAGAGACAGAGAGATGGACGCTAAGGAAAAATGGTGTAAAATCTTCGACTATCTTCAAAATGTGGCTATTGAGAAGAATGCTGTGGATAAAATGGACCGATATGATGAAAAACAAGGAAATATTAACAAAGAAGCAAAGAAAGAGGAAGGCGAACTGGTTTGGACATTACCTAAGGAGAAAGATTAAAGATGTGTTAGAAGGAAAATTGGAAGGAGACAGAAAGAAGAAGAAAAGGTTTCAGCTGATAGAGACTTGAAAGGAAAGAGACCTATCAACACATAAGAAAACTGCGGAAAATAGAACTTTGTGTTGAACCAGGTTTATCCAACTCTTCTGCCTCTAAATAGGCAGATTGAATTATATGCCCAATTCTCTAAAAACTGAAATGACACATAAATTGCTATAAAAATAAAATAAAATTTCAATTCTTGTCGTCCTTTACTGATGATGCGAAAACAGTTTTTTAAAAATAAAATACAGGTTTTTATTTAATACTTAATCTGGAACGCTCAGGAACAAGACGTATGTGTTTATAAAATTTACTAATTAATCTAATCTGTAGAGCCGTTCTATCGGATCTATCAATTATGTGATACAGAAATGATATCTTGGTTGAGCAGAGAGAGAATGGAGCATTTATATACATAACAGTTGTAATTTCACAAATATTGGACTATTCATTCTTTGTCGGGTTTCCCTATTTCCCGGTTTTCAAAATAAAAATTTTTCCTCAAAATTTACATTTAGGCGCAGGGTCGAATTTTTCAATAGGCGTAATAGGTACGGGCATATGGGCTCCGATGTGTTAGGATCGATATCATTTTTCTTCATGTATTTAAAATAGATTATGTAAATGTTTAATTAATTATTTTTAAAAATAAAAGCTATCGCGAACTTCTTGAAATGCATTAAAGTACTATGGCTTAACATTTCATATTTTACCGAAAAACGAGGCAGTGGAGGCAAAATTGGCTGAAAATATTCCGGTTCCTGGTAATCTTCCGGGATTCTGTTGATTTTAAATGTAACAATAGCCGGTTTTCCGAGTCCCTGATTTGAAGGAGTGAACTTGGGTAATTTTTGAAAGTACCTTTCAAGTTTAAATAAGAAACTGTAGTCTTTAAATTGTCGCTTTTTTTTAAAGCATTATTCATTAATAATTAGGGTCTGATGTGAATTTATTGGTAAAAATCAATTACAAATGTAAGGCCGAAATTTTTGTGGAGGTTAAAGTATCGCAAGAAAGTATTAAATATCATGGTAACTATTATTTTTTATTATCTCACGCTTTGTGTATGATCCTTATGCCTGCCTTGGGTATTGTGGGAGCGCAGGGAAAAAGTAATGTGCTAGATGTTCAGTTTATCACTAAAAATGCTCAAATAATTTATTTGGAGAGGTATTGCACGATTTGGATGCCTGAACACTTAAGCGTTCAAATGGTACCTGTCCGATAAGATGCTTATAAGTTTGCCGAATCGATTGATTTAAAATTTTTCTATTATGGATATCTTTTAAAAAATCGTATTAGAAACAATTTGATGAAACTTATTCATCGAAGATTAACGGTCTCTTCATATACAATTTGAACTAGATCAATATAGTAATTTTTTCATGCATGAGCTATATATTTCTGTATCCTGTTATGAAATAATAAAAATGCCAATAACGGCTGTATTACCAAAGAAATGTCCTCTGCTTTGAATGTACCGTAGATATTTTTATGATTATTATTGGTCATACTATAAACTTCAGTTAAAATGGAGTAATTTCTTATTTCCAGGTAAGCGATTTGAAATTGATGCAAGTATCATGTGCTTCAAAGTTGCTGGACCACAGAAAGGGATAATATATATGGGAGAACGTACGGCAGGTAAATTTGGAGGCATGTAAGTATGGCATTTTATGTAGTGACCGAAGTCAATTTGATCATCTACCAAACCAATCATTATAAAGAGGCCTAATTTCTTGTCAAGAATACTCTAATGGAATCCATTTAACTGTTTTCTACATAACTTTGTGGAATATTTCCATTATCAGAAATAACTTGATACACTTTGTAATTTTCCACTTTTATTATATGCTTAGGACCATGTTTTCGACGTGATACGTCGACCTCAGGTGAAGAAAGATATAAAGTTCCAAGTATATGTAAAAGGTGAGGAGTAAGAGGATCAGAATTTAGACGGATGGGGAGGAAAGGGAAAGTTAAGAAGGGAAAAATCTGGTGCAGATAGGCATTCGGCGGGCATCACTGTGATAGGTAATAACATATCTAACACATGAAAGATGTCGACCCGAGTATCTGGCGAAAAAATTGTCGAAATCGAACTTACCGTATGGCTACACCCTGAGTTCTTTATTTATTTAGTTTCAAAAACAGCACAGAGACCCCATTACATTGAAGCATATGACTGTAACAAATAATATAACATTAAAATATATAACTATAATAAATACGAGAGAATAATATTAATAGCAATTGAAATGATCATAACAAAACAGCGCCAGAAATGAGGGAAATGTAGGATTACGTAGTAGGTAGTTGATTACGGTAAGAAATGGGTGAGAAAATGTCAACATTCGGACGTGAAGCCAGTAAGGAATTATATGCAAACGGGAGGCGGTAAGAGAGAGAGCGTTGGGAGACGGAAAGTCGAAATTTTGGTAAATGAAAAAGATTTTGAAGGCGAGTGGAGCGAGATGGAACACGGAGAGAAAAATAGGATGAAAGTACAGGGGAGCGATATAAGCCGTTGATGAGAGAATGAAGGTAATTAAAATCGTTATAAGACGATTATGAGAGAGGGAGGGGATGCTTAAAGAGGGTGCTCTACCCCGCGTGCGATGTCGAACTATGGCGTAGAAGAACTTTAGTATAGAGTCAAGCCGTTTTATGTTTGAAGGAGCAGCAGTGGGCCAAATAGGAGATCAGTAATTTAGAATGGGAGCAACACAGCTATTAAAGAATGTCTTAAAAGCTAACGGATTGGAAATTTCAGTGAATCTATAGAGAACACCAAGTAAAATGTTAACTGTAACATATATCCCTACTAGAGTATGCCTAATAGAGATATAGAGTGGACCCATTGAGGAAAAATCAAATGAAGTAGTTTTGATTTTTATTTATTTATTTACCCCAATAAAATCCAAAAATAACAGCTATTAAGCCTATTACAATGGATTTATAAACAATAGGGAATAAGTAGAGACATCTACTTGTTACCCTGAAATCCACGGCGATCATCATGAGTTCAAGTGCTGCAAAATTCTCGAATATGCACTTTAATGTCCCTTTATGGTCTTTGATTTTCCTAAGAATAAACGAATATCGATATCGCTGTTCAACCATCGATAAGGCGTATCTTATTATCATGGTCGAGTATTCAGTTATGGCTAAACCTTCGAAACAATAATTGTGCATAAGAATCGATCTAGCGTTCAGTTGGCGTACCTTTAGCGATATTGTATTCAAATTCTCTAACGAAGTGACTCTTTTCTTTGTTAACGTGTGAAATCGTAACTCTCTTGATCGATAAAGCCCGACCATTTTCAGAAGTGCTCCAGTTCAATAAAATTTAGTATAATATGTAACAATATAAATAATAGAAAGTTGTTTACAGATCAACAATGACTTTCACAATTAAGTATGAAATATTTGGTAATAAATCTTATAAAGGTGTGTGCATTCATGTGCAAATTTCGAGTTGTTGAAATTAACTTTTCTGTGAAAAGGTACTCATTACTAATGGCAATAACGGGTGCGCAGTGAATACTTCAATTAAATCTTCGCGTGAATATCACTATTCTAGAAGAAGCGAAACTTGCAATTGCAATCAGTCTAACGTAGGTTGAAATCAACTCCAGTTATTTGTAAAATTCTTCATTTTGACTAAAGCATACGCTAAATATGCATCCTTTATCCGAACCATCCCAAAATCCACTAAGCAATTTTAACTTCATCTTCGGTAATATTTACAGCATTTTACCTGTCTTCCGTATTTAATTTCTTTAATCGCTTCCAATAATCTAGGTGTGCACGCGTTACTGAATGTAATGTTGATTGGCAAATCATTTGAGTAATCATGTACTTGTCAAACGACCGTTTCTTGTCATCTTATTTTTCACCGGTCTAATAGCGGTTAAAATTACACGGAGAACTAATTTAATCAATAGGAACCTTTAAGAAAAAAATGTAAACATCGTGCGCTGGAAAAATAGCGATACAAAATTGCATTTCAACTTTGCATGTGTCCTATTTGCAATAATGAGGTCATATCGGAAGATTTGCCATAGAATATGCAAGACGTTTCGGCTACGCAAAAATGATTCTTTCATACTGTACTACCTTATTTATTTGAGAGATAGCGATTAATATACGCTAGTGGTATTTGTATGACGTGCGATATATACGATAAATATGATAGAGATGTTGGTGGTGGGAGCGTATGAATTACAAATAACATCCCATTGGGTGAGTATCTATTCTTTTATGTAAATTAACAATTGAATAAGTTTTTATAAATTAAAATGTCAAATTTGGTGATGCTCCACCACCCCCTTCCACTCCGGGCTATTCTTCCGTTCTCAGGACACCCTCTCCTCGTCTCCCGTTTCCCACTTTTTCAATTCCGGCCATTTCGCATCTACTTAAACAGTAAATATGAAATTAATTTATGCAGGGTTTCATGAACGCCAGTTTAAGAAATAATGGGGAAAATGGCGCCATATGTAGGATTACCTTGGTTTTATTCACGTATCATTCTCGGAACTAAAGGAATCACATATATACTATAACACAAAATATAATGAAAAACACGACCCGATTTTCAATTCAATTTGGTGGTAGAGACAGTAATATATGTGATTTGTGTGGTTTTTAAAGATATAATAGCACCAAGTAAAGGCCAATAAAGTGAAGTTATTGTAACTCAAATTCTAGCGGATGACTATTTTTTTTCAGTGCGCTGGTAAATAGGACATAACATTTTTTCTTACTAACAAATATTACTTTCCAATTCAGAAAATGGTAAATTATTGTTATATATTTATTTCCGTCTAATATCTCGATCTTTGTATGTTTTCGTAAGTACATCCTTTACAAACTCTTAAATCCTCGTGTACTTTCTTCTCATTTTGATTAACCTTGACAGGACGCGCGTTGCTGAGCGCAGCTCTATCTTGTGTTCAATTTGCATGTGCGTGATATTGATGTAACAATAGGGAGGGTGGGCGGCCCAATGCCTCTGGCGCAGGGACCTCGAATTTTTCCGAATACAGAAAAACCAAAGATTTCTTAGCGATTTCTCTTCTTTGACCTAATTTCTAGATGACTTCCAATTAATGGTAATTTTTGGACAGAGTAATTTGAAAAGCCTAAACATTTCGGCATATTCTTGATAATTGGTTAATAAGTGCTACCTGGTCGGTTTTAGGATAGGTTTAAATTTTAAATGAACATTAGTTGGTTGGGTGAGGAGAACCATCGATAATATTCCGCTCCTAGTTACGTCATTGGTTTATATACTTGCTGTTGCCCATATTCCCTTTTTTGGTGCTAATTTTAAGCAGTATGGCGGATTTGGAACTTGGCGCAAAGGCTCACATAAACATTTGAAAATCTCCATAAGGTGGTTATTGCGACCGTTGAAAAATTTTAAATTTCAAACAGATAAATATTTTAAATGTTCTAGAACATTAAAATTTGGCAGAAATGCGTGGCATTAGTACCAAACAATGGAAAAAGTTTAATACGTATAATGCATGCACCAACTACTTGTCAATTCTATATAGCTGATTAATACTTATAATATGTCATACGCAGACTTGGTAGAATTCGAAGTTTATTTTTTAAATCAACGATTTAAATCTACGTTTATTTTCCCGAGAGATTTTCGACGAATAATGACGGTCCGGTCCAAATATGCTATTGTGGCTTTATATATATGTGTACATAATAAATATTATAATATGATTAAAATCTATGCGGACAGTTCAACACACTTATAAAAAGAAAATTTTTATTACTTTTAATTTGGCAGCCCTGTTTTGTATATCTATCTTTAAAATCCTATTTTTTTATCTTGCACAACTCTATCATACCATATTTCTTTGAAATCGGTCGGCCAATCCCTTCCAATAGCATAATTTCCGAAAAGTTTATTTTTGCAATTGTTGCACCCCTACTTAATTAATTGGGTCGAAATATGGCATTTTGGTCATGTATTTATGTGAATATTTTATATACCTACCTAATTTTGTTGAAATCGATTCAACCAGATCTTCCCTGATATATACGTACAGGCAGATGGACATTGCCGAAATTTGGACCGACCGTTTCATGGGGGCCCCTTGAAATTGTGACATTTGGATCGACCCTACATCACGATCCTTGACCCCGTGGACCGATTTTATCCATTTTAGGCTCGAAAATGTATCTCATGAAAACATTGATATTATTGGAGAATTTATCAAAATCAGCGAATTGGTTGCTGAGATATCTTTTTAAAAAAACGGCATTTGGACCAACAATGGGAACCCTCGGGCCCCCGTTGGCCGATTTGAATTATTTTTGGCCCTGCAACTCTCAGGATCAACCTGAAGCTGCTGCCAAATTTTGAAGCTCCTACGTTTATTTTGTGAGGAGTTTTGGCTGCCACAGACCGACAGACAAACATTTTCCTTTGTTTATAGGATTTCTACGTAAAATTTACGTTTTTTTACAACACTTTGATTATTTATTTAATTTTTTAGGAAGTTAAATCTTTATGGAGAAAATAATCGAACTAATATGTCATGTTCTTAATAAATTTTATTTTATTTATGCGCATTTACACTTCTTCATTTTTAAATGTTTATATTAAAGAAAACACTTAAGAACGAATTTCTTAAAATATTATTTTATCTTTTACTTGCAGTAAAAAAGTATTCCATACAAAGTAATACGTATATTTAATTCGTTAGGTTAATCTTTTACTAAAGAAATCGTGATTTTTCATCAAGAAAATCACCACATTTCAGCCGGCCACGAGATTTCGCTTTTTGGATTTATGTCAAAATATCCAGGGACTGAGTGCAGTACGGAAATTTAAATCCTTCATTAAAATTTCGCCAAACGTGATGATTTCGACAACCAACCTATATGAGAAAATATACATTAATAGTTAATTCACGCAACCGATTCTTGACGATTTCACGAAATTAGTACTTCGCATATCGGTCACGAGGAAAATATTGTTGTTCTACCACAGTGTTATTCAAACTGTTCTCCGCGGGCGCTTGGGCTCCGCGGGACCTTTTAGGGGCTCCGCAAAGTGATTCACGGATTAAAGAAAAAATAATATAAAAAACCTAATAAAATCATATATAAAATTTGATATTATATATATATATATATATATATATATATATATATATATATATATATATTAGTACATAGTTCCTGTCATAGGGGTAGCCTAAGATTTGAAGAAGAAGCTGTATCAGCCTTATTACTAGATAAAAAACTTTAAAAACAATTTTTTTAAGTTTTAATTTTTGTTTTTAATGTTCTCATTCAGAAAAGAATTTATATAGTTTTATGTCAAAACATAAATTTTCAAATTACCTATCAATATACAACAGAAAAATATCGTAAATTGACAAATAAAGGTCGAAAATCGCATCGCAGAAGTTAGCTGGATAATATCGAAGTTAATCAAATTCTTCGGTAAACAATCATAAATAATTTTATAATATACAAAAAGAAGGCATTACAAATAATTTTCTATGTAATTTGGTAATAATTACGAAAGTATGTACTCTGTCTTTCCTGTTTATTTTGTTTTTACCAAGTCGATTATATATTTATATAAATGTATTTTAAAATAAAGGTTACAAATTACCATAGATCATTGGTTACAAACTGGCAAATTGGAAAATTAGTACGGATAAATGATCAAGAAATAATGAAAATGAGCCAAGTTCTAGCAGCCTTGCAACAGCTACGTCTGCATCATTCGAAGCGACTGTGGAGCGTCTACCTTCAACGAGTGAAACAAATATTAAAAATATAGAAAAAAGCATCCGTAAGAAACGATAATAATGTTGCCATGTATGCACTGATGGAGTCAAGGGTATGGTTGAAAGTTTATCAGGTGTAGTGGCACGCATAAAAAAAATTGCATCTCATGTTGTGCATTCTAATTGCGGATGCCGCATGGACCCAAAGTTGTACTTGAACGAAGTGGTAAAAATTGTTAATTTTAAAAATCGTGGGCACTTAATTCACGAATTTTTATTTTATTGCCTCACGATATGGGCAGTTTACAAAAAACTTTATTAATTCATACTGAAGTTAGAGATCTGGTATTTCATGGGGTATCACTCGGAATAGAATCTTTGTTAAAATGAACTATAACACGTAACAAATAATGGTATTTCATGCTCGGGAGGGAGTGAGGGAGGGAGGCAGAGGAGAGAGAGGAGGGGGGATGGGGAGAGAGGGAGATAGAGAGGGAGACGGGGGAGGGGGGAAGTTAGAGGGGAGTGGGAGAGAGAGGAGGGGGGAGGGGGAGAGAGTGGGAGGGAGGAGAGAGGTAGAGTGAGGGACTAATGTTTAGGCACTTCGAATTAAGCAGGAGACTCGAAATTTGTTATGTCGGTAGGATTATGTGCAAAAACGACTAGAAAAAACGAAAATCTTGAGAAAGTTCAGCTATGTGGCCGCTAAAAATTTCCAATTGTTTAAACAAATTTTCAAGGTTTTTTTAATTTCCGAATGTGCTACGGAACTGACATTTTTTATGGTAGAATTAAAAAAAAAACGAAATAGGGATTATAGAAATATTCATATTTTACTTTGCTTGGCTGTTAGAAATTCTTAACGTGTAAATAAATAGGTAAATGTTTAGGTTCTACGGGGCGAGCTTAGACTGATTTTTTGTTTACTTAGAGCTTAACGCAATTGCACAAATAATCATTTGAAAATTTCCTTAAATTTGTTATTGTGTCCGTTATAAATTTTAAATTTTTAAACTATTAGATAAATATTATTTCACTTCTAGATGTGATAAAACTTTAAATTTTGGCAGAAATGTGTGGGTTTAGTACTCCACTGGAAAAATTATAAAATTCTTAAAATTGCAAATTTTAGGTATTTTTTTACTCCATCATTCTTCCAAAATAAAGAGCGAAAATCTGTGCCGAGACCAAATCTTTTTAATTAAAAAAATTATCTCTGAAAAATTAATGTCTTTTCAATTTGAGATGAAACCGCTTCATCTCACCTTGAAAATATTAATTTTCAGACCGACATTTCATTATTAAATATATTTTTCATACAAAATTTTCCACCTCTGAACTAAGAGCACCCAATTTAACAACAAAAAATGGCAATAAACTACTAATAACACACTTTTTATAATGACCTTTGTAACACAGTTATATAATAACGGAAGCACACTCAAATATCGCGCCGAAAAATGCATTGCGAAAAGCCGTCGTGGAGACGTGGTGGAAAAATGGTGATGGAGGAATTGATGGGAAGAGGGGGAGAGTAGCTCGCAATTACGATTGGTTGGTCCTCCCCACCACCTTATTTAGCAACCTTGGCGTGATTAAACTGCCTAAATCGCCCTTATATATAATGTAAGGTATACATTAAAAATTTTATTCGGTTAGAGACCTATGATTCCCAAACTTTGCAATTTTAAGAATTTTATACTTTCTCCATTATGGGGTACTAATGCTACACATTTCTGCCTGATTTTAAAGTTGTAGTACTTCTGGAAGTGAAATAATATTTTTCCAATTGTTTAACTTTTAAACATTTTTAACGGCCGCCACAATATGTTTATGGAGAGATTCAAATGTTTATTTGTGCAAATTCACTACTGTCATTTGCACAAATAAACATTTGAATCTCTCCATAAACATATTGCGGCGGCCGTTAAAAATGTTTAAAATTTAAACAATTGGAAAAATATTAGTTCACTTCCAGAAGTACTACAACTTTAAAATCAGGCAGAAATGTGTAGCATTAGTACCCCATAATGAAGAAAGTATAAAATTCTTAAAATTGCAAAGTTTTGGGATTGTTTTAATCTATTATTTTTACATGTGGGAAATACAAAAATATCTCCGGAGGTGAAATATTTAGAATTAAAAATATATTTGTAATGAGGAAATATGAAAAATGAATGTTTTTTTATGTTGAGATGATATGCTTGCAGAATGCAAGCACCAACCACTAGTATCATTTAGAATTATCTTTAGAATTAAAGAAATATTTCTCATGATTAAATATCTCCCTGAAAAATGAATGTTTTTTCAAGGTGAGATGAAATGCTTGCAGTATGCAAGCACCTTCTACTAGTCATTATATATAGACGTTCCTTACAGAGGAGGATGTTACATACATATAGGAGGATACTAATGTTTAGGCACTTTCAGATGAGCTGGAGATTCGAAATTTTTTTCTTAGGCAGGATTTTGTGCAAAACCGACTAGAATAAGCGAAAATCATGAAAAAGTTCAACAATGCGGCCGCTAAAAAATCGCAATTTTTAAACAAATTTTCAAGGTTTATGCATTTCCGCATGTGCTACGGCGCTGAAATGTTTTTTAGAGGTAGGATTTGTAAAAAAACGATATAGGTATTGTAGAAATTTTGATATTTTTTTTTGTTTGGCAGTTAAGTATTCTTAGAGTTTAAACAAATTGGTGGATGCTTAGACACTACGCTGCATGTTAGGGAGCTGAAATTTTTAAATTACTTAGTAACTAGCATATGTAAACGAATAAACATTTCAATTTATCCATAAAATTGTTATTTTGGCCGTTAAAAATTATTTAACTTTAAACAATTAGATAAATGTTATTTCTTCTAATTGTACTATAAATTTAAAATTTGGCAGAAATGTGTGGCATTATTAACTCCATGTGGGAAAAAGTATAACATTCCTAAAATTGCAAAAATTAGTGATTGTTTTACTCCATTATGGTTCCATAATGAAAAAACGAAAACCGGACAGCAGGAGAAATCTTTAGAATTAAAGAAATATTTCTCATGATTAAATATGTCTGTAAAATGGATGATTTTTCAAGGTGAGATGAAATTCTTGCAGTATGCAAGCACCTTCTACTAGTATATAATGATAGACGTTTCTTACAGAGGAGGATATAACATAATATATAGGATGATACTAATGTCCACCCCAAACTACTAGAGTTGGAGAGCTGAAAGTTTGTTTTTGTAGATATAATGGAGAAACCTACAGATAAAATGAGACTTCTCACCTAATTGATATGAGCTCGACTCCAGAAAGTCCGAAAGTTGCGTTTTTTCCCTTAAGAAAAGCAATGCGCTATTTTTTTAAATTAATTTTGGGCACCTGCCCGTAAGCTAGACGGCCGCAATATCTATTAAGAATTATTGTTAGTTTTGCTTACAGTGTCCTGAGTTCGACTCCAGATACCCCGGAATATCTTCCTTAAGTTAGCATGGGAAAAAGTTATCCCACTGTGTAGACCAATCTAATAATTTTAAAAAGCTGAAATATTGCAGGTTTATAGAACTTTTCTCATAACCAACTTTAAAAAACGACAATTTCAAAATTGTTAATTTTTAGGGGTTGTTTTAACCCCATTTGAACATTAAAGTTTAATCATATTTATCATGGAAACTATATGCTGTAGGTTTGAGTTTTTGAAATCATTTTCTAGCAAATTATAAACAGAAAAAAGAATATATTGAAAATGTTAAAAAATTCCACCACTAATAATTCGCAAATGTTTAAACATATTTTTGCGGTTTATGTATTACCGAATGTGCTACGGATGTGAAATTTTTTTATAGGTAGAATTTATAAAAAAAACGAAATAGGTATTATACAAATTTTGATATTTTCATATGTTTGGCAGTTAAAAATTCTTCAAGTTTAAACAAATAGATAACTGTTTAGGTACTACGGGATGAGCTAGGAAGCAAATTTCAACTTATTTACAGAGTAATGTATTTGAACAAATAAACGTTTGAATCTTTCCATGAATAAAATTTGGCAAAAATGTGTTGGATTAGTACCCCATAATGGAGAAAGTATACAATTCTTAAAATTGCGAAGTTTGGGGATTTTTAATCTATTATTTTTACATAAGGGAAAAACGAAAACCTGTCCCGAGGAGAAATCTTTTGAATTAAAGAAATATTTCCCATGATGAAATATCTCTGAAAAATTATTGTTTTTCAAGGTGAGATCATATGCTTGCAGAATGCAAGCACCTTCTACTAGTATGTATAATGACAAGTGGCCTGTTGCAGAAATTGCTGCAGTTTGATCAACAGAAAAATTGATTGCTGTTTATTGTTTGTTTTATTAAAGAAAATTGCTAGTTTATTAGATGTTTTTACAGAAAGTGGCTAATTTGGTAAGCATAAGCTTTACGACATGTACGATTTATAGGAAACTGTACAAAATGAGGAATTGAAATGATAACAGTAATGTGAAGAAATGGCAATGAACATAAAACCTCTTTGTACACTACGTTCTTAGTGTAGACAGAGTCGTGGTTTCCTATTTTACCTAGGTGGCTTGTTTCGAGAATTTGCAATTTTACATCGGCGGCTGCCTTTGCCCGACTGAATGCCACGTACAGCAGCACGTGGCTAAATACGCATTTGGAAAGAAAATCCTAATCTTTTCAAATGTTTGCCCTTGTGCCTTGTTAATTGCCATCGCGAAGGACAACCTGATAGGAAATTGAATCCGAATCAGGCGGAAGGGCATAATGGCATCCGTTGAAATCAATTTGATTCTGTGCAGCAATACTGTCTCACCTTTACGCAGACCTGTGATTAGTTCCAACATAAGCGCTCTGTCCATCATTCCCCGCACAATCATTCGGACACCATTCACCAGCCCTGAATCTAAGTTCATATTGCGGATAAGCATAACAATCGAACCTAACTTAAGTTTCCGTTAATGAGGGGGCAATCCGGACAGCGTGATGGAGTTCAAATATTCCAGCTGAATGTTCAGTCTGAAAAATGAAGAGAACACGCGTAACTTATTAATTGTATTTTAGAATGCCAGATTCAAACTACGACTTGGAGTTAGTTAATGGTATTTAAACTGTGCGAGGAAAGGTTGAATGTACTTATCCTCGTCGTTGTCTGTTTGTATGAGATCCATGCTGCAATATTCCCGATGTTTTTCTGGGAGCAAATCAAGAACTTATGCATTCAATCTTTCGCAGTCTTCATTGAGGGGAGAGACAATCGCGCCAGCTCGATTACGTATTTCAATGGAATCACCGAATACATTGTGAACAACGGAACTGGTAGAAATGTACTCTTTAGAAATGTTATTAATGTCCTCCGAAAATGACCGCTCCGTTTCCTTCGCACGCATATTTTTTGCCAAGTGTAAAATTCGTATGGTCCTTCACAGCCGACTCCTTTGTATCGAAGACTCAATGATTTGAACTCTTCCAGCATGAGGTACTACCGGCAAAACCTGTCTGAAGTCACTACCGAAAACAATCACCTTTCCACCCATTGGCCGGATTTGTCATAAAAAGATTTTTTAATGACACCTTGCTCGACTTTCTAGCTTGAAGTTGATGGTTCAAAAATTCTAAACTTTACAGAGTTTTGGGGCTTTTTCCGTTGAACTTTGATGAATTGCTTTATTTTCCGCCGTTAGGACTATATAAGCTTTCAGAAGTCACTTTTTTTCAGTTCCCTTGCTCAAGCACAATTCCCGGAATTTCAAAGCAACGAAGGGTGCTATTTTCTTACCAAAGTCGAAAATTCCAAACTTTATAGAGTTATAGAGCTAATTAAGTTGAACTTTGAAGAATTTATTTATTTTTACCGCCGTTATGGCTATAAAAGCTTTCAGAAGACGCTTTTTTCAGCTCTGTAGCTGTACCACAGTTCCCGGAATTTTGAACCAACGGAGGATGCTATTTTCTTCCTACCAAATTCAAAAATTCTAAACTTTCGAGAGCTATTGGGCTTTTTTCGTTGAACTTTGAAGAATTGCTTTTATTTTTCCCGCCGTCACAACTACTGTACTTCTGAAACCTCGGAAGGAATGTAAAGCTACGGAATGTCGCTTCCCCTTTCCGTGCTCCCTTTAAACTCTTATCACTGTGATTTGCTCCCAGCAGAACACTCCAGCTCCTCCCCCACCACGGTCAACGTGTTTTCTCTGCGGCGTTGCTACTTCTAGTTATAGAAGATTTGGCGCATCAGTCGTACATGCTCTAGAAAGAGTGACGATTCAGATGATACGGGGGTTTGACAACACAGCGTAAGGCAGGATGCACGAAACCACTCCTGCGAACCCGCACCTCCCTTATTCGCTGCCGAAGCAGCGCCGCTCACACCCTCAAGGTCAGGTCTTCAGAAGTTGTGGTGGGATAGTATATAAGCTTTCAGAAGACACTTTTCTCAACTTTCAAGCTCAACCACAGCTCCGGAATTTTGAAGCAACGTAGGGTCCTTTTTACGAAATTTCTAAAAATTCTGAACTTTCGAGAGCTTTAGCGCAATCTCCGTTGAACTTGAAGAATCGCTATATTTTTCCCGCCGTCACGACTATATAAGCTTTCAGAAAACACTTTTCGCAACTCTCTAACTTAATCACAGCTCCCGGAATTCTGAGGCAAAAGAGGGTGTTTTTTCTTCTTACCAAATTATGTGTATATATATATATTTTTTTTTTCAGCCAGATATTTCATTATTATTATTTATATTTTTAATACAAAAGTGTGCACCTATCCAACGACAACTACTTATACAACAACAAATGACAACGCAATGAAAATAACACTAACAAAATTTATAATTACCTAACTCGGTTATAGAATAACGGAAAAACTGTCGAATACGACTCGTCAACTCTCACGCAAGGATTAGTGAGACATCAACTTTCGCGTCGTCTCGAGGTCAACTTGAATAACTGTCGTACGGACTTGTGTAAAGAGATTGGAGAAGGACGAATGGGAGGGCGGAGGACAGACGCGCGCACCTAGGGAGGTTGTGGAAGGGGCGGAATAGAAGCTAGAACGCTACAGAATCTTCCCAACCCTATTCCCCACTCTATTACGCATAAATACAAAATGTGACTTCTTGATATAAATAAATCGCTCTTATATGATCTGTAAGGTAGAGATTAAAAATTTTATTCGGGTAGAGGACGACATTTGCTACAATATAGTCAGATACCTTGTACCTACGATTAATAGTTTTTGAAAATAAAATTATTAATTTGTACTGATCTTTAAAAATACGTATAGTGATCTTAAATCCTATGTCCTTGCCCGTATATGATCTTTAAGGTATAAATTAAAAACTTTTTTCCATACGGAGAATAGAATTTGCTACAAAATGATTGCAAAAGGTCGTAATTGCGACGAATAGTTTCCGAGACAAAACTATCAAATTTTCATCTACAAATGGAGTAAAAAATATCCCAAAAATTAACAATTTTATAATTTTTGTTGTTTCTGGTCGGTTGTGAGGAAAATCCAATAATCCTGCCAAATTGTAAGTCTCCAGCTCATCCAGAAGTACCTAAGCATTAGTATCCTCCTCCTCTGTAAGGAACGACTCTATATAATGATATAGGAGGATATTAATGTTCAGGTACTTCCAGATGAGCTACATATTTGAAATTTGCCACAATTATAGTTTTTAGTCACAACCAAATAGAAAAATCCGAAATTGGAAGATTGGATGATTAAGGGCTGTTTTGGCCCCATTTTCGCCCTAAAGAAAAGCACTTGAATCAGTGCAGAGGTTTATGTATTTGCTTTTTAAATTATTTCCCATCAAGGTTCTAATTCCATACTTTAACATAAAGACGGCTGAAAGTTGGTAGTTTCTTATTTGTGAAGACAGAATTCGAATTCATGCAGTATATGCGCAAATACGTGTTTTTTATTCGAAAACGGTGTATGGGCATGGCGACCAACTATTTTAAAAGTGAATGAATGAACTGTATTAGTACCCTTGACTAAATGGTTCTTCTGGGTATTTAAGACTATTCAATGATGATACATATTTAAGATGACATAATCAGATGATGACATCATAATACCAACTAATGTATATGTCATATGTAGTGCATAACATTACAGAAAGTTTGGCCTTCTGCAGGGTTATATTTCACTAAATATTATATCTATTTGTATAGTTTAAAAAAAATGATATTGTAGATTACCTATAGATAAGTTTCGGATATGTAAATAAATATTTCTTTCAATGCTTTTGGAAAAACATTTCACTTACATATGTATGTATGATATAACCTGATATTCTCTACTCATTGGCAGAGCCGTAATGAAATACGATTGAATTAAACAATTATCTACTCTGAATTGTATATATTATATAAGTTTCCAATGTCAATTAAGATGAATTAAGCTATTATCTACTCTGAATTGTACACATTGTATAAGTTGCCAACGTAGTCCAACTAGAATGACTAGCAGATCCACTTGCAGGTTTAGACGATCTGGCGTCATCATGCCGTTGAGCATCATAGGGAATGCCAGATAGTATTGCTTTCTTCCGACGTAGATGCATAGAACAACCACGCATTGGCCAGTAATGCATAGGTGTGCAAAATCTGCACATTGTCCACCGTGCTTCATACTGTGCATACAATGAATATTGTTATAAATACAATTCAAACACATCACGATTGTTCTTCCGTGAACTTCTGTTTGGTGTGGTTGCACTGAATTCTGCTGGTGTGTGTTTTCACAAAACAATCTTTTACGAAGTACTTCAATTCATCCTCGGACTACACAAGAGCTCATCGGAATCACCTTGAAAGTGAATTCTGGAGGAAATTGTGTGAAGACTGTAAACAGCATCTGTAAATCCTCAGTTGAACTGTAAGTATTCATTGGTTTACCTTTTATTTATTCTATCAATCATTGCAACTACATTTTGATAACCATAGTTTTGTTTTTTCATGCTGAAATCAGTGAGAAATACCAGAAAATCTGTGTATGACACGGCTTGTGGATTTGAAGAGAATCGGCAAGAAGTTGCTGAAAATTAGAAGCGTCTGCTGGACAGTATCTCTTTAGTTTAACCGCTTCCCTGACGAATTTTTTTCGAAAAATTGTTCAAAAAAGCATATTTTTAAATTTTTGTTCCAGAAAGTTTTTAAGGAGTATATTATAGGGACATATTCATTTTTTTAATTAATGGAATATTAAATAACTTATTAAGCATAGAAAAAAAATATTTTTTTATTCAAAATTTAGCTTTTTGGAAGTTTATTAATATTTTGATTACTTTACAAATGTAAAAATCAGTAGACAATACAAATATAATTGAAATAAACATTTACTAATACGTATAAATAAAATAATATACTAAATTCACTTTTTAATTATGATTTACATATAACCCTTTCATTTTTGCAATAAGCATAAAAACATTATATTATAAATACGCTTGAAATTGTAAATAAAAACTACAGACTACTTCATAAATATAATTAATAAGTATTATAACCTATTGCAGTCTAAATTTAAATTTTTGGACATGTGTGATACAAATGAAAACAAGGCACTACACCTGAAGGTACATTGCATGTCGGGCAATAGTACCGACTCTCTCTTTCCTCACTTTTTTCCCACTCCTGTCACTCTGCCGACCACAGAACACAAACTGTCGGGTTCGGTTCTTTTTCTTCTCTGTTGGTGGAATGTATTCGGGAAAAGTGACTACCTGAGAACCAAGTGGGATGAGGCACTGCCAAAGGTCACCCTACCCTGGGGGACTCAATTTTTGAATGATATTTTTCAATGATCTCTTAAGTAAGTACTATTCTATAATCCAAATGCACCTTAGTTTCTCCTGTTTTCCTGTAGAGGAAATATGAATTCCAAATTGCCAACTCAAGGAGATGGAAAAACATCTTATAATATTTCTTTCCACGTTTCTGTGGGACGGGATAATCGGCTAGTTGCTGGTCAGCCCTATCTACTCCTCCCATTGTATCATTATAATCAATGATGACCTTAGGCTTAATCTTCTCTTTCCCCCTCGATTCTATTCTTATCATTTCACCATTGTGAATTGTAGAGAGAAGAGTCACACAACCTGTATCTTTCCACTTCACATCAGCAATTTTACCCCATGATATGCAACAGCCTCACCTTTTTTGTTTTTTTTTATTTCAACTTTGGAGGCATACCTTTTCTTGTTGCACGCACAGTACCGTAGGTGTCCATAGACCTTGCTAATAACATTTCTGCAAGCTAAGGGGAAGTGTAATAATTACCGTTAGTTACACAATATCCTTTTTCTAATAGGGGCTTCATCAAACTCATCACCACCTGTGTTGTCATTGGGATATATCCATAGTCCTTATCTAAAGCAGTCCCTTTTCCCATATATATGATCATGGAACAGGCATACTCAGATTTCGTTTCCGAGACCACAAATTTTTTTATTCCGAATCTCGCACATTCTTGGAGAATATACTGAACCCATCCCAACCTTCCTTTGTAGAGTAGGAGACTCTCATCAATAATAATGTCTCTTTCATAGGTGCACAGTTTCAGTTTTCATTTAAGTTAGATAAATAGGCCAGATTTTATTTAATTTAGGATACAAATGAACTTTGGCATTGTAAGAGTTGTTATTGTTGAAATGCAAATATTGTCGTATTTTGAAGAATCTCCTATACGATATAGTCTCCCCGAAGAACGGAGTATAAAATAATGGTCTTTTCAGCCAATATAATTTCTGATCTGGCTTTCTATCTATAGTTTGCAAAATTATAAGAGATATGTAAACACGAATTTCAGGATCGGTCGTGGGTCGCAACTATGAGCTGCACACAAGATGAAACACCACTAGGAGAATCTATAATAGGAAGAACAAATTTCTTCCATTTCTCTGCCATTTTAACAAGGGGTGGGATAAAAGTTTATCACTACAAAAACCACAATACAATGAGCTGCACACAAGATGAGAAAACAATAGGAAAATCTATAATCAGATCACACTTACTGTGGCATACCTGTAAAGTGACTGCATCACCATGAAGAAACAACAGACTGATGGAAGTCGCATTGATTCCAGGGATATTGTCATGAAACTCACTAGCATTACAAAAGCAATATCATCTATTATTATTTATTTTATGTATTTACAAACATCATTTTTGCACATAGTAAAATCTTTAGACATTAATATAATGGGATTATGAAAATGGTGTCTCACATTGATGAATTTCTATGCAATCAGAGTATTAATAAAATTTCGAGGCATAAGGAGAGAGACAGCATGTATAATCTGCAAACCGGATAACCCATGCATGGGTAATCAAGAATTTACTGTATTTGAATTTCTTAATATTTTTACAATTTTGGCTGCTAAATTTAATATTCTGCGATAATGAGTGAATCAATTTCCATTTTGTCATTGTCAAAGTTTGTGCTTAATGAAATAGAATCAATCAATTATATCTCTAGTGATCATGTGAGTAAATATAATGAGATTTTGGCATATAATTCTAACTTTCGACCCCAAGAAGCCCATCATATATGGAATTTACTTGACAAGGTTAAGCCCGTTAATACACCACATATTCAAATTCTTCCTTCTGAAGCAACTGATAGAGTGACACACTGGATATATATGTATTACGATGGTAGTGTAATTCATGTTTACGATAGTGCTTTTATTGGTAGTGGGTAACTAAGAACCAGATGAATTTTCCAAATCGATTATTTCCTCTTCAGCCTCAAATAATTTATGAACGTGTGCAGCAGCAGGAGAATGCCTTTGACTAGTATTTTTGTGATTGCTGTTGTGATTTCTTTAGCTAATGGTCAGAAACCGAAGGAGCAAAGGTTTAGCAGGAATCTAATGCGATCGCATTTAATAAATATACTAAGAACTAAAACTATGGAATCATTTCCCACAGAGAAATCTTCTAAAGAGTATACAAAGAGAGGAAGGTCTACAAAGCGAAAATTACGACAACCAAAAACATTGCTCTCTTCCAAGGAGGAACAAAAGGCTGAGGTGCAGAAAAGATATAGGTTACAACATACCCAGAAGGTACAGGAATCTCGAAATAAATGCCAGGCTGCACATTCAGAAGAAATGAGGGCTTCTATAGAAAAATATCAATCAGCACATCCAGAATAGCTTAAAGCTTCTATAGAAAAATATCATTCGGCACATCCAGAATAGGTTAAAGCATCTGTAAAAAAATA
Organism: Tanypteryx hageni; assembly: GCA_028673005.1. NCBI lineage: Eukaryota > Metazoa > Arthropoda > Insecta > Odonata > Petaluridae > Tanypteryx > Tanypteryx hageni. The sequence continues at coordinate 14,260,627 of CM054120.1, read as the reverse complement.
TCAAGCAACATATCCAGAAAAGTTAAAAGCTTCTGCAGAGAAATATCGAGCAGCCAATCCAGAAAAAGTTCAAGAGTCTGCAGAGAAATATCAGATTGCAAATCCTGAAATACTGAAGGCATCTAGGGATAAATATCAGATCGTGCATCCTGAGAAAGTCAGAGAATCTGTAAGACAATATCAACGCTCGAATCCATTAGAACAAGCTGCATGTCAGAGAGATTATTATAGAGTTCTGATGCAGTTAAGAAGTGTTCCGTTAAGGTCATGTTTGGGGCATAAAACAGGAAATGAATTAAATGATATTGTCTGCATAAAACTTAAAATTACTTCTGTTGGGTAGCAGACACCATACATGTAATTACTGTGGTGTTTCCATTATTGAAAAGAAGAAAGTAGAATGGAATGGTGCTGTGGCTCTTCCCAAATTGGATGCTACATTTTATAGTAACGAGTATTTTCTTAAAAATGATAGGAGTTACAATAATATTCTGAATTTTCTAGGAGTGTCTCATGGTTTTGAAGATGCTCCTGGAAAACGAGGTCCATCCTTGGTTACAATTCAAGGGAGAACATACCATAGGATATTCACTTTAGCTTGGTGAGAAAGGAATAGCATCAGTAATGTAGCTCTTTACATTGGTGATGGTGCAGAACGTAGGAGAATTGCAGAAGGGAGGAAGCTAGACAGTTATTCTTAAAGAGATAGAAAATTATATTAATCAGGCAAATCCAATAATCTCATCTCTGAGATGCTTGAGTAAACACACTTCCAAAAACGCCTGTATTACTTTTGAAAAGACTAACAGAAGGACTGATGGACCAGTTTTAGGGGACCATCCTTAAGTAGAAGAAATTGCTGCCATTATTAGAGCTGAGCCAACAAGTAATCCGAGACAGGTATTAATTTGGAAGGATGCCAAAGGAGAGCCACAGTTTATCAGCATTTTAAGTGAATTGTATGAAGCTTTGCAGTATCCATTTCTTCTCCCACATGCAACCTCTGGGTGGCATGTTGATATGAAAGATAGAGATGGAAATAAATACACTCAAATTAAATACTATAGAAGGCTACTTTTATCTGAGAGTTGATTTACAGATTTGCAACGTCTAGGTCAGGGATGGGGAACCTTTTTTCATTGGAAGGCCAAATGTTACTTAACGGAGACCTCATTAGGCTGCACATTCCGATGCACATTGCATACATTCACATTTATCAAAATTGAAATAATAAAGTGGCAAACACAATTTAATGGCTTTTTAATTCAACGAATACAGATTTCAAGTCCACATATTTACTAATATTTTTAAAAACTTTGAAGGCTTTAACACAATATACTTTTTAATATAATGCAAAAAATTTTAATTTTTCATATTTGCTAGTATATTAATAACCTTTAAAGAAGTTAAAACTAATTAAGGACATGTAAATAAAATGTTGCATTTAATCACATTCATCAAAATAAGAAGGCAAACACAATTTAATGACTTTTTTGTGAATGTTTTTTGTGAGCTAAGAACTTGATATTTGGTTCCAGCATTGTTGTCTTTAGCTTCAATTGGTCTTCCAGGTGAGTGATTGTCATCTGTGATCTCAGACACGTCTTGATTTGAGCCATATGTGAAAATGTTGATTCACAACAATAGGTTGTACCAAAACAAGAGAGTAAATGATGAGCACATTGACACGTGGGTATTCAACAGCATTCTTCCATATTTCGATGGGATCCTTTTTACTGTCAAATAGAGGCTTCAGAATGTTATCTTCTGAGAGCTCAATCATCTCCATCTGAAAATCCTCAGGTGCATTCGAGACATCAACCAGATGTGGCTGAAAAGCAAACCTCATTGTGACATCATGTTTCTCAAAATCTTTAAATCTGTTATTGCATTCTTTAATCAAGGAGTCTAAAACACCTATATATTCATTCATATTCCAATTTTTCAAGTTTTTATTCATACTTTGTTTATCAATTACCTTTGCCTGTTCAGGAAAATGTTCGGCTGAAACAACTGATCTGATAAACCCAATTTTGAAAAAGTGAACTTCTTCCAAAATGACTGAATTTGCTGCAACATTTCATATATGGATTTAGTATTACCTTATAGAGAAGTATTCAAATGATTTTGTTTTGACATTAAATCACACAAAAATGCAACATTTCTGCAGAAATCTTTTTTCAAAATTTCACAAGGTTCATTCTGTTCTTTGAAAAATCTCATGACTTGTTTTCGCAAAGCTAAAAGGCTTTTTAGTACTTTACCTTGTGAAGACCAGCCCACTAAATGATTTGGAAGATCTATACTAAATGTTTCATCGTCATATTAACCCTTTCGCTGCTAAGGACTTTTAACTTTTGCGTCAGCCGTGTGCGCCGAATTCAGTGACCTTGAAGCACGCCTGTGCTGAATACTTTCTCTAGTAGCTCCCCGTCTACGTTCTTTCGTTCGTCTTTTAGTCTCTTTATATTTTAAAAGTCAATCATTTACATTCATATTGATTATTAACCATCTCGAAAAAATATTTTCATCTTTTTTGAGCAGCGAACGGAAAAGCTTGAAACACATATATGCGTCGTTAGCAGTCAAGGCACCGCTCTGCCCGCCCGCATATATGTGTCGATAGCATCGAAAGGGTTAAGGTGTGGTGCGAAACTGGCGATGCCATGAACCGTTTGCTCGAATGTAGTTCACAATACCAATAACTATATGTAATGTGTCATTTAAAACAAGATTTGGTGCAAAGATTCTGCTGATGCAAAATACATATCTTTTGTTTGTTATTTCTGTAACTTTCATCCTTTAATCATATATGAGTTGGTAGGGAAATGGTTAGATGGACTGGTGATAAATTAAGACATTTCATAGAGCAGTGGTTACCACTTCTGAATGGAAAACAGAGGAAAGTGTTTGATTATGTTTGTAAGGTAGTTGAGGACAAATAATTTAATAAAGAAAATTTGTTCCTATTATATGGTAGCAGTGGGATGGGAAAAACTATTATGTTGAAGGTAATAACAGCAGCTTTACGAAAACAAGGTATTGTATTATGTACTGCCTCAGCAGGCATAGCAGCTCTTAACCACGATGGCGGGATAACAGAACACTCGATGTTTAGGGTACCACTAGAGGCACTAAATCCACAAACATACTGTGAAATTAAAGGCAACAGTGAGAGGGCAAAATTAATTAGATCTTCAAGCTTAATTATCTGGAATGAGGCCCCTATGGCTGTAAAACAACTTTGAAACACCAGAAAGAACATTGAGAGACATTTGCCAGTCAGAGGATCTGTTTGGTGGGAAATTAATTTGACTTGGAGATTTTAAACAAATTGCTCCAGTAGTAAAAGGAGGGTCAATGACAGATTCAATTAATTCAAGTGTAAAATGCTCATGGTTATGGAAACAAGTGAATACATTTCATTTAACTGAACCAGTAAGATCACGGGGAGATGAGGATTACTCAAGGTTTATTCTTAGTGTTGGGGAAGATAAAATAAACAAAACCATGATTGAGAAATTAGAGGTGATTCCTTTCGACCAGATAAGTACCACAGATAATTTGGAGGATCTTATTAACTTTGTTTATCCACATCATGTTTTAACAAATCATGACATTTGTAGTAGAAGAGCGATATTAGCAGGTAAGAATAGCAGTATCGATGAAGTAAATTCAATTGTTTTTGAGAAGTTAGAAAGTGAATCAGCAGAATTATACAGTGCTGATAGTTATGAGGATTCGAATGACAATCAGCAGGCTGAGCTTTTGAATTCTAATTTGTTACATATATTAACTGAGTCAGGAATTCCAGATCATAAAATAGTGATCAAGAAAGTTGCAGTATGTATTCTGAGTAGGAACCTTTCTTTTAATGATGGTTTATTTAATTGCACCAATTTCACTGTCAGAAGTATTTCGAAGAGGTTAATCGAATCATACATTCCGAGGCAAGATAAATCCCACTGCATTTTCATTCCCCGAATCTGTTTTAAATTTCAGGCAGGTAGGTCAGGTATTACGATACTGAGAAGGCAATTTCCAATCAAATTAGCCTATGCGATGACAATGAATAAGTCCCAGGGGCAAACTATAGATATTGTAGGATTAGATTTGAGAAATTATGTATTTGCACATTGTAGAGTCCATTCCAACATTTCATGCAGGTGTGGCATATCTACAATTAGAACCATGGGGTGAGTGGAAGAAAATACAAGCCAATAAGAGGTCATAAATTTCCCTCTCTGCTCAAAATTTCTTGACAAGCGCTGTTGACATGTTTCCTCACACTTTCCAAATGTATTTCGGCGACCATGGAAAGCATGAATGTGCTTCATCCGAATCTATTGGGGCATAGAACTTCACTTGTCAGCAGCTAGTGATGAACTGAGCAAAATTGTAAACATGGTAACATAGCGTCGTGGCCAAAGCGAAATAACCCGAAAGTGAATGGAATACTTCACGTCCCAGCCACACGAACAGTAGAAACAGATTATAGAAGTTGTAATGATATACGTATATTAGTTCCCAGTCACAGACTATCTCATGATAATGTAGGTCACAGAGTAAACATTGTTACCAACACTTTTTTATAGAAATGACCTTAAAGATACTACAGATAATTTCAATATAATGTTTATTTTGTAGCATTAACATGGTTAACTTTGAGAAAGGGCACATTTAGTATCCATTGTACATGAAGAGGCCTTAATTTACAAAAGGCATTAATAATAACTAAAAAGCATGCAATTTCTTCAGGAATTTATTTAAATATTGTAAGAAAATCTTAAATTGTATTTATGGGTATATTCTATCGGAAAATATGTTATGCATTTTATTTTATTCTTATAATATTTTGAAGTAATTAAAAAGGTATTATCTATTTAATCATTTGTAATACTAATACTTAAAGTATATTTTTCATTGGATTTTATTCTTATTATATTTTAAAGTATTTAAAAAGTATTATGTATTTATTCATTTATAATATTAATACTTTTCTATCAGTTTTATATATTGTTCCAGATAAAAATTTCTCATAAAAATGCAATCATCCCCCAACAATAGAAACCACCCATGTGAGTAGGAAGTTGAATTGGGAAAAAAAGGAAGTCAAAATTTTATTTGTTATAATATTATGAATAAATTAAATAATACATGTACCAGCAAAATTTAAGTCTGTTATTCCTCCTATAATTTAATATTTTGAATTAATATTGTATATTTGTTTGTTAATAAAAGTTAAATTGTAAATTAAACATTTTTTTCTTAATTAAACATTGTTTTTTTAAAGAAATAGCCTAGAGTGTAGTTTCCCTTCCCTGGACTATTACCTTGAAGTGGTGGAAGGGCTTACGTGTTCCATGGACCTAGAGAGCTATACTGGCTGGTGCATATGTTCCTGTAAGGGTAACCCATGCCAGTAAGTCAATAGGAAGCGACCAGACAAAAAGTAGTCCATCAACATTTGAACATATAGAGGCAATAGCAGAGGAATTTCTACAGAAAAGTAGCAGTCAAACAGGATAAATTAAAAATTGTAGAAATATGCAAGGGTGTACAACACCACTGTATTTGAAAACTTTTAAATGGCAAAAAAATGATGAATATATATTAAATTATGTCAGTGATAAAGTCTTGAAGCAATTAAAATTATTAAAATCTTGCAGAATAAAATTAATTAGATATATAAAGGTTATAAAGATATTTTTTCATAAAGGAGGTCCTCAATACTATTTTGGAATGAGATTTCATAATATAAAATAAACTGATCTGAAATGCTTGCAAAATGCAAGCACCATTTACTAGTATATATATATATATATATATATATATATATATATGGATGTCAACAAGGTGTTGGGATGAGGAAATGTCCCGCCTTTTATGTTGGCCTCACCAGCAATCCCCTCAACATCCGCATGAATGGCCACCGCAACAGCGTCATTCTCAAACGACCGCTGCCGGTGGCCGTTCATGCGAACAAACATAATTTAAAGTTCAACAACTGCTTCACAGTGAGAGTCATTCGCGCTCTCCCCGACAATGCTTCGGCTCCCCAACTCCGTCAGTGGGAGCTTTCGCATATCCATCTCCTAAACTCCTTCACTCCCCCAGGCCTCAACCTTCGATAGCTTTTCACACCCTTTCTGTCTTCTTCCAACACCCTACCCATCCCCAACCCCCTCCGTTTCCTCCAATCCTCGACCTTTCCGTACTACCCTTCCACCCCCATGCCTCCACCCAGTGTCACCGCCATCAGTTCTCTCTCTGTAGCTGAAGAAGGAGTAGTTCCGAAAGCTTTACGTTTGTGATGTTTCTGTGTTTTTGTGTTATTTTACGTGTGTCGCTTCGACATCCCCGGGGCCTCGCCAACCTGAAGTCGTCTGATTGGTGAGTGCTCACTGGGTTTCCTCATCCCAACACCTTGTTGACATCCATATATTCATTTTACCTTTCCTTTTCCATAAGTTGTTATATATATATATATATATATATATATATATATATATATATATATATATATATATATATATATATATATATATATATTAACTAAAGGAAAAGAAAAGGTAGTGATGAGGGTGGCAACAAGGTGTTGAGGGAAGCCCAGCGGACACTCACCAAGTTGAGGACCAAGCTGGCAGGCTGCTGGGGGCGTCGAAGAGACACGTAAAACACACGAACACAAAAACACACGCAAGCTTATCGGGCCTAAGCCCTTCTTCAGCGAAAGAGTAACGTCAAGTGACACACTGGGCGGGGAATGACAGGGTGATGTGGGAAGGTTGATGATTGGAGGAGGTGGGGAGTAGGAGAGGTGGATAGCCAATAAAGAGGGAGTGTGATGAGGTAGAGTCCGAATAGTTACAAAGTAACAAGGAAACATTGTAAGGGGGCTAATAGGGTTAGCGGAGGTTGAGGCCAGGCGGAGAGAAAGAGTCGAGAAGATGGATATGTGCTAGTTCCCAGTGTCGGAGAAGGGGGGCAGGAGTGTCATAGGGTAAAGCGCGAATAATCCTAACATTGTAGCAACTATTAAAGGGAACATTGTGGGTATTAGCATGTAATGCAACTGGGAGGGGGCGTCTGAGAGAAACGCTATTCGGGTGACCGTTCATTCGGATGTTTAACGGATTGCTGGTGAGGCCTACGTAAAACGCGGGACAAAGGGTGCAGGTAAGGAGGTAAATGACGTTACGGGTGGTGCAGTTGCTTCTGGAGGTGATGGGGTAGGTGATGTTGGTGGAGGGACTCGAGAAAGAAGATGATGGTAGGTGGATAGGGCAAGTGAGGCAGCGAGGTTTTCCGCAGGGGTGGGAACCTATTGCAAGAAGCGTGGTAGAAGTGGGAAGATCCTTCCTCCACAAGATATTTCCCAAATTTGGGGGCCGGCGGAAGGAGAGGAGCGGAGGATTGGCAAAAAGGTTGATAAAGAGGGACTGATGGGAGGAAGAGGTAAGAATTGGGTGGGCAGCATGAAGGATTGTTTTGAGAGCTTCGTGGATACCAGGATGGAAAAGTGTCGTAAGAGTGAGTGGAGGGGTAGATGCAGGAATAGTGGGTGTGTGAGGATGAGATCCAATGTGGGTAGGCGTCATCGCCCTATGGAACTGTTCGCGGACCAAGACTGGAGGGTAACCACGTTTGAGAAGAGCATCCTCGAGGACAGAGTAATACTCTAGAAGGGATGCTCTATCGGAACAAAGCCTCCATCCTAGACGAGCAAGGGCATAGGGGATAGAGGTTTTGGTATGAAGGGGATGACAGCTATCAAAGTGGAGGTATTGGAGGCTGTTGGTGGGTTTGATGTGAACACAGGTGCGGATTTGGCTGTCTTGAAGGTAAAGATCGACATCCAGGAATGTGATGTGGGAGGTAGAGGATTGGTGGGTGAAGGACAGTGAAGGATGGGAGGAGAGACGCGAGAGAAAGGAAAGGAGAGAGTCAGGTCCATGCGTCCAAATGAGGAAGACATCGTCGATGTATCTCAGCCACAAAAGTGGTCTGAGTGGAACGTTGAGGAAGAGTCTTTCCCATTATCCAAGGTAGCAATTGGCGTATGAAGGCGCCATTCGGGTGCCCATCGCAGTGCCTCTAATTTGAAGGTAGTGACGACCATCGAAAGAGAAGTTGTTCAATTTGAGCACCATTGCTGCCAAGTCTAATAAGAAGTGGGAGGAAGGTCTTGCGTCGGGTGGTCTTGAGTCCAGGAGTTTACTAAGGGCAGAGAGTCCATCATCGTGGGGGATGTTTGTGTAGAGGGAGCAGACATCGATAGTGGCCAAAATGGTATTGGGTGGGAGAGGAAAGGGGAGGTGTTTGAGACGTTTGAGAAAGTGGTTAGTGTCTTGGATGAAGGAAGGGAATTGACGAATGATAGGTTGTAGGTGGGAGTCAACGAAGGCGGAGATGCGTTCTGTAGGGGAATTAAAGCTGGCAACAATGGGGCGGCCGGGGATGTTGGGTTTATGGATTTTAGGGAGAAGGTAGAATGTGGGTGTGCGGGGTTTGTTGGGGATCATTAGAGCAATGGCGGAATCGGAAAGGCCTTCCTGTTTGCCTGAGAAATGAAGATAGGACGAAATTTGGTAGGAGTGGTGGTCTGTGGGGTTGGAAGTAAGGTGATGGTAAGAGGTTTCGTCAGAAAGTTGGCGCTCGGCTTCCTCGTTATATTTGGCGCGATCCATCACAACCGTGGTGGTGCCCTTGTCGGCAGGGAGGATGATGATATGGTCAAGATGTTTGAGTGTGGAAATGGCATGCCTTTCACGTCTGGTAAGATTATCTGTATGGTCGATAAGATCGGAAAAGTTAGGTTGGGAGATTCTGGAAAGGATATAATTGAGGTATTGTTCGACCGGGTGTAGGGAAGGAAGGGTGGGTGGAATGTATTGGGAAGGAGGTTTGAAGATGGAAAAGGTAGGTGGGAGGCCGGGAGGGAGTTTTGGGTTGGCAGAGGTGAGAGAGTCTTCTTTGGGAGGGTTAGTTTTTAGACGTAGTGTGCGGGCAAAGGACTGGACGTCGGCAAGGAGGCGAAAATGATCAAATTTGGTGGTGGGACAAAAGGAAAGGCCGCGTGAGAGGAGTTCATTCTCGGCAGGGGTAAGTACGTGGGAGGAAAGGTTCAACACTTCATCTGGTTGGCAAGATGAAGAGGTGGTGGCAGGAGTGTGCGAAAAATATGAGCGCTTCAAAGGTTTGCGGGTTAGGAAAGTGTGGGTCTTTTTCAGGATAGGAAGTGATGGTGGCGTTGGGAATCCCAGGAGGTCCGCAAGACAGGGAGTTTGACCGATGAGTGGCGGGGAAGGAGGTGGTTTGTTGACCTCGCCAGCTGTTATGAACGGAAGGGGAAGACCAAGTTTGAGGTGCCGGACGCAAAGCAGAGAGAGTTTACGGAGAAGTCTGTTGCGATGTGCGGTGATATCAATAGCCGCTTGAAGGAAAGCGGCACGAAGGTCGGATATGGATTGCGAAGAATGACGAAGATAAAGAACGAGAGATTTACAATTAGCGAAGTGGGAGTTAGAGAAGGTGGTATAATGGTGTATGGTGGAACGGATAATGTGGATAGAGGCGAGGTGATACGTGAGGGCTAGGGAAGCGCGTATATGGGGAGGAAGACCTGAAAGAGGAATTCTGATGGTGAGGCATTTGGGGGTGAGTCCAAGTGCAAGGCAGGAGTTGAGGAATTCAATCTGGCAGTTGAGGGTAATGTGTCTACGGAGATGATAACGGAGACGGGTCAGTTCCATGGTGGAAGAGAAAGATAAGAGGAAAAGACGACAGGAAAGAAACGTAAAGATATAGACAAAAAAGGAGAAAAAAGGACGGTATATATATTAACTAAAGGAAAAGAAAAGGTAGTGATGAGGGTGGCAACAAGGTGTTGAGGGAAGCCCAGCGGACACTCACCAAGTTGAGGACCAAGCTGGCAGGCTGCTGGGGGCGTCGAAGAGACACGTAAAACACACCAACACAAAAACACACGCAAGCTTATCGGGCCTAAGCCCTTCTTCAGCGAAAGAGTAACGTCAAGTGACACACTGGGCGGGGAATGACAGGGTGATGTGGGAAGGTTGATGATTGGAGGAGGTGGGGAGTAGGAGGGGTGGATAGCCAATAAAGAGGGAGTGTGATGAGGTAGAGTCCGAATAGTTACAAAGTAACAAGGAAACATTGTAAGGGGGCTAATAGGGTTAGCGGAGGTTGAGGCCAGGCGGAGAGAAAGAGTCGAGAAGATGGATATGTGCTAGTTCCCAGTGTCGGAGAAGGGGGGCAGGAGTGTCATAGGGTAAAGCGCGAATAATCCTAACATTGTAGCAACTATTAAAGGGAACATTGTGGGTATTAGCATGTAATGCAACTGGGAGGGGGCGTCTGAGAGAAACGCTATTCCGGTGACCGTTCATTCGGATGTTTAACGGATTGCTGGTGAGGCCTACGTAAAACGCGGGACAAAGGGTGCAGGTAAGGAGGTATATGACGTTACGGGTGGTGCAGTTGCTTCTGGAGGTGATGGGGTAAGTGATGTTGGTGGAGGGACTCGAGAAAGAAGATGATGGTAGGTGGATAGGGCAAGTGAGGCAGCGAGGTTTTCCGCAGGGGTGGGAACCTATTGCAAGAAGCGTGGTAGAAGTGGGAAGATCCTTCCTCCACAAGATATTTCCCAAATTTGGGGGCCGGCGGAAGGAGAGGAGCGGAGGATTGGCAAAAAGGTTGATAAAGAGGGACTGATGGGAGGAAGAGGTAAGAATTGGGTGGGCAGCATGAAGGATTGTTTTGAGAGCTTCGTGGATACCAGGATGGAAAAGTGTCGTAAGAGTGTGTGGAGGGGTAGATGCAGGAATAGTGGGTGTGTGAGGATGAGATCCAATGTGGGTAGGCGTCATCGCCCTATGGAACTGTTCGCGGACCAAGACTGGAGGGTATATATATATATATATATATATATATATATATATAACAACTTACGGAAAAGGAAAGGTAAAATGAATATATGGATGTCAACAAGGTGTTGGGATGAGGAAACCCAGTGAGCACTCACCAATCAGACGACTTCAGGTTGGCGAGGCCCCAGGGATGTCGAAGCGACACACGTAAAATAACACAAAAACACAGAAACATCACAAACGTAAAGCTTTCGGAACTACTCCTTCTTCAGCTACAGAGAGAGAACTGGTTTCCTCATCCCAACACCTTGTTGACATCCATATATATATATATATATATATATATATATATATATATATATATATATATATATATATATATATATATATATATAGCGTCTCTCTCAGACGCCCCCTCCCAGTTGCATTACAGGCCAATGCCCACAATGTCCCCTTCAATAGTTGCTACAAAGTAAGGGTTATTCGCGCCTTACCCAATGACACTCCTGCCCCCCTTCTCCGATACTGGGAACTAGCACATATACATCTTCTTGACTCTTTCTCCCTGCCTGGCCTCAACCTCCGCTAACCCTTACAATGTCTCCTCTGTTACATTGTAGCTATTCACACTTTACCTTACCACACTCCCTCCTTATTGGCTATATACCATTCCTACTCCCCGCCTCCTCCGATCATCAACCTCCCCACATCACCCTGTCGTTCCCTGCTCAGTGTGTCACTCTCATTTACTCTACTGCTGAAGAAGGTCATAGGCCCGATAAGCTTGCGTGTTTTTTGTTTTTGTGTTCGTGTGTTCAACGTGTCTCTTCGACGCCCTCAGCAGCCTGCCAACTTGGTCTCCGACTTGATAAGTGTCCGCTGGGCTTCCTTCAACACCTTGTTGCCACCCTCATCACTACCTTTAATTTCCTTAAGTCTATATATATATATATATATAAAGTGTAGTTAATATAAAAGTTGGTAAAAAATGAATCAGCATGTCATTGATACAATATATTTAAACTGGAAAGTGGAATCATCCAAAAAGCTCGCGCAATTTAATACCAGAAACATTCATTAATTATTTCCTTTTGCAAAGAGAATTGCCACTGATTTTATTTAGAACTCATTAGATATTAATAAAAACCAGTATTTTGCCCCCTAATTACCGCACTATTTACGTTAATAAATTATTTTTAAATCTGAAGCGTAAAAATACGCAAGAAATTTTCCTCGATGCCTTGATATTACTAGGAAGATTGAAATAATCGATTATTTATATTATTTGGTAAAAAGAAAAAAAACACCCTACTTTGCGTCAAAATTCCGGGAACTGTGATTATGTTAGAGGGTTGCGGAAAGTGGCTTATGAAAGCTTATATAGTCGTGACGGCGAGAAAAATATAGCGATTCTTCAAAGTTTAACGAAAAATGCCCTAAAGCTCTCGAAATTAAGGAATTTTTCGAAATGTCGTAAAAAAGGACCCTCCGTTGCTTCAAAATTCCGAGAGCTGTGGTTGAGCTTGGCAGTTTGGAAAAGTGTCTTCTGAAAGCTTTATAGTCGTTACGGCGGTGAAAAATAAAGCAATTCTTCAAAGTTCAAAGAAGAATGCTCAAGAGCTCTCGAAAGTTTAGAATTTTCAAATTTGGTAGGAAGAAAGTAGCACCCTCCGTTGCTTCAATATTCCGGGGGCTGTAGATGAGCTTCAGAGATGCGAAAAGTGTCTTCTGAAAGCTTATGTAGTCGTAACAGCGGGAAAAATAAAGCAGTTCTTCAAAGTCTAACGAAAAAAGCCCAATAGCTCTCGCAAGTTTAGAATTTTCGAATTTGGTAGAAAGAAAATAGAACCATCGGTTGGTTCTAAACTCCGGTAGCTGTGGTGCATCTAGAGAGCTGAGAAAGTCTTTTGAAACGCATAGCAGTAATGGCGGGGAAATAAATCAATTATTCAAAGTTCAACTTAGTTCAAATTACTTTTATAACTCTCTATAATTTAAAATTTTCGATGCTGGTAAGAAGAAAATAGCACCCTCCGTTGCTTTGAAATCCCGGGAGTTGTGCTTGAGTAAGAGAACTGGAAAAAGTACTTCTGAAAGCTTAAATAGTCCTAACGGTGGTAAGCAAAGCGATTCTTCAAAGTTCAACGAAAAAAGCCCCAAAACTCTCTGAAGTTTAGAATTTTGAACCTTCAACTTCAAGCTAAAAATCGAGCAAGGTGTCGTTAAAAATCTTTTTATGCCAAATAAAAAGTTTTTTATAAAGATCAGATGAATGTTGTCCGAATGTTTGTGCGGGACCAAGCGCTTATGCTGGAACTATCACCGGTCCGCGTAAAGGTCATAAAATATTCCTGCTCAGAATCAAATTGATTTCAACGGATGCCAATATGCCCTTCCGCCTGATTCGGACTCAATTTCCTATCAGGTTGTCCTTCGCGATGACAATTAACAAGGCACAAGAGCAAACACTTGAAATGATTGGGATTTTCCTTTCGAAATGCGTATTTAGCCACGGGCAGCTGTAAGTGGCATTCAGTCGGGCATAGGCAGCCGCCGATGTAAAATTGCAAATCCTCGAAACAAGCCACCTAGGTAAAATAGGAAACCACGACTCTACACTAAGAACGTAGTGTACAAAGAGGTTTTATGTTCATTGCCATTTCTTCCTACCTTCACATTTCTTTTACCTTTTCAAATCCACATTTTGTAAAGTTTCCTACGAATCGTATATGTCGTAAAGTCTATGCTTACCTAATTATAAACTTTCTGTAAAAGCATCTAATAAACTAGCAACTTTCTTAAATAAAATAATAAACAATAATCATTTTTTCTGCTGCTCAAATTGCAGCTATTGCTGCAAAAGGCCGCTACTTGTAAATATTCTGCTATTACTCATGTAATTTATTATCTAATGCATATAATCTCCACGTAGCTAAAGTGCTGTTGCCCTGGAGATCGCATTGGTTTATTTACGAGTTTAGATCTTGGTATGTGGTGATATTTTAATGCTTGCAGTATGTAAGCACCAACAACTCGTAATAATCTATTATACGCTTCTTATATCTTACAGAGGAGGATATAATATTTAGGAGGATACTAATGTATTGGCACTTCCAGAAGAGCTGGAGATTTGAAATTTTGTACGTCGGCAGGGTTGCATGCAAAACCAACTAATAAAAACGATAATCTCGAAAAAGTTCAACAATGCGTCCGCTAAAAACTCGCATTTGTTTAAACAAGTTTTCAATGCTTATTTATTTTTCTGAATGTGCTATGGACCTGAAATTTCTTCAAAGTAGATTTTGTAAAATAACGGAGTAGGGATTATAGAAATTTTGATATTCTAATTTTTTTGGCTGTTAAAAATTCTTAATGATTAAACAAATAGATAAATGTTTAGGTACTACTGGGCGATCTAGGAAGCTGAAATTTTAAAGTTATTTAGAGGTTAGCGCAAATAAATATTTGAGTATTTCATTGAAATTGTTATTGCGGCCGTTATAACTTCTTTAAATATTTAAACAATTAGATAAATATTATTTCACTTCTGGATGAGCTATAACGTTAATATTTGGCAGAAAGGTGTGGCATTAGTGCATCACAATGGAAAAACAATTATATTGTTAAAATTGCAAATTTTAGGTATTGGTTTTATCAAATATTTTCCATAAGGAAAGAACGAAAATTGGTGCAGAGGTGAAATCTTTTGAATTTAAAAAAATAATTCTAAAAAATTAGTATGATTATCAGGGTGAGATGAAAGGCTTGCAGAATGCTAGCGTCAACTACTTTTAATAGATATATAGACCTTTCTTACAGAGGATATAGGAGGATACTAATTTTTAGGTACTTCCAGATGAGCTGGAGACTTGAAATTTGTCACAATTTTTGGATTTTGGTCTCAAACAAAAAAAAATCCGAAATTGGGAAAATTCATATTTTAAGTGGCATTTTTCGTCCCATTTTTGACCCATAAGAAAAGCACACGAATCTACGCAGAGGTTCATATATATGTTTTAATGCTATGATTAGGCACATTCAGATAAGCTAGAGAGGTGAAATAAATTATGTGTATAGGACTATGAGTAAAAGCGACTTGGAAAGTAGAAAATCTCAAAAACGTTCACAATGCGGCTGCTAAAAATTCGCAATTGTTTAAAGAAATATTTAAGCTTTATGTATTTTCGTATGTGCTACGATGTTGAAATATTTTGTAGAAGTGGAATTCATAAAATAACCGAATAGGGATTATAGGAAGTTTGGTATATTAATTAATTTGGGTTTTAAAAAGTTTTAATTTTAAACAAAAAGATAAATGTATAGGTACCTAGGAAAAAGCTAGGGAGCTGAATTTTTTTAGTTATATAGATGTTTTTGGTAATGTACACATAAACATTTAAAGATATCGATGAAGTTGTTATTTTAGCAGTTAAAATTGTTTAAAATTACACAATTCAGATAAATATTATTTCATTACTAGATTTGCTACAACTTAAAAATCTTGCAGAAATGTGTGGCTTTAGTAACCCACAATATAAAACGAACAATATTTTTAAAATTTCAAATTTTAGGGATTGTATTACTTTAATGTTGTTCCATAAGGAAATAACGAAATCTGTAGATGTGCTAACCTTGGAATTAAAAAATATTTCTAAGAATGAAATATCTTTCTGAAAAATTAATGTATTTTTCAAGGTGAAATGCAATGCTTTCATAATAAATGCACCATCTACTTGTAACATTATATATAGACCTTCCTTACAGAGGAGGATATCTAATATAAACAGACGTTCCTTACAGAGGATATTGCTGTATGATATGTAGGAGGATACTAATGTCCAGCCCCAACTACAAGAGATAGAGAGCTGAAAGTTTCAATGTTAGAGAGGTGATGGAGAAACATCCAGAATAAATGGGATCTCTCACGTATGTGACATCGGTTCGACTCCAGAAATTCCGAAACTTGTGTTTTTTCCCATAAGAAAAGCATTGCGCCCTTTTTGTAAATTAATTTCGGGCACTTGCCGATAAGCTAGAAAAATGAAATTTTGAGCGTTGCTATAGGGCCACAATATCTATTAAAAATTAGTATCGTTTTTTATTACAGTGCCCTGGGTTCGACTCCAGATGTTCCCGAAAATCTCCCATAAGAATGCATGGGGAAAAGTTATTCAGGTGTGTAGACCATTCTAAGAGGAATAGGGTACTGATATTTTGCACACAACCAACCAGAAAATCAAAAAGTTCAAAATTGTTAATATTTAGGGTTTTTTATCCCATTTGTATAATAAAGTTTAATAATTTATATCTCGGAAACTATTCTTAGTAGGTATGAACATTTCCAACCATTTTGTAGAAAATTCTATCCTCCCTATGTATATTTTTTTAATTATATCTCTCGCATCATATAAAGGCAAGGAAAAATAATTTTTCATCGCTTTACGTATTTTTAGAGTTTATTACGCATTAATAATTTTTATCTTGAAAACAATTAATCTGAAATACGTGGTATCCTACTATATTGTAGCTATTGTTGTCCTCTATTCGAATAAAAATTTTAGCCTATACCTCATTTACCCCACATCATATAAGAGCGATTTATTCAGTTCAACGCTTCATTTTGTGTTGAGCGTATTAGCGTGGGTATCGGTGGTAGGAGGCTTGGTGCGCCTTCCGCCCCTTCTACAACCTCCGTAGATGCGCGCGTCTCTCCCCCTCCGCCCACACCTTCGTCGTTTCCCAATCTCTTCACCCAAGTCCGGACGACGGTTAAAGAAGTTGGCATCGAGACGCCGCGAAAGTTGATGTCTCACTAATCCTTGCGTGAGACTTTACGAGACGTATGCGACAGTTTTTACGTTATTCTATAATTGTGTTAGGTGATTATACAAGTGTTTGTGTTATTTGTCATTGCGTTGTCATTTGTTGTTCTGTAATTCGTTGTCGTTGGTTAAGAGGTCCAAACATTTGTATTAAAAATATACCTAATAATGAAATATTTCGCTGAAAAATTAATGTTTTCAAACTCAAACTACTTGTAACACACACACACATATATATAATATTACTCTCTCTCCATCGCTAAAGAAGGGCATAGGCCCGAAAAGCTTTCGTGTGTTTTTCTTGTGCGCGTATTTTCTGTCTCTTCAACGCCCCCAGCAGTCTGCCAACTTGGTCCCCAACTTGGTAAGTGTCCGCTGGGCTTCCTTCAACACCTTGTTGTCACCCTCATCACTACCTTTTCTTTTCCTTAAGTTTATATATATATATATATACTTAAGGAATATATATATATATATATATATATATATATATATATATATATATATATATATATATATATATATATATAGACGGTCCTTACAGAGAAAGAGAAACATAAAAGATACAATTAGAAGGAGCTTCCATACTGCAAGCATTTCATCTCACCTTGAAAAACATTACTTTTTCAGGGAGATATTTCATCATGGGAAATATTTCTTTAATTCAAAAGATTTCTGCTCTAGGACGAATCTCATTTTTTAATTATGAAACAATTATGGAGTAAAACAATCACTAATTTTTGCAATTTTAGGAATATTATACTTTTTCCACATTGGGTTAATAATACCCCACACTTGTCAAATATTTAATTTTTAGCGCATTTAGAAATGAAATAACATTTATCTAATTGTTTAAATTAATTTAATTTAATTTTTAACGGCCGCAATAACAATTTCATGGAGACATTGAAATGTTTATTTGTTTATATAGACAGCTGTTTAAGTAACTTGAAAATTACAGATTCCTAACTTGCCCGGTAGTATCCACACATATACCTATTTGTTTGGACTTAAAGAATATTTTACTGCCAAACAAATTAAAATATCAAAATTTGTATAATCTCTATTTCGTTTTTTTACGAATTCTACCCATAAAATAATTTCAGTTCCGTATCACATTCGTAAATACATAAACCTTGAAATTTTGTTTAAAGAATTTCGACTTATTAGAGGCCACATTGTTAAACTTTTTAAGGATTTTCGTTTTTTCTAGTCGGTTTTTATCTACCAGTATAATTATTTCAGCTTCGTAGCACATTCAGAAATAGAAAAACCTTAAAAATATGTTTAAACAATCTCGAAATCTCACGGACGCATTGTTGAACTTGTTAAAATATTTCTTTTTTTCTATGTGTAATTTGCTACAAAATTTTTGAAAATACTCGAATCTACTACTTATAGCTTCCATGATAAAAACTATTTTACTTTAATGTGCATCTGGGGTTAAAACAACCCCTAAAAATTAACAATTTGGAAATTTTAGATATTTGTAGTACGTTATGAGCAAATTGTTATAATCCTGCAAATTTTAAGCTTCTTAAACATATTAGGTTGGTCTACACACTGGAATAACTTGATCTCATGCTAATTTATGGGAGATTTTCCGGAGAAACTGGAGTTGAACCGAGGACACTATAAGCTAAAGTTAAAATAATTCCTAATAGATATTGCGGTCATCTAACAACATTGAAAATTTCATTATTCTAGCTTATGGGCAAGTACCCGAAATTAATTTACAAAAATAGCGCAATGCTTTTCTTATGGGAAAAAACGCAATTTTCAGAATTTCTGGATCCGAGGCCATGTGACTTAGGTGAGAAGTCCCATTTTATCTTTATGTTTCTCCATCATATCTTCAAAAACTGAAACTTTCAGCTCTCTAGCTCTTGAAGTTTGGGCTGGACATTAGTATCGTCCTATGTATATCCTATCATTATATATAGACATACCTTACAGAGGAGAACGATATCACATATAGGATATACTAGTAGAAGGTGCAAGCATTTCATCTCACCTTGAAGAAACATTCATTTTTAATGGATGCACAGAAATGTTATTCGCTTATATAGAATAATCTCTAAATAACTTAAAAATTTCAGCTATCTATATCGCCCGGTAGTATCTAAACATTTACCTATTTGTTTAAACTTGAAGCATTTTTAACTGCCAAATAAATTTAAATATCAAAATTACTATAATACCTATTTCGTATTTTATAAATTCTGACTAATAAAAAAATTTAAGCTCCGTAGCACATTCGGAAATACATAAACCTTGTAAATTTGTTTAAAGAATTCCGAATTTTTAGTGGCGGTATTGTTGAACTTTTTCAAGATTTTTGTTTTTTCTAGTCGGTTTTGCTCATAATCCTACCCACAAAAAAATTTCGAGCCTGCCGCTTTTATGGAAGTGCATAAACATTAGTGTCCTCCTATGTATATGGTAAATGTTATATGTTATATTTTACTTTTCCTCTATAAGGAACGTCTATATATAATGGTATATATAGATGGATACTAATGTCCAGCGCAATCTAAAAGAGCTAGAGAGGGGAAAGTTTGTGTTTCTAGATATAATGGAGAAACCTGAAAAAATAGGACTTCTCGCCTAGGTGAAATGGGTTCGACTCAGGAAATTCTTTAAGTTGCGATTTTCCTCATTTGAGTGTGCTTCCGTTGTTTTATAACTGCGTTATAAAGGTTGTTATAAAAAAGGGGTTATTTGTCCTTGCGTTGCTATTTGTTGTTGTGTTATTAGTTGTTCTTGGGTCAGAGGTGGAAACTTGTATGAACAATGTATCTAATAATGAAATATGTCTGAAAAATTTGTGTGTTTTCAAGGTGAGATGAAATGCTTTCAGAATATAAGCACCAACTACTTGTAATGTATAGAATCTCCTTATATATGAGGATATAAATGGGTACTAATATCCAGGCCAAACTACAAGAGCTAGAAAGCTGAAGAGTTTATCGTGAAACCTTCAGAAAAAATAAGACTTCTCACCTCATTGACATGGGTTCAACTCCTGAAAATCCGAATGTTGCGTTTTTGCCCATAAGATAAGCATTGCGCTATTTATGTAAAGTAATTTCGGGCACTTGCTATAAGCTGGAGAAATTTCAAGTGTTGTGAGATGACCACAATACCTATTAGGAATTGTTGTCGTATTTTCTTACAGAGTCCTGAAAAGATATTCCATTGTGTAGACCAATTTAACAGGATAGGGAGCTGAAATTTTGCACGATTATAAGATTTTGCTCACAACAACCCAGAAAAATCTAAAATTTTAAAATTGGCAATTTATACGGATTATTTTTTTGCGATTTGCATATTATAGTTAAATAATTTTTATCTCGGAAACTATTTGTCGTAGGTTCGAGCTTTTGCAAATAATTTGTAGCAAATTTTATCCCCATATGGATAAACTTTTTAATCAATACCTTCCAGATCATATAAGAGCAAGGCAATGCAATTCCTGTTTGCCATACGTAATTTATACGATTATTACCTATTAACAATTTTTATCTCGGAAACTATTAACCGTAGGTACGTGCTGTCGTGGACATATCTGTAGCAAATTATGTCTTCTACCCAAATATAATTTTTAATCTATACCTTACATCATCATATAAGATTTCTCTAACTTCGATATCTCGCAATATTCTTGAGCACGTACTCGTTAGCAACATAATGCGATTTCTCGGTAGTAATTTATTGTTAGAAGAATGGCAACATGGATCCAGGAAAGGTAGGTCTTTTGATTTCCAGCTCGATCTATGTTAGATTTCTGTGCTGAGAAGCGGAGAAGGTTGTTGATGCCTTCCTCTCATATTTTAGGAAAGCCTTTGATAAGATGTCTCACAGGGAGCTAATAATAATTAATAGCGTTAATTCCAAAATTATTAGTTGGAATCGTGTATTTTTATATTATAGCAACAGGCCCGCTCCTAGGCAGTTGGCCGCCGTTGTTCAAGTAGGAAATGGCCTCCTTCATTCAAATTTTATATGGTATATGCATTTACTAGCCCTTTATACAACATAAAATACACCAACAACCTAACAAGGTTTTAATTTATAATATCATGTGCAATAACATTAATTATCACTACATAAAATGAGTCCTAACATATTTTAACATAATCGATAAAGTAAAAAGTATGCACTGAAAAAATTAAATCGGACCAAAGCGAAAGGAGGAGGAAAGGAGAAATAATAAAAAAAATCACAAAACAATCACAAAATCACAGAAACATCACAAAACAGCTTTACATCTGTTCCTAATAACATTTACACTCTTTGGGAAGGGCTTAAATAGCTCAGCAGGCAACTCATTCCAGTTAACAATAGTTCTGTTTAAATATGAATATTTTTTATATATTTTTTGTTTTCTACACTTAAATTTGTGATTGTGATCATTTTTCCCTTTAAAAGATGGTTCATCCACCCCCTTGTGTAACTCACTCCATGCTGCCTCTATATTTATTACATTAAAAAAACCACAGAGTCTACTCCGTTTCCTTCTCCTTTGCAACCTCTCCGGGCCCAGTATTTCTAGCATCTCCGTCACGCTATCCGTTCTCCTGTGCCTACCCAATTCATATCTGGCCGCCTTTCTTTGAACCTTATCCAGCTTCCTGATATGCCCTTTTTCGTGCGGATCCCATACCAAGGAGGCATATTCCAATATCGGCCGAACTAGAGATTTGTATGCTTTCTCCTTTGTAGCTGGACTGCTTCCTTTGAGATTCCTCATAACCCAGTGCAGCATTTTGAAAGCTTTCCTTTTTATGAAATCGACATTTAATCCCCATCCTAGATCCTTTGATAAATAGACACGTAAATATTTACAATGATCACTTTTTGGTATAGGATTTCCCGAAAAATTATACTCCCTATTTGACACTAATTTCCTATTAGTGAATGTCATGTACATACTTTCATTTATATTGATGTCCATTCCGTTGGTATTGGTCCAATCTGAAAGTTTGTCGATATCATTTTGGAGGGTATCACGGTCGCATTCACTCTCGATCCGCCTATAAATTATGCAATTATCCGCAAAAAGTCTTATCTCCGAGTTCATATTTTCTGGAAGATCGTTGACGTAAATTAAGAAGAGCAGCGGCCCTAAGACGCTACTTTGTGGAACCCCCGATGTGGCACTCGTCTCATCTGAATACCTGTTACCTATTTTCACTCTTTGAGTTCTTCCAGTAGGAAAATTCGCAACCCACTTCAGTACCCTTACGTCGATTGGTAATTGCTCCATCTTCAACTGCAGGAGATCTTGTGGCACTGTCAAATGCTGTCGAGAAATCGACCATTATAGCATCAACTTCTTTCCCTTCGTCAAATGAGTCAGCAATGTCTTGACACAAACCCACTAATTGGGTTTCACATGAATATCCTTTCCTGAACCCATGCTGAGTTTTAAATTGCCACTTATCCCTTACCCACCAATCCCGTATGTAGTCTGATATTACCTTCTCCATTAGTTTACAAACCACAGACGCTAAGCTAACCGGCCTATAGTTCTTTATTACCGTATTTTCACCTTTCTTAAAAATGGGTATAATATATGCCATTTTCCAGTCTTTAGGTAAGGCATGATTATTTATCGTTACATTGAATAGGTGAGTTATGTAGGGAGACATGGCAGTAGCACCCAGTTTCAGTATGTCAGTCGCAATAAAATCCGATCCCACTGACTTATTTGCCCTCAACTTCCTAATTTAAAAAAATGTCTGTATCCGTGACTCTAATGGGTATTATCTCTGATGTATTTTCGCATATCTTCCAGTTTAAGGAGTCATTTATCAGCTCTAAAGTTTTTAAGTTAACCGTACTATTTTTTTGTTTCCTATATACGCTTGTAAACCATTTATTAAAAGCATTAGCTTTACTGTAATCCTCGATGGCTAACACCCCTTCACTATCTTTAACTGACGCTATATCCATCCTGTTATCTTTCCTTCTCCTAATAAATTTGTAAAATTTGTTTCCGTTAGCCTTAGAAATGACATTAACAAGAAATTTTTTTTCGCCTTCTTCTTTTCCCTATTTAAAGCGTGAACCAATTTCTTATAACTCTGAAACAACGCCCTACTCGAATTTCTTGTTCCGTGTGCTCTCCTTACTTTTTTCTTTAGTTTCCTGATTGTATGATTGTAATACTCAGGATCCGTATTTTCTTTAAGAATCTTATTTGGGACAAAAGTATTTAACCCTTCAAACACTATCTCTTTAAACTCCTTCCATAATTCTTCCGCGTTCTGTCCCCTACTCGCCCATTCTGGAAACTTGTCTCTTAAAAATCCCTGGAACCCTTCTCCGTCACCTCGCTTGTAATGCCAGACCGTCTTTCTTTTTTTCGAATTCACTCGACGTGGGCTGTCCCATTCTAGTTTTACACACAAAGCTGCGTGGTCACTTATTCCTGGCATGCATCAACGCTAATAAAAGAATTGAGTGGCCTCACTAGAAATACATCAAGGATATTTTCCACTCGATTGGGCTGTTTTACTACCTGTGTAAAGCCCTCCTCGTCTATGAGTCGGTTGACCAGCTCTTGGGCCTTACCGACTCCTACCGTGTCGCCAGACCACCGAATTCCCGGAAGCTTTAAATCCCCCGTTATGAGAGTATGACCTTGAAGGTTTTCCGAGCAAGCGTCCGCAAGGACTTCCAATGGGTGCAATCCTTCGTTTGGACTCCTATACATAGCAATTATGCTTAAGCTTTCCCTTTTATTTTCACCAAGCAAGTTTATGCACATCATTTCACAGTCTTCCCTTGTCCATTCCAATGCACTCGCGATGTTGATTGTTACACAAATAAATATTCCCCCTCCTCGACCGTCACGGTCCCTTCTTAAACCGGTAAAGCTAGGTGGGAATATTTCGTTGGATGTAATATTCTCATTAAGCCAAGACTCTGTGCCAATTACAATATCAGGTTTGCATGCTCGTGAATCTTACACGATATCGAAGTTAAGGAAATCGGCCTGTAATTTTCTGGGTTCTCCGCGTCGCCGCCCTTATGAGTTGAGGTAACGTGCGTTAACTTCCAGTCGTTAGGGATCTCTGCGTGAGAAATGGATTTCTCGAAGATTATCAGAAGAAAAGGTCCTATTTCTTCAGCTAATTCTTTTAAAACGCGAGCAGGAATTTCTCCGGGACCAGTGGCGTTGTTATGTCTGATGGAACGTAATTGCTTTGCTATTCCCACCTCAGAAAATACTATATTGTCCATCAGGCCCCCCCTTATTGCGGATGCATAATGTAGGCAACTGTCGCTGACGGCTGTAAATGCTTTTACAAAATGACCGTTTAACAGGTTGGCTTTCTCTACGCTATCATGAATAACGGCACCCGAGTCATTACGCAGGGAAGGTATGGTAGGGCCTTTACCTTGGACCTCTCTCACATAGGACCAAAACGCTTTAGGGTCCTCCTTCAAATAATTATTTAATACCTTATTCCGGAAGTAAGTCAAGGCCTCGCGCAAAGTATTTCTCGCTTTAGCGCGGGATTCCTTATACGTCTTAACTTTAGCTGCTCTATACTCATCGGATGATGTAGACGGCATATTTTTTATTTTCGCGTGCCTTATTCTCTGAGGCCTAAGCGGACTCCTAACTTGCTTATTGTACCAACGTGCTTTTTCGAACTTCAATTTAATTGGAATGTACTTAGCCATGCCCTCTAGCATTATATTTTTGAATGTTGTCCAAGAGTACTTAGCACCTAATCGTTTGGTCATATCATGGAAGACAGGTAGTATTTCTCTTAGGCGCGACGTAAAGCTTGAAAAGTCAGCCTTAGCAAATATATAAAACTTTCTTTGAGACTTAGGGTGCATATCGATTTTCAACTTACACTCTGCATATACGGCCAGATGATCACTTATTCCACCTTCAATGGTGACTTTGTTTATTCTTTCTGGGAGGTTAGTTGCTAATAAATCTAATATGTTTCCCGAACGCGTTGGCTTTCTAACTAATTGAAGGAGAGAGTGCTCGCAGAATGTTTCGATTAATGCCTCACAGGATTCGCGACCTTTAACTCTAGATTCGAAACAGCTTTTCCCTATCAATTGAGTGTGAGTTAGTCACCACCGACTATAACGACTCCATCTTGATTAATCAGTCTAAGCTTTGATAGTTGTTTCTCGAGATTTAAAATACAATCTACACCAACGTAAGGTGGCCTGTGAAACGAGCATAAGAACACCTCTTTGGAGCCATCCTTACCTAAGCAGCACCAAACACTCGATATCCTCGTCACTTACCGGAATCTCACTGCTATCTAACTTATCGCTAACCGCTATGAAAACCCCACGCTCGATCTTTTCTATAGACATGATAGTCTTGAGGAAATATCTCCTGACTATGAATCTCATCCGTTAACCAACTTTCTGTGCCTATCACGACGTCGGCGTACACTAAATGGAAACTTCACACATCACTCAATAGTTCATCATTAAAGATACCCATAATTATTGTACATTTTGAACTGCTAGTCCATTTCTGCTATTTAACTTCGCCTTAAAGAGGCATACGCGGGAAGGAAATGGCTTGAAGACCTCTGCAGGTAAGGCATTCCTATGTTCAATCTCTCTATTAAGAAACGAAAATTTTCCCCAATTTTTTTATATAGAGTGGGCTCAATCTTGTGTTTATAGTCCCTACGTCCATAGTATGAAGGTTTCTTAATCTTATTACTAATTTCTGCCCACGCCGCTTTTTCGCGTATGCATTAAAAAGTCCCCATAGCCTAGCTATGTTTCTTTTATGTTCCAACAAATCCCACTCTAGTTTTTTAACATTCGTGTTTCACTTTCGGTTCTTCTGAAATCCCCTAAGACATAGCGCGCTGCATTTCTCTGCACCATCTCAAGTTGTTTTATCTGTCCTGCTAAGTGAGGATCCCATACCATAGCAGCATATTCCAGAATAGGCCTAACTAGCGATTTATAAGCCATTTCCTTTGTGGCAGTACTACTTTTACCTAAGACCCTAATTATAAAATGCAGTGCTCCGTATGCTTTGGCTACGACTCTATTTGCGGTCCCCACTGAAGACCTCTCGTGAAGGTTACCCCGAGATACTTACACTCATCATCTTCCGCTAGGACGCTGCCCTCTAAAACGTAATTCCAATTCAATGCGCTTCTTCCTTTGCAGAAGCTTATTAGTTTTGTTTTCTCTGCATTTATTATCATTTTATTTTCTTTTGCCCAACGTAAAATCCGTCTAATTCAGTTCGTAGTGTTCCGCAGTCTTCAATGTTCTCGATTATTCTATAAATTAGACAATCATCTGCAAATAACCTAACGTTACACCTCAAAGACCCAGTTAAGTCGTTTATGAATATCAGAAGCAACAACGCTCCGAGGTCACTTCCCTGAGGGACGCCCGGAACGATATCCGCGTCATTCGAGATTTCACCGCCTACTCTGACCTTTTGCTAACGTTTCGATAAAAATTCCCCAATCCATCTAACCACTCTTTTTTCCATTCCCATTCTAGATATTTTATACATTAGTAACCTATTGCTTACTCTGTCAAAGGCCTTGGAAAAATCTATGAAGATAGCATCTATCTGTTTCTCCTTATCTAACGTCTCCGCGATATCCTGTGCTAGCGCGGTCGTCTGGCTGTCACAAAAATATTCACTGCGAAAACCGTACTGTACTTTACTTAGCCAATTCTTCGCCTTCCAAAATTCTCTAATATAATGAGCCAGTAAATCCTCCATTTGCTTGCAAACTACACTTTTTAAACTTATCGGGCTATAATTATTCAAATTTGAACGAGAACCTTCAATATATATATATATATATATATATATATATATATATATATATATATATATATATATATATATACCTTGGTAATCCTTGATAGGGAGGATTACAACAAAGAGGCTCTTCGCCAACTCTCCGACCAATCATCCTACCGCCCCCTCACCTCTAATCCCACTAACCGCCACGCCTCCGATATTTCCACTTTCCTTCACACAGCGGGAACACACGAAGGACTGTCCGAGAATGTAACCGCTCTACTCGTGCCCCCTAACTCCCGTACCCCCAAATTTTACCTCCTTCCCAAAATCCATAAACCCGGAAATCCAGGTCGCTCGATCGTCGCGAGCTTCGACTCGCCAACTGAGAGAATCTCCGCCTTCGTCGATCATCACCTAAAGCCTCTCGTCCAACAATTCCCCTCCTTCGTCCAAGACACTAACCACTTTCTCAAACGCCTAATAGCACTCCAGCACCCACTCCCACCAAACACCATCATGGTTACCTTAGATGTTTGCTCCCTTTACACCAATATACCCCACACCGATGGACTTGCTGCTCTTCGAGCCTGCTTTGACAAAAGGTCTGGAGAGAAGAAACCTTCTACTGCCTTCCTCACTTCACTGGCGGAAATGGTTCTCACCAAAAACAACTTCGCGTTCGGAGGGCACCATTTCATCCAAATTAAAGGAACCGCAATGGGCACTCGGATGGCCCCCTCCTACGCCAACTGCTTCCTGGGTGAATGGGAATCCCAGCTCCTTAAATCTTCTCCCCAAAAGCCCCTCCTCTAGCTCCGCTTCATCGACGACATATTTTTTCTGTGGACCGATGGGGCGGAATCCCTTAATTCCTTCCTTCAGACAGTTTCCACCCATCCCACCCTCTCTTTTACTCATCACTCTTCTACAACACACTCCACGTTCCTCGACGTTAACCTCCTTCTCCGTAATGGACGCTTTGGCACCTCGGTGCACATTAAAGATACCAACCACCTACAATACCTCCACTACACCAGCTGCCACCCACAGCACACAAAGAAATCTCTTCCGTACTCCCTCGCCAGGCGTGGCCTTAGAATCTGCTCGGATAGCACCTCGCTATCCGATTATTGCGCCTTACTCCTTAGGGCTTTCCTCAATCGAGGATACCCTGCCGACTTAGTCCGCAATGAAATATATCGCGCCATCTCCACCCCCTCCAGACACCCACCAATCTTGAACCCACCCTCGAAGACAGAAGTCCCTCTGACTCTCACCACAACCTTTCACCCGGGGCTGCACGAAGCCCTAAATAACATCCTCGCGGCTGCCCATCCAATTCTCCTTAACACACCCACAACTACGCTACTCTTCCCTAAGCCCCCTATGATATCCTTCCGCCGACCTAAGAGTCTTGGCGACCTGCTATGGCGCAAGGAACTCCCCACCGGTTTTCCACCTTCCCCCGCAGGTTCCTCCCCTTGTAAAAGACCACGTTGCCTCACTTGCCCCATCTTAGATACTTCTTCCTCATTTACCAGCCCCGTTACCCAAATCTCCTATCCTATCTTATCCCGCAGCACTTGTACCTCCAAAAACGTAGTATATCTTCTTACCTGCACACAATGCCCTGCGTTCTATGTAGGCCTCACAACCACACCCCTTAACATCCGCATGAACGGCCGTAGGAATAGCGTCTCTCTTAGGCGCACCCTTCCGGTGGCCGACCATGCGTTAACCCACTCCCTTCCCTTCAATAGCTGCTTCACAGTAAAAACTATTCGTGCTCTTCCAAGTAGTTTCCCAGCGCCACAACTCCGTCAATGGGAACTAGCCCATATTGACATCCTCCGCTCCCTCTCCTCACCAGGTTTAAACCTTCGCTAACACTCCCACTCCAATCACCCCCCTTTTTTCCTTTCCTCTTACCCCTCTTTCCCCTTCCCCTTACCCCTCTTTTCCCGAACCCCTACCTCCAGTGTTACGCTTATTTTAGTCTTCGTTTTTCTCTCGCTGAAGAAGGGCGTGTGTTGCCCGAAAGCTCCAAATTAAAAGCCTTCCTCTATCGCTGTGGACGTCCACCACCGTATGGTAAGTGTTCACTGGCTCCTTCCTATCCCTCTCAACCTCTCGTTGCATTTATTTTATCATATTATTTCTTTTTCCGTATCGTTATATTATATATATATATATATTAATAATAATAAATAATAATATATATATTAATAAGGTTTACGACACGGGAGAGTGGCCTCGGGATTTCCTAGAAGTAACAATGATCCCTCTAAAGAAGAAGCCAAAGGCAATGCAGTGTAAAGATTACAGAACGATAATCCTTCTGTCACACACATCGAAGATCATCACGAGGATTCTTAATAAAAGGCTGGAGAAAGAGGAAGAAGAAATACTAGGGGAAGATCAATTCGGTTTCAGAAAAGGACGAGGAACTAGAGATGCTATAGGGGTAGTTAGAATCATATCAGAAAGGGCAATAGAATACAGTCAAGATATCTGCGCATGTTTCGTAGACTGGCAGAAGGCCTTTGATAGAGTAAATTCCGTCAAGTTGATGAAGATATTAAAGGATATAGGTGTTGACTGGAAAGACAGGAGACTGATTAGGAATCTATGTGTGAATCAAGTTGTAAAGGTCAGGTTTGAGAATGTGGACACCTGCGGAATAAGTATCGGTAGAGAAGTAAGACAAGGCTGCTGCCTATCGCCAACCCTATTCAATATATATGGAGAAAGTCTAATGCAAGAAGCTTTAGAAGGCACAGGAGATTTCAAAATTGGAGGAAGGATTATAAGAACAGTAAAATACGCAGATGATCAAGTACTTCTACCAAGAAAGGAAGAGGAGCTACAAAAAATGATAAATAGACTAGTGATAACAGGTAGAAAATACGGTATGGAAATAAATACAGAAAAATCCAAGGTCATTCGAATATCGGGTAAAGAAGAGAATCTGAACATAAGTATTGGGGGAAAGCCTTTAGAACAAGGTTCAAAATATAAATACCTTGGAAGCATCATAACACGAGAAGCAAAATGTACGGATGAGATTAAAACTAGAATAGGAAAAGCAAAAGCGGCTTTCAGGAGAAAAAAACAACTACTTACAGGAATTATAAGGGAAGATATCCGCAACAAGTTGATAAAATGCTACGTATGGAGTATAGCATTGTATGGGGCAGAAACATGGACGCTAAGGAAAAATGACATCAAATACTTGGAAAGCTTTGAAATGTGGACTTGGAAGAGAATGCTGAAGATAAATGGACAGATAGGATCTAAAACGATGAAGTGCTACGAAGAATATGAGAGAAGCGAATGATTATACAGACTATCAAAAAGAGGAAGGCTAACTGGGTTGGACATTACATGAGGAGAGAGAGTATGATTAAAGATGTGTTAGAAGGAAAACTAGATGGGAAAAGGGAAAGAGGTAGGAAAAGGTTTCAGCTGATAGACGATCTGAAAGGGAAAGAGAGTTATCAAGATATGAAGAGATGAAGGACAGCGGAAAATAGGAGTGTATGGAGAACCAGGTTTAACCAAGAATAATCACGGACCTGTCTACGGACAGACTACCTATGATGATGATATATATATATATATATATATATATATATATATATATATAACAACTTACGGAAAAGGAAAGGTAAAATGAATATATGGATGTCAACAAGGTGTTGGGATGAGGAAACCCAGTGAGCACTCACCAATCAGACGACTTCAGGTTGGCGAGGCTCCGGGGATGTCGAAGCGACACACGTAAAATAACACAAAAACACAGAAACATATATATATATATATATATATATATATGGATGTCAACAAGGTGTTGGGATGAGGAAACCCAGTAAACACTCAACAATCAGACGACTTCAGGTTGGCGAGGCCCCGGGGATGTCGAAGCGACACATGTAAAAGAACACTAAAACACAGAAACATCACAAACGTAGAAGCTTTCGGAATTATTCCTTCATCAGCTACATCTCTTTTAAATATGTCTGTAATAACGTGTATTTTCGTCAGATTTGTATTGTCATACACTGAATAAATAAGTCGCATTCTCGGGGGAATGGATCAAATTAATCTTGTGCCTCTGGCCTCTAAAAGGCTAAATCCGCCACTGCTTAGGAGCCAGTTTGAAATTGAGCTATGGACTAAATTTAAACAGTCTTGGGATCATCGCATTTTTCAAAAACTGATGAATGAAGCAGAATACTCTTTCGGCCAATATGCACCAGTATCACTTCGAAATAAAAACATCTATAAGAAATGGTCGCTCGGGAGCACATATCGCTGTAATAATTGCAAAGTTGTAGGTGTATGCCGGGACGTTCGGTGCCCCAGGTGACGAAGGAGTTCAGGATGTTGTTCGTTGTTTGAGTGCCCAGCCAATTCGCCTCTCTTACAGCACAAATGGGTATCTTAGAGGTAGTGCAATGAATAGCCTGGGAAGGGAGGAGGGAAACCCGGTGCCGGCATTTGCCTGCTCTTACGAAGTACACCAAGGGGGCCGAAGGACGGAACAGCTGAATTTGCGCGGTCTCCTCAAACCACACAAACAGGGGGCCAAGCGACCTTGGAAAAATCCTACTTGCGCAGGATTCGTGCCCACTGCCTTTTCAAGCAGCAGGCGAGTAGCAGCCAGCGTCCTAACCACTACACCACCGGCACCCCTTCAGGACGTTGGTATTAGTCACGGGTAGCTTCTCGTGTCGGGTGGTGGCCCATGTTGGGACTAACAACGCCTCGAAGCGCGGGTCCGAGGAGATTTTAAGTTCTATTTGGATTTGGCCTCTGAAGTTGCTCTTATTCGAGAGGAGTCGGGTTCTGAAGTGCAGCTTACCATCTGCAGTAGGTATTGTCTCTCGGACGGACTGCGGGTGGGACTGAAACGTAGGCTGTGGGACTTCTGCAGAGGCAATGGAGTGGACTTCTTTGACCTGAGGCAGGTTTTGGACATATGTAGGGCACACCTTAACGATTTTGTTGTGCACTACACTGCCGAGGCTTTAGCGTGTATGGTTTTAGAGCTTGCTAGGGCTTTTTTAGGTTAGATTTAGGTAATAATAATTATTCAGAAAGCATTGAGATCCACGATATTAGTAACGAGAATTTTAGAGGTTCTAACCCAATCTTTTAGCCGTGCAGTAATTGACAGTATCACTGTCAAAATAGTTTATTGATAAAATGTTCCGTAATAAGTACGATGAGACGCAACTCTAAATTAAATGCGATGGCAACCAGTCGTAGGTGTATTTGTGAAGAGTACGCACGTAATCTTTATACAGAAACGACAGAAGAAGCTGAGGTTAATACGCAAAATAATAGTGAGATGGTGAGTAGGGCAGAGTGTGGGTCAGTTTTGGGTTGGGGATATTTGATGCGTCCGTAGAAAATAAGAGTCATGCGAGATTATGTAATGGTAGAATATACTCCAAGTGTAATGAAAATTCACGTTATACGATAGATGTGGAAGCAATTCATAGTAGTTACGCGGGAGATCGCGAAGTATCGTTCGAATTAATTAAAAATAGTTGTTGTAGTATTCGTATAAAGGAAGCCGAATCCTATCACTTTATTCGTAGTTTACAAGGTGTCGTAATGATATATACAGAAAGCTTGCTAATAGAGGACAGAGCTAGCCAGGAGATATTTCCTATCGACTAGAGCGTTTTTAGAAAAGATCGATGTATCCGGTCGGGAGAAGTAGTTTTTATAGCCATTAGCAATAAATACGAAAGTTCTCCAATGCAAAATTTACAGGACGAAATTAAAAATGTTTAGTGTTGTGTGAAGGGATTCCACTCTAAAACTGTAAATATATGCGCCTTTTACAGGACTCCTAATGAAAGCGTAGAAATTCTTCATCTCCTCGAATAACAAGTGGCGGCGCTAAGTTCGATTTATAAAGATAGAGCCATTTAATTTAAATCTTTCGTAGTTTGATGGCAATCATAATTGCTTTTATCTCGGTGGCAGAGAACGCGAATCATGCGAAACTTGAATTTTAAACATTCGGTAAACGCTCCTTATGTCAATTAGTGAGATTTTCAACGAGATCTAAAAATATATTACATTTATTGGCTACAAAGCATACGAATACGATGTCTATAGTTGTAGGAATAAGCGATTATAAGGCAGTGTACGCCGAGTTTATATTAAAAATTGAGAAACTGATTAAGCCAAAAAAGAAACCTTATTTTTTCGCCAAAGCCGGTGTCCCAAGTTTTCAATCTTTTCTACGTAATGAATATATTAATTTCTGCGTGGCGACTGACAGTAGAGGCACGGAAGAATCTTGGTGCATATTTAGAGATATAATGCGAGAGTGTACAGATAAATTAGTTTCAAATAAACTAAACTGTGATAATGCGGAACCTAGGTAGTAGAACCAAGAAGTTAAGAGCGCTCTTAGACGATGAAGGAATATCCACTCCCACGTAATTAATACATCTTCGACAGCCACGGTTGATCAGAGGACAACGATAAAGCAGCTATGCAAATAGGTGCGCACAAGATCTAGGGCAGCGATGCCGAGTGCATTTCATAATTACAGAAAAGTCTTACACGATAATTTGATTGTTAACCCAAAAGCAATTTTGTTAGTATGTCAGGGAAATCCAAGGTAGGGGGGCCACTATTACGTCACTATGAACCTAAGCAGGAAACGTAGTTCATGACAGTGAGGAGAAAGCTACCAATAAAATGACCGCTTTTTAACTGAAAGGCGAGTCTGGCATTCTTTATCGACTAGCATCTAGATTTGACGTAAGACCGATAATTTATTATTGATATTATAATAAATAGTCAAAAAACGGTTATAATATTTCTTAATATTTTCTACCGTAATATATTATCTTGCGGCCTATGTTTACACCTACCATGCGTTTCGTATACGAGTTGTCGGTGTTTGCTTAACCCTTAACTACCGACACTTAGCTTTTTCGCGCTAATATCGACGCCTCGTCTCACAGACCACTCCATCTTCTCACCCACATATCTCGGTGATAATGCATGCTAAGAGCGCTAAAACTGTTTTCCTTTGTTTAACATCTAATTAACAAATAGTTTTCTTTTTTATACAAAAAATGGCCAAACCTAACCATTTAAATTGGCAATATATGTAAACAGTACCACAAGAAAAGAAAGGAAATTGTTGGTCCAGTATTTTTAATACAAATTTATTTAGTCTTAAAAATACAAAACTTATTACTATTGTATATTTTAAGGCTATATAAATACATTATAGCTAAAAATATTACAAGAAAACCAAAAATATCGATTAAAAAATGTGATGACTTTCCCTATACCTGTAATATTTCTAAAAATTCCAAGAAGGTTACATGATGATAAACATTTTAAGGAACTGCTAGAAAACTTTAGACTACAAAGAACATAAATTAACTCAAACCGTAGCCTTCTGATATTGGCTATACCCCCGAAACTCAACAATTAAGAAAATAAAAAGTGTTACTAACAAGGAGAGACTACGACCTTCGAGTCACGGATTCTGATGAAATGCGACCATGCGATTCTACGTCGAAAATAAGGAGACCCGCGTCTCGGGGTTTTTGTGAATGAGCCCTGAGTTCGAGAAATCAGCTTCGGAAATATCGAAAAACATCGTATGCAACTTAATTGGCTTCGTGATCGCGTTGTTAATAAGAAAGCGAATGGGTCAGGGGATAGCGTGCGTACTTTCTAAAGTAACATTCTCCGATAAAACTTCGCTGTATAATTTTATTTGGATGTAATGAACGCAGAATCCGTAACCCGAAGGTCGTAGCCTCTCCTTGTAAAATCGTCAATTGTCTACAATAGTCACCGGTAGGTGGTATGGTGGTGGCAGCTAAAAAATTAGTTCTTAAGAAATCTCTAAAACAATGCAATATATGGGAAAATGTTTCGAGCAAAGATTGTATAAAATTAAATTTCCTACAGCTTTTATTCGTGTACTTTTTTACAGTCATTGAATATTAAAGGAAATATTTTAAATACATGGAATATTTCCTTAACAATGCGTTGTACAAAAAAATGTTTCAAACAAACGTTATAGACAATAATATTATCTATGATATTTATAATAAACAATATTTACATTTTTGAAGATTTAATAGTTATATTGCCAAAAACCAAAACATGACTAGAGTCCACTTCCGGTTGAGCTATTGCTTCCACAACCTAATCAGCTCTTCATTATATAGTAGTATTTCTAAATGTAAAGTTTGGTATTGATACGAGTGTAATGTTTTGAGTTAGAGTGCCCACAAAATCCTATCAAATACAGACAGACAGACACACAGACATCATCGAGAAAATAGTCAAAACGTGTTCAGGGGATCTTAAAGCATATATTTCCGTTTAAATCTCGTATTCGATTTTTTAAATGAAAACAATAGGTACTTACTCTATACTCTCTCTAGTCAAGTTCACTTTCACTCATTTTCATAATAAAAACCCGTCTTCCTGTTTTACACAATTAATTAATAACGCTAAATAAAATGAAATAATATTTATAATTTTTAACTCTACACATTTTTAATAACACATGCTATGTACATATTTACACATCACTTACGTTTTTAGGTCCTAAAGGCCGGTTCACATTGAATGTAAGAACTTAACGCAAGAACTCAACTTAGACTCTCCGATTCTCGTATCGTTCACATTGACTCACACATACCAAGTTCAGCCAATCAGTGAACGTTTCTCTTCTCTTACGTTGACCAATAGAAACACTCCGTCTATGACTTAACACTTTGTTTTGAAATCGCTGTGGAATAGTATTTTCGAGATGGATTTTGAAGAATTATGGAATGTTTCTCTCGTTTGTGTGGAACTTGGAAGATTGCTAGCCGTCAATAAACGCAGGCGAAGGTGTTGGGTTAGACCTATCAACACGCGAAGAAGAAAACAGGGGGAGTATCACAACCTGTTCAATGAAATGCAGCTTCAGGATTTGGAGCAGTTCTTTACGTATACCAGGATGAATCCTGAAAGATTCGACAGATTGCTACATTTGCTATGGAACGAATTGAAAAAATCATCTCCCAGAAAGCCCATTGGTGAAGAACAGAGGCTAGCAATGACCTTACGGTGAGTGACTTTCTCGAAATCTGATTACCGTGCCTTGTTTATTTTCTTTATTTTGAACGTTTTTACATAAGCATGTAGCATGCTAAGGTATGCGATGATGATTTGAGTGCTGATTTCCAGTTTTTAAATATTATAAATGTTCTTAAAAACGCCAGATAGGTTGTAACTCTGATGATCATTTTCAAAAATTAACGAATTTACTGGTATGATGTTTCAGTTGAAATAAATATCAAGGAGAATGGAAATGTTAAAAGCAATGAAATATTTTTTATAGATTGACCCCTACAAAATAGATCTACTCACCCTTAGTTTTCTTACCACTTGTCTTCATTCTGTACATTTTAGCCATGTTGTTTGAGTTTGATCACCAAAATTGGAACGCTTAGGTTAAAACATAGAAGTCCGAACTCTAATAATGATGCACATTCATGATACTCTGAAGACTTCATGTGTGCCTTGTATGTGAGACATAGGTGATTAATAAATTTTAATTTACTAATCCCATTAGGTACCTTGCCACAGGAGACTCATACCAGAGCATAGCCTGGGGATATCATGTTGGGAAGTCAACAGCATGCACAGTCATCAGGGAAACTTGTGATGCTATTTGGCGAATATTATCACCAATGTATCTTCTTCCACCTGATTCGACAGTGAAGTGGACTAAAATTTCAGAGGAATTCCTCTCTGATTGGGACATTCCAAACTGTGTTGGTGCCATTGATGGCAAACATGTGTACATTAAGGCCCCTAACAACTCTGGCTCCCAATACTATAATTATAAACACTTTTTAGTATTGTCCTCCTAGCAGTGTGTGATGCTAAGTATAAATTTACAATGGTAGACATAGGGGCTTATGGCTCCCAAAGTGATGGTGGGATATTTAGAAATTCTGTCTTTGGGCAGAAGTTGCTATCCAATTCCCTTGGTCTACCTGACAGTGGGACATTAAATAACTGTAATTTTGATGGGCCTTTTTTCTTTGTGGGTGATGAGGCATTCCCATTGAAGTGTTCATTAATGAGACCTTTTCCTGGCAGGAACCTTCAACTTCATGAAAGGGTATTTAATTATAGATTATCAAGGGCGAGGCGATGTATTGAAAATTCGTTTGGCATTTTGGTAGCCAGGTGGAAAATATTTCAGGGAAGAATAAAGGCCTTCCCTGAAAATGTTGACAGAATTGTGAAGGCAGCTGTGTGCCTTCACAATTATCTCAGAGGGGAGGATGAAGCATTTCCTGCCTCAGCCTCTCAGTACTGCCCTGCAACAAATTTTGTTGATTGGGAGGACAATGAAGGAAATGTAATACCTGGAAGATGGAGGGACGAGGCTAGAAGGGAAGCAACATTCAATCGCGTTCATCGATTGGGAGCTAATGTTGCAGCTCAAACTGCTTATCAAGTTAGGAATAATTTGACCCAGCATTTTATGGATAACAGAATATATAACAATTTGTAATTTTATCTTTGTTTTTCTTAATAAAGTCGAGCAGCTAATCACTTTTTCTTTTATTATCAAGATGAAGAATTCAAGAGCAAGTCACAACATGAGGACCCTTAAAAAAATTTGAATAACAGTGAAACCCTGATATAACATTCTGAGACAAAACGATTTCCTATATATATATATAGTGCCCCAAAGCTTAGACCTTCTTCATGACCATTCATGAAAGGAGGGACCCATAAAAACTTACAGCTGTAGCGGCGGGGTAACGTCCTCGCCTGCCAATCCGAAGGTCATGGGTTCGAATCCCGCCTAGGTGGGGTTTTCTCCACCTAGGGCATGGATGTATGTGTTCGTCTATTGTTATTGTTAATACATTCCACTGTAAAATGGCCACAAAAGCTGTATGTGGAATTATTGAATAAATAAAATAAAACTACTAAGCAGAGAGTGCTAGCTTTGAAAGTAACTTCACTATAAGAGGCCAAGGGATCAAGCAATGCACCTTTTTATTTTATGTAGCAGCTAGTAAAGGGTGCTTACATTTTTCACTCAAAAGGCAGAATAAAAGAGAAAAGAGGCAATTAGTTGGACACCATACTGAATGGAAAAGGTCATGCATGCTCTTTCTTAGAGGATAATAATATTCCCATGTAATACTTTGCAACCAGAAATCATATCACAGTGCTGTGACAACTGCAGTAGGGCAGGACTTGCGTTATATAGCCATTAAGGCATCCATATTATCTCTGTAGGCCAATGCTCTTTTCAAAAATTCATCACTAATATAATGGACCATGCCATTTGCTATTATTAACAGCAATTTATCAAGTCCAAAAGTGCTTCATATCAGCCTATACATATTTATACTTTTAAATACATATCTTTATATTACTTTCTACAAAATATCACAAGAAACCAATGATTAATACATATACACATAAAGTAAAAGCTACATGGATCCTTTAATTAATTAACACATTTCATGACAACTAACAATGTAACCCCTTACTTCACCTTCTCATCTTTAATAATTAAAGAATATTGAAATACATTAGTAAAACAAATTGATAAAAGCCACGAAATAAATAAAGCAGCACAAACCACAATCAAATATCTTAAACCAAATGCAAAATAATTCTGTAATTAAAATTTTAGTTATAAAAATAAAAGTAAAAAGGAATAAGC
Source organism: Tanypteryx hageni (assembly GCA_028673005.1). NCBI lineage: Eukaryota > Metazoa > Arthropoda > Insecta > Odonata > Petaluridae > Tanypteryx > Tanypteryx hageni. The sequence continues at coordinate 14,222,377 of CM054120.1, read as the reverse complement.
TGTAGATATTGTCAAATCTATACACCAGCACGCTCAGAAGAACACGGTAATTGAATTTTAAAAGCAGTCATCAATGGAGTAAATATACCTACACTTCCCTAAAATGAATTTTAGATTTTCTCACCTTCTTGGTTGGATATGGTCCTCTAGAAAGGACAATGCATTAAAATGCTCCCAAGGGCTGGAAGCAATCAGGGCCTTGCCACTTTTACCCTGACTGACCCTTTTAATTTTCCCGTATCTCTCCCGAAGAGACTTCCACCGCACCTGGCAGGATTTATCTGGTGAACGACATAATCAAAATATTATTACGGCAAAAATAAACGAACACCACCATCGATTTCAAAAACTAAACGTAAAATTGAAATTGAATAAGAATCGTATCTGTGTAGAGGATAATAACGTTGTGCCTACTTCAAGCCACATCTAAAATTATATACAATATCAATGCATGGCATGAAATTAAAAAATTACATTTATATTAATTAACAATTATTAACTTACCACTAATCCCGAGAGTGGACCCTATCTCGGTCCACGCGTCTGCTTTCTTCTTCTGATTTTTGAACTCCGAGCTCCTTTTGTTATATAAATATGGCTTTTCTCTCACCAACTCTATCAATTGCGACTCCATGTTGAAATATTGTCTGTTTACGTAGGTATTTCAATTTCTCGCCACTTGTGGCGCTGGAGAACGAACGTACGTGATTGGAGAACTTAAGAACTCGTTCTCGCTCGTGATTGGGCAACTTAACGACTTGGACTTAAAAGATGAACATGAGCCATCTTTCGCGTTAGGTTAAGTTCTTAAGACGCAATGTGAACGCTCCCGTTAAAAAGCATACCGGTCATCATTCCATTTCTTAAGTTAAGTTCTTATGTTAAGTTCTTACATTCAATGTGAACCGGCCTTAAGTGAGCACTTAATTCACACTTAACACGAATTTGCGTACATTAAGTTTCACTTCACTTTAGTTAAGTCGTCCCTGTTGGTACTCCTTGTCCTCGTGTCGATGTCGCAGTCTTGCAGTTCGTTGTTCCGGATTTTGTCGTTGCTTTCCTTGGTGCTGCTTTCATTTTGCTTTGCGTGACAATTCGTTTTCTCTTTTCCTCGTTATCTCTTTGTTTCTGTTTTCCTTACAGTTTCAGTCTACCAATCATAATTTTTCCGTTGTTTTCTTTAGTTTGGAATTCGTAATACCATCCATTAAAATGTGAAATGTTGTTTTATATTTGTATCTAAAGTAAATGTCGTTTTCCTTTGTTGGTAATATCATTTGTAGTAGTTCGTTGTTGCTTGTGTTGTTAAGCTTTTCATAAAAGTTCTGCGTTAAGTGAAAAATAAAATCTTGTATTGTCTGTATATTATTGCTTTCTCTAATTTGTTTATTTGTTGCCTCCGGTTGAGCCCTTGTAATTTGCCTAAGTATTTTGTTTTGAATTATTTGAAGTCTTTGCATGTTTGTAAAATAGGTATTACTCCATACCGGGGCAGCATAAGTTAAAATGAGTCCTATTATAGTCTTAAATAAAAGTAACTTATTTTTAGCACAGCCTACTATTTCTGTTAATCAAAGGAAAAAGCATATATTTTATTACCTGCGCTTTCTGTATAGTGTTATTTACATGTCTGGTCCATGTAAGCCTGCTATCTAGCGTTACATCAAGATATTTGACTTTATTTTCCACATTATATTTTCACCTTCCCATACTAAAGGGTTTGTTCATATGTAGTTAAGTGTCTTTTTCTTGTTGGTTATCTTTATGGCCACAGTTTTTTCAGTATTAATTTAAATCTTCCATTTGTCCATAAAGTCGGAAATGTTTTTAGTGCCATCTCTATGTGTCTGTTTATAATTTTTGGATTCCAGGAAGAGGTATAAATTGCTGTATCATCTGCATATAATGCAAGCTGTGTATTTTTTGTTCTGAGTATATCATTTATATAAATATTAAATAAAACGGGGCGTATAATTGAACCCTGTGGTACTCCTGCTAAAAAATTTCTTTTTGTAGATAAAGTTAATCCTTTTTTAGTTCGAAATGTTCTATTATTTAAATAGCTATTAATGAATTTAATCAAGCTTTTTAATAAGTTTAGTTTATATAATTTGTATATTAGTCTTGAAATCCACACCCAATCAAAAGCCTTTTCAATATATATAAATACTATTCCTGCGTCTGTATGCAGGTTTTTATTTATGGCAGTGTTCGATTATTCTATAAATCTGCTGTGTGGTTTCTTGCGCTGGTCTAAAGCCAAACTATACTTGTATAATAATATTTTCTTCATGTATATGCTGGGTGATTCTATCACTAATTGTTCGTTCTACTAACTTGCTGAATGTGGTAAGAAGACTAATAGGTCTATAATGTTGGAGAAAATTTCTATTTTTACCTGGTTTATGTAGAAAAAGTATAATAGCATTTTTCCAGGCTCTTGGAAAATAATTGTGTTCGTGTATCCTATTGATCAAAATTTGCATATATTTTATAATGTTTTTGGGTAAATATTTCAGTTGTATGTTTTGTATATTATCCCCTCCTGGGGCTTTCATCGCATTCAGACGTCTAATATGCGTAATCAACGTTTTATATGTAGCCTGCATCTTTGTAGGCTCGCCTATGTTTGTTTTCTCAATACTATTACAGTTTTAAGCACTTCCAATTCAGTGTCAGTATCTCCTTCGTCGTTTTCCTGAAATTGCCTCTCATATGAGTCAGCTAGTGCAGTTGTTATGTCGTTATCTGTATATACAATTTCTTGTTCCCCATGTAAGCAGGGAATTTTTGTATGGTTTCTAGTGAGCTTTTTAATCATTTACCATATGGATCCATCATTGGTCGTCAGTCTTTCCAATTTATTGCCCCATGTTCTGTTTAGTTCTTTTCCAATTGCTATAGTTAGTTCTTCTTTTGCTTTATTTAGCTCTCCTTTTGTGTCAGGCGTCCTTCTCTTGCCGTATTTATTCCTGGCCCTTTTTTTAACATCCCGACAATCTCTTAATTTCGAGTGTTGTGTTGGTCTTAATTGTGTATCTAGTTTCTGGTATTGTATTTCTCGTTGCTTCCTGTATTGTCCTGGTTATTTCGGCTGCTGCTACATCTATTTCTTGTTTTGTTTCTATAATTGGCAAATCTGAACGACTTAATATATCTTAGTATTTTCTCCAATTAGCTTTTTGATAGTTTATCGTTTTGGGGGGATGTTCCCGAATATGTCGGTTTGCACTAACAATATAGTAAACTGGATTGTGATCATAGTTTAGTACGGCATGCGTAACAGGAATAGTAATCAAGCGTATGTGTTTTACCAATGCTATTTCTAGTGTGCTTGTAGTATATTTGTCTTGTGGAAGAAAATACGTTGGTTCTAACGGGTACGCTATAACAAAATTTTGTAGGTTATCCTGTATTGTCTGTAATTGTACTCCATTGTAATTATTCTTCCTGCAGCGCCAGTTTCCATGCTTTACATTAAAATCTCCTGCTATAAGTATTTTGGGGTGATAATTTAGAAGTTCTTCTATTTGTGATTCTACTATCGTTTTCCTTGGCCTGCTATATACAGCGTGTATTATAATATCGCTGTCGTGCAGTAGACAGCTGGTTTTTTCCATAGTTACGTTATCTACATATAGATCGTGAGGCTTGATATTTGTTCTTAAGAGTAGTACCGTCCCTCCCTTTCTACCATTTTCCCTGTCATTTCTAGCAATTGAAAATCCCTTTACTTTAATCCTGTCAGTTGCTTGTAAATGCGTTTCCGAGATAGCTATTACGTCTACGTTATGATTTTCTATGAACAATTCAAGTTCTTTAACCTGATGCTTTAACCCATTGACATTCCATTGTGCTATCCTGATACCGTTCATATTCATTGTAAGGCCATATTAAGGAGGACCTCCAATTTTTCCTATGTTATCTGATCTTTTACAATGTTTTGTTTAAGTTCCCTCAGTTATTTTAGTAATTTAAAGAGATCCAGGTTTCTCAGTATATCCTTCAGCAAACACAGTATTTAATTAACTGGGGAGGATGCTGCTCTACCCGTTGCCTCTGCATAATTAAATGCGCTTTGTGTTGAAGTCGTATCATTCTGTTCGGATATATTTACTCTGGGGGTGGCTTTAGGCGTTAGTTATTTACATTTTCTATCGAAAGCGGCATGTTGTCCTTTACAATTTGTGCAGTGTAGCTGGCCTTTTCTATCGCATTGCCTCGAGTCATGCTCATCTCCACAATACCGGCATATTGGTTTTAAGCCGTAGTTTCTAGCCGTATGTGCAACCCTCTGGCAGTTATAGCACTGCGTGATTCTTCTATTGGCTGCAAATTGCTCCCATTTTACTTTCGTGTATCCTAGATATTAAAGATCAGTTATCAATTTAGTTTATGTGTTTGGGGGATAAAATATTATATAAACTGGAAGGAACTTATCCTGTTGTTTAATTTGTTCTACTCTGTCCGATCCAAAACCTTTTTCAATTAACAGCTCTTCCCTTGCAGTCGTTTCCGGATTGTTATTTCTTGACACTAGCCTGATCACCCTATCACATTTTCTTCCATGCTTGTGGTACTCCTCTTTCGATTTTGTAAGTTCCTCCCTGGTTAGTTTATAATCAGTCATGTTGCTGGTGGTAACTGCCACCTTTCTATCCAAATATTTAGCTCTGATTCCCTTCTTGGTTTTCTTATATATTCCATCTAGTTCCATCTTGGTTCCTTTTCCAATTATAATCTTTATGGGGGCGGCGGTCCCTCTCTCTCTCTTCTCCCTCGGTTTCTGATAATGAATCGTACCTATTTACAATATTTAGAGTATGAAGTTCAGTCTTTTGTGGCCTATCTGATCTTCTTCACTTTGTTCCGCTTTTCCCTTTTCTGTTTTGGAAACGATGTTCATTATCTTTATCTTCATCTTCTCTCTCCGTGTCCGTATCGGTTTCTGGAATGGCGCCAAATCTTTTCCCGATCCTAGTACTCATAGGTGATGGCGTGGGAAGTGTGTTTGCCAGCTTTTCCTGGTGTGTTGTGTTTGTCCGCATTGATGTTTTGTTTCTGCTCAATGTCCGATTCTGCCTCTATGCCTGCACCTCCCCTCTCCTTACTCCGGCTCCGCGTTGATCGCTCCGCTCGCTCGGCTCGGCCGTCGCTTAGTAGGTTTGGTGAAGCAGTTTCCTCTGCCACTCCCTGTTGTTTGCGTGTTATCCGTGTGGCGTTGTCCCTTGTATTTGTAGTAATCCATACCGAGTTTCAATCCGCCAAGACTAGATGCCCTCCTTCGGGTGCCTGGTTTGGATTTTTGATTACCAATGGTGATGTCTCCAATCCACCTGGGCACCCTATTCCTTACGCTTTTCAATTTTCCCCTGGTTGTATGCTTACCCTCCCTCGTTGTTGGAGAGTCCGACAGAGTTTCGCTCATGCGCCTACCTCGGGTGGGGGCTTGGTCCCTGAGTTACAGTCGGTCTTTGTCCCGCTGGTGCCGTCAAAGCGGAGCCTGTGGCACCGCAGACAGTCCTGGCAGCATACCTCTGGTGGGGGCTATGCACCAGGTCTTCTGCGGAATTCTTTTTCTTTCCTTGGTCGGATAGTGGTTGCCTCGTTTCGTTTTTTCTCCTTATTCCAGGCAGATTTCTCCTCCGATACTTCAGAAGATACCGCACCAGTCTGTCTGAAAGGACTCTCCTCGGATGGGGGCTTTTAAGTTTCTGCCAGGCTGGGATTTATCTGCGTCTCTTTTTCTCTCGCTATCTTTTCCCTTTTCTGCCTTCCTTTTTAGCGTTGACTTCTCTCGCGGTCTAGTGGCCTGTCGCGAAGTAAATTACGCGAAGTCGGAATTTTTCCAAAATGGTACGCGCTTGTCGAACCACTCTATTTCAGAATTTTTTCTCTTTGTCTCGTGCTATTTCTTGCTATTTCTTTGCCTCTTGGAAATATAAACTCTGAGCTCTCTCGATATCTGATCTGATCGAGGATCCTATCTCTGATCTCCGAACAACTCTCTCCTCTATCTGATCTCTCTTCTCTCGGTCCATCGCTATCACTCTCTCTTTTCTGTTGATATACCTTATAGCCCTGTAACTCAAACTCAGTTACTAAATTTTGCGTTGACATGGTGAGATTAATATCTAACCCCTCGACTGGGTGATTTAAACCAGTGGAGTGCATCCTACGGCCCGCGAGGTCATTTTTGCGGCCCGCAAAGCTTTGATGATGATGGGGTATGTAATATTTAATACGAGTTATTTTGCATATTTCAATTACAATTGTTGCCATAAAACTTGCTCTGTGGATTTTTTAACGTTAAAAATGTTAAGGCCTTATTTTCATTCATTCATACATATGATCTCTTGAGTAAGTTTCGATGTAAACTCACATCAGGACCACTAAGGCAGTCGCGACTTCTAATACGGCCAAAGCATTTCACATCTACGAATGCGGCCTGCCACGTAAAAAGGTTGCACTAAACTGATTTAAAAGACGCTTTTTGCTTTTCAGCTCGATATTTACATGCTAGCGCTTAAATAGCTATTGTTTTGTTATATCTCAATAAAAGTTAAAACTAGATGATAAAACTGATCTTAATATAAAGTTTGTTTAAACTTATCGAATGACTCGAATGCATACGAGCACTCGCAGTCTTCATTGATACATCTCGAAACTCGGTAACTGTGGAAGAATGGAGTTTCAAATATTTCATTTCTTGGGAATGCATTAAATTTTCTTGTTCCTAAACATTAACTTGCAGATTCATCATCATAGGTAGTCTGTCCGTAGACAGGTCCGTGATTATTCATGGTTAAACCTGGTTCTCCATATACTCCTATTTTCCGCTGTCCTCTTCATATCTTGATAACTCTCTTTCCCTTTCAAATCGTCTATCAGCTGATACCTTTTCCTACCTCTTTCCCTTTTTCCATCTAGTTTTCCTTCTAACACATCTTTAATCATACTCTCTCTCCTCATGTAATGTCCAACCCAGTTAGCCTTCCTCTTTCTGATAGTCTGTATAATCATTCGCTTCTCTCCTATTCTTCGTAGCACTTCATCGTTTTTCATCCTATCTGTCCATTTTATCTTCAGCATTCTCCTCCAAGTCCACATTTCAAAGCTTTCCAAGTATTTGATGTCATTTTTCCTTAGCGTCCATGTTTCTGCCCCATACAATGCTATACTCCATACGTAGCATTTTATCAACTTCTTGCGGATATCTTCCCTTATATTCCCTGTAAGTAGTTGTTTCTTTCTCCTGAAAGCCGCTTTTGCTTTTCCTATTCTAGTTTTGATCTCATCCGTACATTTTGCCTCTCGTGTTATGATACTTCCAAGGTATTTATATTCTGAAACTTGTTCTAATGGCTTTCCCCCAATAGTTATGTTCAGATTCTCTTCTTTACCCGATATTCGAATAACCTTGGATTTTTCTGTATTTATTTCCATACCGTATTTTCTACCTGTTATCACTAGTCTATTTATCATTTTTTGTAGTTCCTCTTCCTTTCTTGGTAGAAGTACTTGATCATCTGCGTATTTTACTGTTCTTATAATCCTTCCTCCAATTTTGAAATCCCCTGTGCCTTCTAAAGATTCTTGCATTAGACTTTCTCCATATATATTGAATAGGGTTGGCGATAGGCAGCAGCCTTGTCTTACTCCTCTACCGATATTTATTCCGCAGGTGTCCACATTCTCAAACCTAACCTTTACAACTTGATTCTCATATAGATTCCTAATCAATCTCCTGTCTTTCCAGTCTACACCTAAATCCTTTAATATCTTCATCAACTTTACCCAATTTACTCTATCAAAGGCCTTCTGCCAGTCTACGAAACATGCGCAGATATCTTGACTGTATTCTATTGCCCTTTCTGATATGATTCTAACTACTCCTATAGCATCTCTAGTTCCTCGTCCTTTTCTGAAACCGAATTGATCTTCCCCTATTATTTCTTCTGCCTTTTTCTCCAGCCTTTTATTAAGAATCCTCGTGATGATCTTCGATGTGTGTGACAGAAGGCTTATAGTTCTGTAATCTTTACACTGCATTGCCTTTGGCTTCTTCTTTAGAGGGATCATTGTTACTTCTAGGAAATCCTGAGGCCATTCTCCCGTGTCGTAAATCTTATTAATTAATTTCGTGATCGCTTTTAGTCCTTCTGATCCTATGACTTTAAGTATCTCAGCCGGTATTCCATCGCTGCCCGTGGCTTTCCCCTTCTTTAGTTCCACTATCGCCTTTTCTACTTCGCTCTCCATAATACTTGGTCCTAAGTTGTCTTCTTCAATGTTTTTCTCATTTTCCAGTTCTATTTTCCCCTCTCCTGCCTGTTTGCCGTATAATTCCTTAATGTATTCTTCCCATACCTGTGCTACATCCTTTGTTTCTGAGACTATCTTCCCATCCGTATTCATAATTCCTTTACCACAAATTCCATTAGACTTCTTATCTTCTAATTCCAGTGCCCTAGCGTACATCATATCGTACCGTCCTAACTTCTCCATTTGTTCTATTTCATCACATTTTCCTTTTATCCAGTTTTCTCTAGCTTTATCTGTTACCCTTCTCAACTCATTGTTTATACGCCTATAGTTGGCTCTACCTTCTTCACTGTTAACGTTTTTCCATTTTCGTCTCTCATCCATTTTCTCCAGCATTTCCTTCGTGATCCATGGTTTTCTGATTTTCTTCTCTTGTTTTCCAATCTCTTTATCCAAGGTATCCTTGATACTGGTTTTAATTTCATCCCATTCTATATCAACGGTCTTCGGTTTGTTTTCCAACTTCCTTAGGTTATCTTCCAACTTCATGCTGACTACATCCTGCCTTTCTTTCAGTTTTTCTAGGTCCCAGGTCTGTCTTTCTCTTCTCGTTTTTCTTATTTGTTTGAGCTTTGTACTCACGTCAACTATTAGAAGGCTGTGATCTGAATCAATGTCCGCTCCTTGCAATGCCTTGGCATTCTTTATGCTGTTCCTGAATCTTTGTTTTACAAGGATGTAATCTATTTGGCATCTCATTCTATCTCCTGGGCTTTTCCATGTGTATAACCTTCGTTTATGGTTTTTGAACCATGTATTAGTCACTACAAGGTCATTATTGATGCAGAATTCTACGAGTTTCTCCCCTCCTCGATTTCTCTTTCCAAGTCCGTATTGCCCGACAACATTTTCTTCCTGTCCTTCTCCGACTATGCTGTTCCAATCTCCCATTATTATGCAGTTTACCTTTCCTCTTCCGTCTTCTTCGTAAATTTCATTAATTTGCTCATAGATCTCATCTATTTCTTCATCGTCATGAGCTGACGTTGGCATATATACCTGGATTATCAGCATGTCCACTGGGACTGCTTTTAGCTTTATTGCCATCAGTCTATCGTTCGTTGCTATTATCTTTGTCACGCTTTTCATCATATCATTCCTAAGTACCAGAGCTACTCCCCTTTCCCCACTATTTCCTCCAGAATAAACTACCGTGAATTCTTCCGAGTCGAACTGTCCTTCTCCCTCCCATCTAGTTTCGCTTAGCCCTATAATGTCAACTCTATTTCTTCTCATTTCTTCTTTCAAGTTCTCTAGCTTTCCTGCCTTTCTCATAGTTCTTACGTTCAAAGTCCCTATTCGTAATTTACTTTCGACAAATGTTTTCCTCAAGGCAGTCCCCGCCCGGAGATCCGATTGGGGGACTATTTTACCTCCGGATTGTTTTACCTCGAGAGAACTCATATTGTCCAACCATATAATCTTTACTAGGGATTGTAATGTGGTAGTTTCCCTCTTGCTTTCCACATCGCAGTACTGTAGCCGTTCAAATCGTCCTGATCACGCCTACAGCTGTATTGGATATAGACCCAACCAACATCATTTGTTTTCGGCTCTATACCATACTGACAGTACTGCTGCCTACTGCCAGGCACTGATGATAGTTTTTTTTTTTTTTTTAAATAAAACCTCCATTCGAGGGGTTTGAACCCCCGAACTTTGCAATAGAAAGCCGACACGCTAACCACTACACCACCAGTGCGTTTTTTGCAGATTAAGAACAGCTTAAAGTACTTGTATCTCTTCCGAGGCGGTCAGATTCCACTTAAGAAGTCTAGATCCCTCCTTAAGCTAATCCCTGTTTAAGTCAATAAACTATGCGGTGTAATAGTTTGATTCAGCTGCGATTACGTCGACCTAAACTTCGTCTAAAAAATTGCTATGATAATCCATGGGACTGTTTTTATCTTGATGAGGCTTTTTATTCCACCTGTTCCAGTCAAGTTGAGTAGTGATCTGTCAACTTTTCATATTTTGCTCCATCGTTCATCTCGAGACTCCCGAGTACTGACTCGCTGATTGTGACATCTTTGTCCTCACATATTATCATTGCTATTACTAGAAAAATATTTTTTATACTATTATTCTCCTATATAGTACGTTTTCTGGTGTCACGGTAGACAAAATATATCGAATAACCGATTCTTTTGCTTGATTTTCTCATTTCGCTCCAACTATAAAACTCTCCGTGCAGATCACTTGGCCTTGGGCAGGGGCTCAACTTATGCTAAGTCATTGGAAGATAAACTCATAATTTGTTCATAGGGCAAGAGGGTAATAGAGAGTAATCGCCTGCTCAGCCTCAGTTCGGGCTGCCCATTCTAAATCTCGGTCAGAGATAGGTTCGAGTGTAACATTTGGTAGATTAAATGTAAAAATGGCGTTCACCTATTTTAAGTTTTGCTCTGAATGCATTTGTCTTAATTTTCTAAAAACTCTGTTAACTTCCTAATAGTTTAATAAATAACAAGAACTACTTTCTATTAAACTCTTTGTAAATATGTTGTATCTCAGCTTCTATTGAACCAAAACTGACATTGTTAACGTAATTTATGCAATGAGCATGAATGTAGATTTCGTAACAAATATAATGTTTATGAAACCGCTTTAAAAATTCAGTAAACTTAACGTGCTTCATTTTTTGAGCCATGTAAAAAATCTTTCTGTGAGAAAACATTTATTTATATTCTATAATACTATTCTTATCTCTTTAAACACTTTTTGTGAATCAAATTTCAGTACTTTGTTTTATTATGGAATTTATCACTCACTAATTATTGATTAAAGAATCCTTTCTCGTTGTCTTCGTCAGCGCAGCGTATTCATTCCCAAAAAATGTCATAGGAATTCGGTTATTACAATAAGATGCCAAGTAGTAATGCAGTGGTCACATTAACCGTACATTGTTCATATAGAACAAAAAAGTAATCCCTAATGCCGCCTTTCTTAATAAATATAACTTTTCAACCTCATATATAAATGTAACTGGCAACTACATTTCTCAGTCTTCCATTATCTAGCTATCTATCCAGGCGATCCCTTTTGAGGAAAAAGGGAATACACAACTCCTAAAGCATTTCACAGTTAATCTCCATGGAAAATTTTTGTTTGCTACTCTGTATTGAACTGGCGAGATGTGTGTCCTCTTCTTCTTATTTATCCTCTTTTGTGACGAAGAATAAATCAGGAATTCTACTTTCTTCGGTTAAATTACTTTTTTATTTTTCTTATAAAAACATGATTTTAATTATTTATTTGACAAATAAATATTCATTTATTATATGTTAAGCGATAGTTTATCACTCTAGGTCAGTGGTGCCCAACCTATGGCGCATGCGCCACTTTTGGCACACCCGCCTCTCAAATGTGGCGCATGGCGCTTAAAACAATTTTAAAGATAATTTCGTTTTTCCACCGTTGAAATATCTGAAATTTAAAAGAATTATCTCAGAATTTGATTGCATTTGCGTCGATATACCGGTTTAGTTTGTGAGGTTTGAATGAATGAATAGTTTTGAAAGTGAAGAATTTAGTGGGCGAGTGATTATAAGGAAACTGTCATGTCTGATGGCTCGGGGACCCAAAAATTCCACCCGACACATAAAAAGTATTGCCGTCCCTATTCTCTTACCGCCATTGTTTATTCATCATGGATCGACTTCTAAAAATTAGTTACTTTTTTGCCTCATTTGCAATTTCCGCAACTTGGAAAATTTGCTCAGTGTCACATTTGCCAATTTGCAAGCAAATACTCGTATGAACAAGTTTTCTCATTCATGTAACATGCTATAATAAAACCTCTTAAAAACAGACTAAGAAATTGCGAATATAGACGTGAGGCGACCTCCTCAGGCGCCTATCCAAAGAGGCACCAAAATTTGATTCCAATGAAAACCTATTTCGATATATTCATTTCTAAAGAATGTTAAAAATCTTTCTTTTGAATATTTATATTGGGCTGTGTATTAGCATCTTTGTAAAGGATTTCTACAGATTACTCGGGTAGAACAGTTTTTTGCTACTAAATTAAAGATGCATTTTATTTGAATCAGGTAAAAAATTGTCCTGATTGCAAAAGTTTTCTTTTGTCTCCTTTTAAAATAATTTTATTGAATAGTCTCAGAAAGATGTGTGTAGAAACTTCTAAGTAGTACAATTAATCCAGTTAGCAAATGTAATTTACATTGTTCGGTTATTTTCGTGATATGTTCGTAGTTTTTTAGAAATTTTATTAGAATGTTCGGGAATAGGGTCAAAAAAAGGTGACAACCCTACCAACAGATGAACTGCAAAGTGTCATTAAAAAATAAAAGCAAATATCTTGAAGTAGCTTATGAACGTTTTTAATTGCTTCAAACGTTCATTAAGCGGTTAAAGAAACAAATAAGGAAACGTCTTGCTCGGAAAGTACGATTTCATGGTAGGATTCATGCAGAAAAATTACCATGGTTGATTCTTAAGACTTTGAAAGATTTCAAAATGAAAATCGCCAACGTGGTTTACGAAAGACCTATGTATCATTTTTAATGAATAATCATCTGTAGTAACGTGACCGTATCATTATTGCGGATTTAAACAATTTTTTTTCCTTTTAAGTGAACCAAATTGTATTATTTGCCATTGTGTTTAACACGTCTAATAGCTGACGAAGTCGAAGGCGACTTCCTCCATAATGCTTCGATTGTATCAAAATTGTAAACAGTACTACTAGAGGCCTATTCTAAATGTGTAAACATTTCGAATAATTCGGGTAATTTGGAGTACTGCTCTTTTTTGACGGTAGCATGAATGAGTATTAAAAGAGATTTGAATAGGATCGGCGAAGATTCCTCATCATCCGCATGGATATTCCCTTTGACAGCTGGAGAAACTTGTTTGTGATATTCTCAATCGTTAGATAAGTATGATTTTAATTAATAATATTTGCTTAAAATTAATAACATTGCATGAATGTTAATCTAGGTCAGTGGTGCGCTACTTTTTTTGCTGCCTCCTTAAACTGCTCACCCACAGATCTCCCTGAGTCTCAGGCTTATGATAGTATTTAAACATGTTTATAAAGGTACATAGATATAAATACACATTTAAATAATGAAATTGCATCAACAACGCCTACTTCATCACAGCAAACAGTTCCTTCTTCATTACGAAATGTAATGTATTTGCCAAAATATTTTTTCGTTCCACAATCCTTCGCGGCCCTAGTAAGAACCCCCGCGACCCTGATTTGAGTCTCCACCCGAGGCTGGGAATCACTGATCAAAATGATAATTTAGATTTATCTCAATTTGCCGAAACCTTTAGGTTTTACGGTTACCATAAAAAATTAAGTGTTCTTTTCAGAAATCCAATTATTCCAAATTTGTGACACTTTTCCTCTGAAGTATAAAAGTGACTTGTTTTTAGTATAAATTTATAACATTATTTGTCTTTTTATTTCAGTTTTGGTATTTTATAATTCTACTAGCGTAATTGCCCGTTGAAATTTAACGGGAAAATTGGAACTTAATATATTCAACTGTATTGGAAGGAAGTGAGCTAAATCTAATGCATTATTATATTTGTTAATATTAAAATGTAGTCAGATTTTAACTAAGCTACCAACGTCTTTAAGGTTTTAATCCGAAAATATTAGCTATTATGGACTCATCAGATATGTTGATTTTCTGTATGAACAACAATGCTGTTGATCGCCAAGGGAACGTTTCAATAAAAATGCAAGATTTTGACAAATTTTTGAATATTTTAGCTTAATATGAGCGAATTCGATTCGAAAGCAAAAATCGACGCTAATAAGAGTAAGAATCTTCATTTAATTTCCTTTAAAATGGTTCTTATTCGAAGATCGTCCGTCAGTTACTTCTAATTTAATTTTGGAAAAGAAAATAAGTCTGCAATTGTGAAAGAGGTATATTTAAGATCCATCCTATGGGAAATCCCATAAAGCGTTCCCACCAACAAACCATCCAACAGATTAAGGCTTTTATTAATAGTCTAATTAGTAGGTAGTGTAAGTGGCATTTTTCATTTAAAGTTGCACTAAAGAGAAAAGTTTGCGATAAACAAAATGTCATTCCAAAGTGGTCTTTTTATCCTCTAACATCGCAAAAAACTAGAATTTTATGTACCCATTTTTTGGGATCTAACTTTTGCACCAGATTATCTTTTGAATGCCATTGCCCATCATTGCAAAACCTCTGCCATTGTTAATGGATAATCTGGAATTTCGCGAGGTTTCCATGCAGATGTAGACTGATATTTCTTGTTTACGGTCCTTTGCAAATTAACCAACGTAGTGGTTCCGAGTTTAGTATTTTTGAATGAACTCGAAACTCAAATTTTGATTGAATTTAAAGCATCCGACCATGCTAAAAACACAGCTATTCAGAAAAACATAGAGACAAATGTTTTAGTTAAAACTACATCCTTCTAAATTTATTTCTCATTTAATAGGTTCCTTAACTGTTTTATAAATATAAAAATATCCGAAAATAAAATTTGAGCCTTTACTAGGTGCTATAAAAATATAGGATTTTAAAATCTCATTCGAAAATAATCCGAAGGCAATGGAACTCGTGGCGGAGCATTCAATTGTCCGAATAAATGGTCTAGCAAAGGAGTTTCTAACCTGTAGCTCACTTATCCCTGGTTGTCCGTGGTATCGTTGTAGGTTATCCGCGTTACTAATGAATAAACCGAATTTAAAAGTAAGAAGCAATTGTAATGAGGATTGAATCATATCCAGGGTACAGAAGGGTTAGCAGCTGGAAACCGATAACTGATGTGACTGATGGTGGTCGATGGTTATATTTTGTTCTGGAGGGTGTTCAGTGAACGTTAAATGTCAGGAACAGCAGAATCATGCTAATACTATAGCCCGAAAACGTTCGATAGAAGTTGATTTACGTCTCAGCAGGTCTCTTAGGTGGTAATTCCGCGACTGTAGGTATAAAGTGTAATTGGCTTTTCGGAAGACGTTTAAGGTGGTGGATGAGTTCTTTTATGACATACGATCGCTAATTTACTGTAAATTTATCCTAATTTGTCGGCGTCATTGGTAATTAACAGATGACTCATTCTAAAATATTTAGCGATATTATAGTGAGAATCAACGTCAAACGATCATAATAGCACTACTACGGCTGCATCGAAGTTAGCACGTGTATACAGTTAACCATTTAATGGCCACAGGAGTAATCATCAACATCAATTGGATTTCAACCCTGAGGTGATGTTGATAACTCAATTTTGATTTTTCAGGATAGGTGTGAAATTTAGATAGAAAGCAGTCACCGAGGGTATTGTTACCAGTTATTGAGTGCAGTATAAGGGATTAGGGTTGCCTAGAGTACCCCAGGGAGCAATGTCGGTCGGAATCGTTCCGAAGGGAACATTGAAAGAAGAGCCAGGGAGAGAGGAGGGAATGAAAGGCAGGAGGGGAGCATTCGGCGCTCCTACGATGGAGTGTTGCTGAATTCTCATTGGTGGGCCTACAAGTCGGCTTTATCGTACGTTTAGCTACTCGATCTATTCTTATGGAATATGAGAATTTATTCCGTATGAGTTTTGACCTTTTGGCGTGGTTTCTCGAAAGTCCCTCGTGCTCTTGACGTGCGTTTAATAGTTGATACTCGGTTACCCGTGCTCAAGGTTGCCGGTTTTACATTGTATCTGAGCCACGTGCCGATCGTTTGAATGGAATCTATTGCTCGATGGAGGATGCCACATTTCCCCGAAAACGTCTTAACACCGATTACTCAACTTATAAAATGAATTCGCGATGAATTTTCGAGCTTGTGACCTCAATAAACTTTACGTTCATATGTCACAACTAACGGAAAAACTCGAAAATTCCAAAAGTTTGCATGTTGAGGGGGTCTTTTTCGACCACATTGTTCCATTTCAATACAACATAAGAAAAGCATGGGATTCAATGCAAGGCCTTCTAAAGATGCTCTTTTAAATTACTTAAAATTGAGATGCATTTTCGGGAGAAAAACAATTTCGTAGATGAAAGAATGAAGGTTTTACTTTTTTAAGACTCATTTCATATCCGCGCCGAATTAACGTGAAAATGTGTTTAAATTACGCAAAGAAAGAATATTTTTCTGAAGCACAACAACGAAAAATTCTAACCACAAGCGACCTCAACACTTACGACCTAATTGGTTCCTGGACGACGGTCGCAATGCGAGCCGTCCTAAGTCGAACCCTTATTTCCTATAGGCGCAATGTTATAAATTGGGGTTTTTTTCCTGGATACCCATTTCATGCCATAAAATACCAGTTGACACGAAAGCAAATGAAAATTAAATGAAACTCAAATATGTATATGCTCTTACAAACATTTATTAAGTAAAAACAAACACTAAATACAAATGCAAAGCTTAGTTCAGAGGCTTGTCGATTCGTTGCGTCTGGCCATTTCTACTTAAAATCAAAACTTTTTCCACCTCAAGAATAAGCCCAGCACATTTTCTTATCACCGTTGATTGCATTGCCTATAACTCTTCAAATATTTTTCCTTATTCTTCAAAATTATGTTCACAGTTGGATGTTACAATTCGAACTTGGACGCGATCTAATTCACTTTCATTCTCGACTCATGTTCACTCAAAATTTCATGCTTCATTTCAAAAGTTTTCTGGACTTTTTTGTTGATTTAAAATTCAGCGCATCACATTTCCTCCTCTCAGACATACTGAAAGGGAAAAAAATATTCAAAATTTGAAGAAAATTGGCAATAAAGTGAAGGTCGCAGCGAATGGCATGCATTCGGCTCGAGGCGCAGTTGCAGACTGATTGTGAGTCATCTGACGCGCTGCCGAGTGACGTGTTCGCTCACTGTTGCCAATGGACTTGGTCGCACTCGCTAGGCCAGAGTTGCACAACTCAAAAGTTTAAACGGGCCAAAATCGACCTTGATTGGACGTAGGCGGGCCACGCTAGGGAAGTTTTGTACATAAAAAATTTAAGTACACTATTGTAGATTCTGTAATTACCGTAACAACTCTTAGAATGTCTCTTAAACTCTGATCTGTCAGTGCTGAACGTAATGGAGCTTTGTTTAATTTCATAAGAGAGAATGTTTGTTTACACATGCGATAATTATCCATAATAAATTTTACCTGTATTTATTTACGGAAAAGGAGTTTAAACCTGCAGGGCCGCACAAAAGGTGTCGGCGGGCCAAATTTGGTCCGCTGGCCGTATGTTGTGCACCCCTGCGTTAGGCGGTCGTAAATACGACTTTTGGCTGTTACTGTGGGGGTCTTATTTACTACTTATTAGAAAGGTCGCCAAAGAGAGGGGTCGTATGTCGAATCCTCCCTTTTTAAAGGGAAATGGCAATCTAATTTAACATTATAATTGAGGACGCCCTAATGAATTATTGTTTTTGATCTAATCAATTTGCAAGAAATGCTTTGATGCAGAACATAGACCATACGTTCTCCTTACCATTGGGTTTTTTGTCCATGGTCCTCATTTTTTCACTCTTGACTTTGACTCTTCTTTTCTGTTCGTTCTTCATTTACAGTGCTGTGGTTATGAGTTTGCGTTATATATGAGAATTCTCAGACTCATTGAAGACATGCTCTGCCTTTGCTGCACGTTATCTATGAAAGATACATTGGAATTTGTGGTAATTTTTAGCGGGAAATTTCAAGGCAAAACAATAGAAAACATCCATCGAAGCCGGAACGGCTTTGAGGTCCGAGCGAAGCGAGGAGTGGGGGAGAGAAGGAAGGAGAGAGATAGGAAAAGGGAGGTGAGAGAGAATGAGAGGGAAAGGGGGTGAGAGAAAAAGAGAGAGAATGAAAGAAAGCGGGATGTTTGATGGGAGGAATAGAGGGAGGTAGAGAGAAAGAGAGGGAGGTAGAGAGAGAGAAGGAGAGATAGAGGGAGGTAGAGAGAAAGAGAGGGAGGGATAGAGGGAGGTAGAGAGAAAGAGAGGGATGGATAGAGGGAGGTAGAGAGAGAGGGAGGAATAGAGGGAGGTATCGAGAAAGAGAGGGAGGGATAGAGGGAGGTAGAGAGAGAGAGGGAGGGATAGAGGGAGATAGAGAGAAAGAGAGGGAGGAATAGAGGGAGGTAGCGAGAAAGAGAGGGAGGGATAGAGGGAGGTAGAGAGAGAGAGGGAGGGATAGAGGGAGGTAGAGAGAAAGAGAGGGAGGGATAGAGGGAGATAGAGAGAAAGAGAGGGAGGAATAGAGGGAGGTAGCGAGAAAGAGAGGGAGGGATAGAGGGAGGTAGAGAGAGAGAGGGAGGGATAGAGGGAGGTAGAGAGAACGAGAGGGAGGGATAGAGGGAGGTAGAGAGAGAAAGGGAGGGATTCATTTATTGATTTGATCTTTATTTGGGGCGAGATTGAGACTAAGAAGTTCCATCTTCCACCTAACCCTTCGTCATGAAACATATACAATAATACATAGAACATTATTTAAATAGTAGTAATAATAAAAATACAAGTATTGGAAAAGAAAAGATGTAATTTTGTGGGAAAAATAGAACTATTGAATAATGAAATCCATATAAAATCCTACTGCAGGAAACCACACTCACAAGAAGGGGGATTTGAAAAACCTGCGAAACCTACTTAGATTAACTAAGGAAATCAATAAATGAAATTTAGAACAAAAGATAAATACATGAAAAACATAAAGCTATATATCAGAGAAAATTTGGGACAATACGAATAGATCATTGATGGAATGAATGTATAAAAATGACAAAATGAATATATATTAACATTGTTATGACTAAACAAGGTATAGGAGAAAAACAAATGAATAGAATAAAATAACAAATAAATTAATAAAATAAAATAACAAAGTATAAATCAAGCACAATAAGTATTGTTTTGTCAAAGTCAGGATTAAGAAACTTGGAACCATTAAGTGTGTTTAACTGTTCCTTTGAAAAGATAAGAGAGTTTGATATCAGTGTCGTTTGAATGATGAGAGCGAGTGCAATTTTTTATTGTTTGGGGAAGTCTGCAAGCGGTTTCAATGAAGGACTTGTTGAAAATTACTGCTCTGTGATGAGGAATAAGGAGTTTATGGCTCCCTCTGGTATTACGGTTATGTACAGTGTCTATACTCCTGAATTCTGTGGAAAGATAATGCGGATTGTTAGAAGTAAGTAATTGGTATAGTAAGGAAAGCGAGTGGAGGCGTCTTCGGGACTCCAAATTTAGCCAGATTAGTTTCACGAGTGAATCAGAAATGTGGTCTGATTTCTTCAGATTAAAAATATATCTAATGCACGCGTTATGTGTTCTCTGAATCTTTAACGACAACTCTTGAGATAAATCTTGTTACGCTATATCAACATAGTCAAAATGTGGAATAATGAGTGAAGTTACCAGATGCTTCTTTAAAGAAACCGGATTACTGCTACTTAACTTCCTAAGTGAGTGAAGAGATAAGTTTACTGTTCTACACACATTTATAACATGTGGGGACCAGAAGAGGGTTTCATCTATAAGCAATCCTAAATTTTTTACCACCTTACGATAAGGTATAGTTGAATTTGCAATGTTTATCTGTATTCTTTGGGATTGATTAATAGCGGCTAATATCTTAGGGTAACCATTTAAGATAGCCTGTGATTTTCCTGGATTGATACTAAGAAAATTTTTACTGCTCCATTTCTCTAGCATTTCTAACTCCTTATTGATTCTTTAGGGTTCTCACGAGATCGTTTGCGGTAGAACTTGAATATATTTGCAAGTCATCTGCATAAAGGTGATGATTACAGTATTTAAGGGACAAGGAGCAGTCATTTATTTACAAAGAAAATAGTAGGGAACCCAAATTTGAGCCCTGTGGGCCGCCCCTCCCATTAATAAGCCAATCAGAGGAAGAATTAATGGAAATCACTTATTGGGAACGATCGCTTAAGTAAGAAGATATACAATTTATGGCTGACAGCGAGAAATTCATTGCGAGCAGTGTAGACAGTAGAACACCTTTGTCTATCGAGTCGAAAGCTTTACTGAAATCTAGTAGGAGGTACTAGGATTGTAACTTCCCTTTTGTCCATTGCGCGGCGAATGTCATCGGTGATATTTACAAGAGTAGTGGTGGTGCTGTGAGATTTACGAAAGCCAGATTAAAAGGGATCTAACAATTGATTTTCGTTAAGAAAGAGCGTGATTTGTTCATGTGCTAATTTTTCTAGGCTTTTGATAAGGTAGGCAAAAAGCTAATTGGGCGAAAATCGTTTATTTCAGTCAATTTGGATTTCTTTGGTGATGGCCTTATGAAAGCACGTTTCCAATGCACTGGAAATTTTTCTTGAGATAGGGAGCAGTAAAATATATTAGTTATTATTGGTAGAATAATATGTGTCAATTTATTGATGAAGATAGTAGGAATGCCATCTGACCCTAGTGCTTTAGATCTAATTTTTCGAAATGCATGGAGCACTTGGAATTGAGTGACCGGGATGAACCTGAACGGGTTAAAATCCTTTTTAATTTTTCGGCCGCAGCAGTAATCGAATTAAGAACTTCCCTTTTTATTCTATTATTAATGACATTCGGGGGTATAGAGAATTTAACGAGTCTAATGATATGCATGGAGGCAGTTTAAAGTCGTGAAAATTTTGTACGGGATCTCTTTAACAACCAAACTAAAAATCATTTTACATTCGCTTCGAAAATGTTGATATAAACGAAAAGGGGATTTAAAATAAAAACTCTTGAACCGTAAAATAATCCAGATGAGCACCCACGCGTCAATAAGAGAAAATAGAAAAACAAAAAAATTATACTTACAAGTTTTCCCGAGTTTTTCCGAGTGATTGTGTGTGTGTGTGCATGTGTGCGTGCGCCTTTTTACTTTAAGCTAATTTTCGACAATAGGTTCCTCTAAAGCCATCGTCCCGCAAACTTGTAATTATAATTTTAATTTTTTCTATTTTCTCTTATTAAAGTGTGGGTGCTCATCTGGATTATTTTACGGTTCAGGAGTTTTTATTTTAATTCCATTCTGTACTCCGTAGTCTTTAAATTTCACTTTCAATAAATGAAAAAGTGTACTGTTAAAAATATACTATTATTTACAATGCATTTTTAAGTGCAAAAATTATGTGATTTCCTTTTTGATATTTTTGATTTATTCTTCTAATTTTCTTTTCATTGTCTTTTTTGCAGCTATGCTAGTTGCACTGCAATTATCCTTCTCCATTCTAAGTAAATTCGAAAAATAATAAATACTGTTTCAGGGTGTCTTATTAATTAATAAACTAAATTTTCTCTTCTGAATTTCCCGAATTTTTTTATTTTAGTTTTTTTACACCTACTTAAAAAAGGTAAAAAATGAACGCCTTATGGTCAGGTAATTCCCTTCCTCATGTTTCATATCCAAACTACTGAGCGAATTTGAATGCAATTTGTTATTAAGGACTTCAGGACAAAGATAATTATAAAATTATATAAATAGTTCACAACACTCAATCAGGAATTCCACTTTACTAGATCAAAATGAACTTTCAATCATTTCTCGTAAAATATTATTCATAGCAAAATCTTTTAACAAAATTCGTAGATCTAGTCAAGTAAAACATTTCTTTGCGCCAGTGGCGGTCCGAGGCATTTTGACGACCCGGGCGAGAAACCGCTCCAACGCCCCTTCCGTGCATTTTTTTAAAGATATCTTTAAAAACATGTTCATTTATTCATTGTTCCGCGAAATAATTGATAATGAAAAGGAAAATTGGTATCCTCCCAAAGATGAGAAATTCTTATAGTCCTTGATCATATGTGTGGAGACAGTAGTTGTACCTATATATATTTTCGAGTCGTGCTTATTGCTTCTCTAGCGGTCTTTCGAGACACGGCGAACATTTCCAAGTCCACAGAAACCACTGAATTATTCGGACGCAATGACACCTGGACTAAAAAGCTATTCTTTCACCTCAAGCACCTGATGATTCTGAACAGCTGGACACTCCAGAAGTCCTGCGGGGGAAAACTCTCTCGCCGAGATTTTCGACTTAACCCTCGTGAGATATGAAGGAGGGTTCAAGTGTTCTTCATACCCATGCTACCTGAAAGAGGGTTCAAGTGTTCTTCATGCCCATGCTACCCAGCGAGAAAGACTTTTTCCTCATATTACCAGCTTGTGCCGTTTAGAAGTCAAAGACAATAACCAAAGGACAAAGGAGAACAAATCGCGTTACTGCGTGTGTTCATCCAATGAAAAGACTAGCGGACTATGTTCCGGTGCTGAAAATGTGACGTGGGACTGTGCATTATTCCTTGCTTTGCTGAGTATCATACGAAAGCTTCCCTTTGATATTCATTTAAAAAACAATGAGAAATGATGTTCATGAATTTGAAATAAATCAAGTCCATAGCACTTAATGTGAAAGTAATAGTTCTTATTTTAATCAATGTCAATTCATTTTCTTGTTATTTTTTAAATTACATTTCTCATGGAACTAAATGTATGCTAACCTGCATCACTTTTACTACAAACTGCTTTTATTTGAACGAATTCTGACCAATGGTCCATAGATACGGAGATTTGTTTTCTATTGAAATGCATTTGATTTAAATATCCAAAATTAAATCCGGCCACGCGCTTCTACAGCGGGGATTTAAATCCGTGCGATAAACGTTAATCGCTAATTCTGCGAATTCTCTAACAAATTTATTGGCAGCTTCAGAGTCGGCAGAAAGTTTTTCACCACGATCAGAGTAGTTTAATAACATGCCAATTCCTAAACTTGTCGATTTTATTCTATTCTAACCTATTTCTAAAAAATATACGAAATGCGGCGATTGTGGACATTTATTAACACTTACAAGCAATTCTACATTTTAATTTTTATTCTTTTGTTGAATTATATTTCTTTTGCATTGCGAGTCGTTTGTTTCTCGCGCCTTTTCAAGTATTTGTACAAGCGTCGCGAATGAGGAACGAAAGTTATGTCCAAACGCGGTTCACGGGAATAATGCCGAACTCGGGAACTATGCCGGATTAGAGAGATTTAGGGATTTGACTGTAATACGATCATTATTGTTCATGTATTAAAAATTTATATAAGTTTCTGTTAATTATATATATATATATATATATATATATATATATATATATATATATAATTTCAAAATTGTTAATTTTTAGGGGTTGTTTTTACCCCATTTGTACATTAAATTTTAATAATTTTTACCTAGGAGAATATTAGTCGTGGGTACAAGCTTTTGCAACCATTTTCTAGCAAATTCTATTCTCCGTATGGATCAATTTTTTAATCCATATCTTACAGAGCGTTTAAGGGCAAGGAAATAGAATTTCCGACCGCTATACGTATTTTTAAGGATTATTACATATTTATAATTTTTATCTAGAAAACTATTAATCGTAGGTCCTTGTGTTTTGGGACTATTGTAACAAATGTAGTCCTCTACCCGAATAAAATTTGTAATCTATAATTTACATATCATATAAGGACGATTTAGCCAGGTTAATCACGCTAAGGTCGCTAAAGGCGGTGGTGGGGTGGGTCTACCAATCGCAATTGGGCGCTTCTTTCCCCCTTTACTCTTCCATTCGTCTATCATCAGTTCTTCCATCACGTCTCCACGACGGTTTTTCGCATTGCATTTTTCGGCGCGAAATTTGCAAGTGCTTCCGTTACTCTATAACTGTAATATAGGTGTTTATAAAAAGTGTGTTATTTGTTGTTGCTAGGCTGTTTGTTGTTGTGCTATTAGGTGTTCTTGGTTCAGAGTTGGTATCTTTTGTATAAAAATATATCTAATAATGAAAAATCTGTCTGAAAAATTAATGTTTTCAAAGTGAGATGACATGCTTGAAGAATGCAAGCACCAACTACTTGTGTGTGTGTGTGTACACACACACACACACACACAAGTAGTTGGGCGCTTGCATTCTGCAAGCATTTCATTTCACCTTAAAAACCATTACTTTTTCCATTGTAGGTTACTAAAGCCACATATTTCTGCCAAATGTTTAAGTTATAAGACAAGTAGAAGGGAAATTATATTTTTTAATTGTTTTAATTATAAAATTTTATAACGAACACAATGACAATTTTAATGAAATATTCAAATGCTTATTTGTGCAATTGCACTAACCTCCAAATAACTTAAAAATTTCATCTTCGTATCTCTCCCCGTAGTACCCAAACATAAATCTATTTGTTTAAATTTTAAGAATTTTTAAGAGGCAAACAATTTAAAATACCAAAATTTCTAAAATGGAACAATAATGGAGTAAAACAATTGCTAATTTTTGCAATTTTAAAAATTTTTCACTTTCTCCATTATGGGGTAATAATGCTACACAATTTAGCCAAATTTTAAAGTTGTAGCACTTCTAGAAGTCAAATAATATTTTCTAATTCTTTAAATTTAAATAATTTTTAACGGCCGCCAAAATTCATGTATGGTAAAATTGAAATGTTTTTTTGAGCTAGTTTACTTTGTACATAACTTGAAAATTTCAGCTCCATAGCTCATCCCGTAATGTCTAAACAGTTATCTATTTGTTTAAACTTTAAGAATTTTTAACTGCCAAACAAATTAAAACATCAAAATTTCTATAATCCCTATTTCGTTTTTTACTAATACTACCTCTAAAAAAAATCAGCGCCGTAGCACATTTGGAAACACATAAACCTTGAAAATTTGTTTCAACAATTGCGAATTTTTAGCGGCCGCATTGTTGCACTTTTTCAAGATTTTCGTTTTTTCTAGTCAGTTTTGCACAAAAATCCTACCTAAGAAAAAAAATTCGAATCTCCAGCTCATCTGGAAGTGCCTAAACATTAGTATCCTCCTATATGTATGTTATAACCTCCTCCTCTGTAAGGAACGTCTATATATAATGATAGGAGGATACTAATGTTTAGGCACTTCCAGATGAGCTGGAGATTCGAAATTTTTTCATAGGTAGGATTTTGTGCAAAACCGACTAGAAAAAACGAAAATCATGAAAAAGTGCAACAATGCGGCCGCTTAAAATTCGCAATTGTTTAAACAATTTTTCAAGGTTTATGTATTTTCGCATGTGCTACGGAGTTGAAATTTTTATATAGAAAAACGAAATAGGGATTATACAAATTTTGATATTTTAATTTGTTTGGCAGTTTAAAATTCTTAAAGTTTAAACAAATTGATAACTGTTTAGGTACTACGGGATGAGCTAGGAAGCTGAAATTTTCAAATTATTTACAGAGTAGTGAATTTGCAAAAATAAACATTTCAATTTCACCATATAAGAATTGCGGCGGCCGTTAAAAATTATTTAAATTTAAACAATTAGAAAAATATTATTTTACTTCTAGAAGTGCTACAACTTTAAAATTTGGCTAAAATGTGTAGCATTATTAACTCAATGTAGAAAAAGTATTATATTTCGATAATTGCAAAAATTAGTGAATGTTTTTAACTATTATTTTTACATGTGGGGAAAACGAAAATTGCTGCAGAGATGGAATCTTTTGAATTAAAAGAATATTTGTAATGATGAAATGTCTGTCTGAAAAATGAATGTTTTTCAAGGTGAGATGAAATGCTTGCAGTATGCAAGCACCAACTACTAGTATGTTATATCCTCCTCCTCCTCCTCTGTAGGGAACGTCTATATATAATGATATATATGATACTAGTAGAAGGCCCCTTGCATTCTGAAAACATTTCATCTCATCTTCAAAAAACATTAACTGTTCAGAGAGAAATTTCATCATGGGAAACATTTCTGTAATTCAATAGATTTCCCCTCTGCACCGATTTTCGTTTTTTCCTTATGGATCAATAATGTAGTTAAAAAATTACTAATTTTATGCTTCCACATTGTATTAATAATTTCACACATTTCTGCCAAATTTTAAAATTGGGGTTTATTTAAAAGTGAAATAACAATTATCTAATTGTTTAAATTTAAATAATTTTTAACGGCAGTAAAAACAATTTCATGGAAACATTAAAATGTTTATTCGTTTATATAGACTATGCTCTAAATAACTTTAAAATATGAGCACCTTAGCTCGCTTCGTAGTATCTAAACATTTACCAATTTTTTAAACTGTAAGAATTTTTAACAGCCAAACAAATTAAAATATCAAATTTCTATAATCTCTACTTCGTTTTTTTACAAATTCTACTTTTAAAAAAGTTTCGGCTTCCTGGCACGTTCGGGAATATATAAATATTAAAATATTTTTTAAACATTTGCGAGTTTTTAGCGGCCGCCTTGTTAAACTTTTTCAAACGTTACGTTTTTCTATACATAATTTGTTACAAAATGTTTGCAAAAACTCGCACCTACGAATTATAGTTTCCAAGATAAAAACCAATTTTATAGTTGGATGTGAGCAAAAACCTATGATCCTTCTAAATTTCAGCTTCCTAAACCTGTTAGATTGGTCTACACACTGGAATAACTTTTCACCATGCTAACTTATGGGGGATATGCCGGAGCATCTGGAATCGAACCCAGGGCACTGTAAGCAAAACCGATAAAAACTCCTTATAGGTATTGCTGCCTTTTAGCAACACTCAAAATTGCATTATTCCAGCTTATCGGCATGTGCCCAAAATTAATTTACAAAAATAGCGCAATGCTTCTCTTAAAGGAAAAAATGCCAATTTCGGAATTTCTGGAGTCGAACTCATGTCACTTAGGTGAGAAGTCCCTTTTTTCTGGAGGTTTCTCCATGACATCTATGAACAGAAACTTGTAGTTTGGGCTGGACATTATTATCCTCCTATATAGCTAGTATATCCTCCGCTGTAAGGAACGTCTATATATAATGATATATATGGTGTTCACTTTACACGAATATACCCCATACCGATGGACTCGCTGCTCTTCGAACCTGCTTTGATAACAGGTCAGTAGAGAAACCTTCCACTGTTTTCCTCACTTCACTTGCGGAAATGGTTCTCACAAAAAAACAACATCTCGTTCGTAGGGCGCCATTTCATTCAAATTAAAGAAACTGCCGTGGGCACTTGAATGTCCCCCTCCTTCGCGAACTACTTCCTGGGTTGAATGGGAGTCCCAGCTTCTTCAATCTTCTCACCAAAAACCCCTCATCTGGCTCCGCTTCATCGACGACACTTTTTCTATGGACCGATTGGGCAGAGTCCCTTAATTCCTTTCTTCGGACAGTGTACACCCATCACACCCTCTCTTTTACTCATCATTCGTCTTCATCACGCTCCACGTTCCTCGACGTTAGCCTTCTCCGTAATGGGCGAATTGGCACCTCGGTGCACATAAAAGATACCAACCACCTACAATGCCTCCACTACACCAGCTGCCACCCACAACACACCAAGAAATCTCTCCCTTATTCCCTCGCCAGGCGTTGCTTTAGAATCTGCCCGGGTAGCACCTCGTTATACGATTGTTGCGCCTTACTCCTTAAAGCTTTCCTCAATCGAGGCTACCCTTCCGAATTAGTCCGCAATGAAATACACACAAGACACACACCAAAACTGAACCCACCCTCGAAGACAGAAGTCCCTCTGACTCTCACCACAACCTTTCACCCGGGGCTGCACGAAGCCCTAAATAACATCCTCGCGGCCGCCCATCCAATACTCCTTAACGCACCCACAACTACGCTACTCTTCCCTAAGCCTCCCATGATATCCTTTCGCCGACCAAGGATTCTTGGCGACCTGCTATGGCGCAAGGAACTCCCCACCGGTCCTCCACCTTCCCCCACAGTGCCCTTTCCTTGTAAAAGACCATGGTGCCTCACTTGCCCCATCTTATATACTTCTTCCTCATTTACCAGAAATGTTACCCAAATCACTTATCCAATCTCATCCTGCGGCATTTGTACCTCCAAAAACGTAATATATCTTTTCACTTGTACTCAGTGCCCTGCGTTCTACGTAGGCCTCACAACCACACCCCTTAATAACCTCATGAACGGCCATCAGAATAGCGTCGCTCTTAGGCGCCCCCTTCCGGTGGCCGACCATGCGTTAACTCACTCCGTTCCGTTCAATAGCTGCTTCACAGTAGAAACTATCCGTGCTCTTTCAGTTAGCGTCACCGCGCCATAACATCGTCACGGGGAACTAGCCCACATTGACATCTTCCGTTCTCTCTCCTTCACGGGTTTAAATCTTCGTTAACACTCTCAATCCAAATACCCCTCTTTTCCTGAACCCCACCCATCCTTTCCCATTTCCCTACCTCCAGTGTAACGCTTAGTTTTAGTTTCTGTTATTCTCTGGTCGACGAAGGGCTGTTGCCCGAAAGTTTCAAACTACAAGCCTTCCTCTATCTCTGTGGACGTCTACAACTTGGTGTGTTCACTGGCTCCTTTCTATCCCTTTCAACCTCTTATTGCTTTTATTTTATTATATTATCTTTATTCCTTATCGTTATATATATATATATATATATATATATATATATATATATATATATATATATATATATATTCTCTCTCTGTAGCTGATGAAGGGACAATTCCGAAAGCTTCTACGTCCACTCCAATCATCCCCCTTTTTCCTTTCCTCTTACCCCTCTTTCCCCTTCCCCTTACCCCTCTTTCCCCTTCCCCTTACCCCTCTTTCCCCTTCCCCTTACCCCTCCTTTCCCGAACCCCTACCTCCAGTGTTACGCTTATTTTAGTCTTCGTTTTTCTCTCGCTGAAGAAGGGCGTGTGTTGCCCGAAAGCTCCAAATTACAAGCCTTCCTCTATCGCTGTGGACGTCCACCACCGTATGGTAAGTGTTCACTGGCTCCTTCCTATCCCTCTCAACCTCTCGTTGCATTTATTTTATCATATTATTTCTTTTTCCGTATCGTTATATATATATATATATATATATATATATATATATATATATATATATATATATATATATATATATATATATATATATATATATATATATATATATATATAACGTTGGTGTAGTGGTTAGGACGCTGGCTGCTACTCGCCCGATGCTTGAAAAAGTCATCGGGTACGAATCCTGCGCGAGTAGGATTTTTTTCTCAAGGTCACCCGGCCCCCTGTTTGCGTGGTTTGAGGAGACCGCGCAAATTCAGCTGTTCCGTCCTTCGGAAGGGACGTTAAGCCATTGGCCCCCTTGGTGTTCTTCGTAAGAGCAGGCAAATGCCGGCACCGGGTTTCCCTCCCTTCTGTGTGTGAGTCCGGTGTGGAAGGCAACGGGAAACCACCACACCGTGTATGTATATTCCCTAGTCAAAACCAATTAATTAATTAATTGGTAGGACCTGTCGCAAGACAGAACACGAATGAATGAATATATATATATATATATATATATATATATAGGGCGTTCAACCAACCGTCATATGGTTTTAGGATAATGATTCTCAAGTACGGCCACCAGAAAAGTTGTTTTAAATGTAGCGATGAATACTGCGACGTCGCATTTTTTAAAATTAACGTTTCTTATTAATATTTCATCTCGTTGAACTTATTAGGTGCCTTGCGTAGAATACCAGTTATTACTTAGATCTTAAATTCAACAATGCGGCCACCACAACTCGGTAGGTAGCCGCAGATACTGCCACGACGAATTTTTCTCTGAGGACCATTGGTTTAGGGACTACACAATTCACGGTTTTCTTCGTCTCCGGATGTATTCAATTTTTGGCTAGCAGTTTATCTCGAATGATTATCGTTGTATTCGCGCAACCTCATACCTCGCTGATGCGGAAAATCGTGAGTGTACTGTTTGGTCTCGAAGCGATGTAAACACGCATTCTTAGATAAGAGGTTCGGAGGACGATCGAGATGAGCGTGATTTCTGTGTGGGCGCCTGTTGGTGTAGGCTGCTGGCATTCGTCCTTCAGACACTTTCCCTCGTCCACCACCTATTCTGTGGACTTAAGGGAGGCGTGGTACCGTGGGCGGGTTGGTTTTTAGAAGAATGTGGAGGGCGTCCCGAAAAAGGACGATGACCGTGCGATGGAAAGCTACGTTTTGCCTATGAGATATGTCTGTGGTGGTCATTTTGGGTGAAAAGCTAGCATGAATTCTTGAGACGTGAATATTGTGGTTGCTTTCGGAAACATAATTGTCTACGGTTTGGTTCTTACAGGATTTTTAGTGAAGGAATTAATATTTTTAGATTTGATCGCTCTAGAGACCGTGTGCGTTCAGCTTACAGGGCTGTGGTTGTTTTTGATTGATGATTTAGCCATCAGTGGTAACCATAAAATTCGGAAAAATCGTAGGTTAAATTAATTTAAACATGATTAATTATTTACGTATCGATATAATTAGTTCCTTGCAAAACCAACATTCTGTAAAACTGCAATCATACTGTAGACCCTATAGCCCAAATAATAAAGTATTTCACACAAGCAATTGTAAAGTTAATATTCTCCAAAAATGTTCTTAATAATAAGAGGCAAAAATATATTCCCCAAAATTATTATAGTTTTTCCGAATTTTAGTTTGCACAACGATGATGCCATATATTAATTCGACTGAGAAAATTATAAAATAGGTTTTTGCTTCTTTATAAAATTTTATTTTTGGGAATGGCAGTAGAACCCCGATAACTACAACCTAAATGGAGACCAAAAGTCCGCTATATTGAAACTTCCAATTGAAGGTATCAGTCATTAAAAACTATCAAATCGCCTCTGCCACCAGTATCTTATCGCCTTAAACGCATCGCTATAAAGGTACTAATTACACAAAAATTTAAATAATGTGAAATTGAAATTACGAGAGTCAAATTCATATTCAAAGCAAAGATATATATATATATATATATATATATATATATATATATATATATATATATATATATATATAAACCTACGGAAAAGGAAAGGTAAAATAGATATATGGATGTCAACAAGGTGTTGGGATGAGGAAACCCAGTGAGCACTCACCAATCAGACGACTTCAGGTTGGCGAGGCCCCGGGGATGTCGAAGCGACACACGTAAAATAACACAAAAACACAGAAACATCACAAACGTAAAGCTTTCGGAACTACTCCTTCTTCAGCTACAGAGAGAGAACGTGTGTCGCTTCGACATCCCCGGGGCCTCGCCAACCTGAAGTCGTCTGATTGGTGAGTGCTCACTGGGTTTCCTCATCCCAACACCTTGTTGACATCCATATATATATATATATATATATATATATATATATATATATATATATATATATATATATATATATACATGCATATATACAGTGTGTCCGTAAATGATTTTTTCTATTTTAATCATTTATTGCTCATAGCATGTACATTTAAGAAATACAAACCCTCTGAAAGATCAACTCAGAAAGTTAACATTGGGCGCCGAGTACTTCGTAATCTGGCCGGTAGGTAGAGCTAAATTCACCAGTATCATAAAGCGGCGTCCGGACCGTAGAAGGCGTTTTGTGTGTTAGCTTTTCATGAAACGAAATCTGTTGTGAGAGTGCAATGACAGTTTCGGACCAAGTACGGGAAAGATCCACCTAGTAAACCGTCGATTCATGAATGCCACAACAATTTTGTGTCTGAAAAGGAAAAAGTACCGGCAGGCCTTTTGTGTGTTGAAAACACGCCATTCACTCAATGATTGCCACATCTCACACCAATGGATTTTTTCTTCTGGTGCTTTGTTAAGAATAATGCCTACGTCCCTTCATTACCAACGACACTGAAAGAGCTGAACATACGAATCACAGATGTCTGTGCAAAAAGTGACCGCTATAATCTACAGAACGTGTGATAGGAAGTTGAATATATGTTTGACATTTCTCTCGCCATTTACTGCGCTCACATTTGAGTTTATTAATTGTTCAGAAAACGTTTTTAGTTAATCTTTCAAATGGTTTGCATTTCTTATAACGTGCTCTGAGCAATAAATGATTAAAATCGGAATAATCCTTTACGTACACCTTGTATATGTGTATATATATATATATATATATATATATATATATATATATATATATATATAAGCTTTCGTTTTTTCTGTGTGCGTGTTTATTTATGTGCGTGCCTTTGACGCCCCCAGCAGCCTGCCAACTTGGTAAGTGTCCGCTGGGCTTCCATCATCACCTTGTTGCCACCCTCATCACTACCTTTTTCTTTTTCTTACGTTTATATATATATATATATATATATATATATATATATATATATATCTATATATCTATATCTATATATATCTGATCAGGGCTATCGTCAATTTCCTTGTAGGTGGAGCAACCTCGGCACCTTAGTCTTCTTTCTCCACAGAAGGAAAATTCTGTTAGCTTAGAGGTAATTTGTTTTATAAAATTTACTAACATAGTTAATGTATTTTTCTGCTCGTGCAATTTTTTTATCTACTTCTAGACGACCCAAAAGGCTTTCAATATCTTCATAGGTTTCATTAAATGACTGGCACATGTTAATTCTACTGTGAAAACGTCTCGCATCCTTGGTGAAATGTTTTTCATAAATGCTTTGCCAATCCAGATTGTTTAAAATATATAACTAGAGACAAGTTATAGTGACCTAAATTTGAGGCAGATTTAATTCGAAGAATTGTTTCGTAAAGGTATTTGTCAAAATACTATTAATCATATGGGATGAGCAATTTAGTTTTTGTGTATTTCTGGCTTATCAACCTTTTTTATTATTATAGCCATAACTCCTTCCACACCGAACACACGCACAAGGGAGAAGGGAAGCCGGGTGCCTACATTAGCCTACTCTTTGCGAAGAGCCACCAATGGGGCCTGCTGCTTAACGCCCCTAAGGCGCGGTGTCTCAGACCAAAAAAGTAGGGCACGGGACGATCCTATATTGAAAAATCCAACCTACTCCGGATTTGAACCCGGGACCGCAGTGTGGAAGTCCAACACTGACCACTCCAATACCACAACCCCCTTATTTATTTATTTAGATTGCACTGTACTTATAGTTAATGGTTTCAGGCGTCACTTAGTGGAATTTCTTCATAATGTAAAATAATGAGACTTGTTGTAATTCCACATAAATTTATTTGTTTATATTTATTTATTTCTATTTATTTTATTTATTTATTTGCTGCCGGCCTTGAATTTATTCACCTGACCATGTTGCATTGCAACGAAGCCTAGGTCGTTTTAAATAAATTTATGTGGAATTACAACAAGTCTCTTTATTTTACATTATGAAGAAATTCCACCAAGAGACGCCTGAAACCATTAACTATATCAAGTGCGCTAATAACTTTAAAGGCAAGCCTCTATCGGAAATTATCCATCAAATACCGGATAGCCTCGTTGAACATCTTCTTCGGACGCTATCTCAAAAATCAATGAAGACGTCACTGCTATCTCGAAATGGGCCAATAACAATTCATTTATTTTAAATTGCTCAAAAACCAAAGCTATCATTATCGGTAGTTCAAAACTAATAAATTCCTTTGATTTAAATACTATCCCTAAGGTTATGCTTGGAACCACTGCTATTCCCTTCTCAAATACTGTCCGAAACCTAGGAATTACATTGAATGAAAATCTGTCATGGCAAAATCAGGTATCAGACATTTCGAATAAAGTAAACAAAATTTTATACCAGCTGAAAGCAAATAGGAACTTGTTACCTCTACATACCCGTAAATTGCTTATATCCACCTTAATCTTCCCCCACTTCGACTACTGTTGCCTTGTATTTAATAACCTCACGGATCAGCTCGATACCAAGCTTCAGCGCTCAATGAATTCCTACGTCAGATTCATTTTCAACCTCAGGAGAGACGGCCATATTTCCCCATATTTGGAAAACCTTGGTTGGCTATCCACAAAGTCCAGACGTAAATACTTTTGTGCAATATTCCTTTACTCACTTTTTCGAATTAAACAGCCCGAGTACCTCCACAACTTGTTCCCCCAACGGCCCTCATGCATGACTATGACCACCAGGTCCGACTGCGGCCACCTCTATTACTCGGCCCATCGGACCACTACTTTTCACAAATCCTTTCAGGCCGTGGGGTCCCAGCTATGGAATTTTATTCCCGACGATGTGAAACGCTCCAGTTCCTTGAGTTGTTTTAAATCAAAAATGTATAGTTACTTAATAGGAAATTGTAAAATATATATATATATATACACACACACACACACACGTCTGTGATGAATTTTTGATTGTATGTAAGATTACGAGACTATTTTCGGATTGTTGTACTCCAAACGCTCTTAGGGGACATGTCCCAGAGCGGAATAAACAAATCAAATCAATAGCCGTTGCCTCTTCCATGGAATCATCCCCAAGTACGTGAACATCAAGTGTAAGACTTCTTTATCAGCTGGGATGTTCGCCGCAGAAGTAGGTAAACGGGCTTGGATCAAGAGAGAGTTGCACGAGTGGTATGTTAAGAGAGACTCGATCTCTAGTTATCTTTTTCTCCTTCACACGTAATTGACAAACGAGCTCCATTGGGTTGAATGGATCTGTCTCGATGACGCTGTCCGTCATCGATGTAGTGAGGTCGCGTACAAAAAGAGAGCTATCATTTTGATTTTTTTGTGTAATACTCAGCCAAAGAACTTCAACCGCCAAAAGTTTGTTCAACCGGATAATGCAGCTACACAAAAGTTCAGCGACAGAATAATAAATTTCTCTCAACATAAATTCCATTCCAAATAACTAGCACTACTTGAAAAAGGTTTAAAATATGTGCCAAATATTCCATTATCTACTCAAGTTTTAAAAAACTTTTCGGTAGATTGTGAATTGATATTCCGCAAAGATGTTTCCGGTGTCAAGCAAAAAATCGCCCGCGAAATAGAAAAACTTTTTCCTATAAATCTTTATTCCCAGAGCTCAATCAAGGAACCCCATAGTATGACAGAACTCCTTGCATTAAATTCTATCAAGCGTTCACTATCTCTTAATGACCCCATAGTGCAAAAAGCGGATAAAGGAAATTCAGTCGTCATCATGAAGAAAGACTTACTTTGAAAAGTGTGAAGATTTCATCAAGACAAATAATGTGTTTTTATTACCCAGAGATCCGACCCCTATTTACCAAAAAGAGTGCAAAGCATCCATTTTTTCCTGCTCAGTGTTGCTTAAACCCAGTGAAGTGTTTAAGCTGTTTCAAATGAGTCCCCTAGTGCCCAGATTCTTCGGACTTCCAAAGATCCACAAACCTAACATCCCTATTAGGCCTGTGGTTTCAAATGTTTCAGCCCCCAATCACCTCCTAGCACACAAATTAAATACAATCTTCAGGCAACATTCGAAGTTCTCCCCAAAACACGGTGTCAAAAATTTTTCTGAATTAGCAAATACCATATCACAAAAAGTTCTCCCTCCAAAGTGCACCCTAGTATCATTTGATGTGTGTAATCTTTTCACCAGTGTTCCCACCAAAGAAGCTTTGGAGTTACCTAAAATTACCCTCTTCAAGAAAGGTGTTCCCGCTCCAATAATCGGTAAATTGAGTTTCCTAATTAAAGTGTGGGTTTCTCAAAACTATTTTAAGTTTACTGGAAGTTTTTATAAACAATTAGATGGCCTAGCCATGAGGTCTCCTTTGTCGCCACTACTTGCAGACATTTATATGGATAATTTTGAAAGTAATTTATTCTCTTCAGAGAATCCTATTGTTAAAAACGTTTTCTGTTGGTTTCGTTATGTCAATGATATTTTTGTGTGTGGTCTGGGTCATCGAGGCTACTGGATATCTTCCTAAATTTCTTGAATTCTTTTAACAAAGCAATAAAATTCACATATGAAACAGAAATCAACGGGTCCCTAAACTTTCTAGACATCACCATATCAAAGGTAAATAGAAATTTTGCCATTTTCAGGAAAGACACGTACAGCGACAAAATCATTCACTTCAATTCAAGACAACATTTTTCTCAAAAAATTGCCGTATTTCATTCCATGTTTCATAGGCTATTGAACATTCTTTTGTCAGATTTCAACGTCAGGGAAGAACTTCAAATTATTTAACAAATATCAGTCAACAACGGCTACCCTAATAATTAATGGACAGATTATACTAGAGGAAACGATCCCAGCTAGCCATGAAACAATTATACGGTACCATTCCTGATGACGATTTGAAACCACAATGGCGAAGACTATCATTTCTTGGTAATATATCCCTTCAAATTAACAGATTAATTCCCAAAAATAAAATTAAAACCGCTTTTTACAATAGATCGAACTTAAAAAACCTTTTATGCCCTACAAAAGACAAAATTTAAAATTTGGAAAAAAGTGGAATTTACAAATTACATTGTGGAGATTGTTCTGCCGTTTATATAGGTCAACGGGACGAAAATTTAAAGAAAGAATCAAAGAACATCATTCCTGCTTCATAAACAGTAAAACAAATGGACACAACAGCTACTATATTCCCAAAATCCTACGTTATGAAAGAAAGGGACCCAGGCTTGATATTCTGAAACAATTTGAAATTATACAGTGTGTGGCTTCAAAAAACTGTAAAGTTTCAAATGATATTTTGTATCCTTTTCATTCTCCACTTCTCGACCTCCCACTAATCTAATTATTCCTACCAATTATCCCCATTGTCTTCTCATTATCCAACTTACTGGACATCACTAAGCTCAACCGTTTTCTCCCCCCTTCCCTTCCCACGAACACATGTTCACTCCTTTCCTCCAAAGATGTTCGCTCCACAATTTCTTTCTTTATTCTCCCCAACTCACCCTCCCCCACCCACTCATTGTACCTATTACTATAAATTGCTGCTGGCTTTGAATTTATTCATCTGACGATGTTGCATTGCAACGAAACCTAGGTCGTTTTAAATAAATTTATGTGGAATTACAACAAGTCTCTTTATTTTACCTTACACTGTACTGTTAAGAGAGATGAAAGGTGCTCTCTCTTGCTTCTCAGTTCCTTTTTCGGACAAGAAGTTTCTTATTATTAGCTATAAGTATTTCTGCTAGTGGTCGCTGCTGAGCGTTTGTACCTATGTACACAATTCAGTGTAATTTATGAGTTTAAACACTTTCTAATAAGGAGAAGGGTGGTTTACTTATAAATCATCAGGATTGATTGCTTGGTAGACATCATGAACACGAACGGCCCGAACATGGACAATTTTTCATTCCCAAGCCTGGTACTAACCCATTACTTCTCAGCATTACCAGGCCCCGGCCCGGGCCTATGCTTTTTGGCCGATTCTGGCCGATGCAGACCCTGAAACGTTGCCAATCAGCTACAACGCTCTGCGCTCTAAGTTATTCCTCTTGAATTTCCGCTTCTCCACGAGACAGAAACATGACACGCACCACTGCTGTGATATGGTCCTATCACACAAGCCCTATACAGACTGTCGTGGAGGCGCCTCTTAGCCTTTCGCGCTAGGGCGGCCGCTCGATTTGCCTTTATCTCCGGCCAGCCCTGTTTATGGGTTACAGCAGCTCACAAAAAAAAACAAATTAGGAGGAAAAAGAGATCACAGCGGGGTAAACACACGTCTGCGAGAAGCGCTCGAAATTGTTGTAACCTGTCGTTGATTTGCGTAGCGCCAGCCAGCAAACGCCGCCCTCATTGGTTGAAAGCACAGCTCAGGCAAAAGGGGAGCGTGTTGCACACTCCTATGCTGAACTCCAGGACGATGGACGTTATAACGGAACAATTTGATAGAGGCAAGGCTATGAGAGTTGTGACTGCACTCTTCCTTTTATCCAGTTTGTTGTTTGTAGCGACTCTGTTGAACAAGGTTTATAACTTCGAAATTTGCCTTTATTTTTGCGCATTGGTGTTTTTTCTGCTATGATTCTTTCTCCGGTCGATTTTATTTCACCTTGCTTCTCATTTCCTCACTCTTACAGTTTTTACGGCTTAAAGGAATTTCGACGGCTTTCCGAATACAGCCAAAAAATCTCTTATTTTAATCTCTTTACTCGTGGTATCGTCTCATCTTTTCAAAAAGATGTCTTCCAGTTCTTTTATTTTTTCCTTTCTCTCCAATATGCTTCTTATGCTCGCGATATCGGAAGAGAAATAAGATTGTACTTTGGTGTAACTCACTATTCCTGCAGTATTAACAGTCGATATTTTTCAGAAAATGAGCGCTATACCAGAGCTTTGAATCAATGTATTTGTATCGCAGAGACATATTCTACATTTTTTATTCTCACCGTAAGTTCATATTTTCCTCAAATCCTGTTTTAAAATAGGATTTTTTCTGTATTTTTAGGACTGAAGCTTATAATGCAATTAAAACACTTCCATTTTCCTTTTGCCGCAGCTTTATAACCCCAATTTTCTAAGGCCGTAAATGTTTTAAAATATTCCAAATGTGTATCGTGTATTCTATTGGAACGATTTTTCCGTTCGCGTCACTATTAATCGTTCTCGCAAATGGGAACGGTAAACACAGCGTTCGTGAAATGGTCTACACATAATTTTAGTTTCTTTCCCTCCATTCCATTCCGTAGGCATAGAACTTAGTCGCTGTGTGCCCCACGCATTTCTTCTCTGCTCGCATACTCGTCCCCTCCCTTTTCCCAACCGCGCCTTCAGTACGCCCCTCTCCCTCCCGCGCCTTCTCCCTCTCGCGCCCTATCCC
Source organism: Tanypteryx hageni (assembly GCA_028673005.1). Lineage (NCBI taxonomy): Eukaryota > Metazoa > Arthropoda > Insecta > Odonata > Petaluridae > Tanypteryx > Tanypteryx hageni. Next base: position 14,183,517 of record CM054120.1, on the reverse strand, counting down.
TACCGTGCCATCTCCCTCCGGCGCCCACTCACTCCTTCCCACTCCCTTTTCCCTTCTCCCTCCTCCCTTCTCCGACCTTCTTTCACCTCCCTACCTTCTCCCTCCCTCGTCCTTTCTCCCTCCTTCCCTCTCACATCTCCGTTCTTCATTCTCCCTCCTCCTTTCTCCATCCTCGCTTCTCCCTCCTCCCTTCTCCCTCTTCCCTCCTTCCTTCTCCCTCCTCCTTCCCTCCTTCCTTCTCCCTCCTCACATCTCCCTCCTTCCTTCTCCCTTCCCAATCCTCCTCTCTCCCTCCTTCCTTCTCCCTCCTCCCTCCTTCCTTCTCCCTCCTCCCTCCTTCCTTCTCCCTCCTCCCTCCTTCCTTCTCCCTCCTCCCTCCTTCCTTCTCCCTCCTCCCTCATCCCTCCTTCCTTCTCCCTACTCCCTCTTCCCTTCTTCCTTCTCCCTCCTCACATCTCCCTCCTCCCTTCCCAATCCTCCCTTCTCCCTCCTCCCTCTTCCCTCCTTCCTTCTCCCTCCTACTTCTTCCCTCCTTCCTTCTCCCTCCTCCCTCTTCCCTTCTTCCTTCTCCCTCCTCCCTCCTTCCTTCTCCCTCCTCACATCTCCCTCCTCCCTTCTCCCTTCCCAATCCTCCCTTCTCCCTCCTCCCTCTTCCCTTCTTCCTTATCCCTACTCACATCTCCCTCCTCCCTTCTCGCTCCTCCCTCCTCCATTCTCCTTTATCCTTCCTCCCCCCTCCCTTCTCTCTCCTCCCTTTTCCCTCCTTCATTCCTCCTTATCCTTCTTCCCTTATCCATCCTCCCTTCTCATTTCTCCATTCTCCCTCCTCCCTTCTCACTTCTCCCTCCTGCCTTCTCCCTCCTCCATTCTCCCTTCTCTCTCCTTCATTCTTCGTTATCCTCCCTCCCATATCCCTCCTCCCTTCTCCATCCTCACTTTGCCCGTCTCCCTTCTCCCTCCACCCTTCTTCCTCCCTTCTCCCTCCTCCTCCCTTCTCCCTCCTCCCTCCTTCTCCCTCCTCCCTTCTCCATTCTCCCTCCTCCCTTCTCCCTCCTTCCTTCTCCCTCCTCACTTCTCCCTCCTCCCTTCTCCTTCCTCCCTTCCCCCTTTTCCCTTCTCCCTCCTCTCGTCTCCGTCTTCCCTTCTCCCTCCTCCATTCCTTCTAAGTTCTCCATCCTACCTCCCTACTCCCATATCCCTCCTCACTTCTCCCTTCTCTCTCCTCCCTTCTCCTTCCTCCCTTCTCCCTCCTCCTTTCTCCCTTCTCCCTCATCCCTTCTCCCTTCACCCTCCTCCCTTCCCTCCACTTCCTCCTCCAACCTCCCTTCTACCTCCTCCCTTCTCCCTCCTCCCTTCTCCCTCCTCCCTTCTCCCTCCTCCCTTCTCTCCTCTCCCTCCTTCCTTCTCCCTCCCTCCTGCTTTCTCCCGCCTCCCTCCTCCCTTCCCCCCACTCTCATCCTTTCTTCCTTCCCCACACTCCCTCCTTCATCATCCTTTATCCTGCCTTCCCTCTCACTTCTCCCCTCTTCATTCTCCCTCCTCCCTTATCCCTCTTCCCTTCTTCCTCCTCCATCCTCACTTTGCCCGTCTCCCTTCTCCCTCCGCCCTTCTTCCTCCCTTCTCCCTCCTCCTCCCTACTCCCTCCTCCTTTCTCCCTCCTCCCTTCTCCCTCCTCCCTTCTCCCTCCTCCCTTCTCCCTTCACCCTTCTCCCTCCTCCATTCTCCCTCATCCCTTCTCCCTCCTCTCTTCTCCCTCTTCTCTTCTTCCTTCTCCCTCCTCCCTTCTCCCTCCTATTTTCTCCCTTCTCCCTCCTCCCTTCTACCTCCTTCAAACTCCCTTATCCTTCTTCCCTCCTCCCTTCTCCCTTCTTCCTTCTCCTTCCTCCCTTCTCCCTCCTCTCTTTTCCCTCCTCCCTTCTCCCTCCTCCATTCTCCCTTATCTTTCCTCCCTTCTCTCTCTTCTCTTCTCCCTCCTCCCTTCTCTCCTCTCTTCTACCTCCTCTCTTCTCCCTCCTACCTCCTCCCTTCTCCCTCCTCCCTCCTTCCTTCTCCCTCCTCCCGTCTCTCTCCTCCCTTCTTCCTCCTCTCTTCTCCCTCCTCCCTTCTACCTCTCCTCTTCTCCCTTCTACCTCCCCTCTTCTCCCTCCCCCTTCTCCCTCCTTCCTTCTCCCTCCCCTCTTCTCCCTCCCACCTCTCCATTCTCCCTCCTCCGTCCTCCCTCGACATCGGTTGGGTCGGGTATGGGGGCGGGTGCCTTTCGGCCGGACTGGACCACCCCGGCCGGAGCTGCTCCCTTCCCCGTGCTTCGGTCGATAGGAGGAGGGGGCGGTGAGGGCTTTTGGCTCCCTGGGGTGACTTTGGGAACGCTATCCGTAGAACGCAGAGCCCGCCGTGGGGGGCCCAGACCCTCGGACGTGTATCCCTTCCCCATCTATCTTTTTGCCTCCCCCTCTTCTGCCCGTCTGCTCCTTGATCTCTCTCCCACCCGCTTCCTGCATCTCTTTTGAAAACAGAGGGCACTCACCGCAAACACTTGCTTATTGCGGATTTACTGGAAAATGTGGGTATACATATGTCAGCATGGGAATTCTTAATTAGAGATCATTCGTGTGAAATCGTGAATACTATTCATTTGTTCTCGTCATCTTATAATCGATTTGTTTTGTTTTATTAATATTAATTATTATTAATTTAAATATGAAACTAATTTTTATCTTGTTGTGGCGTGAGCATTGATTTTGTGATCTGGTCCAGAAAGAAGTAATTTTACAAATCTAAAATGCCCTCACATAGTCCAATAGTGAAGTTTATGTACTCGGCTGAAAGGACTTGGATAAATGAATCGGAGAGCCTTATTACCGCAGTTTGAAGTATTTTGGATAAATAATATAATTTCAGAATATTTTTATTATTACCCGATTTCGAATAGCATGGCATAAGGTTCAGAGGCACTTTTCCTGGGAGTTTGCAAGCCTAAGTTTATGTAAATTAAGTGAAAATGTTATCATATACCTATTCGTTCATTCTTTTCAACACCAATTTTTGTACCTATTTAAAAAATTATTACCCAAATGCCGTTCATACATTTTTCTTTTGCCGATTTTTGAGAACTAGAACCCAACTTGAAGAAATCATGACAGTGCTAAATTTAGTCTGCTGCAATATTGAAATTACAACAATTTTATATCAACTCTGTATATTTATTGCACTGAAAATGTTAGCATAAAAAAGCAATATTATTTGTAAAATTTTGGATTAGAAAATTAATATTAAACAAATGAATTTGTTAGTAAAAAACTGCTTTTTTTAAAGCAATCACTGTTTATTCAATATTGTTTCCAAATAAATTATTGCTATAAGCAGTATTCCACTCAGGAGGTGACTCACATGCAATGAACCCTCCCTCAAGAATCTGATGAATCTGAAATCTTACAAACAAAAGCTGTTTATGCGAAAAACTCTATTTACAACCTGAAAACGCGATTTTATGATTTGTTCAGATGTCCACATATTTGATTTCTACGAGTAGTGAAGCTTCAACACAAATCCTTAAGTGGGATTTTTTTAAAACAATTATCTCAAAATCTTGATACAGAGTAATTGAGAGCATGGGGTGCTATATCTTTATGTACATTTCCCTGTGTATTGTTGTTAGTGGTGCACCAAATATACACTTTTGCCGAACGGCCGAATGTTAAAACCAATATTCGGCAGAGGCCGAAGCCGAATATAACCGTAATAGAATTAACTGGAAGAATGCAGCATGCCTAGCTCCTGAGGATAGTTTTTGTTACTAAGATTGAAGTCACAGATTCGATTTCAGGAACTATCCTTCTCATTTGATTTACATGGGAAATCTAAAATACATCGTGCAAAGTAATTTTCTCTTGCACATTAAAATATCTTAAAATTGTAATATTGGTGCGGGATTTGTACTATTCTCTGAGTAAAGGAATTAAGATTCTAATTTTTATCATAGAATTTTGCTTATCGGTTGTATTTCTTAGGATTTCGCGTAAATACTGGGGATTCTGAAAATTTTATTACTCATTACGAGTGGTGCCATAGCAATAACTATTGTTGGACTCAGATTTGGTATATTCTAATATGTACACGCGTTATTTTTGCTACACAAATACGCGTGATCAATTTAATATTCCGTTGGAATGTATTTGTAGTATTTTATAATGCTAAACTATGAAATTTGGGAACAGAAAGTGCTACATATCCGCGATGACCTCAAAGCTATTCAAGTCAACATAAGTATTAAGTAAACGATTAAATGGAAAGTAGGCATCATAAGTTGTTTGGATCATCTTGTAGTATTCTAAAGAACGAGCAATTTAGTTACATACAATTTACGATGAAACGGTGACATCACGTTTTGCGTGTTATAGTTGCAGGCGTAATTTAAATATGTATCAAGGGTTACTGGACTAAATTTGAAAATTTTGATTTATGAATGCTATTTAAATTCTATTCGTATCATTCAGATGCCGTTGACAATGGTTACTCGAATCGTGCCTGTATAAAAAAGTCATTGTCACCAGATTTCCATTTAACATATTCTTTTCATAATTTATATTACCCGTATTTTTATTGCTTCCGATATTTATGCCTCGGAATATCATATCAAGGAATACATTCTGTAGATAGTTGAAACACCTTCAACACCTCGGTTTGATTTACGTAAGTAATACTTTTATAATGCGTTGCATTATATGCAATCAACAGCTGCTCAAGCTGGACAGTCTGATCAGCTGACAGAATTGCCTACGGCCCTATGGATCACAATGGATTGATGGGTAACCAAGATAATTTTTTTCATCGTAGTGACATTTTCTTTAAAATAAAGATATGTGGCACCACTGCATATCAACATTTGCATATTTGTTACTTAAGGAAGGGATGAAGTTGGCCAATCGACGCTTTCAAAGCGAAAACTCCTGTAATATTATAAAAATACGAACTTTTAAGGCAAGGATTCCAAAGAGTGAACAAAAAGAATTGAGTTATTGAGGCATATGTATCAAGAAATTCTCTGTAAAACAATCAAATCAAGTGAGGGCATTAATTGTTACCTATACTGACTGCCTGCTAAGTTTTTGGGCGCGAATATAGTCTCCCTCCCTTACTTTTTTTACTAATATTTTTCCCAAAAAGGGGGTGACCATATTCAGTCTAATACGGTAATTGGCCTTACGTATTGAGCTTATAGAATCAGACAAACTTTTTTTATGCTACTGTTGTAAAACATTTTACCAAAGTAATCCAAAAGAATGCTCTTCAAGAGCTTACTGGATCAATATGGAAATACCAGATTAAAGGATTATATGAATTTATCGAAATATCATTTCATCTAACCTAAATATCCACTTTAAAGTTATTACCAAAATGTTCTATGAAGATGCTGTGGATTCTGAAGCCAACTAAAAATGTTACAATTAAAAGAATTTCCTTATAAAATTTTTATAACAACATTTGTTAATATAATATTATATATATAATTTTGTGGGGAAATGCTTCTGGTTGGGAGACTATTTTTAAAATAAAAAAAAGTGTTACGTATAATGACCGGCTCAGGCTTCAGAGATTCCTGTAAGCCAATATTTAAAAAATATAATATTTTAACTCTTCCATCACTCTATCTTTATGAGCTAATAAGCTATGTCAATAAGAATCAAGATTACTTTAAAAATCTTCAGTCTGAGCATCAATATGATACAAGAGGCAAAGATAACTTGAATCTACCACAGCACAAATTAAAACTAATGGAAAATAGTCCATATTATAATGGTATCAAAGTTTATAATAAATTTTCCATAAAATTTAGAGAAAAATGTAATGATGTAAAATATTTCCAGGAGAAAGTGAAAGTTTTTGTTAAAAAAGTGTGATTATTCAGTAAGGGAATATATGGAAGACAATGATGTGCCATTGATTGATTGATGTAATGTTAAGTATATTGTGAATTATAATTCAATGTAACATTTATATTGTAATGTATGTGTGATGTTTAACAGTTATATTGTAATGTATGTGTAACATGTAACAGTTAATGTATGTATGTATTTGACGAGACACCTATATATATATATATATATATATATATATATATATATATATATATATATATATATATATATATATATATATATATATATATATAAAGCTTTTTTAATTTATACTTTTTTATAAACGCACTCAAAAGTATTAAATAAATTTTTGGGTTCCAGAAATTATCTGGACCTTATGGAAAATGTCCGTTAGATATTATGATGAATCTCATTAAAAAATATGTATGGCATATATTGATTAAATAAGAAATTTTCAGACTGTTTATAATGTAGGAAATAATTGAATGAATCAATTTAAAAATCATCTTATCTGTATTTGATTTGAAGTATTAGTTATTGGAGAGTATTTTAAAATTATTAAAATTCAACAAAACTTTAATGTCAGACATCTGTCATTTTTAATATAAAAAATTTAGATCTGTTTTAGTAATGATATAATTAGAGAAATGAAGAAATATAGTAAAAATTATCTCAATTAGATAGTTAAAAATAAAAACTAATTTTCAAAAAGATTTAATGAATAAGTACCTACATAATCATGATTATCCCTTCCTATGTCGCTAAAATATACAGAGATTTTAAATTCCTGTTCATTTTTTTCAGATAAAATTTTTAAAAATGGGTATTTTTTTAAAATCAGTCAACTACATATTCATATATATGAAAACTGCACTTATACCATAAATATTATAGATATGAGGTAGTTATTACTCTCCAAGTATGATGATGTTTAGCAGTGATTTTTCTAAAACTGGTGGTGCATCTCTGAATACTGTATCTAACTAACACTATTAAATATATACACTATTTACAGTTAATTGAATATTTACATCTGTTTGCACTCCGCTACTCCTCAAATATTTTTCTTTGTGTGATAGTCCTCAATGCAATTGGAAAATAGCATCAGAAAATCATTTAAAGAAAAAACATCGCCAAAAAATTGCATTTGCCTGATCCATTCTGTACTGAAATATTCTTGTATTTCAGTCTTTGGCTTAGGCCCATGTTTATAATTACGCCAAGGAAGGCCTCGATATCACAAGATTCACTACTCTTCCAATTAGCGAGACGTGATGTAGGCGAATTCTGCTTGGCCAATTTTCTGTTTTTGCCGTAGAGATTGGTTTCATCGCGTATTAGACTGATCATTTCATCTCCAAAAAAAGTCGGAAATATTGTATAGGTTCGCTGTGAATATTAAAATCTCTTGGAAGAATTATTCCCGGTGTTACCTCACTAAAATCAGGTTGAAAACTTGAACCATGGTCATTAGAAACGATGTCCAACCAACCTGTCGTAAGTCTTGGCATAGGTTCACCATTTATCACAATTTCCCCCTCATCTTCATCTAATTCCCTTTCACTATTCATCAGACTATGATTCATCACTTAAACTATGGAAATATTCTTCATCATCACTTATTTCAGCTAATAATTGGGCCAAATCCGATACCGATACTTCAAAGTCCGCCATGACGGATGTTTACGTTCTCAAAAAGGAAATTCAAGTTCGAAAAATGTAAATTTTATGGGTTATTTTGACTTACTCGGTGCTTTGACGTCACTACCAGTATTCTCTTTCGAAAGTGACCATCTCCTGCCTTCTAGTATCACTTACGGAAGTTAGAATAAAAGCTATGTTAGTGAATGGCAGAATGCGATATGTCGTATACGACACGGAACAGCAGGCATCTGTTTGCGGAATATGTCGCAAACGACATGCAAAGGAAAAACGCAAGTGCGGAATATATCGTATTCGACACGGGAAGGGTTAATAGAAAGTACAGGGAATTATTGTCTGATTAAGGTCCTTATTCTATGATGTAGTGCCCAATAGGCAGCAAATGTGTATGTGCCTCTTATTATTGTATTAAATGAAAACATTTTTATCCAGACTTTTATATAATTTGCAATTTCATGTTTGGGAATTAAGTCACTTTTAATCACATTAATGATTTTATCTAATGATCATTTAGGGTGCTGTAACTGGTACCCAAACTCTAGTGATGATGATAGCATAAGCATTTCCCCTTTTACTGCTGTTAATCTTCATATTTGTCATATTGTTAACCTAGAGTAGAGACATGATGTGAAGGCACATTTTCAAGGGAAATTGTATAATTGTAGATTATTTAAATGCTTAAAAATCCAGAAAGTTTTCATTAAAATAAAATTAAGTCAGCATAAGAAAATCACATATTTGATAGACTATAAGTTATTCATTCAGTCATTTTCCATTATAATTTTGAAATAAATACTTCCATTAGTGGGCCAGTCCTGCTAACATACTTTTTAGGAGAGGACACTGGCATCTCTCCCATTATCCAGGTATTAATATGTATATGTCTGTATGTATTTAGAATCATGTTTGTGAAAAATTTAGGCAAATCTCCTATAATCATCATTTTATTATTTTATATACTATATTGTTTTTTGAATGTTTTTGTATCTATGTTTTTTAGAGAATTTATCAATAATGCAAATCAGTGGTGCCCAATCTATGGTGCATGTGCTACTTTTGGTGCATCCGTCTCTCAAGGAATTTATATAATAATTTCATTTATCCAATATTGAAATATATCTGGGATTCAAAAGAATGGTCTCAAAATTTTATGGTATTTACATTGATATATTGTTTTAGTTTGCGAGTTTTGAATGAATGAATATGTTTGAAAGTGAAGAGTGTAGTGGGTGAGTGATTGCAAGGATAACTTCTCATGTCTGATGTCTTAGGAGCCCCAAAATTCCACCAGACGCAAAAAATATCGCTCTTCCTATTCTCTCCCCACCATTGTTTACTCATCATGTATCTACTTCTAGAAATTAACTATTTGTTGCCTCATGAACGTTTTTGATAACAGAAAATTTACTCAGTGTTACATTTGTCGATTTTCAAGTATACAAGTGTGTGAACAACAACAACAACAATTGTGAACAAGCTTTCTCATCGATGTAACTTATCGAAAATGAACAATGCTCACAACTCACTGACTAATCTAAAAAATCTGCTGCAACTTGCACCAAAAGAATTTACTACCCAATATAGACAAGTTGGAGTAATTGAAAATACACTAGAGATCTCATTAAAGAAAGGATTTATTTCTATCAGATCTTTATATCCACTTATTGCATGCTTTGAATTAAGCGGTGCATCAATGCTTTGGCACTGGAAAAATATTACACAATAGGTAAAAGGTTGTGTACCACATTTGTTAATGTTTCTTAAGTTAATTAATAAAAAAACACATTATAAGGTAATTTCACTTAACTTTATCATTTTAGGCCCACCTGGCCCTCCTGGAAAAAGAGGGAAAAGAGGGAAGAAGGGTGATGTGGGCGATGCTGGAGCTGCTGTAAGTTCCTCTCTTTTACTTTGAAATATATATTTTAGCCCCTTTCAGTGATGGAAATGGGTTTTCAGATCTAGGTATAGGCTCCACATGTATGATTACAACCCAACCCGACTCAGGAACTTGGTTTCCCTACCTAGTCCCATCTCTGTATTTCATCATTAAATAACAGTGTGCTCTCAATCAGCTGGTATTGATTATCTATTTTGTTGATTATCTGTGCTTGAAAAAGGTTAAGATTGCATTTTACCATTTCCTTTAAAAGAGCTACTCAAATAACACAATTGAACAGTTGCATATAAGTGAATTGAGCAGCATAAAAGTCACATGCCTTCTTGAGTTCAATTAAAGTACTTTAAAATATACCATTGGAAAATTGTTAGCAATATTCCAATATGAAATGTGCAGCAAAAGGACAATCACTGAATGTTTTTGACCAGTTTGACAATTTGATCAGAATATTCATGGAATATGCAGTGAGGGAAAAGATACTGGCAGTTCAGCTTCATTATGATATGGCATTGGCAAAATAACTATTAAGCTAGACTAGCATGTTTTGTATTTGAAAGCCACAGTTTCAACTTCAGTTAATATATTATAAAGTGATATCAGGGGCTTGATGGATGTTAAAACTTGAAGGATGAAATTGGTTAATCTGTTATTGAATCAGCTGATAAATTGGTCAACAAGCTGTGCTCAGTTGAATAATTCTATTTCATTAACTTTTGCCCTACCAAGTTAAATGCACACTGTCCCTGAGAGAAGTCAGCTGGTTTTTTATATCTGTTTATTTGTCAAAGAAAAATTAATGGGTAGTAATTCTTTCAGCATTTTCATTTATTAAAAACGCCCAGAGTAGTTCTTGAAATTCTGTTAATATGAAACCTCAAGGCAGATCCCTTAGCCATTGCATTCTCTTTTGTTTACTTTTATTATTGCACCAATCTAAGGTTATCATACTGTTATTTTAAAGGAGGTCAAAGTGAGCAGCCTATAGTATATGCATATACGAGTAGTTGGTGCTTGCTTTCTGCAAGCATTTCATCTCACCCAGATAAGAATATTAATTTTTCAGAGAGATAAAACATTATTAGATATATTTTTTTAATTTATAAGATTTCACCTCTACACTCAAATTCAATCTTTCCTTATGGAACAATATTTGATTACAGCAATGCCTTAAATTTGCAATTTTAAGAATATTGTACTTTATCCAATGTAAGGTACTAGTTCCACATATTTCTGTCATATTTTGAAGTTGTAGCATATCTAGGAGTGAAATAATATTTATTTAATTGTTTAAATTTTAAATATTTATTACGTCCACAATAACACTTTGTTGGAGATTTTCAAATATTTGTTTGTATCAATGAACTAAGCTCTATATAACTATACAATTTCATCTTCCTAGCTTGCCCCGTATTACCTAAACATCTATTTGTTTAAAATTTAAGAATATATATATATATATATATATATATATATATATATATATATATATCATTATAAATAGACGTTCCTTACAGAGGAGGAGTAACATCATTATATACAAGTAGTTTGTGCTTGCATTTTGCAAGCATTTCATCTCATGCTGATAATCTTATTATTTTTTCAGAGATATTTTATTAATTCAAAAGCTTTCACCTCTGCAACAATTTTTGTTCTTTCCTCATGGAACAATGATGTAGTAAAACAATACCAAAAATTTGTAATTTTAACAATATTATTATTTTTTATTGCGATGCAATAATTTCAAACCTTCCTACCAAATTTTAACATTATACCTCATATAGAAGTGAAATAATGTTTATCTAATTCTTTAAATTTTAAAATTTTATAATGGCAGCATTTACAATTTTAAGGAAATACTCAAATGGTTATTTGTGTATTTTCACTAACCTCTAAATAACTTTAAAATTCCAGCTCCCTAGCTTGCCTCGTAGTAACTAAACAATTACCTCTTTTTTTAAATTTACGAATTTATAACAGCCAAACAAATAATAATATCAAATTTTGTATAATCTCTATTACGTTTTTTTTACAAATTTTACCTTTTAAAAACATTTCAGCTCAGAAGCGCATTTGAAAACAAATAAACCTTGAAAATTTGTTTCAACCATTGCGCATTGTTAAACTTTTTTAAGATTCTCCTTTTTTTCTAGTCGGTTATGTACGTAATTCTACCTATGTAAAAAATTTCAAATCTCCAGCTCTTATAGAAGTGCCTAAATATTAATATCCTCCTATATACGATATATATCATATTAGTAAAAAGTGCTTGCATACTGCAAGCATTTCATCTTACCTTGAAAAAAATTCATTTTGCAGAGAGGTATTTAATCATGGGAATTATATCTTTAATTCATAAGATTTCTCCTCTGGACTGATTTTCGTTTTTCCCTACTGAAAAATAATGGAGTAAAACAATCATTAATTTTTTTTTATTTTAGGAATATTATAAATTTTCCACATTGGGTTAATAATGCCACACATTTCCGCCAAAATTTTAAATTTGTAGCACATTTAGAAATGAAAATAACATTTATCTAATTGGTTAAAATTATTTAATTTTTAACGGCTGCAATAACAATTTCATGGATACACTGAAATGTTTATTCGCTTATGTAGACTAATCTCTAAATAACTTAAAAACTTCATCTCCCTATCTCGCCCCATAGTAAATAAACATTTACCTATTTGTTTAAACTTGAAGAAGTTTTAAATGCCAAAAAATTAAAATATCAAAATTTGTATAATCCCTATTTCGTCTTCTTACAAATCCTACCTCTAAAAAAATTTTCAGCACCGTAGCACATGCGAAAATTCATAAACCTTGAAAATTTGTTTAAAAAATTTAGAATATTTAGCGCCGCATTGTTGAACTTTTTCAAGATTTTCGTTTTTTCTAGTCGGTTTTGAACATAATCCTATGTAAATAATTCCCAATCTCCAGCTTTTACAGAAGTGCCTAAACATTAGTGTCTTCCAATATATATATATTGGCTTCCCTCAACACCTTGTTGCCACCCTCATCACTACCTTTTCTTTTCCTTTAGTTAATATATATATATATATCATATCATTATACTAGTAGAAGGTGCTTGCATTCTTCAAGCATATCGTCTCACCTTTAAAAAAACATTCATTTTTCAGACAGATATTTCATCATTACAATTATTTTTTTATTCTAAAGACCACCTCCACAGCGATTTTCGTTTTTCCCTTATGCAAAAATAATAGATTAAAACTATCCCCAAACTTTGCAATTTTAAGAATTTTATACTTTCTCCATTATGGGGTACTAATGCTACACATTTCTGCCAAATTTTAAAGTTCTAGAAGTGAAATAACATTCTTTTAATTGTTTAAATTTTAAACATTATTAACGGGCTTCGCAATATATTTTTGGGGAGATTTAAATGTTTATTTGTGCGAATGCACTACTCTATAAATAACTTTAAAAATTTCTGCTTCCTAGCTCATCCCGTAGTACCTAAACAGTTATATATTTTTTTTAATTTATGAAATTTTAACAGCAACACAAATCAAAATATCAAAATTTCTATAATCCCTATTTCGTTTTTTTTTTAAATCCTACCTCTAAAAAGAATTTCAGCTCCGTAGTACATTCGGAAATACATAAACCTTTAAAATTTGTTTAAACAATTGCAAATTTTTAGCGGCCGCATTGTTGCACCTTTTCTAGTCGGTTTTGCACAAAATCCTACCTAAGAAAAAAATTTCGAATCTCCTGCTCATCTGGAACTGCCTAAACATTAGTATCCTCCTATTATGTTATATCCTCCTCTGTAAGAAATGTCTATATATAATGACTAGTAGAAGGTGCTTGCATTCTGCAAGGATATCATCTCACCTTGATAAAACATTCATTTTTCCTACAGATATTTCATCATGAGGAATATTTTTTTAATTCTAAAGATTTCACCTCTGCAGCGATTTTCGTTTTTCCCTGATGTAAAAATAATATATTAAAATAATCCCCAAACTTTGCAATTTTAAGAGTTTTATACTTTCTCCATTATGGGGTACTAATGCTACACATTTCTGCCAAATTTTAAAGTTGTAGCACTTCTAGAAGTGAAATAATATTTTTCTAATTGTTTAAATTTTAAACATTTAATAATGTAAATCAACACCCAGGTTTATGGCAGTCTTCTCCATGCCAGTGACCACCAATCACACACACTCACACAAATCGGGTATCCTCTCGCTTCCCTTATATCGGACCCACCGATTTTTTTTTCCTTCCTGACTTCTTTTGCTTTTTTTAATTTACAACAAGGGTCACTGCACCTTTTGCCTTTGCATACCCAATTTGTTTGTGTGTGATTGGTGGTCACTGTCATGGAGAAGTCTCCGGTAATCCTGGGTGTCGATCTGCTGTTCCTGGTGCTACTTGTAATAAGTCCCTAAATGGAAGTTGGAGTATTTGTTTGAATGGGTGAGGTATTTTTCGTTTTTTCGTTTTTAAATTTTATATATATATATATATATATATATATATATATATATATATATATATATATATATATATATATATATTTTTTAAGCATTTTTTAATCTTTTAAATTATTGAAAATTTCTCCCACTTTTTCCTTCTTTTTGAGGTAGCTTTTAACTTAAGTTTTAGTATGGCATTTGGAGATTTTTACCTTTTACCATTATAATATATGTAATTTATTAGTATTCTTAAATATCCAGCTAGACACCACACAAGGAGAAATCTACTGAGGATGGTATCATTGATGACAAATTGCATAAATTGATGCATTTAATAGTATTAAGGGAGCAAGTAATTGTGTGTGTGCATTGGTGTATGTGCTTACTGTCCCTGGTGGTACATCCCCTAACAGGTATGCAACCCTTGGCCTGTGGCAGATCCAGCCCATGAGAGCATTTTAACCCTTGAGCAGGCTTCTTCTGTAGCACAAACACTTACCACAACACTTTGTTTTTTATATCTATCATTTTCTGGATAGCAGTCATTTCATTTATAATATTTCTCGCAGAAGGTTTTGGTCCAGGTAGAATTTTGATTATATTTTTGCTTTTAGTTTTTTAATTTTTAGAATAGGTATTTTTTTCTCCATTTGCATGACTGGTCTTCTCCAGTGAAGTATATCTCTTCACCTTCAGTATTATCAGTATCTTCATCTGAAGTTGACAGTTCTTGTTCTTTCTGACGTTTGTGGTCACTTTGGTGAATGCTTACTTCTTCCATTGAATCAATATCATTTTCATATATATATTTCACCTTTTCTTCTTATGATAGCTCCTGAAGTACCCTAGCATAATCTTCTTCTGCTACATAATGTGCCATTAAATTTTTTAGTAAAATGTAAAATAGGTCACAGAACACAACTACACTAAAAAATACTAGTAGTATGCCATAAAATAATGATAACTATTAAAAAAAAGTACTTACTTGGTTGGGCATGCCATGTATAAAGTGCAACAACGATGACTTATTCTGCTTTAACGGATTCACAAAAAAAACAATGTATGAATCATTTTCTTAGAAAAACTATGACTGTTGCACTTTGTTCCACAGCATGCTTGCTCAAAGGTTAAGCAGTCAGCAAAGCTTTGATAAAAATACATTCTGTGATATTTAATACAAATAATTTTGTGTATTTTAATTAAAATTGTTGTGATAAAACTTCTTCTGGTGAAGTTTTAACACTAAAACAATTATGGCTTGATTTTCATTTTAAAAATCACATACGATCTCTTGGATAAGTCCTGATGTAAATTCTCATCCCAGTAGCTCTCCTATTCTGAATGATGGATCAAGCTGCTGGAGAAGTACTGAATGATGAGGTTTTAGGATTAATTGAAACTCGTGCATAACTATCAACATAAAATAGGTGAAATTTATTGTTGGAAAGAAAGGTGATGTTTTTTTAATTAGTGGTTGCTATTAGAGAATCAAGGGAGAAAGAGAGAATTGTCAGGGATAATTTGGATCGAACTCCCTGCCATTCCTCCTGTCAGGGGAATTGTCGAGTAAAATGTAGATACAGAAATGCCCTACTCATGGGGCATGTACTTTTATCACAGACTATAAAAACACCTTGAGAAGGCTGAGTTTTATTTTGTAAGCAGATGTTGGATAATCCTATTATTTTAATGAACAAATTTCATATTGCAGCCAGCTTACAAAACATTAATATTAATAAATACAGTTTCATTAGGGTCCATTTACTGTCCTCAATAATTGTGGAATAGAAGAAAAATACCCATATTTGGGTTGGATTGGTTTAATAGTGCTGCTGGTTTTTTGCTTTTGCGCATTCATTGGAAGCATGCATAGTATTTAAATTGAAAATTATTTTCTGAGGTGGCCATCTGCATGTTTAGAACAACTATGTCTACGTAGTAATACTTTCTCTTTGGTCAACTTATTATGTTAATTGGTGTTTGCTGGTGTATGGTGTTCTTAGTGATATATGGTCTTAGCCATTATATTTTATTTTTTTGTTTTCTAACAATGTGTAGAATTTGTTTTTAATTTGGTAGTTTTTGTGTATACATTCACATGTATCTGCAAATTTTGGTGCAGTATTAAGCAATATGGTCATGCCTATGCTTCTGTCAGCTATTTTCAGCCTAATTTTATGTGTTAGCTATCAGTTTCCTGTCAGCCACCAAGCTTATCTTTTTATTAATATTATTTTTATTGTTATCAATATATTATCAAGTTTTTCTCAGTTAGGCTTTATTTATGCAATTACATTCTTTTCTAATTACATAATTTCTTTCCTTACAGGGTCCTATTGGTCCTCCGGGGAAAAATGGCTTTCCGGTATTTGAATATTCTAATTCCCCATTTACTGGACTATGACTACTTTAAGGACCTTTTTATCTATTCAATATCTTGTAAATGTTTTATTATATCTTCCATTTTAAAACAATGGTTGAAGGGAATTTGCAAATACTAGTTTCATGGTTATGTTTGTCATTTTGTTTTTCATAAGCTTTTTACATTTATTCTTGGAAAAATGTTAAGCAACATTCAGTGGCAGACAGAAGTCAAATCCATTAATTTGATGCATGATCAGTTTTCATTACCTAAAATTATTATTTTTATTAAAGTGTAATTCAAATATTATTTTATTTTAAATGAATTAAATCAACCTCCTTCAAATAGGTGTGGTAATTAATAAAAATTTTATTTGCTGCATTTCCCTAAAATCTGCCAAATAAGAGGTTCAAATTTCAAAACCATTCAGATGTTTAAAAATATATTTACTAATCGCCAAGTTTCCGAAAAAAAATAGGTCATACTTCTATTATTTTCAAATAACATTGCTTTATTAACATTTTGTTATAAAATATTTTTTTAACTGGAGAAATTCCATTAAAATTTTTATATATTTGCATGCTTTACAGATAATTTCATCAGAAAATGTTTATTTTATTAATATTGCATGATTAATACAGCACATTAATTTGTGGCTGATGCTTATTATATACTAAATATTTTTATTTAACCATTCCTCTAAAACCATAAGAAGATTTGGATTTTTGAAGAATTTTCTGTGGTTACCTTTGTCAGACAATGAGAAATATGGAGTGTAGGGAGCAGGGCCAGTTTGATAGCAGTGCTAATGATGTAACTGAAGTGGGACTTGCACTTACCGAGGCCCCACATTCTCTAAAAAATATTAATTTTTACATGTGAATTATATCAGAAAAAGTGTTGAACACTCATAATGAGAGAAAAAGTTACTTTATCAATTAAAATTTACCATGAAATCTTTTTGAATCATAAGAGGCCTCATACACACATTGCATTGGACCCCATGATTATCCAAACCAGATCTGGTAAGGGAGGTTATTTTGTGAGAGAGTGAAGGTTTGTATAACTAAGGAGAGTGCAGTAAAAATGAAAAATTTGTGGAGAAAGCTTGGTAGTAGCTGGACATAAAATTCAAAGTTAGTGTGTCACTGGATGCTATGGCATTATGTTCTCTAACTTTATGATCTTTAATCAAAATTAATGCAACAGTTTTTGAGTAAATCACAATTCAATCAACAAGAATAAACTACTGTATTAGTCCCTCCCTTTTTGGCAAAAATATTAGTAAAAAAATATTCATGCCCAAAAAATTAGCAAATGAAAATATCACCGCCAGCAGTAAGTATAGGTTACTTGATTTGATTGTTTTACAGAGAATCTCTTGGTACATATGCCTCAATAACTCAATTCTTTGTGTTCACTCTTTGGAATCCTTGCCTTAAACATTCATATTTTCATAATAGCGGGAATTGCAGCAGTTTTTATTTTGAAAGCATTGATTGGGCAACTTCATCCCTTCCTTAAGTAACAAATATGCAAATGTTGATACGTAGTGGTGCCACCTAACTTTATTTTAAAGAAAATGTCACTACAATGAAAGAAATTATCTTGGTTACCCATCAATCCATTGTGATCCATAGGGCCGTAGGCAATTCTGTCAGCTGATCAGACTGTCCAGCTTGCGCAGCTGTTGATTGTATATAATGCAACGCATTATAAAAGTATTACTTACGTAAATCAAACCGAGTTGTTGAAGGTGTTTCAACTATCTACAGAATGTATTCCTTGATGTGATATTCCAAGGTATAAATATTGTAAGTAATGAAAATACAGGTAAAATAAATTATGAAAAGAATATGTTAAATGAAAATCTGGTGATAATTACTTCTTTATGCAGGCATGATTCAAGTAGCCATTGTCT
Source organism: Tanypteryx hageni (assembly GCA_028673005.1). Classification (NCBI taxonomy): domain Eukaryota; kingdom Metazoa; phylum Arthropoda; class Insecta; order Odonata; family Petaluridae; genus Tanypteryx; species Tanypteryx hageni. Next base: position 14,165,347 of record CM054120.1, on the reverse strand, counting down.
ACGGCATCTGAATGATACGAATAGAATTTAAATAACATTCATAAATCAAATTTTTTTAATTTAGTCCAGTAACACTTGATACATTTAAATTATACCTGAAACTATTACATTATATCACCATTTCATTGTAAATTTATAGCTTTAACTAAATTGTTCGTAAATATTTAAACTCTTTCTCTAGAATATTAGATGATGATCCAAACAGACCTTGTGATGCCTACTTTCCATTTAATCATTTATTTAATAGCTTTAAAGTCATCACAGATATATATTAAATTGATCACGCGTATGTGTGGCAAAAATAATGCATGTACTTATTAGAATATACCAAATCTGAGCCCAACAATAGTTGTTGCTATGGCAACACTTTCGTAATGAGTGATAAAAACTGCAAATTTGACAGTATTTTTGCGAAATTCTAAGAAATTCAATCAATAAGCAAAATTCTATGTTAAAATTAGAATCTTAATTCCTTTCCCCAGAGAACATTACAAATCCCGCACCAATATTACAATTCTAAGATATTTTAATGTGCAAGAGAAAATTACCTTGCATGATGGATTTCAGATTTCCCACGTAAATCAAATGGGAAGAATATTTCCTGGAATCGAACCCAGGACTCCAATCATTGCATCAAAAACTATCCTCGGGAGCTCGGCCCATATAGCAAGAGATTTCCACTAAGCTTCATGAAAATCAGTCTTTTGGTTCATAAGTTAATAAGAGGGAACCGACAGACAGACAGACCTAACAACAAAACTACAAGCCTAATTCCATTCTGGAAAGTAGGCTGAAAAGTGAGGTCTGTAATGTGGTTCATCCTTTTTTTCTAAAACTGAGGCTTCAGAAATAGGGGGGATTATATTCATGGAGAGACTATATTTGGGCTAATACGGTATTTTCCATTGATGTGTAATGTGGCTTATTTCAACAGTGCTTCTATCAAAGAAATATTATACTTGAATACAAGTTTTCATCAGACTCTATTAAAGTATTTACTCAATAGATTACAGACAGCAGTGTGTTCTTGGTGATGAAAGATTTTCATGTAAGAAAACAAAGTTTTTGAGCTCAAAACAAATTTGTTGACTGATTCGATGTGTATATGTAAATCAATGATTCGAAAACAAATTTTAATTTTTTTGGCTTTGTTTGGTTCATATCCAAAATTCGTGCAGTGATTATAAGTTATTTTAAAATTCAAATAGAAAAAATGCTTCACCCATTTCCATTTTATCCAAATGGAGAAATGAAACACTCCTGTACTCGAACTCTAAAGATTTTTGTACACGGTGATAACCAAATTCCTGTTTATGGCCAACTCATACCCAGAGGGATGAATGTTTGTTTTCAATTTGTACAAACAGGAGTTTGCACTTCATATGGTCAGTTTTTTTTCCAACTAACTCATCAAGAAGGAACGGTTGTTTTCTATATTCTTCAATTACCGTATTTACCTGAATCCAAGACAAAGTTTTTTCCAAATGTCAGCTTACGAAAATTCAGGGTTGTCTTAAATTCGGGTATGAAGTGGTATATTGTCAATAGATTGTGGGCAATTTGTCACATGACAAACTCATCACCCATCAATACATCGCTCGACAAATTCGTCGAAAGACAAATTGGAAGGCAAGACACTATTACTAGTGTACGACAAGGGGATACACTTGTAGAGTGCGGAGACACACCTTGGCATACCCTATCCAATGTGTCTCACCTTCCATAATTTGCAAAGAGAAATGCAATTAATTTTATTTAAAAAATAATGTCTTAAGATGGAATTTTCAGGCTTAAAAGGGGGTGGTTCATTAGATATAAGCAATGTATTAATTTAAAATGTTGCATTCACAAGAAAAATATGAATTTTTTTAAAAGTCCCTGCAGAATAAATTTTGGTTTAAGTTTGTATCAAATATAGAAATGAATGAAATGCTTCAAGGAACAATTTACCATATTTACCCAAATGCAAGATGAGGTTTTTTTCCAAATTTCACCTTGCAAAAATCGAGGGTCATCTTAAATTTGAGTATGAAGTGGTATTCCATTAATACATCACATTCAATTCATCGCACATCAATTTCTCACACAACAAACTTGTCACGAGAATAATTCGTCACAAGACAAATTGGAAGGAGAGACACCATGACTGGTGTACAGCAGAGGGATACGCTTGCATGAAGTATGTATACTAAAATGAAGGAAAAATTCTTTGAAAAAAATTTTAATTTCAGATTCAGGAAAAACTATCTTTACAAGGACACTAAGACAAAACAAAAAGTGTTAAACAGTTTTTAATGGATTGCCAAGCTGGCTGTAAAAATAAAATTAAAATGATTGAACCCCCTTCTTAATTTGGCTTCACCTAATACAGAAATAACATCAGTGCACTTCACTGTCATCTCATCCGGTCTTTCTTCTTTCTCATAATTTTCACCTCCAGTTCTTCCTCATGTACCAATAACCTGCCCAACATAGCAGACTGTGCTGTCTTAAATAATCTCACTTTTTACAAATAATCAAAGTTCTAAAACATAAAATTGGCAATTGAACTATGTATCAATACAATATATCCCCACTCATTGTGAATTTAACCTTCATAGACTTCTAAAAAGAATGCCTATGAACTCACTTAGGTAGTAGTTAATTTTGTACTACATTTGTTTAGTGTTTTGGTAGCATTGCTATGTCTGAGCAGCAAATTTCAAACTTTGTCAATGTTGCCCCACTGTCAATGTTACCCCGCTTTACCTTATACATATATGAGAAAGTTTGTGCAATGTATATTGTGCCATTTATTACTGTTTATTACTATTTAAATTAATATTTTAATAAATTCATTTTTTAGTGATTTCTTTAATATTAACATTTAAGAATTTCAAAATGAAAAGTAAATTTAAATCATCGAAATGAAAGGCTTAAAACTGCCAGCCAAATATGTAAGTAGTAATTTTAAGCAATAATATTCATTGAAAATCTCTCCTGAAAATAAATGACTATTTTCAGAAAAATAAACGTTGAATTCTACCTAACCTAACTAGAACATATGTAATGTCAGTATTTACATTGTAAACAGCTCACTGTTAAAGAATAATAAACTATCACAATTATAATGCCCACATCAATGAAATGTGAAGAAACTGTAATTTAGTTTATTCTGAATTATTTAATTAAATTATTCATTCTAAGCCCTCATTTTCAAACAATTAACCATGCCCATCAATAACCTCTGCCACTGTGTGCTCTATGAGTTTAACCCTAGAAGCAGCAATGGTAAACCCTATGCTAGCAGCCATTTTTTTACCGATTTCACATGTTCAAACTTTTACTTTACCTAACTTACTTAATGGTTTAATGGTCTATCTTTGTACATAGTTCAATACAAGAAAAGTACTGCATCAAAACATAAGAAAACAAATAAAACAATATAAGGAAAATCAAATCAATCATTTCCCTTTAGATAAACACAAAAATTCATCTTGAGAATAAATAGGTTTCTCAAGTAGGAATTTCTTTAATTTATATTTAAATGGGGCAAAGTCTTCAGTTACAGTTATGACACTGGGAAGAGAATTATATAAAATAGCCCTTTGATGATTTATACTTTGGCCATGTAAGGTTGCCCTTCTTGGTAAAATGTATATTTCTGTTAAATCTGGTTTCATAGGAATAGGTCTGAATTTAAATTGTGCAATTAAATGTTTCTTTTAACATACAAAATTAGTTCAAAAATATATAAGGAAGTAAGTGTCATGATCTGTAGAGATACAAAGTGGGTCCTACAGGATTCCCTGAATGGTGGTGGCAGGGTAATGTCCTCACCTGCCAATCGTAGGTTCGAATCCTGCCTAGGTGGCTTTTCTCCACCAAGGGCATGGATGTTTGTGATCGCCCTTATTGTTATGTTGTTGGTATTTCACTTTAAATTGGCTATTATGCTGTATGTGAAATTATTGATAAATAAATAAATAAATGGTCAGAAAAACCAGGATCAAAGATATTTATAAATATATCCTCCATTTGGATGTTTGTCAAAATTTCATCAATAATGGCAGGATTTGACTTGTTGGTTCGAGTGCAAACAGTATTCATGGCAACAATGTTATAGGATCGTATTAAGACATTGAGAAGTCTGACTTTAAGGCACTTCTCAATGAGGAAGTTTACATTACAGTCCCAACACAGAATAATTTTAGCAAATTTCCTTTGAATATGTTCTAGAAATAAAGTTAAATTGTCTAAAAAGAGATTAAAGCCACCATCAGGTGACCTATATAGACACGCAACAGTTTTTTCACAGCTTATTAGTTTTGCAACAGAGACTTCAAAGTGTTTATCAAATCTAACAAAAGGGACTTCTTTAAACTCAACATTTTCTCTTATATAAATACAGGTTCCACCATTTTTAAATTCTGACCTACAAGAGGTATTACATAAGAAAAAACCAGGAACTTTTACAGAATCCAATTCATCTTGTTTTAGCCAGTGCTCAACAAAGCATAATAGATCAATATTTTTATAATGAGTCTTTAAAAGAATGTCTACATCACTAAGTTTGTTTCTTAACCACTCATCTGGGTATGACATATATATATATATATATATATATATATATATATATATATATATATATATATGGCATGCTCTTTTCTCAGCTGTTTGCTACGATTATGCCGTAATATCCCGTCATGCAGCTTCTCCGGCAACTAGCTGCATCCTATTAGTTTACCATCCTGGCAGTAAATGGGCTTCACTTCTTTATTTGGAAAAGATACACTTCTAGTATCTAAACTCTGACTTTGCATTGCGGGTTGCATTTGTTACCCCAATTTTAAAATTAACAACATTTATATGTTATTTGTAATATTATTATTTTTTAATCACTTAGTAATTGTGTAAATTTTTAATTTCCTTATACCATACTGTAGGCAATTGTGTTCATTAAATATTATTAACAAATTAAATTTTTATTGTAACAATAAATATTTATATTTATTAACATTTTAATTCATGTCTTGTGGTAAAAACAGTTTAAGACAAATTTTAAGAATAAACAACTCAAATACTGAATAATTAACGTATTTTTTAATTGATTTGTGATTTGATTCACCTCAATTGCAATTTAAATGCCCACTCCAGTTTCAAAAAATAAATACCCAGATGAGTGGTTAAACATTGGACATTTTGAAAACATATTTTAAATTACTATCACATGCCATATTAACATCTAGTCACTTTTGCTTTTGTTTGCTTACCCCAGATTGCAGTCTAGTTACAGGTTTATTTTGCACTAAATTTGAATCATCAGCAGTTTTTTCACTTGTTTCACTATTGTTAGAGGGTAAAATTCTTCAGAACTTTTCCTTAACACCGGTTTTATCGCATTTGTGTTGTTTAATCTCTTGAGGAAGCTATATCTCCGCACAAAAACACCATTTGGCCAATTTTGGCTCAAAAATAGGTCATCTGCGAGGCTATAATCATCACCAACTTTAAAGGATGTGAACTCACCCTTTGAGTTTAGTTTCTCTCAGATGAACTCACAATCATGAAATTTGTTTTTGAGATATACTTCGATATCTTTCACCAATGATTCATGATGCCCTCGACTCACATATAGCCAAATGCGTCTGGGGACACCACTGAAACTTGAGGCTGCAGATTTATCCTCATTTGTACCAACAACAACCTTTAAGGCTTTATCTTTATTTCCATCCAGATTTTTCACTCTTCTTTTCTTGAGCCATATGCTGATAGAAACATCATCATCAGGAAGAACGTCGAGCGGTGGTAGGTATACACTTTGAGCACACGGATCACTCCTTTGCAAGGCACTTTCATTGGTCATGGCAGCTGGATGTGTTCCGGCACTTGTTGCTGAAAGCTCCAATGTTTGAGTTTTCCCAGCAGCAGTGAAATTTTTTTGGCAGGCTTTCCAACTTTCTGTATCTCCGAGGTTGTGGAAGTGGGTTTTCCTACACCATTCCGATTTGCAAAATTATTTGTGTTTTGGACATTTCCATAGGAGTTATAGGCAGGTGAGGAACTTTTTAGGAGCCTCACGTCACTCTTGTTTTCTGCGATTTCAGCTTCCATCGTGGAGATTTTTCTACTTCTGTCAAAATGACAGAAGATGCACAGCCAAATTATAGCCGATGCAGACTCTTTTACTGCTTTAAAGCCACTATCACTCAATTGGGAACAATTAAAATGAAAAAAATTCATTCAAAGATCACATGAAATAGCATTCTGTGTATAATCTAAACCTTATTTGCATGAGCCACTGAGAGCTTGTTCGACTTGTGCTGCCATCATATACATAATATAACTTTTATAATAATAGGGCATTTTAATTACCATTTTAAAGCTAATAAAACCAAGACTTTTCTATTAATTTAAAAATAATTATTTATAGTGAACATTATGGTATGCATAAAGTTCAAAAAACTAATTTTAGAAAATATAAAATAAAAATGAACTTTCTAATAACATTTGTTGTAAAATAAAACATGGTATCACTAAACAGATGTATACAAAATGTCATGAATACTTTTGTTATATAACAGGTAAAAGTTTATTACCATATTTTGCCTTTTGTTTGACACATGGCAAATTTTGTTCATACATGCACTTTCATTGCTTTTTATGACTACAACTTTTGTCTTTTCACCCTGCAATTACTCCTATAAAAATGATCTAATTGAGGCCAGCATTTTCCATGAACTCCAACATTACATCCTGGATACCAGTAGCTTGATCTTCCCCTTTTCTTAATATGGCAACAAACAATACAGGCTCTCTTGACACCCTGGAAGATGAGTAAATTCATGCTTAGATCCATCTCCTTCATCCTTAGGTCCATCTACTGTTCCAGTCCTTACTTGTCTACCTACAATACAGAGGTCATCAATGATGGACACAAGAAAATGGTATTTATCCATTAGTGATAGGTCAGCATTCTTGATGTAAATGATGTAAGCATTTTGGATAGTCATGTCCACCATATTAAAATAAATCTTCTTCCATTATCTCCTTGTTGGCCTGTTGCAACTTATGTGGTACATGTTTTTATCAGCCAGATCCACTCCTCCCATTCCCCATTCCCTTATTGTATCCACTAATAATTATTGGTTATACAGCCGTTTTCAACTGCTACTTTGGACTGATGTGTCTTCAGCATGAAAACATGTTGACAGACAGAAAACTTTCTACTTTTGGTTTCTTTGTAACCAACTAGCAGAACATCACTCTGATGGTAGTAAAGAGTTTTTTCCTTCAATTTTGCTGAAGTAAGTTCACGAGGTAGTCTTTTTGAATTCTTTCGAATTATTGCTATTAACATTACCTTCTTTTCATAAAGAGCCTAATCAAGTGGAATTTTTGTATAAAAATTGACAGTTACTAAATGGTAACCTTTACCATGAACATTACAGGCATAAACCATTTCCATCACCACCTGATGTGCTAATCCTTCATCTAGTCTTTTTTCAAAAAATGATTTCCTACTATAGATGTATATATTTAGAATATATCCTGTCTGACTCTTACTCAATTGAAATTTTTTAGTGCAAACCTTGAATGGCATTTTTTGGCATATATTGGATATATACAAATCTATTTTTCATTCCTATCATAGATTCTTCTTCTTCTTCATCTAAAGGCTAAGCCTTGTCGCTGCAACCATGAACTCCTGTCCTCTGCCATTCTCTTCAACATCTCGTATTTCTCAACTCCCATCACTGACTCCACGTCGTCTAGGTATTTCTTTCTTGGTCTGCCTCTTCCTTTCTTCCCTAAAAGTTTCCCCTCCAAGATGTTCACAATTAAACCATTATGTCTAATCACATGGCCTAAAAATTTTGCCTTCCTTTCTTCCATTCCTCTGATCGGTTTCCTTTCTTCTTTTACTTCTTCCAAAACTTCAAGGTTTGTCTTTCTCTCTGTCCTACTTGTCTTTAACATTCTTCTCCATATCCACATTTCTGTCGCTTCCATACATAGATTCATCTAGGCATATATACTGTTGGGGAACTTAGTGGCTCTTGAATTTCATATTCAAATAATCCATGACAGGCCTAATTTTATGCCAAGGATCAAAGCCATTGGTTCATTGGTGTTTACACAAAGAAATCTGCTAATAATTTCAAATACTTTCAAGAGCAATGTTTTTGAATAGTAGTCTAATTTATGGGAAGGAATCTGACTCCAGTAATGGTATGGTTTTTTCTAACAGTTAAACCCATGTTCAGACATATGGACAAATATTTCTTCATTGAAGCAACTGTAACATCTTTCCGTTTCTTATATCTACTATTAGGGTGAGTGACCAAATGATCTTTGTTTTTTTTTCAATAAAATTAGAAGCATAAATGTTAGTTTCTCTGACTAACATAGACCAAATATAGCCAGTAAAAAACAAAGAGAAATATTTAATAGGCCTAGAATTCTTACTTGGGGCATTCCTTTGCCCAGAATTTCTTTCAGAGAAATCAAAAGGAGGAAGACCTTGTTCTTGAGGAGTAACTTGAGATGAAACAGGAGGTTGCTCGATGGTAGGTATTTCAAAATCACTCTCGCTTTCTGAAACAGTCCTAGATATTGAGGCCACATACTGACAATCACTGTCACTTGACACATTTTCTATTACTTCAAAGTCAGATTCATCACTTTCTTCTAATGTGATCTGCACTTCTTTATCAGTGTCCACATCCCGATGAAGATTCCATTTTTATACGAGTTCAACTAATTCCGTAATTATATAAAAACTGTCTATATATCCATTCAGAAGTAAAAAGTGTACAAAACAAAGTGTAAAAGTGAAAAAAAAATATTTCGAATACACGTATAGAACACTATAAAATGTGTAACGAAAGCTCAGCAAACATGAGGTTTTACATCCTCCAAAACAGACAAGCCAAAACAGCGGACAAATGAAACTATTAGGCATAGATCATCTATTCACTAAAATTTCAAATAGTAGCATGTCATGCCATCTGTCACAAAAAATAGAATTAAATGAAGATTTTGTAAGTGTTGACAAATCAACATGTGCCGTTACAGGGGTTGCCTAAGTGTCTATAAATTGACAGTTGCTGCTTCTAGGGTTAAGCAAGGCAATTATGCAACTGTTGCTACTGAAAATATTTGCAGCGTTTAAAGTGGCATTCTTAATGTCCGTTAGTGTCAGCATTGGTTTCTCAAAATCCAATCAGGTAATTTTAACCTGTGTGACTGCACCTGATCATGACAACCAGTCGACTTCAACATCGATGCCCTCTGAGTTCTCATGGAATCCGATCCATGTCAAACTACTCAATAAATGACTGAGAAGCACAATTGTTCACGAATTACTGTTTGCAGACACCCTCGGAAGTTCAATAAGCATGGCATATGGGCTCCACATCAACTATCTAAAGACAACCTGCTGAAACAACCTGGTCAGTTTGTGCCTTCCTCCATACTCAACGAGCCAGTGAGCCATTTCTGGAGCGAATTGTGACTGAAGATGAGAATTTAGTATGGTATGTGAACATCCAATGGAAGAAGCACTGGCTGGGGTAAGGCCAGCCTCAAAAACCCATCCCTATAGGCAGTCTGCACCATAATATGATCATGCTGTGCATTTGGTGGGATATGAGATTTAATTCATTTTGAGTTTTTGGATCCAAATCAGAATATCACCTCCAAGCTTTACTGTCAGCAATTAGAGTGCTTATGTCAAACTTTGCTCCAAAAGTGGCCTGCTCTAGTGAATCAGAAGGGTATCATTCTTCTACACGCCAATGCACAACCCCACAGTCACACAGCAGAAAATCCAAGAGTTCAAATGTGAAGTCTTACCATACTCTCCATACATACCTGATCTTGTGCCATCTGACTTTTATCTGTTTCAATCCCTACATCATCATCTAAATGAAAACCAATACAGGTACTTTGATGAGGTCACTGCTGACCTCAGTGCATTCTTTTACTCAAAGCTGACTAGCTGTTGCAAGCGGGGCATTGAAAAACTGCCATATAGATGGGGCTGTGTTATAAAAAAAGATGGTGACTGTATTGTTGATTAATGTTCAAATAAATAAAGCTAATTCTTCCTCTTACAAAATTGTTTAAAAAAAGATAACTGATTTGAGAAACCTAATACTTTTGAGGAGGTATTTGAAGCTGAAATAATGAAAAAAAGTGAAGAAATGAATGGCGACAGGTAATGTCACTGAAGATGATTGTAACCCAATGCGAGGGGAGGGGATCAAAGTGAACATGAAGAGGAAACCAATCCAAAACCTAACTAACCCAACCCAGGAGGAGTGAGGAGGACAGGGAATCCCCTAAAATCAAGTGACATAATTCCTCATCTTCAAATTTCCATAATACATTTGTATGCAATAGTAGTACCATTTCTTGCTGTTTTCTTACCATTGACAGCACTGTCACTGTCTTGGCCTTCACCCGGTTATTAAAACAGAACCACATTTTTATTATATAAGAAAATACAAAAGAAAATGTTTTAAGTACAAGGAAGTATTTTAATAATATGATGGCAGAGCAGCCCTTGTTGACCCTCACCCCCTGACCTTAGGCTACAAATTCCTCAAGTAAAATACCTCAAACCCCCAGCTACTACCAACTAATTCATGGTCATATTGGGAGCTAAAAACTCTATTTCCTATGTCTCTCCTTCTGGTAAGGACAAGGTATTACATAGCTTCTTCAAATAACATCAATTTTATTATTACTAAAAATAGCCAACTAGGCATAGCCATGTGAAGAACCATGGATACTCAATATTGGATATTAGAGTTGACATAAAAGGTATATTTTTCAACTGTGGATGCTCAAAAATACAGTTGGAAGAAGAAAGGTAATATGATACATTGGTGGCAACTAGGTGCCACAGAAATCCCATTGAAGACATTTGGAGAGGCACTGGAGTTGTTGGACAGACTCACATGAAAAGATATAAGTTTCAGCTTTCAGAATGTTGTCTTCTTCCTGTGGCTTAAAAATGGGGTTTCTCCAACATATATGGCAGCTCTACAAATGGTAAGTGTCTATTGAGCTTCCTGTAATGCCTAGTTGGAACACACACACAAATCAAAAAAAAAGCAATACATTACACTGCATAAAGTTATTGATTTAAGGAGCATCATTTCAATATTTTGAAATTTTCCACAATCATATGATATAATGACATCCACTACTGGTTTTCATTGCCCTGGGAATTCATCCACAGTGAAGGAGAATATAATTTAATATCAGTGATTATCACTGTGTAACAAATTTTTATTTATTTTTTGTTCCTGGGTAGTAAGTGTTATTTCCTAATTGCTTATGCCTCAAAAGTATAGAAAATGTTTATTATTCCCCGCAAACTTTGCTTTTGTGACCAGGACAGTGATATTTTGAAATTTACCGATTTTCCAGAACATTCCAGATAGATTCAGTGCCGAGAAAACTTGGAGTAACTTCTAGAACTTGCCAGTAATATAAATAGTAGAATAAATACAGGGGCCCACCAGTTCAGTTTAGTTCCAGCTGCCTAAGTGCATATATTCACTCATTCACTTGTTTGTCTCCGAAGGGAACGGTCGTGTGCCAGGTAGCTCCGGGGAAAGGGTGTTTCAGGGCGTCATAGGGTGAGAGTCGTAATGTCCAAGAACGGAAGTAAATCGGCAGCAGAGGTAACAAAGTGCAAGGCGTGCAACAGAAAACTTAGAATTGGTTTGCAATGCTCAACTTGTGGAACATGGTTCCACATAAAATGTTTGAGAAGCAGCTCATAAGAGTGCATGGAGGACAATTGGAAGTGTTTTGTGTGTAGGAAGAGTGAGGATCGCTCTGCTATAGAGGAGAAGGAGAAGATAATGGTGAGTCTGAAGCAAGAGTTGGAGAGGGCTAAGAATATGATAGAGGTATTAATGAAAGAGAATACGGCACTGAAGAGTGAAAAGATGAAGGGTCCAAGTGGTGAAGGATGGGTGGAGGTTAAAGGAAGGAGAAAAATAGAGGTGAGGAAGGATAACTGTGCTAAGGAGCCAAGTGTTTGTGTTTTGGGAGACTCCATGATTCGTTTTGCAGGGGAAGAATGCAGAAGCAGAAAGCAGAGTGCTGTGGTGTAGTGTTTCCCCAGAATTAGGATCGAGCAAATGGAAAAGAAATTTTTGGGCAGTAGTGACGATAGTAAAGAAGAAGTTTTGGTAATACACATCGGAATGAATGATATTAAAAGTGCAAGGACCGATGATCACGTGGTGGGTTTGGTATGGGACATGTGTACATCGGCTAAGAAAAAATTTAGAAATGCAAAAATACTAGTGAATGGAATTATAAGAAGACGAAATATCGCTAGAAGACAAGTGGACTATATCAACGAAAGGATAGATTGGGTTTGCCAAAGTCAAAAATTGTGTTTCATTGATCCAAATTGTTGGTTGGGAGAGAATGACTTAGGACGTGATGGGCTGCATTTGAATAGACAAGGCAGCAAAAAATTTGGGAGATTGCTGAGAAATGTAGTGAGGTATGCAAGGGTGGGAAACTAGCTGGGGAAAACAGAGGTGGGCCATTATCAACCAATGATCAAAAGAAGATAAGTGACAATGTTATGCAGATGTGTATATTGGAAGACGAAGTAGAGGCAGAGGAAATAGAACATGAAAGAGGTGGTGGTTGTCATCCTAGACACCTGCAGTCCAATTGCAAAAGCGGTGGTGGTGCTGTTGAGCTGACGGAGAAATCGAATAAAGGTAAGGGTTTGAGGGTACTTCAGGTTAACTGTCGAAGTGTATATAACAAGAGGGAAGAGTTTCTAACATTAGTTGATGCTTGCAATTCCGATGTATTCATAGGGACAGAATCATGGTTAAAAAGCGATATAAACTCGAATGAGATTTTTTCACCTGGTTTCACGGTATATAGAAGAGATCGCAAATCTAAAGGAGGAGGGATTTTCATTTGTGTCAAAGACTGCTTTGAATGCACACTTGAATGGGTAAGAAATGATTGCAAGGCAGTGTGTATAAAATTAAGAAATCCTTTCTTAAAAAGCAAATCGATATTATAGCAGCGTATAGGAAACTGGGAGAGGATTATTATTTGTCAGAAATGTTAGCGAACTTATTCATCAAAAATCCGTTAGAGCAAGACATACTAATTGCAGGAGACCTAAACTTACCTTCGGTTAAGTGGGATGGGTCATCAACGGGGGGCGGGAGGGCTCAGGAATTGGCAAACAGCCTTATCTATGAAGGGGGATTCACGCAGGTAGTAAGAAGGCCAACCAGGTGGGGTAACATTCTCAATGTCTTTCTTTTAAGGCTGTATGAGTCACTTATTTGCTTGGAGTCGATGGCAGGTATTAGTGACCATGATGCTGTTTATTTTGAAATGGACTAGGTTGTTGCGAATCCAATGAAGAAGAAGCAAAAAACTAAGGTATGGCAATATAGCAGATGCGATAGAATTGGATTTCAACAATATTTAACAGAAAGTTTTCCAAAGTGGGCAAGTGAAGGGGGAAGCGTAGAAGAAATGTGGGTAGCATTTAAGAAATTATTGTTGTTAGGACTACAGAAGTGCGTGCCCGTAAAGATTCTGAAGGGCAATCCTGATCCTGAGTATTATAACAAAACTATTAGAGTGCTGAAAAGAAAAGTAAGAAAATCGCAAAAAATGAAACATTTAGGGTATTTATGTTATAGTAAATATGTTAAATTAACGAAAGACTTGAACAAAGAAAGAAGAAGGGCAAAAGAAAAATATCTTATAAATATTTTAGATGAAAGTAACCGTAGTGAATTCTATAAATATCTTAGAAGATGTAGGGAAAACATAGAGAAATTATCTATGATAAAAAGTGCAGGCGGTGACATTATCATAGGAGACAAAGAGAAAGCAAATGAGTTCAATGGGTGGTATGCTAGCATGTTTAGGAAAACTGAAAATGTTGATACTTTAGTGCAGTGTTACAAAGGATAGAGCATAGAAAAGGGAGTTAAATAAATACACTGGATTGACACAAGAGCCAAAACTCATTAACATTCGGAATACGGAAATTTTTTAAAAATTGGCGAGGTTAAAAGATCGCAAATCTAGGGGATCAGATGATATTGCGGGAGAGACATTAAAGCTGGTTTCTAGGGAAATGGTACCATATCTGCAATTATTATTTACTGTCACTTTAAATAATGATAGTATACTGGCGGACTGGAAAAAGGTGATAGTAATGCCTATTTATAAGGGAGGGAACAAAACCAATGTTGAAAGTTACAGGCCTGTTAGTCTAACATCAGCAGTTTGCAAGCTGATGGAAAAAATAATAGTTGACTACTTGCGCAACTTTTGGGAAGTAAATAATTGGCTATGTAAAAATTAGCATGGGTTTAGAAAAGCCTACTCTTGTGATACTCAGTTACTAGGACTCGTTCAGGATATTGCAGACACAATTGATAAAGGGGATGAGGTGGATGGGATTGTAATAGATTTTGCAAAAGCATTTGATACTGTCTCTCATGATATTCTTCTAGCTCAATTATGTAAGTTAAGCATAGATAAGAGAGTGATCTCATGGATTAAAAAATTCCTTATTGGTAAGTCTCAGAGAGTTAGAATAAGTACAAGTTTGTCAGATTTTGTGAATATCACATCAGGGGTGCCCCAAGGAAGCGTTTAAGGTCAGTTACTATTTCTTACTTATGTTAACGACCTTCCGAATAACATTAATTTAAGGATTCGTCTATTTGCGGATGATTGTATTATATATAGGCAAATAAAAAGTGAGGAAGAGCGGGAAATTTTACAAGAGGATATGGAAAAGTTAGAAGCTTGGATTAGGATAAACAAAATGAGTGTAAATATTAACAAAAGCAAACACATTACGTTCTCAAACAAAAGACTAATAAGTGAATGCAGATACAACCTACATGGCGAAATGGTACCAAAATATGATTGCTGCAAGTATTTAGGCATCCACGTAGCAAAAGATCTAGGAGGGGATAGGCATATTGACAGTATTATAGGAAAAGCATATAAAAACCTACATTATGTTATGGGTAATCTTAAAGGAGGTAGTAGGGCTGTGAAGGAAAAGGCATACAAAACTATAGTCAGACTAGTATTAGAATATGCAACGAATGTATGGGATCCACATGGGATAGGTCAAAAAAGGAAAATAGAGAAAGTTCAGAGGAAAGCTGCGAAATATGTGCTAGGTAGGTTTAAAAAGGAAGACAGTGTCACAGAAATGTTGAAAATTCTGGATTGGGAATCATTAGAAAATAGGAGATGAATTAGCAGATTAGGGGGACTGTGCCTGGCATACAGCAATAATGAAGCAGAATGCAGGTGCCGAATTTTTGATGGAAAAATAGCCATGAATTTAAAATTAAACTTAGGCCGCAGAAAACAAATATGGCAAAGTATTCGTTTCTAAACATGGGAATCAGCGAGTGGAGCAAGTTACCTGAAGTTCTCTTCAAGCCCTTACCTAAGGATGCGAAACATTTTAAACGTAGAGTTAATGGATATATGCATGGTGAAAATAAGATGAACTGTGAGGAGGAATAGTAGTAACATCCATATTTATGTAACTGTGCCTAAGTGCAGGAAAAGTAGGGGATTACTTGCAAGGATGAAGTACGGTGGGGGCTTTGTGGGCCCCGTGACTGCTACAGTAGCCGTGAAGGCCTTCCACGAACCCACGAAAATCTGCACTCTAGGCACTGATTGTAATTAGTTTGAAATTGTATATTTTTAATATATATTAATATTTCTAATAGAATTTACGAGGACTTTATTTGTAAAATTGGAGTTTTAGAATTATGTACTGTTTTCCTTGCCACCTGGCCTGCTGGCCAAATTGCAATGTTTTTCTAAATAAATAAATATCTGCATTTTTCTGAGATGGTATAAAGAGGCTGCAAGCATCCAGTAGATGTATTTTGCTATGTCTGCAGCCAATTTATCAAGACAAGAGCAAAAAAGTACTCCATGGAAGCATCTGCTAAGATGTGTGAGGCCTACAAGGCATATTTCAGCATGCCTGTCAGGGATCAAAACAAACCCTGGGCACCTCATTTCACCTGCAAACACTGCAAAAAAACTCTCGAAGGTAAGATGGACAATTGTTGCTTGGAATTTTGTTATAATTTTTTTTTTCAATGTTATTTAAAAAATATATCATATATGAAAAATGTTGCGAGAATCTCTTACACATTAGTCATGGGTGAAATAAATTTATTTTTTCATAATTACAATTTTACTTTGTTCTTTTGTAGGATGGTAGATAGATAGATAGATAGATAATCGTCTTTATTCGGGCGAAATTTAGACCAGAAGGTCCATTCTTACATTTAACCCTTCGTCAATATGATAAATACAAGAAAAAGAATAAAATAAGGTATAACAACAGAGGGGAAAAGAGAGTCAAGAAGTTCGCTATCCCAAGAATTTGGCGGGAACCCACTGACCACTCAAGCAACTGCTAGTTCTGCATGGTGGACCCTTCGAAATGTCAGACTGGCAAGAATACACCTGCTATCACGTATCTGGACCTTCCTTCATCCATCGCCCTGGTGCCACACTGCCCTGAGCTCCCTGTACCCACTCCTCCGGAGAGAGAGCAGCCGCCTTCAGGAGAGACCAGCAAATTAGAGAGCAAGGAAGACATTGTAGATCCAGATGACAATTTCAGAGGTGGAGCTGAGGAGAGAAACCCATACTATCCCAACCAAAAAGACCTTAATGACTTGATCAGAGATCTTGGTCTCACCAAGTCCAATGCCGAGCTTTTGATGTCTAAGCTTAAGCAGTGGAACTTGTTGGATGAAAGTGTGCAAGTTGCAGAACAGAGGAAGCATCACCAAGCTTTTTCCAGCTTTTTCACCCATCAAGATAGGCTCTGCTTCTGCCACAATGTGACCAGACTGTTCGAGGCAATCGGAATCGCCTGTAACCTGAATGAGTCTGGTGCCTCTTCATTGACAGCTCATCCAGGAGCCTCAAAACCATGCTGCCCATAATGGGAACAAGTACCTGTCTCTTCCCCTGACTCATTCGGTGCACCTCAAAGAGGATTACAACAGCATCAAGACCTTGCTGGATGCCTTGAAGTATGATGAGTATGGCTGGGAGGTCATCAGAGACTTCAAAATGGTGGCATTCCTGATGTGTCTCCAAGGCGGTTTTACCAAGTTTCTCAGCTATCTTTGCCTTTGGGACAGCAGGGACAAGGTGCACTACCACAGGTGGGACTGGCCACAGTGGACCGAGTTCTCTGTGGGGAGGAACAGCATCAAGTGGGAGCCACTGATGTACCCCTCGAAGGTTCTGATGCCACCACTGTACATCAAATTGGGCCTTATAAAACAATTTATCACAGCTCTAGATAAGGAGTCGGCAGCCTCCAAGTACCTTCAAGACTTCTTCCCTAAGCTGTCTGAGGCAAAGGTCAAAGCCGGTGTCTTCTTCGGACCACAGATAAAGAAGATCCTGGAGTGCAAGAATTTCCCCAAGAAGCTCACTAGGAAAAAGAAAGCACCTTGAAACAGCTTTGTCACAGTGGTTCAGGGCTTCCTGGGCAATCACAAGGCCGAAAACTATGTAGAGCTGGTTGAGACTCGGGTGAAAAACTACGGCACAATGGGCTGCAGGAGGTTGCTCAAAGTCCATATCCTTGATGCTCATCTTGATAAATTCAAAGAGAACATGAGAGTGTACTCGAGGAGCAAGACGAGTGCTTCCACCAGGATATACTGAACTTTGAATGCCACTACCAATGACAGTATAACGAGAACATGACAGGAGACTACATTTGGGGACTTATTCGTGAAAGTGATTTACAGTAGAATCGTAAATATTGAAAAACTACTCACTTCTAAATCTTTTGTGGTAATTTTTGTATAACTTTAGTATAAATACATGTTAATTTTGATTCATATGTTGCTTTTTTCTGACTTTATCTGAACAAAATAATGCAAATTCACCCGTTTTCTCATTGAAAATAGGTAAATTTCAAAGTATCATGGTCCTGGTCACAAAATCAAAGATGGAGGGGAATAATAGCCATTTTCTATACTTTTTAGACATAAGCAATTAGGAAATAACACTTACTACCTAGGAACAAAAATTGTTACATACTGTTATCAACATCTTTTGTATAATATGTGCTATTTCATAGAATTCAGGCATAACCATATTTGTGTAATGAAATTAGTTCTTAAATAGAAGTGCTGCCAGTGGGTGAAATACACACACACATACACACACACACACACACACACACACATATATATATATATATATATATATATATATATATATATATATATATATATATATATATATAACAGCTTACGGAAAAGGAAAGGTAAAATGGATATATGGATGTCAACAAGGTGTTGGGATGAGGAAACCCAGTGAACACTTACCAATCAGACGACTTCAGGTTGGCGAGGCCCCGGGTAAAGACACAAACCACTTTCTACTATGCCTAAAATCACTCCCTTCCCCTCTCCCACCTAACACAATTATGTCCACTATAGACGTATGCTCCCTCTACACCAACATCCCTCACAACCAAGGACTGTCCGCCCTGAGAAAATTACTGGACTCCAGACCACCTGACACAAGACCATCCTCCCATTTCCTAACGAAACTGGCTGAAATGGTGCTCCAAAAAAACAACTTCTCTTTCGGAGGGCGCCACTACCTACAAATAAATGTACCGCAATGGGCACTTGCATGGCGCCCTCCTATGCCAATGTCTTCTTAGGTGAATGGGAGGAACGCTTTCTTGACATTTCCCCCAGACCACTCCTATGGCTGAGGTATATTGACGATATTTTTCTTCTCTGGAGACATGGACTCGACTCCCTACAATCCTTTTTACAATGCCTCTCATCTCATCCCACGCTTTCCTTCACCCACCACTCCTCTGCCTCCAACATCACCTTCCTGGATGTCGATCTCTCCATCCGGGAAAACAAAATCCACATCAGCGTGCACCTCAAGCCTTCCAACCGCCTTCAATATCTCCAGTTCGAGAGCTGCCATCCCTTCCACACCAAAACCTCTATTCCCTACCCCCTAGCCCGACAAAGGCGGAGAATCTGCTCGGACAGAGATTCCCTGTCCGAGTACTGCTCCACCCTCGAACATGCCTTCTTACACTGCGGATACCCGCCGGATCTGATCCGAGACCAAATCCAGCGGGCAGTCGCACCCGCCACCCCTAACTCCCACCCCAATACCCACACCACCACCGATTCCACCCTCCAACTCACCCTAACCACCCTGTATTTCCCCTGCATCCACGACACTCTGAAAAACATCCTGAAAGCCGCCCACCTTATCCTCTCATCCTCCCTTCACCAGATTCCATTTCCCAGACCACCGATGCTCTCCTTCCGCCGTCCCCCTAATCTGGCAAATATTCTATGGAAGAAAGAACCCCCAGCACCCACGCCTCAACACCCTGCCGGACCTTACCCCTGCAGCAGACCTGGATGTATTTCATGCCCAATAAACCCCTCCTGCAACTCCTTCTCCAGTCCCACAACTAACATCACCTACCCCATAACTTCCACCACCAACTGCACCACCCGCAATATCATTTACCTCCGGAGATGCACCCAATGTCCCGCCTTTTATGTTGGCCTCACCAGCAATCCCCTCAACATCCGCATGAACGGCCACCACAACAGCGTCATTCTCAAACGACCGCTGCCGGTAGCCGTTCATGCAAACAAACATAATTTAAAGTTTAACAACTGCTTCACAGTGAGAGTCATTCGTGCTCTCCCCGACAATGCTTCGGCTCCCCAACTTCGTCAGTGGGAGCTTTCGCATATCCATCTCCTACACTCCTTCACCCCCCCTGGCCTCAACCTTCGATAGCTTTTCACTCCCTTTCTGTCTTCTCCCAACACCCTACCAATCCCCAACCCCCTCCGTATCCTCCAATCCTCGACCTTTCCGCACTACCCTTCCACCCCATGCCTCCACCCAGTGTCACCGCCATCAGTTCTCTCTCTGTAGCTGATGGAGTAGTTCCAAAAGCTTCTACGTTTGTGATATTTCTGTATTTTAGTGTTCTTTTACGTGTGTCGCTTCGACATCCCCGGGGCCTCGCCAACCTGAAGTCGTCTGATTGGTGAGTGTTTACTGGGCTTCCTCATCCCAACATCTTGTTGCCATCCATATATCCCTTTCCTTTTCCGTAAGCTGTTATATATATATATATATATATATATATATATATATATATATATATATATATATATTATATATATATATATATATATATATATATATATATATATACTAGTATAAGATGCTTGCATACTGCAAGCATTTCATCACACCTTGAAAAAACAATAATTTTTTAGAGAGATATTTCATCATGGGAAATATTTTATTAATTGAAAAGATTTCTTGTAGGAATCAAATTTATTTTTTTCCTTAATGGAACAATAATGGAGTAAAACAATTGCTAATTTTTGCAATTTTATGAATATTATACGTTTTCCACATTGGGTTAATAATGCCATACATTTATGCCCAATTTTAAATTTGTAGCACATTTAGAAGTGAAATAACATATTTCTAATTGTTTATATTTAAATAATTTTTAACGGCCGCAATAAGACTTTCATAGATACAATGAAATGTTTATTCGTTAAAATAGACTAAACTCTAAATAACTTGAAATTTTCAGCTCTCTAACTCGCCCCGTAATATCTTAACATTTACCTATTTGTCTAAATTTTAAGAATTTTTAACGGCCAAACAAATTAAAATATCAAAATATGTATAATCTCTGTTTCGTTTTTTTACATTTCCTACCTCTAAAAAAAGTACACTTCCGTAGCACATTCAGAAATACATAAACATTGAAAATTTGTTTAAACAATTGCGAATTTTTAGCGGCCGCATTGTTGCACTTTTCCAAGATTTTCGTTTTTTCTAGTCAGTTTTGCACAAAGTCCTACCTAAGAAAAAAATTTCGAAACTCCAGCTCATCTGGAAGTGCCTAAACATTAGTATCCTCCTATCATTATATATCGACGTTTCTTGCAGAGGAGGATATAACATACTAGTAGTTAGTGCTCGCATTCTGCAAGCATATTATCTCAACATAATAAAACATTATTTTTTATATTTCATCATTACAAATATTTTTTAAATTCTAAATATTTCATCTATGGAGCGATTTTCTTTTTTTGTATAATTTGCTACAAAATGATTTCAAAAACTCAAACCTGCAGCATATAGTTTCCAGGATAAAAATTATTAAACTTTAAAGTACAAATGGGGTTAAAACAACCCCTAAAAATTAACAATTTTGAAAGTTTCGATTTTTATAGTTGGTTATGAGAAAAGTTCTATAAACCTGCTAAATTTCAGCTCCCTAAACCTATTAAATTGGTCTGCACACTGGGTTAACTTTTTCCCATGCTAACTTATGGGAGATATTCCGAGGTATCTGGAGTCGAACCCAAGACACTGTAAGCAAAAGTAAAAACAATTCTCAATAGATATTGCGGCCTTCTAGCAACACTGAAAATTTCTTTTTTCTAGCTTATGGGCAAGTGCCCAAAATTAATTTACAAAAATGGCGCAATGCTTTTCTTAAGGGAAAAAACGCAACGCAATATAATGATATATATATATATATATATATATATATATATCATTATATATAGACGTTTCTTACAGAGGAGGAGGATATAACATACTAGTAGTTGGTGCTTGCATTCTGCAAGCATATGATCTCTACATAAAAAAACATTAATTTTTCATATTTCATCATTACAAATATTTTTTTAATTCTAAATATTTCACCTCCTGAGCGATTTTCGTTTTTCCCTTATGTAAAAATAATAGACTAAAACAATCCCAAAACGTTGCAATTTAAAGAATTTTACACTTTCTCCATTGTGGGGTACTAATGCTACACATTTCTGCCAAATTTTAATGTTGTAGTACTTCTAGAAGTGAAATAATATTTTCTAATTGTTTAAATTTTAAACGTTTTTAACGGCCGCCGAAATGTATTTATGCTAAGATTCAAATGTTTATTTGTTCAGATACACTACTCTGTAAATAACTTGAAAATTCCAGCTTCCTAGCTCATCCCGTAGTACCTAAACAGTTATCTATTTGTTTAAAGTTTAAGAATTTTTAATTGCCAAACAAAGTAAAATATCAAAATTTGTATAATCCCTATTTCGTTTTTTTACGAATTCTACTTATAAAAAAATTTCAGCACCGTAGCACATTCAGAAATACATAAACCTTAAAATTTGTTTACACAATTGCGAATTTTTAGCGGCCGCATTGTTGCACTTTTTCATGATTTTCGTTTTTTCTGGTCAGTTTTGCACAAGATACTACCTATGAAAAAAAATTTGAATCTCCAGCACTTCTGGAAGTGCCTAAACATTAGTATTCTCCTATATGTTATTATGTTATATCCTCCTCTGTATGGAACGTCTATATATTATGACTAGTAGAAGGTGCTTGCATGCTGCAAGCATTTCATGTCTTTTTTGGAAACACATTAATTTTTCAGTGAGATATTTCATCATGGGAAATATTTCTTTAATTTAAAATATTTATCCTCGGGACCGATTTTCGTTTTTTTCCTTATGGAACACTAATGGTGCAAAACAATAGCTAATATTTGCAATTTTAGGAATATTATACATTTTCCACTGTGGATTAATAATTCCACATATTTCTGCCAATTTTTAAATTTGTAGCACATTTAGAAGTGAAATAACAATTATCTAATTGTTTAAATTTAAATAATTTTTAACGGCGGCAATAAGAATTTTATGGATAAATGGAAATGTTCATTCGCTTAAATAGACTTAACTCTATATAACTTTAAAATTTCAGCTCTCTAACTTGCCCCGTAGTATCTAAACATTTACCTATTTGTTTAAATTTTAAGAATTTTTAACTGCCAAACAAATTAAAATATCATAATTTGTAGAATCCCCTTTTCGTTTTTTTTTAAGAATTCTACTTATAAAAAAAATTTCAACTCCGTGGCACATTCGGAAATATATAAACCTTGAAAATTTGTTTAAACAATTGCGAATTTTTAGCTGCCGCATTGTTGCACTTTTTCAAGATTTTCGTTTTTTCTATTCGGTTTTGCACAAAATACTATCTATGAAAAAAATTTCGAATCTCCAGCTCATCTGGAAGTGCCTAAACATTAGTGCCTCCTATATGTATATTATATCCTCCTCCTCGGTAAAAAACGTCTATATATAATGATACTAGTAGTTGTTGCTTGCATTCTGCAAGCATGTCATCTCAACGTAAAAAAAATATTCATATTTCATCATTACAAATATATTTTTAATTTTAAATATTTCACCTCCCGAGCGATTTTTGTTTTTCCCTTATGTAAACATAATTGACTACAACAATCCCAAAACTTTGCAATTTTAAGAATTTTATACTTTCTCCATTATGGGGTACTAATGCTACACATTTCTGCCAAATTTTAAAGTTGTAGTACTTCTAGAAGTAAAATAATATTTTTCCAATTATTTAAATTTTAACATTTTTAACGGGCGCCGCAATATGTTTATGGAGAGATTCAAATGTTTATTTGTGCAAATGCACTACTGTGTACATAACTTGAAAATGTCTGCTTCCTAGCTCATCCCGTAATGTCTTAACAGTATCTATTTGTTTAAACTTTAAGAATTTTTAACTTGCCAATCAAATTAAAATATCAAAATTTGTGTAATCTATATTTCGTTTTTTAAGAATTCTACTTATAAAAGAAATGTCAACTCCCTAGCACATGCGGAAATACATAAACCTTGAAAATTTGTTTAAACAATTGCTAATTTTAGCGGCCGCATTGTTGCACTTTTTCATGATTTTCGTTTTCTCTATCCGGTTTTGCACAAAATCCTACCTAAGAAAAAAATTTCAAATCTCCAGCACACCTGGAAGTGCCTAAACATTAGTATCCTCCTTTATGTTATATCCTCCTCCTCCTCCTGTGTAATATATAGGGCTGGCCCAAGGCATGGGCAAATCATGGGTGCCCGGATGTGAGAGCAGCCACCATTCTGCAGACAGATGGGAACTTAGGTTTATATTAATATGTAAGGGATGAAAGGGAACTTATGGACACTCATATATTTGTTTATAAATGAAGTCTCGCTATGTTTTTCGCCACTTCTAGACTGAGCCATAAATTCTTTGAATGTATGTGTCATACAAACGTGGCATAATTTTATTGAAAGAATAAACAAATGCATTGTGTGAGACTTATCGCTCTTTTCCTCTCATGCAAACAAATTCTCTTTTATTATCAGGATCATTAAGTTCTTTCTTTGCCTTGAGTGAGGATAGTAGTACTGTCTATGTACTGGGTTTAACAATTTGGATATTTACATAATAAGTGCAAGCAAATATTTTTACTGGAGTATTTTATCATAAGAACTATATTTTCATGTAGTGCATTCAATATTTAAAGTGGTGTTACAAACATATAAATGCTCTTGATTTTTTTTCCAAACATTATTATTATAACATTAGCGATTTGATATAAAAATTTACCAAATATGTACGTCCATAAGTGAAGGAAATTGTTCCTGGATCCTACCTTATCTTGTTCTTCATCCAGTAAACGAATGAAATGTGACATTTTGTTAATGAGTTCCCGGAGCGTAAATAGGATTTTCCTCTGCTGGTCTAGGTGCATGAAGTTACATGAGGTTTTAACGGGTGCTCATATACATACAGTCATCCCTCCATATTTGCATGTCAGCTATTCTTGGTTCCGCTTATTCGTGATTTCAACAGAAATACAAGTTTTGGGATCCCCTGAACACGATTTGAACATTTTTTTTTATTGTGTGTATATGTTTACGTGATAGGAATTTTGTGGGTGCTCTAGCTCAAAAACTATTAATCAGATTAATGCAAAATTTTATATTTGACATTTTTGTAAAAGGGACAGACAGGAGTTGATAGAATAATGGAGGACTTAAGGACGGTTTGGGAAAGAGGGAGGAAAGAGAGGTTTAAAAGAATCACGGAAATAATAATTAAAGTCTATGTTGTCTGTCCATCGGTCTGAGTATACGGCTATTAAAACGCGAATAACTTGATCAAGGATGTAGACAGAAAATAGAAATTTCGCAGAAATTTATGTCCATTTGTGACGCTATTTTGAGGGGGGATATACAACTACAGAATGTAAAAGCAAAATGAAGGTGCCATTTTAACCGCAATAAAATGTTAAGCAAAATGGGATGGTTTTAACACTAGAAGGGCCACGAGCGGCTATTTTGACTGCTACCACTAAGTAGCTGTTTAGCATGCTTCTGAGAGACAGATATCAACTGGAAGGAGTTCTTGTATGTTCATGGATGCATAGGGTATTTTTTAGAAATACAAGAACAATGGTAACATTATTAATCTTTTTTATTTTGACCAAAGAACCAACGTTAAAATATTTTTTAAATTATACATTAGAAATAGAAGAGATGTGATTTTCAAATCAAATTAAATTCTTGCAGATGGCAGTTCTCTACACTGAACAGAAGATTGTTACAAGTCATTAGAAGAAAAATATTTATATAAAATCTGTGAAAATGATATGCATAGTCCTAACCTTCAATTATTTGGCAAGCAATTAATACAAGTGATTTCTTTGGCAATCTTGCCTGAACATTTGCCACAAACAGCCTTACTGCAAACAGAACAAGTGCCTATGGTTTTTTTTCTCTTGCACTTAGAGAGCACTTTGACATTGGCATTGCTTGCAGTCACCTTAGAGATGAGGCTAAATTTCAGAGGGTACACAGTGTCAGGGCCTTATCTTCATATACTCTGCCCTTAGCTCTTCTAATAGTTTGAGAAAGAACTTATGTCAAGGGATCCTTTTACCAGCGACCTCTTTGTAGATGACCCAGGTGTTGAGTGCTGCCAGGTCAAGCACGCTGTAAAAAACGTGTACAGGCCACCTGCGAGTTGCAGGCCCCAGAGTATTTATGAGCCATTTGGTCCACTATGTCCACACCAAACATAACAGCGTTATAGAATTGTATGATTTCAGGAAGCTTCTTCTCACCTCTGCGTATTGGACACTCAGGTGCAGAGTGCTCAGTACCAAAACATTCTTACTCTTCTTTCCTTGTTACACAGTAGGTGTAGTATCATTTGCACTCTTCAGTATGATAGTCTTGTAGAGCTGTGCCTGTGATGTCCGTATAGATTCTGGGATTTCCTTCCTCACATGATTCATTGTTCCAAAAATGCTTGTTTGTTGTGCTTTCAGCATCTCAGCCAGTTTCATTGATAGTGTAACATGAATAGAATATTAGAATAAATAAATAAATATGAAATTTTATTTGAAGCAAGATTATTCACAAAATTTTTATTTTTCTTGATTTCATAGTTAAAAAATTAGAAATAATTTCCTTTACATCTAATTCAGCACATGCATCATTTTCAATCGCTATTAATGCAAGGTTTACAAGCCTCTCTTGTGAAATACTCGTTCGTAAATACGTCTTAATTAATTTAAATTTAGTAAATGAACGTTCACTGCTTGCTACACTAACAGGAATGGTCAATAATATTCTTAAAGCAATCGTTAAGTTAGGAAAGGATAAATTATTAGCTACAATAAACTGAAGAACATCAAAAGGGTTTTGAATTTTTAATTTATCTTTACTGAAAATGTCTTTATAAGCAACTATCTCGTCATATAGTTCTGTACCATTTATATCTTTGTTATCACTATATTTTAAAAGATTCTCTAAATCATCACAGTTTTTTCTTAGATTTTCATTATCAATTTCTGAGAAATTATGTAAGAAATTGAAGTGATCACTATGGATTTTCAGTTGTTCAAAACGTTCATTCAATGATGCCCAAGCAGTATCCAAAATTGTACAAAAAACATTGGCTCTGAATCTATCTTCTGGCGTTTGCGGTGATTCGTCACGATGTTCATATTGAATTTGACGTTTCTTTTTTCTTCGGCGAACTTCGACTATAGATTTAAATTCTGGTTCTCCATCCATATCTTCACTAAGTTTTTTTGCCGTTTCAAGAACATCCTTGTAATTTAAATTTGATCGATATTCCAATACGAATGATTTTAAATTGCCGATTGATTGTAAGACAAGTGCAATGTTCATATTTTTATCTTGAAGTTGTTTGCTGACAGGATTTATTCTATTAAGAATATCATGCCAAATTATCAAGGAGCAAATAAATTTATAATCTTTTATTGTAACACATAAACTTTGTGCTTCATGTTGTATTTCTTTATTGAAGTTGCCATGGTCAATAATTTCATAGAGCGCATCATAAACTTCTCCTAGTTGATATCATAGATACCAGATTGCTTCAATTCTACTTTCCCATCGGGTGTCGGAAAGCTGCTTTAATGTTAAGTTTGAGATGTTCTTTAAAAGAATTGTCCAATGCTTCGGAGGAGATGAAAAATATTATATAATTCTTGCACAGCGGCAAAAAAACATTGTGTCTGCATTGACTCTTGCTGCATCATTTATCATTAAATTTAGAGTATGAGCAGCACAGGGGATGCAAAAGACATGAGGATTTCTGTTTAAGAGCAAACTTTGAAGCCCATTTCTTTTCCCTTTCATATTCGCCCCATTGTCGTACCCTTGACCCCTCATATCCTCAATGGGAATGTTCCATTTTTCCAATAATTTAACTATGGTTTCGTATAAACCGTAGCCTGTAGAGTCATCAACTTCCACAAAACCTAAAAAATTTTCCGATTTTGACTTTTCCATCGGTGTAGAAAACAAAACATATGATAATACTCATCTGTTCTATTTTACTTGCGTCAGTTGTGCAGGCCAAGATCATTGAAATGGCAATAAAATTTTATCCCTTATTCCATTGCCTAAAATTTGCAATATTTCATTTTGACTGTCTTAACTTAAATAGTGAACGCAACCTTTTGGCAGTAGAGCTTTTTCAACATGGGTTTCCATAACCGGGTCAAACTTAGCAAACAGTTCGACTAATTTTTAAAAAGTTTCCGTTATCCTTTTGATATAATGTATCTGATGATCCTCGAAATGCTAAATGTTGGCCACCAAGGAATTTTATTATTTCAGTCAATCTTTCTAAAACATTTGACCAATGTTTTTTTTTCCATTTCGTACATGTTTTGTGTTTGAAAGTCAATAGTTATTTTATTTTTCAGGTTCTTCTGAAGTTCCTTCTATTTAAAAAAATTTTCATATGAGTCATACTGGTCTCGTGTCTATGTAAAGTTTTGGATATGTTTCCCCAGTCATCATATCCTTTTACGAGGTTACTACTCTCAGCAGGTGTAAAAAGCTTACAAGAAAAACAGAAAACAGAATTTGCGGTTAACGAATAAATAAGCCGTGTCCGTGTTACCAACTCTCCGTTTTCCATTTTTCTATTGTAATATGTATAGCTAAATTTACGTCCATTCGTATCTCTCGGATATATTAAATTTTTCTTTTGAACAAGTCCCATTTCTGATAAAACTATTTGTAATTTGTCGTCAATATTTGGCCATTTTGCTGGATCTTCTAAATTTCCATTAACTCCATTCGCTCATGCTGATTCGAGCCATATAGCACCATAATCTCTGTGGGTGTGGATGTGTGTTGTCGTATTTATTAAATATGATACAATTATGGCCGAAGTTTTTGGAAGCGGCGCCCCCCTTGCAGGCCCGCTTCCGCCGGCCCTGATCTGTAGTGATGTTGCGCCCTTTCTTGAGGCAAGAGCTAGGAGGCATCTCATCTTTCCCAAGGTAAGGTAATCCGTTGCAGACATACGTCGTTGCAGCATTAGCCAAAAGCCAAAATTTTATTCTAAATTTATCTGGCTTGTTGGCCATGTACTGTGTGAATGTGCACCAAGCTTTGCTGGGGAAGAGCTGTTCATCACCAGTGACGTTCTGCCCAGGTTTGTAGCACAAAGTACAATTCTCAATGAATTTCTTCCACATAACAGAGGCCAATGCAAATTTAACTTATTAATTTGTAAGTAAGTAAGACAGTTTATGCAAAACTAACTACAGTCAAAATGACCACTAATGACCCTTCTAGGTATGACCCTCTGTACAGGCATTCCTGTTGCAGGTACAAGCCCAATTTTTCATATGAAAGTGTAAATCTCTAAATGATGAAAAGTTACTAAGCCACAACTTCACGCTTCAAAAACTACGAAAATGGCACTTCTTTTAAATTCACTTAAGGTCAAAATGACTGCTGCAGCCCTTCTAGTGTTAAAGTGATTTGAAATACATTTTTCATTTTTAAAATGTTTTTCTCTTTTAATTTCCCATTTAAATAACACGGAGATGGGCATATTTTTGGATTAACAATCTACTTGACAACCATTATAAGCCATACCTAATATTAACTAAAGGATATTATATATCTATATATATAATTTGGTAAGAAGAAAAATACACCCTCATTTGCCTCAAAATTCTGGTAGCTGTGATTAAGCTAGAGAGTTTCAGAAAGTGGCTTCTGAAAGCTTATATAGTCATGACAGCGGGAAACATATAGTGATTCTTCAAAGTTTAACAAAAAATGGCCTCAAGCTCTCAAAATTTAAGAATTTTTAGAGAGCTGAGAAAAGTGTCTTCTGAAAGCTTTTATAGCCATAACGGCAGTAAAAATAAATCAATTCTTCATTGTTCAACTTAATAAGATCTATAACTCTCTATAGTTTAGAATTTTCGACTTTGGTTGCTTTGAAATTCCGGGAGCTGTGCTAGAGCAAGAGAACTGGAAAAAGTGACTTCTGAAAGCTTATAAAGTTTAGAATTTTTGAACCTTCAACTTCAATCTAGAAAGTTGAACAAGGTGTCATTAAAAAATCATTTTATGACAAATCTGGCCAATGGGTGGAAATGTGATTCTTTTCGGTGGTGACTTTAGACAGGTTTTGCCGGTAGTACCTCATGCTGGAAGAGTTCAAATCATTGAGTGTTTGATACAAAGGAGTCGACTGTGGAGCACCATATGAATTTTACACTTGACAAAAAATATGCATGCCAGGGAAACGGAGTGGTCATTTTTGGAATGGCTGTTTAGTTTGGGTAACGGTGAACTCCAGAATGAAATCAGCAAGGACATTAACAAAATTCCTAACGAATACATTTCTACCAGTTTTGTTGTTCACCATGTATTTGGTGATTCCATCGAAATAGGTAATCGAGCTGGCGAATACTTAACTCATGCGATTGTCTGTCCCTTCAATGGAGACTGTGGCAGATTTAATGCAGAAGTTCTCTGGATTTGCTCCCAGAAGAGCATAGGGAATATTGCAGCATGGATCTTATACAAACAGACAACAACCAGGATAAGTATGTTCTACCTTTCCTTGCATAGTTTAAATACCATTAACTAACTCCAAGTCGTAGTTTGTATCTGGCCTTCTAAAATATATCTTCAAATATGCTTCCACCGGTTGCATCCGTAGAGCTTGCAATTCCTGCCCAAGTTTTTAATGTTTTTGAGATTCATGACCACATAATATCATGTAGTTTCTTCCACTGGAACTTAATTTGGGTGAAATAACTATATATATTTTAAAAGTGATTCCATCGATTGTTTATTATGGCTATTTGATAAAAATACAGTCGCCATATATATCAATAAAGGATGCAGGAAAAATTAATTTATTTGAGAAAAGGATGAGAAGACATGAAATATTGCATACCATTAATCACTACAATAAAAATTAACCAGGTTTCTTTACTTAGTTTTATTCTCAAATCTTCCTCAATATTTTTTGTTTTGACTTAAAAATCCAAGCAACGCCAGGTAATTTTAGCTAGTATATATAATTCCAGAGAGATAAAATGATTTTGTCCAGTTAAAGATGTCTACCAAGAAATAAATATTGGTTTTGTATGTACATCTATCACGCTCAGAGAGATAGGTACATTTTTGAGGGGGGAATGAGATGGAGGATGTGAGGGAGAAAGGGAGGAAAATGGGAGGCAGGAGGAAAGAGGATGGGAGTAAGAGGGATGATGGGAAGAATGGTGAAGAATAGGATGGAGAGAGGGTTGGAAAATGTGAAGAACGAGATGGAAAATATGAGGGGGAGAGGGGAAATAGGAGGGAGAGAGAGAATAGAGGGAAAGGGAGGAAGAATGGGAAGTACCTTAATTTTAATACAAAATCTGCACATACCCATCATATTTGATGGGCAATTATGCTAGTACATATATGTATATAAAACCATAAATGATGGTCAATATAGAAATGTAAAATTCTGAGAAGTTTGCCCAGTCCCTGTAATTTTTCAATGGAGCGGTCCTGGCTCTGGTAAATCAGTCCACGTGTGTCAATTTTTGCCTAATCTAGTCTAATACAGTTTCCAAGAAGTTTTCCATAATGGTTTCTGCAGCACTCAATAGGTTCTTTTTAGAGGCATATAGAATGGATGATAATTTCTTCAAATTAAAAGGAACAGCTGGTAAATTTGCTGAAGATTCAGGTTTAACAGCTGACTTTTCCCAAGAAGGAAATAATAGAAACCCTCGTACAAAAACATAGTTCATATATGAATCACTGGATCACTAATCAACAATTCTGAAAAGTAATTTAGAGTTAACATCTGTAATACCATTCTCAATACAGCAATTTCATCCATCTCTGAAGTATTTCATCAGTTAAATAAATATAATTCCGTATTTGGCATTTTGTTCATTTTAGAGAGGTTAAGTAGGTAATTTCGAAATCATCTGGCCTGAGGATGTCGACTGCAATGCTGCCAGCAAAACCTTGTCTACAAAGCCAAACAATGCAGTGAAACCGAAAGCCATGCAGCCTACATCAGAACATGCTCAAAAGCCTTCGCACCAAACTAGTTTCGGATATGATTATTTTAGGAAATGTTGCATGATTTTGGAATCAACTTTAACAGATGACACGAAAAGAGACGTAGTAGCCCTTGACCTGTTTCATGAATTGAAAGCCATGTCCTGAAGGATTCCGAATCCTGCGCAAAATGAAATATTACTATCCATATAAGAAAACAACTTTGTAGAAACTGTTAGAGATTTTGATGCATTATAAGTCAGGAAACAGTATTTATTTTCACCATCTAAGTATGTATTATTTTAAGAAAGTATTTGACTTAAATCTTTGGTCTAATTTCTTAATGTGTAGTATATTTTATTATTTATCAACACATATTTATGTAAATACCTGAAGAAATAACATACTTGGTGGCAATTGTTTCAGAAATGTATCTAATTATTCATTTTTCATAATGTTTGTTTTTTTATTTCTATGTGCATTTTCCTGTGTGAATACTTCAACGAATTCCTTATAAAAGAAAAAAATTAATTTAAAAATATATGTATTTCTGCGGAATTTATAAGTAAAAGATTTGTTTGTAACAACAGCTAACAAAACTACCTGTATGAACTTGATGGAGTAAAATCTTGTGATTTTGAATGGAATGCTACCCTTTGTGTGCTGATGGAGATGAAGTGACTTAGTGTATTAGGGGCAGCCAAAATAATTCTTGCCCACACTCGAGAAAGCTGTCTGTCTGGCCCTGCCCATACTGATGGTAACATTAATTTTCAAAGAATTATTTTCCTAATACAGATAAAAATAAACTAAGCATATTCCACAAAAATTATTTATTAAATTGTGACTAGTTCTGCTTCAATTGTAGGTAAATTGATGGTGATAAAATAAACAATTTTTGTGGAAGATTAATTTATTTTTACCTGTATCAAAAGTAAATTCCACAACATGGAGCTTGAATTTATTTATAGGAGTAGTTTTCATGAATTTGAGTTTTATCAACTCTTATTGACTTTAATAAAATAATACCCTAATTATAGTCTAAGTATGTGTGCATTTATATCCATTGATATAATGCTATGTACTCTGGGTTGTAAGAATTTATCGGATATACAGCATGTTCATGTTGGTCCGGAATTGTGGAAATGCAGGTCGGGGATGGATTATGTGGTAAAGAAGAGAATGGGGTTACATGGAGGTATATATAATACAGGTAAAATATGTTCAAGTAGTTTTTGGAGTGGTGAGGAAGTGTGTGATGGAGTGACTTCCTAGGCTCAGTAGCAGGATTTGAGTCTCCTGGCACTAATCATTAGAATAAAAATAACAAAATTTGCACAAATATTTTTTTTATCAATTTCCAAAAACTTGACTCTTTCAACATATAAAAAATATCATACTTAGTGAAAATTCTAAACCTAGATACACCACCTTTTTGAACTTAGCAAATAATTGGTTCCAGAAAACTGATGCGAAATGCAAATTTGGGAAGTGCAAGTTCTTCCTACTTTCCCATAAGATGCAATATAAAAATAAGAGTACAATTCCAAGTCAACCTAAAAAATTCACTTTTTATCATAAATAATGCAGTTTAACAAAATAAAAGAAAATGTAACAGCAAATGAAAATCTAGCATCAAAAATTGAAAAAAATTCATTTAATTACTTTCAAAACGCATAATATCAAATGAAAACCTAGCATTATAAAACAATTATACATCTTTCGGAAGTTGTGCAGTTTACTTGCAGCACATTTTCGCATGTAATTTTCGATCTTCATTTGTTCATTCCAAGGAAATGCTTAAATTTAAATTGATGAACTACTGAAATGGAATGTTGATTATGTGATGCGCGGATGTTTTCTTAGATTCTGAAACAAAGATTTCCAAGCTGCAAAAAAACACTAGCATTAAATAGTCGTAACATTTATTTTATTAATTACATTCAAAATGCATAACAGAATATCAAAACCTAGCGAAAGAAAGTGATTACATTTCTTTTTATTGTTCAAAATATGTCACAAGAAAATGAAGCATTAAAGTGGTAACATTTCTTTTAATAATCACATTCAAAATATGCTGAAGAAAATCTTACATTTACAAGATGATAGCAATTCTTAGATTTTCATTAACAATTTGTAATAAAAAATGAAACCCTAACAAAACAAAATAACATTCCAAAATGATGGCGTTTCTTTAAATTTTAAACTTAAACTTCATCATCGAACTGAGCCACAAAATAATTGAGAGTTATCACATTTGTTTACTTCAAAAACTGCTAATAATGAGCATTATAAACATAATATAATAATAAGTCCTTTTCTAGGGTGCCAAACTTTAAACTGAACTTCAGAACAAAAATGTAGAGAGAGTTCATGCTTATTGTCATCGCTAATGCGACACGAAATGCAAATAATCGGTGTGAAATAGAATGGTCATAAAAAGTTTTGTCACTAAGTAACCGCAAGCACGCGAAGTTCAAAAAGGGGGTGTACTAAATGGGGCCCATCTTTCATAGTTTCTCTCATACATATCCATTAGAAACACCTGTGCTGAATTAATTGCCTATGATTACTGATGGGATTCTGCATTTTGAATTCTATACAATTCATTGATGATGGCGGAGCCTTGATTTATTTCAGTGTTACATATCTATCCTATATTTTTAAGAAGAACCATGATTTTGTGAAAGATGCTTATTAAACTTTTACTTGGATGCATTGCACTTTTGTAGGGTGACCAATTTTCTGGGATTTGTCCAGGTTTTCACTGATATGCTCTGGTGCCCAAAAAAATGTTTTTTGTGGCATCAGGATATCCTTTGTTGTAAATATAGCAGACTACCTGATAGTTTATTTTCATCTTTAGTTTGTATCAAGTCATTGTAAAGTGCTCTATGATTTATCTTGCCCAACTCTTAATACCAATGAAATTTGTATTTCTGTAAAAACATTGGAAAACCCAAAGCTCATGGAATACTGATTCTATGAATAATTAACAATAAAGACAGCTAGATACTTTACTTATCTATTGCTATTGACATTTTCATGAGTAATATCATTGTAGATTATTGTATGAATGCATTGTTTGGGTATAAGATAGCCTGTAAATTGGGTAATTGGGTAATGGGTAAAACAATAAAAGAATGAATTAATGAAAAATTGTAAAAACAACGTGCTTTTAAATATCCTGATTATTTTTAAAAGCAGAAAAACTTTTCCTTAAATTATTTGCTTTTCTAAACAAAATAATATTTCATATAAAATACTTAAAATTGAATCTACATAAAATGGAATTTAAGGAAGTTAATACAGCATGACCTCATAAATCTGGAAAGGTGAAATTGCTGGATTTTTATGCCTAATATATTTGTACATAACTTGAAGTAAAGAATTGTAAAACAGGATTCATTAACACAAATAATGAATGTCAGTTAAAGAAATTGCATTTTTAGGACTTTTTTTAATCACTTATATTTTCACTTTTTTTGTCCATCCGTGTGCAAAATTTTTAAGCAACGAGAGGAACTTTAAAGCCAATATTTTTAGAAATGTTTTTGATTGGTGACAGTTATGAACTCAGTTAATTTTTGGGCCCATTTGTCTGTCCATTTGCCTTTTAGCAAGATTTTAAAAATCTCTTTTGAGCTATCTATACAGGCCCGGTAATATGATCAAGTTTCGTTTTCATTATGTTGTTACGACAATAAAAGGGAAGCATAAATACATTCAATTTATTTTTGAAAAGGAATAAAGATCATATTACAAAATTGTATATTTATACGTAAACAATTAGTGGGAAAGGAGTTAGAGGAGGTTGAAGATTCCGAAAATTTATGGAAATATTCTAGCAAAGCACCTTTGGAATATGCTTTTGCAGTGTCATAACTAGGGTATGGCGAAGGTGGCCTTTGCCATAGGTGCTGCTTATAAAAGGCCCCAAAGGTTCCAACAAAAAATTCCAAAAGTTTTTTTGTTCCCATAAATAAGTATTAATTATTAAATAGAATTAACTCCTTGACCGTACGGTCAAGGAGTTAATTCTATTTAACATCAATTTTGCCGTAGTCTCCATCTTTACTTATTTATAAGTATTAATTAGGAATATTAGTGTTTTATTAACACTAACTTTAATATTTGATTATTAAAGTTATTGTTAATAAAAACGCTAATATTCTTTATGAAAACGTAACAAAAATCATATTCTACGTAAAAAAGGCATTTCCTTAAAATTCTGCCATAGGTGCCTTTTCTCCCAGTTACGCCCCTGTGCTTTTGCAATTCTTTTTTTAATTTATTAATATGTACTTGCTGCATTATCTTTCTGGATTCTAATTTCAAACTTAGATGCATATGACCAATTACCCGGGTTAGCATGGCCATTTTCAAATATCAAATTAATTTTGCAGTCTGCACCTTGCACCTTAGTCTAGCAATAAACTCGTGCCTCTATCTCAAAGTGATTTCATAACCAGTCTAATGTTATTATTGAAGTTATCCATGCATGTTTGTTTGCACGGTAATGGACGAGAAAACTATTTACACCCTTTAAAGCACAAGGTGTGTACTTTTACCAATTACCATTAATATGAATTTATTTGTGGCTGCTTCACTTGTGCATCATACAAGGACTGCCAGACTGTCTTTTGACTCCACTTCACATGCCATCACCAACTGTAAGTGTGATACAAGAAAGATGCTGCCAAAATAGCATTGTTTCGTTGACGTTACTTATAGATTTGCTCGGCAGTAAGGCTCTTATCCACAACAAACATGGGAAAATTGTCAATAAATTTCTCTGCAGCGTCTGAACCAGCACAAAGTTTTTCACTGAAAACCTGTAATTTTTGTATAACATGACAAAGTTTAAATTTATGTAACCAGTCTTGAGAATAATCATAGAGTTTAGTCATTTTTAAGTCGTCATGAATATTTTTCATTTGGTTTATCAGCATTAGTCCTGAAACAGGTACACTATGTTGCAGAAACCATTGAAAAAAATCCTCTTTCAGCATCATTTGCCCATGTATTTTTTATGGCTACTCATAGCTATAGGTGCATCACTGTCTACGTAAAATTTTAATGTCTTTTTCTTGCTTATTAAATCGTAGATAGTACAATTACCAATGTCATATTCTTAACCGATGTGCCTTTTTCATGCTTTTGTAGTAATTCGACTTTGTTCACTTGTGAGAGTTTGATATTTACGTTTCATAACACTATTTGTGTAGGAGTTCTCTGCTTTTTGTAGTAATTTTAAGGCAGATTTGAACAAAAGTACCAATAACTTTACCAAAACACACATAATTGCCACTAATGTATACATTTCATTTAATATTGCCATAAGTGTGCAAATCTTGAAGCTCATCAGGCAATGTCAATTGATGAAGCACCGGAGTAACTGAGTAATAGCTGCATAATTAAAATTTTATCAAATCTAAATTTTTCAAAAAGTGTCAGACTTTTAAGATTTCCATATTTTTGAATGCTGAATTTATGAAGTATTGCTGTACTTCTAAATGTTATAAAAATGTATATACAGTTGAACCCCATTATAATGTGTCTTGCTATATGGCGAATTTGGATATAATGCGGATCAAGCCACATCCCCCATAAAAACTTTAAGGATGCAAAGTATTTGAACAACAATTTGTAGTCAGTCAGATGTAACAGTTTTTTGATTTTTTCCAAAAAGGTTTTGGCACATTTCTGAGAAATGGCTAAAAAATATTTCATGAATAAATGTGATAATTTTAAATGGGTCAAGTCCTACAGATCGTGGTCATGAAGAAAAAGGA
The DNA here is from genome assembly GCA_028673005.1 of Tanypteryx hageni. Taxonomy (NCBI): domain Eukaryota; kingdom Metazoa; phylum Arthropoda; class Insecta; order Odonata; family Petaluridae; genus Tanypteryx; species Tanypteryx hageni. Next base: position 14,127,705 of record CM054120.1, on the reverse strand, counting down.
AAATACTTTCAAATCATCAAAACTTGGTTCTTTGGTTAACCTTTGTCAGCTTTTCTTTTCAAAATGCTGTTATTAAAAAATATCCCCTTCATTTATCACTTCAGCAAGAGTAATTTACTTCATTCCAAGCCGTTTTTCAATCAGAAAATATCTCCGAACCTTTCCCACACATATTGGGTGTATCTACCGTTATTCACTCAAGTCGCTATAGTCGCTGCAGTCCTGGAATGGAGAAACTATGGTCATTTTATGCAGCCTATGGTATCAATATAAAAGCGAACAATGAAGTCTGATACAGATAATTTCTATTTTTATGGTTTAATTAGGGCCGTTAAATATTTTCTTTTGAAGCTTTGATGAAAAAAAATTATTATTTATTAATTTTCACTGATAGAATCTTTTTTATTCTCTCAAGTAACTTCCAATGTGAACCCTAATGCACCCTGCATAACCATTTGCATCTGTTAATTCGGCCTGTTTAAGGAACCGCAACTGTTAATGTGGCCCGTCTAGTCAAAAGTTTTCATATCTCTGTTCTAGTCGCTCACTTTGGAAACAGACTTAGCTTGTCACACATGCTCTATTCACCCTCGCATAGTTGCCTCCACTTAGGACACTGACATGTCATTTTGTTATCTTGATTTTCTGCTCAGTCATTTCCACCATCTACTTACCACCTTAGAGATTAGCTGTGCATTTTTAAACAATTTTGCAATTAATTTTCTTATATAAATTAGGATGGACCATAAAAAATAGTTCTGCAAATAGAGGAAGAGGAGCAAAACAAGGTAGCTAAGAGAAAATTAATGTTGCTATATTATTTACCATTATTTTTTTTTCAAACCAAGTTATTACAACATGCAGAAGTATTATCAATATGCATGTAAATTATAAATCATCTCCTAGATAAACATAATAGGAATGTAGTTGCAAAAAATATGTGTAAAATACAGTTCTGCCACAAGTGTAGCAAGGGGCACAATCGTGTACACACAGTTATGTTTGAGAAACAGTTTTGTTGCACACTTCATTAACAAGTACTGCACTTAATATAGTCTAGGGCCTTCTCAGGCCAGCCAGTAAAGTGTTAGTGCACCCATTTTTACTTTCTCATATACATAGTATATTGAGAAAGTATTGTTATCGTGAAAAATTCGACTTTCAGATTTTGATGGAAATACACATTTTAGGTGTCCCTGAGTCCATAAAAGTGGTTTTTGCCATGCCGTCTGTTCGCCATTCTAGGTCCCAAATGCATATATAAAATTGAATCATATCTCATATTTGTGCAAAATATCAACTTTTGCAGACCCTTTTTTCATACAAATGATATTGCAAAAAAAGAGAGTGTAGTTTATTCTTGGCGATTTTTAGAAAAATTTGATCTACTCAAAAATGGCTCCAGAGAATTTGATTAAAATCAATCAAATTGTGGAGCCTGATATCACAAATAATACTGCATAAGCCATATGTCTCTTAAAATCACTATATGGCATCCAGTGAAATTACAACGTACGCTAAGCTACCTTACCCAAGCCTTATGGTGTCATGCCTCTGCCGCGATCTGTTCCTACTCTTACTACAGCCTTATGGTTAAACTAAATCGAATGATCTCATATTTATGGATATCATCATTCATAAAAGACATTCTGAAGAGATGAAAGATATTGTGCAATAATTTAGGGTAATCATTCTTGGATATTTTGAAACGAAATTCGATTTATTCAAAAATGGCGATAAGGATTTTGATTAAAATCCATCCAATCATACAGCCTGATTTAAAAAATTATACTAATTAAGCCATATGTCCCAAAAAAGTTATTATATATCATCCAGTGGCATTATTTCTGTACAAGATGCTCAGCACACGCATCAGAGGGGAGGGCGAACCCAGGAATTCCCTAATTTAAAATTACGTACTTCTCTTTTAACACCACATGCTTATTAGTGAGAATTATTAGACGTGAGAGGTTGATGATGTCAGTAGCTTTGGTTCTGTTGCAATGCAATATTAGCATAATTGGCAGTGAATTGTCAAGCACACAGAGTTAATTTCGGGGCAATGAGTGTAGTGAGACCAAACGTATATGAGAAAGTTTGTACAATGTATATTGCACCATTTATTTACATTTTCTGCAGCTGACCCATCCATAAGTTCACTTTGTTTTTTGTTTCTTCAATTTTGCTTTAACAGTACCAGTCTTATTGGTCCTTGAGGCTGCTGTTAATAGAGCGGTCTTACCATGATGTTTTGATGTTACAGGTCATACAGTGTGTGGAATTGGTAATATTACTTTGGGGGACACTACAAAAGCAGACTTGTGTGATGTATCTAAAACCTTGGTGCCAACATCTTGATGACCGATTGTTGTGGAAGCTGATTCCTCCATAAAACTAGAACTCCTTTCCACTCTGCATGGGTTCTGTGGTTTTATTTCTGGTGGGTGCCACATACCTTTCTGCTGTTCATTCTCATTTAAATCATTGCAAGCTGAAGTGTCCATTAGTGGTACGGTAGGTGCTGTAATTGGGAGATCATTAACCCCTTAAGTGGGGAGAAAATTTTCATTAACTTTCAGCTGATCTGAAATCTTCCTTTTTGCACCCGATCTATAGTTTTTTTCTCTCCCTGGGTCTCGTGACTTCTCGCTTTCTTCAGACAAGGTTCCCTCAATCTCCTTGCGCTTTTTTTTTTTGGAGCCTCAGCTCCCTTCTCTCTAGGTTACGCTAGGCATACTACCTTCCGCTCTCCCTTCTCACTCTCACTAGCTCAGCTTCTCCTCTCTAGCTCCCCTCCTCGGTTCAACCTTGAACTTTCTCCTTGATCAGCTGATGCGCGGCGCGACACGTACTTGCTGGCGAACACTTGAACTAACTCTCAACTCTCCTTGCGCTGTTATGTAATTGGGAGGTTCCCGTTCCGTTACATTATATATATATATATATATATATATATATATATATATATATATATATATATATATATATATATAATGTAATATTGATTAAATATCGTAACTAAAATAACAACGTACTTTACTAGTATGTGGGACAACTGACAGCAGACCACAACAGGCTGGATGGATAAATGACAGCAGATGCATACTAGACTGGATCACTATGTAATGAGAAACATTTTAGCACAAGGGACAACTCATGACATTGTTGCAGAGTGGAATGAATGTTTTAACTGATTTAAACTAGACATTTTTATGTAAAATGTCGCAGTTAACTGTGGATTTCAGTTTTCAGACCTAGGGGCATAAAACGTCGGCTAATCCAGCGAGTCGGTTAAGCGAAGGTTGGTTAAGAGAGCTTCTACTGTAATTCATTATGAAAACTCATTCAAAATCAGTGCCGACATCACATAGGCTAGCACAACTAAAACACTTACACTGGGTTTCTCTCTAATGCATAGAAACAATAAGAGATCCCATAAGATGGCAGAGGCATACAGAATAATCTTTGATAGGATCTGATATTGTAATCACTTTTCTAAGCAAAAAATCTTCATTTTTCTGATGCACAACTAAAGTCACACTCCATCAAGATGTCCATCTTTCATCCTGTACATTGTAAATATGTATAAGGAAAGGAGGAATGTAGTGCCCTCTGGCTGAGAAACATCACTGCTGTAATGAGTGATCCCCTTTCAGCAGATGTCAAATAACCCACCTGCCTTCTCCCATGTAAAGAAATTACTTTGCTTTGAGACTTGGCTGATGTCATACCAGTATCATCAACATTATATATTCTTGTGGAACCAAATTTGTATTTGTCGATATACTCAAACAACATATTAAAAACTTTGAAACTTCTGTCTTGTTGAACCCCATTGCATAAGCAGTTGACATTGGTTCAGGTTTCCGCAAAGACAGTTCAGGATGGCAACTGAGAAAACCGTTTTGCCAGTCAAGACCTGCTGACTTATCTTCTCTATTGATACCTTGATGTAGCTTGTTCTTCTCTGCTAGTTGACATGCAAGTTTCCTTAAGTCTTTCGTTGTGAGGCCAAAAAGTCATCTCTCAATAGTCTGCACATATTCAACCAGTTCCTGTTCTTGTTCAGGATTGAAGATACTCTTGAACTGTCCAAAACCTGAAAAAAACATGTTTAAAGCAATTAAAGAAGTGGGAGGAACATTTAACATTTAAAAAATTACCAATGAAAAAAGTGATTTGACATATGCCCAAGATTAAATCTATAGAATATGAGGTGCGATCCAAAAGTTCCCAGACTGTCTGTGGGGAGTGCTAATGGCACACAGTACAGATTTCTGGTACTAGCTACTGTAATTTGCTTCCTTCTGAGTTAGTCTGGTGAGTTTTGCCATTATAGCGTGCTATGTATTTTTGTAACAGCTGTTTATTCATGCAGACATCTGAGTGGTTTTCCCATTTCAAACTTGGGGAAACATTGGTTGAGTATGCAGGTGTTCAGGTCATCTGTCATCAAGTCAGACTAATGAAAATATGGAGAAAGTTAATGAAATCATCCATGAAGACCGATGACTAATGATTAATGATGTTGCTGGCATGTTAGGCCAATCCTATGGAACATGCCTGTGCATCCTCACAGAAGACTTGAACATGCAGTGAATCTCAGCATAGTTCGTGCTGTGTTTGCTGAGTGACTACCAGAAGCAAACCCATGTGTCTGTCTGTCAGGACCTTTTGAGTGAAGTTAGCAAGGACAAAAACTTCCTTTCTAGGGTCATAACTGGTGATGACCCAGAAACAAAGCAACACTCATCCCAATGGAATAATCCCACATCTCCACAAGGCAAGTCAGGTCAAAAGCATGTTGGTGGTTTTATTTTTACTAAGGGAATTGTCCACCAGGAGTTTGTTCCTCAAGGTCAAACAGTCCACCAACAATTCTACCTGGAGATCCTGAGGCATTTGAGAGAAGATGTCTGCTGAAAACATCCATAAAGGTGGCACAATCAGGATGTTGCTGCATCATGACAATGCGCCAGTGCACACAGCTGTCTGTGCAGCATTTTTTGCCATCGAACAACATAGCTGTGATTTCCCACCCTTCTTACTCACCTTACCTGGTCCCCTGTAATGGCTTTTTGTTCCCCAAAATGAAACTGAAGCTGAAAGGACCTTCTTTTGAGGATGATACCGAAATCCATGCAGAATTGCAAGCATTCCTGAAAGCAATCTCTAAAAATGACTTCCAGAAGTGCTTCCAACAGTGGCAGAAATGCTGGAATAGGTCTATAAACTCCCAAGGAAACTAATTCAAAGGGGAAACCACCGGCTAGTGACTATGGTAAGCCTACGCTTTGTTATTGACCCAGTCTGGGAACTTTTGGATCATATCTTGTATACTAAATCTTCTTTGAAGCATCTTCTATAGACATTCCCTGTTTTACATTTTTAGCTCTGTCATCCAAAGTATATTGCAGAACATTGAACAACAGGGTTGCTTTCTTGTATCCCATTCTTTTGCTAATCATCTCTTCTAAGGCTTTCTCCATGTTTTCTTCTGCCCAACTATGACAACAAAAATGATTCCATTTTTGGCACGTGTACACACTATCATTTTTCACTTACAAGGGGACCTTACGAAATGTTCATCGCCGGCTTCATTGAAAAAATGCCAAAGCAAGAAAATTCTCAAACATTCGTGAGATATTCGCGATGAAATTTAGTGTAGCATGCTAACATATACCATACTATGAGATTGATTGTCAAGGTCAAGCAGTGGCCTAGGTGGCTAAATCCTCGTTTGCTGAAGCTATCCCCAGTACTTGAAATTTCATTTTTCAATTTTATTATTTGATTTTTTTCTAATGTATTTGATTTTTTGGGTTTTAAAATTTGCTGAAAGTTTATTTGATTTATAATTACATTTTCACTAATTATGCAAAGCAAAAATCTTTTTCTCACAATGTTAAAAAAGAATTTAATTTGAATCACCAACTAAAATTAAAAGGTTAGTACGAAGGCTTCCACAGCGTGCTGTTGATATGGTGGTGATTTCCGGAATTCTGCCGTGTTGATCCATTTCCTGGAAAATATTTCGCCGACGTTCCAGTCGGCTTCTTCAGGTTCGACCTGAAGAAGCCAACTGGAACATCGGCGAAATATTGTCCAGGAAATGGATCAACACGGCAGAATCCCGGAAATCACCACCATATCAAAATTAAAAGGTAATAACTGCTCATGGTCTGTTGATTACACATATTCAACACTTTGTTTTTATAAGAAACTGATGTTTCATTGCAAATTATGATTTCACATATTTATTTATTGATATTATTTGAAGACGTACAATGTTTCAGATGGTAGTTATCATAGAAACATTAAAAGCAAAGATCTAGCACACGTTATTAAGCAAATCAATTTACAGGTACAGTTATTGTTAACAGAGTTTGCTGAAAAACACACCTTCACAATTTTGAAAACTCTTCTATCGTTTGTCAGTTTTGAAGCAAACCACGCATACCTGATCATATGACGAAATGCTGGTGCCCTTAAATTGGTGATGAATCAACGAATAGGGACTTCAGCATAGTAAATCTACACAGTCTTAATTTGGGATGAAACATTAGTTTCTTCTAAAAGCAAAGTGTTGAATATGTTTAATATAAGTACCATGAGCAGTTATTACCTTTTAATTTTTGTTAGTGAATCAAATTAAATTCTCTTTTAACTTTGTAAGAAAATTTTTTTCGCTTTGCATAATAAGTGAAAATGTAATTTTAAATCCAATAAACTTTCACCAAATTGTAAAACCCAAAAATCAACAACATTAGAAAATTTTCATTTAATAAAAAAATTGCAAGTGTTTGGGTAGAACTGGCTCTCCAAGGTTCATCAACCGAGGATTTAGCCACCTAGGCCATCAGCCAACCTTGATGGACAACCTCATAGTATGGAATATATTTCATCACGAATATCTCACGAATGCTTGAGAATCTTCTTGCTTTGGCATTTTTCATCATTAGAGGGTGCTCATGCTCACAAAGTTTCAACCAAATCAGCGACAAACATGTCGTAAGGTCCCCTTGTTAGCTAATAAACTTATAACCCGGTGAATGTTGCATTTTTATTATCGCGAGCAGTGAGTATGGGTAATTATCAGGTGTTGTTATATGGGCTTTCAGTAGCTTCATGTGCCTTAGTTATTGCAATGAAAAACAGCTAAAAATAAAAGATAGAAAAATTGAAGATGATGGACAAAGCCATGGATTCTTCATCGTTCATGACTTCATTCATGACTTTGTGCACTATGAATTGCATGAACAAGACATGGAAAGTTATAAAATCTACCTACAGATGGATTCATCAACATTTGATAAACTTTTGCTACTATAGTGCTTTTCAAATGAGGTGGCAGGTCAGATTTCGGCCGTACTCGGACCGCTCGTATGTCTCCGCTGCTAAGAGATGGGGTACTGCCACCTAGCAGAAAGCTCATGGTAGACATTGCCAACTCTACACCAGAACACATAAACTTTGGCAGGCATTTTAAGGGAAATTGCAAATGTGGCAACACAGCACACTCAGACACGATGTTACCACTATGGAGACTCGATGGAAAATGAACTTTTGAATGCTTAGGTTCCCCTCCTTCTTTCCTATTGGTTCACTCAGTGTCTTTCCCCCTGTCTACTTTCTCTTTAACCTCCCCCTCACTCACTATCTCATCTGAAAAGCACTATAGTTAAGAATCAAATTAGCCCACTAAACACTATGTGAGAATATATCCGCAGAAATAGGGTCATTAATTTGAATTTTTATGTATTATTAGTTAATATACATATAATTGGTACAGGAAAGACTTTCTATAGTTTGCGATTCTCTTATAGAATCTCTACAAGCACAATTAGTGCTGTCATTCCTGAATTTTGTTAGGCAATTTATGAATTCCTGTCATTTTTAAATGACGAAAAATAGGACGGGCTCTATTCCATCATTTTTGTATCATTTTTCACTGAAGTCATGAGTGGGTATGCAAACAACGTGTTTTTTAGCATACACACCTTCATTTAAAAATGACAGCTTTTACATCAGTTTTCTTGTACAAGAAAAATGATGGGAAAAATGATAGTGTGTAACTGGATTTATGGACTCCACCGCAAAAACTAGGAATATTATACTGATTACTTTTTCCTCCAATATTTGTGAGTCAAACTAAATCTTGATTAATAGTGAAATTGCATATAATAATTGCAATAAAATTACCAACATCATTCGCAGCACAAATGCCTTAAATTTGAGCACAAAAAAGCAAGTAGTTACCAAATAAAGTTAAGTAATGTGAGAAAATATTAGTAGAGCAAAAAGATATCAAACATAGGGTGAGAGAACTCTTCATGCACTTTAAGAGAGGTAAATGTTACCAATCAACTGAAGCTCTAAATTGATTTACAGAACATCCTCAATAAAGTGAACATTTTATTACCCAATTTATTTCACTCTCATTAAAGTTCAATCATCTTCCAAAGAAAAATTACTGCGTGAAACTAACACCATGATCTTTTCTCCATTTATAACATCACATGCTTGCCTACTTACCATTAACAGCCTAACATTATATAATAAAGTTGCAAATCAGCTCTTTACCTGCTATCCTGTTGTAGAATGTATGAAATGTCTTGGATTTAACTTTTTAGAGCATTTGCTAAATCCTATTATTGGTAATACCAAAAGTGTCAAATATCTTGAGTGTTGCTGCTTTGGAACAAGTATTTTTTATCATTATATATCGATGACTCTTACAGAGGAGGATATAACATCTAACATATAACATACTAGTAGTTGGTGCTTGCATACTGCAAGCATTTCATCTCAACATAAAAAAACATTCATTATTCATCTTTCATCATTACACATATATTTTTAATTCTAAATATTTCACCTCCGCAGCGATTTTCGTTTTTCCCACATGTAAAAATAATATTTTAAAACAATCCCCAAATGTTGCAATTTTAAAATTTTTACACTTTCTCCATTATGGGGTACTAATGCTACACATTTTAGCCAAATTTTTAAGTTGTAGCACTTCTAGAAGTAAAATAATATTTTTCTAATTGTTTAAATTTAAATAATTTTTAACGGCCGCCGCAATTCATATATGGTAAAATTGAAATGTTTATTTGTGCAAATTTACTACTCTGTAAATAATTTGAAAATTTCAGCTTCTTAGCTCATACCGTAGTACCTACACAGTTATCTATTTGTTTAAACTTTAAGAATTTTTAACTGCCAAACAATTTAAAATATCAAAATTTGTATAATCCCTATTTCGTTTTTTAAGGAATTCTACTTATTAAAAAAATTTCAACTCCGTGGCACATTCGGAAATACATAAACCTTGATAATTCGTTTAAACAATTGCGAATTTTTAGCGGCCGCATTGTTGAACTTTTTCAAGATTTTCGTTTTTTCTAGTCGGATTTGCACAAAATCCTACTTAATAAAAGAATTTCGAATCTCCAGCACATCTGGAAGTGCCTAAACATTAGTATCCTCTTGTTATATATCATTATATATCGATGACTCTTACAGAGGAGGATATAACATACTAGTAGTTGGTGCTTGCATACTGCAAGCATTTCATCTCAACATTAAAAAACATTCATTATTCATCTTTCATCATTACACATATATTTTTAATTCTAAATATTTCACCTCCGCAGCGATTTTCGTTTTTCCCACATGTAAAAATAATATTTTAAAACAATCCCCAAATGTTGCAATTTTAAAAATTTTACACTTTCTCCATTATGGGGTACTAATGCTACACATTTTAGCCAAATTTTTAAGTTGTAGCACTTCTAGAAGTAAAATAATATTTTTCTAATTGTTTAAATTTAAATAATTTTTAACGGCCGCCGCAATTCATATATGGTAAAATTGAAATGTTTATTTGTGCAAATTTACTACTCGGTAAATAATTGGAAAATTTCAGCTTCTTAGCTCATACCGTAGTACCTACACAGTTATCTATTTGTTTAAACTTGAAGAATTTTTAACTGCCAAACAAATTAAAATATCAAAATTTGTTTAATCCCTATTTCGTTTTTTAAGGAATTCTACTTATAAAAAAAATTTCAACTCCGTGGCACATTCGGAAATACATAAACCTTGAAAATTCGTTTAAACAATTGCGAATTTTTAGCGGCCGCATTGTTGAACTTTTTCAAGATTTTCGTTTTTTCTAATCGGTTTTGCACTAAATCCTACCTAAGAAAAAATTTTCGAATCTCCAGCACATTTGCGTTTTTCCCATAAGAAAAGAATTGCGCAATTTTTGTAAATTAATTATGGGCACTTGCCGGTAAGCTAGAAAGATGAAATTTTCAGAGTTGCTAGATGGCCGCAATATCTATTAGGAATTATTGTCACTTTTACTTACAGTGTCTTGGGTTCGACTCCCGAGACCCCGGAATATCTCCCATAAGTTAGCATGGGAATAGGTTTTTCCAGCGTGTAGACCAATCTAATAGGTTAAGGAAGCTGAAATTTTGCAGGTTTATAGAAAATTTGTCATAACCAATTATAAAAGTCGAAAATTTTAAAATTGTAAATTTTAGGTGTTGTTTTAACCCCATTCGAACATTAAATTTTAATAATTTTTTATGTACTACGGGATGAGCTAGGAAGCTGCAATTTTTAAAGTATTTACAGAACAGTGCATTTGCACAAATAAACATTTCAATCTCTCCATATATATATATATATATATATATATATATATATATATATATATATATATATATATATTGCGGCAACCGTTAAAAATGTTTAAATTTTAAACAATTAGAAAAATATTATTTTACTTCTAGAAGTGCTACAACTTTAAAATTTGGCTAAAATGTGTGGCATTATTACCCCATAATGAAGAAAGTGTAAAATTTTTAAAATTGCAACATTTGGGGATTGTTTTAAACTATTATTTTTACATGTGGGAAAAACGAAAATCGCTGCGGAGGTGAAACCTTGAGAATTAAAAAATATTTGTAATGATGAAATGCCTTTCTGAAAAATGAATGTTTTTTCAAGGTGAGATGAAATGCTTGCAGTATGCAAGCACTAACTACTAGTATGTTATATCCTCCTCCTCTGTAAGAGTCGTCGCTATATAATGATATATAACATATAACAGGAGGATACTAATGTTTAGGCACTTCCAGATAAGCTGGAGATTCGAAATTTTTTTCCTTAGGTAGGATTTTGTGCAGAACCGACTAGAAAAAACGAAAATCTTGAAAAAGTGCAACAATGCGGCCGCTAAAAATTCGCAATTGTTTAAATAAATTTTCAAGGTTTATATATTTCCGAATGTGCCACGGAGTTGAAATTTTTTTTATAAGTAGAATTCTTAAAAAAACGAAATAGGGATTATACAAATTTTGATATTTTAATTTGTTTGGCAGTTAAAAATTCTTCAAGTTTAAACAAATAGATAGCTGTTTAGTTACTATGGGATGAGTTAGGAAGCTAAAATTTTAACAAATTATTTACAGAGTAGTAAATTTGCACAAATAAACATTTCAATTTTACCATATATGAATTGCGGCGACCGTTAAAAATTATTTAAATTTAAACAATTAGAAAAATATTATTTTACTTCTAGAAGTGCTACAACTTTAAAATTTGGCTAAAATGTGTAGCATTAGAACCTTATAATGAAGAAATTGTAAAATTTTTAAAATTGCGACATTTGGGGATTGTTTTAAACTATTATTCTTACATGTGGAAAAACCAAAATCGCTGCAGAAATGAAATCTTTAGAATTAAAAGACTATTTGTAATGTTGAAATTTCTGTCTGAAAAATGAATGTCCTTTTAATGTGAGATGAAATGCTTGCAGTATGCAAGTACCAACTACTAGTATGTTATATCGTCCTCCTCTGTAAGAGTCGTCGATATATAATGATAACATATAGGAGGATACTAATGTTTAGGCACTTCCAGATGTGCTGAAGATTTGAAATTTTTTTTATTGATAGGATTTTGTGCAGAACCGACTAGAAAAAACGAAAATGTTCAAAAAGTGCAACAATGCGGCCGCTAAAAATTCGCTATTGTTTAAACAAATGTTCATGGTTTATGTATTTCCGCATGAGCTACGGAGTTGAATTTTTTTTTTAAAGTAGAATTCTTAAAAAAAAAACGAAATATGGATTATACAAATTTTGAAATTTTAATTTGTTTGGCAGTTAAAAATACCTAAAATTTAAACAACTGGATAACTGTTTAGGTACTACTGGATGAGCTAGGAAGCTGAAATTTTCAAATTATTTACAGAGTAGTGAATTTACACAAATAAACATTTCAATTTTACCATATATGAAATGTGGCGGCCGTTAAAATTATTTAAATTTAAACAATTAGAAAAATATTATTTTACTTCTAGAAGTGCTACAACTTAAAAATTTGTCAAAAATGTGTAGGATTAGTACTCCATAATGGAGAAAGTGTAAAATTTTTAAAATTGCAACATTTGGGGATTGTTTTAAACTATTATTTTTACATGTCGGAAAAACGAAAATCGCTGCAGAGGTGAAATCTTTATAATTAAAAGATTATTTGTGATGATGAAATGTCTTTCTGAAAAATTAATGTTTTTTCAAGGTGAAATGAAATGCTTGCAGAATGCAAGCACCAACTACTAGTATATACATATTTCTATAGCAGCTTGGTCTGTGGTATGAGTTAACACATCCTAAAATTTAGTGTTTGTGATTTTGTTCTGTCCTTTGAAAGTGACTTTAAGGTCCTGCACAAGATGTTTCAATTATTAGGCCATACTGGAGTTTGTCATTAAAAGTATTTCAAGATAGAGGAGATAAAGAAAAGCAAGTTGTATAGGATGCTTTTAAAAGATATGAGTCATAGAAAATGTGCCTATGATAATGATTTGTGTTTAATGTTTTATATGTCATATCATTAGCAATATGAAGTTTAATGTAAGGCGATTATGATGAAGGTGCCACAGCAAATGTATTTTTTCGTTTCCACTTAATTTGAATATTATCTAATTCAAGTTTAAAAAACCAGTTGATGTGGAGATTCAAACTAGGCTTTTACATTTTCACCTCGTTGCCATTGTATTTAGGATTTTTCATCGTTGAAAACTAAATATTATTCTAATTCAGCTTGGATTTGAGTTGTGTCTTTAAAAATATAAAGTTTATTCTTTCAGCTAGTTACATGTTTTATTCCGAGATCATATCTATATATTAAGTAGTTTAAATTTGCCTAAGTATAAAAGCATGCACGTCAATAAATTGATTTTTACACGTTATCTTATGAGGAATATAAATTATACCCTGGAGTCTAACCCTGGTCTTTTTTTGGGAATATTATTCATCATTCCCAATTAATATGTAAATTAAGTTTTCACACAAAGTTTGATCTCTCTAACACTTATGGGAGCTGAGTTATGAAGCAGACAGACAGAGATTCAGACCAACATAAAGTGGGCTGAAGGAAAAAGGTTCCTTCCTAGGAATAAAGGTCAAAGAACTAAAGAAATAAAAAAATACAATCCTTCACAGAATCATTCTGATGAGTTTGAGGTAAGATGAAACATGAACGATATGGGATATCCCACTTGTCCATGCTGTATGAGAGCAATTCACAAGATTCATTTGCCATGAGCATTTAATGAAAGAGTCATCTAGGGATGAGTTGTGCTCGGTGACGGTTGATATGAACAAATCATGAATCATGGAGACAAATGACGACTCGTGAGTCAGATCTCGGGAATGAACGATCTTCCCCATCACTAATCACTAGATGTAAACATGGGCTGAGAAAATATTTTCTTGTACTGCAAGGTATTCAAAGAAGGCACAGCAGATGACAGCATAAGACAGTGGATGAACCAGTCAGCCAATACAAACAAGATCACAGTCCCATTTCATTCTAACTAGTCGAAAAAAATCACCGAAGTTCATCCGGACTGAGTCTGGGTTAGGACTGCAATGGGAAATTTAACTCTTGGTAGCTACCGACAAGTGTTCATTACACAGTTGTTACCGATGGGTCACGATGACCCATATATATTTTTGATTATTTTACTGGAAAAAAGTAAGTAAAAAATGCTGATTTTTTCACAACTTTGTAAACATATTTATTGAAAAAACGCAATTAAATTTTTTTTCGACAATCTGGACATAAAATAACAGAACATTTTTTACAAAGCAGGGTATGTCAAACATCACAGCTTTGGCCTGCTTTTCTATCCTTCTTGCTCGGACATATTGCACACCTTCTCTTGGAGGCTGTTATAGGTGCAGAAGAGGTTGGAGGCTCAGGCATGTTCATTTTATAAATATTTGCCATAAGACATCGGAGCTGGCAGGGTATCTTTTCATTGAATATTCTCCTTTGTGCAAATGGACGACATAGTGATGTGGCCAAATCTTTAATGAAATCAAAGCGTCTTATTTCACAACCTTTGGAAATTGATATACAACATGACTATTAATAGCAGAAATATGAAGTATAGCAGAAAAAATAACCATTGGCCACCATCTTGTCAAATGCGATGCGGTGTATTTGGCACACTTTTGATCAAGACTGTCCATACCAGATTTCGTCTGATTGTAATAGCAAATTATTTCAGGCTTCTTTTCTTCTTCAATTATTTTGGTATCGTGATGCATGCTGGACATTAACACAACAGCTCTACTCTTTTTAGGTAAATAAGTTATAATAGTTATATCTCTAGTAAACCTAAATAAGGAAGACTCAACTTTCATTGTCTTATTAGACAAAAAATGTGGGGGTATCTGTCTTTTATTTTCTTTACTGTCCCTATGTATGCCAAATTCATGCAAGATAATTCTTGCATGTTCCATTGAAGTAAACCAATTATCCCCTGTTATGTTCCTATTTGTGCCTGTTATGCAAGAGGCTAAGTTCAATACTACTTTGGTTGGTTGAAGCAGGGCATTTCTTGGTCGTGGGATTATAGGAGTCCCTGTATATACTTTGGTATTTACCAAGTAATTACTTTTGCTAAAATAAATACTTTTATGCCATATTTGGCTGGTTTAGATGGCAAGTACATTCTAAAACTGCAATGGCTGTGAAATGGAGCCAACATCTCATCAACAGTCAAGTCAGGGCCAGGCGAAAAGTTTTCTTTACAAAAGAGTTCAGATATAGGCGCCAATTTATCTGTTGTTCTCCTGAAACTTCTGGTGTCAGGATCATCGAATCTAAGGCAACAAAGTAGAAATTTGAAACAAGCAAGACTCATAGTGCACCGAAATATGTCATGGCCAGTTCCATCAGAAGCCCATAGAGCTCTTACATCTTCATGATTGAATTTGAAAAGCCCCTGCATATACAGGAGACCAATAAGCACTCTGATTTCTAAATCATCTGTACAACCAAGAAATGAAGCTTTTTATGTCAGGACGGTTGAAACTAGTATAGTTTCTGTGTATTTGCTCAATATTTTTATTTGTATTGACCATAGTGAGGTTTATCATACCATCATCCATGAAGAGCTCAAATACAGCCAAAGGAGATTGTGGCCTAACTATGCGTGCAGGTCCTTTTAGTTTACCTGTTGCAATGGAAGTAATGTTGTGGGCTGGAGTCCTTCCTCTAAGAGTCGGGATTTTAGACCACTTTGTTCTGTTACCATACCAAAAATTATTTTCTCCTGTCAAGGATTTTTCTTCTTAACGTTGGTCGATATCCGACATTTCACTTTCAGTATCATCTTCACTCATGGTCCACTTCACTTTGATCACTGTGCCCTGCATTACTTAGAATTTGGTTCAGGGCTTCGTCTTCATTATCAGCGACAGGAAATTCTCCAATGATGTCATCATCATCCACATCATTCCTTGTAAAATCTTCCTCAATCACAAGTTCTTCCTCGATTTCACATTGGGTAAGGTTCTTCCTTTTATGTGCCATTATATTATCTGAAATAAAATCCCAACTATTATTATTAAAAAAACAGAAATCCCAAGTCAGGAATGGGGGTAAAAACTATAATGCAGTAAACATTTAGTTGTGAAATACCTATATGAATATAATGTATATAGGTATATTATAATATTGTAATTATATTTACAATATAATATAATATCAATAATGTAAGTGTAGAATATTTGTAGAACACCTAAATATAAAATTTTACGTACAAGATAGTATGTTATTGGTTCATAGATATGGAGTCTTCACTGTTGAAAGGTGAATGTCATTTCTACCAACTGGTCAAAATTACCCGGGTGTATACATTTTATCAAAACTGCAACAATCACTCCCCCAACATATGCAGCACTAGTAAAATCTCACCCTAGAATGAGAGTACATGTCCCATGTTTCTGTCGAGAAAGTTGAGATAAAGCATTTTCAAAAGCTTCTCGGGTCAAATTGACCTGTCAGTAGCTACCAAGGGTTAAAAATCCAAAATCAGTCCGGGTTATGACTGCAAAGGATTAAGTTATTTGCTTCTACCATGCCAACCATTATTTCATGAGCAAATTGAAATACATTAGTTTGAAAAGGTAAAGTAATTTTTTGAAAGTTATTATTATATTCATTGATATGGCATAGAGCATATTGATGTGCCATAGAGCAATTTTCATACAAAATTTGCTTACTCAGGTAATGGACATTATATATAAACATAAGACCAGCCTTTGCCCTGAAAGGGTTTTCATATTTTCTTTATGCTGTCAGGACCAAATCAAGGAAATTTTTTGTATGATGTGTTGGAAAAAGTCACACTAGTGAAAAACAGTAATGAATATGATTCAAGGAAAAGAAAAATGGCAGCATAACTTCTATGACTCATACTTTTCTGTGTGATATATAGAATTTCATATTATATTAGTTTCAAGTTTCTTTATAAGGACTAGTCACCTATGTCATGATTAATAATTAGAACACTGATTTTATCATTTTTTTCTTTTTAGGGTCCTATTGGATTGGATGGTCCTAAGGGTGATCCGGTACGTATTTTATATTTTTATATGATCAAATTCTTTAAAAAATAAATGTAAATTTGAGCTATACTTTATAACTGAAATTATATCCTAATATTTGAATCATGCATTGAGAGTTAGATATTATTTGAACTGCACAGTTCCCACCCCATTTCAGGGTAGACCAGGTGACAAAGGACAGAAGGGAGAGTCTGGGAGTCCAGGTTTTGATGTTTTTTCTGCTGTGAAGGTAATTTTTTGTATATTGTTTATCATGTCTTACATAAACAATGGAAATTGACTTTAGAAAACATAATTTTGCACAACCATTGTACAATTTTATTGGTTGGTTTTCATTTGCCACAGCTATAATGTATTAACGCCAAAGTATTTAGCAATAAATGAACACTCAATTTTATTCAGAAGTGATGTTTTTTATCAATCTTTTAATTAATTACTTTGAATGAAACTGGTGTTTTGCTTTTTGAATTTAATATTCTATTAATTTTAATTTTCTATTACAAATAAAGTATGTGGCTTTCTTCTCAATTTAATTTGCAAAGAGTGTTAAGTACCAAATGTTCTCTGATTTATTTAAATGCAATGACAAAGAATGACATGTATTTCATTTATGGATTAGAACAATTTAATTTATCTAGGTGTTGTTTATTTTCTCAGAGAATTATTCTTCATCACAATGGTAAATTACAATAAAATCATCTTCCTTAATCTACCAATTTATATTTTATCTTTTGAATTATATTGTTGCAGCTTAATATTTATGCTTTCATTCATAAAACTAATAGCTAACCAAAAGTAGGGTTGCCTTCATAGAGTGTGTAGTTAGGATCTGTGAAGTAATTGCATATTTGCCTTTTATACATAATTTATGCATTTATAATCCATCCAACAGGAAAGTCTTGGAGGTTAATACCCTGATAATTGCTGCCGCTAGCTCTATCAGTGCATCAAATGAAACCAGTTTTTATTTATCTCCCCTAAGGCTACTGCATTATTAAACAATGTTGTTTAATAATTTTTTCTCTAGTACACGAATGCTGTTTTAATCAGTGGTACATCCATATCATACATCTGGCTGGAGAAATAATGCAGTTAATCTCCTATTTTCTGCATCATAGTATAACTTTTTCAGCCACATTTGTGCCACCTTACATGGTTATGTTTCTAGTTTTATCCAATATTAATATTTATCATTTATGGTACCTTATTAAAGGTCAGCAATTATTAGTAACAAATGGACAATCTCTTCTCATTAAAAACAATTTTGTTTCACCAAGCTTAAGATTAGGTGTCTAAAGACACAAGATGGTGATGTGCTTTAGTTAAGAGATAATATTAATACTCATTGGGATAAGGGTGTGAATAATTTAGAACAACATTAATAAGTTTTGGTGTGCTCAGTGCAGTTATTGCACTGAGAAGTAGTACATGCAGTCAAGCTTACTGTAGCTTTGTACACAATCAAAAAAATTTGTATTTATGGTAAAAATTACACGCTAACTTATATTTAAACAAGTGAAAATATAAAAATGATTTTTTATATCCAACTTATATATAGTTAATATCTTAATATGAATAAACACTATAATATAATTATGATAGCCTTTCTACTTGCATGGCCATAAAAAGTTGCATAGCATCTACCAGTCATTGAATGGTGTCTTTCTATTCTAAGCTTTAACCTTTTTACAGTTGAGAGAATGGCAGACAGAGGTAGAAAACTAAGTGATAAATGTAGGAATGTTTGGTATATAGATAATAAGAAGTTGGATTACAGTAAAACCTCATTATTTCCATCCCAGATAATTCAAAATACAATGTAATTCGAAACTAAGAGCAGTCCCTGGCCAACATCATAGGATTTTGTGTACTTTTTAGTATGGATTATTCGAAATATGTCTACAATGAAATTCGAAGTCATGATCTGGTCCGGTGACTGGTGAATGTTTCGTTTAATTCAAAACCTTGACCCATATTATATGTTTTAGTGGAAAGTTCATGCACACACATGACAAAGGCATCGCGTTTTTGTTCTCCATTTCTTGCAAACGAAATCTACATTGCCCCCCAAACAGGTAACTCCTTTTTACTTATTTAATAGTCAACGTGAAATAAAATCATAGATGATACAAAAAAGAGGAATCATCTTCTCCTTGCATCACTAGACCTTCTTTATTCCAGCTTCTCAGATTATTTCACATATTCTGCTCTATCGTAGATCTCTACCTCTTCCCCATAAGTTTTTCGAAAAAAAATTTAAATAAGGATAAACAAAAATGCTAGAAGCTCACAGGGAAAGGAGAGATGAGGCTTCTTATTTGCCCACTCAACAAAAAATACCAAAAAATATAGGTTTTTACCTTAGTAATTTGAACATGAACTTAGATGTTATTCTCACTATCGCTCTCTGAACTGACACTGTCTTCCGAATCTCTTTCAAGTAAGATTTCTGTCTACTTTTCATCACCAGGTATTGCTTGCGTTTTCCTATTGGTTGACTCCATAATAAGTTAGACTCTTTTAATCTCTTAGAAATTAAACAAAAGTAACAATAGAAAAATCATGAACAATAGCCGCCTCCATACAGCATAAATGTTTCTCTCAGAGTGGCAATAGAATATTTTTTGTGCTATTCAAGCACTTCCCATGCGCTCTGATCATGCTTTCGTTGAAGAGGAAGCATCATAAATATCTTTGAATGGGCTTATTTGTGCATTGATGTTAAATAAGTGTTTCTCACTCTCATTATATTATTGTCATGAAATGCTGAACCAAACCCTAGCCCATATAGCTCTCAAGTGTTGATGCATAAAAAAATATTCATCTTAAGAGTGAGAGACATCACAAAGCAGATAAACAGTGCCTGCATCCCCTTCCACCACACAGTAGCTTTCGTGCAGAGGTTCGGTTAGTCTCAGCATTGAATAGGGGTTTTTAGAACCCGCAATTCGCATAACTACGCGAAAACTCAATTGCAAAATTTAATGTATAATATAATTAATCAGAAAACTGTAAAATTGCAGAATTAAGCAAAATAGGAAGGTCCAAGGTTACTGTTTTGAAATATATCAAGGGTTTTCAGATTTAAGAAAATTTATTGCCTAAAAAAAATAAAGAAATCTAGCAATCTCTGCAGCATACCCAGTACGCAGGACCACGTTATTTTGAGAGCACATATATTTTATTACAGCTGTGTAATATGGATGGAAATTAAATTGCAATGCTGTATATGAAATTGTCGAGCTAATAAATAATTTATTTATTATTTTTGACCATACTGATGGCATGGAACTTTTTAACAAAATTGGAGAGAATTACTACGTGATGGTTCCTACTTATTATCTATACCAGTGTTTCTCAATCTTGAGTAACGTAAGGACCCCTTTTGATAGTAAAGAATTCTCGCAGACCCCCAAGTTCATTGGATGGATTCGTGTTTCATGGCTTGAAGACACGTAAATGGTCAGGACTTGTAAGTTCCATCAGGATACTAGTGCTGGGAGGAAAGATATAAGGCATTTTATGAACCGGGACTTATGAGTTTCGAAAGTAATTAAAGGGTTTTAAAATTTCATGATTTTTTTTGTTTATGCATTAACTTGCAGACCCTCTAAAACATATCCCCGGACCCCCAGGGTCCGCAGACCACAGTTTGAGAAACCCTGATCTATAAAATATTTCACAGAAGTGTTCTCCCAGTCTTTTTGGCATGCATTTTCATAATTTTTTGGCTGAGTACGCATGGTTTAAAGTCTTTTCTTCTGAAATGTGGCATAAAAGAGTAACTTTAAATATACACTGGGAAAATTGGGATGTTCATTCGAGCCTAATTTTCAGATGCAGTGGAGTTCGTGAATCATGAATTAAGTGGTCACCTCAGCTCTGTTCATGAATATAAACTTGTAAGGTCAATAAGTTTTGTAGCAGAATGGATAGATAAGAGTATATTGCGATTTCACTGTCCAAGTAGCAGTTCATAAGAAATTTCGTTTTTTTTTAAAGTTCATTTATTTCAAACTCGGATAATTTGAAGTCGTATTTTTGTAGTCCTTTGAACTTCAAAATAATGAGGTTTTACTGTAGATACTTTGAATATCTATTGTTTATCAATGAAAATACTGATTTATCCATTCATATTATGTAAAGAATTAATGATGTAAAGGTTTTAAGATAAATATAAACTTACTCATTAATAATTATGATAATTAACAACTTGCTATTATTAATAATAATATCTCTTCAAGAAATGTAGGAACTGTTGTATTAATGCAAAGTCACATTGAAGTAATTGTACTTTGTTTATACTCATTGCTACAAACAATGAGAATAGTTTGTTTATATTCGTTTCTATGAATGATGATTATAATTTGTTTATATTCACTTCTACAATATAAATTCTGAAAATGATCGCTATGGTTATATAATGCAGATAATGTGACAGCTATTGCAAAAATAATGAAATTATAAAAATAACCAACTAAAACTAAATCAGAATTTTAATAAAGAAAGATTGCCATGCCATATACCTTGATATTCTCACACGTAATTTTAATTGACTAGTGATGCCAGCAAAAAATTTTGCTATGACAGAAATCTGGATGTTTAAAAGACATCTTTGAGAGGAAAATAATAATACACAGAAATTATTTTCAAAGTTTTATGTTATTAATGCTTTAAAATTGTTTCTTTTTATTAAATTATATCCAATTTTTTAATAAACAATTCAACCATTTATTTCATTTTTTAATCATGAATTATTACCAACATAAATTTTTTGTACTTCATAATATGTTATTTTTCATTTATTAACAATTATCCATATTCTCCTAATCATAAAATTTTAAACTGATGTGTAGGCCTATTAGCGTTAATAAACATAATATGTAGAATATAATGATTTTACTTACGAAAAAAGTAATATTCTACTATTGAAATAAAGAAGATTTTTCCTTTAGTCAATCATTAAAAGTGCCCACAGTCCACACACAGTATACTGAATGATAACTATCTGTAGTTATTTACATTGCAATCTATTGTTTGATGTAGCTATAACAATGATTTCAGTGCTTCATAAAAAACATGAAGTGAATAATGCAATTCTTTTGTCTATTTGAAGGCTTAATACATGCTAATTGAATAGATGGCAACACATTTTGCCATCCCATAAGGGATTTGATGGTTTAAGAGTTAGTTATGAAAATTTACGCAGCATGAAAATAAAAAATATAATATTTCTTAAAAATGAAAAATCAATGGTGTATGTTAAAGTTGTTTAGAAACAGGCTAAAGTAAGTAAAACTTTCCATTAAATTTACATGTTATTTTGAATCTGTATGATAATAGTAGAGGTCAGAATGAAAAATGAATAGCAGAAGAAACTTGCAAAAAATGAGAGTAGGTGACAATGAGTGACTAAAAATGTTAAGAAGAGCCAAACAAAATGCTTAATATTGAGTTTAGTATTATACTGATGTGAGACATGGGTTGTGATGAAAGAAGTGTTTATATTGGATGTTTATGAGATATGAATATGGTGTAGAGCAGAGAAAGTAATCTGAAATGAAAAGACTTATGATACAATGTGAACTGCAGTAAAGACAAGAGAAGCTTATTTAATATGGCAGAGAAAGAAATAATGGGTATGTCAGATTTCAGAGATGCAGTAGAATTTAACAGAAATGGTAGAAGGAAGGTTGTATATAGAGTTATAAAGGAAAGAGAGTTTAAGAGAGAGATATCTATGAGAAGATGAAGAGGTCTTTTTGGATGGGTCTATTGCATTGGTGCCCAACCAATGGCACATGCACCACTTTTGGATCATCCACCTCTCACGATCAAATATGATGCATGGTGCTTAAAACAATTTATACGATCATTTTATTTTTCTACAGTTGAAATATACCATATTTACTAATGTAACCCACACCATCATGTACCATGTGCACCCCCATTTTTGTGCCAGTTCAGGGAAAAATGAATTTGCGCCGGAATAAGTTAACATCTGGGATTTTAAAAAAAGTCAGCCTTTTTGCTGAATCCCCCTCCCTGAAACAAGGTCTGCCCAAATTAAGCATCTATTCCTTTTTACCTGCATGATGCAATTTATTGGATGATCTCTTTATGCCGATGCTAGCAGAAATCGTCCTCCTCAGTAGTCGCCTCTCTTATGATAAAGGAGCATCATGGGCTCATGATAAATTTTGCGAACACAAGTACCAGATGCCAACTTATTCCGGCAAATGTATAGGTAGAAATTGATAGTAAACTTTTAATGACAGAACTGCTTATTTTGAGTAAAAATAATAAACTTAAAACTCATTTAAGAGGTACGGCATTAATATTATAAAAATATAACCATCTCATTTGTCAAAATGTCCATTGTTATCTTAAAGATGCACTAATGGCAGTATAAACCATGCATTTAAAGGTAATCAAACTGAAAGCGTGTGATAATAAATAAAATAAAAATAACTTACCTCTCATCTTTAATCTTCATCGCTGCTAGTTTTCTCTCCTAATGTACTCACATTGTCTTGTTCACTGTCCCAAACAACACAATCTTCACTGCCCTCAATGTCATTTGAAATGCAGCATTTTTTTTATTTTCACTATTTCCTCTGGAAACAATTTCCATGTGGTTAGGATGAATTGGCTGATCTACGACAATCCAGGTTTCTTTATTCTCCCTGCTGGCATGGTTTCAGATACAGCACTTTGCCATCCACTTTGTGTAAAGTTTTATCACATGCACTTTAAGGAAGATTAACGCAAACATCTTGTGGCTTTAATATAGATGTCATGCCAGCTGAAATAGTCACCTGGTCAGTCTTACCTTCTCTCAAACTTTGTTTCATGGCTTCCGTAACATGACTGAAAACTGTCCACCACTAACATATTACACTAGAGCAGGGTTTCCCAAACTTTTTTCATTGCATACCCATATGAGCCTTACCAATCGAATGGAGGGCCCCTTTAAAAATTGCTACAAGTTATATGCATTAAATTAATGTAATTTTTCATA
Organism: Tanypteryx hageni; assembly: GCA_028673005.1. Classification (NCBI taxonomy): domain Eukaryota; kingdom Metazoa; phylum Arthropoda; class Insecta; order Odonata; family Petaluridae; genus Tanypteryx; species Tanypteryx hageni. Next base: position 14,103,738 of record CM054120.1, on the reverse strand, counting down.
TTTAATATCCATTCCCTTCCTGGAAATCCTTGGAATAATGCTGCTGTTTTTCCAGACTCAGTGTGTGTGTATTTTTATTTGGGAGTTGACTAGTTTTTAAACCAATTCATCAGTTACCAAAGGAAAGAATAATAAAATGTATTAAATATTTTACTTATTTAACTATGGGTAGAGGATTGATAGTAGCTCAATAACTTTGGCTAAGATTAATAAAGGTGAAATACTCCTTTAGCCAAACAATTAGAGGGTTACAACACCCAATGCATTTTGCCCACAACTTGGATACGATAATAATTTAATTAATAAATTAGTGAGAAAACATAACTTTAATAAAACCTTGTCCAATGCCACTTCCCTCAAATTAGACAACAAAAAAGAGGACAAATATGTAAAATTGCCTTATTTTCCACCATTAAACAGAGGCTTGAACAAAATTTTTAAACATAAGAATTATACCATAACTTATACAAATCCTTATAATTTGAAAAATTTACTGGGCAGTACAAAAGTCAGAACAGAATCTTTGAACAAGTCCAGTATTTATAAAATACAATGCTCACACTGCGACAAAAAGTACATAGGACAAACAAGAAGGAAACTAATAACACGCTTCAAGGAACACGTGGCTCACCATAAATATAATCGTTTTGAAAAATCAAGCGTTGCCAACCACATCTTTGAAACAGGTCATAGTATACACGTAAACGATTTAACATTGATAACTTCAGCCAATAACTCACTAAACTCATTAGAAAACCTTCACATTTACAAAAACCGCGATACACTTATGAACACGGACACAGATTTCAACAAGACCCTATACAAACTGACAGATTTAAACGACACACACGCCAAAAATCTTTCTGCGCTTCACTTGTTTCTCGGTCATCTTCTTAATACTTTCCGTTTCAAACCTTGCAGTTGGCTCCCAGTCACTGTTGAAACAGGTTTTACCCCTGACGATGCCCACCTTGTGGGCGAAATGCATTGGGTGTTGTAACCCTCTAATTGTTTGGCTAAAGGAGTATTTCACCTTTATTATGGGTAGAGGAATATACTCAATGTGAAAATATTTTGGTATACATTCTATATTTCATAAGAAAACAGGCAACATAAGAAAACAGTGATCGATCTTTCATAGTATTTCCTAAAATAGGAATTATATTTTAAAAGTAATATATTATTACAACAAATTGTCAATATTTTTGTCACTTTAATCACATTTACAAAAATCCACTAATATGAAATGCTTGATTGTTCCATTTATTTAAATTAGTTAACATAATATAATATAACGTAATATAACCCAAAAATGAGCTGGTATAAGATTGGAATAACAAAAGATATATCATTAAAAATGAATGTTATAAAACTGTGTAAATGATATATTTATAGTTAAATTTAAAATGTTCACATCTAAAATTAATGAGACAGGTGTGCCCGTTTTTTCATCACACATGGTGTCAATATCAATCAAAGACAGCTTCAGTCTCAAGTTGAGTTCAACAAGTATTTTCTGTCTGTTTTTTGACTTCATTGAAATTAAGGACGAAGTACCCGTTTCACAAAGATATGTTGTGGAGAAGGGCATTAATATTTTTAGAGACTATTTAGATAGTTCCTCATACTTTGCCAATAATTGAGCCCAGAAAGTAGTTAAAGGAAGTTTAGAAAACTTATTTTTTAGGTCCATATCACACGAGATATCCAAGAGGCATTCCTGTTCAGGCACTATTAAATTTGTTATTGGCAAACTTACTTCAATGGATTTCCCACCCAATTGTTTGAATTGTCAATTTCTGTAAAATATTCACAAAATTGTTTTATCAGTTCTCTTTAATGTCAGCTTTTACCAATCCATCCAGTGTAATTTTACATGTACACAGATATCCCTGTAGCATTGAAAAGCAATATAATGCATTTGTCTCTAAACAATTAATAAAAACAAAATCCACTTGGGAAGGCTCCACTTTGTGGAAAGATAATAATAATAATAATTTTATTCATCCGGAGATCTGTACACAGATATAGGATTTGTCATATAAATATTTACAAAAGAGATGTCGTCATAAATATTCCAATAAGAATAGATGAGGTATGAATGTATACAAAAGAAATATCATCATAAAATTACATGTATATAAGTATACAGGAAATCAGTCATTGAGAAATTCATCAATACTATAATACATTTTGTTAAGCAAAAAAGATTTAACCTTGTACTGAAATGAAGACATAGACACAATACATTTTAGATTTTGAGGTAGCTTATTATAAAAGGCAAGTCCCATATGCTTAGGACCTAGTGATGTAGATTTGGTGCGAACAAATGGTGTATGTAATTTGCTTGCACCACGAGTAGCATACCGATAAATGTCAGCATTGACCAGGTATTCATTTAAATTTCTTTTGGTGCATACAACAGCTGTTAATATATATATACATGCAAGAGGTAGGACATTAAAATGCTTAAAAATTGGACGACTTGGGGCATCAAGATTTTCATTCGCCAGTAATCGTAATATTTTTTTTGGAGTGTAAAGATTCTGATGGCATGAGGCGAGGAGCCCCAAAGCAAGATACTGTAGGCAATATGGGAATAAAATTCACCATAATATAGAGATATTAAAACTTCTGAGGAAACTGTAGAACGAATGCATCTCACCAAGTAGCACACAGAGCTAAGTTTACTGGCAAGTTTTCCGATATGGATGTCCCAGTAAAGGTGAGCTTCAATATTGACACCAAGAAACCTTGAGGTGTTGACTTGAGGGATACACTTGCCATCTAAAGGAATAGACAAAGGCTGTGTTGTTTTATTTTTGTTGGTAAAGTAGATTACTTGTGATTTATCAATATTCAATTTTAGAAAGTTGTTTAGACACCAGGTATTTAGGCAGTGAGTGACAAGATTACAGGTGTGCTGCAAGTTCTGAAAAGAGTTGGAGGAAACAATGACATTGGTGTCATCAGCATAAAGTGTGGGTTTTGTCCCAGCTGATTTGTAAATTCTCTGGGGGAGATCATTAATATAAATTAAGAAGAGAATGGGTCCTAAAACTGAGCCCTGAGGAACTCCTTGGTCCACTATTTTAGCTGGGGAGACATATTTAGAGCCATTATTAGTAATAACAACACATTGAGTTCTGCCCTGAATATAAGATATGAGCCAGTTTTTAGGTTGCCCTCTGATACCAATTCTGTCAAGTTTTTTAAAAAGCAGGTTATGGTTTACAAGGTCAAAGGCTTTTGTAAAATCAAAAAAGAGTCCACAGGTTTCCAATTTGTTATCCAGTGAGGAAAGCAAGGAGTTGATAACGTCATAAGCAGCTGTCATGGTAGATTTCCTCTTACGGAAGCCATGTTGATAAGGAGACAAGATATTCGAGGATTCCAGAAAAGACACTAATCGATTATTAAAAACTTTCTCAAAAATTTTAGAGAATTGATTTTGTGCAGCAATTGGCCTGTATGAGTTTAAATCAGGATAGCTACCTTTACCCTTGTACAAAGGAACATTTTTAGAAGTTTTGAGAGCAGCGGGAAAAGTCCCAACCAGTAAGGATACGTTAATAAGGTGTAATAGGGGACCTTTAATAAAATTGAAACTTTGTTTGATAATGAGATTAGGAATTTCATCAAGACCAGCACTAAACTTTGACCCACAGTTATTAATTATGTTTGAAAGTTCTTTTTCGTGACATGGAGAGAGGTATAAAGATCCTGAGGATAAAGGAATATTTAAATAGTCATAAGTATCGATGGGTTGTGCACAAGAGGGAAGAGAGGTGAAATGATTATTAAATTCAGATGACAGAGAAGTGTAATCAGATATAGAGTTACCTGTCGAATCTGTAATTCCTGAAAACTGAGATGTTGAGTTTCTGTATTTTGAACTATTAATTATTTTCCAGGTTTCCCTTGACTTATTGCTGCAGTTCCGCAACCTCTTATCATTGTAAGTACGCTTCGCATTATTGAGTAACAGGCGATAAGATTTTCTAAGAGATCTATACTCACCATTCAATTCATTGTCTAAGGAAGACTTGCATAAAATAGACAGTTCTTTAAGATATGATGAAAATTCTCGAATTTCATCAGTAACCCATTTCTTTCTATTAGTGTTTTTTTGGCCTTTTTTCTGAAGAAGAGGAAATGCAATATTAAAATAGTGCAAAAACTTAGTATAAAAATAAGTGAACCCATTATCAAAGTCGGAGGCGGAGTAAACTTCAAGCCATTGTTCATTCATTACCATATTTAAAAAGAGATAAATATTAGTGTCAGAGAAAGATCTTTGAAGATAGGTAGAAATTTTAGATTGAGAATGGATGGGGAAAAAACAGACAATGGGATAATGATCAGAAATATCAGATAAAATAACTTTGGAGGAGATGTGGTCAAAATTAGAAAGAATGTTATCAAGGAGGGATTTAGAATGACAGGTTACCCGAGTGGGTTCGCTGATGCGCATTGACAGATTGTAAGAATGTAGAATATCAAGAAAATCACTAGATTCCTTATTATTGAATAATAAATTGCAGTTAAAATCGCCAGTAATGATTATGTGGGGGTTTTCAAAAGATAATTTAATAGTATGAAGAAAGTTGTCAAAGTGGATCAAAAAATCCTGAAACTTACTAACAGGAGAACGATATATAGCAATGACAATAAAAGAAAGGTTATTAATCGTAACATTAGCAACAGAACATTCAAATACCTGTTCAACCACCAGATGATCATAACACACATTGATGGTGGTAAAGGGGAGGTGATCCTTAAGAAATATCGCAACACCACCATTATTAAAATTAGTACGACAGTATATATCAGCTACTACATAACCAGGCAGATTGAGTGAGATTGAGTGAGATTCCATTTAACTGAAAAAGAAACTTGTAAATTTATTGTTAGTGATAATTTACAAGTTTCTATTTCATTTAAAAGTAATCCAAAACTTAAATTTCCTAAGAATCGATTCAACTTTGTCTTGTGTACTAAAAATTGTTATTTTATGGCCTTGAAGGCTCAAATTTAGATCCTTAAATACGAAAATATATCAGATAAGTATGCTAGGCTTTGCAATCAAAAGGAGTTGTCCAACAAGGAAGATAAGTTAACAGGGCAATCCATAAAGAATTGTTTTACTTCATCTCTTAATTGAAACAGTATAGTTAACACTTTACCCCAGGACAATCATTGGACTTCAGTATGAAGAGTAACATATTGGCTACCCATTTCATCACAAAACGAAGAAAACATTCTTGCATTTAAAGGCAGGGCCTTTATAAAATTGACTATCTTCGCCAAAGTATCCAATACCAAATGTAAAGACGGTGGCATTGTTTTAGTAGTGACAGCCTCTTGATGGATACTGCAGTGTGCCCACTTAGCATCTGATGCTACAGTTTTAACATATGCTATGACACCACAATTCTTCCATCATAAATATGCATAATATACATAAAATATTTCATGCCCAGTAGTTCTTGTTGGCACTGAATAACAAATCAATATCTTCCTCCATGGTAGAATTTAAGCATTTCATCCTACTTTGAAAAAACATTAATTTTTCAACCAGATATTTCATTATTAGGTATATTTTTAACCCTCGATAAGTGGCACCTTCTATCGTAATGGGAAGAGTTGGACTGGGTGCTTTCCACCCAGTGGTTAAAAAAAATCACTTTTCTTTCACAATACTCTTTTATTTCCATTCTAATATGTCTATGCATTTTACAATGCCTGAATGGGCACCTCCCCCTGAAAGCTACTAAGTATTCGTCAATATATATATATATATATACTTCGACGATGTCTTCCTCATTTGGACACATGGACCTGACTCTCTCCTTTCCTTTCTCTCGCGTCTCTCCTCCCATCCTTCACTGTCCTTCACCCACCAATCCTCTACCTCCCACATCACATTCCTGGATGTCGATCTTTACCTTCAAGACAGCCAAATCCGCACCTGTGTTCACATCAAACCCACCAACAGCCTCCAATACCTCCACTTTGATAGCTGCCATCCCCTTCATACCAAAACCTCTATCCCCTATGCCCTTGCTCGTCGAGGATGGAGGCTTTGTTCCGATAGAGCATCCCTTCTAGAGTATTACTCTGTCCTCGAGGATGCTCTTCTCAAACGTGGTTACCCTCCAGTCTTGGTCCGCGAACAGATCCATAGGGCGATGACGCCTACCCACATTGGATCTCATCCTCACACACCCACTATTCCTGCATCTACCCCTCCACTCACTCTTACGACACTTTTCCATCCTGGTATCCACGAAGCTCTCAAAACAATCCTTCATGCTGCCCACCCAATTCTTACCTCTTCCTCCCACCAGTCCCTCTTTACCAACCTTTTTGCCAATCCTCCACACCTCTCCTTCCGCCGGCCCCCAAACTTGGGAAATATCTTGTGGATGAAGGAACTTCCCACTTCTACCATGCCTCTTGCAATAGGGTCTCACCCCTGCGGCAAACCTAGCTGCCTCACTTGCCCTATCCACCTACCATCATCTTCTTTCTCGAGTCCCTTCACCAACATCACCTACCCCATCACCTCCAGAAGCAACTGCACCACCCGTAACGTCATTTACCTCCTTACCTGCACCCTTTGTCCCGCGTTTTACGTAGGCCTCACCAGCAATCCGTTAAACATCCAAATGAACGGTCACCGGAATAGCGTTTCTCTCAGATGCCCCCTCCCAGTTGCATTACATGCTAATACCCACAATGTCCTCTTCAATAGTTGCTACAATGTTAGGATTATTCGCGCTTTAACCTATGACACTCCTGCTCCCCTTCTCCGACACTGGGAACTAGCACATATCCATCTTCTCGACTCTTTCTCTCCGCCTGGCCTCAACCTCCGCTAACCCTATTAGCCCCCTTACAATGTCTCCTTGTTACTTTGTAGTTATTCGCACTTTCCCTTACCACACTTCCTCTTTATTGGCTATCTACCCCTCCTACTCCCCACCTCCTCCAATCATCAACCTTCCCACATCACCCTGTCATTCCCCGCCCAGTGTGTCACTTTACGTTACTCTTTTGCTGAAGAAGGGCATAGGCCCGATAAGCTTGCGTGTGTTTTTGTGTTCGTGTGTTTTACGTGTCTCTTCGATGCCCCCAGCAGCCTACCAGCTTGGTCCTCAACTTGGTAAGTGTCCGCTGGGCTTCCCTCAACACCTTTTTGCCACCCTCATCACTACCTTTTCTTTTCATTTAGTTTATATATATAGACTGGATTGATACTGCATACCTATATTTCAAAAATAAATTTCAATTTAACAAAAGATTTTTTTTAATTATCTTAAGGTAATAAAATAAGAAATTAATGACAGAAACAAAAAATAAACAAAACTTACCTTTAAAATAAACAATAAAAAGCAATATTAGAAGAAAAATATTGTAACACAGGAAGGGGCTCTGGGTGTTTCCCAACCAGGTATGACTACACTGGCAGGAAATCAGAAGTTGAAACATAGTAACACTTTGGGGCGCTTCCTTTACTATCAATTCTAACTGGTGACTAAGTGGTTGAAAGGTACTTCAAGTGTAAAAACCATCAGAAGTGCATTCTAGGCATAATCAAAAGAAACAAATTACGACAATTTTCATCCAGCCTTATTAGTTTATATCAACAGGACAACTTAGAAGTTGTGGGTAATGAGTATGTATATAACTTTAAAAAAGGTGACTTCTATAATATATCTGCATATTTTTAAAATATTGATTGGGAATTAGTATGTTGTAAAACTTTGGATATTGCCATTCAGAAGATTTATGATATAGTTTATTGATAACTTTGTCCCTAAATATAAACATATCAGTATGAATTATCCTGTTTGGTTTGATTTAGAGTTAAAGGAATTAGTTGTAAGTAAAAAAGCACTACATGAAAGGTATAAAATTACAGGCTCACTAGCAGATCATAATGCATTTTCTGCAATTAGAAATAAATGTAAGAAGATTGCTCAGAGATGTTACATAGTTATATTCAAAATGTTGAACTTTCAGTTCAAATTTATTTGCTCAGTTCTTCTCGAGTGTTTATGATAATCTGGAATTGAAATTGATGGAATTTCATTATACATATGATACAAATCTTATAGAAATTGTAATATCTCCTGCTCAGGTGTCATCTAAACTTTTGAATCTTGATATTAATAAAGGTATGGGTCCTGATCGTGTTCCTCCACACGTATTGAATATGTGTCATGAATCACTAGTCCATCCATTACATTTTTTAATACATCACTTAAAAATGGTATTGTTCTACTAATTTGGAAGTGGAGTTTTGTGGTACCAATACATATATCTGGTGACAAAGCTTATGTAAGAAATTATCACCCCATATGTATTCAATCTAGTATAACTAAGATATTTGAAAGTATTGTTTGTGATATGTTATCTCCTATGTTTAAGAGAATTATTATCATTCGTCATCATGGGTTTATGAAGGGTAGAAATGTTATTAATAATCTCCTTTGTTATGCTACTGACTTGTTTAATGCTATGGATAATTTTTTTTAAACTGATGCTGTTTATCTCGATTTAGCTAAAGCATTTGATAAGGTTAATCATACAGTCACCATTTGCTATTCTCCCCTAATTGGTTCCTGGAAAGCAGGTCCAATAGCGAATGTTGTTTTCCCATAGGATTATATGTTATAATGCATTGGACGGTTCCATCGAACCATATTTCGGACATTTAAAATTGTATCTGACCATTAAAAACAACGAAAACAATAGTTATACATTGATAAACATTATAAAACATTCTTACATCTAAAATAATAATCTAAAACATTTAATTTCCCTACATGTACTCACCTAAACTTAATGGCTAATGTTGCTTACAGGGAGAAATGGATGGTTGGGGGGCACTGGGGAGGGAATTAAAGGGTGAGTGGGGATGAAGGATCATCAGGATCTTCATTCATTTGCTCTTCATCCAAAGGCTCAGTCTTTTTAGTGAAGAAGCTAATCAATTTTAATTTGCGTGTCAGACTACTTCTTCTCCTTCAATATGTCCCTGTAGCACCTCATTCCATTTTCAATGTCCCTGACAACCTTAGAACTCCTTTCCATTATGGAGTCATTATTTCTTTCATTTTCTCCCAATGTTTGAAGAAGTCATTCAGGAGGCTTGTTGTCAAATCCTTGCTTGGGGTTGTCTCTGTCTTAAGAGAGAGCAGAGAATGGTCATCACTTTGAACATATACTTAAGCACTGATGTTTTGGGGAACATTCTGTTAATTTGAAAATAAGCACTACTCGTATTTGTGCAATTCTGTGAATTCATGTAGATTGTATTACAGATTCTTTTTATGTATGGATATTCTGAAGATCTGTACAATTAAAATCGTAAAGCTATTTTTCTTACAAATTTATTTAAAACACTGTTTCTTCACAACCACTATTTAAAGTTCTAATTTTATTTAATATCATTGTTCATCTTTCAACCCTGTGTGGTGTCCTGTGTTGTGTGTTTGAAAGACATGCGAATGAACTGCAGAGGTGCATCTCACTTACTGTATCTCGACCTTCAACATTTACATTGTAATATCTCTGGAAGTATTTGGTCTAGGAAAGTGTAACGAATGACGTTTAAAATGAGTTTCCCTCTAGTTTCAATTTTGCTAGAAATAATTGGGGGTTTCCATTTTTTAAATTTAACTTTTTATTGAAATAATTACTTCCTCCAATTGTTTGAGAGTTTCTATTCTCTAATTTTGTGAGCCTCTCTCTTGGCTTCATTCCTGTGAAAACGGTATTTCAATATCTTTCTTTGTTTAGGAAATATTTGAGGTGGTAACGTTAGGAGACTCGCCCTGTATACTTATTTCCATAGAAAAATTATTATACTACCAGTTTCTACAATTTATCATCATCATCAGATGACAAATTTTCCCACTGTTCAGTGTATATATTTTAAATATTTTTAAAGGTTTTTTCTCCCTTATGCTTTTTGGCTGAAGGGGAAGAGCTGACAGCAGAGTTAATGTGGAATGGGGATGGAGGAGTAGGGATTGCATGCACAACTTCTTAGGAAGGGGATGAAGGGGTGAGAATTGCACAGGACACATTCAATGGCCATGTGCTGCTGCATACCATCATATAGAAGTGAAGTGTTTGTTGCTCATGCTTCATTCTTTGATGGATGTGATATATATTATTTCGTCTACTAAGAGAAAGCCTCCAAATGGGGCTTGATATAATTTTCTATTTTGTCAAAAGGAAGGGGTTCGGAAGATGATCCCCTTGAACAGGCAAATTCAACTCACAGAAAACAGCACAGGGTTTGGTGCTGCTAGCTATATTTCGAGTTATTCCTTTCAAACTTATAAACTTGGTGGCTAGAAAATTCACCATCTGATAATATTAATAAATCATGGAAATTGGTAGTGTAGCAACTTTTCTGTGGTAATAATTGCAAAGTTTAAATAATTCCATGCATGATTCTTTCAATACACAGGTCCTTCTGTAATAGCAAATTCTCATGTCACAAAAAATACTAAAATTATAAATTCTTGTTAATTAATTTAATTTCAAATTTTTAGTATTATTTTAAAGCCAAATCAGTCAAATATATATTCAAATTTGGGAAAATTGCATTTATTTCATAAATATTATTGATTTGAGGTTATTGCTCATCAGGTATGATGTCATTTAGCAGCCATTTTTCTAAATCTGTTGGTACATCCCGGAAGATTTTATTTCTAACCAACACTATAATATAAGCACTATTTACAGTTCATGGAATATTTGCATGTGCACTCTGCTACAGTTCAAAAAGTTTTCTTAGTGTTTAGTCCTCAAAGCAGCCAACTGAATGCAGAAACAGTTGATCCTTGCACTTATTGCAAAAATAAATTGCCATCTAGCATCACCTAAAAGAATGTCACAAAACAGACTATATAATATACAACATGGAGAGTCAGACAGATGTTAATGGAATATGCTGGAATTTACATGCAAGGAAAAAACACAAGTATGGAATATATTGTATTCGACATAGGAAGGGTTAATTTTACACATTATTTGTGGTCCAAAAATCTAAGAAATTATCGCAAATGAGTGTAACTTTCAGTCTCAAAATATCATATAGCTTTGTTTTTCAATTTTAATGTATTTTTATGGAAAATTAGTCAAAAGTTTTCAAATAAGCAAAAGATTGCGACGATAACATATGATGTTGTCCGACCCGTGGATATTCCCAAGATAAGCTAACCCTTTTATTGCATTTAAAATATCACCAAAACAAAATATTCTGAATATGGTTTCTAGGTTTCAAGATATGCAAATTTGAAAAAAAGGTGTGGCTTATATTCAAACAAATTCTTATAAATTTATGGGTTACTTTTCAGTAATAACGATGGAATTCCTTTTCAAAAAAGTTTATTTATAATAAAATATCTATATTATTTCTTTCACAATTATTATTATTACTATAATTGACAATAACATTCACAATAATAGTTTCAATTTACAATAATATTTATAATGATATTTACAATTTACATTATAACTAATTGTTTCAAGAAATACAATTATTGATTATTATTATTATCTTTTATTTATAATTACTCATTGTCTGTCCATCCATCTGTCCCCCTTTACTCTCTTGAGCAATTTGTCACAAATAAATGCTGTAAACACCATTTTGTGTCTGTCAACTATAGTCTGTTTCATTTATATTTGCGACTGACATTTCATACATACTCGGGACTGCTGGTGTGTTTTCGATGCTAGGAGGTGGGGAGACGATTCCCCACCTCCTAGTGAGGAGATGTCTCCTCGCTGGAGAACTCAAACTTGGCACTGCCATATCTACCAAATTGGAATATGTTGCGGAGAGCTCAGAAGAAAGAGAAAGCTGCCAGCTGTGAGCTACCAGGATGGGGGCTTGAGTGTTCGGACAATGAAGGCATTAGCATGTGGCAACACAGCACTCGGAGACTAGATGTATGTGCAACGGGGGCCAGAGAGATCATGAGCTCATGACGGGGGAGGCTCCACCTACTTCATTCCTATTGGTTCCTGTAAGATCACGTCCTGGAAAGTTCTCTTTTTTGCTCTGTCTCTCAGCCATAAAGATATATGAAACAGGGTATAGGAGACCTCGAGAAAACTATTTTCGTTTACATAAGGGTCCCAGGTTTCACTACAAGAGATGATTATATTTTCCCATATGTTTACACTGGAGTTTTGATTTTTCAATGTGCAAGGTTTTTTCCATCATTCATTAAAATACGTAAATATTAACCAAATTTCTCTGTTTTTGCTTTATTCGAAAGCAAAAACTATAAAATATCTTATTATTGCAATGTTTTTATGTTACACAGAAGAATTTGACAGAAATGCACACTTCTTTTCGATCTTTTATGGCTTTTTCGTACTCTTTCCAGGGGTTGCCAAGGTGACCCGCATTGTTGCCTCTGATTGGATGAGCATCTATTAGGCCTTCAAATAGATGAAAGAACTGCATTATTCACTTCGCCACATTGAAATAATGAAGTAAATTTTTAAAAACCAATGTGCATAAAAAATAATAAGGCTTAGATGAAATTCCCTACAAAAAATCAAAAAAACTGGTTTTCTAATGAACGGTGCACTTGACTAGAAAACGATGCACATGGTTCGAAATCCCACAAGGAACTGAGTCTAAACCCTCTGCAGCCTTTTTCCCAAAGTTGATTACCATGGGAGAGGGAGAAGCGAGGGACAAAAAGATTTGAGAGGGAACATCATATGCTGTTGCCCATAACTGCATTAGGGCGGGATGATATCATATGTCTTCTGCAACAACCATGTTAACAAAGCATCAAAAAATTATGCTTTTTAATGTCCACATTATATAATATTATATTTTATCCATTTCACTTTTGCTAGTTCATGGTGGAATGGAGATGTGTTGATGAGCCGAAACAATGAAGAGTATATTTTTTAGGTTTATTTAAAGCGAGGAAAGCTTTCAAAAAGGTTTTTCCACCTATTTTTAAGCACATATATTAGTTTTATTATATGTCTTGGATTTATGGTACACTGATCAATTTTAGAGTTCAAGCTGATATTCTTTCCATTCTTTTAATTTTGGTGAGTTAATGATGTGCTTAAGCTTCCTTGCCAGCTTCCCTCTTACCAATTTATAATTGAATTTCATCCTGCATCATACATATTGATGATCACTTCAAGTTCTAACTTAGTTGAGGACAGAACAGAGCATATATCTTTAATGATTAGTATATCATCAATTTCATTTTTTATACTATAGGTTCCATCCTAGTGCATTTTCTTATTGGATTCTTCATAAAATAGATAGTATTTATGAGGAGTTTGGCACATTCAGTAAAATCTACAAACCTGTCTCTATGTTCGTTTCTTTTTTCATATCCCCACTTTCCAGCTGCAATGATATCCTGCTTTTGTTCTGCCCTTTGTGTGACAATCACCCAATAGCACTTCAAATTAGCAGTTTTCCTATTTCTTCATAAAAATCTTCACTTCTGTTTGCATAACTGGGGATGTGAAATGTAAACAAAATGATATAGCACCATTGACAAGAAAGCAATGAGAAATGGAACTACTATGCAGTGTGACATACTTATACTCAGTGCACAGGATAGAACTGCTTGGCCCACAACATACTCCAACTTGCCTCCCCTCTCTGAGTTGGGTAAATTAGTTAAGGTGTTGTTGGTTTCTTCCCACGTTCACTGTGCCCCCCCCCCCTCCCCTCAGGTTAGGTTGGGTATCACTCATCATAGTATCAGCATTAAGTGAAATGCCACCGTTAAAATACCACCAATTGCCACTGGGAGAAGAAGCAAGCCTCAGGTTTTTGCATGAACGGGGAATTATTGCAAGAAAATGGAAGTGCAGCAGTCGACACAATGCATATCCACTTCGGCTATAGTTCCTGAATTTTACTTAATGCAAATCGTATGACGAGTGATATCACAGAAGATATGGGCTACCCAACCCAACCTGAGAGGGAGGGGGGCAACAGTGAACATGGGAAGAAACCAAAAACACTTTAACTAACTTACTTAACCCGGGAGGCTGAGTTGGAGTATGTTGCGGGCTGAGCAGTTGTATGCCGTGGGCCAAGCCAAGTATGTTGTGCTGCATAGTAGTTCCTTTCCTCCTGGTAGTTCTACCTCTCTTCGCTTTCTTGTCGGCAGAATAGCATCACTTTGTTTACCTTTCGCATCCCCAGATATGCGAACAGTACCAAATCTTCTATTTCTTCATCTGAATAGTTTGAAGTTGGTGCCAATTCCTAAACTATTTCCAATGAGAATCTTTATTTATTTGAAACATGATTCTAGTCGCTTGCTCTGATGAACTTTTTACCTCTGAGATGCTTTTCAATATTTTGTTAATATAAAATCTAACTCCTGTTTGTCTGATATCTGTTCCATGTTGATGAAAATGGCATCAACTCTCCAGTTCCACATGGCCTTATCCTTTTTTTCTCACCATATGAAGTCCCAGTGTATCCCAGTTTACCTTTTCCTTTTCTTTCTGAAGTTCTTGAAATTTATCTTTGCTGGATGGATGTCTGCTGCTAAAGGTTGTTAGATTGCGTTTAAAGTAATTGGGAAAGGATGAGAAAAAGGAGCAGTGAATATTTAACCTCGAGAGATACTTGATAGGTGTAGCATTTTTTCATGTGATAATACTTAACATAGTTGATAAGATAACTGGTGTTTATTGCTATGAAGATTATTTTCATTATGATAATTCTATACTTGTTTGATTCCTCTTAAAAATGAAAAAGTTTCAGTAATCAGAGGAAAGTTATCAAGTGGAAAACAAGTCATCTGTAAATATTATAAAATATATCCTTTATGTATTTCATAGCATACTCTAACCCTATTTAGTTAAATTGAATTGTTTGACTTGAGGAGTTTTACATCTTAGGATGCATCAGAACCATATTTTGAGTACAAAAGGAATCTTTGTATTTTACAAGTATACCCCAAATTAGGTTGATTGATATTCTAATGTTATATTGTTCATGTTTAGACTAGATATATTTGATTCACTAATTTTGTAGAAATATCTAAAATACATTAATAAATCATCAAGAATGAGTTAAAAAGCCCAAAATTATTTTTGAGTATATTTTATTAGGAGGTTTTAAAATGATCTTTAGAAAAGAGTGAGATTTTTATGTTGGCTTGATAACAACTTCTGAAGTTAATGACATACTGTCTGAATAAGGAAGAATACAAATATATGTGTAATTGATGAATTGTAAAAGCTAATGAAGCATATGTATTGATTTAATTACCTATTGATTTTCCTTTAATTTACCATTTTGTAACTTATCATATTACAAATCCATCATAGATAAGTTCATTGAAGACAAATTCATCCCAGACAAATTCTTTACAGACCAGTTTCTTATGGTATTTCGGTATGAAAACTTTACTATCTATAATGTATAATTACAGAAGTAATGTCAGAGAGAAGTGCAATTATGTTTGGCTTTTTGACTTAACATATTCTAATTGCAATGAATATCTGAAAATAACGGTCAATTGCCCACTTCATTTTCATCATATGTACAAAAGAAGCACAATATTATTCAGGGCTTTTAATTTTATTTGATATCTTAACATATGTGCTTCTTTACTTGCTTCTTCCGCTTCCAAATAAATTTTAAACTAATATGATGAGTGCATGGTAAACCAAGACTATATAAAATCAATTTGGAAATAATTTTTTCTCATTTCAAAATTATTCCCAAATTTACAGCTTATGCCTGTTTGCATAGGATCTTATGATCATTTCATTCCATCAATTTCTAACATAAAATCAATTTGGCATTAATAAAAAAGCATGTAAATTGTGTCGCAAGAAAGTATACACTGTTCTAAAATAAAAGAAAGAAAATTATGTTGGTCATAATAATAATAACATAAATAATGTATGAAAATTTGGATAATAGTATTTCTTCCTGAAATAACTTCATGCCATGGTTTGCCTAGCCTCATAATATACAGTTGAATCCTCATTTAACGTATGCCTGGGGAACAAGTTTCTTGGACCTTAAATCGACTAATATCTTAATGGGGATAATCGAAATTTGAAAGATTAAATGGCAGTTTATTAAAATCAAATTATTATTAATTGAAACAAATATTAAGAGTACGGATTAATTGAAAGGTAAGCTTCCTATCAAGTTACAGGCTTTTTATATGGAATAAACAAGTATGGAAAGGTATACAGGCAGTTCTGGATTTACGAACGAGTTCCGTTCCTAGAGGTCATTTGCTATACATTTTGTTTGTTATGTGTTAAACACCTAAGCATGCATTCCTTAGCTTGTATGATACATATCGTATACATTAGCAGCCATTTTAACGCATGAAAACCATGTACTAAACATCAAAAGGTCTATACCATACGTTTTATCATAACGTATATGTTATGGGTTATCGTGTAATATACAATAAAATAAAAAAATAGCAAGAATAAAAAACAAGATATCGTACTAGTTAATTTTAATTAAAAACATAAAGAGTTACAAAAATGAAATAAAGAAAATGAGTACTTATATAATATATGTACATACATATTCAACTTTTACTCGTCAATATTTTCATCAGAGTTCATATTTTCCACATAAGTGACACTAGGTGCAGATGAGGTAGATGGAAGACCATCTGATAATGAAGAAACAGATGGTTTTTCCACTTTTAAAAAATATGTTTTTATAGAATATTGCAGTTTCTTTTTTTCTTCTTCAAAAATCTCATTGTAACCTGCTAGACAGTCATAAACACCTCTTTTCACTTTTTCAATTCTTTCCATATTTGAGTCCTATTCTTCAAAGATTGCCAACACCTCAGAAATTGGCTTAAAAAGCTGCCATAATTTTCTGCCTTGTAAATGTTCTGGGAGGCTGTGGAGTACCAGGTTCTTCTGTTACATCTTCAATCTTTTGATTTTTCTCTATTTCAATTAATTCATCAGTTGTTAATTCCTCAAAATGTGAGTCCAACAACTCTCTCACATCAGTCATATCAAGGTCGAGTTCCATTTTATTGCCTAGTTCAACAATGTCTTCAGTCACTGATTTTACTGGCTCCTCAAAATCACTTAAATTATTCACAAACTGTGAACACAAGTTTTTCTACACACCATTTATGTTTGTTTCCTTCACATCCTCCCAGGCATCAGCAATGTTTTGCACAGCATTATAAATGGTGTATGCCTTCCAGAAATCCCTTAAGTTTTTCTCCTCTCTGTCTATAAAAGCAATGTCTTGTGAAAAGGTTCACCTTAGGTAATATGCCTTAAAGGAGGCTATAATACCTGGGTCCATCAGCTGAATAATAGAGGTTGTATTAGGAGGCAAAAAACAACCTTAATTTTATCATTGAAATCAAGCTGTAATAAAATTTTGAAGGACAAATTTTTAGACGCAAAATACCTTTTCATTTCCCCCACAAAATAGTTTTTAAACCAGTCTTCAAACAGTTCTGTTGTCATCCAAGTCTTCCTATTAGATTTCCAGATAACAGGAAAGGATGACTTCATCATTCCTTTTAAAGCCCTTGGGTTTTCTGATAAATACACAAGCAAAGGTTTAAGTTTATAATCACCGGCTATGTTACCACCAAGGAAAAGTGTTAGTCTTTCTTTTGAAACTTTGTCCAGGTGCACATTTTTCCTCTCTAGAAATGTATGTTCTGTAAGGCATTTTTTCCATAAAAGGCCTGTTTCATCAACATTGAACACTCGATGAGCACTGTAACCACCTTCTACTATTATTTCTTCTAGTGCCTTCGAGAATTTGCTTGCAGCTTGTGTATCTGCACTTGCCAATTTACCCTGAAGTCTTAAATTGTGCAAGTTGGGCCTACTTTTAAAATGTGAAAACCATCCAGAGCTAGCTAAAAAACGCTCTTTTGCATATTCAGGTCCAGCTCTTCTTCATGTCTTCAAATTAACTCCTAGCCTTCTCCTGAATTATTAATAAGCATGGTCGTGTGTTTGCCTCTCAATCCACAAAATTAAGAGTTTTTCCATCTCGTGCAACAAAAAACTTCTATTCTTTACTATTCTACTCATTAAAACAGGAGTTGTTCCCTTAACAGCCTCCACAATTCTTTCTTTATCTTTAATAATTGTTCCGATATTCGATCGGTTCATACCATAATAATGAGCTATGTCCACCTCTTTCTGCCCTTTTTATGATGACTAGCTTAGTTTCTAAACTAATATTGCATCTTTTATTACTACCACTATCAGCACCAGCACTACTATTTCGCTTTGGACCCATGATGGCTTAAATTTAAAAAAATATATTTTTAAGTCACCAAATGCAGAACTACACTCAGCTGTGTTTATAAAATTACTGTCCATGTTTGTTTATTTAACATCGGCCACATCTGTTCAATTATGTAAGTTATCCATACACGTGTTCACAGTGCTGCTAGGGGGAATCACCGATTTATTTCCCACGAGAAAACATTCTACGTGGCACGTGAACCAACATTTTTGGTTGGATGTTCACTTGACAAAATCTCACAGGCTACTGAAAAAAATATGCTTACTCTCAAGAGATTCAGTATATTTACAGTAAGGAATATGGTACAGGGGATGTGGTGTATTTATATTCAGTGTTTACATAACACGGAAAAAGGAAAAGTCAAGCTACCTCCAGGACCGAGGGTTCATGAGAAGAGGCATGGGTATGAAGTCTTATGGAATGGAATGTAATAGACAAAAAGAAATGTCCACGCCATCGACTAAGGTCTTCATGTACTACATATACAGATAGCTCTGCTGAAAGCTTATAGATCACGTCAGAATAGATATGACTAAAAGCGTGTTGAACAGGGGACGTGGAAAATACGAAATGCATATATGCGTAGTTCACACTCAGGGCACAGTCCAGGCAGCACGCATATAAGCGTGAGTAGCAGTGGTGGCACTGCTACACTCGAACGCATATATGCATTCATAGCAGGGAAAAGGTTAACCAATAACAGTTCAGTTTATTTTTTATGTTATACACGATAGGATGTATTTCATTTATTAAGAATTTTCTGTTAATTATTGTCATAAATACATTTTTAAAAAGTATATTGTGTCACCATTTACTAAAATCTTACAATTATGTTCACTATACGTTTGGCAATTCGTTTTACAAGCAACTCTCTGTATTGACGACTTTAAGAAATTTTGTATGATTGTATGAATTGTGACATTTGTTATAGCGAATGTTCGTAAATCGAGAACTGCCTGTACTCCATGCTGGAGTACACAGTTCCCAAATTTATTCTTTGAGATTGACAAATTTTAGTAACATTCCCAGTACCAAATTTCAACAAAACAAATTCTATGGTTCCTGAGTTGATACATACATTGTAAGCTACTTGTAGTTCTTCATGTAATGTGGTCGCAATTATCATCCGATTTTAGCCAAAATTGGAATTGTTCAACCAATTTTAGTAAAATTTCCCAATAACAAATTTCATCAAAATACATCTTGCAGTTCCCAAGTTGAAACAGAAGTACATTGTAAGCTACATGAAAGTGGTTTTTATTGTAATCCGATTTTAACCAAAATTGGAATCAGTTGACAAATTTTAGTAAAACTCCCCAATTCCAAATTTCATTAAAATATCTCCCGAGGTTCCTGAGTTGTCAAATTTTTAATTAATATTTTTTTAATAAACAAAACAACATCGAAAATTGAACGATTATGTAAGCACACTAATTTCCTTTTCTTTAAATTTATCATAAACCTTATTTTTTACAGAAAAAGTTATTTGACAAAAAATGTGTATTTAATTATTTTATTGAACTTTTGTTCACTCAAATGAGTATTTAACGAGATATGAAATATGTTGTAAAATACATGTAGGTCTTCATGTAAAGTAGTTGATATTATGGTCCAATTTTAACCAAAATTGGAATCTGTCAACAAATTTTTGCAAAGCTCCCAAATACCAAATTTTATTGAAGTACCTCGAGCAGTTCTTGGGTTTAAACATGTGGACTGAAAAGTTCTCCCCTATATACATTCACTTCATGCAAAGAATGCATAAAAAATGGAAATTTCAGATACATGCTGTAGATTCCATTGACATTTCTCCCATAGTTGGAACATCGATGTGACTGAATTAATATGAAGAAACCATGTAAGCTTTTTATGTCTGTCTCTCCATTCAACACAAAATGCAACCACTTGATAAGATGTTAATGAGCCCTTTAAATGCCTAATATAGTGGAGATCAGAGCTTATATTAGACATAGAGGGAAGCCAGCTACTCAGTTCGACATTGCAGAACTTTTTAGGTGAGCCTATCTTAAAGTACAAACTGGCGTGATTCCTGTGAAGAGGTTTGAAGTAAAGGAAAAAGAAGAATGAGCTACGAGGGCTTTGGAACCGGAGCTTAAAAAAAATCCATGTTCACGTAACGATATCACCGCAACTTTCGTAATGTACGTAACAGATGACTTAAGGACTAAAGGTGGATTGAGAAAACATGGCACGACAAAATATTAATTATTTGAGTTCATTTAAAGTAACAATGCCAGTATGTGTTGCATCTTTGATGGATAGTGTGAATTGTTACATTACAAGTACTTTAAAAAATATATTTTTGCATTGTATTATGTAAACGCACTTTAAATCAAGGCGATGTCTATCTAGGAACGAGAATTTTGTCCCTTAAATGTGGGCAATTCACAATATCGAAATGTACTAAATCAGGTAATATAATATATTATTTATATGGAGCTTGGGTCGGGGCCCAAAAAAAACATTAAATGCAGGAAAACCTAAAATGGAGAAACCTTAAATCGGCATTCTACTGTATCTAGATCTGCAACGGTATTATATCCTGCAACCCAGCTTGGCTGGCATGTGGCAGGGTGTGAAATCACCAGTTTAATGAAATGTAATTGAGTATCATGAGGGGAAATAGGGATCTGTGCATCGGTCAGTTCTACATTTAATTTCCCTTATCTTATCAATTGCAATGACCTATATTAATAGGTTTCCTAATCACTGTTGACAACTCTTCTCTAAATTCATCATTTCTAAGTTATTCTAACAGCTGACGCCTAGCATTTTCTCATCTCTTCTAGAGAGATTCCCAAACTTGCTCCTCTATTAGCTTAGTTATACTTACTTCTCTAACATATTGACATTTGATGATCCATGTCCCCTTTCTCTGTATTTTCTCCAAATTGGAGATAATGATGACTTCTCATATGCAACATGAGTATTCAACTAAAGGTCTAACCAGCATAAGTAACTAATCTCATGTGTTTTCTCCTATTATGTGTTGGATGTTTAATTTCCATGATAGGTCATGACACAATGATTTCTCGGTGTTTGTGGAATTTAACTGGTTCAATAAGCCCTCTGTCTATTTAGTAACTGCTGGTGATGGATTTCAGTAAACTGGGAAGCAATTGAAATATGGTCGGCAATGAATTTGTTGTGTGATAAATTTGTCACGATGAGTTTGCCTTGCGATGAGTTTGTCATGTAATAAATTTGTCTGCAATAAATAAAGCGCAATGAATTGATGGTAGGTCTATAAATGCCTGATCTATTAATATAATGCATAGTTATTTTAAAGTTGGGTGTGAGATCAAAAACCCAGCAATGGAGTACATTTTATTGGAGTTCAAAAGCAATAGTTTTCATATTTCTTTGATTTGCTTTGCTAATTAATTTCATGTTCATTATGTACTTGTTAATGGGAACACATCTGATTTTTACACCAGTTAGGTCCATTTTAAAATAATTGCCTTTTCATTTATTACATCCTTAGAGAGAAAAAAGTGAATTCTCTTATATTCTTGCTGATCCTTTAGCTCTTTATGTTAGCTGTAAATAAATTAAAACTATGTGAAATTTAAGCTTACATTTTTATTTCAGGGTCTAAAACGTTCAGTTACCACGCTACGGGGTGGTACTTTAGGTTATGCTGAAATAGTTGCTGTGAAGGTGAGCTGTAATGTCCTTTCATGTGCATATCTACTAACATTGTCTTGTTTCAGTGGTTTTTATTTGTTCGTAATTTGTGGTAGAGTGAAACTTAGTTGTATAAAACTTTTGTAATTAATAGTATTTATGGTCATTAAGTATCTAGACTCAAGTTGCTTTTCATTTTAGATATTTTTAACATTTTTATAGTCCTTTTATTGTAATAATATTTAATTTTCATGTAACTTTCATGCTAGTAGTATTAACAGGATTCTTTTCTTATGATGAGGCCTTAATTGCTTTCATTTTTCTTCAGGTACATAGGTTTATTATTTTGCTGTTAATCACCATGCAACATTATTTATCTTAACCAAATATAAGTATTAACCACTTATTTCATTTAAGCACTTCTCTAGATCTTGGGCACTAATTTTATTTGAAGTTTTGTTGCTGGCATGTTTGTTGGAAAGCATTTGTACATATCACCCTCAGTCTGGTGAACCTAAACATTGATGTCCCATTCAAGCTTTTCCAGTTTTCTTGAATTTAGTTCCTTATAGTCACTTATTTTTCAACAATAATACTTCTAGGGCCTTCAAGAAAGTGGTCATAACATATCAGCTCAGAGCATCATAATGCTGAAAGTAAGTGCAAATTAATTTTATCTAATGGAATATAAGTATTATATTATGAATCTAATACAGTACTTGGTTGTTTTCCCAGAAAAATTACCTTTGATTAATAATTAATGAAAACTGCATAAGTCATTATTTGCTTTGAAAGAATTTTATCAGTCAAGTTAAAGTATGGTGTAACTTGAACTTCCTATTTATTTTTAATTATACACAATGCATTCTTCTGTAGTAAATGAACAACATGATATCAAGAGTTTAAGAGTAACATCTAAATTACATACTGTTTTGGATATCTTGTGATTTGGTTGTAAAAAATCTGGCGATTGAGCTCTAAGAGATTGAAAATACTGTACACTTTCAATTAACTGTACCAACGGGAGGGAAAGGAAGCATAAGGAATTAATAAAGTAACTCAGGGACAATATTTCAGATAAGAAAATTAATATTTTTTGTAATTTGGCAAGTATTTGCAAAATAAACTATTAATTTTCCTGTAAATTTAGCACACTGTGTCTGACCTGGGAAGATGTTCTGAAAAAAACCATCTATTTAGGATCTTGACTGATATTTCATAATTTCCATTAATAAGCTGCTAGATTAACTGTAAAACTCATCAAATGTTTTCTGTGAGGGTTAATTTTTTGTTTTCAAATTTGAAAATTTTCGGAAAGCTTTTGTTCAAATATTTATTTATTTCATGAATGTATCAAAAGAATCCCTAAGTAGGGAGGCATTTGTGTCCCTTTTTTCTTCAAGCTGGTTCAATCACAAAAATAACTTGCATCCTGAAATTTTATAGAAGCAAGTATGTATTATAAAATCTATTTAAGAAATATATTTTCCCACAATTCTTTTGAAAGGTACACTTATTTGAACTAATAAATTAAAGAAGGATCCAAAGAGTATATGTAGGTAGACATTTGTAAGGAAGTTGTTGAAATTTTGATACTGTGATGATCACTTATGTAAAAAAAAGTTTCACAAATCTCGTAGCTATTCACTAACTATAGAAATGCCAGAATTTTAAAAAGAAATTTTTTCAGAAAATTTTGCTTTGTGTAAACAGCAGTATTAAATTGTTTTTGTTTAAGTAACATACTTTATCTACCATAAAGTAAAGTAGTTGAGTTTTGCTGTCATTTTAGTAATAGAAAAGTTGTTTTTATCAAAATGCTACAAATTCGATGTAATATTTTTAAATGCATGGATTATAAGCACCTAGTTAATTGGAAGTGTACTGTACATGTCTATTGTCTTGTTTTTATGAATAACTAACAAAATATGAGTTGGGATTGAAGTTTATTTTAATAACCATTTTTATATATTTCCGATAAATGAGTTTTCTGCTCATGTAATTTACTACCCATTTGCTTTCACTGCCAATATCAAGATTTCTCCTGTGACACATAGTTTATTGTCACTATGCATCATTATCTATGATATCTCAGGACATTCAGCAACACAAACCATGACTGTACATTTTCAATTTAATCTTGTTTGTAGTAGTTCAATAATTCTTTTTGTTAACAACATAGTGCTGCATGAGAGAATAATTTGATGCTTTTTGCATGCCCGTAGTGTAGAAATTTAATATTTGTATCCTTTTAAGAAACATTAAACTTGTAAGGAATTAAAAAGGTTATTGTATTGCATTGATTAAATGCTTACTGGGGTAAATGTAATCATCATATTATTGTTGATTGAAAAGTTACTTTAAAACATTTCAAATCTTGTCTTAAACTTATTCATCCTTTTTAGTCATTCAGTAAAAATGGAAACATACTGCAATGAATTTGCATGTAGATTTTCTTTGAAATTTGAGAAAAAGTGGTTAATATTAGGAGTCTTACTGAGTCATTATTTGTCCAAATTTAATAATGACTTTTAGGGAGAGCCTGGAGAGCCAGGTCCTCCTGGTCCTCCTGGGCCTCAAGGTCCTGAGGGTCTCCCTGGTCATGATGGAAGACAAGGTATACCAGGAGAGCCAGGCCCATCTGGAGAGCGAGGGCCCATTGGACCTATTGGACCTCCTGGGTCTGTTGGAATTGTTGGAACTCCTGGGCCTAAGGTGAGCTTAAATTATTATAATAAAAATCACATTTTACCTCTATAAAACAGTAATAAATAAGTAATAGGTATTTCTGAGTTGTCCATATATTTTTAAATGTATGGGATTTTATTAGTTAATTAATAACTCGTATGTACATTTTCTATTACAGTTATCAGACAAGTTTTTTTCTTGTTTAAAATTTAGAAATTTGGTAGATGAAATTATGACATTTTTGATGCCATTTAAATTTGTATTACCTTTGAAAACCACTATGACTATAGTACATAGGGCAAACAATTATATTGTAATAGGTTGTTTATGGAAATTCCTTAGTAGTTAGAATTTTCAAATCAGGGTAGTGGTTTATACTTCAGGTAGTTGATTAAAAATTTAACTATTTATTTGAAAATCTAAGTTAAATCAAATTTGGTAGAACATGATGTCACTCATTGAAATTAATGCTTTATTTTTTATTATTACCTTATAATATGAATATATTACTTGTCTATATTCAAAGTTTAAAAGGTTTAAATTTACTCATGGATTTCATAAACACCCTGTATATTGTTAAATAATAATATCTATTCCACATTTTCCCCTTCATATAAAAATAAATATAAAAATATAGAAATAATTTGGTATTTGGATAACATTCAATTATTCAGCCTTAAAAAAGCCAGAGACCAAAGCTGAACTTAGGTACATCTCTAAGATAGATATATATATATACATATGTGTGTGTGTGTGTGTGTGTGCACGCACCCATTTGTAGTAGTTGGTGCTTCCATTTCATCTCACTTTGAAAGAAATTAATTTTTCAGAGAGATATTTCATCATTGGAAATATATTTTTATTTCAATAGACTTCTCCTCTGCACCGATATTTGTTCTTCCCTTCTTCCCTTATGGAAAAATATTGTAGTAAAAATATCTCTAAAACATGAAATTTTAAGAATATTATACTTTTTCCATTCTGGGGTACAAATGCCACACATTACAACAAATTTTTATACTTGTAGTACATATAGAAGTGAAATAACATTTAACTAATTGTTTAAATGTTTATTCGTTTATAAATAAATAAATAAATTCTAAAGAACTTTAAAATTTCAGCTCCATAGCTCTCCCCATAGTATCTAAACATTACCTATTTGTTTAAACTTTAAGAATATTTAACTTCCAAATAAATTAAAACATCAAAATTTTTATAATCCCTATTTCATTTATTAACAAATTCTACATATTAAAAAAAATTCAGTTCGGTAGCATGTTCCTGAATACATAAACCTTGAAAATTTATTTAAACGATTTCGAATTTTTAGCGGCCGCATTATAGAACTTTTTCAAGATTTTCGTTTTTTTTTTCAATTTGGTTTTGCACATAATCCTGCTGGCAAAAAATATCGAGTCTGCTGCTTTTCTGAAAGTGTCTAAACATTAGTATCATCCTATATGTATGTTGTATATTCCTCCTCTGTAAGGAACGTCTATATATAATGATATATATATATATATATATATATATATATATATATATATATATATATATATATATATATATATATATATAACAGCTTACAGAAAAGGAAAGGTAAAATGGATATATGGATGGCAACAAGGTGTTGGGATGAGGAAACCCAGTGAACACTCACCAATCGGACGACTTCAGGTTGGCGAGGCCCCGGGGATGTCGAAGCGACACACGTAAAAGAACACTCAAACACAGAAACATCACAAATGTAGAAGCTTTCGGAGTTCCTTCTTCAGCTACAGAGAGAGAACACACTCTGTCGCTGATGAAGGAATAACTATATATATATATATATATATATATATATCTTGTGGAGGAAGGAACTTCCCACTTCTACCACGCTTCTTGCAATAGGCTCCCACCCCTGCGGAAAACCTCGCTGCCTCACTTACCCTATCCACCTACCCTCATCTTCTTTCTCGAGTCCCTCCACCAACATCACCTACCCCATCACCTCCAGAAGCAACTGCACCACCCGTAACGTCATTTACCTCCTTACCTGCACCCTTTGTCCCGCGTTTTACGTAGGCCTCACCAGCAATCCGTTAAACATCCAAATGAACGGTCACCGGAATAGCATTTCTCTCAGACGCCCCCTCCCAGTTGCATTACACGCCAATACCCACAATGTCCCCTTCAATAGTTGCTACAATATTAGGATTATTCGCGCTTTAACCTATGACACTCCTGCCCCCCTTCTTCGACACTGGGAATTAGCACATATCCATATTCTCGACTCTTTCTCTCCGCCTGGCCTCAACCTCCGCTAACCCTATTAGCCCCCTTACATTGTCTCCTTGTTACATTGTAGTTATTCACACTTTCCCTTACCACACTCCCTCTTTATTGGCTATCCACCCCTCCTACTCCCCACCTCCTCCAATCATCAACCTTCCCACATCACCCTGTCATTCCCCGCCCAGTGTGTCACTTGCAGATACTCTTTCGCTGAAGAAGGGCATAGGCCCGATAAGCTTGCGTGTGTTTTTTTGTGTTTTTGTGTTCGTGTGTTTCACGTGTCTCTTCGACGCCCCCAGCAGCCTGCCAGCTTGGTCCTCAACTTGGTAAGTGTCCGCTGGGCTTCCCTCAACACCTTGTTGCCACCCTCATCACCACCTTTTCTTTTCCTTTAGTTAATATATATATATATATATATATATATATACACACTAGTAGAAGGTGCTTGCATACTGCAAGCATTTCATCTCACCTTAAAAAAATATAAATTTTTCAGAAAGATATTTAATCATGGGAAATATTTCTTTAATTCATAATATTTCTCCTCTGGACCATTTTTTGTTTTTTCCTTATGGAACAATAATGGAGTAAAACAATCACTAATATTTGCAATTTTAGGAATATTATACTTTTTCCACATTGGGTTAATAATGTCACACATTTCTGCCAAATTTTAAATTTGTAGCACATTTATAAGTGAAATCAAATTTATCTAATTGTTTAAAAGTAATAAATTTGTAACGGCCGCAATAACAATTTCATGAATACACTGAAATGTTTATTCATTTGTATAGACTAATCTCTAAATAAATTAAAAAATTCAGTTCCCTATCTCGCCCCATAGTATATAAACATTTACCTATTTGTTTAAATTTTAAGAATTGCCAAACAACTGCTAAACAAATAAAATTATCAAAATTTGTATAATCCATATTACGTTTTTTTACAAATTCTAGCTATAAAAAGAATTTCAGCTCCATAGCACATCCAGAAATACATAAACCTTGAAAATTTGTTTGAACAATTTCGAATTTTTAGCGGCCGCATTGTAGGACTTTTTCAAGTTTTTCGTTTTTTCTAGTCGGTTTTGTACATAATCCTACCAATGAAAAAATTTCAAGCCTCTTTTTTGGAAGTGCCTAAACATTAGTACCCTCCTATATATGTTATATGTTACTTCTTCTTTGTAAGGAACGTCTAGATATAATGACATAAAGATATATATGATACTAGTAGTTGGTGCTTGCATTCTGCAAGCATTTCATATCACTTTGAAATATAATTTTTCAGATATATTTCATCATTGGAAATATTTTTTTAATTCAAAATATTTCTCCTTTGCACTGATTTTTGTTATTTACTTATGGCACAATATTTGACTAAAACAATACCTAAAATTTGTAATTTTAATAATATTATTATTTTTCATTGTGATAAACTAATCCCACACCTTTCTGCCTATTTTTAAAGTTGTAGCTCATTTCGAAGTGAAATAACATTTAAGTATGTAATTGTTAACATTTTAAAAATTCTTAGCAGCCACAATAACAATTTTATCAAGATATTAAAATGTTTATTCATTCATATCCAATGCACTCTAGACTATTCCATATTTGGCTACTTTCCTGTATCCTATGTAAAGCCGCGTCCACACTTGGTGACGGAGCACAAACAAACATGAACGAGCATACAAACACACATTGACGAATACAGTGTGGACGTGTCTTCGAATGTGAACAAAGACAATCAAACACGAATGAACACGAACAAACACAAATGACCACAAAGAAACAACGATCTGCCATCTGTTGGTACATCAAAGGGAAATGTTCATTTGTGATTGTTCGTGTTCATTCGTATAGTGTAGACGTGTATTTGTCCAAGGGTTCCATGTCTGCAGAGATGTAGTGGTCGGACAACGGCACCATATCTTTTGTTGCAGATGTAGAAGGACTTCCCATTTTATAGGGCACCAAAAGCCCTTAATACAAATTGGGCAAGAAAAAGTTTGATGCTTTTAGCATCCAAGTATAATTCAACTAACTCTCCACTTTCCAAGTATTGTAGAGTTACACAGTCTCTCTCCTTCACAGGAATTGATTCTCTAAAAAATGTGTCTTGTTTAACAATTCTGTGGCCCGCCATTTTCATTAGTTTCTCCAAATTTGATGCTGTCATCCTTATAAAGTTTTCATAGCTCAGATCCATTAGTAAATCAGAAGAACTATAGAGACTCTTATTCTTAAACACTGAAGTCATCTACAAGTGATGTTTTCTCCTTATTTTACTTCTATCATTATTTCAAGCAACTTATGCTTTACAATAAAGGCCGCACTTGCATTAAAAACAGTTTTCCTACATATAATATCGTGTCTAGAAGGAAACGAAAGAACTGGAGACTGCAAGGAGTTGGAACATGAACAAACAAAGCAATGAACCTACAAATGTCTCTCAAACATCATTTGTCATTGTTCGTTCGCGTGGGTCTAAGTTCATTTGCATACATGTATGGTCGTTCATGTTCGTCTATTCCCGTTCATGATAATATACTCGTTCATGTTTGTTTGCCAAGTGTGAACACACCTTAAGAAGCAGCTATTTATAATAGATACACATACAATGAATGAAAATTGTATATCTATATTGAATTTCAGTAAAATATGAGAATCTGGTTATATTTTGCTTCTAATTTTCCCCACTTCCCCACACACTTTATAATTAAAGAAATATTTCTCGTGATGAAATATCTCCCTGAAAAATTAAGGTGTTTTTCAAGGTGAGATTAAATACTTTCAGTATTCTAGCACCTTCTACTAGTATAACATACAGTAGAAGATCGTTTATCCGAAATGGCCGGGACTGGACCCGTTTCGGATAAACGATATTTTCGGATATTCGATATCTTAACCTTTCATGAGAAAAACGTACTGAAAAAAATGTTTTAATGAGCTACCGTATGAAATAAACGATGTTTACGCACTTATATACTTGAAAACTATTTTATTTAGTGTAAATATCGTAAACATGGTTAATTTATTTAATAATGGACAAAATGCCTGTTGTCATCTTAAATCCGCCAAAAACCTCCGTGTTAACCTGTAAATTAATAAAATGTAATATTTTAGAAGTATAATCACTGGAAAACATTATTTAACAAAACTATAATATGAGTAGTTTATCGTTAAATACAATTTACATCACCAATCTCGCATGGAAAACCAGCAAATTGTAAAGCGTAAGCATTTACGAAAAACGGATAAATAACGTAATGTTAGAGTAAAATGATACAAAATATTTACCATAAAAACCTTGTCAATGTGCTGTAGTCCAGTTATTGCTGCTTAGAATTAGGCATAGCAGAATCCACCGAGCTCAAAGGGCAGGATGATGTGGATGCTCTGTTAAACATATCCGTTAGTGTTAGCTGCTTACTTCTATCGTGCCTTTCCTTCTCAAATTTATATTTCAGCCTATATATTTGCAATATTTCCTGCTCGTGTAAAAGTTTTTTGCTCCATAAAACTGATAATATTATCACAGAAGGAAATGACCTCTGCTATGGTGATTTTCTTTTTGTCATCAATAACCACATCGCTGTCTTCACTATCTTCATTATCATTTGATTTTGGGTCTAAAACAGCATTGACAATTTCCGAGTCCGTTAACGTTTGGAAAACGAGAGCGCTTTTATCACATTCGATGCATTCTGTTAATTTACTTTTACTCAGATTCAGAGGTTCATCATTTGTAAACTTTAAAAAGCTGATCATTTCAGAAGATTCATGATTATTACTTGACATATCTAACCCGTAAAATTCAGTCTCGTCATTTGAAACTGTTTCTGGTAAAATAACATGAAAACACCGTTTCAGAACTGTGGATGGAACCTTATTCCATGCAGCTGATATATACCATACTGCTTCTTTCATCGTAACCGTTTTCTTAAAATTATCGAAACTGAAAGGTCCCTCTAAATTCACAATTATTTTCAGCATTTCACTATGATAATGGCACTTCATGCTCCTAATTATGCCTTGATCCATAGGCTGGATCAATGCGGTACAGTTCGGGGGACAAAAACATTTTGACTGGACATGGTTTCTGCTGGTGGATGAGCTGGACAGTTATCCAGCAACAACAAGATTTTTGCATTATCTGGCAGTCCAACATTCTTAGCATGCTCCCTTACTTCAGGAACAAAATGATTTGCAAACCAATCACTGAAAATTTGTTGCGTTACCCACGCACGTTTATTTGACCTGTAAATTACAGGTAAAACTTTAATACCCTTGAATGCACGGGGTTTTGCATTTTTTCCGATGACCATTAGCTTACATTTGTGAGTGCCTGCAGCATTAGCACATGACAAAACAGTTATTCTTTCCTTGGATTCCTTTATTCCCGGTGCTGATCTTTCATCGCTGCAAACAAAACTCTGTCACGGAAGAGAGCGCCAAAACAAACCCGTCTCGTCTGCGCTGTAAATCTGCTCAGGAGTAAGGCCATGTTTCTCCATCAAATTCGAGAAATCCTTCACAAATTCCTCCACAAGTTCATGGTTTGCAGACATTTTTTCGCTGGATACCTTCAAATATCTAATTCCATGGCTGTTTTTGAATTTCTAGAACCATCCACTCGTATAATCACAAGGATCTTCAATTTCTAACTCCTCGTGGTAGGATTTTGCCTTCTCTATCAACATAGATCCAGATATAGGAACGCCTTCACTCCTACGCTGGCAAAACCACTGGTAAAGCACTTTGACCAAACCGTAAGGTTTTTCTTTTGGAAATGCCTACCATTGAGTCAGCTTCCGCAACAAATTGAAGAATTTGGTCCTTCTGCGATTTAATGTCATATATAGTTGTCCAGCCAACCTTATACTCTTGCTGAAGATTAGATGCACTGACACCACGACCTAGTTTTCTTACGATGTCAACTTTTTGCTTTATCGTCAACACCTGTCTTTTTCTCTTGGTTTTGTCACTGCTTGTTCCAGCTACAAGATCTTCTGGACTTATTCTCTTCTTTCTTTGTTCCATTATAAGGTGTGATAAATATAATATATTTATATCTATATGTACACACCAATAACAGAATACTTCGAATGTTTTTGAATGACGTTATAACGCACGTGGTAAGAATCTACAGGAAATCGCAGGAAATAGCCGAGATAGCGGTGGCGTTCGAAACTACTATAAATCGATCCTCAGTTGCTCGTTGTTTGCATGTTTCCGTTGTTTGGGTTTTCGGATAAACGATCTTCTACTGTACATATAACATACTACTAGTTGGTGCTTGCATACTGCAAGCATTTCATCTCACATTAAAAGAACATTCATTTTTCAGACAGAAATTTCAACATTACAAATAGTCTTTTAATTCTAAATATTTCATTTCTGCAGCGATTTTCGTTTTTCCCACATGTAAGAATAATAGTTTAAAACAATCCCCAAATGTCGCAATTTTAAAAATTTTACACATTCTTCATTATAAGGTTCTAATGCTACACATTTTAGCCAAATTTTAAAGTTGTAGCACTTCTAGAAATAAAATAATATTTTTCTAATTGTTTAAATTTAAATAATTTTTAACGGTCGCCGCAATATATATATGGTAAAATTGAAATGTTTATTTGTGCAAATTTAATATACTGTAAATAATTTGAAAATTTCAGCTTCCAAGCTCATCCCATAGTAACTAAACAGCTATCTATTTGTTTAAACTTGAAGAATTTTCAACTGCCAAACAAATTAAAATATCAAAATTTGTATAATCCCTATTTCGTTTTTTTAAGAATTCTACTTATAAAAAAAATTTCAACTCCGTGGCACATTCGGAAATATATAAACCTTGAAAATTTATTTAAACAATTGCGAATTTTTAGAGGCCGCATTGATGCACTTTTTAAAGATTTTCGCTTTTTCTAGTCTGTTTTGCACAAAATCCTACGTGTGAAAAATATTTCGAATCTCCAGCTTATATGGAACATTAGTATCCTCCTGTTTTATGATATATGTTATCATTATATATCGACGACTCTTACAGAGGAGGAGGATATAACATACTAGTAGTTGGTTCTTGCATTCTGCAAGCATATCATCTCACCTTGAAAAGGCATTCATTTCTCAGACAGATATTTCATCATTACACATATTTTTTTATTTCTAAAGATTTCACCTCCGCAGCGATTTTCGTTTTTCCCACATGTTAAAATAATAGTTTAAAACAATCCCCAAAGGTTGTAATTTTAAGAATTTTATACGTTCTCCATTATGAGGCACTAATGTTACACATTTCAGGCAAATTTTAAAGTTGTAACACTTCTAAAAGTAAAATAATATTTTTCTAATTGTTTAAAATTTTAACATTTTTAATGGTTGCCGCAATATATATATGGAGAGATAGAAATGTTTATTTGTGCAAATGCACTGTTCTGTAAATACTTTAAAAATTGCAGCTTCCTAGCTCATCCCGTAGTACCTAAATAATTATTAAACTTTAATGTTCAAATGGGGTTAAAATAACCCCTAAAAATTAACAATTTTAAAATTTTTGATTTTCATAGTTGGTTATGAGAAAATTTCTATACTTCTGCAAATTTTCAGCTTCCTAAACTTCATAGATTGGTCTACACACTGGATTGCGTTTTCCCATGCTAACTTATGGGAGATATTTCGAGGTCTCTGGAGTCGAACCCAAGACACTGTAAGCAAAAGTGACAATAATTCCTAATGGATATTGCGGCCATCTAGCAACACTGAAAACTTCATTTTCCTGGCTTACCGGCAACTGCCCATAATTAATTTACAAAAATGGAGCAAAGCTTTTCTTATGGGAAAAATCGCAACTTTCGGAATTTCTGGAGTCGAAATACGGAAATACATAAACCATGAAAATTTGTTTAAACAATTGCGAATATTTAGCGGCCGCATTGTTGCACTTTTTCAAGATTTTCGTTTTTTCTAGTCGGTTTTGCACAAAATCCTATCTATGAAAAAAATTTCGAATCTCCAGCTCATCTGGACGTGCCTAAACATTAGTATCCTCCTGTTATATGTTATATGTATGTTATATCCTCCTCTGTAAGAGTCGTCGATATATAATGACTAGTAGTTGGTGCTTGCATACTGCAAGCATTTCATCTCACCTTGAAAAAACATTCATTATTCATCTTTCATCATTACACATATATTTTTAATTCTAAATGCAAGCAACAACTACTAGTATAATGATATATAACATATAGGAGGATACTAATGTTTACCTTCAGATAAAATGAGACTTCTTACCTAAGTGACATAAGTTCGACTCCAGAAATTCCGAAAGTTGCGTTTTTTCCCATAAGAAAACCTGCGCCATTTTTGTAAATTAATTATGGGTACATGCCGGTAAGCTAGAAAAATGAAATTTTCAGTGTTGCTAGATGGCCGCAATATCTATTTGGAATTATTTTCACTTTTGCTTGCAGTGTCTTGGGTTCGACTCCAGAGACCCCGGAATTTCTCCCATAAGTTGGCATTGGAAAACGCAATCCAGTGTGTAGACCAATCTAAAAAGTTTAGGAAGCTGAAATTTTGCAACATTATAGAACTTTTCTCATAACCAACTATAAAAATCGAAAATTTTAAAATTGTAAATTTTAGGGGTTTTTTTTAACCCCATTAGAACATTAAAGTTTAATAATTTTTTAGGTACTACGGGATGAGCTAGGAAGCTGCAATTTTCAAATTATTTACAGAATAGTGCATTTGCACAAATAAACATTTCAATCTTTCCATATATAAATTGCAAACTCCGTTAAAAATATTTAAATTTTAAACAATTATAAAAATATTATTTTACTTCTAGAAGTGTTACAACTTTAAAATTTGGCTGAAATGTGTAGCATTAGTACCCCATAATGGAGAAAGTGTAAAATGTTTAAAATTGCAACATTTGGGGATTGTTTTAGACTATTATTTTTACATGTGGGAAAAACCAAAATCGCTGCGGAAGTGAAATCTCTAGAATTAATAGAATATTTGTAATGATGAAATGTCTGTCTGAAAAATTAATGTTTTTTCAAGGTTAGATGAAATGCTTGCAGTATGCAAGCACCTTCTACTAGTATGTTATATCCTCCTCCTCCTCCTCTGTAAGGAACGTCTATATAGAATGATGATACATAGGAGGATACTAATGTTTAGGCACTTCCAGATGAGCTGGAGATTTGTAATTTTTTCTTAGGTAGGATTTTGTGCAAAACCTTATAGAAATAACGATAATCTTGAAAAAGTGCAACAATGCGGCCCCTATAAATTTGCATTTGTTTAAACAATTTTTCAAGGTTTATGTATTTGCGAATGTGCTACGGAGAAGATTTTTTTTTTTAAGTTAGGATTTGTAAAAAAACGAAATAGTCATTATAGAAATTTTGATATTTTTAATTTTTTAAAGGTCAGCACCCAAGGTCGCCCTTAGTATCTAAATATTTACCTATTTGTTTAAAATTTAGGAATTTTTAACTGCCAAACAAATTAGAATATCAAAATTTCTATGATCTCTATTTCGTTATTTTGCCATACCTACCTCTAAAAAAAATTTCAGCTCCGTAGCACATTCGGAAATACATAAACCTTGAAAATTTGTTTAAACAATTGCGAATTTTTAGTGGCCGCATTGTTGCACTTTCTCAAGATTTTCGGTTTTTCTATACGGTTTTGCAAAATATCCTACCTAAGAAAAAATTACAAATCTCCAGCTCATCTGGAAATGCCTAAACATTAGTATCCTCATATCATTAAACAAGTAGGTGGTGCTTGCATTCTGCAAGCAATTCATCTGACCCTGATAATCATTAATATTTCAGAGAGATATAGCATTATTGGAAATTTTTTTTAATTCAAAATATTTCACCTCTGCACCCAATTTCTATCGTTCCTTATTGAACAATATTTGATTAAAACAATGCCTTAAATTTGCAATTTTAAGAATATTACACTTTATTTAATGTAAGGTGCTAATTCCCTGCCATTTTGTCAAATTTGAAGTTGTAGCGCATCTAGAAGTGAAATAATATTTATTTAATTGTTTAAATTTCAAAAGTTTAATGCGGCCGCAATAACACTTTGTTGGAGCTTTTCAAATGTTTGTTAGTTTAAATGCACTGAGCTTTACTTAACTTAAAAATTTCAGCTTCCTAGCTTGCCCCAAAATACCTAAACATTTATCTATTAGTTTAAACTTTAAGAATTTTTAACAGCCAAAGAAATTAAAATATCAAAATTTTATAATTTTTTATTTTGTTTTTTTCACAAAATCGACCAGTTTAAAAATTTCAGCTTCGTAGCACATTTGATAATACACAAACCTCAAAAATATTCTTAAACAATTGCGAAATTTTAACTGTAGAATTTTTGAACTTTTTTAAAATTAACTTTTTTTTACATATAATTTTCCACAAAATGATTTCAAAAACTCGAACCTACAGCATATAGTTTTCAAGATAAAAATTATTAAACTTTAATGTACAAATTGCGTTGAAACAACCCCTAAAAATTAACAATTTTAAA
The DNA here is from genome assembly GCA_028673005.1 of Tanypteryx hageni. Taxonomy (NCBI): domain Eukaryota; kingdom Metazoa; phylum Arthropoda; class Insecta; order Odonata; family Petaluridae; genus Tanypteryx; species Tanypteryx hageni. The sequence continues at coordinate 14,067,249 of CM054120.1, read as the reverse complement.
ATTTTTGATTTTTATAGTTGGTTATGAGAAAAGTTTTATAATCTTGCAAAATTTCAGCTTCCTAAACTAATTAGATTGGTCTACACACTGGATTACGTTTTCCCATGCTATCTTATGGGAGATATTCTGGGGTATCTGGAGTCGAACCCAGGACAGTGTAAGTAAAACTAACAATAATTCTTAATAGATATTGCAGCCTTCTAGCATCACTGAAAATTTCATTTTTCTAGCTTTCGGGCAAGTGCCCAAAATTAATTTACAAACATGGCGCAATGCTTTTCTTATAAGAAAAAACGCAAATTTCGGAATTTCTGGAGTCGAACTCATGTCACTTAGGTAAGAAGTCTCATTTTATCTGTAGGTTTCTCCATCATATCTACAAAAACTAAAATTTTCAGCACTCTAGTTCTTGTAGTTTGGGCTGGACATTAGTATCCTCCTGTTATATCCTCCTCCTCTGTAAGGAACGTCTATATATAATGATATCGACGTTTCTTACAGAGGAGGAGGAGATAACATACAAGTAGTTGGTGCTTGCATTCTGCAAGCATTTCATCTGACCCTGATAAAAATTAATATTTCATAGAGATATGGCATTATTAGAAATATTTTTTTAATTCAAAATATTTCACCTCTGCACCCAATTTCTATCTTTCCTTATTGAACAATATTTGATTAAAACAATGAATTAAATTTGCAATTTTAAGAATATTATACTTTATCCAATGTAAGGTGCTAATTCCACATATTTTTGTCAAATTTGAGATTGTAGCACATCTAGAAGTGAAATAATATTTATTTAATTGTTTAAATTTCAAAAGTTTAATGCGGCCGCAGTAACACTTTGTTGGAGCTTTTCAAATGTTTGTTAGTTTAAATGCACTGAGCTCTACTTAACTTTAAAATTTCAGCTAGTTAAAAACTATGTGACAAGAAATTTGAGTAGTAATGTGAATTGTTATCTTCAACTGTATTGCCACCAAAAATTTTATTTCACATATTCTTTCTTGAAAAAATACTTGTAATTTGCATTTTGTAAAAATGATAAATCCATTTACTCTATGTTTGATATTTTGTCATTTGAAATATTTCTGTACAAATTATTTTCTGCATAAAAGTAGCTTTCTTGAAACTTCAATAGAGAAAACACACAAAATCCTGCTGACACTCAAAATGCTATTTATGACATAAAAATAGTCACGTACTGCTCTGGCTTCAGACTGTACTGGGTCATCAAATACTCAGCAAATACTCATAAAAAACAGAACGCAAAAATAAGCATAGCAGTAAGAAAATTATTTGATTCCACTGATTATAAATACTAAAATCCTATGTATTAACTACTTTACATTTCACCAACTTTTTGAACTTCGCGTGCTTACGGTTCGCGAATTTGTACTTAGCAACAAAATCTTTTATGACCATTACCTGTGTTTCGCGCATATTACTTGCATTTCCCGTCATGTGTTTACGATTCCAACAAGCGTGAATTCCCTCTACTTTTTTTGTTTCTAAGTTCATTTTAAACTTTAGCGCTCTAGAAAAGGACATTATTATATTATATTTATAATGCTCTTTAGTAGCAGTTTTTAAAGTAAACAAATGTGCGGTGAATTTTTCTCGGGTTTCCAGCTAGGTAAGAATGGTGTCTTCCGACATTTCGGCACCTATCTCTAGCGCAATCTTCAGGGAACTCCTGAGTGCCGTGCTGTTTGTCTGTCTGTGGTGGGTATATAAGCACAGACGGACAAACGGCACGACACTCAGGAGTTCCCTGAAGATGGTGCAAGAGAAAGGCGCCGAAACATCGGAAGACATCATTCTCACCTGGCTGAAAACCCGAGAAAAATTCACCGCATCCATTCACCGGGAAAGCATCAGATCATTCTAAACAAACATGATAACCATTGACTTAATCCTTTTGTAGCTCAGTTTAAACTTCACTTCCACCGGCGCTATTTTCGATAACAATCGAATTTGCTGAAATCTAGCGGCCAAATTAGAAATTATTTGCCACTGGAAAAGTGTCCTGCGCATTTAGTTTTTCACAATGAGTATGACATTGAAAATATTCGTTCTTCGTGTATGAGGTTGCTGGTTTTTTACCGAAATATTTAATGATTTAATGCTATTATCTTTATATTTTAATGTAATTTAAGGAACTGCTGTTTTGTTAGGTTTTCATTGTTTATTACGAATTTTTAATGTAAATAAGAATTGCTATCATCTTGTAAGATTTTCTGCCGCGTATTTTAAACACGATTATTAAAAGAAATGTTATAAATTTCTTACGCTTGGTTTTGATTTTCTGTCATGCATTTCTAACATAATTAGTAAAAGATATGTAACCACTTTTTAATGCTGTTTTTCTTGCGGCTTGGAAATGTTTGTTGCAGAATCAAGGAAAACATTCGTGCAAAACATACTCAACATTCTATTTCAGTAGCTCAATTTGAGTTAAAGCATTTCCTTAGAATGATCAAAAGAAGATCGAAAATCGCATGCGAAATTGTGATATAGGTAAACTCTCCAAGCGTTGAAACAAGTGTAATAGCTTTGTTATGCTGGTTTTTCATTTGCTATTACATGTTTTGAAGGTAATTAAAAGTATTTTTCACTTTATAATGCTAGGTTTTCATTTGCGGTTACGTTTTCTTTTATTTTCTGTTAAACCGCATTATTTATTATAAAAACTGAAATATTTAGGTTGGCTGGAAACCACTCTCTCATAATAATATGGTGTCTTATGGGAAAATAGGACTTGCACTTTGCAAATTTGCATTTCGCGTCAGTTTTCCGGAACTAATTATTCGCGAATTTCAAAAAGGTGGTGTACATGCATAAAGACATATGGAAAGAGTATTAGCAAGCAATATAGGAACCTGTGCATTTGGAAAGGATAACCAAGAGTGAATATGTGAACATAAATAATGGTGAAAAACCCTCCATTTACAGATTTTCAAGAGGGACCCTAGGGAGATATGAACAACAAACAAACTGCCGAGGACTTGTACTCAAGATAGTGGGCAAGTGCCTCCTGGCAGCTCCTCTAGTGGGAAAAGGGGGAGTACATAGGGTAATATGCAATGAAATGTGCATTGTTACATCCCATGCCATGTCTAATGGGAGGCTTCAAAATTAGGGAAGAGATATTATCAGGCGAGCCAATTTCTTCTGCAAAAAAATTTTTCTCATTCCATATAAGAACCAAGTGCTAAAATCTCCAATGCACTCAGAATTTTAGTGATATGAACCAACCAATGTCAGCTTCTTGGCTGCCACGGGTGATTGCTACTGCCTAATACCAATCTTGAAGATGACATTTTTTCTGCTAAGATTGGACCCAGGAAACTGTCTTCATTTCTTCCCTCTCTTTGGGCCCTGATCATAACAAGAATAGGAGCTTCTGTATTAGATTGTGATAGATTGCCAGCATTACTTCATTACTATACATCTTCAAACATCTTAATTTGGAGATGTATTGTTTCACTTCACCAAACTATACACAAAATGCATTTGCAACCACTCCAGTTTAACATGTGTAAAATATGGTGATACCATTTTTTAACTTTAATTGCTATAGATATTTTTCTTAATATTCATTATGTTGATGTAGCCCTCCTTGGAATTCTTTTATAGTATGAATTTTAATAGGCTGTGCTTTTTTATTCAATTTCATCATTGTACTTGCCCTTCTTGCTCAGTTCTATCAAATATGTTTGTTAGTGACACAAATTTGTTATTATTCCAACAATTAGAATTTAAGAAATTTTTCCGTTTGCAGGAATTATCTTGTGGAATATTTCTATATTCTAAAATAAGACAATTATTTTTATATATTTATTTAACTTCCACTAAGAACAAGTACTACCTCATTAGCATAAACCCCCTACCCCCCAGTTTTTATGGTTTACCCAAAACACAAGCCTAGTATACCTACACAACCAGTTACATCCTACCCGATCAGCAATATATTCATTTCATAAAAAACAAAGTACAATATTACCGAAAATGTCGGAATGCGCAATTTTACCCAACATGCTGCACATGGAAAGTGATGAAAAATCACGACTTTCAAACCAAAATGTTTCTTTCAATAGAATTATTCGAATATGAAACTAAACTGTGATGATGCCTTTATATCCATCAAATTATGCAATTTTTCTTGTGGGTTCCTGCTGCTGCCGTAACGAAAGCCTGCAAAAACTGACATCTGTAACTCCATCATCAATAATAATAACATTTCTTTTCCTTTTTCTTTGTTTCAGTATTTATGTTATGTTTTTATGTCACATACTGCTCATCGAATCACCCAGCCATTTAGCAAAGTCATAGTGAATTTCAACAATTATCTCACATTTTTGGATTTTCCGATTTTGTTTCCTTGCATATAAGATGCATCCTCGTTTTGGAGATGAAAAGTTTGGGAAAAAAGTGTGGCTTATATGCCAGGAAATATGATATATCAGAATGCTAAATGCATACATTTTTTTCTTCTTAAAAACCCATACAACCAAATTTCTCATGATTTTGTTTTTAAGGATAGAAAGGACTTTGGATAATTGCTGTGGATAAGCTGCACTCAGATAACTGGGAGTCAGCTGTATTAAAACTGATCATTTGAATTCATAGTTCTTTTGTAGGTACATAAATTATTTTAAATCCAAAAACATAAATGTCTGCTAAAACATTGTAAACATTGAAACAGCTGATTTTGTATGGCGGTCACCTTTGCCAGAGGACTCAGGGTTTGCATTTTTATGCTCAGCATTTAAGTTGACCATAGTTTTTTCAAAGACCGTTTGTAGCTTTAAAGGTCGACTTATAAGCAGCAATATACAGTGCATGGTAATATTCTATCTTTATTTATTAGTCTACTTTTCATAACCACCATATTTTTATGGTTTTCATCTTCATAAATTTTCATTATTGTATTTCCTAGGGATGTGCGAACATCAAATTTTTAATTCGAGTCAAACATTGTTGAAAAATTAGAGTTTTGAGTCAAGTTCAAGTCTTATGTTTAAATATATATTTAATGATTTTGTTAGGTAGAATAAAATGCTTGAAATGCCTTTTTTAACTCAATATTAATTATTTTGAATTTTTATTGATTCATAACAAAGAATAGAAAACCTAGAATTGAAAAACTAAGCCAAATGGATCAAAGAGTTTAAAAAGATGTATTTCTACAAAATGAGGAAGATCACAGGTTTAGATTTTATTAATTATACTTTAAAAGCATTTTTTATTTCAACATTTTGGTATTTTGTTACTAATGAAAAAATAAATAAAAGAAGTGATAAATTTTACAGGTAAATACATATTTCATCAAAGAGAATGTTAAACTAGAGGTTGAAGCGGGAAAAGAAGTAAACAAAAATTATACTATTTTTTTACTATAAAAGTATTTTTATAACATATTGATAAAACTGTTTTATGATTTTATTTGGGATTGCATTAATATATACAAGATGGAAAAGTATACTCCATAAATGGAATACACAGAGATTTCAAAGGCGTTCTTTGTAGGAAATACATACAAAACAGCATCGAATGATTATTAAAAGATGGAGAGTTTGTAGTTTTATATGACTGCAGAAAACTATGCATTTGTAGTGCAAAACGCATCTCAAGCATTCCACTAGAACAACTAACAAGTATCCATACATACTGTTATTCTCTACTTCAAGGAAGTGAATGAGTTGAAGCACAGGAATTCCGCCACACTCTTGGACAATCTCTCCCATGACACAGTTGCCATCTACAAGTGCCAAAAGAAAATAGTAAATTATCTGAAAGAACCCTTCCATCCTAAAAAAATTATTTACTTCACTGATGGTGCTTCCCAGCATTATAAGAAGAGATACAATTTCACAAACCTACTTAAACATGAAGAAGGCTCTCTCCATATGCGCCAAGTGGCATTCCCCTGCCACAGCTCATGGAAAAAGGCATTGTGATGGGGTCAGAGGAAATCTGCAATGACTTGCAGCTCATGCAAGCCTGCAGCCACCAGTAAATCAGCAGATTCTATCTCCTTTGGCTCTGTACAATTGGGCACAAAAAATCCTTGCCAACACAGTCATTTTTTACAGCAGTAAGGCAGAACACATGGCAGCAAAACTGTTTCTTCAAAACCGATTTGACCAACCAAAGGCAGTGCCACACACTCACGAGCAACATGCATTCATTCCAATGGCAAATGGATGACTTATTATCAAGAGGTCCTCTTTTGCAACTGATGGCTTCTTGTTTCCAAAACAAAACAAGCAAAAAAGTGACTTCTTTGTGAGTGATGATATTCGTAACTTTTTACTATCAACATTTATTTTTATTATGATACTTTTTCAAATTTTCACTGCCTGTTATATTCTTTCTTTCTTTTCTGAAAACTGGTTTCTGTTCCGCTGACAAACCCCCCCCCCATGGCAAGCGGTGCATTCCGTCTCCTGCACGGGAATACTTATTACCTTCTAGCGATCCAACGGCAAATAATTCCATAATGATGTTTTTTGGCAACAATGAAGACATGTTGGGCCTACTTTTAAGCAGTGTTTGATGAAAATAAAAATGGTCATACTTTTGATCAAATATAAATTTATTTTTCAGGGTAGAATTTCTTGCTGAAAATTACAAGTTAGCTCAACGCACTTTATATGACGTGAAAGCACTTTAAAAACTCTATAAAATACGTTAATTGTCCTGCCTGATTACTTTATTTAATTAACTGATTTATCTCTCTTAACAGTTAACCATCACTACAATTATTAAAAATAATAGCCTGTTTGGTAGGCAACCACGCCTTGCAGGGGAGCACTGTTTCTATCTTATGTACAGTTTCATTTTGATAAACATGACATCGAGGAAGAAAAGTGGTTCGGTTGACATGGAATGCCCCCTAAATCAACCAATGATAAAGGATTAAATTCCAATGCACTTTCAATAGTTGTACCATAATAGATCTTGTGAAATAAGTTTTTAATGATTGTGTAGGCATATATTTTTTAAATACTACATTTTTTGATAGTTCGAAATTTTCAAACTTTTTATTTCGGCCCAAACTGAGTCTAGTTTTAAAATAAAGCTCGACTTGGTTTGAAATTTCAAACAGTTCGCACATCTCTAATATTTACTCATGTAAAAGAGTTTGTGATATCATAAATGGTGCAATCAGAGTCACATTTATAATTAATTGTTTTCACACATCATTAATGTATGGCATCAACAAATCTTCTGTTTCCCTTGTATTTTTTATAAACTTGTGTTAGTATGAAGAATCATCAGGAAAAATACAGGTAAGTTATTAGTAAAAGCATTTGTTTTCATTACAGATTAGTCATTTATTGCTATGAAATACTCTTCTGTCAACCACATTTGTGAAACATTGCTAATAAAGAAATTTGATTTGATTGATAGTTACATTAAAGAATTATGCCTCAAGTTAAACAAGAATCAGCTAAAGTTTTGTGCATTTAGATGTATGAGCCAAGTATTGGTTTGCCATTGTCAAAGTAAAACATATTGCCGGTCACACCTTGGATCTGTTTTTCTTATAATACTACTAACCAGTCTATAATCTCTTTGATTTGTAAAACAACTCCAAAAATATTAAGCCAACATGCATTTGTAAGTGATGGGCTTGTATAATAGGTTGAACTACGTTATAAATGCATTTAGGCATCATACAACGAGTTTGTAAAATCTGATTATGCATTACATACTTCTGCTGCAATAGGGACAGAACAAGATTTTGCGTATTTACGTAAAGGCTTAATTTACCATGGAAGAAGAGAATGAAGGTGAGGAGGAAGTTCTGAGGCCACCACCAAATGAGCTGAGACATAATAATCATAAAATACATTTTAAACATAGAGGACTAACAATTTTAACATTTAACAATTCATCTACTTTAATGGATTAAAATTAAAGATATTCTCACATTGAAAGTAATGGCAAATTGTTAAAAAGGACTAAAAATTGGTCTTAAAAAAACAAATGCACTTGAAGTTTCTTGAGACAGCATGCTTATGGTACTACGTAATAATATTGAAATGGCTGACCACTAATCTGTTTTATTTTTCAGTTATTTTTATTATTTATTTTAATAATCACATTTTCCAGCCTATAAGACAGCATTTTCCGGAAAATATACTTAAATTTGACCTGCATCTAATAGGCCAAAGTTACAAAGGCACTATAGTTACTGGGCTCTTATAAGAACATGTTAGTTCTATCAAGTCTCACCATCACTAGGAAAAGCCTTTGTGCATGGAAGGTTTCATCACACAAAATCATTTTCTCTAAGCAAATGACTCATCTGAATTTTGAATCTAGCATATAGAAATAATATGATATTCTGATGAAATATACTATCTGGAATTCTATGAATAAGAAGGAAAGAAATAACTCCTATTTCAGTGCCAAAATTTTTCTACAATACTACTGATACATATTGCAGCTGCAAAATAACCATCATGGTGAATGAATAAGTTGGCTTATATGTAATGGAGATATGTATCAGTAGTTTTCTAAAACAATATTGGCATTGGCCTTTGAACTCCCTTTACAAATTTTTTCACCCTTGAATCTCGATTATAAACATAGTCCTTCAGGTGTATGATCTCCATTGCCATCTCAGTGATTTTCCATAGTAGCAGTACAGTATTACATTAGCCAATTCAGTAATGTGTTTTGTGTAGCTACGGGAATAATTCTTTTTTACTTGGTAATTTTGTTCTTCATTGCTGCTTTTGTTCCTGTGAATAACGTAAGTGTAAATACAGGAATTGAAGTATATTTATAAATATTATGTTTATAAATCTTGATGCATAATAAAGACTGGTACATCTTATAGGCCAACAAATACAGTAAATATGAGCTGTCAAATAAAAATATTTTTGATTCATTCTTTGATTACCAATTGATACCTTAATTTTGCAATCATCATCTGCTAAATTTATTTGAGTTTCTTTATAGTGAACCTTGAAGTACTAAACTATCAAAAGGCTGGTGCCTTCATTTTCTCTATGTAAGGGTTTTACTTTACATTTGTTATTAATTTAAAGAATTTTATTTTAGTAATTTGGGTTTCTAACTTATTGGCCACCTGTGTTATATCTTGCATTTCTTTACATTTTTGAATACATCCATAATCTTCAATATATCACCAATTTAGCAGTGAATGCCTGTTCCAGGGAGACAAAGGTGACAAGGGGGAGAGAGGGTTGACAACCACACTCAATGGTGACCAGTTCCCAACAGGAATAATAGAAGGCCCCCCAGGACCACCAGGCCCACCTGGTTAGTGAGCTTTTGTCTCGGTTTGCATTGCTTTAGTTTTTCAATTATGAAGCAATTTCTTGTTATTGATTACTTGATAAAATAACAAACAATAAGATATATGTTGTATTATCTTTAAAATCATAAAATAAGAATATTTTATGTACCTGTGAATGATCAGATTAAAAATTTGCTTTACAGGCCCCGATGGACCAAGGGGAGAAAAGGGGGAAATGGGGCCATCTGGTCCGCCAGGAGTACCAGGTGAAAAAGGAACACGAGGAAAGCGTGGGAAAAGGGTAAGGTTTTGAAGATGAAGATCTCCCCTGACTAATATATGGTTAACAGTGACTCTTATTAGCCTTTATAATTTTTGTTGTAAGGGTTTGGGGCTTTTTATTGTAACTGATTGTTTTTTTAATTATATAGATGTTTATATGAGCACAACTTTGTTTTATATTCAATTTCAATTTAAGTAGAATATTTTCTGTAGCTATCTTGCACTGTAAACTAGGACTTACCTTTTTAAAAAAGTTAAGAAATTATAAAGTGGCATTGGATGATAATAGAAAATTTACAGCTCGTAGGTAGGATAGATAATTTGGTATGGTTTTGGTCCATTCATCTTCTGTTATTCATTGCTTTCACAGTTTGTCTGGTTCTTGTATGCTAGTGCTATTTTGTGTGAGTGTGTTTATTTTTAGTCTTTTTTAAATTACTGTGTGATGAATGGGTTACGTAATTTCTTAATATGAATTTCTGTATTTCATCCTTATTCTACTAAAATACTAGTAGCTTCATTTTGTTTTTCATTTTCTTGGAAATAGATTTAATCTGTACACTGCATGTTTTCTAACTGTGATTCCTCACGCACATCTCTATTTGCATGATTTAGTTCTTGCTCATTGTCCTCTTCGGGGCACCAATGCACCTTATTTAAATAATTTGATAATCAAATTAATTAAAACCCCTATCAGGGACAGGATAAAAATATAAATTCCTAAAACCCTATGTCATCAAATAGTGAAATATAATGAAATGTCCACTCTTATGACCCCAAGATGAAACTTTGAGATTCGGTTACTTACATAAAATGGTGGTGGCAGCAAAATTTATATTTCTATTTTAAGGATATACGTGACTGTGAATGAAATAATATCATATCTCTAATATTGTTTGGTTACAGTTTGTAAATAACAACCCCAAAGCTCAAGATTAATGAAAAAGAATCATCGGTGTACTAACACAACTGATATTTTCTTTTTAAAACAGAATTGATAAGATGTGTGCGTGTAGAGCCCAAAGGAACAACTAATGCAATGTTTAATTCTGGCATAACTAACCCACTGTCATGTAGCCTCAGGTAGTTTATAAACAGGCACAGAACCAGTGTGACATTAGTCGAATCCTGCCCTTATTTGTGATGTGCATCTGTCATATGTGTCAAATGGTGTCACTCGCCTGCCCTGTCATGTTTGGTGGAGAAGCTAAGTAAGTATTATGTCAACCATCCATTTATAATTGTAAAAGTGTAATTAGATTTCTTAAGCATGGAGAACAGTTGTTTAAGTAGCTAGTTTAGTGTCTAATAATGGCATGTACCAAATCTTTGGGCCAGGGTAGTTAAAAGCATGTTGGTAAGTGATAAAGGCAAAAATCATCCAAACATAAAGTCTAATGTTCACATTCTTTGATATAATTTCATTGAAGTAACATAATGAATCACCATTGATTTAAATAACATATTTAAACAGTTGCTTTAAAGTCTTTCTTTATGCCTGTATTCCAAATAATTTGAAAAATAAATTATTAAAGCATGTGGCACTGTAACTCATCCTTGTGTTGCTGTCCTTAAAAGAAACTTAATGAAACCAGATGATGTATAGTTCATATTTAAAGAATAATTAACTCCCTGTTTGTAGAAGAAATAAATAATGTAATTTTAATTTTGGCACATTTATATGACCCTAAATAAATCATTAATGCTTAAAGCTATTCATAAATCACATACCCTGTCCTAGGAATAACTTCATAATATTAAAGTGGCCCTGATTCTTTTTAACTCTTCATTATCATCAACATACTTTTTCAAAATATCTATAAAATATTTCATTCAACAGGGTAGGAAAGGAATTGCTGGTGAGTTTGCTGAAAGAGGGCTGCCTGGGCTTCCAGGGCCAAAGGGAGAAGTTGGTGAGGCTGGACCTAAAGGAGAAAAAGGAGAAAAAGGTGACTTGGGACTTACAGGTGTGTGAATTAGGTAATTTCATTTACAAAATTGTTCATATGTGTTTCTACTTTAACTGTTATGAAAGTGTTGTAACATGCATTTGGCATAGCTTAATTAACCCTTTTTCTGCAGTAAGTACTCATAAAAGGTGAATCATGTGTTTTGATTGGAATGACTAATATTAGGCATGTGCAAGACTTGAATATTCAAGATCGATTTGAGAAAAAATTATTTCTCATTCTCGATTCCAATGTGAAATTTCTTTAATTCAATTTTGAAAAATTCTTCAAGATGATTAATGTCTTTAACTGGCATGATTTTTAAGCATTAACTTCTTTCATAAGTTAATCATTTGACATTATATTTAAAAAATTACAGCACTTCCTTTAAATCCAAGAGGCAGAATCCTCTTCCCACCTCTCCAGGCACTGCTCTTGCATAGATAAAAAATTTTCTGCTGTGCATCACATGGCATTCCCCTGGAAGGCTACAGAAAAATCCTGTTTTTGCAGGGTGTAAAAATCATTCTGTAAAAGATGGATTTTCTGTAAAGTGGAAATTGGCAATTTACCACAAGGATTTTATTTTTAATTTTTCTAAAAAGCTCACAAGCAATGTTTGAATAAATTATACAGTACTGCTCTAATAACCAGGTGAAGGTCAAGAGAGTGACAGTGGTACTGACGATGGTGAGAAAGTGTCAAGAAATAGTACTACTATTGCACAGAGGCAGTGGTGCTGCAAAAGGCGTTCCCTCAAACCAGTTTCCCATGTGCATCCTCGGTCTATTGCTGCATCCTGTTATACTGCAATGCCATTGGAATTTATAGCCGAAGCAGAGTTGCATTTGGTGGCCTCTGGTGCACTTGGGTTCACTTACGAGCCCTCCATATTCCTGCAGAAACTTCATGCTTGCTTCTTCTATGACTGGCAATACGTGAAACTTTAGAGAAGGCATTTAAAGCTGAAATAATGAAAAATAGTGAAGAAAAAAATGATGACTAGTAATATCACTGAAGATGAAGGCAATCCATCCCAACCCGAGGGGGGGACCAAAATGAATGTGTGAAGTAAACGAACCTAAAACTAACTAACCCAGTCATGGTGAATTTTTCTCGGGTTTCCAACCGGGTTGTCTCGGAGATTTCTTCCGACGTTTCGGCGACTAGCTCTGTCGCCATCTTCAGGGATCCTGAGTGCCAGGGAGATTTCTGTGGAGGTTTATATACCTGCCGGGGGATGACAGCAGGTCGGTGATTGGCTGTTGTATGGAGCAGTCCTATTGGCTGGCTCTCGTTGGTGATTGGTTGTTGCATTGTGTGGTCCTATTGGCTGAGCGCTCGTTGGCTAATTGGGCTATCATAGGGTCCCACGCCTTGCTGAGAAGGAATAACATCAACCGAGACAATGGATTCCTTCTCAGCAAGGCGTGGGACCCTATGATAGCCCAATTAGCCAACGAGCGCTCAGCCAATAGGACCACACAATGCAACAACCAATCACCAACGAGAGCCAGCCAATAGGACTGCTCCATACAACAGCCAATCACCGACCTGCTGTCATCCCCCGGCAGGTATATAAACCTCCACAGAAATCTCCCTGGCACTCAGGATCCCTGAAGATGGCGACAGAGCTAGTCGCCGAAACGTCGGAAGAAATCTCCGAGACAACCCGGTTGGAAACCCGAGAAAAATTCACCATGATGATTCGCCGGGAAAGCTTCAAATCTTTCTTCAACTAACCCAGTGTTTCTCAACCTTTTTTTGTTTGCGTCACCCCATTTCTGTTCTGCGTCACCCTGTTTACTGTTCCATTTCCTTCAAGTCATTTTTAAAGATAAATTAGGCTTTATCTACAATATAAAGATCAAAATCTATGCATTCAAAGAAGCAGAGGCAGAAATTCTTCTGGTTTTATTTATTTTTATAAGCCAGAATATGATACACTGTGAATTTATCAAATATTTGCATCACCCTTCAATAACTCTCGCGTCACCCTGGGGTGTGATGTCACCCTGGTTGAAAAACACTGAACTAACTTAACCTAACTCGGGTGGCTGAGGAGGACAGGGTATCCCCTAAAGTAAAGCGCCACAATTCCTCATCTTCATATTTCCGTAATACTTTTGTCTACCATAGTAGTACCATTTCTCATCGCTTTCTTGCCATTGACATCGCTACTGTTGCTGTCTTGACCTTCACCTGGTTATTAGAACAGAACCAATTGTACTACTGGTTGACTAAGAGACCTTCAGATTGCTTTGAAGATCAGTACCTGAAAAGCTGCTTGCTTCAACGATGAATGCTTATCTTCATGAATTTTTGCTTTATAATCAATACAGAAGGAATTTTGTTTAAAATAATTAGTGCAATTTTTGGAACTGCAATAGAGTTACTACAGCACCTAGCATACCAATAAATGTTGTTTCAGCACTTCCCTATCAGTTACTTCCATTTTGTAAAAATAGAATTCCATAAAAATGGGATTTTACGCTATTTGATGTGTTTATGTTGCTAAACTTAACACATATGCCCTGATTTAGTTTCACATTCTTTTCTTTTTGGCAATTTCTTTCTTGGTCAGTTAATCAAGTTCTGCTGACAGGTATGAATACCTATTCATGTAACAATTATATTTTGATATCCAACTTTAGAAGTTATTTTTGGGATGATATGTGCATTTAATATTTATAGGTTTATCATTTAACCATTTAATCAATCTCTTTTCAGCATTAACACCACCTGGTACCATAGTTGTGATATCTGTCCACATTTTACCTTGCGACATATCATAATAACATAGTGGCACAAACATCTGCAGGGTTTCAATTACAAATCACATTTTACATTAGTTTTTAGGTAGGTGTTGTAAAATATCTGAAAGTGAGTCAGAAGAAAGTCAAGTTCCAGGAATAACATACATACATTATATACATTAATATAGAGGTATTTTAACAGGAAGAATTCTACAGGCCTGCTTAAAGCATGTTCATCTAAAATCAAAATGATAATTGGCCCAACAAGTGGCCTTTTATGTCATTTAAAGAAACATCTCATTTCAATACAAAAAATTGGTTTAAGAAACCAAGTAATGAAAAAAGAAAAAAAATCAAATATGGGAAAGCAATTAACCCTTGGAGAAAATTTTTTCCAGAAGCAGAAATTTGCTGGAAGTTATGTTAAAGTCACAGCAATTACTGGAAAATAGCTATAATTATGCTCATAGATTATCAGCCTTTCGGCACTGTGAGAGATGGAAGATTTAGGAGTTTTGTTGAAGAGTTAGAGCCTAAATATGATATGCCAAGTCATACCACATTTTCACTCTGTATCTTAACACAACTATATCTACACGAAAGAAACACAAAAACTTGCAGATGAGATTCCTGATGACATTAGTGAAGGCTTACTATCTCTTACCACTGACATGTAGAAAACATCAAAGTTACATCTCCTTAACATGTCACTTTGTGGACAATTACCATATTTACCCGAATACAACACAAGTTTTTTTCTTCCAAATTTCAGCTTGCAAAAATTGAGGATCGTCTTAAATTTGAGTACTCATTCATATACCATCAATACATTGTGGCCAATTGATCACGCGTCAACTCACCATGCTTCAATTCATTGCACATCAATTTGTCACACAATAAACTCATCACACATCAATACATCGCTCAACAAACTCATCATTATTTCTAGACAAATTCATCACATGACAATTTCGTTGCGATACATTCGTTGCGAGACATTCATCGCTAGGCAAATTGGAAGGTGAGGCACCATGATGAATTTGTCGAGAGATAAATTGACATGCGATGAGTTTTTCATGCATATTTATTTATGTGTGACGAACTAACCACGACGGATTGATGCACAACGAAATGACCATGACGAGTTGTCATAGAACTGTAGGAAGTATGCTAATGCATTTAATTGATGTTTTTTTAAACAAATGAAACAATTAAAATAATTGTATTTTTCATTGCAAACTTACAATCTGGAATTCAATTAATAAAGCCTTAATTTTAAAAATACATTTTTAAAATTCTTTTTTTTTTCAGAAAAAAATTGTAACAAACCATTTCAATTAATGAGTCAACTAGTATACCTATACTTAATATGTGTGTTTGAAATATACGCCAAATATGTTCAGTGAGAAATTAGGTCATAAAATCTTTTTTCTGTTTTGACAGTCTGCTAAAAGGGGTGGGGGGGGTCGTCTTAGATTCAGGGTCATCTTGGATTCAGGTAAATACAGTAAGTTTTGTATCAAAAGGGAACTCACATTTCTTAGGAATCTATTCTGTACCTGCTGTTCATGAAAACATTGCATCATTGGTGAAAGTCCAGTCTATTTCTGACTATACCATAACAGACATACTCCAGCATTGAAACAAACCTCTTGGAAACATATTCATTGTTTTCCCGTACACTTAAACTTGCTATTAATGATGCCAAAATAGAAAATGAGTTGGATATATTACTTGCATAGGGACGTGCAACAGTTAGTTATTATCAACACAATACCATGGATTGTGAAATGTTTCAAAACCTTCAACATCATTTGAATAAACCTGAGCATGAATGGTTACCTAAGGTTTAATGCACTGATACAATGAATATCTGATCTTGGAACAGTATTTATTAACTTATGAATGATTTACAATGAATGAATGGAGGCTAGCAGCTGGATTGGTTAATGTTTTGCAGCCAATTGACAATTTACAGAGGAAATTTATTAAAAATTTCATGCACTTTCAGCAAATATAGGGTGTGCCAGAAATATTCGGCTTATTTTGATCGGGAATAACTTGGATACTATTGCTTGCAAAGAAAAAAATAATGCAAGTTTTTAAAACTGGTTTAATGACTTTACATTTCAATTTTCATAATGACTGCCAGCAGCATTGTAGCATCTCACACAACGCTAGAAAACCAAGTCACACACGAACTGCAGCATTTCAAACAGGATAGATGGATACACATTTTCAATTTCCAGTTTCAGCTGGTAAATTGTCTTGGGCTTTCACGCATAAACCTTGTCTTTTACATAGCCCTACAAAAAAAGTCCAGAGTCAAGTCGGGGGAGCGAGGGTAAAATTCAACTGGACCCCTACGGCCAATCCAGTGACCTTGCAACTGGGCATCAAGCAAAGTTTGCACTTTAGAGGCGTAATGAGGTGTGGCGCCATCTTGCTGAAAGAAAACCTCTTCATTTCCGGACTTCTTGTGAAGTTCTGGAATAATTAAGTTGTCCAACAGACCCAGATACTTTTTCCCATTGACTGTTCCATCGAAAAAAAATGGTCCCAAAATGCCTCAGGAGGAAAGGCCTCACCATGTGGTGACACCAGGCAAATTGACAGCCTTTTCCACGTGAAAGCCTGGATTCTACTGGGACCAGTACACACAGTTATGGCGATTCACTGTTCCACACATTAAAATTAAAATTTAAAATGATGTATGTGATCAAAGATGGCCGGATATATTTTTGGACACCCTGTATGCCCTTAATTAATGGAATTGAATCCATGCTTGTTACTTTTGTAAAAAGATATGATGACAAAAGTACTGCTAATCACAAAATCAACATAATCTTGGCTTCCTTTTCATCCAAATTTGAGGGAGAACATTATTGTCATGGCTTTATGTCTCAGGTTCAAGACAGTATTATTAAGTGAACAAAAAAAGCTCCTCTGCATGGGGAATATAACCTCACAAATTTCTAACAAGAGGCAGTGGCTGAAACTCAGACACATCCTGAATGGTCTGATTCTGAAGAGAGTAACTCTTTATGGGCAAGTTTTGAAAAAATGATAAAAGTCAAGCATTCCTGACAGTACCTATACATCTCCAACTAAAAAATTGAAACGGTATTTGAATGAACTTGTTATTCCTTGTAACAGCAGGAGAGTAGTAAACCTTTAAACACACCTGCTATCCAAGCGATAAGTTCAGCAGTGCAGAAAATATTGTCACTCTGAGATGAGAAAATCTGTTATCAGAGCATGTTGAAAAACTTGTATTCCTTCATGGAAGATATAAATGTAATTAAGGAAATAAAAATCAAATATGCATGGATATTTTATTTTTCCTAATTTTTATTATAATCTCCATAAAAATTTTATATATACATATAGGACATTACTTGTGATACCTACTTAATTTGTGTAATTAATTGTATTTACAGCTAAACAAGTTGATTTATTCAAGAAAATTTTAGTTTTCATCTAGATTTTTGAATTTTTTTTACAAATTCTCATCTCAATCTTGCTAGAACTGAAACAAACTAGCTCGCGCACATCCCTAACTCATATCTACTTGGCAACTTCCCAGGAATATTTCTACTGATAGTTTGCAATATATATCAAAAAGGAAGACTAGTTTTTCCATCTTAACTTCAAGCATAGTAATCTCACCTGTGCTGTATTTGTAAATTGGTCATATTTTATAAACATCATATAAGAGAATCTG
Source organism: Tanypteryx hageni (assembly GCA_028673005.1). Taxonomy (NCBI): domain Eukaryota; kingdom Metazoa; phylum Arthropoda; class Insecta; order Odonata; family Petaluridae; genus Tanypteryx; species Tanypteryx hageni. The sequence goes on along the minus strand of CM054120.1, from coordinate 14,049,258 downwards.
CATTCTAGGAACCTGCATTTTAGGTCTACTGTATCAAATATAGTCATAATTGCTTGTCTTTTTTTTAATTGCTCATTTCAAAGATCCTAAAGCATGGTTGGTTAATACAGAAGATTCCCAAACCCTGGCCTTATTGTAGTTCTGCCACTGGGTGCCTGTGTGTGCATGGGTAGCAACAAAGTGTTGTAGGAAGCCCAATATAGCATAGTTGGAGAGCCACTGGAGATGTCGAAGAAGGGCTATATTTTAAGAGCTTTCATCATACATGTCTTCATATGCGTCTCTTGGATATCTCCAGCAGCTTTTTATCTGTGTTAAATGCCCACTTGGCTTCCTGCAAAACCTTGTTGCCACATATTACCTTTATCTTCCTGGAGTACACTAACACACACATGCAGTTACTATATTCATATGCATCTAACATATAAGGCAAACCCTTGTTTTTCAAGACCAAAATTAGAAAAACTCAGGCCAAATATAAGCTGCACCCCAATTTATTTCAAGAAAACCTCAATTTTTTTAAAAAAAGATGCTTTATATTCTACTGCTCATAATTTCATGGTATAATTATAGATCATGCAAAAGATATTTCATAAATGGTAAAATCATGCCAATATTAAAAGCAAAGGATGACAAGCAATGCAAATGTGTTTGACCATCGACTTTTCTCGATTGAGTTTTACATGATGTACTAATTGATCAATCGATATACCTTAAAAAATTTCATCATTTTTGTATTATATCTCCAAAACACTCATCCCTCTCTCCTTCAACTACTATCATAAATGCCCGAATACAAGCCAACGTTTTTTAATAAAATCGGTCATGAAAAAATTGCCCTCGGCTTAAATTCGGGTCCGACCTAAGAATTTAACCATTATAATAAATGTATGCATGTTAAAATTCTTTCCATTAATAAAATATGGTATAATTGAGTACATTGAGTACAAACAGATAATTACGTAAACTGTGATGGTGGAATTAATGCTTAGCTGTTTGAATTTTGCATAGTAAAACTCCTGCTCGCACATTGTCGCCAACAATGTAAACTAAACTAATATTCCACAGGGAAATGAATTCTATCGAATGTATATAACTATAAAAAGGTAATTGTTAATCAAGTAAAAATTAAAGAAACTAGGAGCTCCATCTCTAGTCCTATGGCCACAGCCCCATTGGAGGCTCGCTTCCCTCTCATATAGTTTTAATTTAATATTACAAAGATTAAAATATGATTAAAAAATAATTACACCACCTTTTTGAACTTCGCGAATAATTGGTTCTGGAAAACTGATGCGAAATGCAAATTTGCAAAGTGCAAGTCCTATTATCCCATAAGATGCCATGTTATTATGAAATTGTGGTTCCAAGCCAACCAAAAAAATTCCCTTTTTATCATAAATATTGCAGAAAATAAAAGAAAACGTAACAGCAAATGAAAACCTAGCATTATAAAGTGAAAAAATACTTTTAATAACCTTCAAACACGTAATAGCAAATGAAAACCTAACATAACAAAGTGATTACAAAACCAAATATTTGCACGGAAAAACCTCAAAAAAAACCTCGATTAGAGATTTCTAATATATTTCAGGGTCATTAAATATTTCGGTCAAAAACCAGCAACCTCATATGCATTGAACGAATATTTTCAATATCATACTCACAAAAATTATGAAAAACTAAACACGCATAGACAATTTTGTCGTGAAGTCTAAATTCGCGAACCGCAAGCATGTGAAGTTCAAGAAGGTGGTGTATTACACATTTAAAATAATAAGATGTTATATTGATTAAGAAAAAATAAATGATATTTTTTCTTAAATAGATATTATCTAAGTTACTGCAATTTTTACTGAATTTGATTAGAAGTTTCTTTATGCGATCATCTATTTGTTTTATATTAAGACAAAAGTTTTTACAAAAATATTCAATCGATTTTTATCCTTTTTACATAAATTTCTTTGAAAATTAAGTGCACAACTGTACTGGATAGTGTATCAAAGCTTTGCATCACTCAAGGTACAATTCAGACTAAAATCTCTTAAATTTACTTATTTTTCTAAAATTTTAGGGGGTCAGCTTAAATTTGGGGGCGGCTTCTATTCAGGTGTTTTTGCTACTCCCTACAGTCCCACTCATATACTGCACTTATGTGCCTAAGTCCTTCCTATCGTAGCTCTTACATTGCCTCAACATCCAATGACTATTGCATAAAAAATTGCCTTCTTTTCCTGTATCTAAATCATTTTTACAAAAACTTAGGCCTTTTTTTTTCAAAAAAATGCCATTGCAGAGCATTCCATCACAAATTAAGCCCTCTATGGTACAGTTAGACACCCATAATTCAGCTTTCTGGATTTTGGGAGCCTCAAGACCATATCTTTATTATAAATAATTGATTCTTACATAAGAGGATGGTATAGGATGATATAAGGTACTTCTAGAAGGGTAGTGTATCTGAAATTTTTAATATTGATAAATAATTTGGTACAACTGTAGGAAAAAATTGATAGCTCAAAAAAATTTCATTTTTAGAATTTTTTTCTAAACCCATTGCTCCATTTCTACTCCCAAGAAAAGCATGGAAATTAGTTCAGGCCATTATAAAATTGCATTTCTATGTTAGTGAAAATTGAGATATAAAATCAGCACTTGAACAGTTTTATATCTGAATGAATGGGTATATTTTGGTTTAAGATATAATCCCTGCCAAATAAGTGAAACATTTGATTTTAATGTCATTAAAATGGGAAATTTTCAGGTTTTTATTAACCAAACAAATTAACTACCTAGTACTTTTCCATAGTAATAAGTAAAATAGTAATGTGTATTTAATATGAATAATATTGCCTACTTCCATGACCTGATTCAATTAGTTATAGCTAGGGATGGGACGGTTCCACATTTTCCCGGTTCCGGTTCTCGGTTCCGGTTATATAAATCTGATCCCTGTTCTCGGTTTCGGTTCTGTTAGGTTAGAAGTGCTTTTTGATACACCATGGGAAATTCTAGCTTTACAATAGTTACATATAGTGCAGGGCTGCCATTCTCATCGCTTTTATCCATTTTCATGGATTTTTTTAATGAAAAACTGAGACGTCCGTGATTCACAGATATTTATTTATAAGGTAAAACTTGGTTCTTATCTGAGCTGTTCACATAAAAAGTACATGAACTACTAAGAAATTCTGAAATAATTAATATACAACTAGTAACCATGGCCATTTTAAGGAACTATATAGTTTGAACACAAAGTCATCACAAATTTGATAGATTGCTGCATTGCCTATTCCAGTGTGACCCATGAATCATGTCATGCTGCTTCCTGGCGTGCATGGCGCCCACCTAGAAATGAGACTATGTAGTTGTATTTTTATTTAGGATGAGCAAGGCTGAATTTCCTATAGTTCATGAGGGAAAAGAGCTTTGTAGCGCTTACAAAAATCTGGATGATGAATCATTTCAACAAATGATAGTTCCGCAAAAATATCTATCGAAAAAATGAATGATGGGTTTTGAACTTCTGATATTCAATATTTGGTTCACAGCTGTGTGATTTTATAATGTAAATATTCAAGCAATACTTTCAGTCAAATCCATCAGTTTAAAGTATTACTATAACTTATTAACAGAAATAGGTTTTATTTTGTTGTGTAATAATTTTAAATAGATACCCATGGATAATTTTTATATTTAACCTATTTATTGTGAACCCTAACAATAAAGCCATGTCGGGCATTTGGAACAACTTCTGAAATAACAGTACAAATGACAAATACGCTATATGCAACTATTGTAAAGCTATAATTTCCCATGGTGTGTCAAATAGCACTTCTAACCTAACAGAACCGAAACTTAGAACTGGGATCAGATTAATATAACCGGAACCAGGAAAAATTGTAATCGTCCCATCCCTATTTTTAACCCATTAAACCCCAAATTATTTTTTAAATTTAATTTTGTTTTTTTTTTAATTAAAAGTTGGTATTTGGACTCTGTTATTCTCATACACTGAGTTTTATGATTTTTGGGTGGCATTAAGTTGCCATTGGGCACACATCTTTTTCTGAATACATTTTTATGCAGTAGCTGAATTCCTAGTATGGTATCTGGATGTTTCATCCAAAGGACTTCACCCATGGGACGTTTCACCCACAGACACTTCACCCACGAGGAGTTTCATCCAAAGACCTTTCATCCATGCCTTTTCACCCATAGGTTTTTCACCCACAATCCAGTTCACCCACATAACGTTTCACCCATAATTGTTTCACCAATGATTCAGTTCACCCAAGGACATATGAATGCAACTAATGAACATATGCTTATTACTTTTATAATATACTAAAGGAATACATTTATCATAAGTTGATTATTTGTTTTTTACGATACTACTGGCTTTGGCTTTTTAGTGCTTATCTTCGTGATGTCCGTCCATCCATACGTCCGTATGCATATATCAGGGAAGAATTGGCTTAACCAATTTCAACCAAATTTGGTTCATAGAATACTCACACAAATTAATGACCAAAATGGCATATTTCAACTGGATCGACTCTGCATGGGGGCCACAATTGTAAAGTTAAACTATTCAGTAATTATGAATTTGGAAGGTATTAGCTCAACCGATTTCAACTAAATTTAGTATGAATGAGACGTAAAACATAGAATAACAAAAACAAAATTTTTTGTATAGATATAGAAAGCAGGACTGCCACAACACAAGAAATAAAAAAAATTCTTTTTACACGTATTTGTGTTGAACGGTCCACATCAATTTTAACCAAATATAATACTTATAATGGACACATATACAAAACCATATTAGCATATTCAAACCGAATCAGCTGAACAGGGGTATCGCAATTACAAATTATACTTTATGTATATAAGCATTTGGGAGAAATTGGCTCTACGGATTTCAATTAAATTTTGTATGTAAGATTTGTACAACATATCGTAATGAAATAAAGATGTTTAAAGCACAGCTAAAGAGCAGGGCTACCACAGTAACAAGTAAAATAATATTTCTTTTACATGTATTTATAGAGAGCTGACCACATGGATTTTAACCCAATATGGTGAATGTAATCTTCATATAAATAAATAACCAAAATAGCCTATTTCAACTGGGTTGACTAAACAGGGCTAATACAATATCAATGTTAGAATTTTTCTGTAACTATAAATTTCGAAGGTATTGGCTTAACCGATTTTAAAAAATATCGTTTGTAGAGCGAGTCAAGAATGGCAAAATGAAATGGACATGTCTAGAGCGGATCTAAAAAGCAGGGCTACCACAATATAAGGAAAAATAATTTTCTGATTTCAAAGCTAATACATTAGTATACGAATATACTACGCCGAATTGGATGGAAAGCACTTCTCTACAACAGGAAATTCCTGTACACCCCTACTTGTTTACTCTGACTATCAATAGCAGAAATTTTTATTAATGCCGTTAAAAGAAATTCATTTCATAAAATAAAGAGATACATTGATACTGTTATCGTCACAAATATATCATTCAACTAAATAGCACAATCTTAAATGTTATGTAATATCCCCAAACAAAAGATGAGAAAAGAATAATTTAAGGAGGTTGCCCCAAAATTCTGTTAACATAGATTTGCTTTAAAACTTCTATATTGCTTCCTTAAACTATTCTTTATCGATTTTCTAGAAAAAAATAATGTCCTTCCGAATTACTCTTTTGTAAATTGCAATTGAAAGTTGGAAAGATTCATATGTTCTCTTATGCAGTAATGGCCAAAAAGACTGATTAGGACAGGAAAAAGAATTTTTAAATGTGCAAAAATAATAAAAATATTTCCATAAATATGATATATTATGAAATGATATTTAAACTATCTGCCAAAATAAACAAAATAGCACCATATGGAACTTATTTTAGAGAAATTCATTAATTTATATGTATAAAACTATGACTTTTTATGAAATGCAGCACACTAGCGCCACTTACAATTGAAAACTTGACAATGTTGCACTTGTCGTTTACTGGATATATTCTTTTAATTCACTTGAAAACTACTAGTCTTATCATCAGTTCGAGATACGAATTTGTATATATATATATATATATATATATACACACACATACATACATATATTCATATAAAAGAACTTCAAGTTCTCCTGGTAATGCAAATTTATTCCAATAACATTTGTGCATAAGAAATTCATCTCGTTTTTGTAATATATTATTATTTTTGGGACACTTCATATAGGAGATCAATTTCGAAAGTTTGAGTAAAAATTACCACAGGAGAAACGTAAAAATACGATCAAAAAAGTATTTCTCCATTCCTATTCTGAAGCATTGCTATGGTTGTTGTTGCCCGTGAGGAAAATTTCCTCAATTCTAGTTTGCGAGGAACTCACTCTACTTCATAACTTCTTACTATTATTAAAGTTACTGTTATTCATATCTCAATTTTAATGCATCACAACAAAATTTTCCTTCACTTATGGAGATGCTTACATGGTATTTAACTTGGCTTAGTAGTATATTATTCCATAACTTTTTGTATGAAAAAAATGCATTTTTAAAATTGCAGACATTAAAAATACATTCAAATTAAGAATATGGCAAAAATTAACAAAATAAAATAAAATCAATCTTGCCAGGATTTTAAAAAAGTAAAGAGAGCCAAAACTATTCTTGGTGATTCTTGGTTTTCCATTCACATCTTCAGATATTAGAATATTTATCCCTTCTTCTCCACAACTTACTATGTATGTCACGAATAATATGGAGAGATTTAATCCACATGGTACAAATTTATTTAGCATTCCAGAGGACAGAATATGTTTACAAGTTTTCAAGCTCATTAGATTTTTTTTCTTGTTTTCTTCTGAAAGTTTTCTACTTAAAAATAATTATTTAATATATCTGGCAAAAATGAGTCAAAATACATTTTTAAAGGTTTATATTAAATATATTTCGCTATAATTTTGCTTAAAAATTGAAATATACATCATACCTCTCTATCTATTCATACTATATGCATTATTTTATAACAATAAAATTTACAGATACTATATAACAAATAAATCAAAATAGTATTATTTCTTAATCTTGACTGGTGAAGTCATAGGGATTCCTCCTTAAGTGTAGCTACTGTAGTTTCTTCCAGAACCAGAACTTTCCCATCTCTAGTTGTACCACATAAGCCCAATGGCAACTTAAGTTTCCAGAAATATTCAACAGGATATAAATAAGACAATTTTAAAAAATGCTATTTATACAAATTTTCTACGACATTGAAAAATATAAAAATGTGAAAATAATTTTAAAACACATTTTCTTAGGCCATACTTACATCTTTGCCAAGCAAGGGCTGAAGGGCAGCTATTTACACTCAACCCCAAACAGATATTTCCTTATTTTTGACCTAAAAGGGCATAGAAAGAGAATATGCCACTAATCCTATCTTATATTTGCAGGAAAAACTTTTTAAACATGCTGGCAACTTAAGTTGCCACTGGGCTTTAATAGGTTAATGGGAAATTATTGTTCAAACTATAATAACATTCAATTCCACCAGTGACATAAACATGATGGCATCATGATTCTAACACCCAAAATATCATATTTACCTATTTCTAATCATATAAATAAAAGAAAATGTGTATTTGTGTGTTAATGCTGTCACTCCAAAACCAAGAAACTTAGAGACTAAAAACTTGGAGCACTTACTAATGGGACCATGAGGATGTGCACCTCTGGGCCAGAATTTTGATTTTTGAGGGGAGGGGGGGGAGTGGAGTTGGTGCCATTTCTCTTAAGGTAACACGTAAAAATCAGTTTCCACGTATAGGCTTTTACTCTTTTGCAAATTAAAATTAGAAATAATTGACCTACTATCTTCGGCCCTGGAACATTTTAAAGAACACTAAATAACATTTGTTATTCTTATCATCAAATTTTGCCTACAAAATCACTCATGCTCTGTATTTAAATCATATTTATTTGAAAAATTGAAGCTTTTTAACAATATTTAATATTATAGAAACTAAACATTTTGCCAAACTAAGCTTTTTTACCTCCTCCTAAACATGCAAGATAATATCTCAGCTTCAATGGATCCATAAATATATAATATTAATCAAACATTTAAAAAATCTAATAACATAATACTTTCTCCTATTTTTTTCTGGATATGCAAAAAAATCAATCTGTGAAAAACTTTTTCTATAAATGATTTGGGAGAAAGCATCAAACGAACAAAATTGCATGGTTGTTAAAATTTATTTTTAGAATACTCCATTTCAGTAACATTTTTAGTTCTCATGATGCGGATTGATAGAATTTCTTCACTTAACAAAGAATATGTTTTATTTCTGTGGTGAATGTTCGGTAAGAATATTAATAATTTGGAATCACTTTATTAATTATCTTTTATATTCTTTAATATGTTATCCTTAAGAACATTTTCTACTTCTCTGATTAATAATTCACTGCAAGTAAGACGTATTTGTTTCCTGTTAACAAAACAATGCCTGCACTAGGAAAATCGCCTGTGCAGCCAGATGACTATGTCCGAAATTCGGATTAAAAATGCAGCAGCCTGAGATGCTGTGCTTGTGTTCGCTCGGGTGGAGACATGAGGCCATCTAGCACTGTTTACATTGGATCCATTTCCTGCGATTTTTCTCGCCCAAACTCAGATGAGAAACATGAAATATTGCCCCACACTGAATCGGTTGTGCTTAGCTATCCTTAGCTTCTGCACACATCCCCTTTTTATACCATTGATTCTTATGGGAAAAACTGCTTTGATTTACATCAATTTGATTTACACTACTTTTCAGAATGCATACTCAATGTACATCAGAGTGTTTTTTTGATTGTCTTTCATAGTTAATACAGTAATGTGTTAATTGATGTGGATTTAATATCTATGTGGAATTAATGATAAAAAGATATCACTTTACTTGACAATTTTAGTGTGCATCGTTGCTTTTTCTTGCTCTCCTATGTAATATAAGGGCAAATGCATTAATAGAATTTTTTTTCTGAAAATTCTTTAAAAATTTTAAGTGCATCGTATCAGCTTGTACATATTGTAGGCTAACATATATTTATGTGATATTGGATTTACTTATATATGTTTTCCAATATGGATGACAGACCTGTTTTGAAAAAGCTTGTTTGGATAAGGGAAATAAGCTGTGGTGAGCCCTCAAATATGATTTAAAATAGCTTTCTTAATATATGACACAAAGGAGACTACAGTGAAAAATTGAAAATTTACAGTTAAAGAAATTTTTTTGCAAAAATTCTTTAAATGTAAATTTTCAGCTTTTTTAATGTTCAAAGTTTGTTCACAATCACCCTTAATATATTTTTTCAATGGATTTTTTAAACGAATTTCATTAAAAGTGCTAAATGTAAATAGAAGAAAAGATAGTAAATGAAAACTTATTTTATTGGCTGCAAGGTGAATTGTGACATTATACATACTGCTTGCATGAAGAATGAGGGATAGCATATGCCATAGCTCTCACTTGATGTGTTCAGCATATCAAGTCCTCTGGGAAATTTATCTTAATTTCTTCTAAATTCCTCGCTTGAAAGTGCTTCAATCCATAACTAACAGCTCAAATTGATCTCTTTCTATGAATTTGTATATTTAATAATTTTCCTTTGATTTCCTAATTTTACTAATGTTATTTTATCAAGTAGTAGAATTTCCCTGATATATTTTTCTTTTTATAATCACATTATTACTAATTCATTATAGAGAGAATTAATTATCTTTAAAATTATTTTTTTGGTGAGTTCTCAATCTTTAATTTGTGTGGGCACCTGCAGACACAGTTAAATGGCATGCAGTGCGTGAAATGAGCCGAAATGTTCCGGGGTACTTTTCTGCTTCATCACCCGCATCAGTAATACCATTCTACAGAGTTAGCTAGATCATAAATGAACTATACAGTGTGTTTTTGGTTTAATGTCACTTCAGTTAACATTGATTCACATTAAAATTGTTCAAAAATTACTACCCATATTCAAATTAACATCGTCGATGATTCAAGTTAACATCATTCTTAGTCGGCTCTGAAATAATGCAAGGAAGAAATACTGTGTAGATTACTCTCATGCATACCTGTTATGCACTGCTCCAGTTGCAACAGATCATCTTATTTAAGTGGAAAAACTGTTTAGAATTGACCTATCTCTCTATAATTTAAAAGGCCGATGCTTCAGAAAAAGAGGGGAGAGAGTATTTACTGTGGGCAATATGGTTGATGATGGAGTGGATGAAGTGTTAGGGATAGCTTGCGCAACCTTAGCACAGCGATATGCAACCTTTTTCCGATGGTGGACTGCATTACTAATTCCGAGCACCTTGTCAGGCAGCATTTAAAGTTGAGGTTGCTTCGAAGGGCCGCATTTTATATCTCATATGGTTTGATGGTTCCTTAAAAGATCATGCAGTATTTTGTTACATAAGTTGCGCACAATCATTTTGACCATGTTGGAAAATGTTTACCTGTTTGAAAGGTAAATAAATAAAAACAGTTCGTGAGTAAGTTTAGTAAATGAATTGTTGGTCTGTAAATAATTACACTAGTACTTCTCATTTCCGATGATTTTATCGAAAATTGTGAGACAGAATCAAGGCATGTCCTACCTGGAGCAAGCAGAGGGAGAGGTTGACATGCATAGCCCATGGAATGGACAAAATCACCTTGTGGTGGGAATAGCTCTCTTCTCCCCGGCAATCATTAAAATCCTCTTAATCCCCTTTAATAGAGACCTTACAAGCTTTATGAGTTGTGCAGAAAATAAGATCTGCTGAGTGCCCCATATATAAACTGGAAATTATTCTGTGCTATTGGGATAACTTAAGTTTAACATCTCCTGATTTTATTTTTGTTTGTATCAGCTGTGGCTCAATGGAGTGGTTATCCTTCTTTGGGCATAGTGAAACTCAGTTCAATAAAAACATCTAAATAAATACTGTATATACTCGTGTATAGTTCGAGTTTTTAAGACCAAATTTTTGTGCAAAAAATTGGGGGTCGAACTATACACGAGTAATACTTTTGAGGTTTTAAAATCTCGGATCTAAAAGTTATGATTATGATCTAGTTCAAGCGGGAGATTGGGACAGGTTATTTGTTAATAAAGACAGCAATGAACAAGAGTTTTATGGTTTTAGTACATAAATAAATTTTCAGAAAAGTTAAGCATATTTCATGTAAAGAATTTCTCTTTATTTTGTTATAGAGCTGTAAGCCATACCTATATAATAACTCCATTATGTTACTCCAATATTGTTAATTCCAAATGATGATATCAATGTATAAAGTCAAAGCTGAAGAATTAAAATGAGTTTATTTCATCTTGTTCAACTATCATTCATAACTTTTATTAAAGGTTTTACGAGTAATATGCATCTATTAATTTTTGTTATATAAGCTTAATGCGTCTATTTGCTAAAAATTCTGCCACCTTTCGTATGTCACATCTCGTAGTTAAAAAGTAATAAATATTTTTCTTCTCAAGATCGTGCAATAGGTTTACGATGTTTACAGTTTATTATTAGTATAGCATTATTATGATACTAAAAGCTGTTGAAAACCAAGACCGTTATATAAACCTCGATTGTGAGCTTCGAGATATCGAAACGAAAAATGTCGATCCTGACGGAAATATAGGGTAAAGAGTAAGTAGAAAGCTAGGGTCAAATTATACATGAGATATATGAAAAAATCTAATTTTTTCGCACCTTAAAATGTAGTAATGTCATACTGTTTGTTTATTTTATGCCATTTTTATGTTAAAGCATGGTTTTACTGATTTATATGTGATCTGATACCATTCATATCATGTATTGCACCATAAACCTCCATAAAATACAGTACATACAGGTCTTTTTATGTTTCAAGATGTTTTTAACTCTAGGTTTTGGAACCAATTATATTGTATAACATGGGTTGTTTTGGGTAATATTGATTTGTTTAACGTTGTATCATTCTATGTTGCTATTTTCAGGAATTAATTAGCAACATTAATTGAGGACTCACTATATTATTTAATACAAGCTGCACCAACGCAAAGAGTGCAGAATATCGCCATCTATAAACACTCACTGAAAACTGTTCAAGCAGAGTTCACACACACATATCCTCTTTTATGATTTTCTCCAATTTCTGTATGCAAATTTCATCTCCCCTGCCTTCAGTTCCACTACCAAGCATTTTGTTTTGCAGTATTTTCCATTTCAAGCACTGCTGGCATGGGAATCTTTTAATAATGGCATGCTATATGTTACTATATTCTCATGTTGTTACCATATGCAATCATAATCATAAAAATTGCTTGTTTATGTAATATGAAAAATTGACATAAAGTATACCCTCAAGCTTTGTGGGATATTTGTTCCAAAGAATACTGTAAAGATGGAATCTGCAATGATTGAAACCAAGGGCTTATGGGAAAATTGAAGATAGGTTCTTGACTCATAAATATAACTTTATTTTTAAAACAAATAATGATGTTATCATTACTTTATTGCTGGTGATGGTGATGATAACAAAGATGTTAATGAATATGTAGATGAAAAATGTGAAGAAGAAGATGAGAGATATGAAGAATACAATGAGGAATACAAAGATAATGATAAAGTCTACTTGGGAAGGCTCGATTTTGTGGAAAGATTCCATAATGTAAATAAAAATGAATATTGTTAATTTCCACTTTCATTTTTATTTACATTAAACATTGTGATGATGATGAAAAATGTTTAGTAAGATATCTGCTTCTAAAATTGTGCAGTCTCTTTTGCATTGAAAACCTATTCAGGCTTGTAATCATTGTCTTCTATGCATTTTAATAGCTTTCTGGGGTAATTATCTGCTACAACATAGTCCAGGTATGTGGTTTGCTGCTGTTATAGTGGTTAGGTCACTGGCTGATACTCACCTTCTGCTCGAAAGGGTAGCAGGCACGAATCCTGCAAAAGGTCGCCTGGTCCCCTGTTTGTATGGTTTGAGGAAACCATGCAAAGTCAGCATTCCGCCCTTCGAAAGGGACATTAAGCCGTTGGCCCCATTGGTGTTCTTCATTAAGAGTAGGCTAATGCCAGCATAGAGTTTCCCTCCTCCCTTGTGGTTGTGTTCAGTATGAAAGGAGTTAAAGCTATAATAATCCAAGAGGTTGATTAGCCAAAAGTCCACACACACATAGTCCATGTACTTAAATTCACCTACCACATTAACATTGTGTAGAATGAACCTCCTCTTAAATCGCTCTAAATGCCCCTTACACCAAATGGCATAGTACTAGCAGACTACTCTCTTCACCATCAGATTTTTACACTGCATGCTCACTTTGACTTCTTGCCTATGATATGGTCACTCAGGAGAACATTTTTATATGCATAATACTCAATCCACAAGCTTGAGACTTCTTCTGTTAAGGTTCACAAGCATAATAGGAAACGTGCACTTTGTGGGGTACTTGTTGCTTATTCTTTGTTCTGTTTTCCTGATGTGGTACACAGTCAACTCATTAATTTCATAACATCTGCTCACTGATGCGGCATTCTCACCACAAGTAAACCTATTCAATAACTTTACTATTTTGCATAAATTCATCATATTTTTTTTTCAATTCAGTTGCTACCTTATCACATGTTTTCCTCATAGGTACCATGATTCAGGGCAATAATAAACAATAAATGTGGCAAAAAACACTGCTGTTTATGGAACAGAAGGAATGTGATAGCATCACTATTTCAAGGAGAGATATTACAGCGCTGCAGCAGCAGTGAACTGCATATCATTGAAACTGCGATGTTTGAACCTGTGAATATTGAGTTTACTGTAATATCTTTACAAGCATTGTGAATTGATAACTAAGCTCTGATAACTATAAAAACTTAGAGAAAACCAGATTAGCAGGTTCTCATTTAGAATCTACAATTGATGAATTGTTAGTATGGAAATATGCATGTTGTTTTCCCAACCCTTTTGAGGTTAATAATACTGCCCAAGTTTTCATTCCATGGAATGATCCTTAAAATTATTATTAATATTACTAACATTATATGTAATTTTTAATTAATTTATTTAATTTGCAAGTTTGATTCTTTAACGAGGGCTCTCTTCCATTGTTTTTCCTAAGACAGCCACATTGTTAATGTTTAACTAGGACAACAATTCATGGATTATATTTTTAAGTTAATGATAAGTATTTAAAAATCTTTTAAAGTGAATTCTAAAATTATGCTCATATTTTTTTATTAAAATAATATCTAATTAATAAAAACTTGAATCTTCAAGATTGATAATTTTCTTTATGCTTGAATAAAATAAAATATACCTTGCATACTTTGTATATTGATTCTTGGTTTCAGTTTTACTCTATGGTTTAATTGAATGAATACATGTCATAAATTGGCACTTAGAAAACCATGTGTAATTGAATGAAATGTATCATTTTGGGCATTTGCCTATTGATGACTGAATGATGACAAAAATGGAACATTTTTCTAAACAAGCTCTGATTCTCCCATAGCCAACTAACAGTGTTTGAGTTGTTTATATATTTAAGGCATCTATCAGCTCTATCTCAACGAAAGTTGTAATTTGATTTAATTAGATTAGTTTATAGTGAAAGATTTTAGGGTTAAGTATGTTAATTGATATTTTAGTTGAAATTTAATGCTGTCCTAACCTCTCCCTCTCTTTAATAAAATTGCCCTGGCTTACAATTTAATAAATTTAAGATGTATCTATAAACTAATATTTTATTGTGGATTTAGAAGTTTTACCATAGCAAATAATTAGTGAAAGTTTTTAATATTAAAACCTCTATCAAAGTTAAAATATTTTAAATTTGCAAAATGTTGTTACTATTGATTTTGATTAATTTTTGACTTTTCAATTTCTATGCTATTGCTAAATTCATTATTTACTTCTGGTTATGCAAATGATTTGATTTTATGTCACATTCATTTTAATGAGATTTAATTTTACACTTATGTATAGTTTTTTAGTGCTTACACAAAAATATTTTTTTGTCTTAGGCAGTTAAAATCATTATAAATGATAAGGAAGTTTAACTATGGTGTACTTATGTACCATCAATTTCTTAAATATTTATGAAATATTATTGTTCCTTTATTTTTGGTACCATAGGTATAAAAGGGGATCCAGGACCTCGAGGTCCACCAGGGGCAGATGGACAGAATGGAGATTCAGGACCGCAGGGACCCCCTGGCCTCCCAGTATGTCTATTTTTATCATATGAATACATGTTAAATTAGTCTTATTATTAATGTATATAATCAATAATTATCACTTGATTTTAAGCAACTTCACAATTGTATAAAGTTGTTCTTATAATAGTCATAATATTTTGTGATGAGCATATCTTCTTAATTTATTCTTTGTTTTGATCTGTTATTGGACAAGAATCATTCACATGTTTTTGGTTTGGTTTGGTTTTTACATAAAAATTTCTTTTTCTGAAATGAAAAGAAATAATTTTGAAAGTCATCTTAAGTGGTGCGTTGGGGGCCTCCAAAAGTTGAAATACTTATTCAGAATTTTATTAACATATCACTATAGTAAAAAAAACAAATTCTGTACTAAATTAATACAGTATAACATATCAAACTATTTGCAACAATTATAGCAATGGTTCTCAACCTGGGTGCTGTGGCACACTGGGACACTGCAGCTGATTTTTAGGGGTGCTGTGATAAATTTAGTTTTGTAAATACCTCAATGATTTGGATATGTTTACAGGTAATTAGGACATCAATTTTATCCCTAATAAATTGATTATGGTGTGATACCAACAAATGGATGTCCAATGGTTTTAATACTCGTTTGTGAAAATATAAAAACATTGCTTAAAGGCAGGGATGCCGCAAAATTCTGTTTGTCTACAAAAAGGTTGGGAACCACTTAATTACAGTGTCATTAAAATGTCAATCAATCACACCCTCTTGACGCGATCTTAGTAAAGTCTGTTTATCATCGGCAAGTTTGATTTGTCAGCGTAACATGAAGGTAATTTAAGAAATATGTAATACATAAATAATGAGTAGACTGCTGCTTATTATTGTAAGATTATAAATAATTTAGAATGATGTAAAGAAAAATGTTTTGTCAAATCTGGTACTGTCAAGATAAAATATAAAGTAAAATTTTGTAGCAATAGAGGCTCCAAAATCCCACAGCACTCTAGAGCACCAACTGATCTAAATGCATCATTGCTCATCTTTATATAGATTGCAGAAAGCTCAGATATTAACTAGTAATAGAGAAACACTGAAAATTATTTCAGTGACTTTATTTAAAAATGCACAATGGCATGTTTACTGGAAAAATTCTCACACATTTTCTCAGAATTGTGATGCCAAAAAATTATGGTTCAACCATTTTACCAAGATCAACAATACTTAGAATTGTCCCAATGCTATTATCACATCTATTCATCATAAAGTTTTACATAACTATATGGTATAAGAATAATCTGTATCAGTAACACAACATGTACTTTTTAAATATATATTACTGAAAATATTTGAAAATTTTCTGGTCCAATTACAAACTGCAGAGTAATAAATGTATGTGTAGAAGAACAGAGATGGAAAATTCAGACTAAGAATTCCTTACCTGCAACCCTGTTGCCATATTTCTCTTCCTCAGATAGGTCTAGCTATCTGATTGGTCTCCAAACCAATCAAATTTGCTCATCATTTGGTTAATAAGCTCATTACCAATAATTTTGCATCAGAATGTGATAGTGCTACCAAATTATTCTTCAGAATTAAATGCAGTTTAAAACATGGCAGAAGCTGACAAATGAAGATTGCTGTTGTATCTCCTGATGTCTTGAGAATAGGAAGATAAGCTTCTAGAGCTTCTTTCAGTGATTGAGCCAAGGATATAGGAGCAGCTGTAGCACAATTTCATCTCCCTCCACATTTAACAATAGATCTAGAGATAGCAGAATAATCCCTGTGGACCAAATCAAGAAGCATTGAATGGGGATTACTTATAGTGATGACTTATTATAATTTTAATTTTAATATACCATGAAGAAGAATGTAAGGAAGAGGCAATTTTCTGTACATAGCTGATTAAATTTTTATTATTTTCTAAGCCTCCAAGGCTGCATTTATGCAAAGTTGCAGAAGTTGTGCAGCATAGCTTGCCATTGGATATAAAGTCATCTAACAATGCAAGACAGAATTTTATGCATTCATAGTTGCAATGATAATTTTGGACAGTTTTGATGTCCTACTGATTTTGAATGATTTACTTTGTTAATGTTGTTGTCTGTCCTGCATTCAGATTCTCAAAATTTACTACTACTAATACTAATTACTACTTGCAGGGTCTAATCTGATTCATATATATATTGTTCAAGAGCTTTTTTACTTTCTCATATACGTAGTATATTGAAAAAGTATTGTTATCGTGAAAAAAATTGACTTCGAGATTTTTATGGAAATACACATTTTAGGTGTCCCTGAGTCCATAAAAGTGGTTTTCGCCATGCCGTCTGTCGGTCTGTTCGGCGATCTAGGGCCCAAACACATGAAATCGAATGATATTTTGTATTTGTGCAATATATCATCTTTTACAGACCCTTTTTTCATAAAAATGACATTGCACAAAAATTAAGGGTAGTTTATTCTTTATGATTATTCGAAAAAACCTACTCTTCAAGGAGTCATAATATACCTTATCCCTAGGCTTTGTAGGATTCATTTCAAATCAATAAATATTGAATTTGTAAATATTTTAAATTTAATGAAAATGTATTGTTGCCAGCAAGTGTTGAATTTCAACCACTAAATGTTCCACAAAAGTACGCAACATGATTCTTAAATTTGGTTTACCACATTCACACTCAAAGTATTTTAGCACCAAACCAAAACTGATGAGAAAATCGACATTGTCATACACTTCATTTGGGAATCCCTATACTTTTCTTTCTAAGGTCTCTTATGTATTTGTTTAAGGACCAATACTTGGCTGCCATGGGTCCAAAGGCACAGGTATGGGACAAAGTAATATACTGTATTAGTCCGAATATAGTCCCCCTCCCCCTATTTCTGAAGCCTCAGTTTTGGAAAAAATGTTTGCATTATTTTTTCTCAAAGCTGAACACCATTTGAGCAAGGTCAGAAATAATCTTATCCTTTCCCTGCAATGCTAAGCTGAGATTCTGTAGATGCTGCATAATATCAGTTATAAACATCAGATCCAGAATCCATTCATCATTTTCCAGTCGTGGATAGAACTTTTTCTTTTCTTTAAGAACTATATTAATAGGCTCCAGCAATTCAACAAATCTATTTAAAACATTGCTAGTTGATAACCACCTCACAAGAACATGGAAAGAGTTATCATTGGGTTTTTATTCAAGGTTCAGCTCTTCGAGGAAATTTTTAAATTGTCGATGAGTCTTCACACTTGAACGGATGAAATTCACAGTTTCCAGAACTGTTTTCATAAAATTTTTGTAATTGAAATGCTTGGTTGCAAGATGTTCCCAGTGAATGATACAATGAACAGGAAGAAAATCAGGAAATTTTTGATCGCCTTTCAAGAGTGCGATAAGACCTACATTTTTACCTAGCATTGCAGGTGCTCCATCTGTTGCCACACTTACAAGTTTATTTAGTGGTACACTGGAATTTGCCAACGCTTTATCAAGTGCCTCCTTTAGATCTATGCCATGAATCATTTCTTTTAGTGCTACTAAGTCCAATATTTCCTCTTTCACAGTTACATCTTGGGAAACAACAAAAAATACTGCTAATTGTGTCTTATATGGGATATCTGGGGATTCATCAAGAGCCAAGCTGAATGCTACACAGTTCTCCAAATCACTCTGCATTTTTTCCTAAACATCAGCACTAATCTGGAAGATATGCCTCTCTGTAGTGTGGCGCAAAATTGGAATTTGTGTTATTAGTCACAGAAGTTTTGTATTGTTTGGATCTAAAATAGGAACAATTTCAGCAATGTTAATCTTAATGAATTCTTCATCATTGTATGGATGTTTAGCACGAGCAATATTCCAACAAATATTAAAACTAGCTTCAGTCACTGTGTTAGCTTCTTTGTTGAATGATGAAAGGAGTGTCTGCTGACTAAGTAATGCAGATTTTAACGAAGTAAGCTTGTTCTTCCTTAAATCAGATTTAAGAGGAAATTGAGACAAAAAATTTCGTGATTTATTTTGTGGTGACGTTTTAAGTTAATAACTTTATAGTGAGTAAGCAATGCATAGCAGATAAGGCATAGAGGTTTGCCGTCTTTATCAATGAATGCAAATTCTTCTTCACATTCTAATTTAAAATGTCGGTTTTCTTCATATTTTCGGTAATTTTTATTTTATACCATGGCTACCAAGAGTTAAAAAAATTTTAATGTGACTTTAGTTTATCAATCAGTAATCCACAATTGACAGAGAAGAGAGATTGGGTGCACGATAGATGTTACGTGATGTACACACTGATAGATCGGAGGTCTTCCCTCTTCTAGTCAGAAGCTGAGTACGTCTGAGCAGAGTGTGCCTTTGCAGGAAAACACCACAGGGACATTTTCACACCTGCATAATAGCCTAATATTACAACCAAGTGATTTAATACCATCTGCAGCAAGGTAAAATATTCATATAAAAAGCCTTTCGTGGAAAAAATATTGGAAAGTAATGTGTTTGTAATTACTTGCTAAATAACTAAGTAATTGTAAAGGTAATTGAATTAAAATTTAACTGAAAGAAGATAAAAGTAAAGAAAGAACTGATAATTCAGATATTAAGGGAGGATTTTTTAACAAGTGTAATTTCCAAACATTTGGTTGCTCTAACTTGAATGGTATAGAAATAGTTCATCAGAGAAACGTTTTTAATTGAGCTGACCCTGAACCCCTTTGACCACCCCTGGAATCTTCAAATGTCAAACAGACCCAGTTCCTATGGAAATGAACATTTCCAGAAAATTTGGTTGCTCTAGCTTGAACAGTGTAAAATTAGTTTTTAACACATTAAAAAAACGATAAAAATAAAAAGATGCAGTTTTACTCACTTTGTTGTGCTGTTTCATGAAATTTCTTCCCCCAGTTGCTCCTCTTCTTCACTCTTACTATCAACTCTTCACGAGCTGCCAAATCACTTTCAAAAAACTATTCCTCCTTTCAGTATGACTTTGCTTTGTAAATCGAATTCGAATCGAATGCTCTCAATCTCACATAATCCAGTGCTAGGCTGAGAACTAAAGATAGAACAAGGGAAATTCGAATACCATGTGACAGAAAATGATAAAATAGCACTGGAATATGATCGTCAGACGCAAAATCAAGAGTAATCAAAAAGTAGTATTATCACAGCCAGTCTTTGCTTAATCATCGATTCAATGTGAATACAACACTATCTTCGGTAATTCAATCCATACATTGTATACTAATCCATGTGAAGCGAGGTACACTTACGTTCCATGCACGTTCTGTCATTCTATTGATATAGGAAGTTAGAATGATACTCTGAATACAACAGTCTCATGTCCCCATAAAAATTATATATGATATACTTGTGCAAGCCGCACGTTAAACTCAAAAGAGCCACATGTGGCTCACGAGCCATGGTTTGGCTATGTCTGATATAGAGTAAGAGAGAGGGAATGTGGTAAGGGAGATCAAAGGGAAGAGATATAGAATGGAAGGTACATAGAGAGTAAGGGAGGTATAGAATCAGAAAAGGATGGGAGGAAAGAGATAAAGAGGGAGATGGAGAAAAAGAGGGAGAGCTATGGATTGGGACAGGAGGGAATGAGAGAGGTAAAACTAAAAAGAGGCAGAGAGGGAAGGAAAGAGACAGACAGACAAATGACTTTATTTAGGGTGAAATTGAGACTATATAGTTCCTACTTAAATTTAAGAGAGGGATGGCAAGAGGGAGGGAAGGGGCTCATCATTTAGCATATCTTACTGATTTTTCATATCAAAATCAAATATATTTGGAATACTTTTATCATAATCCCATTATATTTGATGGGCAATTATGCTAATAGGCTGTTTTGTCGTTTTGCCTATCTGCCCCCACCCCTATTAACTTTTCAACCAATTGAGCAATTTTCATGAAATTTGGTGGAATTCTCTTTCTACATGAGCCGAGCTCCCGAGGATAGTTTTTGTTGCAAAGATTGAAGTCCCGGTTTCATTTCCAGGAACTTTGCTTCCCATTTGATTTACATGGGAAATCTGAAATCCATTGTGCACGGTAATTTTCTCTTGCACATTAAAATATCTTAGAATTGTAAAATTGGAGCGAGTGTTGTACTACCGTAAATACCCGCATATAATGCGCACCCTCGTGTAACGCGCAGGGAGGTTTTCAGCCTCGTAATCTATGATTTTTCTATGTACCCGCGTATATTGCGCACAGATTTTTTTTAGCATTCCCATTCCAGAATAAAGTAGATGGTGTATCGTGTTCTTAAGCAATGATCGAATTATTGGTATTATGTATTGGTAACATAATGAAAGTGCGAAATGAAATTTTCGAATAACGTTCCAAAAGAACGTCAGCTAACTCAATCATTACATAGTCTATGTTTACTCACAAAGTGATATTAGGATATACACAATAAATCGAATTATATTAATTTCATAGTATGGCATATGACATTCTTTGAGCTAATAAAATGAAGGAATGACAATAATCCTATGTTTTTTACATACGTTTTTTTCACACCTGAGGTGGACAGGTTCGCCCAACCTTCAGTTTTACCCTTATTAGAACACTCTGGAGCACATAAACATGATAGCAAATACCATAATTAACTACAGACTCAAAGAATAAATCACGTATGAATGCTGAGAGAAAGGTAGGGAACGATAACTTTATATAGTTCTACAAGAAGCATCAACTCCCAGCATGCTCAAAGGCATCAGCTGCCATTGTTTCTAATTGTAAGTAGTACCAGTACCTCACTACCAGGCTGGGCACCGGTGTAGGGTGATGTCATGCGTAAGATGACGATTCCAATAACAACATTGAAGAAGAATGGTCCAGTGACGAAGAATTTCTAGGCTTTTAAAATGTATAAATGCTGAATTAATTCTTTTCATATCTAATTAATGTATGTTTATAGAATTTGTTAATAAATTTTTACTATTATCTATCTTACTTTTCGTAAAAATCACCAATAAAAATATGAGGATACCCGGGCAGTAATTACTGTGCCAAAATTGTGGAAATATGGGGTCAAATGAAAATAAGAAGATTATGTACCCTCGTATAACACGCATCCTAATTTTTAACTCAAATATTTCGGAAAAAAGTGCGCATTATACGCGGGTATTTACGGTATTCTCTGAGGAAAGGAATGACAATTCTAATTTTTATCGTAGAATTTTTCTTATCGATTGTATTTCTTAGAATTTTGTGTAAATACTGGCGATTTTGCAGTTTTTATTGCTCGTTACGAGAGTGTTGCCACAGCAACAACTATTGTTGGACTCCAAGGAATACATGCTGTAGATAGTTGAAACACCTTCGATACCTCGGTTTGATTTACATAAGTAATACTTTTATAATGCCTTGCATTATATACAATCAACAGCTGTGCAAGCTGGACAGTCTGATCAGCTGACAGAATTGCCTATGGCCCTACAGATCACTATGGATTGATGGGTAACGAAGAAAATTTCTTTTGTCATAGTGACATTTTCTCTAAAATAACGATAGGTGGCACCACTACATATCAATATTTGCAAATTTGTGACTTAGGGAAGGGATGAAGTTGGCCAATCAATTCTTTCAAAGTGAAAACTTCTGCAATTCCTGCTATTATGAAAATACGAATGTTAAGGCAAAAATTCCGAAGAGTGAACAAAAAGAGTTGAGTTATTGAGGCATATGTATCAAGAAAATCTCTGTAAAACAATCAAATCAAGTGAGGGCATTAATTGTTACTTATGCTTAATGCCGGGGGTGATATTTTTGTTTGCTAATTTTTTGGGTGCAAATATATTCCCCCCCTTACTTTTCTTACTAATATTTTAGCCAAAAGGGGAGAGACTATATTCGGACTAATATGGTAATCTGTGTATTGTAATTTGCTTTTACCCCAACTGAATTTGATAATATCTATGCACTTTGAGTCATTTTAACAACATTTATGCAAAGGTCGGGGGATGCCTATAGTGTCTTCTTCTCACCTCCTTTAAGGTGCAAGGGGTTTCCTCTAACTAAGAAATGAGTAGAGATGGCCAGATGTCCATATACTATTTTCATAAATCACATCATAAAATTTATTATTTTTGGGAGTCACACCCATAATCTATCCTCCAAGAGCGGGTGTCTCATGCTTAGTTTCTCCTGCAGTGCTGTTGGTGGAGCATGATTCCATGTTTGCACTCTGGGCTACTTTCTACATTCATCATTATTTGTTAATCAACAAGGTTTTTTACTTCAAAATATTCATTCATGCATTTGGTTGTACATTATATTCACATCACATAAAATTTGTTATTGAATGATAAAGATTTTTTGAATAAGAGGAACAATTTAATGAGTACAATACATTTTCTGGTTTATTCCAAAAATTAGCTGGTCTGGGTTGGTGATTGAAGTCAACGGTAACACATTCACCAAAATTTAAAGAGCAACAAAAAAACTGGTATGCGAGAAGTAAGTCTTATTTTATACTAGCTTAAAAGCCCATCAAAAATAATGGATAAACATTAAACAAAATTATTTAGATTTCTAGCATTTATTATCACAAAGTTATTTTCTTATCACATCAATTTATTACAGCAGTAGTTCTCTTAAAACAAAATTTCTTGTAAATCATCATTTGACAACATTGAAAATTAATAACATTATTGCAATTATCTATTATTTATGCTTTTTTCTATTACTTTTCATAGCAATAACTTTTGATCAGTATTTATTTGGGAAACAACTGTTAATCATGTATTATTCACTAAAATAATTAGACTTAATTTAATGGGATAAATATAAATGGAATGCATATGTAATAACGATACATATGCTCAACTAGTCCTTTTTCTTATACAACACTTTTTGCCTCACACATAATGATTTTGATCTCTATAGTAACATCAAACTTCCTCTGTTCTATTATCCATCACTTCCTCCTCTAGTTGTGGCCATTTAAGATGAAGACTATGTGTGTCTTATCCCATCAGCTTCAGTTTTTCCTCGTTTTTCCCACTCACAGATCATTTATTTCTGTGAGAGGTGGACTGAAATGACGTGCTGCTGCTTAGTGTCTGTTTGTTTTTGCGTATTGAATCCCCTGAAGCTTATAGGTCATAGTGTAGGCATATCATACTCAATGCCGTCAGCTGTCAAGTGTATGTTATACAATCACATCCACCATATTCTTTTCTGTGGTTTCTTCTTTTCCATCTTCATTTTCAAATAGGCGCAGCTCATGACAACAAAAGCGGCAATTGCAGCAACAACAGTGTCTACACTGTCCTAATCCAACAGCAAAATTTCAATACTACGAACTTTGCACCTTTTCCCAAAAGTCGATATGAATATTCGGTATTCAGCGATGGATGATTAGTGTGGAGGCAGCTGCAAGTAGCAAGGAAAATATTTACTCATCACTCGGCAAGTGATCACGAATGTTCGACACTCAGCAAATAACGAATGTGTGTAGTCGGCTTTATGCTAGTTACAACGAATAAAAAAGTAATTACCTACATAGTATATTCTTTATCAATAGCAAAATATAAACAAAATAGGCCAAAAAATAAAATAAAATTAGTACAATGGGGCAGTCACTGTTGAACAATTAGCATGCGTGTGGACTTCTTACTCCACGATGGCAGGTAGTCCGAGGGACGAATAAGCGAAATGAAAAACCACAGACACCGAAACATTGTTCCATAATCCATTGATGATGACTAAGTGAAATGATGAATACCGGGGACCAACTGTACCAGCAGATAAAGAAATGAGATGATCCCGAGGAGCAGTCAATTATCCCTTCACTTCCTTCTGCTGAAACCCATTATCCAAACTTCCCAGATGAGACCGAAGATCTTTCAAGACAATAGAGCCATGACAACTCATTTGGTATGCAGAATGGCAAATAAACTGAAAATATATAAAGCCCTAAAAATACACTTTAACCCCTCAAGTGTGACTTTAGTCTACGGTATTTAAATCGCTCAGCGTGACTTTTTTTCGCTAGCGCAAAATATTTTAGGCATGCATTCACTTTAATATTTTTAGCATTGTAATTACTTCTTCCAAAATTTCCAAAAAATTATGTCCTACTTAAAATTGTTCATATTATATAATAAAAAATAAATACATACATTTATTTCAATCTGAGTTTTTTTTAAATGCTGCTCCTCCGATATTTAGTAGTTGATCTGCATGTGGTATCGCTCAAAACAGCGGTCTAAACAGAGACGGTGTCACAGGGCAGTTTTTACACCTGTATTTCATGTCTTTCCTCTTCCCGTTTTTGTGCATACTACACACATTCTTCTTCCAATCTTATTAGTCATTGTTTTAGGATTTTCTTGAATAAAATGCTGTCCTATCAGGCGCATACATTCAATATCAGTATCTGAGGGTCGTCCTTTACGCTTCTCTATGTTTTGCCCATGATAACTAGTTGTTGATAACTAGAGTTGGTTTTTGAATGATTCCTATCAACATTAGCAAAGCTAGGAATACCTTCACTTCATTCGGAATAGTTGGAACCCACTTTTGATACCGTGATTTTTTTTGTGCCGTGATCATGTTTTTCTCGCAGGAAAGGAATTGTTCCGTCTAACGATTTGTTTCAACTACTATGAGAGCAATTAGATCCTCATCAAAGAATAACTCAAAGTATCCCAAGGGATCATATGTACATAAAACTGGCACTATTTGTTTCCCAACTAAGTCACACGCAAAAGGCAAAGGAGGGTTAGTACTGTTGACATCTTCCCAAATATCTTTCTCTTGAATATTCATAGTGGAGTGACTTATTTCTTCCAACTCCTCTTCGGTACTGGAATCAATAGAGTATCCATTCGACTCCTCAGAATTTATATCAAAAGTACTTTTAATCTTTTTCTCCAAAATATCAAGCACTTTGCAGTCCTGCAACTCACAAGAGCTAGAAGCCATGGTGAACTGAATAAGGGTTCAGCTAAAGGACAGACCCAAGATAGAAAAAATATAAAGAAGCCTATGATGCAAACACAGGCACCAAGAAACCTCGAAAATAAGAGCCAGGGAGATGAGAGCTCATAAGGAAAGTCTGGGATGCAATGCATGAAAGATAGAAGCCTGAGTAAGCTCTGCTATGTCAAGGTCCAAATTAGAAAAAAAAATAAATAACAAAATACTAACACATAAACACAGACAACATGGAACCCCAGAAGGATAGCAGACCATATCAGCTTATATACTCTCTCTCTGAAAGCTCATAAATCAGAGCCATAGTGATAAGAACTCATAATGAAAATTTCGGATGGAGAGGGTGTGTTGCACATGCTTGAGGCATGAAATAGAGCAGATGCAAACGGTATGTCACACACACTGGAGGGGTTAAAAAGAATGGTTTTTTATTTCCATCTTTCACAGGTACAAAATGCCCCTATTAAGACCCAAGGTACAAGAAAAAATCCTTTCCATTTGCATCTTGCAGGTTCCACCTTACAGAGAGACATTCATATGAAAAACAGTATACCTAGTATGATTTTATTTATGATTTCCGCCTTTGGCAGGTTTCTGCCAAATAGTTTCCAGCTTTCACACGTTTTACTGTACAAACATTGATATTTGTGGTCACTTTCAACATCAAAAACTACCAAACCTAATAAAATGTATTGAAATAAATCTTGATATTCATAATTTATTTTAAGGAATCATAATCATTGATTTTAGTTGTTGATTTTTAAGAAAAGTAAGTTTTGAATACTACCAAGTATTTCAGTCAGTGGCTTCAGTTGAAACCACTTGGATTTTCATATTTTATTTCATTATTATTATAGTCATGGTGGTTTTAAATGAAACAATCCCTGCATTTTGAGGTAAATTGGCCATTTTATTTTTAAAAGTAATTTTTGTATCCATTTATTGATAAATGTACCCATATTTTAAAAAATATAAAATTTTTAATCTGTGCTTCAAACAGTTAACCCTATAGATGCCAGAGAGCCATTTCCAAAAGAGCAGATGTGGCAGTTGCATTAGCACTCTTTTAATTTGCCCTAACTTTAAAATCACAGAATAAATTAGTGGCCAATTTACCAGTTATGATTTATCTCCAGCTGCTATGCTTGAAATTTGCCCCAGCATCTCGTTAACTACATGGGGTTTGAAGAATTTAATTGTTGATTTTGAATTTGCTCTCCAAGAAGAACTTTATTTGATAAAATATTTCTTTGCAAGCAACATTTCTACCTTCATTAATTTTCCTCATTTGTTGTCTCTTCAATCCTGATCACTACCTCAGTCTCACTCCCCTGCATTATTTTCTAGTGTTAAAATTTCATCACTAACAACAAATTGATTTTGCATAGGGAAAAACAAGGAAATTATATTATGGTAATAGACCAAGGCCTTTATTTGAACAAATGTTATGATTTAATCACTAACAACAAAATTTCAGTTCTGAAAAATTGCCCAACCCTATTTACCAGTGTGCTATCAAAAAAGCTCTTTCCTCCATTTCTCTTCTTTTCAATCCTCAGGATAAACTCCATTCAACAGTGATAAACCCCATTCCTCCAAGACTTTATGGTTTATAAAAATCACTTTTAAAGCCAATTCACTTCTTTGAAGCTAATCTCAATTTAGTCATAAATTTTATATAAAAAGTTTTTTAGAACTGGCCCAAAATTTTAATAGTAATACTTTCTCCAAAAATTCAAAACTTATCTCATTTAATATTTGTAAATTTTTTACTTCAGTACCTGCTAAAGAAATCATAAAGCTGGCAGGAGTCCTTTCCCCTAAGGCAGTTATTAATTACTGTTTGTTAAGGGCATTTACCAACTGAATTAAAGTTTTTTCTGACCAACATTACCTTTATTTTGACAATATTTATTACAAGCAAACAGAAGGTCTCTGCAAAGTGGTCCTCTCTTTTCCACCTCCTTGCCAACATAATTTTTAATAACTTGGAAGTAAACTTTTTCAATTCTGGTCATCCTTTCCTAAATTATATGAATATTTGGTCTTATTATGTGGATGGTTTTTAATGCATCTGGTACGGTCCCTTCTGAATTTTTAACACTTTTAAGTTCCTTTCACCATTCTATTTCTTTGATAGTTGAAAAGGAGATTAATGGCTCTCTTAACTTTCTGGATCTTGACCTGTCACATTGGAATAGCACACCTGCTTTTACAATTTATCAGAAACCTACTTACACAGATCAGGTTATGCCCAATCCCTCTTCCCATCATTTTTCTCATAAGCATGCTGTTTTCCATTCGGTGATTAACTGCCATCTTTGCATTCCTCAATTTCATAAAAGAGCTTAACACTATCAAGCAGAATGCCATTAACAATGGGCAAAAGATCCACTTCATCAGTAAACTTATTACTAAAAAACATAGATTCATTGCTTCACAAAAAATTCTTTGCCTGTTCTCACTTATAAACCTCGAAGCAGAGGCAAACTCCCATTCACAGCAAATCATATGCACAAGTTGTCCAACCACTTTCCTAAAGCTAATTTGAAACCTACTTTCTCTTTCCTGGTTACTTTTTTCAAATTGCTCCTACTCTACTCTTTCCTGAACGTGAATTTCTGTCTTAGAGGTGATGTATGTTAGCCTCTTTGTGTCAGTGTCAATGTGTATTCACTTGCTCTTTTTCTTTTTGACTCTGCACTCCATAAATTTTTGCTAATATTTCGTCTATTTGTCTTAGTTGGAATAATAATTGGTTCTTATCATTGCAATCTTTTAAATATAAAGTGCTTGCATTCTTGGTATTATTCTCTTGAAAAACACTGGTGCTCTGTTGATCTCAATCTCCTAATCTCTCAATAATACCTTCCTCATCTTCTAATTCACTCTCAGATGATGGTAAATGTCCTTCAGAAATGTCACTTACAAGAGAAAAAATACTTTCATCATCATTACCTTGATTTTCAGTTACATTTAGCACTTCTAAATCATCAAGCATCCTCCTCCTCCTTAACACCGTAGTCTTTAATTGAGGGGAGAAATACCTTAGTAAAAAATATTCTTTAAGTGGGGTAAGAAAGAAAATATATGTATAGGAAGGTACCTTGATCAAAGGATCTTAGATACATCTGTGATTTATGGAAGAAATTCAATGCATAAATGATGAATGACCCTCAGAAGTGGATGCTTTGCAGGGTGACATATGCTGTTACACATGCTTGAGGCATAAATTTGAATTTCCTTGTGATGATTGCAGAGCAGTCTACATTGGTCATACAGGAAGAAGTTTTGTAGTTTTGTGAAGAGATTTTGTGAACATAAACAGTGTTTTGTTTTGAAAAACATCATTTCCCAGTTTGCAAGGCACCTTTTGCTTTATTAATCCAAGATTCCTCAATTTCGAACTTAAAGGTCACAAACTAGATGCCCTAGTGCAGTTTGAAATTATCAACTGTGAGCAGAGCCATAGTGAGAGTGGGGCAACCAGGGCATATACCCAGGGCGCAGCTTCATAAGGGGGTGCCAAATGGAAGTCTTATTATACACTCGGTAAAATGTGAGTTACATGAAAATAAGAGGATGAAAAATATAAATTTCATGACATGGTGGAAATTGAAGCACCCTCAGTACCTGAAACAACAGAATATACTCTCTATGATGCAGTAAATAAGGCAATGAATTCTCTTCAAACAACTTTTGGTACGATTTACATTATAATATGAAATTGAAAGTGCTTTGCTTGTGATGATTGCAGAGTGGTCTACATCTGCCAAACAGGGAGCAGTTTTTACTACAGGATTAAGGAGCATAAGCGATACTTTCGGTTAAATAATTTGAATTCTCAATTTGCGAAATATCTTTTAAACCTTAATCATCACAGTTCCCTCAACCCTAAATTCCTCCACTTTGAAATTAAAGGTCACAAATTGGATGCTCTAGAACAGCTAGAGATAATTATTTGTAAAGACTCGCTTCTCTTAAATGAATACCTTTTCCACAATCATTCTCATCTATTAAGCTTATCTAAGATTTTGTAAATACTTTGTAACTTTGTTGTCTTTGGCTCTTTTTATCAAATTTTTGTATATGTTTGGTAACTTTATTTGATTCCACCTTCCTTTTCCAACCCCTTCCTTTTCCTAACCATTTCTGTAATTACCATCCAATCGCTTCCTGTGTAACCCCTCCTGTCTTCCTCCTTCTTTTTCTATATATATATGGAACGGTTTTATATATTTTTCATCTGATGATGCTACGATTGTAGCAAAACCGGTTATGTTAAATAAATTTGTGGAAGTGACAAAGTTTTTTCTTTTCATCTCGAAGTTGATTATTTTTAACTAAAACCTCGTTACTAAGTTTTTGTTTTGGTAGCATTACTTTTTAATCTAAAATATCATGCAAGATATGTCTACAATATAC
Organism: Tanypteryx hageni; assembly: GCA_028673005.1. Taxonomy (NCBI): domain Eukaryota; kingdom Metazoa; phylum Arthropoda; class Insecta; order Odonata; family Petaluridae; genus Tanypteryx; species Tanypteryx hageni. Next base: position 14,018,645 of record CM054120.1, on the reverse strand, counting down.
CATATTTAACTGAATCCGAGACAAGTTTTTTTTCCAAATTTCATCTAGCAAAAATCGGGGATTGTCTTAAATTCGAGTACGAAGTGGTATACCATCAATACATCATGGGCAATATTTAAAGTCTCAATGGTTTGTTTGGTCACAGCGGACTTAAATCCTTAAGAGATTGTACAGTATTTTGTAACGATAGAATTGCATGTGATCATTTTGACAGTATTTGAAAAACTTTTACCCGTTTAAGAAATAAAATAAATTTTAAAAATAAAAACAGTTCGAGTGTATGTTTTGTTGATGGTTTGTAAATAATTACGCAAGTTCTGTATTTTTGTGAAAAATGAATCAAGAGAATGATTTAGTGTGTAATTTGTTAGAGACTCCTTTTTCTTCTGTTTAAAAAGAATAAGAAATTACTTAAGGAGCACTATTTTGCAAAAAAGATTATCGCCTTTAGCTAATATTGCAATACAAAGAGAACTTCTATGCGAACTTGTGGATGTTGACGTCATCGACCATTTTGCTGCCTTAAAAGATATGAGAATTGATCTGATCTACAAGAAGTAGGGTAAGTTTTTTATGGATTTTTATGTTGTAACACTTCAACTACATCTCAGGTCACAATCCCCCACTAATACATTGCAATCATTACTCTTTTTCTCTGTCAAAAACGTCTACATCATTCAGCTTCTATAATATACAAAAACTCCATAGTATTAAATTAATATCATCCCCTTTAATATTTAAAAAGAAAGTGAAGAGCATATTGCTCTCGAAGTGTTATTATAGTGTAGATGAATTTTTATTTGACTAGTTTTAATTTGTTATGGAACTGCATACTTTATCTAATTTGTGATTTATTTTCTTTCTTGTATTTACATTTTCACTTACTCTATGTCATGTATACCTGACCTGCAGAATGAAATAAATTCTTTTTACTGTTATTATATTATTATTATTATTCTTGACGCTGATCAATTCCGGGTTTTCATGCTTACAGTGGAGTGTGCTCAAGCTGTATGCATAGCTATTGTATATTTATGGTGTGTTGTAATTTAAAAATCGCCAGACAATATAGTATGTGTTAATTATGATAGATTTTTGTAAATTTATGTGTGTATTTTTGTGTAGATTTAGAGTTTCAAGACTTTTGAATAGTTTTTTTTTTGGGATGACACCTGTGGACGATATTATAATAGGTACTATAGTAACTTTATTTTGTTGCCACATTATTATTATTAATCAGTGTATAGAGCCATCCTACCTGGAGTGAGCAGAGGGAGGGGTTAACATATATAGCCCAGGGAGCAGGCAAAAATGCCTCACAAAGCAAGGGATAGGGTTAAACACCATAGGGACCAGGGGCAAGCCCCTACTACTTTAGATAAATACTTGCATTTGTTTGGTAAAATTTAAAATGATGACACTGAATTTTAGAAGTTTATAATAATGTGTATCACTTGATTCCTTCTATTGTTACAAATATTAGCATGATTAAAAAATTTTAGTTCCTCAAATTGTACTCTCGTACATAAAGAATTAAATATAATGGTAAATGGCCAAAAATTGGAACAAGTAAGTAGTTTCAAATATCTTGGCAGTATTTTAGTGCAGGATGGAAGTAGTACACAGGACATCAGAAGTAGGATTGCAATGGCAAAAGCAGCATTTAACGAGAAGGAGCTTCTCACAAGCAAGAAAATAAATTTAGAAACAAGGAAGAAATTAGCAAAATGCTACATATGGAGCATAGCTCTTTATGGTGCAGAGACATGGACGATAAGGAGAAAGGAGGAAAAATATTTAGAAAGTTTTGAGATGTGGGTATGGAGGAGAATGATGAAAGTGAAATGGACAGAGAGGAAGAGATATGAAGAAGTATTAGAAATGGTGGGAGAAGATAGAATGCTAATAAAAACAATCAGGAAAAGAAAAGCAAATTGGATAGGGCACATATTGAGAAGACAGTGTTTACAAAGGAAGATCTTAGAAGGGAAAATTAGTGGAAGAAGAGGAAGAGGGAGAAAAAGAATAGGAATATTAGATAATATAAAGCAGGGATATAATACTTATAGAGATATAAAAGAGGCTTCTAGGGAGAGAGAGAAATGGAGGCAGTGATTCAGTTAAAACCTGTCTTCGGACAGAAGCATGATGAATGAATGAAAGAACATTCCTTTTGATTGCATTGTATTTTTTCAGGGCCAACCTGGACCTAAAGGTGAAAAGGGTGAATATGGTGATATAGGACCTCCTGGCTTAATGGGACCACCTGGATTACCTGGCCCCCCTGTGAGTACAATTTTAGTACACCTATGTTTTTGTAGATGAGTAAATTATTTCATCTTACAACTTAAATGTGTTGAAATCATTAGTTAATACTGAAATTGCTTTACAATCCCATTATTTAGGCACTAAAATTTCAGTTTGATAAATATTTTAGGGAAAATTGTTAGTTTCTTAATATTTTAAGAGTTACTTTGATTAGGAAAAGTTATGTGTCTTGGTTGGCTTTCATATTTTATTTAACCCAACATCTGGCATTAGGCCTGTGATACCCACTTGATTTTGTTTGTTTGATGAAAACTAGATGCCAACATTTGCATCACTACCACACTCAGTACTAAAGGTGTGCATGGGCTGAAATGTTCGACGCAAGTCTGGCCTGGCCTGTTCAGAATTGAGCCTTAGTCAAACCTGTCCCAAAGGGTTACCACATTTTGGGTTTGCAGGCCCTGCCCATGGCACAAGTTTTTTAGAATAGGCCTGAATCTGAACTGACTGGGATGTAAATGACATTTTATACATTAAGAATGCAGCAAAAAATGTACTCACTGACACGAGACTCTTTCCTCTCCCAATAGAACTGCCTGCGTGTCTCACTGCTATTACTGCATGTTGCTATGCAGGAACAAGATAGAGTCAATGCTACAGCTGCTCAAGCTCATTTGACACTCCTGCTTTGCTTTAGTTTCTTTTACTACTTGATCTTGTGGCTAGTACAGGGAGAATGCTTTGCTACACACGACAGAAGCGGAAACATTTTTTCGTGAGTTTTCCGCCAGCATAGCAGTTCTTCTTGTTTGATGTACCCAACATCTAGTTGCATATATTTCACCATTTCATTATCTTCAACTTTAGGTTAAACAGGTTCATCTTCAAATATGTTGAAATCTAGAATTTTTGATTTATTTGCGAGGGAGGGTTGACTGCACCTGCTTGCTGTGCTTTCTTCTCACTCATGTCTTGTTGCAGGGCTGCTGACCTCCCCATCATCTCTGCTAGTATCTGCTCCTCTCTTTTTAGCTCTGTCAAAATGGCTTGCACATCATTTAATGTTGATGTCCTCTCCTCATCAGTTAGCATTTTCAACTGATGGAAGTTTGGTCATAAAAATTAGTACAGTAAACCCTCGATTTAATGGACTTCAGTATAGCGGACTTTGGATTTAACGAACAAAATCATGGTCAAGACAATTATGTGCACATCCCCAAACAATGGACTAAGTACGTTATTTGGCGAATTAGTCCAGAGATTGTTTGCTGCTTCACCACAAAATGGGTGTTCACTGTTGTACATAACATGTTTTTTGTCTTTTTGTCTGTCTCTTAATGTTCTCCATGCACGTTCTTGATGGGATTGACATCATAATCTCGCCTGATAGTGACGTCAAAATGACGGTTGAACGCGAGAGATGTAGAACAAGAACTCGAAGATATGTTCTTGTTTCGCATTCTTAACACAATCCTGGTTTAAGATGGTCATGCAACTGGCCTGAAGGTTAAAATTCTTGTAGTGATTACTGCATAAATTGCAAATTACAATCGCCTTTTATCTATAAAACCTTTACTGGAGAGAAACACTCAAAAGTTTCTGATATTAGTTTCAATTTGACCACAACAGCGCTGTTTCGAAGTCTCAATATCATAAGAACATTCTTGGGGAACAAGGCCAAAGAGAACGATCTTGAACAATGAGATGCAGCACTTCTGTGGAAGGATAATTCCATCTTCGAAATGGCACGGCATGTAAGGGAAGCGATGTTTAGTTGTGGGCTTAGGCTGTGTTCACACTACCGGTAATGCAAGCGGTGCGATGCGATTTCAAGTGAATACTGAGAATGCGTTATGATTCAAAGTTGTGAGATGAGCTACTTAGGCATTATTCTTATTTTATTATTATGAAGAGGCCCTAGAGGATATAAATTACCCCATATAATAATAATCCATTGTATACATGATATGATCTGTACATTGGCTCGCGGACGGTATTGAATGCCAGCCAGCCAATCGTGACTTCTGATGCTTTTGAAGTCCACGGAGTTTTTTTAATAGTGCCATTGGAGTTCTCAGCAATATTTATTAAATTCCAGTGTTTTACAATGAATAAATGAAAAGAAATAGGTTATTTTATGGCAAAATTAGTGAATCAATTCAGATATAATCATACCATACAAAATCCGTGATATTTCAATGTTGACGTATTTTCTTATAATATCGAAAAAAAGTTTTCTGGAATTAAAAAGTGATGTGGTTGTTTTAAATTCAATTTTGTATCATATATTCGTGCAAATGCGGCATTTTATATATTAATCATCATTACCATCAGTAAAGCAGGTTTTCTCATGTAGGTACAAGTGTGTTTTTGGAATCGAAAAATTTCATTCGCCATTTAACGGACGACCCTTCCCCCTTATTTGTCCGTTAAATTGAGGATTTACTGTAATTCTATGGAGTCTATTAATTTTAAACTTTTCCAACATTACTCTTTGAGCTTTGTTTTTTAATGTAATCAGATCATTTGAGTCAACTGGTAAGATGGTTTAATAGACCTACTTTTGCTGGTAGAAACAAAGGAAAGGTTAGATATATCTTCTTCTAGTTGTATTGATGCCTTGTTATATGATTTTAGAAAGTTTACTAACAAAGTTAATGTAATGTAAATAACAACGAATGTTGCAAATTTCCACTAGACAAATTTATTCCGACCTGTTTCGCCTGTTACAGCATTATCATGTGATGAAAGCTTTGCAGAGGTTTCTATATAGATGGAGAAAGATGAAGGGGGTATGGGTAGGAGTGTTAAATGAATAATAGGCAGGAGGGAGAATATACAATCAGTAATGAGATAATTGAATTACAATCATAAAGTTGAAGTTATATGACATTAATTCAAAAGGTTATGTATAACAGCAAAGGAAGCATGGTTTGTAATTAGAAATTGGAAATAGTTATCAGAAGTTACAGAAAAGGCATTAAAATTATGAAGTAATAGAGGCATTAATTTAATTAGTTGTGGACAGCAGTAAAAAGAGCAATGGAGAGTAATTAGAAAAAACATATTCATTGGTAAGTTCAACATCGTTAGTAGCATCATGGATTAAAATTTCCAGCTGCTCTAAGAGTTATAATCTGTTGCCCGTTGATTGGAAATGGAGAAGCTCAGGTTTGAACAAACTGGAATGGCCGTTCTCAAAAAGGTGCTTAGCAAAGTGTGATGACAAGCTTCACGACACGAAACATTGCTTATGTTCCTCGATCCTCTTCTTGAAACTTCTTCCAGTCTGTCATATGTAAACATCATCACAGTTGGCACAAGACAGTTTATATGAGGTGCAATCAAAAGTTCCTGGACTCCTGCCCCATTATTCTACTTCAGTTTAATCTAGCTCAATTGTTGCATGTGTAGAATTGCTAGGCACTTTTTTGTCATGTTGGGTGCATCAGATCCTGGAATAGCATTCACATCATAGCTTTGGATTATCAGGAATGAGCTTATTGTACGTAATATAACATCAATGCTATCAAAGTATTCAAGTATACATACTTCATATTTATTGTGAAAATATGCATTTAGTTTCTTATAATTTGTCAAGTACCCTAACTGTTAACTTTTTCTGACATAGTTTATTCAACGAGAAAGATCAGGAAATAATTAGAAATTTATTAACATGTCATAAAAATGTCCCTAAACCTTTGTGAAAGCTATTAATTAATTTTCAATGTATTGCATAATAAAATAAAATTATTAAAGCAACTGGGTCCTACAGACCTGGTGCCAGCAGTGGTGTTTATATATGTGGCAGCAGCTCTGCCGAGTTAAAAGAGTAGTTAAATATTACTTGAAATTCCATTTTACTACAAATATTAATGTGAAAACAACAGTACAGTTCAAGATTATTTTTGTCTGATTAATACATACCAATACAATTTAATGGTGATGAACATAATTAATTTAATCAACTTTAGTTTCACCTTAGTACAACTTTTTCTTAAAGTTTATTTCAGTATTTACTAAAAAACAATCAATCTGGAAAGATATCGTGAAAATAGTTGAAAGTCATAAATGCAGTACTAACATCATAGAAACTAAAAGATGAATTAATGTTGTAAGGTGTGAATTTATCAGAACTTTTATGAGTATGAAACAAATGTATATCATTTAATTTTAAGTGGAAATTAACACTTCCTGAGAACTTTGCATGCTTGGATATAATTTATATAAACAAATTTAGAAGACTGGTCAGTATATAAATAATGTTGTGTGTCAATACAACTAAACACATTCACATCAGATCGTGGGTTGCTCTGCCCTACCAGAATAACAACAGTGACCCACATGTTTTCTTCCCTTGCGGTGGGGTGACTGATTCTTAGTAGAGGGAAAATTGGGTAAAGGACCCATTGGTGGATCCTCCTACCGTGAGGGAAGGAACCACTGAGACCCATTGGTGGATTACGGATGTTATTCTAGCATGTTACTTTGGTGTGAATGTATTAACTGTATTTAAATAATGGAATGTATAACTGCTTAAAGCAACTGATCCAGTTCTTATTTATTTCTTAAAGAAAAGCATCAACTTTTTTTATTTTGTTTAAGTTATAACTCAGTTAAAACTTAATGCTGCTTATATTAATTGGACAAAAATATTAGCTGAAAATCTCTTATAACTAAAGGGGCCAAAAATGCAGCATGTTTCAATGCCAATCATAATTTTTCATTACTGCATGCATGATAAATTCATGTTTTTTTATTCTAAATATATTCAATAAAATCATCTATTTTTTCAGTCATATGAATGTTTAAGGCTCAAGTTTGTATCTTTATCCTAATGCAATTAAAATGATTTGAAATGTTCTACACAATATACCATGTAGTTGATATCAAAGACTGGATATGCCTGGACTCAAACCTTTGACTTTTAGATGCATACGTTCAAACCCTCAGTGCTTTTCCCTGGACCTTAGCTTTCAAATTTAGTATACCTATTTTAAATAGGTCAACCATTATAGATGTTTACATACAAACCTATATACACAGACATACTGGGATATTATATGGATAGATTAGTACCTTAAACACCATTATCCAATTAAAGTGGCTTTGTCAACTGTAGTAATAACAAACTAAAACCATATAGAAGTTAAAGCAATGGTTCTTAACTCCAAGCATTTTGAGTCAAAATTAGTTTTGCCTCAGATTTCCATCTCTCATATTTTTATAATGCTGGCCAATTTACCTGCTTCAATATATTTTTCATTTTATAACTGATTATATAAGTCTTATACTGATGTATCCAAATGCTTTTCCAACATGTCACCTCCATAACAGATGCAGTCAGATGAATGGATTTATTATATGTAGAAATAATATAAGAAGAACTACAGGGATTTTTTTAGTCATTGACAAATTATTGCTTATTACCCAAAAAGTTACGCTAGCTTGTCAGCTATGAATTGTGCATTGAAACAAAAATTTAACAGATTAGAAAACTCACACAGTAGAACTCAGCTCACTTAGAAACACTTAAAGACCTATGTCATAAAAAATTGGTTACTATTACTAATAATTTTATGATAAAAACTCTTAAAAACAAAAGAATCTTTTCTGGCTGAAGGAGGGAGTGTGGAAGTCTTAGAATATCAGAAGGGGGAGCAAGATAATAAAGGTTAAGATGCAATGTGTTAATGGATTCAGTCTTTGGATGAAAAAGCAGATGCTTCCCATGCAAAATCTAATAATTAAAAAAAATTGAGTTAAAGCAAAGGTTATACTTTCTTATACTTATTCGACAGGTGTATAAATGCCATTGTGTGTGTCTGATGTTAAAAACATTGTTTAAATTGGCTAAAATGAGAAGGATGAGTTTAATTCACATGACCTTCAAAATCAAGACGTAAATTTTTATTGAGGGTATTTTTACTTTAACCCTTTCTGGTTGGAGCATTTTACAAAATGTCTGCTACCAGATCATAGGCGTTGCAGGCATAGAGGCAATAAAATATGTACATATACTATATATAAATTTTTATTGGCACAGATATTAAAATTATCAAAACACAACCTCCCACAAACGAAAAAAGATATAATGACCTAATGTCAATTTGCTTTCAATTCAGCTGCACACATATCTAATAGTACTGCTAGATACGTTTTCCATATAATTCATTTTGTGGATTGCCATGACTAAATATAGTACACAGATTTTATATTCTGAAATTTAAACATCTGATGTTTTCAATATTTTGAAATTAAGCTTAGTTGTGGGGTGAACTGTGGAAAGAATAGGAACCAGGTGTTATTTTCATTTAGATTTTGCATCTACATTTGTATTGTAGGATTTGGTAATATTATTTATGGGTAAAAGAACAGTCCATATTGCATACTTTATGTTCATCCTAGTTCTCTGTTTATCATTTCTTTTGTTCTGCAATATAAAAAACACTTGTTGCAGGGATATCCTGGACAGAAAGGAGACAAGGGTGAAAAAGGAGAATCAGTGAGTAAATGTGTTTCTTTTCAATTACATTGGGAATGTTAATTTTATTTGTGCATTTTAATGTCTAGATGTTTTTACACTTATGTACTAATGCACAAATTACAGTAAATAATTTTAACACAAATTATGGTAAAATATGATTTAAGTAAACTGGTATAAAATTAATATCCTTTCTAATTACTGCTGTCTCCTAAGATGAGTGAAATCATTCACTGGTAAACTTGATGTTTAACCAACTTTCCTTTTAATGACTAAAATAGTTTCAGTTCACAGTTTTGTTTTACATATAAACCTGTGTTCATTAATAGTTATATGGTCTGCATCACATAGATTATATTAATATGGTAGAATAATTAGCAGTATGGCCCAAAAATATCAAATATTCCAGGCATTTTACTTATATTGTTATGCCTCCATGCTTATGGAGGAGATAGCATGGGAAACTTTCTGCTCAGTGTCATTTTCTGTTCAATATGATTGCAAGTTGGGAAAGGGATCAGGCTGCATTTAAATAAGATGGAATCATCCTATATTATGGTTGTTCCTGTAATTTATCAAAGTTGTTTTGTAAAATACCCAAACTATTCACCTAAAATTTCACGCATCTGAGTCTGAAAAAGTAGTGTGTGCCGGTTAAAATATTCACATGATTTATAATATGCTAAATGTAAATAGAAACAAATCTTTCTTGAGGCATAAGAGTACGCTGCTGCAATTTTCACATTACTCATTTGTCTATAAACATTTTTGTATTTTGGGTTTAATGAACTGTGGGCCATGTAATACTCCAATTTTTTTGGATTTATCTTCTGTACTTTTCATGGATGTTTATATGTTCTACAATACATCTGTCTATTTATCCATCATGTAGCAAATCTTGTGTATATATTTTGCATGATATCAATCTTAAATGTCAAGTTCCTTAAATTTAAAAATATTGTGTATAAGGTCAAGACAATATTGTAAATGAGTTCAATGATGATTAACATGTTTCAACTTTCTTTTGCTCCTCTTCTTGGTGCTGTGGATCCATAGAAATACAAGAAGCTTAGAAGACGTCAGGTAATATGTTTTCATTTTTCTTTTTCTTATATATATTGATAATATTTTCTGTTATTTCTAAAGCACCCATCTCAGTAGTCTGTTATTTCTGTATTTACTTGCATTCCAGCTGCCCCCTTGTTTTTCAAGACAAACTAAGAAAAACTTTTACCTAAATGTAAGGCAAAAATGACACGAACAATATGTCTCCCCTTATAGGGTTTTCATAATATTAGTCCAAACAGTGATAATGCCATGATATCTGACAGACTATGACAGTGGTGTCCAAACTTTTTCCAAATGGGCCACTTGGTCAATAAATCGCTTGCGGCCACTTGGTCAATAAATCACTCGCTGACCAGAGTATAAACATGAAAACTTATTGAAAATATATGCGCACATTATAAAACGTAGGCTATTTTCATATTAACCTGCCATAGCACACGCCGGTGGCGAATCCCAGCCCACTTCAAATAATTTGTATATCTAAGCGTTCTGCCACAATGTAGCATTTATACACTGTCTATTTTCCTGTTTGCTGCTTTAAACTTAGTTGAAGTTCAACTGGTGGCCAAAGAACACATGCATGTCTTTTCTTTCCATATTGGTCGATTCCCCGCCGTGCGTGCTCTCAGGTAAGTATTGTCTGTATTTTGGTCTCTTTTATTTATTTTTTCAATATTATAGATTTATTTTTTAATTTTATTTTTAGAAAGTATATTTTATTTTTCACCATGAATGAAGCTGAACATCTGCATATATTATAAATGTTTGAGTGTGTCACTGATGAAGAAAATGCAGATTTGGGCGATATTGATGATGATATTCCAGAGGGCACTGCTACTCAATCGGAACACAACTCTGCATTAGAGGAAAGCGAAGATGATTATGAGCATCCATCCACAGGTTCGTCTTTTACTGGAAAAGATGGAGTGACAGAATGGGCAGTAAGGGTTGAAAAGTGCAACTTAGACATTTTCTGGGACTAGTGGGAAATGCTCGTAGGGATACAGACATTTTAGATACGTGGCAATTATATTTTCCTGGTTCTCTCCTAGAGGAAATTGTGTATTACACAAATATAAAAATACGAATAGTCCAAAGTAATTTCCAATGTGAACATGATGCTAGGGAAACTGACCTTTTCTTGTATGTACTTTCTAAATATTGTCATTTTAACTGTCTTCAATTTGTCATTATTAGATCTTTATAATTTTTTCAATATGAAAAGGTCAATAGTATTGTTATTTATGCTTTAAATTTTTTTAAATTATAGTATTGCAATTATCAGTCTTTTCCCTGCACTGCATGTCATAGTGTAACAAAGGAAGCGCGTGCTATCGCGGGTTAATAGATGGTTTAGTGAATTGGGTAAATTACGATTTTTCCATGAAATTTTTCTACATGTCACTAAGTAGAAGTATAAACAACAAAATGAAGATTTCATTTTCATTACAGTTATTTTGAGAATTTTGTTAATGTTTTTCTTTACATTATTCAAATATCATTTCATTATGCATTATGTTTTCCAACCCTGCTTGATTGTTATATCTAGTGAAAAAATGGCCAAGACTTACGTATTTAACCAATTGTAAGCTGACACCAATTGTAAGCTGACCCCACTTTTACAAGGTCATGCAAGGAAAAAAATTATTTTAAAGTGCTTAGACAGGAAATCTTAAAATTCCACAAGTGTGAATGCCTCTGATTTTCAGTTCTTAATTAAATAAAAGTATTAACTGATATTGCAGCAACATAAAATACACTTTATTCACTTATTCATAACAATTTCTAAAAAAAGTAATTTGACCATGTTATCCCCCAGAAAATTAATCTGTGTATGTCATAAATCATGTACAGACAGCGTATTACATAACGTACATTAGTGCTACACAAGTAGTGCTGCAAGATTAGATGTATCTTGTGCATATGCTATTACTTTCCTCTTAACCCTTAACTGGGCACATCTAAAAATTTAACATAACTGGTCGCGCAGCACACTGAGTGTGCCATGGCATTATGTGGAAAACGAGGTTGTAAATAATAATAATTACGATAAATTCATTCTAATTTTTTGTTTATTCAGTATTTTAATGTATTTCATGATTTGTAATTCTCATTGTTAAAATTATCGTTTATATTTTCTACATTATATACGAGTCAAATGTTCATGATATATTTAAGAAATTATGAAATTATAGTATTAAAAATTTATTGCAATAAAATATTAAAATAAGCTCCACTTTAGGCTAAACATTGTAACAATAGCAGAAATAATGCTCAAAAAATAATATTATTGAAATATTCAAATGTTTACAGACAAATCATGATGCGTGCAGTAGAAATGACTCACACAGCTTTGCGTCTGTTTTACTCCTCAAGAACAATAGTAAAAAGGTTGCAAACAACTTGTTCGACTACTCAGCTAATACTGAGGTTAGGTTACATAAAATAACAATGTATATAAAGCTAAATTTACAAATTCCCAGCATTTCAAAATGCGCTGGCACACTCCATGTGCCAGCACAAGCAGTTAAGGGTTAAAGTTCGCGGAATAATGTGTTCGTCCCATAATGGAGTTATTTAAAAAAAAACAAAATCTCACTAACTAAATGACTAATTGACACTTTCCACGAGGAAGTGACGTTTCACTCAGGAAATATATATACCTGTACTAGACATTCGACAAATTGAAACAAGATAGGTAGAGGAGGGAGGGAATAAAATAGGCAAATGTTTCGATCTACGAGTAAAATGAAACATTGTGTCCAAATCTAGCTTCTTACCAATACAAGCGCTACCACTGCATTTTTTATGACTTTGAGGCACCACGTACTATTTACGTAATTTATTTCTTCTCAGATGTTCAGTCATTTTCATTATTTTTTGTTTACATTTAAAGTAGATAGTTTACTTCCACTGTAATACAGTTATATATCATGTTATAATGTAAATACGTACATAAATTCATTTACATCTTTTTTTACCCCGATTCTAAGCCAAGTGGCAATTTCTGAGATGGTAAAAAGGTATGAGGTTGCTGGTTTTTGAGCAAAATATTTAATGATCTAAAGCCGTCGAAACGTCGGAAGACACCATTCTCACCTGGCTGGAAACCCGAGAAAAATTCACCACATCCATTCACTGGGAAAGCATCAGATCATTCTAAACAAACATGATAACCATCGACTTAATTCTTTTGTAGCTCAGCTTAAACTTCACTGCCATCGGCACTATTTTTTATAACAATCGAATTTGCTGAAATCTAGTGGCCAAATTAGAAATTATTTGCCACTGGAAAAGCGTCCTGCACATTTAGTTTTTCACAGTGAGTATGACATTGAAAATATTCATTCTTCTCGTATGAGGTTGCTGGTTTTTGACCGAAATATTTTATGATTTAATGCTATTATCTTTATATTTATTTTAATGTAATTTAAGGAACTGTTGTTTTGTTAGGTTTTCATTGTTTTTTACGATTTTTAGGTTGGCTGAGAACCACACTCCCATAATAACATGGCATCTTATGGGAAAATAAGACTTGCACTTCGCGAATTTGCATTTCGTGTCAGTTTTCAGGAACCAATTATTCGTGATGTCCAAAAAGGTGGTGTATTTGTGAAATTTAACAATTATCTTGCATTTTAGACCCAATTTTTTCCACATACATAAACCGCAGCTTCATTTTGTAATAATAAATTTTGAAGAAAAAACTGGTTTAAATGCGAGTAAATGAGGTGTATTGTTATTGCAGTTTTATAAGAATAAGTTTATTTGTTCAAAAAGACATTACAAAATAATGCATAGAATACGTCAAAAACATTAAAAAGGGGATAAAAACACAAACTATCTCAAGCACCAGACGTAAAATCGCTAATATTGTAAAGACAATTAGTCACAAGGAGCTCATGAACATGCTTCTTGAATGACTGGAATGAGCTTACTTCTTTGATTGCAGCAGGCAGAGCATTATAAAATTTAATGCATCTTGCTTTTGGTCCTTGAGAGCAAACTTTTAAGTTTTGTTGTATAACATGGAGATCATCGTTTCTTCTTGTGTTGTAATTATGGAAATTACTGCTTTTCTCATAGTCAGACATGTTTTGCCTCACATACAATACAGCATTATATATATAAATAGAGGGAATAGTCAAGAGTCCTAATCTTCTGAACAGGGGCCTGCAGTGTGCTCTGAATTGTGCATTGCACATTGACTTGACAATCTTTTTCTGGATCTTAAAAACCTCAATTAATTGGGAGGAGGAGCCCCAGAGGACAATGCCATAGGCAGCACGTGAATAGAAATAAGCAAAATATACTTTTTTTAATACCTTGATACTAAGTGATTGCTTCAAGACAGATAGTATATAATACACAGAGTTTAGCTTTTTACATAACTTGTCAGTATGATGAGACCATTTAAGTAGAGGGTCAATATAGACACCTAGAAATTTGAACTCCTCAGTAGAACTCATCATATCTTGGTCAAGGCAGGAGTATAAATTTCGGCACCGTTTATTCTTAAGGTTCTCTGGTAAGTCATTAATAAAAATTAGGAAGAGGACAGGGCCTAAAATGGACCCCTGTGGCACACCAGAGAGTACTAGACTAGTGTCAGAGATATATTTTTTGCCTTCCTTGAAAATGGAGACAGTTTGCAGATGATTTTTTAAGTAAGATTTTAGCCAGTTGTAGGCCACACCTCTAACACCTAGCTTATCACACTTAGCCAATAGGAGATCATGATTAACTGAATCAAAGGCTTTACTGAGATCAAAGATCTATGATTGTCCAGGGACATCTGGGCGGGATTTCATCACTTGCCCGGAATTTGATTATTTCCTTATATTGTACATTTTTTATGCTATTTATGTTAATTTTTGGGAAATATTTTTAGAATTAGTAGTAACATTCAAGAATTCGTTAAATTTGTAAATTAATTGTTCCATAAACTGCTGTTATAATATAATGCATCATATTATAATTCTTTAATAATCAGTTTAACTTTTATTTCAAATCTAATTCATAAACTTAGGTTTAGAGTTTATATTTTTGTATATATTATTCAAGATATGTATAAAAATTTGTATATTCCTATATATTATTCACATATTTAGTCTGCATCATCAAAATTATTATGTTGTGGATAACAAGTCATATTAATGCATGAAATTTTATATATTATTGCATTGTATTGCGTAAATTTTTAAGTCATAAAAACATTTATGTTCAACAATTTACTTAATAATATGTATAATTGTATTTCCTTTATTGGTATAACACCACAGTACAATTTTGTGTTCATAAAAAGTTAAATTTTAAAAGTCCTGGCTTTTTACAGATTTTTGTGTTCTGTAGTCAGGAGATTAAGATTAAAAATATGGTAACTCTAATGAAAACCCACACCTTAAATGTGTAGACTTGGCATGAATGATGAATATTCCTGCATTGACACTAGATATAATTGTGAGAAACCGGGAAAAAAATCATGGCTGTATACAAGAAGGAGCAAATATAAAGAGAAAACATGTACATGAAAGCAAGTTTTCTGAGCTAGGTGTTTAAGTTTAAGTGATGCAAGCAAGTTTGCTCTTCGACCATGCCATTTGACAGAGCTTTATTTAGAGAAAAGACCACTTATCTCGCAAACAAAATGGAACTAACCGATTTTGTAGCTTCTAATGTATGCATGGAAAAAAAACAGCATAGTCTGGTTTATAGGTACATGCATGGCAAGGCAGCCTGTGTGAACATTGCCATTTGGGAAATGTGGCAAGAAATGACACAACCATTCTAAAGGATTACAGTCCAGTTGATGTTTTCAGTGCAAACAAGACAGGTTTTTTAAAAAACAATTTCTTACTTGGCATTTAAAGGGAAGAAGTGCTACTGAATAAGGAGAGACCATTGGTCCTCTTATGCTATAATGATAGTGGCACAGAAGTATTGACTCTACTAGTAATAGGAAAAGCAAAATTCCCAAGGTGCTTTAAAAATGTGTGGATATTTCTCTCAGTATGCATCCAACCGAAATGCCTAGATGACCACAAAAATCATTGAAAACTTCCTGCAGTCATTGGATGACAAAATGGGTGCTTTTCATTGACTGGTGTGCAGCACATCCCACCAAAATGACATACCCAAGGAACATTAAGGTAGCATACTTCACAGCTAATTTTACAAGTGTTCTTCAGCTCATCAATCTGATGCATGAAGCAGAAGTACAGAAAGCTACTTGTACAGAAGAGGTTGGTCACTCTTCAAACAACCAAGTGAAATATAAACATTCTAATTGTGATGAATTTTTTGAAATTTGCCTGGAACTCTGTGACTGAGAAAAATATTACCAAATGCTTCAACATGGCTGGAATTTGTCATGTCATCACCAATGATATCACAGAAGACAAAAAAGATGATCTGCCCTTTGAAGACTGGCATCAGGTCATAGGAAAGGAAAGGGAAATGTCCTTCAATCCATATGTTGGATACGATGGTGATATTGCAGTCTACCAGCTTATGTAACTAGATGGAATATATGAGCAGCAGATAGCAGAAAATGAAGATGATGATGAAGAGAACCAGAGTCCTACTCTATCACAACATTGCTGAAAGCTTTAGAGCCAATGGACACTGTAGAATGCTATGGGTCTAGTTTTATGATAGACTAGTGTAATTGCCCATCAAATATGACAGGTATGCATGAGTTATTTAATTTCACTATGTTTTATATGAGCTGCGTACTCTTCCTATGTTCTTCCGCCCCAAAACAAAATGTCTAATTAAATTCCAGTTTTGAACTACGCATGACACTGCTTCTGTCCTAAATAAGTTATCATCAAACTTGTTGTTCTTCAGTTAAAATGCAAAACAATTAAAGAAATAGTTTCTTAGCTTTGGTATTTGCGCTAAACTAAGTAATCTGTTTTCACATATTTTGACACTATTTTGACAATGCTCACAAATACTTTTCGCTACATTTTTTTTAAAAAAACTGAACATACCTTTAAAAAAGGCTTTGTTTGTTAGCAACTTTGTTGTATAATATACATACATTATACAGTAAAACCTTTATCTTACGAATCTCCCTATAACGAGAACCTCCGTATAACAAACTCAGATCTCAGTGCTGTCCCTGGAACATGTAAAATGCATTGAAGAATCCTCCCTATAATGAACCTCTGTAACTATGAAACTCCCATAGAGCGAAGGCTGAACCTGTTCTCCAAAAATTAATCCACCTCTGTACAACAAAATTTCAACGAAAACAAAATCATAAACATTGGCTGTCGCTAGATTGTCTCTGCACAAAAACAGCATCGCCTTTAAGCTGCATGCCTATCTCTCCACTCCCGCCGAATCACCATCCCTAGTTGGGAATGGCCGAATGAGAGAATGGATCATGTTTGCCTATTACTCTTTAAGCAATTGCATCGCAAAGTGGTCGTTGGATTATTATCATACTTAAAATGCTCATCCGAATCTATCGCCATCGCTTATGTGTCAAGTTCTGCCTGGCTGTTTTCACTCAAATTAATAACAATTGTCTTAACTGGGAGAATTAGAATGAGGTGTATGGATGTGGTATCATTAGAAATAAATATCACAATATACATTGCATAAACTCTCTCATATACGTATATACATTTGATCTCACTACACTTTTTGCCCCGAAATTAACTTTGTGTGCTTGGCAATTCACTGCCAATTATGTTAACAATACGTACCAACAGAACCAAAGTGACTGACACCATCAACCTCTCACCTCTAATACCTCTCACTAATAAGCGAGTGGCATTAACAGTGAACTACGGAATTTTAGACTAGGGAATCCCTGGGTTCCTCCTCCCCTCTGACACATGCGCTGAGTGTCTTGTACAGAAATAATGCCACTGGATGATATATAGTAACTTTTTTGGGACATTTGGCTTAGTTAGTATTATTTTTGACATCAGGGATGGGACGATCGGACTGTTTATAATCCGGTTCTTCGGTTCTGATCCTTATTTTAATAAAAAGCATGGAAAGATGCACACGTAATGTGTGTATACATGTGAGACAGAGTCATTCTTTATGATTTATACAATCATGTCACGAAAGATAAATATTAATGGCGTAGTATAATGTCTACGAACTGAAATGCCAGTAGTGATGCCAAGAAAAAGTTGAATTTTTGATTCACCTACTAATTTCCTAATCAATTGTAAAAAATAAAACAGTCGACAGTTATTTAAAACTTACCTCACTGGAATAGTGGTAATGTAATCTTTATGTTCACATTCATTCCTTCATCGTCAATTACCCATTTCTTTTCATTTGCAAATGCTGTCTAAACGTAAAAAATAGATGTATTTACATCCATTTCTTCGTTGTAGATTATACATTTTGCTAATGTTGCATGCGCATGAAAGAAAATTAAATTAATTAGGTATTTACAGCAGTTATTGTATACATCAGTCATCACGAAGATCGTTTTTGATTTCTATGGCCATGGGTTTTTCCAGGAAAATTACCTCCACACGCATGGAGGGACTATTTTATCCCATTTAATGAAAAAATATATAAAAGTTACTTCACTAGAGATACATAAAATGAGTTTTCATTGTATGCATGTGTATCTTTACATTTATATAAACCAATAATATGTCTTATTTTTTTACAGGGAGACGGCACTTTTGAAGGAAGTGGAGGAGAAATAGTAAGTATTTTTATATACAAATATATAAAATGAAATTGATGGATATCAATGTAGATATATATATTTCAGTGTGAACTTATTAACACAATCACACCATTGTAGCCCACTCCATTGGTTGCAAATCACATGTAAATACAGTTTTTGCGATCCCAAGACAAAGTTTAATTGCATTACTGAGAGAACTTAACTACAGTATAAAACCTTTTATCCAGAAATCCAGTTAACCGGCTATTTTCAAAACTAATGCATTTTCCAAAATTTGTTAGGAGAAAGAACTTTAAATTTGGAGCCTCACTAGTAATTACCAGGCTCACCACTGTGCATTGAATGCACTCCAGTGCTCTGAGCTTTCGTATTTGCAGTGCCTTGTTTGTCTGTGTACCAGTGTTAGATGTCTCCTTTCCTATTTTGCCCCATAAAATGTCTAAAAATCAGAAGTCCATGTGCTTTAATGGAATCAAGGTTTTCCCAGTGAACTGTAAGGCCAATAATAAAGCATGGATTATGACTTCAATATTTATATTTATAGTATTCAAATATGATGGCTAGATTTCTTCTTTATGGGCTTTGAGTCTTCAGGACAGTTTCTACCATATAATACTAAGGTCATAGGTTCAAATATCCAAATAGATTACTGTTAGAGATTTTATGTGCAGCAAACATCTGAAGTAAATCTTCTATTCTGCTGTTCACCTTCCAGCAATTCAGCTTTTACTACAAGATATACAGGTAAAGAAACAAAGATAAATGAAAAGAGGTGTGCTTTTCATAGATACTTGGGGAAAATCCATAATTGGTTTTATTTTATAATTAATGCTTTCACAATTACAATTATTTCAGATTGTTGGTCCACCAGGGCCACCAGGTGCTCATGGGCTGCCTGGATTGCAAGGACCCCCTGGTATTAAGGGTGATAGGGGCAATGATGGAGCTAAAGGTGAACCTGTGAGTATTTCCCCTATTTGTTGTTGTTAAAAGTAAAAAATATTGTATTCAATGAAAGTTCAAATAAAGAACTTCAGCACATTAAGTCAATATTTACATTATTTCTCGAGGGGTGGTGAGTTTGCTTGATTGAGTCCCAGATTCCAATCCTACTGAAGGCATGTTTGTATTTGGTCATCTTTGTCATCGTTGATGCACTCATTGTAAAAGGCCATTAATCTTTATGATACAGATTTCAATGCCTGCCCACCTACAGCACTTACATTTCCTGTATGTTTAAGTGTACTCACAGTCGATAAAGGATAAATGCTGTTTATGAGCCAGTTATTAAAAAATAACTTAAATATTATCTTGATTGAAACTTTGTGTGACTCAATCAATCTCATTTCAAGAAATGTAGAGTTTTCCAGAAATGTGATTAATCTAAACTCATTATTAAAAGTTAATGAAAACGAAGATATAAATCAACACATTTTGTTAAGCGTAAAAGCAATACATATTTCATACATTCATATCACCATTGATCTGAAATATTATAAATTAGATAACAGAGTTAAATATTTTTATTTTCAGGTAGTCATACAGCAATTACTTTTTCAGTTGTAATCTATAACTGATTTTTGATATTTTTGTAGAAGGTATTGAGTGACTTTTAAAAGCATTCCAAGGGCTAATCCATCTAGTACACATGGGACCAGTATTGAGTAAATGATATTGTTAATCAAAATAATATAAAGAAATTCTGCTAAATGATTAACTAATGAGAATTACCATATTTTTCAGTCTATAAGATGCACCAGGCTATAAGATGCACTCCAATTTTTTGGAAGATGGAAGTATTTTGCTTTACCAAATATTTTAGGATCAGCAACATTGTGCATCATTTTTACCTGTCATTGTCAGTATCTGGCGAAATTTAAAAAATATTGTGGCATGATAACAGTTAAATATATCATTTTAAATAAATTTCATTCCTGAAAGTTAATAGGGATTATCTAAAACAAATGCTGTATTAGTCCGAATATAGTCCCCCCCCTTTTTGGCCAAAATATTAGTAAGAAAAGTAAGGTGCCCCCCCCGTGCCCAAAAAATTAGCATACAAAAATATCACCCCCAGCAGTAAGTATAGGTAACAATTAATGCCCTCACCTGCTTTGATTGTTTTATGGAGAATTTCTTGATACATATGCCTCAATAACTCAACTCTTTTTGCTCACTCTTTGGAATCCTTGCTTTAATGTTTGTATTTTCATAATAGCGGGAATTGCAGAAGTTTTCGCTTCGAAAGCGTTGATTGGCCAACTTCATCCCCTTCCCTAAGTCACAAATATGCAAATATTGATATGTAGTGGTGCCACCTATCATTATTTTAGAGAAAATGTCACTACGACGAAAGAAATTATCTTCATTACCCATCAATCTGAAATGATTCGTAGGCCTGTAGACAAGTCTGTCAGCTGATCAGACTGTCCAGCTTGTGCAGCTGTTGATTGTTTATTATACAAGGCATTATAAAAGTATTACTTATGTAAATCAAACCAAGGTATTGAAGGTGTTTCAACCATCTACAGAATGTATTCCTTGATGTGATATTCCGAGGCATAAATATCGGAAGTAACAAAAATAAGGTAAATTAAATTATGAAAAGAATATGTTAACTGGAAATCTGGTGAAAATTACTTTTTTTTACAGGCATGATTCAAGTAGCCAATGTCAACGGCATCTGAATGATATGAATGGAATTTAAATAACATTCATAAATCAAAATTTTCGAATTTAATCCAGTAACACTTGATGCATATTTAAATTTTGCCTACAACTAACACAAAATGTGATGTCACCGTAGCTGTAAATAAATTGCTTGTACATATTAAAACTCATTTTTAGAATATTGCAAGATGATTCAAACAGAACTTATGATGCCTACTTTACATTTAATCATTTATTTAATACTTTTATTGGCTTTATAGCTTTAAAGTCATAGCGGATATGTAGCTCTTTGTGTTCCCACATTTCATAATTTAGCGTTATATAATACTACAAATACATTCGAACGAAATATTAAATTGATCATGTGTATTTGTGCGGCAAAAATAAAGCATGTATGTATTAGAATATACCAAATCTGAGTTCAACAATAGTTGTTGCTATGGCAACACTCGTAATGAGTGATAAAAACTGCAAAATCGCCAGTATTTACTCAAAATTATAAGAAGTAAAATCGATAAGCAAAATTCTACAATAAAAATTTGAATCATCATTCCTTTCCTCAGAGAATAGTACAAAACCCGCTCCAATATTACAATTTTAAGATATTTTAATGTGCAAGAGAAAATAACCCTGCTCATTGGATTTCAGATTTCCCATTTAAATCAAATGGGAAGGATAGTTCCTGGAATCGAAACCGGGATTTTTATCTTTGCAACAAAAATTATCCTCGGGAGCTCTGCCCATGTAGCAAGAGATTTCCACCTAGTTTCATGAAATGGTGTATTGATTCAAAAGTTAATAGAGGTGGATGGACAGACAGACAGACACAGTGACAAAACTATTCTGGAAAATAGGCTAAAAAGTGAGGTCTGTAATGGGGTTCAAACTTTTTTCCAAAACTGAGGCTTCAGAAATAGTGGGGGAACTATATTCAGGGAAGGACTCTATTCGGACTAATGCGGTAATTGCTTCGAAACTTCTATAGCAAAATGTGCCCTGCTTCTACTCGACACTCATATTAATTAACCTGTCAGAATTCACCACTCATGTTGCACCTATAGACACCCCTTACTGATAGTACTTACTTAAACTTCAATGCAAGATGAAATTTATGTCCTAATAAATGGAACTTACATGTAATATTGATACGTACACTCGACTAGTCCTTTTCCCATGGCAACTCTTTTGCCCTTGTACATAACTATTTTGATTGATACAGCAATAGCTAACTTTCTCTGTTCTACTATACAATTTTTCACTTCCTCCTCTAATTGTGGCCATTTAGGACCAACCTTACGAAGGCTATATTTCTCTTATACTGTCACCTTCAGTTTTTTCTCCTGTTTTTTCTATTCACAGATAATGTTTTCTATGAAACATGGACCGAAATAACGTTCTGCTGGTTTCTGCGCAATTTTGCTTATTGAATCACCTGAACCTTATAGCTTATATTTATTGGAATTATAATGATCTATGGCATTAATTGTGCTATTCAACGGGCTCAGTAGGAATCACACTTGCACCAAAATTGTAATTACTGTTAGCAGGCAGTAATAAAGTGCAATAATGAAAATGCATTTTCAGAATTCATGTTGCTTAAGATATTACTGTACACTACCTTTTTGAACTTCAGGTGCTTGCAGTTCATGAATTTGCACTTAACAACAATTTTTTTATAATCATTACTTCTGTTTTGTACCATTTATTGGCATTTTGCATCATGCGTTTGTGATGGCAACAAGCATGAACTCCCACTACTATTTTGTTTCAAAGATCAGTTTAAACTTTGGCGCCTTGGAAAGGGACTTTTTATTATTATATCTATTTAAATAATGAGCTTATAACTCAAAAAAGTTCAATTCTTTTTTATCAATCTTTCAGAAACTACATGGCAACACCATTTTAAATATTAAACTGCTCACTGTTGGCATTGAAGGCTTTGATTACAGGAGCATTTATTTTCCCCATTTCATTAATATGGGGATAATCATAGGAATTCAAGACTTTAAATAATAAATACCATTAAGAAGGAAATTTCATTTTCTTGCCATCAATTTTTCAATACATGTCGAATTGGTCCACAAATTAATTTAAATGTGAAAATCTGACTTTTTTACATGAAAATCTTTCATCATTATGGTGATTTGCATCGTTGCCGGTTTCATGTAATTTCTTATGATTGACTAATAAGTGGAGGACCGGGACATCAATGTCGCAAACTGTAACCAATTTTCGCTGGTGGATAGAAGCATAAAAATAAGTAGACGTGTCTCGGCTTTTGGCTCCATAGACCCTAGTTCACTAGAAATTGGAGGCCAAAGTTTATAGAAAATTACTGCGCTCCTTATAAGGTATCCACAGGGAGTTATTTAATGCATAGGCAGGTTAGCCACATGGTTAAGGTGCTAACTTACCAAGCTAACGATCATCTTGTAACGAGATTTTCTGCTGCATATTTTGAATGTGATTACCGAAAGAAATGTTACCACTTTAATGCTTCATTTTTATTTTTTGTGACTATTTTGAACAATTAAAAGGAATGTTATAATCTCTTAAGCTAGGTTATGATTTTTTGTTACACATTTAAAATGTAATTAATAAAAGAAATGTTACCACTTTATAATGCTCGTGTTTTTTTATGGCTTGGAAATATTTGTTGTAGAACCCAAAAAAACATCCATGCATCATGCACTCAACATTCCACCTCAGTAGTTCATCAATTTAAATTAAAGCATTTCCTTGAAATGAACATAAGATGATTGAAAATCACATGCAAAAATGTATGAAGGTAAACTGCACAATTGCTGAAAGAAATGCTATCACTTTGTAATGTTGGGTTTTCATTAGCTATTACACGTTTTAAAGGTTATTAAAAGATTTTTTCTCATTATGATGCTAGGTTTTCATTTGCTGTTACATTCCTGTTTCATTTTCTTTTATTTTCTGTTAAACTGCATTATTATTATTATAAAAATGTGAATTTATTAGTTTAACTGGTAACCATACTCCCATTATTTCACTGTGTCTTATGAGTTAATACGACTTGCCCTTCGCGAATTTGCATTTCGCATCAGTTTTCCTGAACCAATTATTCGCAAAATTCAAAAAGGTAGTGTATATATTAACAATTTTTTCATCATTAATTTTTAATAAGGTATATTTTAATGATTTTGAGATGAATGACTGCCAATTATTCCATTTTGGGGATGAGTGGGTTTGTGAGTGTCACTACTAAATACAGGTTTCCCTCTCTTTATGCAGGGTTGTGTTCCAGGAAAGTGACGCATAAAGCGAATTTTGCATAAACAGAACCCATATTTACATGTGAGAGATAGGGATACGTTCCATAAGCAATCCTAACTCCCCTCCAAGATGATCTTCATACGTTCCATAGCGACTTCTTATGCACTAAATACAAACTTAAAACAATTAACACCAAATTATACTCTCCAATAAAAGGAAGCAGATGAGCGCAGGTGGTGACTTTTGTGAGTGGCATAATAGTATATATATATGGAATGATTTTTATATTTTATCACCTGATGATGCTACGATCATGGTGAAACCGGTCGTGCAAAATTTAATTTGTGGAAGTGACTACGTTCTTTCTCTTTCATGATGAGTAAATTCCACAGAGTTGAGCCTGACCTCATTATTGATAATAGTGGAGGTTTAAAGTGCTGGAGGGTTGTCTTGGCCCAATGCAAGTTCTGGCAGCAAGGAGACAAATCTTCTCAAACAGTATCTCACGAAATCTCATCTCTACTCATCTCTTTTACTCTAGAACTAATATGCACACCATAAGAGACAATGGTCGCCAGGTGGTGTTGTAGAGAACTTTCTTTAATTTGTATTGCACTGGCCGCCTAACCTCATAAGAGCAAATCAAAGACTCACAAAAAGAAATTTCAGTAGCAATAAGTTTGTCGCATATTAGAGAATTTGTAAAGCGAATCTGCAGAAAGAGAGGGAAACTTGTACAGCATTACTCAGTAATATTCTTACCTTCAGTCTATAAGACAGGCTTATAATGGGTGTCATTTTTCTAAAAAAATAATCCATCATATAGCCCAAAAAATATGGTATGTTAATTTGTGAAGAGAGTTAATAAACTCTACGTTATATGAAGGAGATTATTTTATATCACATAAATTATATTTATGCAGTAGTCCCTTGGCATCTGCAGGAGTTGGCTTCCTGACTTAACCCATGATTGACTAAACCAAGGTTGGCGAGGGTCAGGGTTTATGGTACTTTGGAGTTAGAGAGTTTGATCTCTGAGAGTCATACCTAAAAGTCCTGTAATATATAATTAAATGCTAAAAATAAGTATGTTTTACTAAAACACGATTATTATATAAAAGAAACAAAATTAGTTTGAAGTACAAAGAAGTACTGCATTCTAATAACATAATGGTAGAGCAGTCCCTGCTGATGCCACCCTCCTGACCTTATGCTTGAAATTCTTCCACGATTATTCCTTGAACTTCTACTTCCTGATTGATTTGTGGTCTTATTTGGAGCTAAAAACTCATATTTCCTGTCTCTCTTTCTGGTAAAGACTAGTTAACACCTAGCTTCTTCAATAACATAAATTATATTAGTAAAACTATCCAACTAGACAAGGCCATATAAAGATATGTGGAGAATTGAGGCTGGATACTGCGGTTGACAAAACCACGTACAATTTTTCAACTGCAGATACTAAAAACCAGAGCATACAAAACCATGGCTGTTAAAACTGTGGTTGGCAAGGGATTACTGTATTTTTCTGTAATATGAGCATGAGTGCCCACAGAAATTTTTTCAAATTAGGGCAAAATATGTATAACATATAACCAAACAATGAACTGGCATATGCTTTATATATTGTGCACTCCTCCTCCGATGAATTATGTAGCCTAAAAAATTTATCGATAAGCAAGTCTTCACTTTGAGAAAAACAATTTTTCTTCCATAGAAAAATATTTGATTTGCATGATCTAACCCTCATTAAATTGTAACATTATCAGCTTATGATGCTACATTTTAATGAGGGCTGGTGTTTTTGTCAAAGTTATGTCTTCGAAAATGAAAAACATATCTGTCTATTGTGATTGCAAGTTGCACAAGTAAAGTAAAGAGTTTCAATGGCTAAGGCATGAGAATTGATCCAACCACAAAGTATCAGGATTATTTAAACTCTATTAAAAGGAAGCAGGATGTATTTTGACCCTCCTGAGAAGAACTGGTATGGCATCCTACCGCATACCATCCCACCTCAAAAACTGGTTATATAATCTTCATGAATGAGGAATCTCCAAGCAGCTTAAATTCATCAGCAATTAATCAAGGTATTCAGAGCCAACAATATTTAGTGAGAGAACATGGCAGTATAAAAATAGATGAAGAGTGAAGTGAGAGAGTCTATTTTGCCACAAATTCTGTACCTCAAGATATGAGAGTCATTCAGAAATGATTTGGACTTGCCTGGAATACAGGTGAAGAGATGGTGATAACCACACTACCACACTGTAGCACACTCCACATACTCCCCACTGTGGTCAATGCAGAGTTGCCATCTTTCTGATAACTTCCTGGTGACTGCAGTAAACCAGTCTTTCGGGATAGCATGCACCGACTCACAGACATTGATCAGCAAGTCGTCCTTGTTCAAGAATCATCGGCCATGCAATGGCTACTTCATCTTGTCAAACAGGGCACAATCTGATGGGGCAAAATCCAGTAAATATGGCAGATGTCGTAGAACAGTGAACCTAAGGGATGCCAGTGTCTCTGTTGTTTGACGGCTGGTATGAGGTCTGGCATTGTCATGCAGCAACAACACTTGCCATGCCCATTTCCCTTTGTACCACTGCTTGATTTTCTGACAAAGGTGAGTGAGGATGCTGCAGCGTATGCCACTGTTTATTGTTGTCCCCTGGGGAAGCCACTCCACCATCTGGATGCCCTTCATGTCTCAGAAGACTGTGGTCTTCTGCTTGTCAGCAGAGGGAGCTGTCTGAAATTTCTTGGGACAAGGACTTTCATCATGCTTCTACTGCATGGATTGCCTTTTATTTTCAGGAGTGTGGTAATGAAATCATGACTCATTTCCTGTTACCAGCCTGGTCGCAAGGAGCTCACGACATTTTTGCACCTGCATCTGCTGTTGTTCTGGTGCCAGATCCCATGGCAACCAGTGTGCACATACTTTTTTCATCTTCAGATCCTCATGGATTATGGCATGAATTGTTGCATGACACAGACCTGTTGCATGCTGCAATTCATCAAGTTTCACACGTCTGTTCTTCATAATGATGCCAGAGACATGCTGCACCCTTGCCAGTATACAGGCTGTTGCAGGTCGGTGTGGGCTGACTCCTTTCTCCACACTCTTGTTTCCACTGTTTAAAGACTCCACCCATCGAAAAACAGTGCTGTGGCCAGGTACTGCTTCGCCATAGACAGTCCTTAGCTGACAGTGAATGTCATCAGCTGATATGCCTTCCTTCCCCAGAGGTACCATGTGGTCAAATGTTGCCCATGATAATTGCCCTCCATGATGTGTCCACTGAAGTGCTCGACTGAACTGAGAAATTACTTTGCTGTGGGATACTGCTGAAGGCCGCTGCTGCCACCTTTTGTGTAAATGTTCTGCTAACCCAAGTCTATAAGTGCAGATGATAGGAGCTGCCTAGTTGCCAGCTGTCATACAGTGTTGCCGATAGTCCCAATCATTTCTGAAAGACCCTCTTACAATATGAGACTGGTTAAAACACATGACATAATACTCTACCATAAAGGTATTGAGAATTTCATTCTCTGATGGAACAAATGCTTCAGCTAGGATGGTGACATTGTGGAAAATAGATCAGGAAATGTACAGGTATCCCCCGATTTACGCGAGAGATGTGTTCCTGGAAATCGTCATGTGAAGCAAAAATGCATAAATTAAAAATATCCTTCCCATTGAAAATAATGTAATAGGTGTTGTCTATGTTCCTGAGCAGAGGTGTTCTACTTAGAAACATCTTTAAAGTTGATTTAAGGAGCGTTTTAGCCTATCAAGCAAGCACTACATCATATAGTGTCCTGTGCATCATCTACTTTTACAATTTTCTTATATATATTTTGCTATTCCCAACAAGAAAAGTAGGGGGGGAGCTGATTGTCACTTTTAGGAGAGGTGCGAATTTGGAGGCACATGCAGCAAATGGCAGGTGGGGAAATGGAGGGGTGGGTAATATATGTAACAGGGGAAATACCCAGAGAGGGGAATCCTCTTGAATGCTGCATATTTAGTATTTAATTTGTGATACTTTGTAGCTAAACAGTCAGTTGCATTCTCTCAACATTTTACTGTTATTTTTTGTTTGTTCCTCATTTGTTATTGTTTTTGTTCTTTATGGTTTTTACTTTGTTCTTAGTTGTTTGTTCTTCATTGTAAATTGTTCATTGTGGTTCTTTTTTTGTTGTTCATTCTTTGCCTATATTTTTGTTTCTTGTCATTGTACATACATTGTTATTTGGTGTTGTCAGTTCATTTGTAACAGCGCCTTTGCATCTTCACTTTCCCTGAATAGAAACCCTTTGAAGGAGATATATAATGTCATACAATGCAACCTAACTTAATTCTCATTTTCACTAACGCTGTCATCGAACCCTTTCCACAGGTATATATAAATAATATCAGAGGCCTTTGGATCCTGAGATTTCATCTAATTTTCAGTTTTAAGTCCAGCTGTAATATTTTTATTTTGTTTATGGTTTGTTTACATATTCCTCAGAAATTTTGTAATGTCTTATCATTTTTAGTTGTCAAGCAATGCATATCAATATGAAAGAGAATTACATGGCAGGAATATACATGCCCACATGTGGATATCATGGAGAAATAAAACATAACTCTGCTTTTTAAATATTGATGGCATGACATGTTGCTATTTGAGATCTTAGTGGATAGATGATCTATGCCTAATAGATTTGTTTGTCTGCTGTTTTGGCTAGTCTGTTTTTGGCAGATGTAAAACCTCATGTTTGCTGAGCTTTCGTTACACATTTTATAGTGTTGTATACGTGTATTCGAAATATTTTTTTTCACTTTTACAGTTTTTTTTATACATTCTTACTTCTGAGTGGATATATAGACTGTTTTTATATAATTACGGAATTAGTTGAACTCGTATGAAAATGCAATCTTTGTTGGGGCGTGGAGTTACTGATAAAGAAGTGCAGATCACATTTGAAGAAAGTGATGAATCTGACTTTGAAGTAATAGAAAATGTGTCAAGTGACAGTGATTGTCAGTATGTGGCCTCAATATCTAGGACTGTTTCAGAAAGAGAGAGTGATTTTGAAATACCTACCATCGAGCAACCTCCTGTTTCGTCTCAAGTTACTCCTCCAGAACATGGTCTTCCTCCTTTTGATTTCTCTGAAAGAAATCCTGGGCCAAGGAATGCCCCAAGTAAGAATTCTAGGCCTATTGAATATTTCTCTTTGTTTTTTAATGGCTATATTTGTTCTATGTTAGTCAGAGAAACTAACATTTATGCTTCTAATTTTATTGAAAGAAACAAAGACCATTTGGTCAATCACCCTAATAGTAGATATAAGAAATGGAAAGATGTTACAGTTGCTTCAATGAAGAAATATTTGTCCATATGTCTGAACATGGGTTTAACTGTTAGAAAAAACCATACCATTACTGGAGTCAGATTCCTTCCCATAAATTAGACTACTATTCAAAAACCTTGCCCTTGAAATTATTTGAAATTATTAGAAATTATTAGCAGAATTCTTTGTGTAAACACCAATGAAGCAATTCCTAAAGGTCAAGATGGCTCTGATCCTTGGCATAAAATTAGTCCTGTCATGGATTATTTTAATATTAAATTCAAGAGCCTCTATGTTCCCCATCAGTATATATGCCTAGATGAATCTATGATAGGAATGAAAAATAGATGTGTATATATCCAATATATACCAAAAAATGCCATTCAATGTTTGGACTAAAAAATTTCAATTGTGTGAGAGTCAGACAGGATATATTATAAATATAGACATCTATAGTAGGAAATCATTTTTTGAAATAAGACTAATTGAAGGATTAGCATATCAGGTGGTGATGGAAATGGTTGAGGCCCGTAATGTTCATGGTAAAGGTTACCATTTAGTAACTGAAATTTTTTTTACAAAATTCCTCTTGCTAAGACTCTTTACGAAAAGAAGGTAATGTTAACAGGAACAATTTGAAAGAATTCAAAAAGTCTGCATTGTGAACTTACTTCAGCAAAATTGAAGGCAAAAGAAACTCTTTACTACCATCAGAGTGATGTTCTGCAAGTTGGTTACAAAGAAACCAAAAGTAGAAAGACAGTTTTCTGTCTATCAACGTGTTTTCATGCTGAAGACACATTAGTCCAAAGTAAAAGTGGAAAAGGACTGTAAATCCAATAATTATTAGGGGATGCAATTAGGGAATGGGGAATGGGAGGAGTAGATCTGTCTGATAAAAACATGTACCACATAAGTTGTAACAGGTCAACATGGAGATACTAGGAGAAGATTTTTTTCAATATGGTGGACATGACTATCCAAAATGCCTACATCATTTA
This sequence comes from Tanypteryx hageni, assembly GCA_028673005.1. NCBI lineage: Eukaryota > Metazoa > Arthropoda > Insecta > Odonata > Petaluridae > Tanypteryx > Tanypteryx hageni. Next base: position 13,987,882 of record CM054120.1, on the reverse strand, counting down.
CACCAAGAATGCTGACCCACCACTGATGGATAAATACCATTTTCTTGTGTCCATCATTGATGACCTCCGTATTGAAGGTAGACAAGTAAGGACTGGAACAGTAGATGGACCTAAGGATGAAGGAGATGAACCTAAGCATGAATTTACTCATCTTCCAGGACGACAAGAGAGCCTGTATTGTTTGTGGCCATATAAAAAAAAGGGGAAGATCAAGCTACTGGTATCCAGGATGTAATGTTGGAGTTCATCGAAAATGCTGGCCTCAATTAGATCATTTTATAGGAGTAATTGCAGAGTGAAAAGACAAAAGGTGTAGAAGCAATTACAAGTCATAAAAACAGTGAAAGTGCATGTATGAACGTAATTTGCCATATGTCAAACAAAAGGCACAAATATGAATTGAATTTTTACCTGTCATATAACAAAGGTATTCATGACATTTTGTATATATGTTTAGTGATACCATGTTTTTTATAACAAATGTAATTAGAAAGATCATTTTTATTTTATATTTTTTAGAATTAATTTTTTTACCTTATGCATACCATTATGTTCATAATAAATAATTATTTTAAAACTAATAGAATAATCTTAGTTTTATTAGCTTTAAAATGGTATATAAAATGTCCTATTATTGTAAAAGTTAAGAGATAATGAAGAAATACTTCGAAAAGGTGAAATCGGTAAAAAAATCGCTGCCGGCACAGGATTTATCATTGCTGCTTCTAGGGTTAATGAAGTGCCTGTTCCATCCATCAGTATGGTTGAACAGCAAGTTTGTTAGAACTACTAAATGATGTCTTCTTGTTTAGGGTACTTGCCTTTGCATACATGTTTTCTACATTTGTACATTCTCTTTTTAGAGTTTTGATGTTTTCTTCTTTCACCTACAGTTGTATATTTGATTGAGACATGAATCTTCAGAAATTTTATTATTTAAGATTGAAATTTCTATCCACTTCTAGAAAAATCTTGATCTTTTCTTCTTTCATTATCTGTTTCACCACCTTTTTTCTGTGGTGAAATCTTGTTTTCAGTGGCCAAATTCCAACAAGATAAATAATTAAAAATATACCGTACTTTTAGGCATATAAGACTCACTTTTTTCCAGAACAATTACCCCCAAAATCACTGTTTCATATATGCTGAAGGTAAGATTATTACTGTTCTCACTACTGACACTAATGAATATTCTCATCCGCAAAATGGAATAATTGGCAGTCATTCAACGCATACACATTAAAATATACATTATTAATAATTAATAGTGAAAAATTTGTTAATAAATACCGTAATACAGCAAGTCCTCAATTTACATCGGGATGTGTTCCAGGAAAATGCGACGTAAATCAAAATGATGTATATCAAAACCGGATTTTTGTGACCGCTTTCATTCATGGATATACCAATCTAAACAATGTAGCTTGCAGAAACAAAACCGATGATGCATCCGGCAACAATTCTGATAAAAAACATAGACACCTCACACGTAAATATCAAGGCGCCTCGGGAAAATATTTTCCAGAGAAGGTGAATAAGAATAATCATCTTCATTGTCTCTTTTAACAAGATTAAAAGACTTTAAATCAAAGAACTAATGTAGATAACACCTTTCATGCTACTGAAAAGGCTAACCAGGCAAATACAACACATTTTTTGTTTTTGGCGCATTTTTTAAATTTCATTAAAAATACGGGAATTATGGGGAAAAAAACTCAGACACTGGTCAGCAACAATGTTATATCAAATCAATGTAAATCAGGATAGCGTAAATCGAGGACTTACTGTACATTATGCAATGTGAATTCCAACGACCCATTTTCATCTTTGCGCTTTATTACATGCCTGCTCGCAGTAATTATGACTTCAGTTGCATTTTTTATGTTAATCATATGTTTTAGTTCCTAATGGGCCTGTTGAATAGCGCAATTAATGCCACGGAACAACATAATTGCAGTGTTAACAAATGTTCTGACGCTGCACTAAATCCAACTCGCCTTGTACTGGCCACTTATAAATGACAGGATGCACTTGTACCACCCCCATTCACTTTCATTTATATTTGTACACTTTGTTGATTTTTCAATGGACTGATATGTTTGTATTAAATTTTATGTATTTTATTAACATATATACTTCAATTTTCAGGGAGAGAAGGGTGCCAAAGGTGATCCAGGACCAATGGGATTACCTGTAAGTCATTTTAAATAATTTTGCTCTTGTTTTTTCTTGTTTACACAAACAAACTGATATTCAACTCACTTGTGTGCAAATTAATTCATAATGATTGTTAAGCATATTAATTTATTTCTAGGTTGAAAATTAGGCATGTTATGTCATTTAAATAACAAATTCAGTAGACAAATTTGAGAAAAACTTAGTTAAAATTTGTAAAGAAGATTCATAATATTCTCATTTATATCTAACAATCATATAGTCATCTTGAATGTACATTTTAAACTCTTTCTTTCTTATTTGTTTTGTTACTCTTTTCCTTATTATTTTGAGAATTTAATTGGTTTTAATTGCTAGGCATACAATGTTTTTTATCTTACATAATGGCTGCGTTATATTATAATTGAAAAAGGTAACTTATTGTGCCCACTTAATGATATTTTATATATTTCAGACAAAAAATTCATATAAAGTGTGACTGCAATGTGTTTAAAAGGATTATTTAATTTAATTATCTAATTTATCCAAAAGGATGATGGCCCCTTAGAAAACTGTCAAATCAGAAAATTTTGTCATTCTTAGTCTAGCTACCTCTAGCTCAGTGATGGCGAACCTATAGCATACATGCCATATATGGTGTGCAAGATGATTTTGTTTGAAATACCTCTGAGAGACTTAAAGTAATCAATAACTGTCTTACTAATTTAATGTCATTTAAACAATAACCCTACCAGTCCGACAGATTGTCCTGGCTTTTTGTTGCAGACCTACAACTATGTTGCTACTATGATTCACATTATAAATACAGCAGTTTTGCACTGATACACCTTGATTAACTCGATTCCTGCTTTTGCAATTTGCCTGCAGTGTGTGAGCAGTACCAATGTAGAAACGTAATTACCATTCCTCTACAAATGCTTTAGAACAATTTGTCAGGGGTGACATAATAAAGCCAATTACATCAGGTTTCTATAAAAAAAGGAGAGAAGCAGGAAGAATATTTGGCACAATAATATGTTCTATCTGTTAGATGGATAAAGAAAATTAGTTATAATGAAAATGTTTTTTAAATATTTTTTATTCTGGCACCTAATTTAGAAACTTAGGTTAGTACATTTTTTTGTAATTTTAGTGTGTGAGATAGAAAAGGTTCACAATCACTGCTCTAACTGTACCTTTGTCTCATTCAATGAACTTTCTCACACTTGCATTAATGAACAAATTGGACATTCAATGCAGAAATCCACATCCCATTCTGCTTAATCATGATTACCTATTTTTTGATTAATTTTGTCTCTCGTGCACTTAATTTTGCCCATTTCATTATTAAAAGTTAACAATAATCATCATTTATGGTAAATAAGAGGAAGAAACATAATGGAAAATGTTGATCTTAAATTCTATGCTGGACTATGAGAGTTTCTGGAAAGCAGGAGAAAATTTTTGGCTTGACTGAGAATCAAACCCAGTCCTTCTACTGTGCCAGGGTTCAATTCCCAGTCACTGCAGAATTTTTCTCTTCCTTCCCAGCAACTTTCAAAGGGGAAGAAACACAAACTCCCTAATATAATTTGGGTCAGATTTATGTAACAACTGCACAACATCCAAATTACTCACTTGTAAAGCCTATATTCAACAGCATAGGGAGTACCTCTTCTGTTTGGTACAAGCCTGTATTCACAAGCTTTGAATAGAGCAGTTGAAGAACTGTCTTTTAATCAAGTTTTTAATGCCTCAAGCTAGCATTTAAATTAGGAAAGGTGATCTCTATAAAATCTAACTGTGATGAACACTAACTGACCCTAGTGGTTTCTTATTAAACCTTAATGATCAAACATCTTATTTTGTGTATAAATTACCCTACAGGTGTTATTTCACATGCCTCTGTAAGGACAATTAAGTCACAGTCCTAATCATGGAAAATATTTGAATTTTTCATTTTCAATGGGGCACATGGTTACAAGACCATATACGCAATTTTTGCAGCTACTGTTTATGACCTGCCATTTGCAGTTATTTTTTTAGACATATCAAGTTATTTTTTTAGGTGTTTTGGAATAAATAAAATTTTGAAAAATTGACTCAAAATTTCTAGCTACAGGAAAACCTCGTTATTTCGATCCCAGATAATTTGAAATAGCGTGTAATTCGAAGCTAAGAGCAGGCCCCTGCAAACATCATAGGATTTTGCATACTTTTTAGTACGGATTATTCGAAAAATGTCTACAATGAAATTCGAAGTCATGATCTGGTCCGGTGACTCATGAAAATTTTCTTTAATTTGAAACCTTTACCAATATTGTGTGTTTTAAGTGAAAATTTTGTGCATACACATGACCAAGGCATTGTTCTCCATTTCTCGCAAATGAAATATACATTGCCTCCCAAACAGGCAACTTCTTTATACTTATTTAATAGTCAACGTAAAATAAAATCATAGATGATACAAATAGAGGAATCACCTTATCCTTGCATCACTAGACCTTCTTTACTCCAGGTTCTTGGATTACTTAACATATACTGCTTTATCTTAGATCTCTTCCTCTTCCCCGTAAATTTTTCTGAAAAAAATTTCAAATAAGGATAAACAAAGATGCTAGAAGCACGCAGGGACAGGACAGATGAGGTTTTGTATTTGCCCACTCAACAAAAAAATGCCAAAAGATATAGGTTTTTACCTTAGTAATTTGAGCATGATCTGCAATGTTATTCTCATCATCACTCTCTGAACTGACATTTTCTTCTGAATCACTTTCAAGTAACATTTCCATCTACTTTTCATCATCAGGTATTGCTTGTGCTTTTCTATTTGTTGATGCTATGATAAGTTCGACTCTTTTAATCTTGTAGAAATTAAACAAAGGTAACAACGGAAAAATAACGAACAATAGCTGTCTCCGTACAGCGTAAATGTTTTCCTCAGAGTGCCAAGGGAATATTCATCTCAAGAGTAAGAGACAACATAGCAGATAAACAGTGCCTGTATCCCCTTCCACGACACAGTAGCCTTCGTGCAGAGGTTCTGTTAGTCTCATTGTCAGCATTGAATAGGGATTTTTAGAACCCACAATTTGCGAAAATTCAATGACAAAATTTGACGTAAAATATAGGTAACCGAAAACTGTAAAAATTGCAGAATTAAGCACAATAGGAAGATCCAAGGTTACTGTTTTGAAATATATCAAGGTTTTTCAGATTTAAAAAAATTTATTGCTTCAAAAAATAGAGAAATTAGGAATCTCCGTGGTGTACCCAGGACGACTGTATATGAAGTTCTCATCCTGCGTACCCATTACTCAGGACAACGCTGATGGGTTAAGAGCATTTCTATCATACAATGCATTCTATGAAATTGCCTAGTGCTAATAAAGAATTAATTAATTAATTATTTATTTATTTTTGACCATATCGATGGCATGGAAAGTTTGAACGAAATTGGAGGGAATTATTACGTGACGGTTTCTATCTATTATTTATATAATATTTCACACAAGCGTTTTCCCAATCTTTTTAGCATGCATTTTCATAATCTTTTGGCTGAGTACACGTGGTTAAAAGTCTTTTCTTCTAAAATGTGGCGTAAAAGAGTAACTTGAAATACACACTGGGAAAATTGGGATGTTCACTTGATCCTATTTTTCACACACGGTGGTGTTCGTGAATCATGAATTAAGCGGTCACCTCAGCTCTGTTCGTGAATTTGCCATGTGTAAGATCAATACATTTTGTAACAACGGATAGATAAGACTATATTGCGATTTTGCTGTCCAAGTAGCAGATCGCAAGAAATTTCGATTTTTTTAAAGTTCGTTTATTTCCTGGATAATTTGAAGTCATATTTTTGTGGTCCCTTGAATTTTGAAATAATGAGGTTTTACTGTATATCATTATGAAATTTGTTTTAATATCTTTCTGTTAAATTTTCATTAAAACAAATTTTGATAGTATTTTATGAGATTGACTGCTGTGGAAGACGGCAGTGTTTGCTCTGTTTTAACTCAGCTTAGTGGAATATTTGTTTAAATATTTTCTCATTTGACCTAAGCTGTTGGTCATACACATTTTCTGTTGTATAATTTAGTTACAGAAACAAAAAGTATTCATGCAGAATATATAAAATATGAAAACATGTATTATACATTACTATATATTTAACACTTATTATAAAATGTAAAATATTGATATTATATGCACACACACATGCACGAATTATGCATACATATACAATGTGTCCTTGATTAACGTTGTTAATTCATTTCTGAAAATAGCGACGCAGAATGAAACAGTGTTAAACGATTCAATATTTCCCATAGGAACCCATGTTATACAATATAATCAGTTCCAAAACCTAAGGTTAAAAACATCTTGAAACATAAAAAGACCTGTATTTACTGTATTTTATGGAGCTTTATGGTGCCACATATGATATGAATTGTAGCAGAATATAAATAAATCAATGAAACCTAACTTTAACATAAAAATGGCATAAAATATACAAATAGTATGACATTACTACAATTTAAGGTGCCCAAAATCATAAAAGGCTACATTTCAAAATAGTATCTCTAGTTACAAGAAAAAGTAACTATGTAATACCAATTTGGCAAAATGTAGTCGCATGAATGGAAGAGAAAAATGAGTTTTTACAAGAAAGTTAACAGAGAGCCACAAACACTTCTGTGATCACAAGTTCATGAGTTGACATCACTAGAAAAAAAATGCAGCAAACAAATTATTTCTTACAGCAGTTGCTGTATAATTAATGAAAATCTATCATAATTGTGTTAAATAAAACATTTATTTAGTTGTTTTTATTGAACTGTGAGTTTCTGTTGTAGTGCAATAGTAAAGATTTTGCATTTCAAGCAGGGGGCTCAAGTTCAATCCTTACCTACACCATTTTTTTTTAATTTTTATTAACAGGAAATGAGGGTTCATTTAAGAATACAGTACATATCTTGTTTACTCTGTGAATGTTATCAGTGAACGGTTACCAACTACAAAATGTATATATCAATTTTGTTTGCTTTAATATTAAACTATTACCGCCTTTTGGAAAAATAAATTAATATCAGGTTGTTGATTAAAAAAGAAAACAATTAATACTTAAAATAATCTCGGGCACAGAAAACAAATGAACATAAATAAATGGATTTGTACTGTATTTTATAATAAATGCTCAAATAATCCTCCTCCTACTTCAATACATTTCGTTGCTCTTTGAACGATGGATTCATGAACATTCTGCAGCATTCCATCATTGACCGTAATCATGGCAGCATGTAGATGGACTATTGTGTCCTCGTCTCCAATTGGGAAAACCGGGTATTCCATCAAATGCCTCTAAAGAAAGGCACCTCTGCACAAAACTGCTTTTTCATGTGTTTCATGTTTTGTCTATTAAAATAGCATTAATAACCAATTTTTGGTTTTATTAGAAGACGTTAATCTAAAATAACAAATAGAGTGACAAACACTCTGTATATATATAAATAAACAAATTTATTGGTCCAGGGATCATACATTCAGATGGCATAAGACAAGTCAGGTGTACAGTGAGATAAGACTAAAAGTGAAATACAAGAATGTGAACACACAAAAAAATAAAATAAAATTGGCTATCATACATAATTACAATGACCTACCATTTAAATATTCATTTACTGAATAGTACATTTTGCCTTGTAAAAACTTTTTCATCCTTGTTTTAAAGGAATCATAGTTTTTGAAATGTTTAAGTTCTGGAGAAAGTTTATTAAAAAGTTTTACTCCCATTTCTCTGGACCCTAATTACACACTTTTATTGAAGTTAGCCTAAGCATCATTCAACATGGTTAACATGTTATATCTCTGGATCCACAAATGCTACAGAGCTTAAATTTTGCACATAATCCACATTCATGGTACATTTGATCCTTTCAAATTTTGATACACATCGGACCTTCCGATTCGGACTTTTATTGATTACACACTTTTATTGAAGCTGGCCTGAGCATTGTTAAACATGGTTGATACGTTATATCTCTGGATCCACAAATGCTACAGAGCTGAAATTTTTCACATAATCCACGTTCATGGTACATTTTAACATTTCAAGTTTTGTTACGCATCGGATCTTCCAATTCATATTTTTATTGAAGTTGGCTTGAGCATTGTCATCGTTCAATAACTTTTTGCATTATATCTCTGAATTCACAAATGCTACAGAGCTGAAATTCTGCACATAATCCACATTCATGGTTCATTTTAATCTATAAAGTTTTGGTATGCGTTTCAACAATTTCATTCGATAATACATATAAATAAATATGGACTATGTAAATAAAGCATTAATTTTGAGTAATTTAAAAAGCTTGAAGACTCAAAAGTAGATAATAAAATAAATAAAAAACAGGTTTTTCAATAGCACACACTTTTATGATGTACTCAAATGTAGAAAATTAATTTTTATTGCCTCAAAATTTTCATCGAAATTTTCATTTTGTAAATTTGGTGTGAAGAATAAAAGTGGGTGGCCTTTACATATAAGTAGTTTGCATACATGATTTTCTTCTTGGCCACCCACTTTTATTCTTCAAACTAAATTTACAAAATGAAAATTTCGATGAAAATTTTGAGGCAATAAAAATTTATTGTCTACTTTCGAGTGCATCATAAAAGTGTGTGGTATTGAAATTTTTTTTTATTTTATTGTATAGTTATAGTCCTTATTGAATTAAAATGCAGATTATATTTTTGTCTAGTGAGGTAGTGATGATGGTCAGAATTAACTGAGAGGTCATTTAAGTTATTTTTTACAAACAGCAGCACTGACAGAATATTTATACATGGGAGGAGAAGAAGCTTCATGGTCACAAAAATGGTCATTAATGGAGAATCATATGGTTTCCAGGAGATGATTCTAATTGCTCTTTTCTGCATTTTGAAGATTTTGGTGGTATGAAATGAAGAACCCCAGAAGATAATACTGTATGAAATGTGAGAATAAAATTAGTCATAATATAGATTCAAGAGGATATCTCTACTAATTGTTTCTCTCAGTTGCCTTATAAGGTAGTCAATGTGTGATTCCCAAGAAATGTTAGCATTGAGATGAACACCAAGAAATTTACTAGTAGAGACTTGTTGGATCGATTTTTGATAGATTTTTATTAACAGACACTCTGTTTACTTTTTACAGTGTGAGAAATGGATCATTTGGGATTTTTGTACATTGAGGTTTAAAAGGTTATCTTGACACCAGTTGCTAAGATGGAGACTAACTAATTTTGAGTTGTGAATAGTTGTGAAGAGGCAGAAAGTATGACATTGGTATCATCAACATATAAAAGCAATTTTGCATCGTCTATTTCATTAAAAGTGAAAGCATGGTCGTTAGTATATATTAAGAAAAGGACAGGCACCAAAATAGAGCCTGGGGAACACCTAATGAGTTAATTTTATAGTTGGAGGAGTATTTCACACCTTTCACATTAAGAGTAACAGCTTCTGAACGGCTATGTAGATAGGATCCTATCCAATTATTGGGCACCCCTCTGACTCCAATTCTTTCTAGTTTAACCATGAGATGATGATGATTGACATAATCAAATGCTTTAGAAAAATAAAAAAATAAGCCTAAGGTTTCTTGCTTTCAATCAAGTGAAGACAAAATATAGTCAATAGCATGATGTATTTCTGATGTAATTGACCTTCCTTGTCTGAAACCATGCTGACATGTGGACAGCAAGCTGTGCTTTTCCAAGAAGGAAATTAGTTGTTTATAAAAAACTTTTTCAAAAACTTGGGAGAAGATATTCTGTATTGCTACAGGGCTATAATTATTTAGATCATTTGTACATCCTTTGTTTTTATAAATGGGAACTATTTTAGAAACTTTTAGAGAAGAGGGGAATATACCAAGTTTCAATGATTCATTTATCAGAAATAAAAGAGGAAGTTTTATGAAGTCATAGCAAAGAAAGATGGTTTTACTCAGAATTTCATCAAGGTTAGCACGTTTTTGGCCTAATTCAGAAATAATTATCTTTAGTTCAGATTCTAGGAAAGGTCGAATATAGAATGAGTTAAGAGTGCTTGGTAGAGAACCTGTATGAGTATTGAAATTGTAAGAGGTGTGGAATCTATTGTGAAAAACTGATTGAAATGATTGGCAAGAGTTGAGCGATTTTGGAGGGAGTTATTTGAAGGGTCCTTAATTTTTGGTATAGGATGGATTGGGGTTTTTCCTTTGCCAGCATTAACAATTTCCCATGAGTCCCTGGATTTATTATCTGCTGCAAGTAACCTGTTGTTGTTGTAAGATTTTTTTGTAGCTGCAAGGAGTTTCTGATATTGCTTTTGTATTGGTCATTTAAATGAAAAATAAATTTATAAATTTCCACTAACAGCATCATCTGATGATGCTGTAACAGGCAAAACTGGTTATGTATTAAAATTGTTAGTGGAAATTTACAAGTTTCTTTTTCATTTAAATGGAATCTTTCCACATATTGGAGCCTTCCCAAGTGGACTTTGTATTGGTCATGTAATTCAGCATCTTTGGATAGTTTGACTGATACAGCAAGGTCTTTGAGGAAGGAGGAGAAGCTACATATTTCATTTGTGATCCATGGTTTACTCTTTGCTTTGCATTGGGTTTTCCTGAGTGTTAGGGGAAAGACGAGATTAAAATAATATTGGAAGCAGCTGTGGAATTATTGAAAGCTATCATCAAAAGAGTCAGCATTATAAACATTTGACCAGGTTTCACACTGGAGCATTGATTGAAGCCTACGCACATTTCATTCTAAGAAAAAACGTTTATAATAAAATTTAACTGCAGGTTTTGAGTTAAATTTGATGGTAGATATTACATATAGGGAGATGGTCAGAATTGTCAGAGCTAATGACTCTTGTGTTGATATTATTTATATTTGTAAGTATGTTATCAATTAAAGTTTGGGATTTTGAGGAAATCCTTGTAGGATTGAAGGCAGTTATTTTTACATTAAATGAATTCATGAGGTCAGTAAACTCATTTCTAGCATTAGAATTTTCAAGCAGATTGCAATTAAAATCACCAGTAATAATAATATTTGACTGTGGGTTGAGTTATGAATTAATTTGAAAAGGCAGGAAAGTTTATCTAGGAACACACTGAAATCACCATGTGGGGAGCTGTATATCGATAGAACAAGAAAAGATAAGTGATTGTCAGTGACACTAGTAACACACGATTCAAACACTTTACCTTCATTTAGAAATTTATAAGAAAAATTGTTGGCATCATGGCTTAGTTTACTAGTAAAAAAATTACAATTCTTAATATTAGAACGAAAAAATATTTCAGCAATATAATAACCTGGAGGACATATTAAATTTAGTTCTTAAGAATTAAATTAAATCTTAAATTGGACAGTTTCCAACTAAAACATAAAATAGGTTTCTAAGGATCATGTTTCATCATCAACTCAGGCATCCATTGAATTCTGGCCCCTCCTTCTTGCCAAAAACACTATAATATAAAAACCTTTCCTATTACTTTTTTTAAATTTGGAAGTGATGCAATATGAAGTTAAATGGGAGTAAATATGGGTTTAGCTTACTTTTTATTTGCAATTTTAAATTATCTTACTTCTTATGAAAAGCATGCAAAGCTTGGCATTTACTGTTCTATAATTTAGTATAGAATAAAATAAAATTCATTCTCTTAAATTTTCTTTACACCATTTTTTTAATTCTCACACCCCACATTGGTGTGTGCCACCTAGTTTGAAAACCACAGGCTTATTGTAAAACCAATTTCATTGTGGGAGAATAGCATTAACTCAAATTACTCAGAAGTATATATTGATATCTGCCACAGTACTCAATCTATTTGTATTTGATGTGGTAGAAACTGTAAAGAGTTCAGAAATTTATTTTATGTAATGGCAGCATCATACTACATTGGTGTCATTTCAACATATAGCATTAATTATTCATTGTTTGGGCAACCAAAATAAGTACAGTAAAACCCCTATTTAACGAATCGCTGGGGTTTAGAATATATTTCGCTAAATCGAGGTTTTCATTAAATGGAGGTTTTCAATTAAAATGAGTTAAATTTATCTTTTTTGCTTGTGTATTAGTTCCATTATACAATACCAGAGTAAGGCCACTGAAAATGGTCTCTATAATAAAAATCCATTTTTCAATTTTGTATGCACAATACTTATATTAATACTTTTAAAATAAACATTTATAAACAAATTCCAGTGGCAAACAAGCCTTATTGCTATTGAATATGAAATTTTCTGTAATGAATCATTCATATGATTACAAAAAATAATTTCAAAATTTTAAAAGTATTTTCAAAATTGACATAAATCTTGCAACAATTTTTCATCCCTCCTTTAAAAAGCTTCATCATACAACATTAAATAGAAAATATTAAAATATATTTGGAATTTCACAAAAAATATCAATATTATTCAAAAACCAAGCATACATAGCTACAAGAAAATTATTTATTAAAATATTCCAGCAAACTTGTTTGCTTCTTCTGGCAGGTGCTCTGAACATTCAGAACTTCTCGCTCCAAAGAATTTACTTTTGATATAGTAGTGCTGTTCACATCAAAAGAAGTTAAATATCTTTGCACCACTTCAAGTGCCTGAACCGCTTCACCAAGTGTGGGAACTGATTCTTCTTCTTGTACTGCCTCTTCTTCTACTACTGCCTCTTCTTCCTCTGCCTCTTTGGTATTACAGATTTCTTCCACGTCTTGTGGAGAACCAGACGTACTCTCAAGATCATCACACCGGACAAACTCTTCAAAATTTGTGTCCATATCAGGTGCAATTTTCAACCAATTTTCGTGGTCAATCACATCGATATCTACATCAATTTCCATAGCATTGTTGCAATTGAACGCAGCCTTATGAAAACAGTTTGATATTGTTTGAGGTGTAACTGAATTCCATGCAGCTGTTACCATATGCAAACCCTGAAGGACGCTCAGTTTCAAATGTTTATTCATCTCAATGTAGGATACTGCTTTCTGCACCAAAGCCTTCCTGTACTTTGCTTTCATGGAGTGAATAATGCCCAAGTCAAGTGGCTGCAGATGGCTAGTACAATTAGCTGGAAAAAACACCACTTTAATATTGCGAAGAAAATCAGTATCTGGAGGGTGGGCCGGACATTTATCAATAAATAGAAGAATTTTTCTATTTGCACCACCCATCTTTGCATCTAATGATTTCAAAAATGTTTTAAATATATCCGTTGTCATCCATGCATTTTTATTACTGGCATATTTACATGGCAATGCCTGTACATTTTTAAAACACCTTTGCTTGGCAAATTTACCTATTATTAGAGGCGTCAACTTTTCACTGCCATCTGAATTTGCACATAAAAGTGCAGTTATCCTATCTTTACTTCTCTTTCCACCATGGCACTTGTCTCCTCTAGTAGCAAGAGTTTTTGATGGAAGAAGTTTGAAAAAAAATGCGTTTCTTCTGCATTAAAAATATCATTCGGCTTATAGCCTTCTAAATACCTTACCAATGTTACACTCTTCCAGTAGTCAACAGCTCCTTCATCAACACTAGTACTTTCGCCACAAACACTTTTATATTCAAGTCCATGGCGCTTCTTAAATCTTTCCAGCCATCCATTGGAACCCTTAAAGTTTTCTATTCTAAGCCTAGTTGCTACCCTAATTGCTTTCTCCTTCAACAGTACACCATTGATTGGGAGGTTGGTGGAGCGCATTCCCACAAACCACTCTATCAATATCTTCTCCATTTCATCATATGGTGATGATTTGATATTTTTTCTTTTGATGGCTTTACCCCCACATTTCACTTCTTCGTTAAGTATTAATTGTTTATTCTTCATTATACAAAACAATGAAGACGGTGCAAGATTAAATTTGCATGCAATTTCTATCGCAGGCATGCTTGGGTTCTTTTCCACTTCTTGAATGATTTTCACTTTTTCCGTAATTGTCAGCTTCTTCCTTTTACTAGTAGCCATTATTAAGGAATAAAAATAAAAATAGTAGAAAGAATATTTTTCACAATTGCTTCAGGTTTACACAGTGATCGCCGAACAGGCAGGCAGCAGAACGAAGAGTTGAACTGCTAGATAAGGTAGACGGAGAGGGGACAGGCATTACGTCATCGGGATCGGAGTAATCAGCTGACATATCTCACAAGGGAAGCCCCCAAGGTGTGACACTCGTATCGGAATTCGACTTTGCAGAATGAAATTATATGCAAAATAAAGGACTCCTATTTCTACCTAGGTGCCAACTCGATGTCGTTTACGAGAAAATGTCCTTTGAAAATCGCGATCCGAGAGTCATCAAGATAAGAACGTTAAAACTTTTTCATGAGCAAAAAGAAATCAGAAAAGAAGCATATTGTAAGTAAAAATTACGATATACGCTCAAAACATTGTGAATGGCTCATCACGCGCAAGCGGCTACATTGTCTGCTAAGACGGTAGCGGCCGCAAGGAAACCGTAAATCCTACAATGTAATGAATCCCGCTCGTATGTTCCTCATTTCTGGTATCACGCTCAGTTACCTGTTGTCATAGTGTACTATATACTCGACGTCGTTTACGGGAAAATGCCCTTTGAAAATCGCGATCCGAGAGTCATCAAAATAAGAACTTTAAATCATGATCAATACATGACGAGATGGTAAAGCGAATGGGTGATCCGTAAAATTATGATCGTTAAGAATTACGGTGAAGAATTACGATGAAGAAAATAGTGGTTATAATGCATTGAATACATTTTTTAAAATGGTTTGCATGTTTTATCGATGATATGCCGGAAATTGCGAACAAATTTAAAAAACCGGAGAAAAAAATATTGGTCCAATCGAACCCCGGCAAAAATATTTGAAATCCAACTCGTTTCCCCTAGACCAACGCTCCAAGAAAATTAGGAAAGGACTTTTAACGTTCTTATTTCGATGACTCTCGGATCGTGATTTTCAAAGGGCATTTTCTCGTAAACGACGTCGAGTATATAGCACACTATGACAACAGGTAACTGAGCGTGATACCAGAAATGAGGAACATACGAGCAGGATTCATTACATTGTAGGATTTACGGTTTCCTTGCGGCTGCTACCGTCTTAGCAGACAATGTAGCCGCTTGCGCGTGATGAGCCATTCACAATGTTTTGTGCGTATATCGTAATTTTTACGTACAATATGTTTCTTTTGTGATTTCTTTTTGCACATAAAAAAGTTTACTAAATGCGGGAAGCGTCAAATAAAAATTGAAGTACGAGTACATAATATTTTTTCACTAAATGCGGGTTTTTCACTAAATCGGGTTTCACTAAATGCGGGAAAATAATACATTGTTTATATGGAGCTATTGTCGGGACCTGAAAAAATCTTCACTAAATCCGGGATTTCACTAAATGCGGGAACATTAAATCGGGGTTTTACTGTACCTAATTTTAATGTGAATGAGCCGTTGACAGTGGGATTCTTCAATGCTGTGATCAATATCTTCATTAATGCAGTTCCAATGAACATGTAAGAGATATTGGTGAATGTTCAGGCATCCCTTTTTATTGTTTTTCGTCATTGCTGAAAATTACTATTATCTTCACGATGTCCATCCGTCTGTACGCATATATCAGGGAAGAATTGGCTGACCCAATTTCAACCAAACTTGGTACATAGAATATTCGCATAAATTAATGAACAAAATGACATATTTGAACCGGATAGAATCAGCAGGGGTGCCATAATTGCAAAGTTTTACTTTTTGGTAATTATGAATTTGGAAGGAATTGGCTTAAGCGATTTCAATGAAGTTTTGTATAAAGGAGGCATGCAACATAAAATAACAAAATGAAGGTGTTTAGCTTAGATATAAAAAGCAGGGCTGCCACAATACAAGGAATAAAAAAATTCCTTTTGCGTGTATTTGTGTTATACTGTCCTCATCAATTTGAACCAAATTTAATATTTATAATGTACACATATATACAAAACTATATTAGCATATTTAAACCAAATCAGCCAAACAGAGTTGCCACAACTACAAATTAAACTCTTTCAGTAATTAAGGATTTGGAAGGAATTGGCTGAGCGGATTTCAATTAAATTTTGTATATAAGATTTGTACAACATATCTTAATGAAATCAAGATGTTTAAAATGGAGCTAAAGAGCAGGGCTACCACAGTAAAAATTTAAATAATATTTCTTTTACACTTACTTTTAGAGAACTGACCACATGGACTTTAATAAAATATGGTATATATAATCTTCATATAAATAAATAACCAAAATGTCATATTTCAACTGGGTCGATTAAACAGATCTACCACAATATCAAGGTTAGAATTTTTCTGTAACTATGAATTTGGAAGGTATTGGCTGAATGGATTTAAAAGAAATTTTGTTTGTAGAGCTAGTGTAAAATAATAAAATGAAATGATCATGTTTAGAATGAATCTAAAAAGCAGGGCTACCTCAATACAAGCAAAAAAAACTGCTTTTAATTTCCAAGTACATATTAGTATACGTTAGTATATGATTATACTACAGTGAATTTGACGAAAAGCACTTATGTACCACGGGAAAACTGTGTACATCCATACTTGTTTCCAAATAGCGTGTTTTTCTGGGCAGCTTTGATATTAGGAAACTCTTTTACTAAATATATATTAAGTTGAATGAACAATTTTCATTTTGTGTAGTTTAAGTAAGAAATGGGGTCGAGTCTTATGATCAACTAGCATATGTACCTGTCATATGATGGATGAAAATTATATTGGTTAAAACTAATAAATAAATATTTCTACAAATTCTATAGCAAATTTTCACAATATAAATGCAAATTTTAAGGAACAGATAAAATTTTAAACAAATTATTGAAGTTCTTTAAATTTTCACAACTCACGCTAACATAACAGTTGATAGGGTAAACAAATACCAATTGCTCTCTCATATATCATTTCAATTTGGTTTTCATTACTCATCAAACCAATAGATTGTAGCCAAGTGTAAAATTCACATAGCAATGCAAGTAAATAAACCCTAAATGCCTGTAAATATAATATTTTAAAATTCTAATGTTATAGATTTAAAAAAAATTAGATCATATTAAGATTCTGATACAAATGCATAAACTATTTCTGTCATTACAATTTAATTTTAATTCACACAACTCAACCTATACTAACAGTTTATTAGATAAGCTTATAAAAATTGTTAGCATATATGTCAATCCAATTTAATGTACATAATTATCCTGAATCAGCAACAATGCAGTTGCCACTGAAAATGAATGATTTCTATCTCAAAAAAATCATCCAAAAATATTTTAAGAAATTAAATATGTATTTTAAAATTGATGCTGAGAATATGAATTTCCTTTCCTCTAGGCCAGAAATGGAAAATACATAGCATGCATGCCAAACTTGGTGTGTCATGAAATATTATTGACATACTAAAACTATTTATTTTTTGGGATATTGAATTTCAGGCATTAGCCATCTGAAATAAAAAGGAATACCTGCACAGAAACAGACTGACAGACAAAGTCAGCAGATTCTGTTGATGTTCAGTCAACAAATTACATACCAAATTTCAAAGAACTTGCTTCAAAAATGACCCTGAAAAGTTCAAACAAATAAATAAATATAATATTTTAATTTGCGTATTCTTCCAATTTTATATATGTATAATTTTTTCCTTTTGGTTTTCAGGTTGACAGTGATAAATATGCAAACTTCTACCTGTTGTAAACTTAAATTTTTATTAAATGAATCCATATTAATAATGTTATAAATATATAGGTAAAATTATTAATAAATCATGCCTGAAAGTATGTAACTGAAATTTGACATTTTTTGGCATGCTAATAAAAACCTATTTGTCATGCCTGCTCTAGCCATTCTTTGGTTCAAGTCCCAGATTTGTGCAATGATTATAAGTAATTTTAAAATGCAAATAAAGAATATGCTACGCCTATCCCCCAACCTTTGAATGGAAGATATTCTCTTAGCAGAAATTACTGGAATTCACATATAGATATACAGAATCATGCTATTGCAAAATGATTAGGAGATAAACTGATCATAAGGTTCATCACATTTTCTCTTAAAAATGCAACTTAAGTAAAATACTTTCCTAATATCAAACCTGCTATGATATAAATCATTGTATTTGCAAGCAATGCAAAAAAGAGCTACTTGAACTTTTACTAATATGTCTCACAAGGAGAGGCTACAGACTGTAACTCACATCTTCTACCAGTGGAGAGTTTAGGTCAATATAAAAATACCTTTTCAGAATTTCTGGCAAATGGCTTTTGTTTAAGAGAAATAATTAATTAAAAAGTACAAAAATGGACCCATTGACTTAAATGCTTGTAGCTTTGCTCTCTTAACTAGAGGCTGTAGCCTAGAGATAATGTGCAGGGTTAACTCCTGTTTGTCGAATTTTTTTCTTCTGCAAAATGTCCTTTTTCCTGCTGGTTTTTATATCCCAATCTTCAGGAAATAATTATTCACCACTATTTTTTTTACATAGGAGAAATATTTTTAATCAGTACACCACTATTCTTCCCATGCGCATTATATTCCCAACCTACTCCTTCAAAAATCCTGTGCATTTATTATCATAAGTTTAAAACGATTTTCCAGAAAGAAGCAGTTGATTGAGAGAATTTAAGATACATATAATACATTTGTGGATAATAGTAAAGTAACTCATCTTATTAGCTATTATTGGTACTTACCGCAGCATTGGAAGATATTAGATGGCGAAGAATAACTTCCGCAAGCTTTTTGCTTCACATCTGTCCATTGCTTCATTGACACCTTCCACCTTTCAAAATGAGTCTGCATTTCCCTCGCATTCCTTCAGATGGTAATCGTCGAAGGAACACGGAAAACATAAATATTCGTGGCACCAGGAGGAACATATAAATGAAGGCTTGCCGTAGTCACAGCAATTTCTTTTAATTTCTTCTGTGAACAAAACTTGATTAACATTGCAAAATAATTTGCATCGCTTACACAATCTTGATGCATACCAGGCATAGCGTAGCATCAAACCAAACACAGGCACTTAAATCTGATGGTGCACAAGATAATGCATTTTCACTACTTCAGATTGGCTTGATATTTCATGCTTTTCATCGAAGAGGTACAGACAATTTTGAATTCTTGACATTAGTATTTTTACCTGCCGGAAAAAATATACATCACATGGCTGGCAAAGTGATGTACATTTTGGTGGAATAATTTTCAATGTACATGTTGGAGAGTTTGCATCATCAGTAAACTTGTTGTCATACACTCCTGAGTTTTTCTGCCCACCCCAAGAATCAACTATTAACAAAAACCTATTTTCTCTTACATAAGGTTTCGAAATGTTGTCCAAGAATTGCTCATACGTGGTTGCATGGAGTTTGCCTGATTTTGAGCAAGTTATAAATACATTTTGGTATTCACCAATCATCCTATTCATTTCCTGTGTAACTCTGGGTCCAAAATTCCCACCAACCTCTTTTAGGCACAGGAATACTTTTGGTAATAATTTACCTGAAAGAGTGAAGCCATACTGTGCTGTGTAGGAATGTGTGATATGCTTCATTTGTCCCACTGCTACCTCTGTTGCCCTTTCACCTTTGTATGTAAATGTTCTCTTGACACAATATTCACAGCCTGTCTGATCAGTATTTATGATAAAATCTGGATCATGCGAAAGTATAAGAGAGGAGACTTGTTCCTGAAATATTTCTGCAGCCTTCACTATTTCCTCAAACATTGCTTGGTCTTTCTTGCTTATGTATCTTGTGACACGATGTTGGCTTATTCCAAATTCACATTTAAATTTTTTCACCCAAGCAAGGGAAGCTTGAAATCTAAACTCTGCTCTTAAATATTGGAATGCCGCCACCATTGCCCATTGCTGAAGCATTTCTGTTGTCACGAGCTCTTGTCTAACCCTTGCTTCACTGAACCTGTCAAAAGTCCATGAGTTGATAAATTTATCTTGATAGGTTATGCCCTGTTCAACAGTAACTTTCCATCTCATAAGCTGCACTTTTGTTTTCAAAGATTTGGATCCATGCTTTTGAAATGATATGAAAGTCCACTTAGAATGCTTCTCTGCAAGTTGAACTATTTTCACCTTCATTTCAAATGGAATGCCCTTTTCTTTGCCTCCAGAGAAGACAGCACATAACCTTCACTTGATGTAGGGGACTCAGGAGATGGAGTGGATGAGGAAGATCGTTCCTCACTCGCTGGCATTGACATCTCCATGTAGATTTCATTCACCTCTTAATCCTCTGCAAATTCCATTTCCTCCACCATTTCCACCACTCGCTTGAAGATTTCACTGCCTATTAGCGATGATCGCAATGATATTGTATCACTGACGCTCTTTGAAATCATGTTGCAACTCTTCATTAATTCCACACAATAATGCAAAACTTCAGCTAACTCCTGCTTTTCTTGATCACTGCTCTCACAAATGTTCAAGATTTTTGAAGGAAACTGTGTGGATTCCATCGCATGTGTTACTATATCACTCTTAAATGCCAAGACAAAACTGCAGAAGAGTGGAGACAACTATACCCTTCCAACAATATATGATCTGACCTGCATACCCTTTTGCCGTTATAATATTTTTCCGTTTCGGAATATATGTATCTGCCACTCACGGGAGGTCCTTTCCAAACAATTGTAAAGGAGCTTATTCTCATAAAATGTCCATACATTGACGGGCAGGATTCTAAATTTATTGCAGGGCAATTAGCGGTGCCTCAACTTAAGTAGCCCATGTGTCCCTCTGACTGGGTGGCCAAAGTGTCATTTCTGCCCTCTTCACTCACATCCTCAAAATATGTTCATGATTTTTGATCTGAGATTTTTGGATTCCAAGTTACACCATGCAGTCATTTATATGTTGCTACTGGTGCCATGAATATTTATTTTTTCCATTTTTTTGGACAATTGCCATCCATAGGAATGTGTGGGAAATTCAAACTAGATTTTAAATATTAAATTTCAACTACGGGAGAATATGCCAATGTCTATGGGCAGATGTGGTAAATGCCTACAGTCGGTAAAATACACATGGGAAGAATTGTGGTGTACTGATTAAAATTAATTCTCCTATGTAAAAAAAAATTAGCTGTGAATAATTATTTCCTGAAGATTGGGATATAATAACCAGCAGGAAAAAGGACATTATGCAGGAGAAAAAATTCAACAAGCAGGAGTCTCAAACACCTAAAGTATGGGATGTGAGCACTGCACGTTACCTTAAGGCTACAGCCTCTATTACAAAGCTACATTTTTGTACTTTTTAATTAATTATTTCTCTTATACTAAAAGCCATTGGCCGGAAATTCTGAAAAGGTATTCTTATATTGACCTAAACTCTCCACTGATAGAAGATGAACTGAATCTGTGAGTTACAGTCCGTAGCCTCTCCTTGTCGGTATGGTCATTATAAATGCATTCATGAAGATTATTGATCACAGAATTAAAGGACCCTACTGTCAACATCTATAAAACACCAACTTTGTTTTAGCTGTAAGAGTTGCTTCGCAGTGTTAACTATGGAGAAAACTATAAGTGATGAAAAAGCTTTGTATGTATAGAACCATGCTACCTCAATGTGATCAGGAAATTAAATAACCTATTCACTTGTCCAATTTCCGTGGAAATCACAGTTGAAATGGAAAGTTTTTTATATGATTATTGTTTATTATGACAAAATACTGTTTGGAAGCATATATAGATATCAGCATTTAAATTACCATGGGTCTTGATGCAACTTTTACAATCCTTATCTACTGGGATATAATGTCAGATATTTACCTGCATTACGTCAAGGAATTTACAGAATTATCATAAACTATATCACAAAATGCAGGATAAATACAAAATTGAGAACCATAATTTTAAAAACATAATACATTATTATATGGAGTGTGTGGTGGGACTGAAAAACTAAGACACTACATGGGCATAAATATTGAATGTCAATACCTAATGTAACTGGAAGTAAACTTGCAGTATTTATTTGGGCATATTATTGAACATAACACTATTGTATTTCTTGCTTTTAAACAGCCAAGTGTTTTTTTGGCTGAAATATTTCATTCCATTATGTTTTAAATATAATTTTCATGCTATATTTTAGGTATATTAATTCTATTTTTTGGTAAAGTGGTTACAATTCAACTCAGCATCCTGCCTATTGGTGAGTTTTTATCATCCCATCTACCTCCAGTTTTCGAAGTCAAAGGATTAGATTGAAAGCAAATATATGTAAATCTGAGAATACATATTTTTGTCTTAACAACCTTTATTTTTATGTCATCTGTTATAACCAATCTTAGTAAATCCCATTAAATAGGCTAAGTAAAAAAGAGAAAGAGAAGTAAAACATTTTAATCTTGTTCCTGTCAAGTCAAATTTTTATCATTCTAGATATTTGTATTTCTTTTTTGTATATGTATTAAAGTAAATATGTGTCAATTTTCTTACACAATAATTGAATTTAAGATGATCTGATAATAAAATAATCATTAATAAGCAGATAGAAGATAACGAAGCAGCCTGAGTACATAGACAATGAAACAAAAATATTAGACAAAACTTTTTTGTTCATCTTTTTTGTTCCTGCTAGCATTATTTATGCTCTGTATATCAGTGATGGTGATAGTTTCATATCATGTCAAATTAAACCATGTTCAAAGAAATGTGTACTGAAAGGATTGTTTTGTGTATGCTCTAAAAAGTTAAGTCTTTGAAATTTTGATTTTTGGTATTATAATTTTGTAAAACTGACATTTCATAACTTTTGTTTTACTCATTCCTTGCCATTCATTTAGTATTTTTACACAAATTAATTATATCAGCCTTCTTATATCAGCTCTTATGAGTCTCCAGTATATATTTGATGATTATTCATTGTCAAGAATTTTTTTCCATTACTTGCATTGAAATTTCAACCATTTGAATCATCGTTAAATTTTTTGACATCACAATTTTAGAATATTAGTTGTTTATCAGTAGTTTCATGTATCTTTTACATGCAGCCTTTCCATTTAAAGGTACTATTAATGCCTTCTTTTTGATGAATCACCAGTTAAGCAGTCTTTCATTATGTGCATACCATATTAGCTGATTTGTTTTCATTCCATTAAAATATATCTTAAAGGCATAGTAAAGTTTTTCATCCAAAATTAAATTGATTTTTGGATTATAAATTTTGTTATATATGTCTTTGTGTACTAACCCATTTTTATTTCTTGTTTCTAATTTGGATTTTTGTTTTTGTGTGTTTATCAGAAAATTATATATATGAACCTTGTTATCAGACCACTAAACATAATTTGTTAATCTAAAACAGCATGTTAGGTTTTCTTTTATCTTGTTTATATGTATATATACAAAGTGTTCTGAAAATGGCTAACTTTTATCTTAATCCAGAGGAAATTGCTGATGTAGTATGTCTAGTATGTCTATTCTACATTTGAAATATGTATAACTTTGCTATTGATATTTCTCCTAAATCTTGTAAAATTCTGAATTGAAATATTGTAAGATTGAGGACAAATAATTAATTTAATCCCTAATTATATAACTTTTTAAATCAGTTTTTGACACACATTGACAATTTCTTGAAAAGTGCATTTCTATTACAGGGTCCTATGGGTCTACGAGGGGAACCAGGTCGACCAGGGGAGTCGGGGAAACCTGGCTCCATGGTAAGGTCAGATGGTTCTCAGAACCCCCCTGTGCTCTCTACCCACCGTCATTCTAACACAAATACCAACCTCGACGCCAAATAGGTCGCTTCTTCTGAAAGCAAGTTCCTCTCTCCAGCTCTTTTAGGGCCATATCCACAAAGTTTGTGACTCTTTATTGTGAGTGAATTTTTGAAAAAAAAAGAACAAAACATAAAAACTCTAACATGTACGAATAGAGAAGGACTTACATATCTAGAATGATGAACAATCGTGTCTCCTGTATTATGTACATTGATAAATAAATTTGTGCATGTGGCCCCACCTTTGCCACTGATTTTCTTCGGATCCCTTCTCCTCCTGCTTCAGCTTTGGGGTTGTTTTGGGAGTGATTTTTTCCTATTTTGCTGCTGCCACCAGTTTCAATTATTTACCAACACCAACCTTGTGCCTAACCTATATTATTTTCTCCTTCGTGGTAATGTTTTTGGCCATTGTGGGTTTTTAGAATTCTCATTTTTGTTTATATTTTCCAGGGACCTCCTGGTCTAGATGGAATGAAGGTATGTTAATTTGTATGACTATTTGATGAAATTAATTATTAATTTAATAGGATAACTGATATGTTTATATTAAATTTACTGATAATATGTGTATGGCTAGCATTTCTAACTGCAAATTTGAAATTATGCAAGAATGTTGGTTTGTTTTAGTAACAACTATTCATTAGCTTGCTGACTGCTATACATATGTTTAAGTTATACCTTATTATTGTTAGAAATTTAACTAATTTATAGTATGTCAATAAAATAAATTTTCAAATTGACATTGTGGTTATAATTTTCTGGAATGTAAATGGGATGAAAATAGCAGAATCAGTCAAAGACTATGAAAAATTAAAGTGAGAAATGGACAAATAATGAGGATATATGCAAGACAAGGGGAGTACGAATATGATATTTCTGTTCATTTGAGAAATGTAAGTATAAGTTACGTATCTGTAGATCATAGCCAAATTTTATAGCAGATTTGTATAGAATCATAGAGAATGTTGTCTATGAGAGCATTTAGGAGTAAGAATTAGGACTAGCATGCCAAATTTTACTCTAGTCTATGAGAAGGACTAATATGTGTCAATAAAAGTGCATGCTGCATTTCAAATTTTTTATGCACTTTTGAAAAATCGTGAAATGCCTTCTTCAGTTCTTCTATAGCTCTATATAGTATTAAAGGAAACATAATGATATAATAACTCATCCATGTTTTTCTTTCGACAGGGAGCTCAAGGTGAATTTGGAAGTAAAGGTGAAAGAGGTGATCCAGGTCTTCCAGTATGTATATCATACTATATATATATATATATATATATCATAATTTTATCATAAAATTCTTTATTAATTTATATTCATAACAATCTAGTTAGCGTAGTAAAATAGCCATTCAGTACTGCAACTTAAATCTCAATTTGAAGGTTGTTTTTTTCATTTTTTAAACCTTTCTTTTGTGAGAACTCATTATAATGAATCTCTCTTTGGTGAATATTTCATTATGATCATAACTCCTGTTATAATAATGTTAATTTTTTGACCAAAAGTAAGTTAATATTGTGTCACCCCCTAGAGTTTTCCTTGTATTATAATAAATTTGTTGGTTTAATTGGTAGGGTGAATAGATTCCTTTAAAGTTTCATATCTTAAATAAATTTAGGACCAAATGTAATATTATCCACTAAATGTGATGCTTCCAAGGCAATGTATTCTAAATCAATCATAACTTGCAATTTGAGATGGCCAGATATCAACTGCTTAGAATTCCTGTTGCTTTGATACTAATAAGTGATCACAAAGTATGTATATCTCAAAGTTATAAAGCGTGAAGATTGTCAGAAAATTGCCCATTCACTCCATGAACCTAGGTGTGACTGAGTGGTAAGATTTAAATTTTTGTGAGACAGGTAAAATTCCTGTCTTATTGGATTGTGTTGATGCTTGCTATCATAAGTACTTATCTATTTGGCTTCACTGTCATTAGTGAATTTGTCAAAGTCACTATTTTCATTCAAAACTAGAGAAATTGCCTAATTAAAAAAAATCCATATGCTTCTTACCAGATACCAAAATGATTGAGCAGACATTGCCTGAAATGTTTGTGAGAGAGTGCAAATTTTCAAAGGTAATTTTGTTACATTTAATTGGTAGATAAAGTCTTTTCCCAAAGAAATAGATAAGAAGTTAGACTATTCAGCATAAAGTAGTGAAAGGAGACCATTAACTTTAGGTCTAATTTAATGTTTAAATAATATTTTTTGAGATTTTCGGTTTTTAAATTTTTCATGCTTCCTTTTACCTCCATCAGAAAAATTAACCAAGAATATTCAGAATTTTTACCCATTATGATTATAAGGTCAAAAGGAAATTAATTGTAAATTTTCATTAGTATAAAAAGAGTTTGTCAATGTCTCTTACTAGAAATATTTTGTCATTTGGCAAATTATACACAAAGTGGTTTTTCATTTGCTTTTATACTTTATAATTGCTCTGAATAACAAATAATTTTATGAATCCCAAATAGATGGAAGGAATTTCCTTTTTTACATCTATTGGTATATCAGACTGAAGTCCATTATAATGAGTTTTCCCCTTTTGTCTTTAACTGTCATTCTTTTAAAGTTCAAAATAATAAGTAATTATTTTTTGATGCTAATCTTTAATGGTGCACTAATAACCCTGAAGACATATTTTTTGCATGTAAAAGTAACAAGGTATAAGGTCTTTTATATCTGGATAATTGCTTGGTATTCATAGGCTTTAAAAATATTAAATGAGGTGACACAACCAGTTTCTTTACACTTTTTTAATGTTTTTATATTTTGTATTTTATCAATTTTCTATTTAATTGTTTAAAGTGGCTTTTAAAAGTGAAATAGTTATGGTATTTACCCAGAAGGAAGATGGTGTTGAAACTAAGATTATACCTAATTAAAAAACATATATTCAGCAAAAGTAATGTTTTAGGTCAAGTAATTATTTCAAATATACATGGACCAGAAAATAAATGTTAATTACTTAACTCAACTATATTGAGTATTATTTTATTTCCTCATTTATTTCAGTTGTTATCTACATTACCCTCATTTAGACTCAATTAGTATATCTGCTTAGCTGAGAGAATTTATTTTTGAGTTCAGATTGCAGCTATAAATGGTTATAATTTTGGTTAGATAATTTGATTCCATAGAGAATTATAGAGCTTGTCTTATGGCTGAAAATAAATTAAAGAGTAAGCACGTAAGTATCAAAAGTTCAAAAATTATGTATTTGCCTTAGGTATCTCCAATGGCAATAACAAGATTATAAAAAAACAGAAGCGCATTTCAAATACAGATCTTCATCTTTAGTAGTGTATCACCAAGAGTTCATTCTTTTTAAGCACTGAAATATCTTTTTAAAATCTGCTTTTGGTGAATCACAGCTGAAGACAGCTGCTTTGCAGCCAAAATTCAAATCAATTATTTTGTAACCTTGTTATGGCTATTGGAGATACCAAAGACAAATACTTAATTTCTCAGTTTTTGATACTTAAGGACTTAACCTTTATCATATGGCATTTTAATTCCTATTACTTCATCTTAGAGCCGATTTAGTTGGGATATTTATATATTAAATGTTTACGTTTGTATGAATTATCATATCTCAGGACATCACATCATTCCATAGAGTCTGGATGTTATCATGGGCCTATGAATTCGTACAAGCGGACTCAGCGCCCAGCGTACATTAAAATGTATGCACAGCCGATAAGGGTTAATGTGGAAGATAATATTACATCATGTAGAGAAATGAAATATTAGTGCAGAGAAGAATGTATCAAAAGATATGAGGTACAATTGTGATGCAAACTGAAAACTGTTGGTGACTATTCTTAATTTTCAGTTTCTTTGTGATTTATGTTTGCTTAACTCTAAAATATGTTAAAAGGTCTTAGTCTGAGTATAATTTGGTTATATAAGTGCATTAAATTTTACAATGTTCTTAAATATGAAGTTGATTGATTGGCCAGGATGCCAGGAAGGCATACCAAAATTAGAAACTGCCACAGAAAAACGATGACATTTGGTAACCCTATTCTACTGACCTTGATATTTCAATGTATAAATGAGAGTATTGGCAACGTTTTGCATGGCAAGGAGTATGCGCAGTGACAAGTGCATCATTAAGCAGCATGCAGCTCTTAGGCTATGTGTTGAACTCTTCTGCTCTTTGATATTTTGCATGAGCTGATCCAAGACTGCTCTATTTAAATGGCCTTAAATTCAGAAAACTTTGAAATTAGTATTACAGAGTTTATGAATGGAAACAAAAAATTTGTGTAACATGCATGGCACAGACCTTCTCATATATGTATTCTTCTAGCCCATGGATGGCAAATATATGGCACACATGCCCAGAGTGGCACGCGTGCAATTTTACTTGACATGTATAAGCTTGAATGTTCTGTATAAAATATGAAATGTCTTAGAGAAGGAGTAAATTAGTGGCACACAAAAAAATTCAGATGATTCACATTACTTTTTTGGCATGGGACACAAAAATCATTTGCTATTCCTGTTCTAGTCCATACAGTAATATTACTAGTAACATTAACACATGCATATGCCCTGAGAATGTTTTCTCTCAGTTTGTCTTGTAGCAACAGTGTTGCTTCATTGAGTCAATACCAGGCAGAAGTGGATATAGTAGAAGGGAGATGAAGGAGATGTTTCATGACACCAGGGGAGAGATCTTGGTGGTAGATAGGAATAGAACTCAAGATATTATAATGTTAAATTAGATATGTATTTTAAAACTCTATATTAATAATAGTTTTAAGATGCTACTACACTGGCAGACGATTCACAAAAAGAGGGGAGGGAGTATTTGATGATGGAGGGGTGGGGACAGCTCTGGAAACCTTAGGGCAAAGGTATGGGATCTTTTTTCAATTTTGGGCTGCATTAATATTTCTGAGTATCTTATCAGGCCCCATTTAAAGTCATGGTTGCTTCAACGGGAGGCATTTAAAGTCTCAGGCTGTTTTCGATGGGTTGCATTGGACTTATACCCTTAAGAGGTAGTGCAGTATTTTGAAATGTAAGAGTTGCATGTGGTCATTTTGTGTTAGAAAAATATGTACCCATTTAAAAAGTAAAATAAATTTAAAAATAGGTTAAATGAATTGTTGGTCTGTAAATAATTACACAAGTACATTTCATTTCCAACAACTTGACCTAGAATTGTTAGCCAAAATCAAGGCATGTAGTGCCATCCTAGCAGGAGCTAACAGAGGGAGAGATTGATGTAAGTAGCCCATGGAGCAGGCAAGAATACCATTGGTGCCACGAATAGAGCCTCTAGTACTTCTTATATTATAAAATAAAAAGAGGAGTGATAGTTCATCAACATTGTCTTTTGTCTCATTAACCTGATAGAGAGAGAAAGTTGATTCTAAGTTAATCATATGAGTGAAAGTAAAGGAAATGCATTTTCAAATAAGTAATATTTAAAAGCTCAAAACTTTATGTCCATATACGAGGTGCAATCAAAAGGTTCCCGGACTGGCCATATGGCACACCACTCATTTGTGCCATGTAGCTGCACAACTTAGGATGCATAGTATACTTCATTGTGAAGTTGTCTTCCAAGTTTGAAGGTGTTAACAAGCTGCTTTTTATTTTTATGTGTTTTTATTTGTGATAGTGTCATAGTGTTTCGGCGATTTTCTCAGCACGTAAAAATGACTTCTTTGAAAGAACGTGTTTGTGTGAAATTTTGTTACAAACTTGGGAAATCAGCATCTGAGACCCTTGCAATGCTTAATCAAGCATTTTGTGAGGAAGCCATGGGTAGAACCCAAACATACAAGTGGTATTCACATTTCAAAAATGAGCAAACATCAATTGAGGACTTTGAGCATTCTGGTCATCCTTCAACAAGCAAAAATGATGAAAACATCGAAAAAGTGCACAAAGCCATCCATGAGGATTGCCGACAAAGCATTCTCGACATTTCTAATAGCCATGGTATCTCCTACGGGTCTGTTCAAAGTATTCTCACTGACATTTTGCACATGAGGCACATTGCAGCAAAATTCATCCCTCGGCTGTTGGCACAAGACCAAAAAAGCCATCCTGTGAACGTTTGTCGGAACCTTCAAGAAAGCCTTGAAAACCACCCAGACTTTCTTTTTAAGATCATTACAGGTGATGAAATTTGGGTTTATGGCTATGATCCCGAAACAAAACAACAATCATCACAGTGGAAAAGTGCAAACTCCCCAAGATCCAAGAAAGCACGACAGGTCAAGAGCAATGTGAAGAGCATACTCATTGTGTTTTTTGACATGGAAGGGATTGTGCACAGGGAATTCGTTCCACAAGGCCAGACAGTCAACCAACATTATTACACTGAAGTTCTGAGATGGCTGAGGGAGAGCATCAGGTGGAAACGTCCAGACAAGTTGGCATCGCAGGACTGGCTGCTCCACCACGACAATGCACCAGCACACACCACACTGTCTGTTTGACAGTTTCTGGCTAAACACAACATGTCAGCTGTTCCCCATCCTCCGTACTCTCCTGACCTTGCTCCGTGCAATTTTTTTCTCTTCCCAAAGCTGAAAAAAGTTCTCAAAGGATGCTGATTTGATGATGTGGAGGAGGTTCAGGGCAAGTCACAGGACACACTCGACAACATCCCCAAAAAGGAGTTCCAGGAGTGCTTTGCGAAGTTGAAAAGGAGCTGGAATCGCTGTCCAAGAGGACTACTTTGAAGGGGACAACATTCAATAGGACTTGTGGTAGGGCAATTTTTTTTTATTACGACCGTCCAGAAACTATTTGATTGCACCTTGTAAGCCAGTGCATCTCTGCAACTTGCCCCTGGGCAAATGAAAACATAGCTACACCACTGGTGGTTCTTATCCTTTTTTTTCTCGTGCCCTTCTTCTGATTTTCTAAAACTCTCACACTACCTCAGAAAATTTTCTTTTATGTTCTTAACCGCTCATCTGGGTATGCCATATATATATATACGGCATGCTGTTTCTCAGCTGTTTGCTATGGGTATGCCATAATAATACATCACGCAGCTTCTCCGGCAACTAGCTGCATCCTTTTAGTATACTGTCTCGGCAGTAAATGGGCTTCACTTCTTTATTTGGAAAAGTTACACTTCTCGCATCTAGACCCTGACTTTACTTTGCAGGTTGCATCTCTGTTACCCTAATTTTAAAATTAACAACATTTATATGACATTTATGATATTATTTTTTATTTTTTAGTTACTGAGTAATTGTGTAAATTTTTGATGATGTTATACTATATTTTAGTATTTTTTGTTCATTAAATATTATTAACAAATTATTTTTTTATTGCAATAATAAATATATAATAACATTTTAATGCATGTCTTGTGGTAAAAATAGTTTAAGACAAATTTTAAGAATAAAGAACTGAAATACTGAATAATTAACGTATTTTTTAAATTGATTTGCGAAAGATAAAAATTAAATTCACCTCAATTGCAATTTAAATTCCCACCACCAGTTTTGAAAAATGAAATACCCAGATGAGTGGTTATGAGTATTTATAAAAAATTATTAATAATATTAACCAATTTTTATAGCAAAAATTTCTGTCTGCTTACTTGAGTAAATGAACTGAGTTCAACTGTGTGTTTATTTAGTGAATTCTAATGTTTCATTTTGGTTTTGACTCACAACTTACAGCTGATAACTAGCATAATTTTTTGGGCATTATGGCAATAAGTTGTCATTTCCTAGAATAATCTCTGTAGTTTTTCATATACACCTAGCCCCCGCATAACATGAGATAAGTTCTGAAAAAATGCTGTGTAATGCGAATTTGTGCTAAATGAATACATAAAAACCTTTAGAAGCCATGTACAGGCATACCACACTTAATGACAATTCGTTTTAAGGACACTTGAAAATCACCACCGATATTCGGTTTATGGCATTCCTTGTTTCGGTATAATGACAAATTAAAAACAAGACGACTCGTAAAAATTTTAATGGCACGTCACTTGCAATATGATGTCCACCATAGCAATTTTTTTTGACAAATCAAAGTATTATTCACAGCTCAGTGTTTATTTAACTGGTACAAAAATTAAAATGTGCATCGCAAAATGCTACGTTTTTAGTGGCATAAAAAGAAGATAATATGCCTTTGACTTTGTATGGGTCATTAAAGTGGGGACTGTGCTGTAATATAGACATGGCAATTGATTGTTACATTGCTTCACATTCAAAGCATAATTGCTCAGCGATTGTGTTTTTGTTACCTCGGAGCTCTGGCGATGTGTGCATTGTACAACAGAGGAGTTATAGGGAAAATCCTCAAATCACCCCTGGCGACTTCAAATGGGAGACCTAGTGATGGGTAGGCAGAGGAGGGGAGTTGGAAGCTCTCCCTCAAGTCACTCCTTATGACAACATATGTAATATGGTACAAAGGTGCTGGGGAAGAACCGATGTCATTTACGTCATGCACCCTTACTCCTTAGTGGGCATTAGCCTTTTTCCTGTGAGGAAGTGTTCACTTTGACCCGTGTGTTCATCATTTTTTATAGCTTTTTGCTTTGATAAACCCTTAACATGGGCCCAAAACGATCATCAAATATCCACACAGGATGTTCTAGTAGTAAATAAACTAGAAATCTATAAATCTCTCTACAAAATTAAAAGTTTTATGCCGCTTTGATGACGATGAAAAGCCTGCAGAAATAGGTCACACTATTATTATTATTTGTGACAAATCAGAAAATTTTTTTAAAAGTGCTCAAACAGTTGGAACTTTAACCATAAGTAAGACCTCTAGAACAAGATCTGACATCATGTCCTGTCATGTTCACCTCATTGGGTGGTATGAAAATGACTTCGGTCATGCGGTTCTGTAGTTCCCCGGCATTACGACCCCACCCCTGCAAATCAAGAGCGGTAAGTCTTCGTTTCTCATTATTATTCCAATTGAAGAGTAGTTAAAGTTAAAATTTGTTGCATGATTATAGTACCTGCTTGTAAATGAATGTAATAAATGTGTTTTTCGTAGTGTAAAGTGTCAAATTGGTTCCATAAATGTTATTAAACTGTTCCCAATATTCCGGGAGATTGCCGAAGGCGTATATTAAATTTTAAAGCAGTGCATAGCAATTTTCAAGGAATGTATCTATCATTTTAACATGGGAATAAATGTAAAATCAGTTTTTCTTTAACGACACGTTTTTGAGGAACCTAACCCTGTCATTAAGCGAGGTATGCCTGAATAGGTGAGTGATACATACGAGAAAGGAAAGATTCGGTCCATGTCTAGCATTTATGTCCAGTTTAATTATGTTTTTATGCTTCAAATTTAAATAATTCAATGCATGAACAATACATAAATATTTGATGCAAAAACTTACGTGTTACTATGTGCATGAACAATAAGTATTAGACGTAAAAAGGCAATTATTACAAGACCGTGAGATAGTCCTTCAGGTAATGCACAGTCACTCATTGAAGTGAAAAATCTATATGCAATTAAAATAGGTCTCTGATTTTCCTATTGTGGGATTGATCCGGAAGATAATATAAATTATATTACAAATGGAGATCATCAAAGTTATATGTGAGAAAGAGAGAGAGATGCAAAACAAAATAAAATCATTTAAATGCAATAGCAAAGGTTTAGAGTCACAATATGAAGGAATTTATTTTAAAATTTAAAACATTCCCATGTTACAAAGGATTCAAATACTTATTTCATTTGAACTTTAAATATTAATTAAACAAAAGTTATTTATTGGAGTCGCAAATTCAAATGAAAACTTTCTACAAGCTGCAAAAAAGCAGGGCATATGAAGATTTCATGAAATAGAAGCTCTGCCTATAAGAGATAACAATCAAATGTAAGAAGTTTTTAATAGATATCTTAGAAGAGATTGTCATCTGCATTGGGAAGCTCAGTGAAGTACTTATTGCTGTGTAGATGCGGCTGATGATGTGATGTTTTTGTTGCTCTATTATTTCTGTTATTCTGTATTTGTTATTAGTGTTGTGTTAGTTTCTTCAGTCGTTCTTATAAATGAAATGACTTCTTAAAGAGGGAGGAGGAAAAGCATGAAATGCAATAAGGCATGCATCCCAGTGAATAGAATGTCACTTGGTCATCATTATTGTGGTGGCAGTCACTTGCGCTCCATTAGGAAATTGGGGACGATTCCTTTGTTTGATTAGTAAGCGTCATTACAGCAAGATGTTGGCAAGGCCTCAAAATGGTCAAAGCACAGAGGCTAGCGTGTAAAAATTTCTCTGCTGTTCTGAGTATAAAAAATAATAAAACAAAATAAAAATTTAAAAAAGTATAAATAATAATTAAAGGGTATAAATAATAATTAAGAATAGTTAAAGTATAAAAAAATAAAATACGAGTTGCATTTGCATGAAAGGAACTCACAGGGTTGGGTGTATAAGCAATCCCACCTGAAATCGTGTTAAACAGGGAAATTTCTTCGTGATAAGTGAACACATTACCAATTGGTTACTCGTGTTAATGTGAATTTCATGTTAAGTGAACTCATGTTAAGCAAGGGTTAGCTGTATTATTTCTACATATAATAAATCCATTTACCTGCATTACATCTTTTATGGAGGAGACAAGTTGGCAGAGCATTTTAATACATTAGTACAAGACTTATATCATCTAAATAATTACAAAAGAAATGAAAAAAATATTAAAGCAGGTAAATGGAACAGCATTAGAAATGTGAGAGGTAGAAATGGAATCCTCATATGCTCATCTTTGGGGGCTAATCCCACAGGTTAAGAATCACTGATCTAAATTATCAGATGAAATTTTAAGCAAGTATTACAATCCATTAGAGATTTACCAAGCTCTTCTTCTGAATGCAAGTATGAGCACTTAAGTATCAATATTTGAAAAATTACATTCTTAGGTATGATGGTAAGTTGTTATTCTAGAGCTGGGTTTCCCAAACTATCTGAAGTCATGGAACCCTTGGACTCTTATTCATATTATTAAATGGAATCTCTTGAAGCTTTCATGGAACCCAAACGTTCCGCAGAACACAGTTTGAGAAACCCTGTTCTAGAGGAAGTGCAGCATTGTTAGCAAAAGTAGGTGTGTATCTGAAATGGTATGACTAAATCTTGGGTCTATAAAAATTCATGAATTTGAAATTTACCCTTTTTTATCTTAAATTTTAAAAAAACTTCCTTTTGGGTAAACATGGCAATTGGTATTAATTGTAATTTATTTGGTGATGAAAATCAATCTTCTAAATGGCCATTGGCTGAATTTAACAGATTTAAATTTTTTTCATGTATGAGAAACTTTCACGTACTGTAATAGGCATTATATCATGCAAACATCTGTTATGCCACTTGTAACACAATATTGTATTAGTTCTTATAGAAATACTTCCTCACTGGTTTATATAAACTTACATAGCTAAATATGTTGATGGCAGTCACCTGTCGTAAATTATTGTTACAATAAAGCCCCTTATTTACGCTTTTCTAGGGACCTGGGAAAAAAGTGTAAATTGTGGGAAAGTGCAAATTCAGGGAAAAGGAAAATAGCTAAACTGATTTTACTTTTAAACTCGCTCATTTGTTACAGTAAGACTAACAATAATATCAGTGTTAAAAGAGCTAAGCTTATAAATCTATTATAATCTATTTATTCGTTTACTTAAAACTCGATAAGATAGGCAAAAAGAATACGCTGATGCACTGATAGCTCCAATTCAATGACTAATGAGTTCAGCCACTGACTGAACTCAATCTATTCTCACCTCAGACACTTTTCAAGTACATTGGAACATGTACACCTAATGTGTCTACAATGTAACAAGTATCTTGTATCACTTAACAGACGTGCAGAATGTATGGTGATTTTTCAAAACACCTTTTTACAATCTTTTAAAATCACTAGCACTCGAATATAACTTTTAAAATTTCATTTTTTGGTAAAAAACATTGCGTTATATTCAGGACAATACGGTAATTTAAATTACGACAAATTACAAATTAACTTAAATTTAATTACAAACTGTGGGAGCCTAGGGGCAGAATTTGAGTGGAAAGGGGTAAAGCATGATAGCGCCAAACATCTTTTCAATAGCATTCATACTTGGTTCAAAGAGTAAATAGCATAAATAGTATTTCCATATATAGGTGCGCTGTTTATGCTCTGCTAGTGTGATTTACATATGAGGTTTTGAAATTTTCACCAAAAAGAATTCATACGTATTTTTGTCTATAAGTACGCTGTTCCCAAGTAAAGCATTCGAAGTCCACTTGAATGCAAGCACGAAGTAGTGTAAACAGCGAATTCCTCAAATCTGGGTACTTGGAATTCGTGCTCGAATCCATTTCGATGGTTCCAGTAACTTACTAACGTATTGGTTAGTAGCTCAAAAGCATTGTTCGAGAAGTGACATCTTGCGCACGTGCATATAATGGCTAGCTTCTCAGAAGCAGAAAACATGATGTTCGTGGAGCTTTACACTTCTCATGAGTATTAGTATTTATTCATCATTATGCAATTTACATTGCAATAGATTTTGTCATAATAGCATTAAGAATATAAAATAACATCAATAAACATTACAAACTTAAGTTACTAAAACTTATGTTAACGCTAGATAAATTTATAAATTCATCTACGCCATAGAACGGTCTTGTAATTAGCCAAGATGCTAAAGTCGACTTAAACTTAGGAACAGTTACATTATGGGCATCCAGAGGTAGTTTATTAAACAAGCTTATGCCTAATACATTATAATTTGCTCAAGTTTTACTCAGTCTACATTTTGGAACATCTATGTTATATTTATTTCTTGTATTGTGGGAATGCACATTATGTCTATGGGATAAGCCATCTATTTTAATTTTCTGGGAAACAAGTACCTCAAATATATACAAATTAGACACTGACATAATAGATTCTCTGACAAAGAGAGGACTGCAATGTTCATCTGGTCGTGAATTAGTAAGAATCCTAATGGCCTTCTGAAGCATTAGGATCGTATTAACTCCTGAACTATTACCCCATAGACATAGTCCATAAAAAATTATGCTTTGAAAGAAGGCAAAATATTCATTGTGTACATATTGCTTAGGCACACAGTTTTTCAAATATCTCAGCAGATAGCTGATATATTGCTCGTTATTACTGTTACTCATTATATCCGTTCATGTAAATACATAATATGTATTACTTGTACTTTTATGAAGTATATTTATTATGCACAAGCACATAGATGGAAAAGGGATAATGACAACAATGAATAACCATAGCTTACGAAAAACGATTAACAATATTTATTTGATATATTTATGCACTATGTAATTATTTCACTAGAAAAATAATTTCATCATTAAAAAGTCTTGATATAATACATTATTTTTATTTTTCAAAGAAGTCTTCCAATGTCGTTTGTTTCAAATTTCTTTTAAGTTGAAATTTATGAGCAATGTCTTTCATTTTACTAAGATAAAATCGAAACTCAGGATCAATGTCATTGGTTTCATAAAACAAAGAAAGTGTTTTTAAAGCAGTTTGTGCCTCTGCGCTTGACACTACATTAACTGGACACTCACCACCATCTTCTTCCTCGCTGCCGTCTTCGAAAGCCTCGTTTTCTTTAACAGCTTCGAGAATGTCCTCATCTGTTGGCATTTCGGCAGTCACGAGGTTGTTGTCCACTGTCTCGTAACCGTCCACACATGCCAACCCAGTATCCAAGTTGTGTTTCTTCAACCACATTAATAACGGAATATTGTCATAATTTTCTACGCTGTCTTCCTCAACTTCCGTGGGCTTCAGTCCTGCCTTTTTAAAACAATTATTGATGGTCTGTGATGTGACCTTATCCCATGCCTCACTCATGAATCGGATGGCATCAAGAACAGAAATTTGAATCTTTTCCTTTCTTTCGATAGATTCTATAGTTTCCAATATTAAAAGTTTTCTAAAATGGCATTTAAAGCTTCTAATAACACCTTGATCCATAGGTTGTAGAACAGAAGTTGAGTTTGGTGGTAAAAATACCAGTTTGATGTTGGTTAGGTTGATAAGAATGGGATGTGATGGGCAATTGTCTAAAATCAGCAAAATTTTCCTATTTTTTTTCTATGTTCTTTGTTCCAGTTACGTACTTCTTCTTAAAAAATGTATGATGCCATACAGGCTTTTTTGTTGGCTCGGTATGTTACCGGAAGATTTTTAATGTTTTTAAAACATCTTGGATTCTTGGATTTGCCTATTACTAAGTGTTTTCTTTTTTCAGTTCCAATCATATTTGAACAAATCTGAACAGTCAGTCGATCTTTGGATGATTTTCCACCTGTGCACTTCTCACCTTTAAACTTGTGGGTCATGTAGGGGGGCAACTTATAAAACACACCGGCTTCATCAGCATTAAAAACGTCACTTTCACAGAAACCTTTCCTTAGATCTGACCACACATTTTCTATACAGCCATTACTCACTTCTTCGTTTACATCACCAGATTCGCCACTTATCTTACCATAAAAAATATTATTTCTTTTTTTGAATCTGTCAAGCCACCTGTTATTGCAAACAAAATCGGCATATCCTAGTTGATTAGCCAATTTTTCAGCTTGTAGTTTCAGTACACTAATAGGAATGTTGAAATTTCTTGTCATTGTAAACCAACTCAAAAGAGCTTTATCAAGATCACTTTTGTCACACTTCCACAACTTTTTCGCTATGATGCCTTTTTCGAAAGCACTAGTAATGCTTTCCCAATTTTTCCAAATGGTTGACACAGTTGATGAGTTCAGTTTTAATTCTTTGCAAATGGACGCATTGCTTATTCCATTTTCTAAATCACTAATAATGTTCACTTTCTCTCTGATTTTCAAAATTTTTCTTTTCTCCACTGTCATTTTTAGGTAAAAAAAGAACTGAATTTAACACACCGCAACAAAACCTAAAACACTGAAGCAAAATTGTTTTTAATAATTCCAAGTGTTTCTCCTGAGTTTTAAAAAGACATGTTCACTCATAAAGATTTGAAGTAGCACTGAATTCTTCATTTCCACTGAGTTCGAAAGTTGAATGTTCCATACCGATACAGAAAATTTTCATTGGTTAGTTTGCCGGGTAATTTCCTTCCCTAGGTCTTCTGAGAATCCATAACATTAAGGAAGAGACAGAAAAGAGGATTAAGAGTTTGGGAAAAGAATGCAAAAAGCTCATTGGGGATGTGCACAACCAGTGTAGAGAATGCTCTATCCAAAGGAGGCATCTGTGTCGCGGAATTATCTCCCCCCCGCCACAGGTAACCATTGTAGATCACTAATCTTTTCCCAGGTACCTGAGAGAACCCGTATGCCTTCAGCACCCCTGCCACGTGGGGTCTTCGGGGATTTCTGCTACCCCGCTGGAACAAGGACTATGTTCTTTGTGGGTAGCGTACCGCACTGAAAGTGATTCTGAGAACGGAAATAAAACCAAACACATTATGAATGTCAACTGTAAATATCGTTAAAATGGTTATAAATTGCTATCGGCACGGATGTGGGAAGAGATAAGACGGGAGATTTTCAAAAACGGGCAAAGTAATAATAGAACTCAGTCCCTCGTATGGCAGTTCAGCCACTGCTCGTTAAAATGGCCTGAAGATTTGCTCTTTATATCCATGAAGCTCTCCACTACCATGATCACTTTGACCATAAAATGTTGCTCATTAAATATATCATTTCCAACCAACTCTTCTATGTTTGCTTGCAATAGCCGAGATCTCGTTATAACCGTGCTCGTTATAAATGAGTTCGACTGTACTTGATGTGTGCATCCCATATTCAGAAATTGCAAAAAAAAGCTTTGGCAGTTTGCAGTTGCCTACATTCTATCTGTGTG
This sequence comes from Tanypteryx hageni, assembly GCA_028673005.1. NCBI lineage: Eukaryota > Metazoa > Arthropoda > Insecta > Odonata > Petaluridae > Tanypteryx > Tanypteryx hageni. The sequence goes on along the minus strand of CM054120.1, from coordinate 13,948,026 downwards.
AGTTGGGGTTCTCCACATTTACAAACATTAAATGCACAAAAAGGGAACAGCTAAACTGTGTTGAAGATGAAATTAGAGTCTTCTTATAATGGATATGTCCAAGTATCAATGCAATCATGACAAGCTCAAGTGCCACATTAGGTAAGATTTTAAAATAGATTTTTTAACAAAACATCATCATTCGTTCTGTTTCACAATATCATAACTCAGTTTGGTCGACAATATAAAAATATATGTACTTTTATGATAAATTCTAGTTCTTTATTCTATTCTAATTCCAGTGTGCCACGAAAAAAAGTGATTATCCAATGTGTGCCACAAGCACCAAAAGGTTGAGAACTACTGGCCTAGCAAGACAAAATTACATTTCCTTATATTACATTCAAAATATGTACACAGATAGCAAAATAGCAAATGAAAACCTTACATTCCAAAATAATGGTGTTTCTTTGGATTTGAAACTAAAGTTTCATCATCAAAAATAGCAGCATTGGCAGTGAAGTTCAAACTGAGCTACAAAATAATTATCTAAGTTGAAAGTTATCATGTTTGTTTACTTAAAAAACTGCTAATTATGAGCATTATAGATATAATATTATAATAATGTCCTTTTCTAGGGTGCCAAAGTTTAAAATGAACTTCGAAACTAAAAAGTAGAGTGAGTTTATGCTTGTTGACATTGAAAACTTATGATGTGAAATGCAAATAGAAGTAATGGTCATAAAAAATTTTGTCGCGAAGTGCAAGCATGCGAAGTTCAAAACGGTGGTGCATATATTATATATATAATCTTAATTTATAATAGTAATTTTTAGATTTATTCAAAGTACCATAAAAGCACATTCTATCAGCACCTGTTCTAAATTTAAACTCGCTCTAACTGCACCTGTTCTAAATTTAAACTCGCTCTAACTGCACCTTTGCATGTTGAAGTTCTTCAATCATTTCCTAGATGTCGCCCTAGTTGTGATTAATTTTTTGCATATGGTTGAACGTGTATTGCACGAAGTTCCCTAAGTTGTCACAAGGTGTCGACAGTCGTGACAGGCATTGCCATAAGTAAGAATTTTGTTTTTGCTATTAAAATTGTTTAAGATTTAAACATTTAAAATTCCCTAAAAATCATTAGTAAGCCCAGCTGCAGTGGAGTAAAACAAGGGAAGCGAGTGGTGCTAACAATCGTCTGGATAGTGGAGTAAATAGACATGTATTAATGAATGAGTACAATGTAATCTCATCAACAGTTTATGACATTAAAGCAAGAAAACAGGAACTTCTAAATTTTTTGTTGACTCAGAGTCTAATAAAAATGTTAAAAAGCGTAAAAATTTACATAAACCAAGTCTAGAACAGTTGGATGCTGTATTATACAAATCGTTTAAAGTGAAGCGTTCTGAATGTTTCCCAATTACTGGCCAATGATAATTGAATAGGCAAAAGACTTTCATCATCAAATGCAGTTGAGTGAAGATTGTGTTTTTTCCGATGGGTGGCTATCTCACTTTAAACATCGTCATGGGATAAGAAAACTTGATGTCTTAGGTGAATTTCACTCAGCTGATCATGAGGCTGCAGATCAATATTGTAAGTATTTTTTGTCTCTCATTAATGAACATAATTTAACAGCAGAAGAAATTTACAATGCTGATTAGATGGCATTTTTTGGCATTGTTTACCTTTTTCCACTCTGGCAGGCACAGACAAAACTGTGGCATCTGGGTTAAAAAAAAAATAAAGGCAGAGTAACTGTTCTTGCTTGCGCAAATGCTGCTGGAACATATAAGTTAAAATTGCTAGCTATTGGTAAATATAACCGTCCAAGAGCCTTTGTTGGAGTTAAACATCTACCAGTCATTTACATGACCCACAGCAATGCTTGAATGGATAGGGACATTTTTCAGGAATGGTTTAATGACAGGTTTGTTCCTGAAGTCAAGCAGCATTTAAAGAAAATAAGTAAACCAGAAAATACTAAAATTGTTCTTTTGCTGGATAACTGTAGAGCACAATCTCGTGAATTAGTATCAGGCCAGATTTTCACCACTTATTTGCCAGAAAATGTCACATATATAATAAAACCCACAGGCTAGGGAATCATACAAAATATGAAGCGCAAGTACAGGAGAGAGTTTTTAAGAAAATTAATTATTCATAAAGGCACTGTACAGGATTTTCAATGTACTTGTACCATCAAAGATGCAGTCTGTGGGGTTTCCCATGCATGGAACATGGTTAAAATTGAAACTTTACAAAGGGCACTGAGGAATCCGTGGCATGATGTCATCACCTCAGATATGTCATCTTCTCAAGCTGAATTCAAAGGTTTTGACATCTGTGAGATCAAAAGTTATGCTAGCCACATTGTCGAACTTCTGAAAAACTTTACTGACAACCCTGCTGGATGATGATGATATAGGAGAATGGCTTGTCACAGATCAGGATACTCCAGTATTTCAAGATTTTACTGATGAAAACTTGATAGAAAGTATCATGAACCCTAAAAGAAGAGATAGATTCTGAAGAAGACGAGGAAATAACAGAAAAGATTTCTTGTCCAGAAGCTAGTGCAGCACTTCAAACATTTTTAAAGTTTGCAGAAAATAAATTGTGCTATTCTGCGCAGGAGAGGATGCAGTTGAATCTAATTAGATCAGCATTTCTTCAGAAAAGAAGAGATCAGGGAAAACAAACCAATCTTTTAACTTATTTTGCGAAAATTCCTAGACAAGCAGAACAAATTGCATCACCTACTGATACAGTGGAGTCATCATAATTGCCAGAAACTTAGTGAATAAAATTACAAAAACTATTTTGCGAAGTGTTAAGCTATCCACTGTATTTCAGTTGCTAAACTTGTAAATTACTATTTTGATGGTGTAGTGAATGTTAAAAGCTCTCTAACAAAGAGATTTCTACAATTTATGTTGAATTTATGTGTTTGGTAAGTGCTAAGTGTAATAAATCTTATTTTGAGTCTTTTAAATTGTTTAAAAAAATCGATTACTTTTCCGATTAACTATCTACAGATTTCATTGGAAAAATAAATGAATTCGGAAAGTTGTAAATTTTTGTCCAGTAAATTTTTAATTTTTGAGGAAAAAGAGCAAAATAATCTGTAAATTATGAATATATAATGATAATTGATGTGACCTGTACGGTGTACCCCTTGTTATATTTTGGCTGTCTTGCCAGCCCATAAAATCCCAGAGGAACGGAAACTCTAATCTTTATTTTCTGCTACGAAATTGCTTCCCAGTCCAACCCTGTCTCTACCATTCACTCTAATGGCAAATTCAATTTAGTGGCATGACCTTGGTCCTGAGGGTGCTATTAGAACAGGCTTTTACTGTACATACAAATATGATGAACTGACCTTGTTGGTTTTTTTTATGTTCTCTGTAATAAATTCACTTTGGTATTTTGTACATGCTAAAACAAAAAAATCATTTGAAAAATTAAAAAATGAACACAACAAAAATGACAGTATGTATTGTGTTGTTGTCATTTTTCCCGAAAGTGCCTAAAATATAGTTAGAATGAACGTTTATTTACTAACATAATCGAAGCTTGATGTTTTACAATGACATGGTTGGCAAGCCAACAGATAGTTAAAATGTCAATATTTTTTTCAAAACATAATTTAAATGTTGAATTTGAGATATTTCTAATTGAAGATGAAATTAAATGAAAAGAATAAGAAACTTGATTCATTTATCCCTTAAAATAGTTCAGGGCCAAATATCGAAGGACATTTTTTTTTATTTTAAATTTCAAATAGATTTTTACATGTTATCTTATGAGAAAAAGAAATTATCCCCTGGAGTTGAATCCAGGTTATTTTTTGTAATTTTATTTTTCCATTCTCTTTTATATTCGAATCAAGTATTCCTACCATTTTTCATTATTCCACCTAATCGAACAGTTTGTTAAAAATGAACCGTGATGGAAAATTTGTTGTGCAAAGATGAACTTGTTTAATATCCTCTTATATACATTTTGCTATTCCTGGTGCAAAAAGGAGGAGTGGGAGCTGATCGTCACTTTTAGGAGGGGGGAACTTGGAGGCGCACAGAGCAAATGGCAGGCGGGGAATGGATATAACAGGGGAAATGCTGGTAGAGGGGAAGAGAGGGGGAAGCAGCAGATTTTATTTAATTTATATTACTTTGTAGCTAAACAGTCCCTCACATTCTCTTGTTTGACTGTTTCTTGTTATTTTTTATTTTATTTTTTTATTTTACACTAGCTCATAAACAGCCGTTAACGGCCTTTTACAATGAGCGTAATAACATTAACAAAGACGAACACATACAACCATGTCCTCGGCAGGATTCGAACCCGCGACCCTAGCAATGGGAGCTAGACATGCTAACCACCCATCTACCAAGCCCGTCGTGTCATTGCTTTTATTGTCATTTGTTCATCTTTTGGTTCTTACTTTGTTCTTAGATTTTTTGTTCATTCTTCACTTGTCATTGTTTTTACTTATTTGTCTATATGGTTCTTACTTTGATCTTAGTTGTCCAAATAGGATTTCGAGGTTTAACAATGTAATTGGTAGGCAAGACAACATCTCATTAAAATGCCAAGATTTTTTCCAAATATATCATTCAAACAATAAACGCGAGTGATTTCAAGCTGAAGGCAAAAAAGATTAATAGAATAGAAGACTTCAAAATGTTTTCTTTATAATGGTCAACATTCTCTCAGTAACTACCTTCTAAATGCAGCCAAAAGTTGAACCATTTTCAAAAACAAAGACTTTACACTCAATCAAGACATGGGTCTAATAGTAGACACTACATTGCTTACCCTTTTTTGCAACGGTCATTCCAACGGACTTCCAAATTCCTCCATTACGACAATGGACCTATTTCTTCTATCTTCTTGGGCTATTTCTGGGATTTTCTCCATTATAATCCACTGAAATAAAATGCTTCAGACAAATAATATATTCCAAGCATTTCCTAGTGATAGTAAATTTTATACTCCCTACCTCCCTACCTTTCTCCTTCCTTACTCTCCTTTCCTCCGCCTCCCTCCCTTTTTTCCTTTTCCCTCCTCTATGTCATTTTCTCTCCCTTCCTACCTTTCTCCTTCCTTACTCTCATTTGTCTCCTTTCCTCCCCCTCCCTCCCTTTTTCCTTTTCCCTCCTCTATGTCATTTCCTCTCCCTCCCTCCCTTTCTCCTCCCTTTCCCTCATCTATCTACTTACCACTCCCTCTCATTCTCCCACCTTTCCCTCTATCTACTTTCCTCACCCTCCCTCCCTTTCTCCTCCCTTTCCCTCATCTATCTACTTCCCACTCCCTCCCTCCCATTCCCCTACCTTTCCCTTTATCTCTTTTCCTCTCCCTCCCTTTTCTCCTCTCTTTCCCTCCCTTATCTAATTTCCACTACCTCCCTCCCTTTCTCCTCCATTTCCTGCCTCAATCTCCTTTCCTTTCCCTCCCTCCCTTTCTCCTCCCTTACTCTCCTTTGTCTCCTTTCCTCTCCCTCCCTCCCTTTCTATCATCTACCTACTTCCCACTCCCTCCCTCCCATTCTCCTACATTTCCCTCTATCTACTTTCCTTACCCTCCCTCCTTTTCTCCTCCCTTTCCCACCTCTATCTCTTTTCCTCACCCTCTCTTCCTTTATCCTATTTTCCCTCCTCTGTCTCCTTTCCTCTCCCTCACTTTCTCCTCCCTTTCCCTCCACTATCTCCTTTCCACTCCCTTCTTCCCTTTCTCCTCCATTGCCCCCCTCAATCTCCTTTCCTATCCTCCCCTCCCTGTCTTCTTTTCCCTCCCTCCCTATCTCATTTCCTCTCCTTCCTTCCCTTTCTCCTCCCTTTCCATCCTCTATCTCCTTTCCTCTCCCTCCCTCCCTTTCTCTTCCCTTTCCCTCCTCTATCTCTTTTCCTCTCCTTCCTCTATCTCTTTTCCTCTCCCTCCCTCCCTTTCTCTCCTCTATCTTCTTTCCTCTCCCTCCCTCCATTTCTCCTTCCTTTTCCTCGTATCTCCTTTCATCTCTCTCCTTACCTCTCTCATCCCTTTTCCTCCTCTATCTTCCTTCCTCTCCCTCCCTAGCAATCTCCTTTCCTCACTTTACCTCCCTCTTTCCTTCCTCTCTCTCTCACCCTACCTGTCTCTTCCACCCTATCAATATCCTTTCCTATCTCTCCCCTCTTTCTCCCCTTCCCTCTCTCTCCCTTCATCCCTTCCTCTCTCACTGGTTAGATGGACGAAGAGACTGCCTAGTCTGAATCTTGCTCAAATATATATCTCTCTATCCCTTCCTACCTCTCTCATTCCTCCTGTCTTTCCTCCCTCTCTGTCTTCTCATCTTTCCTTCCCTCCTTTCCCAGTCCATTGCTCTTTTTTCCGTCTCCATCTTCATCTCTTTCTTTCCTCTCCCTCTTCTCCCTTCTTATTCCATCCTCTCCCAATCTTTTACTCTTTTTTCCATCTCCCTCTGTATCTCTTTCCTCCATCTCTCTCCGACCCTCTGCTCCCAATCCATTCCTCTTTTTTCTGTCTCCCTCTTTATCTCTTTACTACCTTTTCCTCTCTCTCCCTCCCCCTCTCTCCTTTCCTCTCCCAATCCTTTGCTCTACCTCTTTTTTCTGTCTACCACTTTATGTCCTTTCTCTTTTATGATTGTATTCCTCCCTTATAACCTTCTAACCTACCTCCCTTCTTCCCCATAATAATTATATTTAATACTACATTAAAGTCTGTTTTTAATCTGTATAGCCCTTCAAGCTCTTTTGAATCTAAGCAATGAATTGCATAATAAATGACTTTACCTGATTAGGTATGTTGCAAAGACACTAATTATTCATGTTCCATTTTACTAACAATGCCACCTGTGTTCTTATTTCTTCACTCTAATTATTACTTTTGAAATTAAATCTATTTTTATTGGTATCAAAATGTTTTGTAGCTTTCAAGCACTTTTTTGATAGTTACACAAGCTCCAAATATTTCTAACAGCTGATATACCAGTTTGGTGACCCTTCTATAGATTGCCCAAGTGCTATGTTGATAGGGCCCATTGCTTCTACGTGATTGGATATTTTATTACTATCCTCTAATCCAGCGGTTCTCAATCTTTTGTCCTTCGTGACACACATGATGCTCATGTGTGTGACAGACTTATTACTTATAACAATGAAGTGTTTAAGCCTAAGTATTGTTTTTATCATTGCAAAACATTATGCCTGAGAAAAAGGAAAACTCTCCTTAACAAAATTTACTTTATGTTTTATGTAGCCATTATTAAAATTTTCAGCAACACACCTCCCAGCTCTTAGTGACACATCATTGTGTCACAACACACCAGTTGAGAACCACTGCTCTAATCATATGAACTTATAATGAGAAACAATGTCATCAGAAAATCATGTTGAGTTTGATTATATTGAGTTGTTACATTTTCTTTTAATGTCATGTTAAAGTCAACTAATAAGAGGGAGAAGGTTTAATCTGTAGTTCAATGAAATGTAGTTCAGTGATTCAGGATTAAGTTCCTACAGTCCCTTTATTCTTACTTACCTTTACCTATCTGTTCCAATGATTTATATTTATGTTTTATACACTAATTAAAAATAAATTTGGTATTATGTACACCTTTATTTGCTTTACTTCAGTCTATTCTTTTACTATGTTTTTACGTTGGTTTGCTGCAATCCTACAGTCTTTTGCAGTTATGCGAACATTGGAAATTTACACTGTTGGGATGGGTAGGGTTAGGTTTGCTTTGGGTGGGTTTTTGCTTTGAATTGGGTTAGATTAGGTTCGTGACTGAATTTTAAATTTCGTAATCAGTATTAATTTCTTATTCTGATGTTATTTAGCTGTTGGTTCTTATGTTACATTTCTTACCTGAAGCTGTGGCACACTGCTGGAAAGTACTAACAGGCTAGGTCCGCTTTAGTTAGCACTTAAAAAAAATCGCTCATGCTTTCATCTTATCCATCCATGCGCAAAATTTTGAAGCAAACAGAAGTGGGGAACTAAAATTTTGAGAATTGTTTCAAATGTTTGAACCCTTTGATTTTGGGGTCTGTTTGCCTTTCAACAGGATTTCAAAGAAACCGTTATGAACTATCTATACAAGTCCATTACTATGGTAAAGTTTCATTTCGTTTACTTTCATAAAGTGATATAGATCACATTACTACTGCTTAACCTCAGTGAGGTATGTTTTAAATTACTTTTGATTGATTTTGGGTTGTACATTGTTTTAAGGTTTCTATTGAATATACAGTATTATGTTATAATACAGTAAAACCCCGTATTTACGTACGTTTATCGCTATTAACAACATTTTTTATGGGTCCCATCAATTTTCCTATGATTCCAATTTAAGTAAAACCCTATATTTAAGTTATTTCATTTTAGGTTTTCCCGCTATTTACGTAATTTTACTTTAGAATTTCCAATTTTTCGTAAACAATTTAACATGCCATTCCCAACAGATTATAACGTTTTTCGATTTAGCTTTGCAAATATATTCGAACTCTTTCGGGCGAAGATTTCGAAAACGGCGGCAGAGTAGGAACAGCGCCCCTAGAGGCAGAAATGTGCACTCTTTTCAAAACAGTACTCGTTTCAGCAACGGGTGCTACGATGCTACATAGAAACACCAAAATACGTAAGAACTCTCTTGGGTGAAAACTTCAAAACCTCATACGTAAATCACACTAACAGAGCATAAACAGCCGACCTAGATACGGAAATACTATTTAGGTACGCTATTTACTATTTGAACCAGGTGCCATTGAAAAGATGTGAAAGTTTTGCGCTATCATGTTTTAACCCTTTCTACTCAAATTCTGCCCCTTGTCTCCCAGTTTGTAATTAAATTTAAGTTAATTTGTAATTTGTTGTAATTTAAATTACCGCATTGGCCCGAATATAACGCGGTTTTTTTTTCAAAAAATTAAATTTTAAAAGTAGACCCCTCGTTATTTTCGAATAATAGTAATTTTAAAAGATTGTAAAATTGTGGTTCGAAAAATCACCGTACATTCCGCACGTCTGTTAAGTGATACAAGATACTTGTTATATTGTAAACACATTAGGCGTACATATTACAATGTACTTGAAAAGCATCTGAGGCGAAAATTGATCGAGTTCAGTCGGCGGCTGGGCTCCTCATTAGTCATTGAATTGAAGCTATCAGTGCGTCGGCGTATTCTTTGTGGCTACCTTAGCGAGTTTTTTCCCATCCGTTATTTTAAGAATGGGTGACAAAAAGGATGTTGTGAAATAAAGGTTCTTTCAAATCCCAGGCTAACAGAGGAATCCGATGATGTTAAAAAACGAACACTATTCAAGCTTCGAAAAAGTATGATGTCCCTGAAGTATATATGTCTATGTAATATAGAGAATGTAATGGAAATCCAGACATACTATACTAGCATTTTAATTCGGCATATATTTCAATATTACTATTGCTAAAATGTGTGCTGGTTAAGTAAATGAATAAATAGATACACTCTCGATAAACTTAACTCTTTTAACACTGATTTTATTATTAGTGATATTGTAACAAATAAGCGAGTTTAAAAGTAAAATAAGTTTAACTATTTTTCCCTCGATTTGCCCTTTCCTGCAATTTACACTTTTTTCCCCAGGTCCCTAGAAAAGTGTAAATAAGGGTTTTTACTGTATTCCTTTTCCTGCTGAAACATGCATATAGAATAAATATTCCAAAAATGTATGTGAAACTTCTAAAAAAGTGATTTTGGAATCGCTTTTGCAGTTCAATATTTTACTTGCTTACCTTTGTGCTGCCCAATCACTATCCAAGGTCATCAATTTTGATATTAGTAGTTTAATTGTGATGTTTTGCATAAGTTCTAGTGCAAAATAAATTTTTAACAGTAAATAAGTGGAAATCAGTAGAAATTAATCATTAGTAATAATAAAGTGAATCTAGTATATAAAGAAGGGTGTCTGTCTGTGCTCTATGCATTTGAACACTACGAGAGCAAGTAAAACCAAATTTTGCATGGAATCCACTTTTATTCAGAGGAATGTTAAAGGCATGTTTGCATCTGATTTCAAGGTCCCAGGTTTTATTCCGGTTGCTTTACTTTTTCTCATAATATCATTGACTTGGACACTGAAGAGCTTTATGCTATCGGAATGGCATGGGAATCGGTGCACCATATTTTTGCCTTGCACTTTAAAATGACTTCTAATCACCATAGATACTCGGAACTTGAACCAAAAAATGCCTCAAAGAATACAAACTTATATTCCTGCCGTCGATATTTGAAGAGACCTCAAATTGATATGCCAATTTGTTTTGAATGCAAATATTCAACGTTTTTATGCATTCTTAACCAACAAAGCAATAGTAGCACAATGCCTTATGGGCATGTCTCGTCCGTCCATCTGTCATGACTTTCATCTCCTGAACTGGTGAATGCATTTTAATTAAGTATGAATGATCCTTATTAAAATTTATAACCAAATTATGATTTTGAACAGCATCCATCAATTAGAACTTCCACTTTATATAAGCAATTAAATAAACTTATACTCGTATCTCGTTAAATGGCATCCTTCCGGCAACAGTTATATACCATATTTTTCTCTCTAGCTCTTATATTATCTGCAAGGTTTCGAATGAAATATTAATTCGCTTAGAGGTCATTTACACCAAAAATGTCCAGGAGACCATATAGTTGCAAGTTATAGTTTTGGAGATAAAAATTCAAGAACGACCCAATCTTTTCATTTGGTTTTATGCGAATTTTCCATAACGAACTCCTTTGAAATCTCTGTGTATTCCATTTATGTGCTTATCCTTCTTGTTCAAGCTGAAAATCTTTGGTGCTCGAGTTAACCACTGAATATCCCAAAATTATTAGTTTTATTAACCTTTTCGAGGTAAATGGTAATAGGGCATTCTTTTTTCTCTAAAATACCAGGGTTCGATTCCAAATGCAATTATCTCTCTTTTTACAGGATTTGCATGTGATGCAGTAGTGGGAAATTCTCAAATTTTAATCTGAATATTTTTTAAATTGGTACCTCACAGATCGCATATGACACAATAGGAAAATATGGTGTTTTAATTGTTCTCACCAAAATAAACTTTGTTTCAACCGATGTAAACAAAATACCCACTGTGGCACTTTATTGAATTTCTATCTCTGAATCTATATGCTATAATTATGTGCTCATGCTGATTTTTTGTGGAAAATGTTGCATTTTCTCTGTTTAAATTTTCTAATGAATGTTTCATAGATTACTTAAGAGCTAGGGATTTTGTCATATACATTAAGTACCTATATTGGATTTACTTGGGAAATGCATGGTACTTCAGCTAGTATCAATAAACTAGCATTATTTTCAATAATATTCATGCATATTTAAACATTTTTTATTTAATTTAAAAACATAATGAACCATGTGCTATTGGGAACCAATCCCAATTAATCCTAGAAGCGGCAACTGGCAATTTTTCTACACTTAGGCTATCTATCTAACAGCAAAGGTCTGTTTGTCAAGATTTACAATGTCATTTAATCCTTATTTTTCTATAAAGATACCATTACATGCTATCATTTGAGATTCTAGTCGATGCATGATCTATGCATAGTATTTTCTTTCTGCCACAGTTTTGATGTGTCAGCTTTTCATTTATGTACACAAAAGTGTTGGTTAAGCTTTAGTGATAATAAATTTTTCTATGAATATATCAAGGTAATGTAATGTATCGATATTTTATCATATCTGTATCAGAAACACTTTTTTATATTTCACTTATATAACATGTTTTATGTCAAATGTTATTAGAAAATTGGTTTTCATTTTCCATCATAATGAATTAGTTTTTTGAATTTGTTGTGCACCATTATATTAATAATAAATAATTATTTAAAAATAATTATAAACTTTTTTTGTTCGCTTAACTACGGTGTATAAAAATACTATATCATTATATAAGTTGTGAGAAATACTAGTAAAATTTCTTATGAGTAAAAATCAATTGGGTTAAGTACAATGTTGTAAACTGTTTGTTGAGTTCATATATATGGTTAGTGCAATGTCCTTTCGGAATGCATCCCATACACTATGTGAGGCATACCTGTATTTCCATCTTGGCTCATGTTAAATAGCTTGGACCACATTAAAAAATGACCGCTTCATAGACCTCACGACTGTCATTAACTCGGATTAGGACTCCGGAACTCAAGGGTTAGACCCAAAACCGAGCTCGTATATCTGTCCTCTCATAGCAGGGGTCTCTAACTGACCAAATTATTTACAATAAAATTTAAACTTTTTATGTTTTTAATTAGTGAGAATGTAACTCAAGCATCAAGTCCGGATAAATGCACTGATTAAGAGCATCTTTTAAGCATAATTCTATGATAAACAATAAGATATTCATGTTCACATATAATCTTGATGCCCAGGAATACCAACCTTTTAAGAGTTTCTAGGATAGGATTGTATTGATTAAAGTTAAACACAAGCCATAGTAACAATTCCGGCCCATTCTGTTAATATATTTGGCCACAAGTAGTAGACTCACAAAGTTTGTGCTGCAAATTCAAGATTAATCAAATTGGTGTGTGCCTGACCTATCATTTTATTCTCCTGTTATGGCCTCTTATTGTCAAACAACCCAACCCAATTCAACCAATCAACCCAACCTAACTTCCATATAATACACATTTTTCATGGGAAAATGAAACCGACACCGTGAATGGCTAGGGTTTCCCTTATCAACATAAACAACGAAAAGGACGAACTTAAATATTCCAGTCATAAACTGTTTTCAATACAATCCTCTCCGAGAAACTTTAAAGGTTGGTATTCCTGGGCATCAAGATTACATGTGAGCATAAATATCTTAATATTTATCATAGACTTACATTTAAAAGATGCTCTTAATCAGTGCGTTTACCCGGATTTTATGCTTGAATTACTTTCTCACTAATTTAACGATATAAAAATGTATAAAATTTATTGCAAATGATTTGGTCGGCTAGAGACCCCCTGCTGCTAGGGTGCAGGTACTTGAGCTCAGTTTCGAGTCGAACCCTCGAGTTCCACAATCCAAGTCCACTTTAATGGCTGTATTGAGGTTTATGCAGCGGTCATTTTTGAATCGGCTCCCAGCTATTTGACATGATCCTCCATCTAGAATTGCAATTAATTTGTCAAAATATGTATCAACTGTTTTTAAACAATAAATAGGTAAAAGGTAACACTGAGATAATAAGCTGAGAATTTATATGCATTATTGCCAATTTAAGGTAGAATGATTCTGTAAAATCTTCATAAAATATCCTCAACAGATATGGTACCTCAAATGTCACCTATAAAAATTTCCAGTTTTGTTTAAAATTTTATTGTAATTTTGACAAGCTCCTAGTGATAATGCAGCAGTTGTGCATAAGCCACATTTTAATTATTTGTTAAAATATAATGTTTTTCATTGTTTTATTAGTTTACAAATTTTTAACTAAAATTGGCATTAGGTTTTTAATTAAAGTTAGAAATGAATAATGTTTGACACCAATCACATATTGTTTTCAATCTAAAAGGAATTGACATTTGTTAACTACTGACTTCCATTTAGTTGATACCCAAACATATGGTGACAAATGGTATTGAGGTATTTGCTGGTAATTCATTCAAAAGAGCTCAATTTTGTGTATATGCACACACATTTATGCACATGTGATGTAAATATTTGTGGCTTTCATTTGCCAAAAAACACTTGTTCTCTCAGTAATAGATCTGTTTGTGCATTAATGGTTTTCGTAGGAGGGAACCAGGTAAAATTATTTTGTTTGATAATAAGAAATCAAGTATTTAATCCCCTCCAAATATCTACTCAAAATTAGCTTAGTTGCAAATTATGTATACTTTCTGATAACTGGAACTGAGACTTAGGAGATAAGTGTTCATAGAACTAAAATTTTGGCCAGCAGTATATATCTGCAGTGTTATGTATCAAGTATGAATGTCATCATGATCATATTCATTCACTCATTTGTAATTGTTAGATGTAATTGCTATAGTGAATTTTCCTTGAGATTAAGTTTAATTTTGATATGTTGCCATCACATCTTGAGTCAATTATCATAAAAACTAACTTGAATTTTCTTTGGTATTTTAGGGAACCGATGGGATCCCTGGTGCAGAGGTAGCCCCTGCTTTCTTCATTGCTTTAGATTACTAATTTAAGTCAAAAATATCTTAGTTCATTCACATAAAACTTGAGGTAGAAATATTATTTTCCTTGCTAGACATTGGTTGTCCTCTATATAAAATGAGAATAGCTGAAATTTGCATGTGAGCATGACTGAAAAATCTTAACTAACTCTCTCCATTGTAACTATTTCTTATGCTTGTATTAAAATCTACCACACTTCTGGCTGATTTCATGGGAATGTTCTATATGTATATTTTTTCTTTTCTATTTTCATGATTTAAATGAACCAGTCTTTTATTAAAAATGTAAATTCTAATCTCAAATAATTTGTTCACTGGTAGAGTGGATGTCTGAATGATCATTGCCATCTTGACTGAATTCATAATACAAACTGTTGAAGTGAATTATTAATTACATTACTTATTTACTTTCATGCATATTGCTCATTATTGCAGTTACAAACAAATTATATTGTGTTGTATTTTAAGTCATGGAAGCAATGATTATAATCCATTTTATGAAGTAATCGGTAAATATAAACAGATCATACAAAGCAATATTCTATCTATTTCTTTTAAAAATTTCATATATGAAAATGAAATGCTCTTATTAAACCACCCCATTTTGATCTGGTGAAGTACTCTCATATTCATTCTTTATTCTGGAATCATCATCACCTAAGTGTGGGTGAGTGTCATTTTTCATCTATTTCCTATTTCAATTTGTTTTTATGAGTTAGAAATCTATCAACGTGTAATTTGCCAATACACTTGCTTGATTTTCATTCGTAGGGACCTAAGGGTGAAAAGGGAGCTAAAGGAGAATCTGTGAGTTGTCATTTTTTTATTTATAGTATATCAATAAAATGGGAAGAATGACATTGAAACTTTTAAAAAATATATTATTGCCACTTAACGAGATAAAACTAGCAATTCCAATAATTAAAAAAATAAATGATAGAAGGGCTCTAACAAGTGCATTAATCAGGAAAAATTAGAAAGCTAAGTACTTTACAATTAAGCTAGATTTTTTATTACACGCTGAGGATAAGAGTCTAATACAATCAGAATATTTCAGTTATGTATCAATTAGAATTTCTTTCAGATGTTTCTTTTCTATGGATTTTTCATGTGGGAAGTATATAAATTAAGGTGCTCATTATAATGATATGTATTTCAAAGCTTTGGACCTGAAGCTGTTGAATATGTTAAAATATTGTTGATTTTCTCATTTAATGAATAATATTACATATATAAATAAGAAATTTAACTTTATAATATAATCATGCAATGATCTTTGCCATAATTTTACAAGAAATGCAGGTTTGTTAAAGCCTGATCAATGCAGTAAAACCATCAAACGTAGTTATTTATCTAATTTCCAGACAACAATTGTGATATTAATTTACTTTTATTAATACTTTTAAATGAATTTTTGTTTTAGTAAATAATTAACCCTTTTTGTCACAATATTTAAACAACTGATTGGATAGTTTAGAAGTAGAGATAAGAATTATTTGCAGTGCAACCTTGAAAATCCTAAACACTTGGGACCTGGACATTGCCAGATGTTTTTTGTTTTCTACATTTCTGAATATGGTATTTTTCATACCACAATGTGTAATTTCCTGAAAATATTTGATAAAGTTGTGCTCATTTACTTGATTCAGTTTTCATTCGGCTAAATTAAGTATTATGCAATTTAAACCAAGAAATCAATAGCATGTATATTTTAGATGTATAAGCACACTATAACTTACTTCTTCCACTAATTATTTAATCAGAGTTTTACATTTCATTAAACAAATTTTTAAAATGTCCAAGAAATCTTTTTGAACCAGAAGATACAACCTTATCATTCTCTGAAACCTTATAGAGACTGGAAAATGAGAAATGCAGCGATCTTTGTTAATACTTCATACATTTACCTATTACTGTCTATCAATTGTAAGTAAATTTATATTGAAATGCAAGTGTTGCCTATTCCAATAGTTTTAATGCAAATATATATATATATATATATATATATATATATATATATATATATATATATATATATATATATATGTGAGTAAATATATGTGAGTATATATATATGTGAGTAAATGTGTTTCTAAGACATCCCTGTAGACCTCCTATTAGTAAGTGTTCACTGGGCTTCCTTACCCCAATACCTTGTTGGCATTGATATACCCTGTTTACCTTTCCTCTTCCATAAGCATATATTATATATGAGGTGCTACCCAAAAGTTCCAGGAATTTGTGCATTAAAGAAACTACTTAAGCTAAGTCTTAATTTCCACCGTCCCCTTCAAAGTAGTCCCCTTGGGCTTTTATGCAGCATTCCCAGCATTTTTTCCATGATGCCAAGCATCCTTGGAAGTCTGCAGGTGTGAGCGTGTTAAGCACCTCTTGCGATTCTGCCTGAATCTCCTCAGTTGTGTCAAAACGTCACCCCTTAAGCCGGAGTTTCATTTTGGAAAACAGGAAAAAGTCGCAGGGGGCGAGGTCAGGAGAGTAGGGGGGGTGGGGGATGACTGTCATGTTTTTGGAAGCCAGGAACTGCCTAATAACAAGTGACATGTGGGTGGGCCCATTGTCATGGTGGAGCACGCAGTCATTGTTGCGCCACCTGTCTGAGCGTTTGCGGTAGACATTCTCCCTTAGCCGCTTCAAAACATAGCAGTAAAGCTTTCCATTGACAGTTTGACAAGGTAGGAGGAATTCTTTGTGGACGATCCCGTCGACGTCAAAAAAAATGACCAGCATGGACTTGACATTGCTGGGAACTTGACATGATTTTTTCGGCTGCAGTGAATTTGGCGACTTCCACTGTGACGACTGCTGCTTTGTCTCAGGGTCATAACCATAAACCCAAGATTCATCACCAGTTATGACCTTGGAGATGCAGTTGGGGTCATCTCTAACTTCATTTTGAAGCTCCCTGCAGACAGCAACGTGATGGTCTTTCTGGTCGTTGCTCAGCAGTCTTGGAGCAAATTTTGCAGCAATGAATCTCATGTTCAAATCCTCGGACAAAATGCATTGACACATCCCGTACGACAGTCAGACAATGTCACAAGCATCATGGATTGTTCGCCTTCGGTTTGGCAGGATAGCCTCACGCACTCTTGCGATGTTTTCCGGAGTTGTGCTTGTCGACGGTCGATCAGAGCAATCATCGTCGTTGACAGACTTCCGTCTGTCCTTGAAACGTTTGTACCAAAGGAGCGTTTTGCTTTGGCTTAAAGCATCATCACCAAATGCTTGTTCTGTGTGTTTCTGCTGCCGTTTTGCCGAGTTTGAAGCAGAATTTGATGCAAATTCTTTACTCCTTAACATCAGCCATTTCAGTTCGAAACGAATTCGCAGAACCACTCAAACAGGATGTTACAAAAATGCACAGAACTTTTGAACACATGCACACAGCTAGCCGCCACATTGCACACTTATTCACAAAGAATACTGCCAGCACTACCTAGCTGCGAGTGGCTGTACTACAAGCGGTTCGCGTGTGCTATTCAAATTCCCGGAACTTTTGGGTAGCACCTCATATATATATATATATATATATATATATATATATATATATATATATATATATATATATATATATATATATATATATATATATATAGTATATACAGGAAAACCTTGTTAATTCGAAGTTGTTACTATTACCCCACTGACAGAATATGGTTTTGTGAGGTTTTTAGAATGTTTATTTCAAAATACGGTTTACTTTTAATTCGAATGCAATATTCAACATCATGGAGTGCTTAACCTAAGCTTATTTTTTAAAAAAATTCCAAAATTATATGTCTTGTACCACTACAGTAAAATCTCGTAAGTAAATCTAACAAACTGCCAACCGTTCGATGCCTTAGGTTTTGAACAACAATTTTATTTCCGAGTCTCCCGCATTTTTTTATATTCTCAATGTTATTCGAGTATTTGAAATCATTGGAAAAGGCCTAATCATAGTTCTCAGAGAAGCACATCGTAAGTGTTCCTCAGATCATGAGTTATATGCAGCCCCTAGATCTGGGAATTATTAACTGCCTAAAAATGTCATACCAAAAGCATTTGGAAACATGTGCATCCTCTAGGGGAAGGGGGCAGTTGTCCGCCTCTGGATCAGGCCGGTGTCAAAGGAAAACAACCATTAATGTCTGGTTAGGTTATGGAAATAAGGCAGTTATTTTTCTGTGGTCAGGTAAGGATCCCCTGCAATAAGTTTGAAACAAACTATTAAAATATGAATCCTGCCAAACCCAAATATGCTTATACCCTTGCCCCACCTTGGAATAGTTCCAGCAGATGCCCATGATTGGTAAGATATTATCTCTGAGAGATTAAGCGGAACATTCTTTTGACAGAGATCAAGAAATGAATTGTACTCAATGCCATGAGAAACATAGTTCGTGTGTAGAATGCTATAAAGCCTCTTGTTATTACAAATGGCTTTGCAAAAGCTAGGTTTTTAAACAAAATTGGGTATGAAATCATAAACACTCCAGCGGATTTTGACAATTTAATTGAGCTGAGGTATGAAATGACCGGCCTAGCGCATTTCAAAAATTTCGCTAATGTTGATAGCATGGTAACAACATCCGGACTATGTATGAGCTCAACAGATATTCTTCTGATGGATACAGAAGCAGTTGCTTCCGCAGCAGCTTCAGGGAGTTAGGGAGAAGAGGATGAACAGGAGAACCTCCTTGAACCTGCATGTCCTACTCGCAAAGAGGCCATCACAGCGCTGGCTTCTCGAATCCCTAATGAAATGTTATGTAGATGAGAGTGTGGCTCATGCAATGGATAAATTAATTGAATTTTTATCGGATAAATACAGGACTCTCTCAAAACAAAGTAAAATTAATAAATATATTTCAATTTCGCATGAATAAATGTGGTGATGACTTATGTTTTATTTTACAATCTTTTTTAATTTTCATTTCAATAGTGTTTTTAGGCTTTCTTTACCAGCAAAGTGGTAATAGCAGAATGCCTTATGGGCATGTCTCGTCTAACCATCTGTCATAACTTTCATCTCCTTAACTGCTGAGTGGATTTTAATTAAATTAGGTAGGAGTGATCCTTATTAAAATTTATTGCCCAATTGTGATTTCGAACTGCATCTGTCAGTTAGAGCTTCCACTTGACAAATACTTTAATAAACTTATACTCGTATCTCGTTAAATGGCATTCGTCAAGCAACAATTACATACCATATTTTTATCACCCTAGCTCTTATATGATCTTTGAGGCATAGACTTAAAAATTTACTCGAATAGAAGAAAATATTTACAACAAAAAATGTCTGCGGAACCACATAATTAGGACTTAAGAGTTCCAGACATATAAATTCCAGAACTGCCCAATCTTTCAATGCCATTTTATACATATTTTCCATGAAGAACGCCATTGAAATCTCTTGTGTATTCCAGTTATGGAGTTTACTTTTCCATCTTGTAATGTTAATGCCAGTCGATATTAATGCATATAAATTTGTATCTATTTGTTCATTAAATGTGTTTTAGACATCCATCGTCAAGTTTTGTGATTTAACTTACTCAACCATCCAACACCTGCTTGGCGATGACAATGACATTTGTATCCACGCTAGCAAACCAATACTTGAAACTTCAAGTTTTGGCACAAAATTTAAATATGTATCGGATAATTTGTTGCCATTTAATTCAAAGTTATGAATTTTTGGTCCCTTGAGTTTCGAATTAACAAGGTTTTCCTATATGTATATGTATGTATATATATATATATATGCTTAAGGAAAAAGAAAGGATGTCTAGTGGACATTTACCAGAATTTGGAGGAGAGCCACTGGAGGTCTCAAGGTAACATATAACATCATGAAAAAATGTAATACAAAATCAGAAGCTTTTCAGACTAGAGCCCTTCATCAGTGATGGAGAAAGAACTACTGCTAGATGATGCACTGGGTGGGGGTGTGAGGATGACTGTAATCTGAGGAGTTTGGAGAATGAAGGAGACAGAATGGGGAGGGTGGATGGCATATAAATTAGTGGAGGTTAAGACCAGGGGAGGAGAAAGAGTTGAAGAGATGTATGGAGGCAAGTTCCTACTTTCAGAGTAGGGGGCAGGAGCAGGTTTCATCTGGTAAGGCAGAGATAGCCCTTACTCTGTAGCAATTATTGAAGGAGACATTGTGAGAATTTGAATGTGATGCTACTAGATGGGAATGTTTGTGATTGATACTCTTCCATTATTCATTAATTCTTATGTTTAAAGGGTTGCTGATGAGGCCATTGTAAAATGCGGTTCATACAGTGTAGGTGAGCAGATATATGACATTAAATATGGTGCAGTTACTTCTGGAGGTAATAGGCTAGGTGATGTTAGTGGAGGGGCTGGAGAAAGTAGATGAGGGTAGGTGGATTAGGCATGTGAGGCAGCAAGGTTTGCCACAGGGATGAGACCCTGCAGCAGGTAGAGTGGTCGATATTGGTTGTTCTTTCTTCTACAGGACATTTCCCAAGTTGGGAGGCTGACAGAAGGAGAGGACGGTGGGAGGTAAAGGTAAGGATTGGGTTGGCAGGATGGAGGATTATCTTGAGGAACTCGTGGATTCTGGGATGGAAAAGAGTGCTTAGAGTGAGTGGAGAGGTAGATTCAGGGATAGTGGGTATGTGAGAGGCTTGGATCATTTGGTTTTAGGCATGACTGCCCTGTGTATATGCATATCTATAATATATAGCTGCTTCTTACTAATAATATATCATATATATGTATACCATATATACTGGTGTATAAGTCGATCTCGTGTAGAGGTCGACCCCCGACTTTTTCATAAACATTTGTGCTTTTTCGTATTTCTTGTGTATAAGTGGACTCCAGATTTTCAGGGGTATTAGAATGAATTTTTTGTATTCAATACGTGTTCCCTTTAGTCTGATATAACTACGTTGTGTCAAAGTAGCAGTGAAGCCGTCTGATGTCTCCTCTAGCACCACTGCATAACATCAATGTCGTAACATTGTATATGCCATTTTAATAGATAAAATGACTCTGGATCCACTGGATAGACTTCGTATTTCATCCCAGCGTTCATTCAGAAGCTATCTTTGTAAAGAACAGGTAAAACTGATGTTGGACTGCGGAGGATAGGTGACGCCAGGTGATGCCAAAATTGATGATAAATCGGCAGAAAGATGACCTACGTGGTCCTAGGAAATCCGTTTCTCACATTTTTGGACGAGGAACGAAGGAACCTACACCTCAGAAAGTGCAAGTTTCATTGAAAAAGCATTAATTTTTCAGAGATATTTCATAATGAGAAATATTTCTTTAATTCTAAAGATTTCCCCTCTGGACCGGTTTTTATTTTTTCATTATGGGTCAATAAAGGAGTAAAACAATCACTGATTTTTGCAATTTTAGGAATATTATACTTTTCCCACATTGGGTTAATAATGCCATACATTTCTGCCAAATTTTAAATTTATAGCATAATTAGAAGTGAAATAACATTAATCTAATTGTTTAAAATTAAATACTTTTTAACGGCCGCAATAACGATGTCATGGATACATTGAAATGTTTATTCGTTTACATAGACATCTCTAAATAATGTAAAATGTTCAGCTCCCTAATTCACCGCATAGTGTCTAAACATTTACCTATTTGTTTAAACTTTAAGAATTTTTAATGGCAACACAAATTAAAATATCAAAATTTGTATAATCCCTATTTCGTTTTTTTACAAATCCTACCTCTAAAAAATTTCAGCTCCATAGCACATTCGGAAATATATAAACCTATATATATGTTATCATTATCATTATATATCGACGACTCTTACAGAGGAGGATATATATAACAGGAGGATACTAATGTCCAGCCCAAACTACAAGAGCTAGAGAGCTGAAACTTTTAGTTTTTGTAGATATGATGGAGAAATTTTCAGATAAAATGAGACTTCTTACCTAAGTGACATGAGTTTGACTCCAGAAATTCTGAAAGTTGCGTTTTTTCCCATAAGAAAAGCATTGCGCCTTTTTTGTAAACTAATTATGGGCACTTGCCGGTAAGCTAGAAAAATGAAATTTTCAGAGTTGCTAGATGGCTGCAATATCAATTAGGAATTATTGTCACATTTGCTTACAGTGTCTTGGGTTCGACTCCAGAGACCCCGGAATATCTCCCATAAGTTAGCATGGGAAAACGCAATCCAGTGTGTAGACCAATCTAATAAGTTTAGGAAGCTGAAATTTTGCAAGATTATAGAACTTTTCTCATAACCAACTATAAAAATAGAAAATTGTAAATTTTAGGGGTTGTTTTAACCCCTTTTGAACATTAAAGTTTAATAATTTTTTAGGTACTACGGGATGAGCTAGGAAGCTGCAATTTTCAAATTATTTACAGAACAGTGTATTTGCACAAATAAACATTTCAATCTCTCCATATATATTGCGGCAACCGTTAAAAATGTTTAAATTTTAAACAATTAGAAAAATATTATTTTACTTCTAGAAGTGCTACAACTTTAAAAATTGGCTGAAATGTGTAGCATTAGTACCCCATAATGGAGAAAATGTAAAATGTTTAAAATTGCAACATTTGAGGATTGTTTTAAACTATTATTTTTACATGTGGGAAAAACGAAAATCGCTGCGGAGGTGAAATCTTTAAAATTAAAAGAATATTTGTAATGATGAAATATCTGTCGGAAAAATTAATGTTTTCTCAAGGTGAGATGAAATGCTTGCAGTATGCAAGCACCTTCTACTAGTATATAGACGTTTCTTACATAGGAGGATACTAATGTTGAGGCACTTCCAGATGAGCTGGATATTCGAAATTTTTTTCATACTTAGGATTGTGTGCAAAACCGGCTAGAAAAAACGAAAATCCTGAAAAAGTGCGACAATGCGGCCGCTAAAAATTCGCAATTGTTTAAACAAATTTTCAAGGTTTATGTATTTCCGAATGTGCTACGGAGCTGAAATTTTTTTAGAGCTAGGATTTGTAAAAAAACCACAGGGATTATAGAAATTTTGATATTTTTATTTGTTTGGAAGTTAAAAATTCTTAAAGTTTAAACAAATAGGTAGATGCTTAGACACTACGCCATAATTTAAAGAGCTGAAATTTTCAAGTTATTTACAGAGCAGTGTGATTGCACAAATAAACATTTGAATCTCTCCATACATAGATTGCGGCGGCCATTAATAATTGTTAAAATTGAAACAATTAGAAAAATATTATTTCACTTCTAGAAGTGCTACAACTTTAAAATTTGGCAGATATGTGTAGTATTAGTATCCCATAAAGGAGAAAATATAAAATTCTTTAAATTGCCAAGTTTGGGGATTGTTTTAATCTATTATTTTTACATAAGGGAAAAATGAAAATCGCTTCTGAGGTGAAATTTTTAGAATTAAGAAAATATTTGTAATGATGAAATATGTCTGAAAAATGAATGGTTTTTCAAGGTGAGATGATATGCTTGCAGAATGCAATCCCCGATCACCTCCACTATGTTTCCAAGACGACTCACGTGCAGAATTTTTCAAGTTTTTTGTAAGGACGAGAACTATAACGACAAATGCATTATTATAGGGGTTCGTGGAATGAAAAAGTTTGGTAACAACTAGTTTAGATGTTTCTTGAGTAAATTGCAACTTTTATCAATAAAATCAACTTGGCGACTTTTGTTATTAAGACAGGTGCAAATAAAGAATGTTTTTTACTTGTTTCCAGAAAATAATTTATTCATTGGTTGAGAGTAAAAGCAATTCTTACATGGCATAGTGTATTTATTAGGAATTCCTTATTTAATCCTCATGAGATAGGGCGAACCAACCTATGATTGGGAGCATGGAAGGAAAAGTTTTTGATGAAGCAGTGAGCAAGGACTCCAGAACAATGATGGTTATAGACCAGACCGTCCTCGAATTACCCCCTACTCATGCCTTTCGAACCCTTGAGTGCCACTCCACCCCCTACTGTTCTACCACGAATTTTGCAAATAATCTTCCTCTCCCTCGCACCACACTTTCTCCACTTCCACAACAGTCGCAAACAATTAGGGTATAGATTTTTCGGGTTTTACCAGACATCTTAGCATGTGTCTCGCGAGTCGCAATTAGTCCAAGTCTATTCTAAACAGTGCTTTTTAATGAAATATATCTTTTATAATTCAGTATTACTGCAGGCCCAAATGTTAAAGAGCAATGGAACAGAAGCAATTATCGAGAAATAAAACGAATACAATTGTTTTCTGGAAAATTTTAATTACATGAAGCACACATGATATGCTAGAAATAATTACATATCAAGTGCCATCATACCACAGTGGCTGCTTGGGCTTATTCTGAAATGCAGCCATCTTCCGAATCAGAATCTAAAGCAATAGAGATTTTGCTTCCAGTGCCATTTCCGTAAATATATAATCTTCCTCTACTCTCTTCGTGTGCAGATAAACATTCTCCCAATCACTTCTTCCGATATCGAAGCACCTCCCTTCCACCAACCGTTTCACATCGTTGATTTTAAATGTCGTATTCCTTGTCGCTACCAAGTTTTTTACATTTCCCCCGATACTTTTGATGGGATTCAACTCCGGATGATATGGCAGTAGCCGAATTGCAGAGTGTCCATAATCTGCTAGTATTCTATCCACGATATAAACTTTTTTTGGTTTTAGCAGCTTTATTTTTTGGTATAACTCAATTTTAGTTTCGATTGCGGAGTATTGAATACCTCTGGAGTCGAGCCATGCCTTCATAACATCCTTCTTCGAATTGCTACATGGAGGGCGATCAAGCTCGACGTATGGTATGCCGCGTTATCCATCACCACAACAGAATTTAAAGGTAAATTCGGGATTAGACTTCCTTTTATCCACATCATGTAATTCATACCATTCATATCCCTGTGGTAGTCTCCAGTTTTCTGGCCTGACTTAAAAATGAGCAATGACTGCTTAACAAAGCCAATTTCTCCACCTTTTAGAAATAAAATGCTCATATAGAAGCCCGAAATTTAACTGGCAACACTTGGTAATAAATACATATACATATATATATATATATATATATATATATATATATATATATATATATATATATATATGTTACTCTCATTTACTCTTCTGCTGAAGAAGGGCATAGGCCCGATAAGCTTGCGTGTTTTTTGTTTTTGTGTTCGTGTGTTCAACGTGTCTCTTTGATGCCCCCAGCAGCCTGCCAACTTGGTCTCCGACTTGGTAAGTGTCCGCTGGGCTTCCTTCAACACCTTGTTGCCACCCTCATCACTACCTTTTCATTTCCTTAAGTCTATATATATATATATATATATATATATATATATATATATATATATATATATATATATATATATATATATATAAGCATGATCCAGCCGGAACTTATTATGCCTTCTTTCCATATAATATTTATTTAATACTTATATTGGCTTTAATAGCTTTAAAATCATCGCGGATGGGTTGCTATTTGTGTTCCCATATATCATAATTTAGCGTTATATGATATTACAAATACATTCTAATGAAAAACTAAATTGATCACACAAATTTGTGTGGCAAGAATAAAACGTGTTTATACTAGACTATACTGACTCCAACAGAAACTATCCTCATGTGCTTGGCTCTAGTAGCAGGAAATTTCCACCAAGTGTCATAAAAATCAGTTTATTGGTGTAAGAGTTAATAGGGAGGATGGACAGACAAACACAACGATGAAACTATAAGCCTATTTCCATTCTGGAAAGTAGTCTAAAAATAATTACCAGCATGAACAATAATCAGTCACTGCCCCTTAGAAATCGGCCCTTTCAATCCTGGACCATTGGTATAGAGCCGTGTGTGTTGAATGAATGTACGTTTCATCAGTATATACGATGGGGTGTCCTTCTCGGTATTTCCGAATCGCTCTTTAAGTATTCGATCTGTTTCACTCAAATATCATTTTGCTCACAAAGTATTTTCTTGTTATTTGTTGTTGTCTTCCACCTATGAGGATAGTATATCATTTTAAGATGTAACATTATTTAAAATCTCAAAATTATGAATCATATATTCATCAATACACATACCTGGATCCTATTTTCTTCAGAAGAATTCTAAGCGAACTGACTTGGCCTTTGATACTGGTGTCCTCTTTTACCAAAGGGAGCAGAGCTTTCAATGTCGGATGCTTTTTTTCAGTCACGTGGAATTGATGCAATGTTCTTCTCACTATGTTGGCATCAAAATCATGGACCGTTGATTTCGGACTCTTCTGCATCTTATGCTTTCGCGGAGATAAGAAGGAGGTCCTGCTACCTTTTTCAATATCTGCCCCTTCCTTTGAAATTGGCTCTTATGTGCGACGTGCTCATATGCATTTGTAATAGGAATACTGATTCCTTCTGCAGCTTTCTTCTTCATAAAACACAGAACGTTATAAATAATTTCAGCAAATGCGCAAATACGTGTTTTTATCCTAAATAAACTGATGTGAGCAACACATGACTTTCTCCATATTTATATGGCAAATTACATGTTGGGATCGTTGTCCATATTTACTTCCGGTTGACAATTAAGAGAAGAAAAAGGAACGTTACTAAGATGTAACTAAGCGTTAATTGTTAACAATAGTCTTCGGTAGGTGGCATGGTGGGGCAGCTAAAAATATAACATACCTATTAAACATTTCATTATATGGAAAAATGTATCAAACAAAGGTTGTAGAAAATAAAATATCCTACAACTTTTATTCTAGTACATTTTTACATTTATCAAATATTAAAGCAAATATTTCAAAATAACGGATAAGTGACAAGAGTAAACACCCACTTCTGGTCTACCGATTTTTACCAAAAACTAATCAGATCTTCTAAATTTTATAAAAATGTTAAATATAAAATTTTGCGTTGACTTGATTAATAGTTTTTCAGTTAGAGCGCCCACAAAAATCTATCACAGACAGACTGACAGACAGACTGACAGACAGACTGACAGGCAGACTGACAGGCAGACTGACAGACAGACACACAGACATCATCAAGAAAATAATCAAAACGTGTTCAGGGGATTTTAAAACATGTATTTCCGTTGAAATCTCGAATTCGATTTTTTTCATGAAAACAATACTTGCTCTATACTTCGTAAAAGGAGTTTTTCCGGGTCTCAACGATGGTAAATGGACATGGTGACCAGACCAATGCTTTTAAAAGAGAATGAATGAGCTTTATTAGTGCCCTTGATTAAATTGTGGTTTTAGGTCTTTCAGCCTATTTTATGATGTTACATATTTACGACGACATAAGTACATGATGACGTCATATAGTATAGATAGAAGGGTACTATTGTTTAGGCACTTCCAGATAAGCTGGAGAGTTGAAATTTTTTATGTGGCTAGGAATATGTGCATAACCGACTAGAAAATCAACAACCACAAAAAAGTTTTAATGCGCCCGCTAAAAAATCGCAAACATTAAAACAAATATTTAATGTTTCTGTATTTCTGAATCTCACTCATCGCTCGAGGCAATGCAAGCTGACCTGATCGAAAGAGACTCGCTTATCCTTTTTGGAGATTTCAACCTTTTCGACGTTTCGTGGACATTCGCTGCGGATAGGTTTTCCCTCCATCCATTTAGTCATTTTAATAGTTTACATATTAATACAATCCTTGGGTTAGAATTTCATTTGAGACAAATAATCAGTTTTCCAACCTATAGGTACAGTTTTCTTGACCTTGCTTTCGTGTATAAGGGAATATCCAGTTCACTCTTAAGTTCTGTTACTAAAGTAGTGGGAGTGCAAAAAATCAGATCAGATCACATTTAATTTCTCTGCGAACTTCAGTTAGTTACTGTTTCTAGAGCGAATAAAACGCATAATGTTAGATATAACTGGAGGAGAATGGGCATTAATGCATTTGAAGAGCTCCTCTCTCCTTGCCCATGGGATCTTATTGAAGCCACTTCCTCTTTGTACGAATTTTGTAACCTATTCTATACTTTTTTCGAATGTTGCATTTCGGATTGTGTTCCACTTCTGAATGTTAATCACCTTAAATTCCCCATTTGGTATGATTGTGAACTTATTTTATTACTTAAGACAAAAATCAGAGCATTTAAAATGTGGAAAAGAACGCCATTACCTAGTCAGTATGTGGAATTCTCAACTTATCGTACAGCTTTCAAACATTTGCAAATATCTAAGTATCATTGTTACTTGAACGAAGTCGGTTCCTCTCTCAAAGGAAACCCGAATCTCTTTTGGCGTTTCATACGGCAAAAACGAGGTGGCCTGCGAATACCATCCTATGATAATGTAGAAGCAACTGACTCTCAAAGTGCTTGAAAATTATTTGCTGAATTCTTCTCTGTATTTAAAAAAACCTGTCCAAGCTTCCTACAGCTATGATTCTCTTCCATCCGAGAATGATCTATCCGACTTGCATTTAACTAAAAGTGATATTTACGAAGTCATAAAGAGCCTTAACGTGATGATGAATCACCTGGGTCTGAGGATGTACTGGTATTTATTATAAAATCCTGTGCTAATGACATTTATGGCCCTCTGCTTCTTCTTTTCAATCAGATTTTGAATTATCAATCTTTTCCTACGAGATGGAAACAGGCAATTATAACACCTATACATAAAATTGACAGTAAGATAGATGTAAAAAAAGACAGGCCTATCTCTTTGTTGCCCACATTCTCAAAAATCTTTGAAATACTCCTCATGGATCATTGTAATACCCATTTTTCTGAATCACAGCTCGAATTTCTTCCAAATCGCTCCACTACATCAAATATATCTGTTTTAGTTTACCATGTATTCACTCGTATTAACAAAATAGGTCAAACATAGATTTCGAAAAGGCGTTTGACAGTGTTGATCATGGTTTCCTCCTATGTAATCTTCGGGCTCTTGGAATCAGTGGAGTATTATGAGAAATTCTGCGCTCTTACTTACACAACCGCACACGAAATGTAGCTGTCGATGGCTTTGCGTCATCCATAAACGTGGTCACCTCTTGTGTTCCTCAGGGATCTATTCTTGGTCCATTCCTTTTTAATTTATTTATTAACTATCTATCTATAGACATATTTTTTTAAATTGTGCTCAAGATGGAAATTGTTTCCCAATGTAAAAATGCAGTCATTTCGTTTTCTTTAAAGAAAATATGAATGTATATTCCTATCAAATCAACGGCCTTACTTTGGAACAAGTGCAAACAGTGAATGATCTGGAAGTAATACTTGGCATTAAACTCAATGTCAGTAACCATGTCAGATCCCCCCTATCCCCTCCCTAAGGACTGCATAACCTTACAGAGGTGGGAGGGTTTGTGTACTCTTACGAACCAAAGAGCTATGCCGTCGGGAGATAATTCTCCTGGTAGGACCATCCAAGCCGGAAAGGTCTGAGGGGAAGAGTCAGACTAAGAAGCAGTCTTGGGGGTTTTACATCCCCCTGTGCAAGGGCAGCAGCTTGCACAGTACCTCTGTAGGTGGTGATCATGTGGATCTGAACAGCTACAGATGGGTAATCACTCTGTGAAACTGCGATGAGGAAAGCAAGGGGAAACTACCTCATTATATTTCCCATGATAGGCTGAAAAGCTGAAAATACCTCTATGGATATTTCTGGGGTAAAATATTCCGGAGGTAAAATAGTCCCCCAATCGGATCTCCGGGTGGGGACTACCCTAGGGGATGCACAGAGGAAATGTAAAATTTATAAGAAAGCAAGTAGTGAGAAATTAAAAATAGGCACATGGAATGTTATGAATTCAGGGGGTAAACTAGAGAACTTAAAAAGGGAAATGAGAAGGAATAATGTAGGTATAGTAGGTCTTAGTGAAGTTCGGTGGGAAGGAGAAGGCGAGATAAATTCATACGAATTTAAGATTATTTACTCGGGAGGGGAGAAAAAGGAAAGGGGAGTGGGGATTATAATGAGAAAAGAGATAGCTGAAAGAATTAGCAAGGTAGTGACAGTTAATGATAGATTAATAGCCGTAAAACTTCAGATGGAGCCAGTGGAAATGCTTATAATTCAAGTGTATATGCCAACAACTAATGCTGGCGACGACGAAGTAGATGAAATGTATGAACAGATTATGGAGATATTGGAGGAGGAGGGAAAAGGAAGGATCACCACCATAGTAATGGGAGATTGGAACAGTGTAGTCGGAGAGGGACAGGAAGATAACATAGTGGGAAAATATGGACTAGGGAAGAGAAATGAAAGAGGGGATAAACTTGTGGAATTCTGCCATAGAAATAGATTAATTGTAACTAATACAGGGTTTAAGTATCACCAGCGGAGACTTTACACATGGAGAAGCCCAGGAGACCAGGGACGATACCAGATAGATTACATACTAGTCAATGAAAGATTTAGAAATAGCATTAAAAATGTGAAAACACTACCAGGGGCAGATATCGATTCTGACCACAACCTTCTGGTGGCAAATATATAATGTAGACTGAAGAGCGTTAAGAGAAACATAAGAGTTAACAAGAAATGGAACTTAGAGGAACTCCTTAAAAACAAGGAGGCTATCATGACTTAGCTGGAGGAAAGGTTGGGGGAGAGAGCTGAAGAAAATAGGAAGAATGTAGATGAGGAGTGGAGATACATCCAAAGCAACATTAAAGATGTAATGGAAAAGAAGGTAGGAAAGATAACGGGTGAAAGAAACAAAAAACCCTGGATCACAGCAGCCATGCTGCAAAAAATGGAAGAGCGGAGAAAGTGGAAGAACATAAACACTGAAGAAGGCCAAAGAAAGTACAAGGAGTTAAATAATGCTTTAAGAAGGGAAACAGATAAAGCCAGAGAACAGTGGATAAATGAAAAATGCGAGGAGATTGTAGAATGTGAAAGAATTTGTAGAACAGATCTCATGTATAGCAAAGCAAGGGAACTATTCAAGAAAAAAGCAAGAAAGATAGGATGTAAAGGAATCATGAACAAAAGTGGTAAAATAGTGTCGGAGCCAGACAATGTAAAGAATGTCTGGAAAGAATACATTGAGGTTCTGTATGACAAAGAAGGAAAGCCAAGAAATATTGAATTAAATGAAAAAGAGGATGTGGAAGAAGATCAGCTAGGACCAAGTATTCTCAAGTCTGAAGTTAAAAGAGCAATTGATGACATGAAAAGAAGGAAAGCTGTTGGGAGTGATGATATACCCGTGGACGTTCTTAAGGTTTTGGGGTCTAAAGCAGTTAAGCAACTCACAAAATTTTTTAACCAAGTATATCAAACAAAGTTGGCTTCCAGTCACTGTTGAAACAGGTTCTACCCCTGACGTTGCCCACCTTGTGGGCGAAATGCATTAGGTTTTGCAGCCCTCTAGTTGTTTTGGCTAAAGGAGTATTCCACTTTTGTTAGTTTTGGCCAAAGTTATTGAGCTACTATCAATTAACCAAGTATATGATACTGGCATATGGCCTGAAGATTTTTTAGATGTTGTGATGGTACCACTGGAGAAAAAGAACAATGCAAAATGTTGTAAGGATTACAGAACTATTAGTTTAATTTCTCTTACAGCTAAAGTTCTAACCAGAATAATAACCAAAAGAATTGAATGTAAAATAGAAAAGGAGCTGCAAGATAATCAGTTTGGTTTTAGAAGAGGAAGGGGGACTAGAGATGCTATAGGATGTATGAGGATGATGATAGAAAGAGCGCTAGAAGTCAATAAAGGTATGTATTTTTGTTTTGTAGATTGGGAGAAAGCTTTTGACCGAGTGAAATGGGATAAAATGCTGGGTATTTTAAACAAAATAGGAATAGATTGGAAAGATAAAAGACTGCTTAAAAACCTTTACTTTGATCAAAAGATTAGAGTCAGGGTTGAAGGAGAAGAAACAGAAAGTACTTCAATAGGGAGGGGAGTGAGGCAGGGTTGTCCTATTTCACCAGCGATATTTAATATTTATGCAGAAACAATAACAGAAGAAGCGTTGGTGGAAGAGAAAGGATTTAAGATAGGAGGTGAAAGTATTACGACCATTAAATACGCAGATGATCAGGGCTTAATAGCAGAAGGCAAGAAAGAGCTTCAGAGAAAGACAGACAGACTAGTGGAGGTTGGCCAACAGTATGGAATGAAGATCAATACAGAAAAAACGAAAGTCATGGTGGTTTCAAAGGAACATAAAGAATTAAATATAATTGTAAATGGCCAAAAATTGGAACAAGTAAGTAGTTTCAAATATCTCGGCAGTATTTTAGCACATGATGGAAGTAGTACACAGGACATCAGAAGTAGGATTGCAATGGCAAAAGCAGCATTTAACGAGAAGAAGGAGCTTCTCACAAGCAAGAAAATAAATTTAGAAACAAGGAAGAAATTAGCAAAATGCTACATATGGAGCATAGCTCTTTATGGTGCAGAGACGTGGACGGTAAGGAGAAAGGAGGAAAAATATTTAGAAAGTTTTGAGATGTGGGTATGGAGAAGAATGATGAAAGTGAAATGGACAGAGAGGAAGAGAAATGAAGAAGTATTAGAAATAGTGGGAGAAGATAGGATGCTAACAAAAACAATCAGGAAAAGAAAAGCAAACTGGATAGGGCACATATTGAGAAGACAGTGTTTACAAAGGACGATCTTAGAAGGAAAAATTAGTGGAAGAAGAGGAAGAGGGAGAAAAAGAATAGGAATATTAGATAATATAAAGCAGGGATATAATACTTATAGAGGTATAAAAGAGGCTTCTAGGGAGAGAGAGAAATAGAGGCAGCGATTCAGTTAAAACCTGTCTTCGGACAGAAGCATGATGATGATGATGATGATGTTAATATTATAATGTAATTTATTTTTGTATTCATATGAGTGCAAATATATGCCGCAATTATAGCCAGTTGCTAGAATTAGGTAGATTGTTAAATCGATTTGCTAGATTCATAGGTAGCCACTGGGGCCTTTTTTTAGGTGCTAGTTCAAACCCAAATTCGCTATATCTAGCTAAAAATTCGCTAGATTGGCAACATCGGCTAGGTAGCATAGTGGGGCTACTGCATTACAACCCATACCTTGGGTTCTTCCTCTGCACACACATTTAGTTCCCCTTCACTTACGAAAACTGCTAACGTATACATAAATGTAAAGATAATGACATTTTTTTAGTAATTTATGGAGTCAGTTACGTGAGAGAAGCTTTGTGAGTTGTGCAGAAAGGAAGATCTGCTGAGTGCCCTATTTATAAACTTGAAATTATTCTATATTTTTGGGTTTACTTGAGTTTAACACCTCCCTATTTTGTTGCCATTTGTATCCAGTGTTGTCTATTCAGCAAATTCATAACTAGATAGAGACGTTAAGTTCGATCTAGCATCTAAAATAATACTATATGGACTATTTATAAAACTAGAAAATCAATTTAACAATCTAGCTATGGGCTAAAATTACATCATCTATATTCATATTAAACACAAAAAATTTGAATAATAAAAATGAATATAATGTAAATAAGCAGAATATTCTTTTTTGTTTGTCTCTTACTTTTTATTTTATTGTTTTCTTTTTGAAATTTGAGCAATTAACTAGAACACTGGAACTGGATATCATTTACGGGAAAAGTGGTATTGTTGGCCATAATGATAAAGAAAGAGAGATCCCTTGTTCAAAATAAAGTGGGGATTAATCAATCAGGGAAGAA
Source organism: Tanypteryx hageni (assembly GCA_028673005.1). Classification (NCBI taxonomy): domain Eukaryota; kingdom Metazoa; phylum Arthropoda; class Insecta; order Odonata; family Petaluridae; genus Tanypteryx; species Tanypteryx hageni. The sequence goes on along the minus strand of CM054120.1, from coordinate 13,914,168 downwards.
AGTTTTTGTCAGAAAGCACGAGTTACTTTATTATATATGCATTTTGACTATATTTCTATGGCTAAAATTTGCTGGAACAACATTGACCTAACATCATATTTGGAAATGATTTTGTCATAAGTTAACTGCCATATTTTCAAAAGTCCCAAAATTTTATTTTTGCTGCATGTTTTGCATTAAATGTACATTATGAAACAATCTATGGCCTAATATAACAGGTTTCCCGACTATAGTTTATTCTTGAGCGAATTTCTAGCGACCAACAAATAGTGATCTAGTAACTTACTGAAAAAAATAATTGGCAACCAGTGGCGGCTCGTAGCTAAAATTAGTGGGGGTGCTGCTCCAGAAAATTTTTAGCCTTTGTTTTAAAATTGTGTAAAAGGAAAAAAAACATGTATAAAAAGAAAATTTATTCAGGAACTTGATAAAATCTTAACAAAAAAAACCAAACATTTTTTACTTACTTTAACTTAAATTGTTACAGTTCAAGCTTGATCTATTCATTTAAAAATGAAATCCATTCTTCTTGTTTTAATTTGCGCAAAAAGTTCAATAATTTTCTCCTTGATCTCTGGATGACAATTGAGGAAATTTTTCTCCATTGAAAGTACTGGAAGCGCATTTAGTCTTTCCGAATTCATAGTGCTTCTTAAAAAAGTTTCAGAATTAAAGCTACGAATATATTTCTTGTTGTTGCTTTTGCCTGGCTGAGATATTAGAATATCAGGTGTTGAACGACCTCTTTTCTTAACTGTAACTTTCTCATGGAGAGATAGCTGTGAAAACTTAGCTGTTGAAGTTCACTTACAGTCACAGAACTTATTTCTTGGGGATGCAAGGCCATGGTTAAAGTTTTCTGTTAAATAAAAGAACCGAAAAAAATGAATCAAATAGAATAGCTGGAAGCAGAATAATAATCTAATTCTACACTCTTCTACACTTTATCACATTCAAGAATATGGTACACGGTTTTTAAGCACAACACACACTGAGTAAAAAAAAATTCCTTCCGCCATCACGCCAGAGCCGGCACTGCGAGAGCAACAGTGCTCTCTCTACCTGGCAGTCCCGCCTTCCTCCCCACCCCCCCTCCTATGTGCGCATGTGCACAACAGTCAAACACCACGTCGCTGGCACTGTGAAGGGCACAGTTCCATGCAAAGATTTTTGTATCTTTTTCATAAACTGGGGGATGGCTACTGAAGTACTGACATTAAGCTTAAGGAATATATATTGTACTACAAAAATAAAGAAAGAATTAAAGAAAAAAGGACTCATTATATTAAATGTTATCGATAATATCAAGTGGAAATAGGGGGTGCTGCAGTTCCGCAGTGCCTATACACGAGCCGCCACTGTTGGCAACACTATTTATATCAGCTGTGGCTCTACAGAGTGGTTATCTTTCTTTGTGCCTAATGAAACTTGCAGTTCAATAAAAACAAGAAAATGAATGTTTTATTTACCTCTATTATGGTAGCTTTTAATTAATAGTACAGTAACTAGTACAAGAAATAATTTGTTTGTTGCATTTCTTTCTAAAAATGTCAGCTCATGAACATGCATTTACAGAAGTGTTCATGGCTCTATAAACTTTATAGTAAAAACTCATCATTCTCCATAGATCGTACAACTTCATTTTGCTGGATTGGTATTATGTACACCTGGCTCTCCTATAACACAGGTTAGTATTGCGTGGATTTTCTGAATCATGGTTTGTTTTTTATACCAAAAATTTATACAATGTGGATTATGGTTTGTATTAAAGCAGTTTGGTCGGATTTGGGATGTGGGATTGCAGAGCCTGGATGAGGCATGTTGGAGGGCCAGTGTGCTTTGTTGATAAGCATAGATACTCAACAACATTCTTTTTGTAGATATATGTGTATCAAAGAGAAGTTTGGATATTTAGAGATTGAAGGAGAGAACCTGAAGCGGTTTGTAGCTCTACCCTCTTTCTCTAAGTAAAGCTAGGCCCACATAGCATGGATTCACAATACATGTCATTTTTTCAGAACGCATCACCCATGTTATAGGAGGGCCAGGTGTGGTTCTATTCTCATCTCTAGATGTACTATTGTGAAATACGGCTTTTTTAGATCTTGGGCACATTAAAACAAAGTCGTGTCCTGTTTATTTTATGCCATTTCAATGTTAATAATAATTTTATATTGATTTATATATGTTCTAATAACATTCATATCATATGTAGTACCATAAAACTCCATAAAATACAGCATTTTACATCTTTTTTTCAAGAGATTTTGAACCTGAGATTTTGGAACCAATTATATTAAATAACATGTGTTCTTATAGGAAATATTGATTCATTTAACATTGTTTCACTCTATGCCATGATTTTCTGGAAGTAATTAATGACATTAAACGAGGACTCTGTATAAACAACTGCAAGCACTTCAAAAAATCACCATACACCATGTGTGTGTGCCTGCCTGCCTGAGTGTGCATATGATGCCTCCATATATTTTATATAGAAGCTAAATTTACAAGAAGCAGTGCAGCATAATTTAAATTGCATTTTAAAATTACGTAGAATCATCATACAAATATGGAACTTGAACCAAATAACAACTAAAAGATTGAAAATTCATTTTCCTATGGTTGTTTCTCAAATATGCTTCCAATTGGATCATATATTTGTTTTGAACGTGAAAATTTCATGTTTTCTGTGATAAAAATCTTTCATTGTCAAGGGAAATCACATTGTTGATCAGTCCAACCAATGTTGGAACTATTACTCTTTCGTAATTAAATCAGTGTTGTTATTTTCTGTTATTGCTGTTAAAAATTGTTTGGATTTCATGCTGCTATACATGTAAAGGTAGAACACACCATACATTGGTTTGAGATTATTAACTTTCGAAGCAACAATAAGTGAAAATATATAGTTCTAAAAATTGATTCTCTAAAATATTTGATCAAGTTTTGTAAGTAAAACTAAAAATCGTTTTCTTTTCCTATAAGAAATTTGTACATATTTTTAAACAATACTGGAACACACTGTTAGACATAGCTATGTATGGGAATGATTTTCTTTCTTTTAAGTGGATTTTTTGCAAGTTTTCTCACAGGCTCTGTCTCTTCCTCTCATAATATAGTTTTCCAACCTGAAAAAATTCTCGTCATTCCATTGGTTGCTTTTTTCCAGTACTATTACTTGATGAATTGGTATAATTGATAAGGTTAAATACAGGAAACTGCATAACCTATTCTTTGCTTTATGACATTATTTACTGTCATTTATCTTGAAAACATGTGCATGTGTTACACTACTTAATATTTTAATGGGAGATGGATTGATTTGAAATCAATAAATTCATTGAAGTTAAAGTAAGTGATATTGCAGCATTAAATATTTATTCTATGAAATAATGGATTTTTAAAGTAAAATAAGGAAACATTTGTTATTGAATAATTGTTTAATATAGGAACACAATGATAAGTATGCTTACGTATTGTGATGAATCTCTTCAATTTTAGTAAAACTTTTACAATTTTTTTATGGAGGCTCTAACTACTCTCTCCTCCTTCATACTATTGTAGTAGAAAGGTAGCTCGAGTATCTGCCAATGGATACTAAGGTCTCAGATTTGAATTCTGGTCAGGACATAAATGTTTGTGTTCGTCATACTGGGTAAGATGTAATAATGGACCAGAGAGTCTAAATCTCCCTATTAAATAAAGATGGATTATTATTATTACTATGAAGTCTTCAAACCTGATGATATATTTCTTATTTCATTGGTTGCTTTCGTTCCACTGTTACTTCTTGGTAAATTCTAACTAAAAATTAATTTAACCATAGCTGCAATGGGCAAAGTAGTATATATGTATATATACAAAGTTTTAGTGAGAGCAGGGCAACTGGGACATGTGCCCAGGGCACAGCTTCGTAAGGGGGCACCAAATCGAAGTCTTATTATACATTAGATAAAATGTAAGTTACACGACGAAAATAAGAGGAAGAAAAAGGAAATTTCATGATAAGATGGAAATTGAAGTACCCTCAATACTTGAAACAACAGAAAATACTCTTTACGATGCAGTACATAAGGCACTAAATTCTCTTCAAACGCAACTGTCGGAATGATTTACATCTTTATATGAAATTGATAGTGCTTTTAAATTTTTAAGTTGTGCTGTATGTAATATGAACAAAGATGAAATTATAAATTCCTGTAAAAATGCTGCTTGTATGTATAAAAACGATGTGAATGAACGTGAGTTAATCAAAGAAGTTCGCAGTTTGAAACCACCTGCCTTCAATATAAAGTGTAAAAAATTATGCAAAAAGAAATATTTGGATTTCTTCATGAATATGAACTTTTAAGTTCATTTCCCAATGTGGAAATTTTACTGTGAATTTTTCTGGCATTTGCCTCATCTTTTTCAACTGGAGAGCATTCTTTTAGTAAACTAAAATTGATCAAGAATTACCTATGGTCATCAATGAACCAAGAGAGATTTTCTGGTCTGGTCATCTTATCTATTGAATATAGCACTGCTAAAAATATAGATTTCAATGACACACCTCTGATTTTTCCACTTTCCTTCATACAGGGGGAACACGTGAAGGACTATCTGGGGATGTAACTGCTCAACTGGTGCTCCCTAATCCCCATACTCCAAACTTTTACCTCCTTCCCAAGATCCATAAACACAGAAACCCAGGTCGCCCGATCATCACAAGTTTCAATTCGCCAACTGAGCGAATCTCCACCTTCGTTTATCATCACCTGAAGCCCCTCGTCCAACAGTTTCCCTCCTTCATCAAAGACACTAACCACTTCCTCCAGTCCCTAAAAGCATTCCATTACCCACTCCCACCAAACACCATCATGGTTACCTTAGATGTTTGTTCACTTTACACCAATATACCCCGTACCGATGGGCTTGCTGCTCTTCGAACCTGTTTTGATAATAGGTCAGCGGAGAAGAAACTTTCTACTGTTTTCTTCACTTCACTGGCAGAAATGGTTCTCACAAAAAACAACTTTCATTCGGAAGGCACCATTTCATTCAAATTAAAGGAACTGTTATGGTCCCCCTCCTATGCGAACTGCTTCCTGGGTGAATGGGAGTCCCAACTCCTTCAATCTTCTCCCCAAAAGCCCCTCATTTGGCTGTTTCATCAACAACATTTTTTCTAAGGACTGATGGGGCGGAGTCCCTTAATTCTTATCTTTGGACAGTTTACACCCGTCTTACCCTCTCTTTCACTCATCACTTCTACATCACACTCCATGTTCCTCAACGTTAACCTTCTTCTCTGTAATGGGTACATTAGCACCTTGGTGCACATCAAAGATACCAAACACCTACAATACCTCCACTACACCAGCAGACATCCACAACACACCAAGAAATCTCTTCCTTACTCCCTCACTAGGTGTGGCATTAGAATCTGCTCGGATAGCACCTCGCTATCCAATTATTGAGCCTTACTCCTTGAAGCTTTCCTCAATTGAGGCTACCGTGCTGACTTAGTCCGCAATGAAATACATTGTGCCACTTCCTCCCCTTTCAGACACACACCAAACCTGAACCCACCCACTCAAGCAGAAGCCCCCCTGACTCGAACTACAACCTTTCACCCAAGGCTGTACAAAGCCCTAAATAATAACCTTGCTGCCACCCATTCAATTCTCCTTAACACATCCACAACAATGCTACTCTACCCTAACTCCCCCATGATATTCTACCATCAACCCAGGAATCTTGGTGATCTGCTATGGCACAATGGTCCTCCACCTTCCCCCACAGGGTCCTTCCCTTGTAAAAGACCACGATGCCTCACTTGCCTCTTATAGATACTTCTTCCTCATTTACCAGCCCTATTACCCAAATCTCGTATCCAATCTTATCCTGCGCCACTTGTACCTCCAAAAACATAATATATCCTCTCACTTGTACTCAATGCCCTGTGTCCCACATATGCCTCACAACCACACCCCTTAATATCCGCATGAATGGCTATCAGAATAGCGTTGCTCTTAGGTGCCCTCTTCCGGTGGCTGACCGTGCATTAACCCACTACTTTCCCTTCAATAGCTGCTTCACAGTAAAAACCATCCGTTCTCTTCCAGTTAGTTTCCCCACATTACAACTCTGTACTTGACATCCTTTAGTCTCTCTCCTTCCCAGATTTAAATCTTCGTTAACACTCCCACTCCATCGATAAAGCAAATGGGTAGCGATTCATAAAACTATGTTCGTGAAGATTTATGTTGAAGAAACGAGTATGAGTACTTTAACAAAATGTAATTGCAGACAATATTCATTCATAAGATGTGCATTGTGCCGAAAATGTTTATGTTTTGAATGTTTTTATGATAAATATCACCCTAAAGATTGTGCACAACATCTTTCCTAATAAGAGTTTCAATAAAATGAATTTCTAGAGTGAGTAAAAATTTTGTCAAGTATTTTGTACATTTTGTTCTGTATTCCTCCTTTCAAATCTCGTTATGTATTGATGATGATTATAATGTGAATGAATGGGTAGCGATTCGTACGATTTATAAAATTATATTCATTAAGAATTATGCTGAAGAAACTAACAGTTATAATCCATAAAATAAAAATTTTTTCAAAAATTTTGTTGAAGTTTTATCAACAATATGCTGGAAATTGCAAAGAAATTTTAAAAAAAGGAAAAAATTTTGGTCCCTTTGGGAATCAAACCCCGGCAAAAATATTTGAAATCCAGCTCATTTCCCCTGAGCCACTGCTCATGGCTGGTATTGGAAGGACTTTCACAGTTCTCATAGTTTTTATTACGTTGACTCTCGGATCATGATTTGCAAAGGGCATTTCCTCGTAAACGACATCAAGTTGACTACCTAGGATGAAATAGGAGTCCACCATTTCGCATATACTTTCATTCTGTTAAGTCTCAATCCGATGCAGGTGTCACACCTTGTGGGCTTCCCTTGTCAGCTGTTTTTGGGAGCAATATATCGAGAGAAAGAGAAAAACAGGAGTTTCCTATTCACATAACCAAAGAATATACATCAACCAAAGTCTCTATGCAGCAAGGTTTGAGAGGAAGGACATTCAAAAAAATTTAGGTTCCAATATCCCAAGCAGAGAAATGCTGCATTCACAGTTGGAAATGTTGAGTGAGGTCTCCCCTGAGTGTGATCGAACTTATTGCAATCAAAGTAAATGCTTGTAAAATAATTCAGTATGGCTGATTCATGGAAGTTTTGATATTTTCTTGTAATAAATTTCATGGTAAATTGGATAAAGCAAATTCCTTAAGTTTAAAAAAACTTTTCTAATTTTTTATTAGATGTTCATTCTGATACATAATACATCATATCTCCGCTTCTACTGAACAAAATTGGACAATTTTCACCATGTAGCTTCTGTAATGATGAAGAATGACTACTGTACAACTCGGACCTTTATAAGCTATATAAAATGTCTTTTAAGAATATACGAAATAGAAAATTTATTTCAAATTTTTAGTGAAGGCATGAAAAAGTTGACCTGTGAGAAACTTTTTCCCTGTTTGGTTTAGAGAGGTGAATCCACCAAATGAAATTTTTATAAAAGCTGAAACTTTTCCTTGAAAAATATTGCATATCAATAACGTTAATAGTTTTCACAATACCGAAAGATATATGAAAGCATGAGTGCACGCTTGACTGTCTGGTGATCAGGGTGATTTCTTTCCTGCAAAGAGTGTGCTTAACATAAGATAGTGTAAAAGGTATTGTTTATAAATGTCATGTTCTACTAAAATCCTCAAAAATTTTCAAACAAATACAATAAAAATGAAAAAAGTTGTAAAATTTTCAATTTTCAGGAATTGAAATGGCAATTTTTTTTAAATTCCTCCGACCTCAGAAATGGCATTTAATTAAATGTCCTTCATGCTTGAGGGGGTAAGACACAATATGGTGATAGCTGCCTATACTGATTGTAGAAATACGAGCAAGGAAGCATCTGGGCAGTTGAATGTCTTGACCTTCCATGACACGAGGCATTCAAATTCCCTTTTGAAGAAGAACGTCTCCCAGATTTTTTAAAGAAATTGCTCCCATGGGAGATTATGCGAGATGACAAACCAGAAATCTTGCAAAGCATAAGGATTTTAGTGAGGGCGAGAATTAAGAGATAATTGTCAGCAACAAATTTGAGTTCATGAACATCTCGGAGGGAAAGATAAGTGTTGATTTGGCTTTGAGCTTGACAAAAGACAACAACTTAGCTAAAAGGATATTAACCACTTGGGTGAGATCAGAAGGTGATGGAGAGAAAATCACTGGTGGATCGGCATCCCACTTGTTGCACCTGTCTTATACGTGAGAACGGGAATATCCAGCCCTGGGTATTCTTCTAATTTGCAGTCTATAGTATTCTGTATGTTCTAATATGTGGTCTATGGTATTCTAAAAAAGTATAAATTATAATGTTTACATTTTTAAACAATGTTTAAATTATTGAAGTAAACAGTCGTCAATTGAGCCCTCACAGAAATGCTGGCGAAAGATTTTTATATAATTATTCAAACTTAGGAAACAACTGTTGCCTTTCTCAAAGAAAAAAAATTGATACCTGAGTGAAGAGGAACTTCCTCCATGTAAAGCTTGTAGAAAAGAAACAAAATTTATACCAGAAAAAAAGAGATAGAAAAAGGAGCATGTCGCGATAAGGTGTAAAAAGTTCGGATGCCAGAAAATGCAGTCCATCGGGGAAAAAAACATATTCCTTGCATATAAAGACAAGAACAGAAGATGCAACAGAGGATTAAAACTTGGAAATATTGGAATTTTGTTATTTTTGGTGTTTTTGGAAATCAAACAAGTGACAATCCTAAATGTTGACTGGACACACTAAAAAACACAATTATGATTGGTTTAATTTATGAAGAGACATTCTGCTCACGATGTTTCAGCAAAGGAATTGAATGGGTTTGAAGTAACATCAGAAGTTCAAGTAGGCAAATGTTTACTTCAAGGCAGAAGAAAGTACAATTGATGTCGATTCCTCCTAGAAGGAAATATTCCGGTAGAGAACATCGATCCCCAAAATGGTCTATGGATTTTCGGAATGTGCCAAATACATGACAGAAAAATTATTGAGGTCCGATACTTTTAAGGTTGACAAGTGAGGCAGAGAAACACTGCATTCAAATAATAAAAAATGAAATCGAAATCAGTACGGACGAAATTCACTCAGATGAGTGGCCAGCATACAGGACATTGGTTCAATTAGGTTACAATCACAAGGCGGTCAACCATTCATGGTTCTTTGTTGGTCTAGCAACTTGGAACAAACATGCAGGGAATCGAATTGATGTGAGGACCATTAAAAACAAAAGATAGGAAAAAATGCATGTGACATCTCAGATGCTTTGCTGTCATCTTATTTGGCTGAAGCACCCAAATCAGGACATACTTGAATCTTTTCGTAGAGATGAAAAGAGATGTTAATGTACTCTGAATATTAAATGATTTTTTGTTATACTTATTACATTCGTTTTCTGTTGTTTTGTTGAATTAATTATGGTTCTCATTACTGCATTTTTTAACTGTTTATGCATATAGACCACATATGAATATTAGACTGTATATCAGAAGAATACCCAGCCCTGTCTGACACAGACGTGGAAAATTCCTTAGCATAAGGATTCTTGGAGACTTCCATTATAACGATTTGACAAGAGGCACCAAAGAAAGAAGTGATACATGCAAGAAAATTTACGATTTACTTGGGATTGCGAGAGTAAAATTCAGTAGAATATAAGAAAACAAACCTGAATTATGATCTCAGTGGGATCTCTATTTATGAGACGACCTGTCTCATTTTGCTCCTCTCCCATAATTCACAAAGATACTTCACAAAATTAGAGAAATGAATCAACCCTTTTTAGACAAACTGGTGCTGGTTTAGGCAGTAGTATGATGAGATGAGCTAATGATAATGTATTAAGCAGAATATTACAAATATATTGATACAACAAGAATAATACAAAATAGGATACAGCAATTTAGAGAAATATAAATTAAACAAATCATGATCGGAAGCAGGCTGGGATGAATAGTGTAGGATGCTTCTCATGTCATCACAGCTGCCCCTGTTCAGCTCGCTCCTCTCTCTCTTACCTGCACTCCCTCATTCCATACTGCCCATAAACTGCTGGTCACATGCCCTTGTGTAGAGTGTCTGCTCTTCATTCCTCATTACTTCACTCGTGTTGCTGGATAGAACTTTCGAGTTTTTGCATTCTTCTGAGGTAAGAGCAGATCCCTTGCAGAGGGCTATTAGTGGATTTCACCAATTGTGGCAAAATCTCTCATTAATATCTGTTGGCTATATAATAAGCCACCCAGGATAAGATGCGCATCACATAGTTCATGTTTGTGGGATGCTAAGAGTTTTGATACGAAACATTTGGCGGACACGTAACATGAGTGGCACAACATTGTCACAAGTGGATGGTGGATGTATGAGGTGAGGAAAAAACTGAAGGCCTGTTATGTAGAGGTTATGCATGACGGTAAATGCACAGTAATATAATGTGTGACATGAAACCTGAGATAGTTTTTTTTAGTCCAAGGAATGTGTTTATTGACAACAATGCACCATATGTGGAACAAATTCACTGCACTGCAATTAAAGAATGGATAGAGAGCAATTAATGTGGGCTACACTGCTAAGCTAATCAAAGAGAGAGGAGAAACGCCACGCTGATATTAGCACTAGATCAGGAGAAAGGTATTAAAAACACTTTTAATTGGGGTCATAGCACAAATAACACAACACTTGACCAGCACCACTAACTCACAAAAAGAAAAGTGGTAAAAACAAGGAAACATTAAAATTAGGGTAGGAAAAACTCGAGAGAGAAAAGCACCAAAGAAAAACAATACTAAGCCGGATCCTCACACTGGTAAGGAGGATGGGATTATACTACACTAAATAATTTGAGGAGGAAAACTAAAGGCTTCTATCACCTTAGGGTATCATGCACAAATCTTCTTTTTTCAAGTCGTCTTCATTGGTGAGGTCATCTTCACTCTTGTCCTTGTCTGTCATTCTTACCAAGCAGTTCCTTGCTGGGTATTATTAACTCCGTCTGCTCCTTGTAGTGACCTATGTCAACCATTTCCATCTAAGATCTTCTACATCTTTTTGTGTAGCTAGGTAAGATCTGGCCCGTTTTTGAGAAGAACAATAATTTTGCCATCCTGGGCCCAAACATTTTTGTCCCTCCATTTCCTTTGAGACCTGCAAAACTTTTTTCCTAGTGGCTGTTAGAGACTCAGTCACCAGAAAGTCAGTTCCCTTGAAAGATTTTTAGTTTCTTCACAGATTGTCTCTATCATGATAGGATATGACCAGACAATTATGGGCCTGTTTGGATTTGGTGATATTCCTAGGCAGGCCAATTCTATGTGCCCAACCTGACCAGTGAGGATCCATGTTGATGTTAAGCTGATCCTTGAATAAAGAGGCTGCATGGTCTAAGCCAGGAATCTCAAACACATTGGTGCATGGGCCACATGAAGGCCTTCCACCAAACCCACAGGTCACATTAAGGCACCATGTCAATTCCGCATAGCGCAAAATTTCCCAGTCCTCACACTTTCATATTCTTTGGACATTCACTCTCCCCTTCCACAAGAAAAAAATCGTCCCAATCCTATGATGCAACCTTAAACCTATTCATTACAAAAATGTTAGTTTTGGTGTCGAGGATTAGGTTCTTTTGACACGCAAAACACACTGGCAGCAGAGAGAACATACTTAGTACCCCACCTGTGCAGAATTTTTATAAATCTTAATGAGCAATAAACTGCGTATGTTGTAAAAGTGCTGATTTAACATACTTCTTAAATTTAAACGAAATATTTTGTAAGAAATACATCTGAGACTTGGCAGTCTAGTGTAAACTAGCTTTCTTCGCAGGCTGCAGAAATGTACCATGAGTGCCACATGCGGCCCATGAGTTTGAGTCCCCTGATCTTAGCAGTCTTCTCTCAATTTTTCAGGGATGCCATGGATCAAAAGGCAGTTGCACCTTGAGTACTGCTCTAAGGCATCCAGCTTTGCACTACGAGGTGACTGATATCCTCAAGAATCCTTTTTTTCAAATAAGGCAATTGACGAGCTTAGCTTGCCTTTTCAGCCTCCTTTGTCTTTTTTGACTTGGTTGAGTTCCTCCTTGAAGAAAGACAAGGTCTTAGTGAAGGACTCGAGGGTAGTGCAGAGCTCTGCATTCTCGGCCTCGAGGTCTCTCTTCTGGGCAGTGGTGGATTGAGGTGCCATAATGACGGCTGTAGTGAAAGTATGGAGCGACCGAGTGGCACGTCAGGCTCCTACGAGCATTAAACTGAGACTCTAATCTACGGACAGTCTGTAAAATAGGGAAGCAACTTCTTCCTGTGGAACAACAAACTTGTTCTCCATTTATGCCAAATGTCTTCTTTCATCATTCATTTATTGAAAAATTCGGCTGTAACCATCTGTTTAGGAATGTTTGCATTAGCATATTTCATACAAATGCTCTCAGAAGTAAACCTTTAATTGGCAGAGAAATGAATGTGATATGAAATGGGTCGTCTACTAAAAGAAAGACTAAAACTGGGGCTTGATATAATTTTCTACTTTAAACATCCTGAAATGAGAGGGTTCAGAGGTAAATATGGGCAGCAGGTTAATTCACCTTGAAGAGTGAGGCACAGGTTTGATGCCCATAGGGGCAGGGCCCTAGTTGTCAGGGTATAGCAGGTGTCAGCAACCTTTTCTACATGTCGTGCCACATTCCTAGTTGTGAATGCTCCAGAGGGCTGCATTGGAAGTCACAAGAGCTACGAAGGGCTGGCTGAGCATTTGCATCTGAAGTTCCCTAGAGATTCTGTGGTCTCATATTCGTGATAATCGAGTCTAAACAATTTAATATCATCAAAACTTCACCAGAAAATGTTTTGAGACCATAATTTTACTGAAAAATATGAAATTGTGTATATTAAATTTTACCAATCACTTTTTCATCATAGCTTTGTGAGTCATAAGTTGCTGAGCCCTGATATAAAGCGCCAACGATAAATTTCTTATGAAATATAGGTTCATATCTGGGGATTGTACATACTATTAGAAAGAGGAAGGCAAACTGAGTTGGGCATTACCTGAGGAGAGAGAGAGTATGATTAAAGACGTATTAGAAGGAAAACTAGATACAAAAAGGGAAAGAGGTAGGAAAAGGTTTCAGCTGGTAGATGATTTGAAAGGGAAAAAGAGTTATCAAGATATGAAGAGGACAGCGGAAAATAAGAGTATATGGAGAACCAGGTTTAACCATGAATAATCACAGACCTGTCTACGGACAGACTACCTATGGTGATGATGATCTGGGGATATCGGATATTTAAATTGAGATTTGAGAGGGTAAATGAAAACCTCAAATGTAAAACAAAAAATGGATATTTCAATTTGGTAAGTGTATGCAACAGAATACATTTTATGGACATTTTCCCAACATCTCATAAAAAGTGACAAAGAATGTTTAACCCTACTTTACGGTATCTGAAAATACATTATTTTGGATAAATATTTTACAAGTGAAACTAAAAAGTTTATTATTTCCAGTGAAGCAGCTGTTAAGATGGGGTGATTTAACCTGAGTGATTCATTTTTGTCTACAAATCTGATATGAATTCTAAAAACCAAATTTCATTTAAATATTCCCAGTGGTTAAGTGTATACATGTACAAATGGAATGAAATAGGCAAGTTGCAAGTTTTATTTTAACCGTTAAACCCAGAGCATGAGAAATTTACATTACCAGCGAGTATGGGTAACTATCGTATTTACCTGAATACAAGACGACCCTGAATCTAAGACGACCCACCCTTTTAGCAGACTGTCAAAACAGAAAAAAGATATTGTGACCTAATTTGTCACTGATTGTAGTTGGTGTATATTTCGAACACACATATTCAGTATAGGTGACCTAGTTCATTCATTAATTGATATGGGTTGTTACAAATTTCTTCTTTAAAAAACATTTTTATATGTATTTTTAAAATTAAGACTATTAACTGAATTCCAGATCTTAAGTTTGCAGGAAAAATAGAATTATTTTATCTTATGTTTCATTTGTTTAATTAAACATCGATAAAATGTGTAATCATACTTCCTACGGTTCTATGAAAACTCATTGCGGTCATTTTGTCATGCATCAATTCAATGCAGTTCGTCGCACATCATGGCAAACTCATCGCGCGTCAATTCATCTCTTGACATATTCGTCATAGTGTCTCGCCTTCCAATTTGTCTCGCAATGAAATTGTCATGCGACGAATTTGCCTAGTGATGAGTTTGTCAAGCGATGTATTGACACGCAACCAGTTTATCATGTGACGAATTGATGCGCCACGAATTGAAGCATGATCAATTGACCGCAATGTATTGATGGTATGTGGCTTCATGCTCAAGTTAAGACAACCCCCGATTTTTGCAAGCTGAAATTTTGAAAAAAACCTCTTCTTGGATTCGGATAAATATGGTATTACACATTTTTATATTTTTTTCTGGTAACACAAATGCAAAATATTTTTTTAGCATTTCTTTATTATTGTTGATTTCATGTACATAATTTATGATGTTTATTTTTTGGAAGGATTATGAAAAATTCAAGAAATAAATTTTGAAGTACAAATTTATTACATTTTACATGTTAATATAGGTACACAATATAATATTTTGCTTAGTCATATTATTGCAAATATTGTCTGAACAGTTTATACATGCTTTTCTGGAACATTCCAGACATAGAAGTACCACACATCAAACATTTATGAGCAGTTTTTTGTTTTGTATAAAGGCAGTTCCTACAGTTCGTCCATTTTTCTAATTTGTCTGTTTTTACTACGATGTATGTATACTTATATTTACTGTACTATGTATATAAAGAAGTGAAAGGAAAATCTAATCGACAATTGTTTTTGAAGGAGAGTAGCTATGCAGTGAAAAGCAATTACCACCTGAATTTCTTGGTGGTCTGAATCCATACTTAACATTAAGCATACTGGTGGTTTCAAGGAATAGCTGTGAAGGGAAGGGGGAGGAGACCGAAAATAGTCAGACATAGCGGTAAGATGTATCCATATCAGGTTTTAAGGATTAAGAAAATGCATAATATCTCTCAAGGAGATGGAAGTAATGATTAGTTGAGGTGAATATTGTCAGTGCCCTCTCTGACAGACATTTTCTCTTTTTTATATTACAAGAATAAGAGTGAGGGGTGAAGTGAGGAAAAAGAGGGGGGAGAGGAACGGTAAATAGGTGTGTGAGATTAGTGAAAGAGAGGTGAAGGAGAAGGGAAAGGAATGAAACATGAATGAAAATAAGGGCAAGTGCCCAGGTGATATTATTAATCTGGGAGTGTCACATGAGGTGCTGTAGACTCCCCAGCCATATGTTTTATGACAGGGTTCCTTTACATTTAGGTTTCATTACTCCTATCCTTCAGTAGCTGGAGTTGGACATGCCTTCAACCATTTTCACCTAAAACACTAGTATCCTATTGTTATTCTTTGAGTTCAGACATTTTTCTTAGGTGGTGCGACAAAGCGTTGTGCAGATATCTCTGTGTTTTTTGTTTTGCAAGTGGTTTATACATTTTATTGTGAAATTATTGTTACTATTTGCATTGTTGTTGTTGTGGCTTATGATATGGGATCGCTATTTAACAGTTACTTTACTTATAACAAATATAAAATTTCATAAAATTAAGAACAAACGTTGTATTTTCCACAATTTTAATTTTTTTCCCGGTTTTGTTAAATAATTTACATCTTAAAATAAATTTCAATTAATCAAAAATACATCAAGAGATATATGAAAGGTAAAATTTATTGAAAATCGATGATTAAAAATTTTTTAGACAAAAATATCCATGGCGTGTCAGAGACACCCCACGCGACCTCTTACATTACAAAAATGTGTGTGACTCTGGCTGGGTTAAAGAAATATATATATGAGAAAATATTTTTAAAAGCTATCAAAAGAGTATAGAGATAGGATGAGATCTGAAGGGCCAATCAAGGCAGGAGCAAGGAAAAGAAAAGGAAGCATGGAGAGCACACATGAGAGAGCATCCTAACATATCTGTATCAATATATGTGTATGTGAACACTTACCTAGGGTTGGGGAAGTCAATAGTGATCGAGGAAAAATTGTTGGGCTTTAAAAAGTCTACCCCTCGGCTTACAAGGAACATTCACGAAGTGTAACCGTCCGATTTGGTTCAAATTTTTTACATTAAGAGTATATGATGATTAAATACGATTTGTGAAATTATACATACCTTCGTGACCTATGAGCCAAATTATTCGCATTCAAAGTTTGGTCGTTTTTACAACCCAGGCCCCTTTGCATTCAAGATGGCCACCATCCCTAGCCTCTTTATCGTAAACACGAAGGAATCGTGTCAATAAATTAAAATCGTCAAATACACTTTGCCATAACATGCTGAATTATGGACCTTACCATCGAACTTGACAGATCCAACTTATTAGAAATATCAATATCACGCCCACCATCATTATATCTGCAAAATATCAAGCTTCTCCTCCAATGTCACTTGTTTGCATTTTTTACTTTTTTAAGTTGAAGCACTTTACAATCACTCAATCTTTTCTGTGACATGATGAATTAATCCCAGGGCAAAAATAAAAAAGTATATAACAGACGTATTCACAATTTGTGCTACAAATGGTGAAAAGCTATAAACAAAATGCACACGTCTGACGAAAGACAAGTCAGAATATGGAATGCAAACAAAATCACCCCAAACCTTATTTTAAACCAATCACCTCTTATGACGAGTGGTGATCGCGTGATCTTCCTAGGCCTTACACTCCAATTTTGAGCTGTGGTCTCTTTGCTTCACAGACCACTTGAAGTGTTTAAATTTTTCCCAAATGTTTGTTTTTCAAGTGTCAATATGTAAGCATCCTTTATAAGAGGAAGAATGGGGAAAATCTCCCTGGTTTTTTTACTGCTATGTTTAGAATAGCCCCCTGGGAGAGTGCGAAGTTTTTCTCCAGCATAGTAACCGCAATGTAGACATGTCCTAAGTGTAAAAAAGGGTCACAATTTTATGGCGTCCTAACCGAAAAATGTCGTTGTGTGCAATGTCGTTATGCGAGGGATGCCTGTAAAGGAAATATAGTCACCACACTAAAAATTAGACTAGTACAGAGCAAGCGGGTAATATAAAGGACAAGAGCAGTTAGGTATGCCATGGTTTGGCATGAAAATTGTGGTATCAATATGAAAAACAAAAACAATAATTGAAATTTAAAATAGGCATTTTATTTATTCTAAATTAAACTTTTTAAGTACAAACATGACAATTTGTATAGAAATGAGTGAAACACAGCCTCATTGCACAATGAGCACACTTGATAAATGTTGAATCATCACATTTGATTTCTTCTACGACACTTTCGCAGTTTTCTTTATAAATGTCCACATCGAAGCAATACTGCACTGGTGTGCTGTGCGATCCAGGCCTTTGGTCTATATACCCTGCCTTGAACCATGCATATTTTATAAAAGTTTTGTATCGAGGAGCAGAGAATTGGTAGTGCATGATGGATTGAAGTTTTAAAATGTTATTTCTTTGGAAAACTAGCCGATCTAAAAGTACTCGATTGGAATATTTTTGAACGAAGTCTTTCCACATTCTGAAAAAGTAAACGTCTAATGGCTGAATAAGTCCTGTTGTTTTTGGAGGAATCAGCATAATTTCCAATGTTTTTTCTTTTGGTTTCACACTTAAAATTGCCTTGCGATCCTTGTATGGTCTCTCACCAAAAGAAGTACATTATTTTCGACACTTGGAAAAAACACTTTTTTGAAATATTCGTTAACTAAAATATCCTTTGTCAACCGACCAGAAGTTGAAGCGACACTGTAAATATTAGGAGCTTTGAACATAGTAACAGTCCTGGGGAATTTGCTGTCTTTTTCTTGGAGACAGATAAAAAGAGGAGAGAGAAGCTCACCGTCAATTGTTATGGTAGGCATAGGAATGCATAGTAGCATTCACGGATTGTGTGACAGATTCCACACATTTTTTCTCCCAGAACTCCAGTCTGCTGCCAGAATGAAGTTCCTTTTTAAAACCACTCTGGTCTGTATTTAATATCTGTGATGTACTAGTTTTTACAGCACCTTTAGCCACTTCTACGAATTTATGTGCCTTGTCAATATCCAACTGCTGATTCAGTGAATATTTTTTGGATATAACTTTTGTTACTTTCTGAGAAACAATTTTGTTGGATTTCTTCCACTTCCACAACCATCCAAATGATGACTTGAAGTTAGGAAGTGGTTGCTTCTGTTTTTTATTTTCCTTGTGCACCCATCTACACAAGTCACTGTCATGCACAGCAAGGTGATCTTCTTTTGCTGTCTTGAATCTTGCGAATAGTCCTGCTTTGATGGACCTAAACTTTTCCTTCTTCGTACCAGCTTCTATGATTTGGTTTTCATAATGATGAAGTTGGACTCTACTTGTGATGAAGCAGAAGTTGTGAAGAACGGTATCCAGTTTCAATAGTCCTTTCCTTCCAGACTTCCAAAAATCCACTGACATTTTCTTTTGTGCCATCGTAGGTTCTCCTGTCTTTGATTTTTTCATTGGTGATAGCTCATCAGATGTGGAAGAAAGGGAAATATCATTGCCTTCGTCTTCGCCAATATTATCGCCATCATCATCTTCATCCTTGTCTCTAGAATGGAAAAATAATCGATAATGAATAAAAAATCACTTAAGGAAATATATGTATCACAATGGCCCTACATTTTAGAAACTTACTTGATAACTTTTCTGCCAATTCGGTCTCCGCATCTGTTGGTGCCGACGTGGTGGACCATAAAGTGAATTTGCTCTCCAAAAGTTTAATCATGTTGAGTGGATTTATTGCCATAATGATAAATAAATTTTGTGAACATTCCACAAGAAATGCATGTATCCGACAGACAACAGCATTACAATGATAACAATAATGGTAATAACAATGATAAAAATATAACGATAACGTGTGGCAAGGTGACCGGTGGCGTGAGCGTCCGAACAAGCCATTTACCCAAGGAAGAGTGGGACAAAAGTATGTCTACATGGACTTTCTCTCTCACGGCCCTGGCAGGGCTCTTCCGAATATTCCGTGCTGACCCTCATACCACACAGCGCAGGCATTCACAAAACTCTTCCCTCTCCCCCCTCATCAACCCCGCTCTCTGTCTTCCCTGATTCCTTCGTGTTTACGATAACGAGGATAGGGATGGCGGCCATCTTGAATGCAAAGGGGCCTGGGTTGTAAAAACCACCAAACTTGGAATGTGAATAATTCGGCTCATAGGTCATGAGGGCATGTATAATTTCACAAATCGTATTTAATCATCATATACTCTTAATGTAAAAAATTTGAACTAAATCGGAGGGTTACACTTCGTGAATTTTCCTTGTTAGTAGAATCAACTACAGTCAGATCCCAATTTAGCACCACCCCTGATTACCACCCATTAATCATTGTGAAGAGAACTTCCACCTTATGATTACATAGAGCAAGCATATACCTCTATTTATCACTTTAGTGCCAATGTCAGTGATGGACAAATGGTGGCGCTAAATCAGGATTTGACTACTAATATAATAAGAGTCTCCATCAGGGTAGGGTTCTGAGAGAAGGAAAGGGGTATTTAGACATACAGAGGGAGTACAAATGCATTTTGGGGGAGGAGTATAAAGTGTTGTCCAAGGATATTAGTATGGGCCATTTCTGTCAGTGAAGTTGTGGTGCAGAAAAATTTTAATGAGTGGCATAAATATTCCATATATTGAAGAAGAGGGCGTAGAATGCTCTATTACTAGAAGAGGACATTTTAGGTATACACTGTTCATGTGCCTGATTTTAGAGATTTTAACCTTTGAATACTGAATGGAACTTATGTTCTATCAAATGTATTCACTCGCTGCCTAAGGTATCATATATGTTCCACTTAGCTCCGAGACTGCTTACAGATGCTGTATTTGAACTGGAATCAGGGGCTTGGGAAGAGAACATCTTAAAAGTGTTACATCATGAATGGTCAAGGTAAAAATGCTGTAGGTTAAAGGCTCAAAGGAGAGAAGACCTCAGATGTGCACAGGCACTTGAGAAAGCTTATCTCTCTCAAGTGTTGGAGTCCCACCCTCGGTTCCTCTTTCATATCTCAAAGATAAGAAGTAAATAGAGCCTCCTGAGAGAGTTCTATATACCAAGGTCATGTCATTTGTAGGAATAGGAACTGTGGCACCAAAATGTAATTTTTGCTGTATTTGCATTTTGTTTATTATAATTTTGTGCCAGTATGTTTTTTAGTGTCTTTCTTTTCTCTAGAAAACAAAATCATGTAACTCTTCAATATTTTTACCATGAAATGCTTTTATTTGAACATTTTATCACCAATAGTTCATGATTTACATGATTTTTATGACTACAAATAAATACATCCACAGCAGGATCCTATACATGGGCAATTACATCCAGCAGATATGGGTTAAGGAGTCTTAACATCAATGAAGAATGCTTAGTATTGGGAGCTCTTGAGTAGGTACAAAACAAAGTCCAAAAGCTGGCAACATTGGTGCTTAGAGGTTGCCAGTGTTTGGATTTTTCCATTTTCTAGAATATATATTTTTGTACATAGCCTAACCATGAATTATGAAATAAAGTTCATAGGAGTAAGGGAAACAGAATAAATATAAAATAATATTGTTGTATTTTCTTACTGACACTAATTATTCTTCTCTGATTACAAAGTTATATATTCCAGCGAAGACTTCTCATTTTTAGAGATTTAATTAATAGTGGAAGGAAGATTGTTTCACCAATGTCTTAATGTTTTTCTTCAATTTCACATAATTTTAGTTGTTTTATGTATTTCTGAAATAAGCTTTTTATGAATAGTATGAACAGTGTCCTCTATAGATTTTAAAGTGTCTGGTTTTCGGATCTTTCTCATTTTTGGGCATTGTACTGTGTTCTGTATTTTTAAAGGTACAGGAGCTACTGGATGAGAAGTGGTAGATGATTTTAGCTATAGGGCTAGCAAAAGATAAATAGATTCTAATGATGAGGCACCAGGGTCTTCATCTTAAAGAAAATCCTGTGGAGGATTATAGTGTGAGCAAGATTAGTCCCTTGTACTTCAGAAGGTCATGAAGGATTCTAGGTGTTTCAAAAAAGATGATGCAGGGCTTGAAGAAGAATGGGCAGATGGTAGATAGTAATAGCAGGGGAAGGCAAGGATTTTTTAGTCTCATATAGCCTGCTATAGTGACCTTGAGTGGATTTTCTACCCAAGTTGGTGAACTTTCTTTCTAAATCAAGTCAAGAGCATAGTCTTAATTAAGGAATGTCTCTGTAAATGAGTACAGTACTGTGACAGGTCCATGATGTCTGAGCAAATTCAGCATCCTCTCCAAGCCAGAGGGTAAAAAAGCTGCCTTTTGATGTGGTATGGGCTGGCAACTAAAGTAGTGGTTGTCGGTAGTTCTTGTGATTTATGGGGATAGAGGTTTGAAGTCATCCATTCCTCACATCAGTATTTAAATGTTGGATTGTAGGTTTATTGATGAAGAAATATAGAGTTAAGAGAGGAGAGTGAGTCAAAAGGCATTGAAGGAAAGTTTCATGTATCTCTACTCCTTTGGTATATTATAAAAATGTGATGTTGACATAGCAGAATCAGATGAGAGTTTTGTAAGATGCTGAGTGAAGGAAGAGGGATGGACTCTCCCTGGAAGCAGTTCACATAGAAGGCCATCATGTGCATATCTATGGATCCATGGCAGTGACTCTGTAGGCAGTTATTCCATCCAAAATGAAGTTTATGTCAAACACATATATGAACACATACCATTGATGTTGGATGCTATACTGACACAGCTTTACCATAAAAATACATGGAAAAAATAACCAGAGGAACAACTCCAGTAGCCAGCTCACCAAATATTCCGGATTTTTGAGGTTGCACAAAAAATTTGTTTTTATAACAAAATGTTGTAATTTTCTTCTTTTCAGAATAAATTTATACATTCATGTAACATATCTTAAGTTATTTTGTATCAATATAGTGCACTAATCGGCAGTTCCAATTGAATTCCAGGGACCTCTAGGTAAAAGAGGACGCAAGGGCGACAAGGGTGATAAGGGAGATCAGGGAGTTCCAGGATTAGATGCACCCTGTCCTCTTGGTCCTGATGGACTCCCTCTTCCAGGCTGTGGTTGGAGGCCGCCTAAAGTAAGAATTACTTTTTTTGCTTCTAAAATCCTTTTTAAGCACAACATAACATAGCAGTTGTGATAATTTTGATATATTATTTCGAACTACAAAATAAACCTTTGTATTGGGAAATTTTGGTCCCGGGTATGACGTTAAACTACCTCCACAAACCGAGTGACCACCGGTATAAGTGGTCCCCCTCCACCAAGTGCCAACAGCCTCTTCGGAGGGTGGATGAGCGGGTAGAGGGTCAGGGCACCTTCATGCCCTTGGGGTGAGAAATCACCTCTAAAGGCGGAGTAACCTATTCGCGGTCAACGGCATAGGATGAGGAAGGCAAGGGGAAACCACCGCATTGAAGATCCTGAGGATATCCCTAGTACAAGCAGCTCAGGATTGAAGTTGAAATTATGAGGCGTACTCTTGTGAAATATACCGGAGGTAAAATAGTCCCCCAATCGGATCTCCGGGTGGGGACTGCAGGAGACTTCACTTTAAAGAAGAAGAATATCTGTAAACGATGAATCGGAACATGGAATGTCCGAACACTACTACAATGTGGAAAACTTGAAAATCTTAAGTTAGAAATGGAAAGGATGAGGATAGATGTGCTGGGGGTGAGTGAGATGAGGTGGCTTGATAATGGAGATTTCTGGAGTGGGGATTACCGAGTGATCCACACAGGCAGCATCAAGGGCAGGCCAGGAATAGGAGGAGTAGTTGTCCTGAGCAAGGAGCTAGGACGGAGAGTCAGTAGATATGTGCAATTGAATGGACGGATTATTCTAGTCACACTCGATACCAAACCAAACAAGACTGTGATAGCTCAAGTGTATATGCCGACATCAAACCAAGACGATGATGAGGTGGAAAGAGTTTACGAAGAGATAAATGAAGTTATAAGAGGAGTGAAGGGAGAGGATAACTTGATTATTATGGGTGACTGGAACACGGCAGTAGGAGAAGGAACCGATGGAACAGTAGTGGGGCCCTATGGACTTGGAGAGAGGAACGAGAGAGGGGATCGGTTGGTAGAGTTCTGCACTCAGCACCGACTAGTGGTGTGTAATACGTGGTTCCAACACCACCCACGTAGACGGTACACATGGAAGACTCCTGGAGACAGCAGAAGGTACCAGATCGACTATATTTTAGTCAAACAAATGTTCAAAAACCAAGTCAAGGATTGCAGAAGCTATGCAGGCCCTGATATTGACAGCGACCACAACTTGGTATTAAGTGAATGTGCTCTCAAATTTAAAAAGTTACCAAAGAGAACTAATCAAAAATGGGATTTAGAAAAACTTAAAAACAATGAGGTAGTGTCAGCATATCTAGATAAAACAAACACTGCTGTGATAAATCAAACAGAGAATGTAGAGGAGCAATGGGAAACTTTGAAGAAAACTATGCCAGAAACTGCGAGTGAAGTGATAGGAAGACAGAAAGTACAGAACAGAAAATATTGGATAACCGAAGACATTGTTGAGAAAATAGAGAAAAGAAGAAAGCTAAAAAATGATTCCTCTGAAGAAGGAAGTAGGCAGTACCGAGCATTAAGGAATGAGATAAATAGAGAAGCAAGGAAAGCCAAGAAACGATATTTAGAAGAAAGATGTAAGGAAGTGGATGAACTGACCAAGGAAGGCAAACTGGAAAGAGCCTACAAGACAATTAAACAGTTTTTTGGTAACCGAAGGATAAGAGGCAATGGTATACAAACTGAAGAAGGAGTGGTGGTGTATGAGCAGAAAGACATTGCTGAGAGATGGAAGCAGTACCTCGAAAAACTTTATGGAGGAGGAGGGTTTGATGGAAAAGAGACACTGGAAAAGGAAGATGAAGTCGAGCCAGAAGAGAGAGGGGACTGTATTTTGCGTGACGAGTTCGATCAGGCAGTGAAACAGCTGAACAGCTGAAGGATAGGAAGGCTCCTGGTATCGACGACCTACCAGCAGAGCTCATCAAGACTGCAGGCGTTCAGGTACAAAAGGAATTGTTCCATCTAGTGAGTAGAATTTATGATACAGGGCAGCTTCCATCAGATTTTAAGAAGTCTATCATTGTCCCACTGCCAAAGAAAGCATCTGCAATCAAATGCGAGCAGTATAGAACCCTCAGCTTAGTGGCCCATGCATCTAAGATCCTAACCACTATAATTTTGCGGAGAATTGAGGGGAAGATAGAAGCGATGCTCACGGAGGACCAGTTCGGGTTCAGGAAAGGAAGGGGCACACGTGAAGCAATTCTGGAACTTTGTCTAATTATTGAAAAGTGATTAAGGAAAGACCAAGACACGTTTATTGCCTTCGTAGACCTAGAAAAGGCATTCGATAGGGTCGACTGGCAGCAGTTGTTCAAGGTACTGAGGGAGGCAGGCGTGAAGTACAAGGACAGGAGAGTGGTGCAGAGTCTGTACAGGGAGGAGGTAGCGGTGGTGAGGTGCGGCGAACACCAGGAAGAGAGTAACATCAGGCAAGGAGTGCGACAGGGTTGCTCTCTCTCACCTGTACTATTCAATGGCTATATTCAGAGAGGGCTGGGTGAGGTGAGAGAGAAACTTGAAGGAGTAGGAGGAGTTCGTATTCAGGGCGAGAAAGTTGACATGCTACATTTTGCGGATGACATTGCAGTATTGGCTGAGAATGAACAAGACCTGATAGTGACCCTGGCAGAGTTAGAGGCCACACTCATCAACACCTACAACATGAACATCAACAAAGTGAAAACTAAGATCTTGGTGGTTAGCAGGCATGGTACGCAGGCGCACTGCTCATTGGGCGGGGAACGCTTGGAGAACGTGGAGTCTTTCACGTATCTCGGAAGCAGGTTAACATCGGACGGAAGGTCAAAAACGGAAATTATAAGTCGTATTAATCACGCAAAGACCGCCTTCAACAAAAAGCGCAACCTTTTCATCTCCAACAGCATTAATAAGCACCTCAGGAAACATTTGGTCAAAACTTTTGTATGGAGTGTATTATTATATGGAAGTGAGACCTGGACAATCGGGGAGGCAGAGAGGAAGAGGATAGTGGCGTTTGAAATGTGGTGCTACCGTAGAATGTTAAAAATCTCCTGGGTGGACAGAGTGACCAACAACAAAGAGGTGCTGAACAGGATTGAGGAGGAGAAGCCGTGCCTGTGGGATACGGTACGGAGGAGAAGAGACATCTGGGTCGGGCACCTCATAAGACATGAGGGGCTGGTTAGGACGATCCTCGAAGGTGCTGTGGAGGGGAAGAACGCTAGGGGCAGACCGAGGATGGAATATATTAACCAAATCATGGAGGATACTGGCTGCCACACCTACACAGCACTGAAGAGGCTGGCTGAAGATCGAGAAGTTTGGAGAGCTGCTGCCAACCAATCCTAGGATTGAGCACAAAAGAAGAAGAATTGGGAAATTTGAGGCACCAGCATGATCAGTTACTTCTTTCCATAACTAATGGACAACAAAAAAGATGATTTCTACGTTCATTCATAAATTTAGAATCATCACCATTATCACTATTAACATAATAAACATTATGGCAAAATATAGTCATGTTTCATTTCCAATGTTAGTGCCTATTAGCTTTGTTCTGTCCATCCATCCATACATATGCATGTTCATTCTCGGCTTCTACCAATCAGATTTTCACAAAATTTGGTATTTAGGATTTATGAGAAAAGATGAAAAGAAAACAACCTAATAGATTCACACAACCCAATCAGGGGTGCAAGTTTACTAAAAACAAAAAACGAACTATCTCTCATATCTCTTAAAATATTAGTTGTATAAAAATTATTTTGGACTTGCTGAATATAATATTTTTTGTTCAATAAATTTTTATCGCAGTAGTAGCGATTTTCAAGCAAATCAAACAAGAAAGTTGTAATTGGATTTGAACTTAGAAACATTCTTGCATAGCTACGTAATTGTTATCAAAGAAAACAATCTTATCAGTTTCTGAAGTAAATAAGTTTGCTATAATTACGAAAATATGATTAATTTCCTTTTGTGTGCATGCAGCATTTTGTAAGGGAAGGAAATGGATTATCTACAATGAAGAAATTAATGCAAACATAAATATTAGAAGTACTTAACTGAAATGAGGTATGTTCTAAATAGTTTTTGATTATTTGATTAGTTAAACTGATTAGAAAATAGATGGGTAAATAAAAATTTAATATTTTGCAGTATTTAGTCATTTAAATTATGCAAATACGTTTATTAACCCGCGCTGTATTTTGTGACGCCGTTGGTTGCAGGTGAAGACTGCGCTCACCCAGATGATTGTTCCTTTCTTGCGATAAAAATAATTATTTTTTATATCATTTATGGTGAATCGGCACTGCACTCTCATTCATATGCATCCCTAATTTTGCTACCCATGAACAAAAAATATCTGCGATAACATGTTATGTAAGTATGAATACATTTTGGAAGGTATACTGAACCGAAAAGGCATAACTTGTATAGAAAAAAAAATAAAACATGTTTATTCTTGAGGTGAGGAATTTGCTCACCATGCAACCAACAGTGGGTTAACACTAGAACACCTGCATGGGTCAATTTGACCCGAAGGAGAATTTGAATGCGTTTTTCTACTGTAATATGATCTTGATCGCAATTTCCTCTCATAACTTTTAATCATTTTAGAAGATGTTTACCCATAAGAGATTTTAATCTTGCCATGACAGTATGTCATGAATTATAAAGAAATTTACCTCGGATGCCCGAATGGGTCATTTTGATTGTGTAGAATGAAATGTATTTTCATCAACATGGAATGCCAAAACGCTTCTATGTTATCGCAGCTTTATAATATTGGATTACTACCTATCTTTTCAGCTGTTCCTAGCATTCAACCCTGCGTTCCTCTATCTCTCTCCATCCCACCCTCCCCGATTCCCCCTCTCCTTCTCATTCCTATTCATCACTCGATCGTCTTCTGTCCCAAAAATGCAACATTGTATGTGCAGGTTTGAACTTGCACATATTGTCTTCCACTAATTTTATCTCAACAAGCCCTTTGCTCAGTCCTGGTGGTATTTGGACATACAATAATGTGCAGGCAGCCTTGCATGCATTTGCACAGAATATAAATATAATATAATATATAATATAAATGACTCGTAGGTGTGATTTAGTGCTTTCAACCTGAATGCATTACCACTATGCATATCTGACTAATAATGCTTTTTATAATTAGTGTGTTTATCTATGCATATTTTAATTACCATATTTACCCGAAAGGAAGACAAGGTTTTTTCACAAAAATTCCATTAAATATATTAGGTATCATCTTAGAATGAAGTATGAGGATTTAAGGTGAGAATACACCCCTATCTTAAATGCACCATGAAACACCAGTTCTCAAGTATATGTCCGTTAAAATATTTATTATTACATAAAGTAATACATCATATTTAATTAATTACTACAATACTTTAAAAAAGGTCAAATTTCTTAAAATTGCTCCCACAGACCAATGGTTCCACTTCGGCAGTAGGGAAGTGTTTAGAGCTGGGTGGGTAATCGTGTGACAAGATGAAAAAAATGACTACAGCTGGGCGGTTCCATGCGTAATATGAAACACAAAATCATGTAGGCACCAATTAAAGTGTCTAGTAATACAATGTAAACAAGACTGATACATTTTAAACATGATGCTTTGCATTTGGTATGCCAACGGCAGACGTAAAGTGGACATGAGTTTCAGAGTGTAGAAAATTTACGAGAGCACTTAAGTAGTACATGCTTTGATGAGTTTTAAAGTGAAATAGTGAAAAGTTATTATTTATAACTTTAAAATTAGATATCCCAAGCAAATGGCAGATCGCGTAGAGAAAAAAGGAACTGCGGTAAGAGGAAATGTATTGAAAGGTATTAGAAGAAGTTACGACAGAAATTTTAAGTTAATGGTGATGCGCTATGCTGAAGAATCAAATAATTGTAGGGCAGGGAGGAAATACAATGTGACTGAAGCAAAGGTGGAAGCAAGCAAAAGAGAAACTTGAAGTTGCTAACTCAACACGGAGATCATTTAGTGGACCAAAACGAGGCCGATTTCATGCATTAGAAGAGGAAATTGCAAACCTTGTGCATATGCAAAGAATGGACAGTAAACCGGTGATGCGGGATATCATTAAATTGAAAGCCCAAGAATTAGCATGTTTGCAAAACATTCCACACCAAGAATTTAAGGCTGGTAATGGATGGTGTGTGCATATGAAGCATCATAATGGTTTTAGCCTGTGATGAAGAACTTCACTGCCAGCGTCTACCTGCCGACTTCACGGACAAACTAATAATTTTCCAGAGCCATGTAATTCGGTTGCGGAAAAGTCACAATTACCTTCTGAGCCAAATGGGTAATGCAGATGAGACACCCATTTACTTTGACATGCCATCCAATTACGCAGTCAACGAAAAAGATGCAAAAAATGTCATCATAAAAATTTCCGGGAATGAAAAACTGCGCATTACTGTAATGCTGGCTGTATTAGTGGACGAAACAAAGTTCCTGCCATATGTTATTTTAAAACGCAAAACAGTGCCTAAGGAAGTACTACCAAATGGAATAATTGTTAAATGTCAAGGCCAAGGATGGATGTCAGCTATTTAATGGACTGGCTAAGCATAGTGTGGAATTGATGACCTGGGGCACTTTTAAGGCAGAGAGCAATGCTCGTCTTGTATGCGTTCACAGGACACCTTACAGAGGAAGCTCAAAATACCCTTCTTCATGGTATGAATACTGACCTTGTAGTTATACCAGGAGGTATGACATCACAAATTCAAATGCTAGATGTTGTAGTGATGAAGCCCTTTAAGGATTACATAAATTAATTTTATTCAGAATGGCTTTTGGCAGGGGACCATGCATTTACTCCTACAGGGAAAATTAAGAAGCCCAGTATACCACTTCTCTGTAATTGGATCATTGCAGCATAGAAAAAAATAGATCCCAATAGTATCTCAAGAGGGTTCAAGAAATGCAGTATATCAAATTCCATGGATGGTATGGAAGACGACTTGTTTGAATTTGAATAAGTTGTGATGAATGAACAGGACAACAAGAATAAGGGAAGGAAACAGAGTAGAGGGAGATGTAAGTAGTAAATTTACTGTTTTTTATTTACCATCTTAATGTTAGCTTGTTATACATATATGTAAAAGTTTTTTTGTAAGTGAACCTAATTTTTTTAGGGGTAGTCTTAAATTCAAGGTCGTCTTCCTTTCAGGTAAATACGGTATGTACATTTTGTTGCTACCCGTACCTAATAAATTCTTGATGTTGGTAAATATGGGTCTGCCTTATATTACTTGAGTATAAGTATTTTACGTTCTTTCGCTGTTATGCAATCCTTGCGTGATTTTCAAATAGTTTTTTCACAATTGACATTTTGAAGATGTATGTACTTATTTATTTAAGTTTCAGATAGAGAGTGCACTGGCTCATCCTATCCATAAACAGTAGTTAGTCTAAATAAAAAATTTATACCTTATTTATATGCAATAAATACGAAGAAATAATTGCTTTATTTTTTAATGGGTTCTTACCACATATATACTAACCGTTTATCAATAGCATTTCTGGTTTCTTTAAGTGCCACATCCCAACATAGAACTCTATCGAAAAGTACGTCTTTCTTTAGCTATACATTCTCATAAGAGGGCAGTAAAATATTTATCATGTTGAAAAATTACTATAAAACAACTTTTATTTTGAAAAAATATTTGTTACAAACATTATTTTTGACCATGAATGCATCAGTTTGGCAAAATTTACTAAACATAAACATACCTTATAATTGCTTAAATGACAAAAATAATATATCGCTTTTACTTTCACAATTTAAGCTATAAAAGCTGATATTTCATATTACGGGTCAAATTGACCCGGTTGGGCATTCTAGGGGGTAAGCTAAGTCCGAGCGTCTGAGTGTTAATGAAACAAATAGGGGGAGGGAAGAATTTTCAGTAGACAGAGAGGCATAATCAGCTCATGATGTTTAGATGCTTTAATGTGTGCATTCCTTTAAATTATTTCATTTAGTTTCAAACACACCATCACAAGAAACATGCCTATTTGTGATATATTGTAGACTTTCCTAACTTAATTGTCTCTTTCTTTGTTAGTGCTGGAAAACCCTCATTCCAGGTGTTTATGTTTTTCTTCGACATATTTTCAAGTCACCGTGGTTTAGTATGCATTTGCCAAGTAGCAGTAAAATTCAGAAAAGAGTTCTGCATGTAAGTGTAATTTCATGGGTGACAGAAAGGGATGGAATCACCCATTGTAATTTAATGCAAAATCGATAGAATACGGCCCAGGATTTTATACCTTCTGCAAAAGAGTTTAGTTGATTTGCATGCCTAATCATTTTAAGTAAATTTGATGCCTTGCTTAAGTTTATACAAAAAGTGCATGCAAAGTAGCTTGAAGTCATTTTTTCAAAACTTAATGATTTTCAGGGTTATTCAGTTCCTGTCACAACACCATCCACATACATTGCAACTCCAGAGCCTCAAGGAGAAGTGGATTATGAGGAGGAATATGAGGAGTACCCTGACACTCACTATTCCACTAACAATTAAACATCTTTGAGTCAAATAAACTTGCTGGATAAACATGTAAGTACTTAATTTTAGCTATCTCTGAACCATTGCCTCCAGCATTTGATCACACTGAAGTAGGGTGACCATATTCGAACATGATGAAAATGGGACATTTCTTATCATTTATAATTAAAAAATGGGACAAAATTTTCATGCGATTTTTATTAAAAGGGTGGTTTTTATCATTTTAATAAATGCATCATTCGAAAGAGTTTGAACAACTCTATAGATAGGAAAATTATGTATCTGGTTATCTATATAAAAAAGAAAGGAACAATACTTTATGCATGTATATAAGCCCAGCAGAGGCATTCTTTATGAATTCTGTAACCA
Source organism: Tanypteryx hageni (assembly GCA_028673005.1). Taxonomy (NCBI): domain Eukaryota; kingdom Metazoa; phylum Arthropoda; class Insecta; order Odonata; family Petaluridae; genus Tanypteryx; species Tanypteryx hageni. The sequence continues at coordinate 13,882,904 of CM054120.1, read as the reverse complement.
TGTCAAGAACAATTGAATACCTTTTTAATTCCAAAAAGTTGTTTTTTCAAAGGAAAAATTGTTTGGCTTTATTTTAGCTCTCAATGTTGTATTTTTCATTAAAAAACAATCGTAATGGGAATGGAATTTAGCATGGATTTTTTATAGTACAATAATAAACTAGGAATGAGATGTCAGTGATAATTGTTGCTGAATATTTTTATTTTATATATTTTACTGGGAGATATTATTACGAAGTGCTTACAATATGTAACAAATAATGGCAAACTTGATTTTTTTCCCATTTCAATTTTAAAGAGAAGTTGAATAGTAAGTTTAAAGAAATTAGATAGCAATGCAGTTTACAGCATACGTAACATCTGTTTATGAAATACTAGTGTAGAAGAGAAGAAGATAAAAAATCGCATAGGGTAAACTGTACAAGTGGCCAGAATTCCTAATTTTCTGTAACTACCACAATATGTATCACAAACTTCCTTTACTTGTTGAATGCCATATTATACCGAACACCAAGGGCAATACGATCAGGAAAAAGCTGGACAAAATATTACCTCCAACACAAAGTAACAATACAGACATTTCTCTGCTTGAGGCATGATAGAATGCACCTTTAACTTTGTAACAAAGTTGTGGCCTTGCTTTGCTTGACTAGCTTGATTAATTCTGAAACAAAGATACAACTACAGAGACCATAGCTCATTCAGAGCAAACAATGAAAATATATGGAGATCACTAAACCTAATGCTGGCAAGTAAATTTGTTTCCTGCTCAATGGAACTGTAACCACGGCCTTATTCAAACATTTCTAGACTGAAAAATGATGAATTATGTTTTAGTAATATCAGTATTTCTAAGAATTCTACATACATACATAATAGTAATTTTAGCTGTACTATGAGAAAATCTGAATTTTTATTTTGATGTTTTTAAATGGGACAAAATGGCTTTTTTGTCCAAAATGACGGGATGATCTGAAAAAGGTCTTAAAACAGGATGTATAGTCACCCTATGCTGAAGTCATATTTTTAAGGGACCACTTAATTTTGGCAGGAAGGATTATTTTGTTGTGCCATAGAAAAATTTTGGATAGAACTTTTTAAAAAATTTAAAAATGAATGTCCTTTTATTTCCTTTTAACCAGTCATCTGGGTATTTAATTTTGCCTGTATGCACAGCTGGTAGGGACCTTTTCTTCGATTGAGGAGGTTTTTAAAATCATGACAATAATTAAGGGTATTACTAGATATTAATATATTTAAATAAATAATAATTATCAATGATTTGCATGTCAAAATCATAAACATTACAGAAAAATAATTTTCTTTATAAATTAACAAAAATATCATGATGAAATATTATAGTCATGAAATGTTTTACTGCTATAAATCTTACTAAAATTGATGAAATAAACAAATTCAAAAGGCTGAAAATCAAACATTTTTAAAAACAGCAAATAAACATTTGTTATTCAACAAAATAAAATGATAAAATCTCAACTATAAATATTATGAAGAATTTGTTTGTTTGTGCATTTATAATGCAACAACAACAGAATGTAGAAGCAAGAGGAAGGTGCCATTTTAACTGCAATAAAAAGTTAAGCAAAATGAGAGGGTTTTTAAAGCGATTTCAATTACAGTTTTTATTTTTTAAATGTTTTTCTCTTTTATTTTTCCCCATTTAAATAACACAGGAATGAGTGTATTGTTTAATTAACAATCTACCATTTTAAACAATACGTAATACCTAATATTAACTAAAAGAAATAATATATACCTAATATAAACTAAAGTATGGAGGAAAGAGACACTAAGGTTATTGAAAGAAAAACAGATGTTAAAAGAAAAGCACCATCAGTCTTAGTATGGAAATCTAACCAGTGTTCTGTTGAATGTTGAGAGTAACTTGATCCCAGACCCAACTAAGAAAAACACCCGCGTTCAGAAACAGGAAAGATAATCTGCTATGGTAGTTCAGTGGTAGAATATCTGCTCGGCAAGTGGAAGACCCGGGTTCGATTCCCGGTCATAGCAGAATTTTTTCTGTTTCAAAGTTATTCCCAAAAATTACAGCTTATGCCATTCTGCATAGTTTCATATTATTCCACCAATTTCTGGCTTTGGCAATCTCACCATTTGAGAGGGAAGGGTTTTCTTCGGCGTTCTCTTGGAGGACGTCCTTTGGGGCTGGTTGATACTAGCATGGCTAGCCCGGACCCAACTAAGAAAAACACCCGCATTCAGAAACAGGAAAGATTATCTGCTACGGTAGTTCAGTGGTAGAATATTCGCCCGGCAAGTGGAAGACCCGGGTTTGATTCCCGGTCATAGCAGAATTTTTTCTGTTTCAATGCTAATTCCAAAAAATATGCTATAGTTAGAATTTGATGCAATAAATCCCTATGAAGATTATATTTAAAAAAAGAATTTATTTACTCAGAATCTGACAAACATGAAGGACATCTAAAAAACTTAAGCTTGTCTTTTTTGTGATGCCAATGCATTTATCATGAACATAGGTCTTAAATGTAGTGCAAAGGATCATGTCTGCAATTTTTTCCTCTTTACAAACGCCACAAAACCATACCTGGCCTTATTGGGCTACACACGACCTTTATCCAAATATACAAAGAATGTGCAGTCACATCAAAACATCATGAACAGGATGCCTTGCTTAATAAACTACATAAACCTATCGTATATAAATGGATCATTGATATTGCTGCAAAGATATGAAAGTTATTGATAATTAAACGAAATTGCTTACCTCAAAATTACATACGAGAATCGGCGTCCCCTTCTTCAGATAAAGCATGATCATCTGAGCAATCGCATTGCTGCCATACATATTTTTGTTCTTTTGCAGTCAGATGGTGCTTAGCTCCAGTAAGAAAAGACATCTAGCAATAACAATGTAAATTACTATGGAATACCAATGGGTGGCTGTGTTTGGCACACTTACGTTATCATAGGTTTCATTCCCAGGTTCTTCATTTATTAGGTGCTTATCTGAATTTTTTTACCATAGCAGGGTTAAATAATTATAAAATCATCTTCGTGAGGCTTCTGTAGAAATAGCAAATGCGGCGACTGAAGATTTATGGAGAAATAACGCTATAATAATGTAAGATATGTGCTTTGTTACTCTTCCATAGTACTTTTCGAATAACATTAAATTCGTTCATTCAAATATTTCATATTCTTTTAAATTTCGTCTGTGTTTTGTCTCTCTTGATCTTCCTTCAGACAGACTTAGCTAACTCCTTGCAGTAGCTTAACTCACGGTCGTAGAATTAACGTTAATTCTACGCCGGAATAGGCATCTGCATTAACTCATTTGTTTTGTGAAGGAACAGAAGCAGTTTTGATTACACATTGTAGAAAACAACCAGGCTCTGTGGTTTTCATTTGAAAGAGGTTATTTGAGACAGCTATCATTCTTGGTGAACTAGAAATAATTAACAAAGTTAATGTAAATATTGGTCAGCCCCTATTATTTAAAGTTCACGGTTCCAAAGTTTCACAAAAACCAACACGTAATTCAACCTTCTCGGCAAAAGAAATCTCTTTCTTTAATTTACATTACCATTTCCATCGAAATAAATGCAGTTACCCATCTTTGTTTACAATACCACTGCATCGTCATCATTTAACAGAATTTGTTAACTTAAACTTCTAAACACAAATATAACAACTTAGCATAAACGTCATGGATGTCCTCATAACACAAAACACTTTACAGGAAATACAAACAAGAAATAAAATAAAATTAAAAATATAAAATAAAAAATAAAAAATAAGAAATAAGAACAAAATTGGGTGGATAATACTTTATTTATTTTATTTATTTATTTAATTAAAAATTTCACATACAGCATTCGCCATTTTAGAGTGAAATATATAACATCATGAGTATAAATAAAAGCGAATAAAAAACAGGAAAAAAACAGAATAATAATAATAATAAGAATACAACACGAAAGAGAAAAGGGAAAATAACACTGCGGATAGAGCACAAAGAAATTAGAGGTGAGAATGAGGTAAATGAGCTCTAGAACCTTTGATAAATGATTTACAGGAAAGGATAAACGGATCTATGTGGGAAGGTAGATAATTAAATAGGGTAGGAAGACGGAAAAAAAGAGAGCGCCTAATAATAGATAACCTTGTGGTTGGAATGTGGAGTAAATCCATAGAGCGTGTTGTTCTAGAGGGTACTCATAAACCGAAAGAGGCCAAGAGTTCTGGACTGTCTATATTAGAGTTTAAAATGTTATAACATAAGGAGAGGTCAGATTTTTGTCGAGATACCGAAAATTGGTCTAGGGACAAGGCCGTTAGGATGGCTTCCTTAGAGGAAGTCCGGAGAGAGGGTATACGATATTTAACTATTCTAACAAAGAAATTTAGTACTCAATCAAGAGAAGAAAGATTAGAGGCTGCAGCCATAGACCAAATAGGGGAAGCATAATTCACAACTGGGAAGACTAATGTGGAAAAGTATAATTTAAGGGAAGCTGCATCCTTTATGTCCGTAAATCTGTATAATATTCCTAGTAGGGACATAGCTTTGCATTTTGTTGCAGTTATGTGTGCTGTGAAGTTTAACTTATTATCAATTAATACCCCTAGGTCCTTCTGAAGAATGGTTCTGGGTAATAAAATAGAGTCAATTGTGTAGTTAAATTCTAGAGGATTTTTGCGAAGAGTTACGGTCATTACGGTGTATTTGTTTGGGTTTAATCGAAGAGAAGAATCAGAACACCAGTTGGTTACGATGTTGAGTGCCTGTTGAAGTATTAAGCTGTCTTCAGCGGAGTGAATTTGCCTAAATATTTTGCAGTCATCTGCATACATAAGTATTTCGGCTTGAGAGGGACGTAATTGAGATGATAAGTCATCAATAAAAAGGTTAAACAAAAAGGGGGCAAGAACACTGCCCTGAGGAACACCTGAAGGAACAATTGACCAATTTGAAGTATGGCCTGAAAAAATGACTCGCTGATATCTGTTATTTAAAAAACTACGTAATAGCAGAAGGAAATTTCCATGCAAGTTGAAGCGGTGACTAAGCTTATTAAGTAGATGGTTGTGATTCAAAGAATCAAAAGCCTTAGAGAAATCAAGGAATATTGTATCTAGTTGTGAATTATTTTCTAAGGCTTCCACGGAGTGCTTTTGGAAAACAGCTAGATTTGACAAGCAAGAGCGGCCCGGAACAAAGCCATGTTGTTTGGTGGATAAGTGCGGAGAAGTAAAATAAAAGAGGCGGTTTAAAATAATTTTTTCACAAATTGAAGAAAGAATAGGAAGTAAAGAAATTGGTCGGTAATTTGTAACGTCCGATTTGGAACCTGATTTATGAATCGGAGTAATATTCGCACGTTTCCATTGAGAGGGAAAGAGACCTAAGGAGTAGCATCTGTTGAAAATTATACTCAATGGAATACAGAGAGAAGAAGCACAGTTGCGTAAAAATACAGGACTTAGTCCATCATGGCCTATAGAGTGATGTGGATTAATTTTGCATAGGAATTCATAGACTTCACATGGAGAATTTTGTAAATCAGATAATGTAAAATTAGAAGCTACATGATGCAAGTGTGGGTCTTCAAACTCACTGGAGATGTTACGAGGGAGAACAAAGCATTCGTTAAAAAAATTGTTAAAAAGTTCTGGTCTATTGAGTCCCACAGCTAGACGAGGGCCATTAAAAACTATATCTGGTATTTCCCTATTATTACGACGCCCATTGACGAACGCCCAGAACTGCCGGGGGTTTGAGGAGATATTAGAGGAGATTTTGTTAATGTAGTTAGTATAGTCTTTTTCTAATAGGGACTTACATAAGCGCCTTAAGTTAACAAAAGTGTTTCGTGATTCTAAACTGCGGTGAGTTTTCCAATGTTCCCAAGCTCGGTTTTTGTTTTTTAAGGTCAAAAGAGTGTCTCTACTATACCAAGGAGGGAAACGTTTAGATTTGGGCTTGACATAAGGAACACAGTCCTTAATCACTCCAGCAATAATATCCTGCAGGTAGCTCACTGCTTCATCGGGAGATAAGGAATCCAATATGCCCCAGTAAAGTTCAATTAGACGGCGATTGACATCATCCCAGCAAACTTTCTTCCAAGCGGGAAACGGTCGGGACAGGGTGGGGGGACCCTTGGGTCGCCAGAGGTTGCCTGGTAAGCGGAAGTCCACGTCAAGGGACTCATGGTCAGAGTCGAAAATATTTCGGCCAGGAGTGAGAGAAAGCGGAGAAACTGAGGAGACGATATAGTCCAGCGTTGCCAGATCTCTGGTAGGAAAAAGATTATGTTGGGACAGCCCAAGAGCGGTAATGAAATGTTCGTAAAAGAATTCATCATGGGGAGATTTAGTTTCACCTCTAAAAGAGGTCTCCCACTGTATGGAGAGATTGAAATCACCGAGTAACACTACAGGACCAAGTGGTAGCACTCGCATAATTGAAGTGAGGTAGTTTTCTAAAACCTTGATATCACTCGACGGGGGGCGATAAAAACAGCCAACGAACACTTTTTTATGGGCAGATGAGCAAGATGGATTGCGTGCGAAAGAGATTTCAGTCCACAAGATTTCACAGGAAGTTTCTAGGTCATTTCTTCGTTTTGAGGAGTAACCTGATTTAATTGCTAAAAGCACGCCACCACCCCTAGAGGATCGATCTCGGCGATAAATTTTGTGGGTATTAGAAAATGCAAATTCACTGTCCTTAATGGAAGAATTGAGCCAAGTTTCCATAAAAGCTAAGACATCCAACTGTGACAAAACCGTTGCATACAAGTCACAAGCTGACAATTTGTTTTTAATACTTCTCACATTTTGGTAATAAAAACACAAGGGGAAGCCCTGATTAGGCCCCGGATTTAACTCAATATCACCACATAATAATAACACAGTCATATAACCCACCAAAGCAGTGTGAAGGGAATGAGAAACAACCGTCCAAAGGCTCACAGGAGGGCAGCGTCGATCGCTTCTCTTACCGGGCACAGAGACGCCGTAGGCTTCGTAACGTTGGGATCGGCACAAAGCTGCAGAGCAAGGAAAACTAAAAGCTCTATAACTGCAGAGGAAATGGCTTGTTGGACCATACGAGCAATCAGACATGGGAGTAGAATATTCACGGTGACTTCTCGCGTAAATTTGCACTACTATCAATAAAAACACCAAAGAAAGATAGCAATAAACACGGAGCGAGGGTGAACGCCTAGACGTGTCGTCCGCCATCTTAGCTAGACTACCTTAGCTAGAATACCAATTAAACATTAAACTTTTCATGAATGCTCCTTATTGTAATAAATCTAATTCCCCTCTTCGTGAGATGAGCTTGATTCTTGTGAAATAGCAGGAAAGAATTTTGAAATTTTTGATTTCTTACATTCTTCCTTTCATTTGGAATGAAATGCTGATCTTATCAGCTGCAACTGAGCAACCTCCTGGACAGAATAACAAGACAACAACAAGTTTTAATGGACTAATGGCTGGCGAACGGTGCCGTGGCAAAAGGCCAAGTTGCTTTCCGGTCACGCCTTTTATAGGTCCCTCTTAGTACCTGGGGATCAAGTTAAAATAGGTGGCATCTCAATGCCACACATTGCTCTGGTCCCACTAGCGGAGGGTTGGAGAACCTTTCTACTTCGGCGGGGTTTTTGAACATTGCGAATTTCGTTACGTCACATTGCCCCCTACAAATTTTAGGAAAAAGACAAATGGCATGCATTAGTTCCTTTTTTACAAATTTGGTTTACAAAAGGAAACAATGAAATGAGCAATGATCACAAATTAAAGAGTACTCTAGCAAACAGTTTTTCGTTATTTAAAAAAAAACAATGCTAGGAAGAGGGGAGGAAGAGTGGGGTCGGCGCTGTCCTAGTCGCTTCAGCGATGTTCGTTGCCTCGGGGATTCTTGGTTCCAAAGTCGGGAAGACAGCGACGTAGATTCAGAAGAAGATGAAAGCATCGTGAATAATAAAAGGGTATCATGGAAAAAAGCTGAAGCAGCGCTCCATACATTTTTGAATTTTGCCGAGCAAAAGTCTTGTTATTCTATCCAGGAGGTTGCTCAGTTGCAGCTGATAAGATCATCATTTCATTCCAAATGAAAGGAAGAATGTAAGAAATCAAAAATTTCAAAATTCTTTCCTGCTATTTCACAAGAATCAAGCTCATCTCACGAAGAGGGGAAATAGATTTATTACAATAAGGAGCATTCATGAAAAGTTTAATGTTTAATTGGTATTATCCACCCAATTTTGTTCTTATTTCTTATTTTTTATTTTTTATTTTATATTTTTAATTTTATTTTATTTCTTGTTTGTATTTCCTGTAAAGTGTTTTGTGTTATGATGACATCCATGACGTTTATGCTAAGTTGTTATATTTGTGTTTAGAAGTTTAAGTTAACAAATTCTGTTAAATGATGACGATGCAGTGGTATTGTAAACAAAGATGGGTAACTGCATTTATTTCGATGGAAATGGTAATGTAAATTAAAGAAAGAGATTTCTTTTGCCGAGAAGGTTGAATTACGTGTTGGTTTTTGTGAAACTTTGGAACCGTGAACTTTAAATAATAGGGGCTGACCAATATTTACATTAACTTTGTTAATTATTTCTAGTTCACCAAGAATGATAGCTGTCTCAAATAACCTCTTTCAAATGAAAACCACAGAGCCTGGTTGTTTTCTACAATGTGTAATCAAAACTGCTTCTGTTCCTTCACAAAACAAATGAGTTAATGCAGATGCCTATTCCGGCGTAGAATTAACGTTAATTCTACGACCGTGAGTTAAGCTACTGCAAGGAGTTAGCTAAGTCTGTCTGAAGGAAGATCAAGAGAGACAAAACACAGACGAAATTTAAAAGAATATGAAATATTTGAATGAACGAATTTAATGTTATTCGAAAAGTACTATGGAAGAGTAACAAAGCACATATCTTACATTATTATAGCGTTATTTCTCCATAAATCTTCAGTCGCCGCATTTGCTATTTCTACAGAAGCCTCACGAAGATGATTTTATAATTATTTAACCCTGCTATGGTAAAAAAATTCAGATAAGCACCTAATAAATGAAGAACCTGGGAATGAAACCTATGATAACGTAAGTGTGCCAAACACAGCCACCCATTGGTATTCCATAGTAATTTACATTGTTATTGCTAGATGTCTTTTCTTACTGGAGCTAAGCACCATCTGACTGCAAAAGAACAAAAATATGTATGGCAGCAATGCGATTGCTCAGATGATCATGCTTTATCTGAAGAAGGGGACGCCGATTCTCATATGTAATTTTGAGGTAAGCAATTTCGTTTAATTATCAATAACTTTCATATCTTTGCAGCAATATCAATGATCCATTTATATACGATAGGTTTATGTAGTTTATTAAGCAAGGCATCCTGTTCATGATGTTTTGATGTGACTGCACATTCTTTGTATATTTGGATAAAGGTCGTGTGTAGCCCAATAAGGCCAGGTATGGTTTTGTGGCGTTTGTAAAGAGGAAAAAATTGCAGACATGATCCTTTTAATATATCATTGAAAACAGCACTGATCCTATATTTTTTGTATAATAACTAATGTCATATTTATTGGTAATAATAAATGTTTCTTGATTTTCTTAAAATGAATATTTTGGCACTTAGCTCCTGTAGAATTTCCCCTACACACACATATATATATATACTTCTTACAGAAAAGGAATATATATATATATATTAACTAAAGGAAAAGAAAAGGTAGTGATGAGGGTGGCAACAAGGTGTTGAGGGAAGCCCAGCGGACACTCACCAAGTTGAGGACCAAGCTGGCAGGCTGCTGGGGGCGTCGAAGAGACACGTAAAACAGACGAACACAAAAACACACGCAAGCTTATCGGGCCTAAGCCCTTCTTCAGCGAAAGAGTAATGTAAAGTGACACACTGGGCGGGGAATGACAGGGTGATGTGGGAAGGTTGATGATTGGAGGAGGTGGGGAGTAGGAGGGGTGGATAGCCAATAAAGAGGGAGTGTGATGAGGTAGAGTCCGAATAGTTACAAAGTAACAAGGAAACATTGTAAGGGGGCTAATAGGGTTAGCGGAGGTTGAGGCCAGGCGGAGAGAAAGAGTCGAGAAGATGGATATGTGCTAGTTCCCAGTGTCGGAGAAGGGGGGCAGGATTGTCATAGGGTAAAGCGCGAATAATCCTAACATTGTAGCAACTATTAAAGGGGACATTGTGGGTATTAGCATGTAATGCAACTGGGAGGGGGCGTCTGAGAGAAACGCTATTCCGGTGACCGTTCATTCGGATGTTTAACGGATTGCTGGTGAGGCCTACGTAAAACGCGGGACAAAGGGTGCAGGTAAGGAGGTAAATGACGTTACGGGTGGTGCAGTTGCTTCTGGAGGTGATGGGGTAGGTGATATTGGTGGAGGGACTCGAGAAAGAAGATGATGGTAGGTGGATAGGGCAAGTGAGGCAGCGAGGTTTTCCGCAGGGGTGGGAGCCTATTGCAAGAAGCATGGTAGAAGTGGGAAGTTCCTTCCTCCACAAGATATTTCCCAAATTTGGGGGCCGGCGGAAGGAGAGGAGCGGAGGATTGGCAAAAAGGTTGATAAAGAGGGACTGATGGGAGGAAGAGGTAAGAATTGGGTGGGCAGCATGAAGGATTGTTTTGAGAGCTTCGTGGATACCAGGATGGAAAAGTGTCGTAAAAGTGAGTGGAGGGGTAGATGCAGGAATAGTGGGTGTGTGAGGATGAGATCCAATGTGGGTAGGCGTCATCGCCCTATGGATCTGTTCGCGGACCAAGACTGGAGGGTAACCACGTTTGAGAAGAGCATCCTCGAGGACAGAGTAATACTCTAGAAGGGATGCTCTATCGGAACAAAGCCTCCATCCTCGACGAGCAAGGGCATAGGGGATAGAGGTTTTGGTATGAAGGGGATGGCAGCTATCAAAGTGGAGGTATTGGAGGCTGTTGGTGGGTTTGATGTGAACACAGGTGCGGATTTGGCTGTCTTGAAGGTAAAGATCGACATCCAGGAATGTGATGTGGGAGGTAGAGGATTGGTGGGTGAAGGACAGTGAAGGATGGGAGGAGAGACGCGAGAGAAAGGAAAGGAGAGAGTCAGGTCCATGCGTCCAAATGAGGAAGACATCGTCGATGTATCTCAGCCACAAAAGTGGTCTGAGTGGTACGTTGAGGAAGAGTCTTTCCCATTCTCCAAGGTTGCAATTGGCGTATGAAGGCGCCATTCGGGTGCCCATCGCAGTGCCTCTAATTTGAAGGTAGTGACGACCATCGAAAGAGAAGTTGTTCAATTTGAGCACCATTGCTGCCAAGTCTAATAAGAAATGGGAGGAAGGTCTTGCGTCGGGTGATCTTGAGTCCAGAAGTTTACTAAGGGCAGAGAGTCCATCATCGTGGGGGATGTTTGTGTAGAGGGAACAGACATCGATAGTGGCCAAAATGGTATTGGGTGGGAGAGGAAAGGGGAGGTGTTTGAGACGTTTGAGAAAGTGGTTAGTGTCTTGGATGAAGGAAGGGAATTGACGAATGAGAGGTTGTAGGTGGGAGTCAACGAAGGCGGAGATGCGTTCTGTAGGGGAATTAAAGCTGGCAACAATGGGGCGGCCGGGGATGTTGGGTTTATGGATTTTAGGGAGAAGGTAGAATGTGGGTGTGCGGGGTTTGTTGGGGATCATTAGAGCAATGGCGGAATCGGAAAGGCCTTCCTGTTTGCCTGAGGAATGAAGATAGGACGAAATTTGGTAGGAGTGGTGGTCTGTGGGGTTGGAAGTAAGGTGATGGTAAGAGGTTTCGTCAGAAAGTTGGCGCTCGGCTTCCTCGTTATATTTGGCGCGATCCATCACAACCGTGGTGGTGCCCTTGTCGGCAGGGAGGATGATGATATGGTCAAGATGTTTGAGTGTGGAAATGGCATGCCTTTCACGTCTGGTAAGATTATCTGTATGGTCGATAAGATCGGAAAAGTTAGGTTGGGAGATTCTGGAAAGGATATAATTGAGGTATTGTTCGACCGGGTGTAGGGAAGGAAGGGTGGGTGGAATGTATTGGGAAGGAGGTTTGAAGATGGAAAAGGTAGGTGGGAGGCCGGGAGGGAGTTTTGGGTTGGCAGAGGTGAGAGAGTCTTCTTTGGGAGGGTTAGTTTTTAGACGTAGTGTGCGGGCAAAGGACTGGACGTCGGCAAGGAGGCGAAAATGATCAAATTTGGTGGTGGGACAAAAGGAAAGGCCGCGTGAGAGGAGTTCATTCTCGGCAGGGGTAAGTACGTGGGAGGAAAGGTTCAAGACTTCATCTGGTTGGCAAGATGAAGAGGTGGTGGCAGGAGTGTGCGAAAAATATGAGCGCTTCAAAGGTTTGCGGGTTAGGAAAGTGTGGGTCTTTTTCAGGATATGAAGTGATGGTGGCGTTGGGAATCCCAGGAGGTCCGCAAGACAGGGAGTTTGACCGATGAGTGGCGGGGAAGGAGGTGGTTTGTTGACCTCGCCAGCTGTTATGAACGGAAGGGGAAGACCAAGTTTGAGGTGCCGGATGCAAAGCAGAGAGAGTTTACGGAGAAGTCTGTTGCGATGTGCGGTGATATCATTAGCCGCTTGAAGGAAAGCGGCACGAAGGTCGGATATGGATTGCGAAGAATGACGAAGATAAAGAACGAGAGATTTACAATTAGCAAAGTGGGAGTTAGAGAGGGTGGTATAATGGTGTATGGTGGAACGGATAATGTGGATAGAGGCGAGGTGATACGTGAGGGCTAGGAAGCGCGGATAGTGGGAGGAAGGCCTGAAAGAGGAATTCTGATGGTGAGGCATTTGGGGGTGAGTCCAAGTGCAAGGCAGGAGTTGAGGAATTCAATCTGGCAGTTGAGGGTAATATGTCTACGGAGATGATAATGGAGACGGGTCAGTTCCATGGTGGAAGAGAAAGATAAGAGGAAAAGACGACAGGAAAGAAACGTAAAGATATAGACAAAAAAGGAGAAAAAAGGACAGTATATATATTAACTAAAGGAAAAGAAAAGGTAGTGATGAGGGTGGCAACAAGGTGTTGAGGGAAGCCCAGCGGACACTCACCAAGTTGAGGACCAAGCTGGCAGGCTGCTGGGGGCGTATATATATATATATATATATATATATATATATATATATATATATATATATATATACATGTATATATATAATTTGGTAAGAAGAAAAATACACCCCCGTTTGCCTCAAAATTCCGGGAGCTGTGATTAAGCTAGAGAGTTGGGGAAAGTGGTTTCTGAAAGCTTCTATAGTCGTGACGGCGGGATAAATATAGCGATTCTTCAAAGTTTAACGAAAAATGCCGTAAAGCTCTCGAAATTTCAGAATTTTTTGAACTTTCATAAAAAAGGACCCTACCGTGCTTTAAAATTCTGGGAACTGTGACTGAGCTTGACAGTTGGGAAAAGTGTCTTCTGAAAGCTTATATAGTCGTAACGGCTGGAAAAATAAGGCAGTTCTTCAAAGTTTAACGAAAAAAGCTCAATAGCTCTCGAAAGTTTAGAATTTTCGAATTTGGTAGGAAGAAAATAGCACCCTCTGTTGGTTCAAAATTTCGGGAGATGTGGTACAGTTAGAGAGCTGAAAAAAGTGTCTTCTGAAAGCTTTTATAGCCATAACGGCGCTAAAAATAATTCAATTCTTCAAAGTTCAACTTAATAAGCTCTATAACTCTCTATAGTTTAGAATTTTCGACTTTGGTAAGAAGAAAATAGTACCCTCCGTTGCTTCGAAATTCCAGGAGTTGTGGAAAAGTGACTTCTGAAAGCTTATATAGTTCTAACAGCGGAAAATAAAGTGATTCTTCAAAGTTCAACGGAAAAAGCCCCAAAACTCTGAAGTTGAGGATTTTTGAACCTTCAACTTCAAGCTAGAAAGTCGAGCAAGGTGTCAGTAAAAAATCTTTTTATGCCAAATAAAAAGTTTTTCATAAAGATCATGTGAATGGTGTCTGAATGATTGTGCAGGGAATGATGGAACTTACCACCGGTCCGGGTAAAGGTCATACATTATTCCTGCCCAGAATCAAATTGATTTCAATGGATGCCAATATGCCCTTCCGCCTGATTCGTACTCAATTTTCTATCAGATTGTCCTTCTCGATGGCAATTAACAAGGCACAAGGGCAAACATTTGAAAAGATTAGGATTTTCTTTCGAAATGCTTATTTAGCCATGGGCAGCTGTATGTGGCATTCAGGCGGGCAATGGCAGGCGCCGATGTAAAATTGCAAATCCTCGAAACAAGCCACCTAGGTAAAATAGGAAACCACGACTCTGTCTACACTAAGAACGTAGTGTACAAAGAGGTTTTATGTTCATTGCCATTTTTCCCACCTTCATATTTCTGTTACCTTTTCGATTCCTCATTTTGTACAGTTTCCTACAAAACGTAAATGTCGTAAAGCCTATGCGGCCGCTAAAAATTCGCTATTGTTTAAACAGATTTTCAAAGTTTATGTTTCCGAATGAGCTATGGAGCTGAAATTTTGTTTGTAAGAAAAATTTGTAAAATAACAAAATAGGGATTATAGAAATTTAGATATTTCATATGTTTGGCAATATCCCCATGAAATTGTTATTGCGGCCGTTAATTTTTTTTAATTTAAACAATTAGATAAATGTTATTTCACATCTAAATGTGCTACACCTTTAAAATTTGGCAGAAATGTGTGGCATTTGTACCCCACAATGGAAAAAGTATATTATTCTTAAAATTGCCAATTTTAGTGATTGTTTCACTCCATTATTTCTCCATAAGAAAAAAACAAAAATCAGTTCAGAGGAGAAATCTTTTGAATTAAAAAAATATTTCCAATGATGAAATATCTCTCTGAAAAAATTAATGTTTTTTCAAGGTGAGATGAAATGCTTGCAGAATGCATGCACCTTCTACTAGTTTATAATAGATGTCATTGACATATATCAGGAGGATACTAATGTTTAGGCACTTCCAGATGAGCTACACACCTGAAATTTGGCATGGTTATAGGTTTTTAGTCAAAACCAACCAGAAAAATCGAAAATTCCAAAAAAGTTAATATTTAAGGGATGTTTTTTAACCCCAATGTTTCATTTCAATACCCCATAAGAAAAGCATGGGATTCAGTGCAAGGCTTTCTAAGAAACTATTTTTAAATTACTTAATATTGGAGTACGAACTCGGGAAGAGAAGAGTTGTTTTGAATGTAGAATTCAAATACATAGCGAATTTGCATAAATATTTGTTTTTAATCAGAAGAACATGTGAATTTTTCCTCTTTTCAACAATGGAAATCTTTAAATACTATGGCAATGACCTCAAAGATTTTAAAGGGATATGATATTATACATTACGATTTCAGTGTATTAATGCTGTCATAACGAATTAAAACAGAACTTCCATAACTCGAATCTCAAGGAAAAATAAAAATTATTTGAGTCATAGAAAGCTCAAGTTATGGAAATATATTTTAAAATATTTGTATATATACAGTGGAACTTCTATAGCTCAAATCTCAAAGGAAAGCAAAAATTATTCCAGTTATAGAAAGTTCGAGTTACAGAATCATTTTTCTTTAATTGAATTAAAATCAAGTTTATTCCCATAAGCATAAGTTAACTTACTCTAATTTTCAATATCATGCATATTATGAATACATCAGCAATATTTTCTTCCGATAGGACCTATGTCAGATTTTGCTGTATCCAAAACACTAATTGCATCATGCACTGTGATTGAGGGTATCATAGATAATTGTAATTCTCGCACACTACTGAAAGCACACATATGACAATTAAACTTGGGATATCGACTGTAGTACGGAGCGAAGAGGTTCCTTTTTCTCTAGGACTATAAGGGATCACAATAGGAGAAGCAACCTTGATAGCAGTGACAGTAAAACGTGAAAAGGGTTTTTTAAGAAATTTTAACTGTTTTCAATTGTTAAATATAACGGCGTTATACGTATTTCACGATTTTTAAATCCAAATACATGCTAAAGACATGGATGATGCCATAATCTTAACAGAAAATATCCTAATTTTTCCATAAATTTAATGTATAGGGTATTGTCTCAATGATGATTATTCTTATTGCTCATTCAGGGGCGAAACATGAAATACAAAAACTTGGACATGAGCCGATTAGCAGAGAATTTGGAAATTATGGGTAGTTGCCTTAATTTCACAGAAAATTATAAATATTCTGCTATTACTCATGGAATTTATTATCTAATACATATAGGCTCCACGTGGCTGATATGCTGTTGCCCTGGAGATCGTGTTGGTTTATTTACGAGTTTGATCTTGGTATATGGTGATTTTTTAGTGCTTGCAGTATGCAAGCACCGACAACTCATATTATATATATATATATATATATATATATATATATATATATATAATATATCTCCTCTGTAAGGAATGTCTATATAGAATGATAATATGTGTATGTGGTTGTATAGTCATATTTTGGCAGCTCTTTTGAAGGGCCACTGTAACAGTTGCTTTGACAGAGCTACCTCGTGTGTACATGTTGATTGATTTTTATTGGTTATTCAGATTTACATTTACAATAACTGGAGGTTCACTATAAGGGGTTTTTAATGTATTAGCTAGTTTGATAGAGTTTTTGATGCCAAATTTTGGTTTGAAGTTAGTGATTTGACAAAATAAATAACACTGTTAAAAGTCAATTATTGTGTTGTAGCTGAGGTGCTCAAAATCATGGGTCTTATTGGAATATTAGGTTTGTATAGCTTGATCAGGCTGTATAGCATTGTTGGGAGGAGATTCATGATGATAAGGGAATATATTTCTTTCTAACTGACGAGGAAAGTAGTGGCTGAAATAGTATAACTGGTCGCAGCCAGGAAAGAAGGGGCTGGGTCTTTTGGAAGAGCAGTGATATTCAAGGGTGGAAATTTTACAAAGCGGTGTTGTTTCAGATTTTATTAAAATATAATTCCGCGAAGTTATGCCTTCAGTTATGAATTATATTTGGTAGAACATCATTTTCTAGATTTGTGGGTTGTTCTGCAGGAAAAATTAAATAGGTTACATGCATTGAAAGTGACAAATTTAGAAATTTCAAGGAAAAGGCTTTCATCTGAAATTTTTTCCACTTCTTAAGCTAATAGTTAATAACAAATTTAGTACTGAAAGAAAAAGTGCCTTAAATTCAATTTTTCTCCTTTTGATTGTGAGGCAGGGTACATTGCTGAAACTGGAAGAATTTTCAATTATAGGATCGATGAATATAATCAGTGTTTTATTTTGAGTTCCATTTTCCATTTCATAAGTGGTGTTTATCAAATAATTATAGCAGTTCCTTTAATTTGAGATACTTCCATTTTGAATCTAGAGGTTGCTTTAGAACAATTAGAAATAATTAATTTTGATTTGAAAGAGTTATATTGTATTATTAACATTATTTTTCACAACCATTCCTCATTAACATCATTGCTCAAAAGTATTTTCCATTCTGTGATGTTTTCTCAGATAGTGGGCACATAAATCTTGTTAAATACGTCTATGGGCAATGAATCAAAAGAAGTTTCCTTTGGGGAAGATTATGCGTAGTATGAGAGATACAAAATCACAAAAAAATTAAAAAAGATTGTTTTACTCTGTCAGCTCTTTCTAAATTAAATTTTTGAAAGGAATAATTATAAGTGACCATTTAGCACAAAACAAATGTGCTCTTTTTGTCACATATAAAATGTGGGTTTATTACTTACTATATTATATTCTAACCTACAAAATTATTATTTTTTAAATAATGCATAAAAAAAATATTTTGATGCTATCAAAAATGTAATTCATTATTAGAACACTATCTCTCAACTTGTCATATTTATAAAACAGAGATCAAGACCATATTCATATTAGCTTGCGCTGTGTACAGCCTGATCATCGAGTGCCAAATGGATGTTTATATTGCTTTCATTTCTCTTCAGAAGCAAATTACTAATTTTTGGATCATATTTAGACTGAATTGCAGTGAACATATCTGTGAAGCAGAGAGGTGGATAGGCTTTCTCTTGTGTAAATATCCTCTGTGTCAGTGTTCCTCAACCTTTTTGGAGGCATGGATCCCCTATGAAATTCCACAATTTCTGCTGACCTCCTCTCCATGAATAGATCATAAACTTTCCGTTCATTGTCTTGTTTTTTCACTTTGATATGTTAATCAGAGCTCTGCATGGGATCAAACAAGTTATTGATAAAATTAACATCATATCCTACTCAATTCGTGGATCTCCAGTTGAAACACTGCTCTATGTGACTGGGAGCAGATACGCACATTGCTAAGTAACCAAGGAGAGTTTGTTTGTGGAATTACAAATTGCAGCAATTTTCATATTGATTAATGATAACAGAATACATAAATCATGTTGTTAAGCTGTGATTTTGAAACATTTCTATAAATTTGTTATAAAAATGCTCTTCTATTTCTTGCGCTTTTGTCAAACTTACGTATTTGTTCTACTTCCTTTTTTGGAACTTACTCATTTTACTTTCTCTTATATCACTTGTTTTTTGTCATAAAATAGAGAAAACGTCAATAACTGTGATAATGTGCTTATGAACATGGTTCAAGTTATAAATTTTTATTGTAATGTAGCTGCTAAAAGAGATGGAAGCAATAATGATAATTAGAATAATTTGACACATTTTGTTACAGATTCCAGCAAATGAAGACGGGTGTCTGAAAATTGCTGAAGGACTTGATACTCCAGGAATTTTCCTCATTGTATAAGCACAATGGATGACAAACACATCCTTTTGCAAGTACCAAAAAGCGGCATTTTGTTCTTTAACTATAAGGGAAGTTTCAGCAGTGTTTTGTTCTTTGTAGTTGGTAGCAAATACAGGTTGCAGTATATAGACTTCTGATGTTGAAGCATCATGTCATATGGTGATGTGTTCTCCTACATATTTTTTCTACAAAGATGATGAGAATAAACTAAATTTGCTTGGTGCTAAGCCATTCTTAGGACAATGTATTTTGATATTATTGATCATTGTTTTCAAAATTACATTTGCATTGACTCAAAATATTCTCTAACCTAATTATGGTTCACAAAATAGGATATTCATTCATAGATATTTGGTTGAGGAGGATAGGATCGAGTGCTTTTAGGTTATCAGCAGCACTATATCAAGTGTTTTGAGAATCTATCCCCCTTATTCCTATAAAAGCTGAATTTGTAGTTTGGGCATAGCTCCATTTGCACAATTTTAATACTCTGTTTTAAAAGTAATATATTCATTGCAAAAGACCATTAACACCAAAGACACAAAGCATCATAACTCTAAGACAATGGAGAGGAGAGGATGTGGGAGAGTTAGAAATGATTGAATTCCAAATGAATGCATATGCTTGAAAGTCATCTCCATTGGATAGGGACAAGAGAAATAAATTCTGAGAAAATTTTTCACCCTGAGAGGGTCCTATAGGAAAACAAAACCTGCCTAGTCAGTGTTTTGTAAAGTAGACAAAAAATGCAAGAGTTGATTGAGAGCAGATTTTGAACTCACCATTATTACTTTAAATGTGTCATATCTATGTAAAACATCTAGTTAATTCTATACAAATTAGTTGTTCATAATTTACTTAGTTGCTATAATTATTTTTATATGCTCCGTTTTTCCTTCTATTGGTGTATGACTTCTGATGCAAACAGATTCTAGTATCAAGCTGAAGTTTCATGCATGTGGATATTATAGATAATTGTACACCATGGATCCCAGAGGCTGAAAGCTTTATTTCTAGCTTTTTGGGTACAATTCTCTAGCTTGTTAGTTTTTATTTTCTCTTTGGTTCTTTATTTGTCCTATCTTGCATTCTGCAATCACCTTCCATGGATAATTTTTGCATTCCTTGCAGGATATTATCTGTTTCAGTTTTCATTAAACTCTTTTTTACAATTAATCATATTCAAAATTTTGTTACTTGGTCGTATGTCATGCACTACTGTTACTAGTAAGGTGCTTAAAGAAATATTAAAGGACATTCAGGCTGCTATGGTTAATGTACAGAGTTGAAATGACCATGGAGTCTGATTCAGTGTGATGAAGAGAGCAATGAAACAAATCATGACTTGATAGAATATATTAATGCTTTAGAAACATTGGCCTAATTTCCATTTATGATAGAAAATGGTTTTGATCCCACCAATCCCTGTCAATGGCCCTGATAATGCAGACTAACTCTTAGTTACTAAACCGCTGGTCCATAGATAAGTAATAATGTTTTAGACCACTTATTTCACTAATATGGGAATAACTCAGGTTTTCGAATAGTTACTCTTTCAACGTTTCTTCAATATTTGCTCAAATTAAGACTTGTAAATATCCATGACTTTTAAATGAGACTATTTTTGCAAAAACTTTTTACCACAGGCTTACTAGGATTTGATAACTCAATATGAGCACTGCAAAACATTTTCACTCAAAATTTTTTTATTCTAAAATATGCAACAACTTTCTCTTGGGAAAAGAATTTTTTGTGCAAATACAGACATGGAACATTTTTTATGGAACAGTCATCACTGGCTGATTCTTTATGGAGTGTTTTTATAGTCTTCAAGGTCTTGAAGAAGAGCACTGTGAAGGGTGCAGATCACATATATCGATTAGTATAATGAAAAGAAGAAAAACAACTTTTTGTTGTACTTCTACACTTTTTTATGATTCCATAAAGAATGTGTGACAATTAGTCATTATAGCAAAATAATTGAAAATATCACTCTAATCGTAATCTTCATTGCAGAAATTTTTAATTTCATCTGAGTTGTTGATGATTATATATTCATCATAACATGATAAATAATAATTAGCTTAAAAATTGTTGTATTTTCTATCATTCAAAATTTCCTATTTCATTATTTTAACGTTTGGAGTAACTTTAACCTGTCTTTGAAAACTTATATATTGATTTGTTGTTCATATATAACTCTTTTTTGTCATTATGTTTTCAGTAATCATTTCGTCTTGTTTTATACTCAAAATAGTTAAATAAATCCTGTAATGATCCATCAGGAAATTTGTCACAATATAATCTACCAAAGGATTTTTGTCTGCTTTGAAGGTTTTCTTTTTAATAAGTTGCATTAAAAATAATTATACAATCATTTCAGCCACCCTTCTCTAGAATGATTAGGTAAAACATTCAATTTGAAAGCCAGCTAAGTGTTTGCTTAATATACAAAATAATATCTGGCCAATATTCCATGATAAATATCCTGAATAAACTCAAGTTCTTCTTACACAATCAGTAATTAGAGTGCTGATATTGAATTAATTTTTTAACTTTTCAAGTATTTTGAGTCATTAGCTAGGCTTTAAACTTAAATGTTATGTATTTTTACATTCAATTACTTGCAATCAAGTGCAGTCAAAGTTTTGAAAAGGTCATACCTTATGCAGTGATCTACTGTTTAATACATCTAATTAGCTTTTGTGTTCATTTCCAGTCTGATGAACCAGAATATGTGTTGAACTTAAGATGTGACTAGTGAGTGCTATGTTTGTACATATGTACTTATTAATATGTGTACAGAATAACTTCTCTTGGAATAAAAGAAGTTTCCTCATTCTTCATGAAAATCATGGAGAATTGTAGACATTCACCTTATTTCAAGAGTTAAGAAGCATGAATGTTATAGTCTATGACTATAAATGAGTAAATCGATGAAAAGTGTTTTCATGAATAATAATAAACTGTTTGGAGTGACCATGATTGGGTGAATACAGACCCTGAGAATAGTTGTATATAGTTTCATGTGTGGTCTGAGTATTTTGTACAATGGCTTTATTATTAAATTAACTAGGGGATGATTTTGGACACATGTTGAGAAAATCAAGACTATAGTTTATTCATCTGAACTAATGGTGTTTGTTCCTTATTGATCCTCCAGCAGCTTAGTTGTGCATATTCTCTTGAAAGGAATATAGCCAGATTCAAGTGCTGAAACCAGTATTTTCAAAGACATATTTATAAAACTTGGCAAAGTTAATTCATCTATGTACCATGTGAATCAAGTTAAGTGCACTTTTGTGTAATTCAAACTGGGTAACTGTTATGTAGCTGTGAAAATGACGTGTGTGTATTGCTAATGAGCTTATTCATTTAAGATTAGATTAAATAACCCTTTTCATTGAAAAAATTGACAATGTGTCTTGTGGAATTGTGAAGTTATATATTTTATCTGATTAAATATTATTTTTACATTACTGTTACTATGTAATAATATATTTGTTGAATAGGCTAACAATTAAAATTTTACAAGCTTATAACAAGTGTTATGTACATTGAAAGTATTTCTTTTAGTAACTTATATAATTTGAATATTCTTCAGCTGTGAATTTTTCATTTGAAGCTTTATGATGAGTTATTCTTAGTTTTTAATGATGTTTTTAAACAAGTTTAGGCTTGTGGTACACATTATACCCTTGCATTTAGGGTTTCTGAATTATAATAATTATGATAGAAATCCAATTTTTGTCTTGTTATGTCACATTCTCTTAACCAAAGCATAATAAAGCAGTACAACACAATTAACATCTAAGTAAGAGGCTAACGGTAATGACATTTTTAATGTTGCATTATGAGGGATAATGATGAAGCATTTTCCCTGTATGTGACAGTGCTGTATCCCATGATAAAGTGTTATTCATTATTTACCTGTGAAAACTTTCCATCTACATTCAAATATTTGAGATGAAAATCTCCTTTTCACATGTATGCACTATGTGCACACTCATAAGGTCATTCCATCAGGTGAGGCATTTTTGTCATGCCTTCAGGGAACGTGCCTGTATTTTTTATTATCTATATAAAACTAAGTGTGTTCTGTGGATTGATTCATTAGAATATTTATTTAGAAGAAAAAGCCACAAATAACTGTTGGGTGGAAGTGGAAAAGGCCTTAAAAGGGAAATTAGATGCACAAGTATTTGATATCTTGCATATATTAATATTCTGGTCAACTTTTTAAAGTGCACTAATGTAAGGACATTTTTTCAGAATATGTATCAAAGCCTATTCATCATCATCATGAAATGGGAGCATGCTGCAGCAAATAGCTGTCTTTGTCATGCTTAACTATGCTTAACAAGTCTGGCTGAGTAGTATAAAGATTAGCAATATTTTACATTTACACACCTTCATGGTTATGTCGAGTTTGAGTGAAATTGAAAGCGGAGAGAGTAATGATTGGGAAACAGTTGTAGAAAGGGAATTTATCAGAAAGAAAATGCACAAACAATTTCTTCAAATGCGGCTTCCCAAAATGTGGATTCATTTTTACTCAGTACCCTTACATGCAACAAACCTCCTTGACTCGAGTGGCACAATTCGCTTTTATGCAGTTGCCCATAGAATGGCCAAATGCTAAAATATACCATATATTATGGTGTATAGGTCAACCCGACATATAAATCGATGTCAGTTGTTTAGGCCAAAAATGCATGATTAGGCATATACTCACCATATAGGTCACACCTAATTCATATATACCACCCTTTTGAACTTCACGAGTAATTGGTTTCAGAAAAATGATGCAAATTCATAAAGTGCAAGTCCTATTTTTTTGATAAGACGCACTGCATTAATGGGTAGTACGATTCCTAGTTAACCTAAAAAATTCACTTTTTTATCATAAATAATGCAGTTCAAAAGAAAATGTAACAGCAAATAAAAACCTAACATCATAAAGTGAAAAAATTCTTTTAATTACCTTCAAAATGGCTAATAGCAAATGACAATCCCACATTAGAAAGCTATAACACTTCTTTCGGCAATTGTGCAGTTTACTTACAGCACATATTTGCATGTGATTTTCAATCATTCCAAGGAAGTGCTTAAATTGATGAACTACTAAAATGGAATGTTGAGTACGTGATGCACGGATGCTTTCTTGGGTTCTGCCACAAACATTTCCAAGTCGCAAAAAAACACTAGCATAGTGGTAACATTTCTTTTATTAACACTCGGAGTACGGACCTAAGTGGTTTAACACCGGGTCCTAGAGGACCCAGCTTCTAAAATCATTTTCTCACAATAATATTTAACATCCAAGTAATCAATGAATGAAAATTGAATAAGGATAATGATTTATACAATAAATAGTGTAATAATGGTATATATTTGCAAAATTAAATACATAATTACGCATATAAATAAAAATTAAATAATTTTCTATTTTTAAGGATAACATTTAACAATACCAAAAAATTTATTTTTGAAGGTAAATTCAGTTAGTTTGATTCAGTTAATCTTTTGTTAGTTTGATTCATCTGAGTTGGAAGTGAAATTAATACATAATAACTTAACTAATATTTCGAACTATATTTTCGGGTCTTGTTCTTGCAGGTTGTGGAGCAACGTAACTCCAAAGCCTAAATATCTCCCATTTTAGAATCATAGAGTCACAAAAAATAAAAAGTACATTATAAAATGATTCGGGAGGCAAACAGAACGATGTGAATAATGGAGACACAAGAGAAAACTGGAAATCGAGACGTCGAGACTTCGATAATAACTAACATGTATTACAATGTCGTGCTGAGCGAGCTAATTTTGTCCGGACTTTGATCTGCCTGGTCATAAGAGATATAAAAGTTACACGATGTAGAGTACGGAGCCGGGTCCCCGAAGACCCTCACATTTATACATTCTGTGATTTTGATGACTTAATTAAATTACAATATAATTTTTTTACTGATTTTAAACTCCCAACATGTTCCACTAGGAATACATAAAGTATCAATTTCGGCAAAAAATTTTTAAAGAAATATTTTCGAAAATATACCTTTCGGGTCTCCTGAGACCCGAGATCCGTACTACGAGTGTTAATTATGTTCAAAATTCATAACAGAACCTAGCGTAAGAAAGTCATGGCATTTAATTTAATTGTTCAAAATACCTCACAAAAAATTAAAATAAAGCATTAAAGTGGTAATATTTCTTTTAGTAATTGCATTTTAAATGTGCAGCAGAAAGTCTTACGTTACAAGATGATAGAAATTCTTAGATTTATATTAAAAGTTCGTAATAAAAAATTAAAACCAAACAAAACAAAATAACATTTCCTTAAATTAAGTTCAAAATACAAAGATAATATCAAATGAAAATCTTACACTCCAAAACAAAATGATGGCATTTCTTTAAATTTTAAACCTGGATATTTTGGCGAAGTTCAAACAGCTATAAAATAGTAATTAAGTCAAGAATCATCACATTTGTTTACTTCGAAAACTGCTAATAATGAGCATTATAAATATAATATAATAATATTGTCCTTTTCTAGGGTGCCAAAGTTTAAACTGAACTTCGAAACAAAAAGTAGAGGGAGTTCGAACTTGTTGGCATTGCAGATGCATGACGTGAAATGCAAATTATCGGTGCAAAACAAAAGTATTGGTCATATAAATTTCCACAAAGTGCAAATTCGCGAACCGCAAGCATGCGAAGATCAAAAAGAAAATCCCAATTATGAAAATTATCTAAATCAGCCAAGTTCTTATGACAAAATATTAATTTATTAAATCCTTATGATCAATTTTCTATCAGTATCAAAGATGTTGGAATAATGTAATGTGTAATGTAATGTGGTATATTATTCCATCTTGTTGTTTGCATCTGATGAGGAGGACGTGGAGTTTCATGGCTTTTAAACTTAAAATTACAAAAATTGCTTTCTTGAGTGTTTTTTTGTCATTGCTAATGACCATTTTTGTCATGTATATAAACCGTATTTACCCGAATCCAAGACAAGGTTTTTTCCAAATTTCAGCTTGCAAAAATCGTGGGTCGCCTTAAATTCGAGTACGAAGTCATATACCATCAATACATCATGATCATTTGATCACACATCAATTCGCTGTAATTCATGGCGCATCAAGTTGTCACACGATAAACTCATCAATTGACAAACTCCGCACATCAATTCATTGTTAGACAAATTCGTCGCATGACAAATTCGTTGCAAGACATATTCATCACAAGACAAATTGGAAAGCAGGACACCATGATGATTTTGTCGAGAGATGAATAATTCATCAATTATTGATGTGTAATGAGTTTGTTGTGCAATGTTTTGATGCACGATGACATGACTGTGACGATTTATCATAGAACCATAGGAAGTATGGTTATGTGTTTAATTGATGCTTTTTAAACAAATGAAATGATAAAATAATTGTATTTTTCATTGTAAACTTATGATCCAGAATTCAATTAATAAAGTCTTCATTTAAAAAAATACATTTGAATCCTTGGAAGTTATGAAGAAACATGGTCATTTTTAGTTATTTGTTATTCAGAGTGAACACTGTTGAAAATTATAAATAACTAAAATAATTGCCTTTTTTAATGTTTTTTTGCTTTGGCAGTTGACCATTTTTGTAATATTATGTAGACCAACAATAATTATTTTTGGAAAACTATCAATTACTATAAAGGAGCATTGAAAATTTTATTTATTTGTCATTCAAATTATTTCTTTATGAAAATTTTTTATGATAAAAGCGCTAAATTATAAACACTGAAACAGCGGATTCAAAATGGCAGTCAACTACGTCAATGGATGACTCGTATTTTAAGATTTCGACATCATTTGCCCAAATTTCAATGTTTTCATTTTTCCACTCAGCGTATAAGTCGACCCTGGATTTTTTGGATGATTTTTAGCACTTCAAAATTCGACTTATATACCACGATTTATGGCAACCAAAATTGCAGTTTTTAATGAGATTTTTTAGCAGTTATCCTTATTGTATTTAATTTTTTCCGTAACTGGTCTGGTACAGATCAAATCATCATGTAAAGTGTTCATAAAATACGTGGTCATATTATGTTTCTTCTTGTGTGTCTATTGCAATGTCAAGTATTTTACTTTTTTGTCCAAATCCTTGTGACCCCATCTCAAAGCAATTGGCATATTTTAGTAGATTTTAGAACTTTTAATCATACTAAAAGTTTTGCACAGAAAAGAGGAACTCATTTTAACAAACAAATAAAAATGTGGAAAACACAGTATAGGAGGAATTTTGTACTTTTTAAAAGCTGGATATTAGGGCCATGATGTGAGGTGAGTTTCAGGGGACACTTTCCTATGAATGGCATTACAGGTTTATTTCCATTAATCTGTATCTACATATGATCTGGGGTGGCATTTTGTCTTTTTGTCTCACGTTTTGACCCCATGGCCATCCTGTATGATGATTTAAATGTGTCTAAAGTGAATGTTTTTCATGTGAATGGAAAGAGTTACCATAAACCAACCCACCAATGGGTCTCCAGCCTGATGTGGTCACTAAGGTGCAATCCACTGATGGGTAGCCTAGCCTGATTAGGTCACCTAAACGTAACTCTCTGGTGTGCTTCCTTGCTTGAGGACAACAGGTGCAACCCCCAGTGTGTTCCCATTTAAATACCTGATAGAGCAGTAATCACTGATCACTATACAATCTAATATGCTGTGTAAGTTCTTGACGTGAATTTCACTGGAAAGATACTTATTGTTTGTTCTATCAGTTAGTCTTGTAACTTGTTATTTTTTCACTCACATTCTTTAAAACTAGGGATGGGATGATTGGTTCTGCTGGTTCTCTCAAGAACCGGAATAACCAGAACCAACTGTTTATAATCCGGTTCATCGGTTCCAACCCTTATTTTAGTAAAAAACATGAGTGAAAAGATACACACATCATGCATGCATACATGCGAGGCAGAGGTGTTCTTTACGATTTATACAATCATGTCAAAAAAGATAAATATTAATGGCTTAGTATAACGTCTACGAACAGAAATGCCAGTAGTGATACCAAGGAAATGTTGAATTTTTGATTCCCCAACTAATTTCCTAATCAATTGTTATTAATAAAACAATCGACAATTATTTAAAACTTACCTCACTGGAATAGTAGTAATGTAATCTTTATGCTCACGTTCTTTCCTCCTGTTGTAAATTACCCATTTCTTTTCACTTGCAAACGCTGTCTAAACGTGAAAAATAGACATATTTATTATGTTCATTTCTTCATCTTAGATTATCCATTTCCCTTCATTTTCCAAATATTGCATGTGCACGAAAGAAAATTAAATTAATTAGGTATTTACAGCAGATATTGTGTACTTCAGTTGTCATGAAGACTATTTTCGTTGGCAACAATTAAAAAAAATGAATGATGACTTTCTCGTTTGATTCTCTTGAAATCGGCTATTCATTCAATAAAAATGTACTGAACAAAATATATGTTATTTGATTACTTCTACGAAGTTCTTTAAAGCCTTTTTTGATATAAATTATATTGTATGATATATAAAGAAAAAAATCATTTTTTGTCACATGCAAAGTGGCACTCCCAATTGGGTTACATAAACAATTTATATAACTTTATTAGTTTCTTTGCCCTGATGTCCTAAATACCAAATTTCATCAACATCTGCCCAGTAGTTTCTGAGATGAAGCATGCAGACAGACATGACCTGACCACAAGGTGTTCTTTTTTTTACTTATCGTAAACAATGCCTAAAAATGATTGCAATTCAGAAGCAGACAATAATCGAAAAGCGTCCGCCTCACTCCACCATATTTTTCCGCAACTACATTCGATTTTCGATACATATATCGATGATGGAAGTTGTGAGTTTACTATGACATAAAATATATTTTTATGCTGAATGTGTTATCAGTTTCAAACAGGATAAGCAAGTCTGAATTTCCTTTATTTCATAAGGTTAAAGAGCTTTGTAGTGCGTACAAAAATCAGGACGACGAATCACTTCAACGAATGATAGTTCCACAGAAATATCTATAAAAAATTGAATAATGGGTTCCGAACTTCCGTTATTCAATATTTGGTTCATGGCAGCATGGTTTTATAATGTAAAAATTCAAACAATATCCTGAGTCAAATCCATCAGCTGACGATGGGTCTCAGGGAAACGTCGTTCTTGTGTATTTTTGGTAACCCATACAGTCGTGGAGGCCTGGATGATGACGGCAGTAGGTTCCGTTGGTCTTCAATAGGTATGGAGGATTTCTTAATCAGCTCTCGGATTTTCCTTTCGGTTTTCATCGTCGGGTCGCCTTTGAGTGTGGAGTAAGTTGGATCGTCCAGCAGATTGCGGATCTTCTCGTCGTAGTCCTCCTTGGAGATAATTACGGTATATTTTTCGAGGTTAATTCGCGAAGCTATTGAAATCGAAAAACATCCAGTCAATTTCAACCGGGACGACGGTTTGCACATCAGCGCAACATGGAAGTGACTCTTCCAACGGAAAAGTGAAAGGGAGGAAAAATACGTTGGAGCAACCTCCAAAGAGAAAGGGATAGCAACTCGAACGAGCCAATCAGCGATGGACAACGGTTAAACTAGGAAGGCACGAGTGGATATAAAAGTCAGATCCCTACCATCGGATCTCACTTCATAACCAATTTAGGGTAGTGGCTCCGAGAACAATGACGCGACCAGGACCAAGGAACGCAGGAAGTGTCCTTGATTTTGTACTGGTCAAGAACTTTGATCAACGGACAGTGTCAAAAACGATCCCAGAGCTAACAAGCGACCATTACCGGGTGGTACTGAGGATCGGCACAAAAGTATTATTTTATCAACAGGACAACCACCGCATGTGCTATGGACTTGCGGATTGGGCTAATTTTAGGAAAATAATTACGGAGTCACTACCAAGCAATGTGCCCACGATATCCACCAGGGAGGGAATAGAGGAAGCGGCAGAATTGTTGGGGAACGCAATCAATGACGCAGCGGAAAAAGCTATTCCGCGAAGAGCAAGAAAAGCAAAAGAAAACCTGGAGATCCCTGACGAAATCAAAAACCTCATAAGAAAAAGGAACTGGGTGAGGCGGCAGTACAACCAATACGGCACCGCCGAACAAAAAAGGGATCTCCGGGGACTAAATAGAGAAATTAGGGATCAACTGAGGCGCCTGAGGAGGTACCAATGGTCCATCAGACTGGCAGATCTTAATATAAGTGACAATTCCATATGGAAGTATACGCGTTCCCTAATGAATTCTGCCAGGAGTGACCCCCTGGTGGAAAGCCCAAGAGGCAAACTCACCACGCCTGCTGACAAAGCAGAATATCTTGCGGCTCATTTAGAACAGATCTTCACGCCAAATGACGCGACAGAATACACATAAAAATGGAGGAGATCGAGTCCATGCTAAGGGTACAGCACAACGAGGATCAAGCCACTCCGGTGTTCTCCATCAGAGAATTGGCAGAAGTCATAGCACGCCCACCGAAGAACCCTCTGACCGATATGCAATTACTGTCAGCGCCAGTATGAAACCGGAGGACGTCTGCAGCATCCGCAGTATAATCAAGAGCACGGTGCGCATTGAACCTTTTAAGTTTTCTCGACCCAGGATGTGCTACAGATGCAACCGCTTCGGGCACGGGTCGGAAAAATGCACCGCGGCACCACGATGTTTTAAGTGCGCAGGGCCTCACCAAGGTTCTGGCTGCAAAAAACCTGCTAACATACCAGCCAAGTGCTGCAACTGCAGCGGCGAACACACGGCCTCATCTAGAACATTCCCTGAATACAAACGAGAACTCGCTAAATTCAGGGGCAAAAAGCCAATGCAAAAGCCCATCACCAGCGCAAATGGGCGACACATGGCACAAAGGCCACAGCCACCTACATGGAAGGAAGCTCCAACACCAGCAAATGACATCGCCTGAGAGACGGAACCCCTGGGGAAATCGCATAGAAGCCCCGATCATTAGACCCAGGACCACGCAAAGGCCAAGGCTTGAGCCACCACTAAAACCTGCTCCATGGATAGAAGGACGAGTAGAAGCTGCCGGAACAGCATCACCACTCGTTTCCATCATGGCGGCACTTGCAGGCATCGCGAGTGCACTTCAGGAGCAGCTGT
The DNA here is from genome assembly GCA_028673005.1 of Tanypteryx hageni. Taxonomy (NCBI): domain Eukaryota; kingdom Metazoa; phylum Arthropoda; class Insecta; order Odonata; family Petaluridae; genus Tanypteryx; species Tanypteryx hageni. The sequence goes on along the minus strand of CM054120.1, from coordinate 13,851,936 downwards.
CTGCATTAACATCGCTCATTAACCAACTTATGACCCACCATGGCTGACAGAAGAACAGTAAAGAAAAATACAATCATTTGAACCTGGAATGCAAACGGGGGAATTAAGAACAAATCCCCTGAGCTTCTAAATTTCCTTCGCCACCACGACAACGGTAGCTCTGATCCAGGAGACGCACCTCCGCCCAGACAGTAGGTGGAGCCTTCCCGGTTACAAAATATATAGACGAGATCGCGACGTACCCCGTGGCGCCAAACCAGCAGGGGGAACTGCTATTTTGATCAGAGAAAACGTGACCGCATACGAAAACGTAATAGATACGACCTCTCTTGAACAGACAACGGCCACCATCACCACAGATAGGGGTCCACTAAGACTAACGTCCTCCTACCTTCGGCCGGCCGGGCTACTGATAACCAACGATTTCGACGCCATATTTGATACAGACAACCCAGCGATAGCGGCGGGCTACTACAAATCCACCCACCTAACATGGAACTCAACCTCAATCAACTCTAATGGGAGGAAACTCAGGAAATGGACTGACGACGTCGGAGCAACTATAGCGGCACCCTCCCAGCCCACTAGGCTAGCCCAGACCCTTGACATTGCGATATGCCGAGGCATCCGCACTTCCATTAACGTATATACAGCCGCCGCACTATCAAGCGACCATAACCCTTTATTAATATACCTGGGAATTAAACCCACCCTGCTCCCACCAAGGCTGAGAGCTAGGTTAGACTTGACTGACTGGAACAGGTATCAACTGCAGCTGACTAATGCACTACCAGAACTCAGGCAACCGGAAACCCCAGCCGAGCTAGCGGCAACAAGGAACGCCACTCCATATAGAATCTCCCGTCAACCGGACCACCTCAACCTTCCGGAGGGAATCCTAAACTTTATAGCCCGCAAAAATAAGCTACGGCACAAACACCAGAGGACAGGGGATCCACGGATATGGGACGAGGTTCGTTGGATACAGAGGCAAATAGCCGCCGACATCAAGGACCATCGGACAAAGGCATGGCAAGACTTCGCGGCCACGCTCACCCAGGGAGACGGATCCGTATGGAGAGTGACTAAACATCTCCGTCGCCCCCATACGAGAGATGTCCCGCTACGCACACCATCAGGGGACGCGACTACCCCACAAGAGAAAGCGGAGGCTCTGGCAACTCATTTACAAACGGTATTCACACCAAACCCGCCAACAGCAAATGACCCAGAAGTTGCCATTACCATGGAGGACGACGGCCACAACCCGCCCGAATGCTCGGAGGCAGACTTGCTCAGGGCACTAAAACAAATAAAGAAGAAAAAAGCCCCTGGCGCCGACGACATCCCGAACGAAGCAATCATTGCGATGCCGCGCTACGCCGGACAAGCATTCACCCACATAGTGGGACTCTTCCCGGACGCCTGGAAGAAAGCCAAAGTCATTTGTATACTGAAACAGGGTGAACCGCCCGGGGAGCTATAGGCCCATCTCCCTACTGTCGGGATTGGGCAAGCTACTTGAAAGGGTCATCCTCCTCCACTTGAAGCAGCATGCCTATGGCAACCACATCATACCCTTGGAACAATTTGGATTCCGCGAGGAGCACGCTACGACCCACCAACTGGTCCGCGTGACTGATTTTATCACTGAAGGCTTTAATCGACATGCACACACCGCCGCTGCATTTCTAGACTTAGAAAAGGCTTTTGACAAAGTGTGGCATGCAGGCTTACACAGGAAACTACAAGAGCAAGCCTTTCCTATCTGGCTTCGGAAACTAATTCGCTCCTACCTGACGGGGCGGACTTTTCACGTAAACTGGAGCAACGCACGGTCTCGGATAAAAGACATAAAAGCAGGGGTCCCCCAAGGCTCAGTCCTTGGCCCCCTACTCTTTAACCTATATACGGCAGATCTGCCTACGGCCCACGGGCACAATACTATACTGGGGATTTATGCGGACGACGTCGCGGTAATCTCACGTTCTACAAAAACCGTGAAAGCACAAGAGTATACCCAGCGAGCCCTCGACCAACTGACCTCCTGGTACGGGAAATGGCAGATGGGAGTTAACGCTGCCAAGTCTGAAGCCATAATTTTTACCAGAAAAATAAAACCACCAGCCGTTCCAAGACTCTCAGTGAATGGAAAATTAGTCGATTGGAAAAAGGAAGTCACCTACCTCGGGGTGACCCTTGACGGCAAACTGGATTTCCAGAAGCACGTCCTCAAACAAGCAAAGAAAGCCATTGCGGCAAAGGTCGCCCTCGCCCCCGTTTTGAAAACAGGCTCAATCCAACCAAGAGTCAAGGCCCAGTTATTTCAGGCGTGTATAAGACCTATACTCACGTACGCATCCCCGGCCTGCTCGGGAAGAGCTACATCAACAGATCGACTGGAAGTGGTCCAGAATGGATGCCTCCGATGGGCCCTGCGACCACCGCTCGGGACAAGAAACGCTTGTATCAGGGATGCCCTGGGTTTCACAACACTTAAAACTTGGATTTAAGAATCCAGCAAGACATTTTATGACAGGTTGCCACACGCCGGTAACTCCATAAAGGACATCTCAGTCTCTTTAAAGCCATGGGATGTGCACAAACGCCCGAGGGCTGGGACCGGGCGGGAGGAGGACCTCCCCTATCCCAAGAGGAGGAGGACCTAAAAACGGACGCAGACACCGTCCACCAGTCCGCAAATTCGGAACATCGTACTAAACAAACTTAGTCCAAGCACTGAAAGCCGATAGGCAACGCTGTGCAAAGTCCTCCCTGAGGCAAAACTTATACAGCTGTCTCTCACTTCATCTCCTGAAGATGCAGACTGCAATGTCTGCGAAACGTCGAGAGCCAGAAATGCCGCCAACGCAGCGAAACCCGAAAACCTCCACCAGCATTCAGCAACCGGGATCAGATTAATATAAACAGGAAAAAGTGGAACCATCCCATCCATATTTAAAACCATTGATTTTTGAAATATACATTATTTATTGAATAAAGAAATAAATGTTAAAGATATGATTAATAATATTCAAAATGTTGTAAATAATCATGTACAGCAGTGTTTCCCAACCACACATCTGCAGACCACTGCTGGTCCACAGTCCAGTATTGGCCAGTCCATGACATTCTATTTTGCTCATAAAAGTTCTCTAATGTATACCAGAAACACTATACCTTGGCAGTGCGCTGTAGACACCTTTATAATAGGACAAGTCGATCCTCGAGGCAGGACTGCTTTTAGGGGAGGTGGTGTTTAGGTGTGAGCATTGTCTGTGTGAGCTTAAAATCTGGAGAGGAAGAAGGAAAGGGAGGGAAGTACACGAAGGCTGATGGACTCATCCAAACCAAAATTCGTCTACTGCACACGTGCTCTGACGTCAGCTCCCCCTTAAAGCTTCTCCTTCCTATTCACTCCATTCCCCTCTCACACGTCTCTGCCTGCCACCTTAGAGCACACAAGCTTTACAGCACTGATTAATGATAGGCTTGTTTTTTCAGTCATGAAAGTGTAAAATTGTCAAATAGTTGGTGGGTAAAAGTTGTTTTTACCAGTCTTGGATGGAATATTTAGGTAGTACATTGGTCTGCAACAAACTTTCAGTTAATGTACTGGTCAATGATAAACCTCTGGTTGAGAACCTCTGATGCATAGGATGCATTTTTCTGAAACTTTTGGTCTCAAACTTTATGTGCATCCTATACAAGAGTGCATAATTCTTTCCAAAAGCAAAAGGAAACTAGATCTGATGTATAAATTACAAGAAATTTATTTAAATATCATTAAAATGATATTATATATAATTTTATCATAAAAACCCAAAATTATACTATGCAGAATGGACTATAGAAAAGTTTTAACAAAAGGAGCAATTTGATTCTATATACTCTATATATATATATATATATATATATATATATATATATATATATATATATATATATATATATATGATATACATTAAAAAATCAAGATTATATCTGAGAAATTCTTTGTCACTATCATTATATCAAGACAATCTGGCCCATTCAGCCTTGATGATGCTGTCGAAATCATCAGCTGTTTCGGAAGTAAACCTTTTCATGGCTGTTGGAGAGATCTGATTAAATACTTATTTTAAAGTAAATATTTAAGGAGTTTAACAAGTTAAAAATTGGCCTCCCTTTTAAACACAGTACAAATTTATAGAACTTTCTACGTCTAGCTTTCTCATCACCATTTCATCAACACTTATTTTTAATGCTTTTTTGTTGAAGGAATTCTTGCTAAACTGAAATCACCCAAACTGGCTCTTACATGATCCTTTTCTTGTCTTTTTAGCATACTGAAAGCATTACACTTCACTCACAGCAATTTTGTTTAATCTTATTGGAGCTTTCTTTATTGCTCCCAAGATTATTTACAGGTCCTGTGGGGGAAGTGCACATGTTACATATCATAATAGGATTAATAATTATTTTTTGGTTTTGGTTTGGTTTTATATTTACTCACCCACATAAATATACATACTTAAGGTATAGGAAATATAAATTTAAAGAAGAGAATTGTCTACTCCATATAGCTGAAGAAGGGTAACCAGGAAGGTTATGTCCCAGTTGCCCAAATTGAAATGTTTCAATCCCATATGCCCTACTACACAGTTGCCCTAATGATCACTTGTCCTAATTGCAGATGCCCGAAAAATAAATTCCCGAAATCCCAGCTGTCCTAATGACCACTTACCCTAATTGTGAATGCTTGAATAAAAATGCATTAATCACTGAATCAAGTTCAGAAGGCCCTATTAACTATCATTAGTAGAAAAGTTATTACTGGAGATGTCATTAGGGGAAATGCATTATCCATTTGCCATAATAAAAGGATTCCTAACAAACTGTCATCAGGAGAACTGCCATACTAGTATTTTTCCTAATGATATTTCACCTATTATTATGTTACATTTTGGGTAATATGAGGTGTGTACAAAAATTTCGTGCACTGAATTTTTTTCTGCCGACGTGGCAATGCTGTAAGTTTCTACAGTGGTGCAACGTCTAGGGGGAAGCCTCACGTGCCCTCAGTAAAAGTTTGGTCACGGTTGAGTGAGATCTCTGCTTTTGGTGTCTGTTTTTGTGAACGTACTTTTGGTCGTGTCGGCGGAATGGAGCGATACGTTTTAACCGAGCAAAGAACCAACATCAAATTTCTCGTAAAACTTGGCAAAAACGGCCAGGAAATTCTACAAATGTTTGAAATGGTGTATGGTGAGTCTGCCATGAAGCGTAGAACTGTGTACAAATGGATGGACCGGTTCAAGGAGAGGAGGGAGAGCGTCGATGACGACGCACGAGCGGGCGCCCTTCAACATCACGTTTCGATGAAAACATTCAATGTGCTTACGATTTGGTGAAGGCAGACCGTCGAATTACCACTAGAATGATTGCAGAAATACTTGGAATAAGTAATGGTAATGTTCAGACAATTTAAAAGAAGATTTGACCATGTTGAAGCTGTGTGCAAAAATTGTTCCAAAAGTTTTGACTGACGAGCAAAAACAAGGATGTGTTGATTGTTGCCATGCCTGGATCGAGAGTGCCCAGGATCCAAATTTTCTCGAAAAGGTGATAACTGGAGACGAATCCTGGATTTAAGAGTATGACCCTGAAACAAAAAGGCAGAGTGAAGAGTGGAAGCACCCTGGTTCGCCTCGCACCAAAAAAGCATGCAAGAGTCGTTCAAAAATCAAGACCATGCTCATCGCTTTTTCGATATTTGTGGAGTTGTTCATCATCCAGCAGGTCAAACTGTTAATGCAAAATTCTATGTTGAGGTCTTGCAGCGTCTGCGTGAACGTGTGCGATGTTCACGACCCGAATTGTGGGCGGAGAATGCGTGGATCCTGCATCAGGACAATGCACCTTCGCACACAGCGCTCGTTACGCATGAGTTTTTGGCCAAAAACAAAATCACTACCATGGACCACCCTCCCTATTCACCTGATGAAGCACCCTGTCACTTCTACCTGTTCCCTAAAGTGAAAAATATTATGCGGGGTGAACATTTTGTGGATGTTGATACCATAAAACGAGAAACGACGAAGCTCCTAAAGGGACTGACAAAGGAGGACATGCAGCACTGCTTTCAAGAAGAAGAAGTGTTGGACCAAGTGCATTCTGTCAGGGGGAGAGTACTTCGAGGGTGACCACATCCCCGTTCCAGAATAGTTTAATTTGGATTTTTGGTGAACCGAGTGTACGAACTTTTTGTACACAACTCGTAATATTTCACCTAACTGAAGCTTTTGGCAAACAATGTCATATATACTATAAAGAAAATCAAAAACATTGTCAACTCATTCCAGTATTTGAAAACAAAGAAGGAACTTCATTAGGCATGTGCATAGAGTGCCATGTGTAATTTTTTTTCATCTTCATCTGCCATGGACTCCATCATGTTACTTTGTCTGAGCCAGTAAATAGCCCACATTAAAAAATATGATTTACTGTTTCTGGTGATATTTTCTGAAAACAATTCATACTGTAAATTCATTACAAATTCATCTATTTTTCTATTTAAATAAAAGAATAGGACCTTTCAAATGTCTTCAGTCAAGATTCTTCAATCAAGTAAAGAAAAGGCAGAATATCTCATTGACGATTACATCTACCAGTACAATGCAAAAGGATAGAAGGATGTCCTTTAACTTTGATGTGGTGGAGCCCCTCATCATGGTTGCTTTGGACATTCAACAATCGTCAAAAGAAAGGGATTAATTTTGAAATCAAAGAGTGGTAGTCATATTCATAAACCTGATATTCAGACAGCAGTGTGAGCAAAAGTAGTGGAACAAGTGAAGGAGAAGATTATATCCCAACCAGAAGCCTCAATTTCCTCAGTTTATAAGGATATACTGAACAAAACTTTGGATCCTGAAGATATAGAGGCTGCTTCTGCTATGCCCAGCAATCAGAATATACATTCAATGCTTCAGGGCTGCTGCTAAGTCTTATCTAGGCCTTCTGGACTCATTATCAAAATTTGTCATCCCAGTAGAATATAAAAACTTTGAAGATGAATAGTTCTTGCTGTTCGATGATGGAGAGGATGGCAGAATTCTTGGTTTTGGTAATACATAGTTCCTTCAGATTCTCGGCAAAAATCCAGGCAACATAATTTACTTGGATGGAACATTCAAAGTTGTGCCTTGATTATTCAATCAACTTTATACTCTTCATTCTAAGCATAGAGGCCAAAAGTTTCTATTTCTCTATGTTCTCCTACCAAACAAGTCAACAAGTTATAATCGCATATTCCAGTTGATTCAACAAAATGCATTGCAAATTGGCACTACATTTCAACCGAGAAGATTCCAAATCGATTACAAAAGTACACGCATCAAAATCAATATAAGAAACATTCCCTGATGCTGTGGTTAAGGAATGTTTATTTCATTTCAGTCAAGCAGTTTGGCGAAAAGTACAAAGTGTTGTATACAGAGGAACAAATCATTAGAAAGTTAGTCAAATCAATGGTGGGTTTGGCATTTGTTTCCTTAGAGGAGCAAGACATCCTTAGGAATTATTCCTGAAGAGCCTCCACCAGATAATCCAGCATTTGACAGATGTGAATAGCATGTTCCATATTTTGAAACAATTTGGATTGGATCCAGTGCTATATTCTCACCATCACTCTGGAATCCCCACGCAAATTTTGGTCCTTGTACAACTAATCATGTAGAAGGATAAATCTGTTGGACACTATCAGGTCAATATCTGGTCAATGATAACACACCTGAAAAACGATAAACTAATTTCAAGAGCATCCTTGTATTTGGTCAATGTTGGAAGTATTCTGCTGAGTAAAAATCATATATACATACAAGGCTATCAATCAGAAAATACGGAAATTAATTGTGGATAGACAAAATGGAGATATTCATTTAATTGATTTTGTACAAGCTATTGATTACCTTCTTCCCTTAAATGATTGTCATTCAACATTCTCTTTGAAGACATTTAAATGAATGGTTGAACTCATTAAAAATTTTATTAATTTCAAGGCAACTGACTTTTAGCCTTCTACAGCATAGGAAAACTGGATTTTATATATATGTGGGACTGAGATGGTGTACGGGTGGTGATCGTCGCTTGTTTGTGACGGGTGGTAATCGTCAGTTGTTCAGAGTGGATGCTGAGAGTGAGGGAGTTAGGTGATGGCAAGATGGCGAGAGGTTGGCGCGAGTGAAAGTGGGACAACGACGTGACTGTAGCTGAGTAGCAGAATGGACGGTGTGTGTACGACGGAAGTTTACCAGTGTGCCCAGAATATTGAAGGATAATAAAATTTATCCGATCTAAGTTCTCTCCTCTCCTTTATCCGCACCCCACAACTTTTGGGGGCTCGTCCGGGATGTGGAAAGGAACGTGAGATGAAGATGCGCCATGACACCAGTAGGACGAATTTTAGTGTATTTATAAGACGAATAGAAGTTTATATGTAAGACGAATAGACGAAAGACGAGACTTTATTTTACGAAATACGAGACGTTATCTTCGTGTTAGTGTGGATAGGCGTTGGAAGATGGCTCCACCTGAAGATCTTTCTGAGAGAGAGAGGCAGGCAACAAGTCGAACCGTAGAGCAGCTACAGCGCGAGTTGGCAGAGGCCGAAGCTGAGCGTGATGCGTTGCGCGACGAACAACGCCGAATCAAAGAGTCGGAGAGCGAAAGTAGTGTATCTCGCGGAAGAGATGAGAGCCACGAAGTTATGAGGGGACACTTCTAAAAGTCAAATAATATTTTCTAATTTTTTTAATTTAAATAATTTTTAACGGCCACCACAATTCATATATGGTAAAATTGAATGTTTTTTGTGCTAGTTCACTACTTTGTACATAACTTGAAAATTTCAGCTCCAGAGCTCATCTCGTAATGTCTAAACAGTTATCTATTTGTTTAAACTTTAAGAATTTTTTACTGCCAAACAAATAAAAATATCAAAATTTGTATAGTCCCTATTTCGTTTTTTTATGAATTCTACTTATAAAAAAAATTCCAACTCCGTAGCACATGCACATGCACATACATAAACCATGAAAATTTGTTTAAACAATAGCGAATTTTTAGCGGCCGCATTGTTGCACTTTTTCAAGATTTTCGTATTTTATAGTCGGTTTTGCACCAAACTCTACCTCTGAAAAAAATTTCGAATCACCAGCACATACGGAAGTGCCTAAACATTAGTACCCTCCTATATGTTATATCTTCCTCCTCCTCCTCTGTAAGAGTCGTCGATATATAATGTGTTCTCTCTCTGTAGCTGATGAAGGATTAACTCCGAAAGCTTCTACGTTTGTTATGTTTCTGTGTTTTAGTGTTCTTTTACGTGTGTCGCTTTGACATCCCCGGGGCCTCGCCAACCTGAAGTCGTCCGATTGGTGAGTGTTCACTGGGTTTCTTCATCCCAACACCTTTTTGCCATCCATATATCCATTTTACCTTTCATTTTCCGTAAGCTTATATATATGTGTATATATATATATATATATATATATATATATATATATATATATATATATACACATTAGGGTGGTCCTTATAATGGGGGGGGGGAACAAAAGTTTTATTTTGAATAGGGGCACCAACCTATCTTGTTCCAATATTTAAAAAAATAATATTCCCAAAATTTGGTAAATTCTAGATGAAATTTAGAGGTTGCTACCAATGTTTGAAACATTAAGTTTTCTGTATTTTAAACAAAATGCAATGCAGTACAAAGCATATAAAATTTAGAGTTGGTAATTTCCATGCTACATTGTCACATGATGAACATAACAACACTGACACAGTGGTATATTAATTGTTTGTGGCAAGTGTTCCCTTCGCAAAGTATAGATATCTCCTCCGATGATCGCTGACAACCTGCAGAAGAAATTGCTTTTGCTGTTCACCTTGGGTGTGTAATCGATTGTATTTTAAAAATTTTAATGACGCCTCGAAGCGCGGGTCCGAGGAGATTCTAAGTTCTTTTGAGGACTTGGTCGCCGGGGCCACTAGTGTCCGGGAGGAGTCGGGTTCTGATGTGCGGCTCACCGTTTGTAGTATTGTCCCGCGGATTGACTGTGGTTCGGAGGATTGGAACCGCGTGGCGGGGCTAAACCAAAGGCTATGGAATTTCTGTGTGGGCATGGGAGTCGACTTCGTTGATCTCCGGCCGGTTCTCGGATCGTGTAGGGTACCCCTAAACGGCTCTGAAGTCCATTACACGACCGAGGCTTCACAGAGTGTAGCGTGTAGGATCTTCGACCATGGTAGGTCTTTTTTAGATTAGAGAGTAGGGTAGGGTGTAGGCGTAATAGGAGATTTCATAGGGGCATCAAGTGTAGTACAGTTTCTGGTCGCGAAGTGAGAGAGTCCACCTGCAAAAGCCGTAATAGAGCAGTTAATGCTTCGGGCGATAACGAGAAATTAAATATTGTAGTTTGAAACTGCCGCAGCATTCGTAGGAAGTCCGCCAAACTCGAACATGTGATTCGCACGTTGCATGCTGATGTAGTTATAGGTACGGAAAGTTGGCTCACCGATGATATCGCTAGCCAAGAATTTTTTCCGAAAAGCTATAGAGTGTACAGAAAAGACCGTGACAATAGAATAGGTGGCGGAGTATTTTTGGCAATAAGTGAAAAGTACGATAATTGTCAAATCCCTATTATCGACGAAACGACCGAGAGCGTGTGGTACCGCCTAGGTAAGGATAATTCGAAAATGATATATTTATGCTCATTTTACAGACCATCTAATGCCAAAGTTCATTATATTTTAAGTTTAGAGAGGCAATTAGCCGAGATTAGATATTTTATGAACGACGGTTATGTGATAATTGGGGGCGATTTTAACTAGGCATCAATAGATTGGGAAAACCTATGTTTCGTTACGGGAGGTAAACAACGCGAATCGTTCGCAGGACCACCCCACGATCCCCCCGGTTGGAGACCACTCTCCAATCGTTGGGTTTCAGGATTGGAGCGACCCCAGCCCCCGAAGAGGTCCCATAAACACCCTCGATCACACCACCGACTTTCGCACTCGACATTTATTTTTGGCATTTTTTGTTGAGTGGGGAAATACGAAACCTCATCTCTCCCGTCCCTTCGCGCTTCTAGCATCTTTGTTTATCCTAATTTTAAGTTTTTTTTTTCGAAAAACTTAGAGGAAAGAGGTAGAGATCTACGATAAAGCAGTGAAGAAATCCGAGAACCTGGAATAAAGGTCTAGTGATGCAAGGATAAGATGATTTCTCTATTTGTATCATCTACGATTTTATTTCACGTTGACTATTAAATAAGTAAACAGAAGTTACTTGTTTGGGGGTCAGTGTACATTTAGTTTGCGAGAAATGGAGAACAAAAACGAGATGCCTTTGTCATGTGCGCACACGAACTTTCCACTTAAACACGCAATACGGGTAAATGTTTCGAATTAAACAAAATGTTCGCGAGTCATCGGGCCAGATCATGACTTCGAATTTCATTGTAGACGTATTTCGAATAATCCATACTAAAAAGTACGCAAAATTCTATGATGTTGGCCGGGGACTGCTCTTAGCTTCGAATTACCCGCTATTTTGAATTATTCGGGATCGAAATAACGAGGTTTTACTGTATATAACTGTACTGCTTACATTTCCTACATAATTGAGCCCATTAAAGATATTGTAAATATTTGAACTACTTATTGTGAGTATAAATAACATTTTAAAGTTGATTTTAAGAAGTGTAAGATAGACGAAAAATGTTATCAGAACAGCAGAAGATATGATGAAAATGGTGTACCCCACAAAAATGAGACATCTGGTTACCCAATGAATAGCCATCATAAGTTTTCCACCATCACAGTGGTTTAGGTTGATTCAAAGTGATCCATCCCATATAAGAGTTTTCTCTTATCTAATGTGTTTTTGAAGAATATCCTACATTACTCTTATGTTAACATTGCTGACTTTTCTCTAGCATCCTCCCTTCTATGTTTATGTAACATACTGTTGCCTCAAATTTGACCCACCAACTTCTCTACCTTATTATTCAAAGTCCTCCCTAGTCCTAATGAATGTAAGGCTTCATTTATCCCCCCTCAGTCCAACTTATTTTCCATAATTTAATCCAAATCCACACCTCAAAACCTCTTCTTTTTTCATAAGCCATATCTTGCAAATGCTACACTCCACATTTATTTTTCACTAATACAATTTCATTATATCACTGAATCATGTCTCCTTTGCCATAGATAGTCTTATCTTGAGCCCATTGGTGCTGCTGCCATCTTAATTTCAATATCGCCTACTTAAATAAAATTGTCAAATATTACCGTACTAGTCCAAATATAGTCCCTCCCTGCTGGAGTTCGTCGTTTGATTGAGTTCGAACACAAAAACTTCTGGCGAACACGAAAAACTGAGGGGGAACTCGATAAACTGTCAGAGGGTAAAATGCTGCAGTATTAAATAAATGATTAAATGTAAAGTAGGCATCATAAGTTCTGTTTGGATCATCTTGTAATATTCTAAAAAACGAGTTTTAATATGTACGAGCAATTTAGTTACAGCTATCAATTTACAATGAAACGGTGACATCGCGTTTTGCGAGTTATAGTTGCAGGAGTAATTTAAAAACTTATCAAGTTTTATTGGACTAAATTCGAAAATTTTGATTAATGAATGTTATTTAAATTCCATTAGTATCATTCTGATGCCATTGACAATGGGTACTTGAATCGTGCCTGTATAATAAAGTAATTATCACCAGATTTCCATTTAACATATTCTTTTCATAATTTATTTTACCCGTATTTTCGTTATTTACGATATTTATGCCTCCGGTATCACATCAAGGAATACATGCTGTAGATAGTTGAAACACCTTCAATGCCTCGGTTTGATTTACGTAAGTAATACTTTTATAATGAGATTGCATTGTATACAATCAACAGCTGCTCAAGATGGAGTCTGATCAGCTGACAGAATTGTCTACGGCCTTACGGTTCACTACGGATTGACGTGTAACGAAGATAATTTCTTTCGTCGAGGTGACATTTTCTTTAAAATAACGATAGGTGGCACCACTACATATCAACATTTGCATATTTGTGATTTAAGGGCGCTCCACAATCTCGGTTTTCCAACAGTTTTAACCGTACGGTAAAGTTTTTCCCCGTACACCGAGGTCGCCTCCACACTTTTCGGGTTTCTTCCTAGTTTTACCCGTACGGTTAAGTCGGTACGTGTTTATCACAGGCGGATCCTCACTCTCCGTGAATTATAATTTCCAATCAGGGGCGGCCCGAAGAATTTTGGCGCCCTGGGCGAGAAAGCACTCCAGCGTCCCCCTCCGTAAATGTTTGTTGAGATATTTACAGAGTACATGTTAATTGATTCACCGCTCTGTAAAAATTACTGATAAAGGAAAAATAAACGGAATGCCACCGGCATTCCAGCCTGTTCTGCGTTATAAATTCGTATCAAATAGTTACTCATGCATAGGTAGTTGGTCGGGATCACTCCCCCAAGACTTTGGAGCCCCGGGCACCCACCCGGCTTGCTCGTAGCTTGGTCCGGCCCTGCTTCCTATTTAGATAAATACTTTAATAAACTTATACTCGTATCTCGTTAAATGACATCCGTCAAGCAACAATGGAAACTATAAATTTCTATCCCTAGCTCTTATATGATCTGTAAGCTATATATTTAAAAATTATTCGGTTAGAGGAGTACATTTGCCACAGAACAGTCCGCGAGGCCACATAATTACGACGTTAAAATCGGTTATGATATAATTTATATAATTTTTTATTTAAAAGGGATCAGATCCGCAGATCGTATGTAAATTCCTTCTAATTTTAATCTCAAAAAGAATAAAATCCTGCACGTCAAAAAGTCGATTTTTACGGGTTATTTTATGGGAAATGGAAATAGCAAGGTAGAGGCCATACCATACCTTCCCTGCGTAATGACTCGGGTGCCGTTATTCATGATAGCGTAGAGAAAGCCAACCTATTAAACCGTCATCTTGTAAAAGCATTTGCAGCCGTCAGCGACCATTGCATACATTATGCACCCGATACAAGGAGGGACCTGATGGACGATATAGTATTCTCTGAGGTGGGAATAGCGAAGCAATTAAGTTCCATCAGACATACCATACCACTGGTCCCGAAAAAATTCCTGATCGCGTTTTAAAAGAATTAGCTGAAGAAAAACACCTTATCATCGGATAATATTCGAGAAATACATTTCCCGCGCAGAGGTCCCTAACGACTGGAAGTTAGCGCACGTTAACCCAATTCATAAGGGCGGCGACAATGAGAACCCAGATAATTACAGGCCGATTTCCTTAAGTTTGGTATCGTGTAAGAGCATATGATCGTAAGCAACATAATGCTATTTCTTGATAGTAATTCATTGTTAGATGATTCTCAACACGGCTTCAGGAAAGGTAGGTCTTGTGGTACTCTGCTCGGTCTTTTTGTGAATTGTATAATGAGAAGCGGAGAAAATAATATGCAGGTCGATGCCATCTTCTTATATTTTAGGATAGCCTTTGATAAGGTACTTCACAGGAAGTTAATAACGAAATTAGAAACCTTAGGCGTTAATTCTAAAATTGTTAGTTGGATCCGTGAATTTTTAAATCATAGGAAGCAGAAGGTTTTTATAGATGGGAAATCTTCAAACTTAGTGTAGGTTGTCTCTGGCGTTCCGCAAGGTAGTGTAATTGGTCCGCTATTATTTCTAATTTATATAAACGATATCAGCTCAGTAGTCAGAAGTAAAATTAGACTTTCCGCAGACGACACCGTCAGTTATAGAGAAATAAGCAATCCGGAAGACCACCAGTATCTCCAACCTGATCTAGAAGCTATTCCTGCATGGTGTAAGGAATGGCAGTTAGAGATCAACCTAAAGAAAACCTGCGTCATCAATTTCTGGAGAACCAATAGTATCTCGTTGATATTATTTATTCGTTGAACGGAGTAGAGATTCTAGTTTCACACTCGATTAAATATCTCGGAGTCACATCATGTAGATGTAGAAGATTGAAAAATCACTTTAACGTAGATTTTCGGTTGATCCACAAATTCATTCTTAACGTGAAAGTTCGACGTTTCCCGTCATTCGCATGAGTTTCCCTAAATACGTTTCGATGCATTTATGGTATTAACGTTATAAAAGTTGGTTACAATCATTCATTTTTGTGTGTTGTATATATGTACATATTCCTCACTTTTGTAGTTTGATAATGGCTATGTACTCTCGCTGTGTGATATACGCAAATAAATTTGATTTATTAAATGCAATTCAACATTCTTTCATTTTAGTCCAATTCTTCTATCCATCAATTTTCAGCATCTGTTACGATTATCGTATTAAAACTGGAGGGGGGGTGAGGGACATCCCGTGTTGACGTTACGATAGCGAGAGCCATCGTGAACATGTAGTTCCAAGTTTTCCCGGTACCACTACGTATCGCCTTAGGTGATAACCTGGGCATCGATTCATAGCATTAAGTTTCCGGTCTTTCCGTAGGGGTAGTAGTCTTTGGTCCATAATATCAGATTGTAGCAGCATGTGTCATCAGTAACATTTTTCATTTCATTACACATTAATCTTAAAAAGTGCATAATTGGCAAAGCTACAGAGAATAACGAATAATGCCAATTTAACAATAAGTCAGCCAGGTTTTCCAACCCCATTTCAGGCATTCATTTATCATATGATTAATCTGGAAATCAATGTAATAAGGATATTTAAATAGAAATACTTGTAAGAAAGCAGAACCAACTGAAGTGATAACAGAGTAGTTCTCTGCTCAGAATCATATCTTGCTGTATTCATTGGGTCCTACTTTCTAGTAATAATATCAATTCAAATGGTGCAAAAAGAGAAGAGCATTTGAAGAAATAAATCTTGCGCAATTTTTTCTGTAATTTTTGGACCTAACTTTCGGGAAATATAATCAATGCGCAACCAGAAATAAATTGTATACTATTTTTACACGCGGAAAACTAGAACTAGCTGACAAGCTCAATTTTAGGATGCTTAATTGATTAAGTAGTCTACCACCAGAGGAAATTTATCGAATAAAAATAAATTGCTGCGCTAATCTCTTCAGTGTCAGATTTTATTTGGAATGGGGTAAAAAAGTCAGGTTTTTTAAATTTCTCTATTTCATAACCTGTACCTACGTATGCGTAGATGTACGTGAATATATATTCGGGTAAATAATGAATGGTGCGCTCGGAAATGGCTTGCCTGAATTAACTTATAAGCTTTTAAACTTGACGGGATAGTCAGAGTTATCTCGGACAAATCAATGAAAGGGTTAAAGCAGGCGTCTCCAACCAGTCAACGTCAGACCATTCTAAAGTCAATCATTGAATCTTGCCTCAGCAGCATTACTTTTTTTAATCAAATGCTTTTAACAACCGCAAATAACATAAAATATTTTGTATCTTCCAGTAAAATAATTCCATTGAGAAGTTTGTCAGATAAATGGTCTCTCAGCCCTGAAAATAGAAATAAAAAAATTTAGAGAAGAAGACTACTGTCTGGAGTCCCTAAGAGACACAGGCTGGTACCCTAAGTGTGAAACCCTTTCCACACCAAATTCCTTGATCCTGCACTGCAGATTGGGTCGATAAGGCAAGGAAAAGTAAGGTTCTGGCTGGGGTAAGAATTTTCAGAATTAAGGACCGTAGGCAGCGATGGATTCAGGAGGGGGAAAGGGCGAATGCCCTCTTTGGAAAGTTTCTGAATCCACCGCTGCAAGGTAATGGGCAGTAGGACGAATGTAGTTTGGAGATCCGTTCACAGCTGATTTATAATGAGTCCCTAACTTCTTGTCGGCGATTAGTGATATGGGTTAATGCACGTTACCGATTTTGTGTATAATTTGTACTTTGTAGTTCAAGTTTTTGATGAAGGATACTTTGGTGGTGTCTTTGATAAGGAATTCTACTCTTAACGCGAAGTCTTACCTGATTGTTTTCACAAGAAGCTTTTATCTTTTCTTTCGTTTTTGGCGGTCATCAGTCATTTTCTAGGGTATTTGGGAAAAGTAATTAATAGGGAATAATGATGGGAATGATTGATCTTAATTTGTAATGGTGTCTCTTAGATTTATTTATAAAATATAATGAAATGACCTTTTCGGTTTTTAAAAACTTTTTTTGGTCGATTAATGTACAACTCGGTTCGGCCACCCATTGAAGCGTTATTATTCTGCAGTACATAGGTCACATTCTTTTTAAAATTTAATTTTTCACATGTTGAAAAATTATTATCACAATAAATTTAACAATAAAACTAATGGACGGGGCCGAGACTTAATCGAATTCCACAATATAGATAAAATGCAGGGTTTTTATTAAAAAAGAAATAATTAAAACAACGCAGAATTTTAATAACACTTGGAGTTATTCCACATATGTATTTGGATTAAGCCCATAAAAGACAAGCTGAGTAATACAGGTTAAAACGATTATATTTTCATGGGATCACTTTTTAACAACATTACTTCAATTTTAGTCTTACGAATTGACATACCTCAAACTCAGGTTACAAACAATTATGCCGCTTCCGAAACAAGCTGAAGAAAAAAGAGCGCGTGAAACATAACCGACAGATTTTTATGATATCTTTTGGAATAAAATGTGTTTTTCCCAAAATTTATAGAATTTGACCGAGTACTTCAGTTTAAGATTATCTAAAATGATCCGAAGATACAATCTGTTACCCCAAGCGTGATTACAGCCTAGCGAGTTTGCCTCTGCCAGTCAGGGACGTTGCGTGGAATTCTGACGCCTGCGGCTAAAAGACAAAGCGCCGCGCCAGTTCACGACACGAAGGTGAAGGTCGTCGGCGACACCGCTACTCTTAAGATAGCGCGTCTTTCGTTTTAAATCTAATTTTTGGGGTATTCGAAGTCAAATCATTTTTGGACATTAACTATAACACTCAGAAGCGCACGCGCTCACGTGGACGCACGAGCACGTATGTGGCGAAAGCGACATACACGGGTGCACATTCGAACACGGGCACGCAAACTCGCACAAGACGCGCACTAATTCCCGAACGAACACTTATACGCAAGCGCGTATACACACATACGGCTGCAAGCACGCATAAAATGCAGCGCACACACGCACGGAAACCCACACGCACATATTGTACACACGTGCGCACCGATGGTTACTAGAACGCCCGTGCACTCTTGCAAACACCAGGAGGGAGCGAATGCATGGGCGCACTCAGATATGCGCGTGCAAGCGCGTGGTTGACACATATGTACTGGCATGGCCGTGTACGAACGCGCACACGCATCTGCTCATTGGCATATACACAGGAATCCACAAAGGCGAAAATAAGTGCTCACGCGCACAATCACGCAACATACGCGTACATGCATGACTATTAATTGATTTTAATGATATGTTGAAAATACTTTACTTCCTCTTAGCGTTTCGCACTGCCGTGACCGAAGAAAGAATAAGGCGAGGCTGTGTTTCGTAGATTTTACCGTTAAGAGAAAATTTAAAGGAAAGCTGAAAAATTGCCTATTTTCCTCTCCAAATGGAATAGTCACGCTAGTTAATGTTCGGAATAAATATTCGAATATCACAAATGTGCTCAAATCACATTTGAAACTTACATACGGGCAATAGTATACATATACAAGAAGTATCGTTTTTACTAGTTTTAAACCTATGTCATTTTATCTTACCTTACTGAATATGAAAAAACTTGGGCAGCTGAGGTAAAGAGTAGCTTCATGCCGGCACCGGGTTTCTCTCCTCCATTTGTGTGTCCAGTGTGGAAGGAGTTATGGCTATAATAGACCAAGAGCCCGATTAGCCTGAAATATAAACATAAAACATTGGTCAGCTCGGGCACTTTACACACAATGTAACCATTCAAGGGATGGCTCTAAAAGTATCACTTCCCTGCTTGATTCTCCCTGAGAAAGTTGAGGTGTCATGAGAGTAAGAATATAAATAGGGTGAAATAATGAAAAGTAGGGTTACCATTTGTTAAGGGAAAAACATATAGCTATCCGTTTTCGCACGTAGATAAGAGAGAGGTGGAGTGGAGACGAAACGTGTGCTACAATATATATATATATATTTGGCGGTATTAATACCGTTACGATTCTTTTGCCCTCAGAAAAAATTATAATTTCTACATTACTTGAGACTCATGTTGTGAGAAAAATTTATTTTCATTTTTATTCGATGCTCACTGAAACGCATCGGGATATTACATTATCGTTCAAGAGGTACTTATTTAAGTCGCATAGTTTGACTGATTCTTAATTTCAACAAACTATAGTAAACTCCATCGCAATTATCAGATATTGAAAAAAAGCGAAAAATAATTTCCCAGCATATTTCCTCGCCTTTTTTACGTTTACTCTATGTGTGCTTAAAAACTTCAATATTTCAATTAATTCACAGCCTGCAAGAGTCTTTTGATCTCTATTTGAGTTCCCCGTTCTTTCTAGAATATACTTTAGATAAGGCATCTGAAGAGGCAGCATTAAAGCGATGAATGTTATAGAAGAGCCGCAGTTGTTTAATTAGGGCCAATGTTGGAACAGTTTACTTCAGTTAGAAGATTGGAAGCCTTTTTGCAATTAAATACAATAATTTAGAAACTGTAACTATGATAAAATATCGTCTCCTTCTCGATAAAATGAAACATTTATATGAAATCCTACACACACACACTGGAGACAAAAATTAGCTATTGGGCCGCAATAAGACATAGAAAAGGCCGCATGCGGCCCGCAGCCGGCCAGTTTGACATGGCTGCTTTAGGTGAATCGCCACTAAGAATGGCTGCATTGTAGTCGAAATTCATAGATGGTTTTTCAAAACCTTGTATCGACTATTGGAGATAAGTGTTTTCTTTCTCAATTTTTGATATTGAAGTGCTTATTCCTGATAAAGAATTGCAATAAATATTAAAATCATTTCCTGAAAATTTAATGAATCATGGTCAGTATTTTCCTACAAACTTGAAGGAATTGTCGATTTTTTCCTTTAGTCTACCGCCTGCCATATTTTACATCGAGTTTTTTGTAAAGTGAAGTTGAAATTTTTTTAATACATACACTGCTAAAATTTTTATAAAATTAATCGATGGTGATAGTAGAATTTAAATACGTAGGAAAAGGTAATGGTGTTAAAAATTAGTTTCAATGTAATTTCTATCATTTGGAAATTTTACATCAAGTTTTTAATCGAAGGATGATATACACCCATTACTTCATAACTTGAGAAAAAAGATTCACAGTATTCATTGCAAACTTTTGGCATTAGATAATGGCATCAGTTAGAAAAATTTACGTAGAGAAAAACATTGAGGCAGTGGCAGCACGAGGAACCGCTCCATCAATTTCTGTTAAGATATTTTAAAAAGAGTTTTTAATTAATTCATTACTTCCTAATGAAAAGTAAAAGGAATTTTATCTAGATATCCTCCTTCGATCAGTTTTCCCACTCCAATTATTTACTTGGTAATATCATTTTTCGCGTAAGAGATTTTTAAGTTTGCAACTCTTATTCAGTAAGAAAACTTTTACAACTCAATACACCGGGGTACAGAAAGGGCAATAGAGAGCAGTAAAATTTCTGTGCCAACAGTTTTAATTTACGATTTTTTTCCTTTAGATCTGCCGCATTGGCTGGAGTAATCGTTAGCCAACGAATCCTATTGGATTTATGAGGGAGCAATATAATATCCGTTTCATGATACCATTTTCCCGTATATTTTCCGTGCTTAAATAGTATACGTGCGAACCTCTCGGGAATGAAAATTTTTACTCTAGTTTTTTACACAAAAAAGGTTCTCCGACCAAGGATTACGAGTCTGAATGGCACTCCACGGCGAATTAAACGAAAGAGGAAAATATCGCTTCTCGAGTGGAGAACGATCTATTCCCAAGGATCCGCTCGCATTCTCTCGACGCAATCACTAACGCATTCATCGCCCAGATTCCACGCTTCGTCGCCGAGGCGTCCAAATTCTCTGCCCCACATCCGTACGAATTCCTCTCGTCAGAAAAGCACGGCGTGTGTAGAAGCGGAGGAAACGGCGGCGTCGTCGGCCACCGATTCCAATGGGTTTGGCTCCCAGTTTACGGGTCGCTCTTCTTCCTCGTGACCCAGAAATGGCCGAAGAGGGTGAGGAGGAAGTGAAGGAGAACGAACCGACTCGCACTCGGCGGCTCTCAGTGTCCCGAGGAAGAGGAGGTCGATGCGAGAAGATGCGCCAAGGGCAGAGTCATCCGACGGCCGTCGCGGTCGCCGGGATCGCTCTCCTCCTGTCGGCTTCGGCCGCTTTCCCGGAGAGCCGATCCGACGGGGCTGCGTCCCCTGTGGCCCCAGAAAGGTCCCAAGGAGTGGAAGTAGCGAGCGACGGTGAGGCCAGAGGGACCATCTCGAGCATATTCGAGTCCATTTTCACCTACTTCAAGACGGGGTTAGAGGCCCTGTTGGGGAGAGATGGGGCGGGAAATTCTCTCGTGGGAAGCTCCCGAATTAAGTACAACAATTACCAGCTGCTGAGGGCGAAGGCCCGGACGGACGCCCAACTGAACGAAGTCATTGAACTTGGCCGAGAGATGGGCGGAGAGGTAAAATTTTGGACACCGCCGAGGAAGAATTCACCGACGGATATACTAGTGGCCCCGGAGTCTGTCGAGGAGGTCAAGGTCTTCCTGAAGAAGCGGGGAATCAAATATGAAGTGGTAATCCATGACATCCAGGTTAGTTTTGGGTCTAATAAATATGTTATGTTCCGAGATAAAGAAATATGGTGAATGATAAAGCTTTATATGAGTAAACTTATCATCTGCAACCTGAAACAATAGACTAAAAGACCGTTCCTGTTCGCGATACAAAGGTGCAGATCGGCGGCGACGCTGCTCAAACTCGTCCCATGCGACGACCTGAATAAACTACCTCAGAAAATGAGAAATTTATTACTTTCAAGATAAAAATTATTCTTAGCATAAGTCAGTGTTATTGTGGAACGTATCTCTTTAGAGATGTGTTTGTATTTAGAAGTCACTAAGTATCCTCATTTACTCGAGATTCCCGACAAGCTATTGCACCCATGTAAAAGTATGAGAAAAATGAATTATCTCTAAAATGTTGGGTCTTTATGGGAAATAGATGAACTACGATCTTACGTTATCTCCGAATTTATTGACTCCATTTATACAGTATGAGGGGTTTCCTATTCAAAATAATTTAAAAATTATTTGCGGCTACGAAGAACATGTCCATGAGTCGTTCAGCCATTGTGATTTGAATTATTTTTTGTGTAAATAAATCATTTGATTTTTGAATTTACTTCCACATAGTAAACGCAGGTCGCGTAAAGTTAATATTTTTGAACGCGAACCTACTCTTTCTAAAGATATTATTTTTATATAAGTCACTGAATGCCTTCAATATTATCCTTTGATAACGATGAAATGAGAAAAAATTCTGATATCACACCATACTAAAAATCTGAAAAATACGTAGAGAGTTGGTCACGATGAAGTGAAATTGGCGTCCCGATAGGAAATTTTCGTCTCAAGTGAATCTTGTGGGATTTCATATAAATGCTTTATTTTAGTGAAAAGGATATGATATTTTTTCATAGTTATCGAATTACAATAGAACGCATTATTGTTTTTAATTGCAAAATAGGCGTAAAATCTTCTTGCTAAAGTCAATCGTTCCAGTTCTGGACCTTATAAACAACTGCTGTGCTTCACTAACGTCCATCGATTTAATGCGGCCCTTCTATAACATCCATCGCTTTAATGAGGGAACACAGAGATATTGAGTGTTTAAGAGTCAATATTTATAACTGAATTTTTGATACTCAAATCGTAAACTATATAAAATTATAATATGTTAATCACAAGCGTTTGGAGGTGATTTAGTACGGTGCTGCTCTCTGGCTATCAGCTATGCTCATTGCAACAAATTTACGTGACCATCTTGCTTGAATCAATCGTTCCTATATAATTCTAATTTTATTAGGTAGAGTTTAATTTTTTTTAAATTATATATAAATCTTGTCATATTTATGATCGGTTTAATGCACATATTGCATCTTTTTATATTTGTGTTTTTATTAATGAAGTCGTGTATTCGAACCTAATGATGATTTAAACGTTAAAGAATTTTCATGAAAATATCCGTTCGAACCATTTTTCATATTTTTTGTTTGCTTAAATAGTTTAAAAAGGATAATTCTGCTTCAAAACAGATCTTTGAATACAAGTATTAATTTCATCTCTCAGAATTGATAATCATCGTATTACCTCTCCCGGAATAAAGATAAGATTCGCTGGTTGCGATTGGGAAACTTCCGCAAGAAAGTTAATTACTGCATATAAATATATCCATTGTAGTACATTAACTCCGTGTTTGTTAAATATAGCATTACAACAAATTAATTAATGCATTTAAATTGGGTTTTGCATATTAAAAGTTATGGTTACACGAAAGGAAATGTTAAGTATTCTGAAGTAAATACAAACTCAACTTTTACGATTCATTTAACTCTATATAAAGTGTGTGACAGTTTGTAATAAATGTCTCAGCGGATCGTTTTAACACTGAAGTCACTGTAATCTGGAGAATACAGACACAATGCTACATTGTCTTTTAGAAAAAAATATTTATTAATGTCGTAACAAAGTTTAATCTTCCGGCATAAAATCATCGAATACCACTAACTCACTCAGTTTTTGTAACTCAAGACAATGGCATTCTTTTTTTAATCTGCGAGGCAAACAGGCGCTAAAATAGCAGAAAGTCATGAAGTTCTCATCATTACTTTAGCTTTTTTCAGGTCAAAGCGAACGTCTATTAAAGAAAAAATGCCAACAAAATCCCCGTTCTCTCCTTCAGTTACGCCATCTTTGCCAGCATCTTAACTATATTATTCAAGTCACATACGAGACAAAACCGGTTATTCCCAACCAACGTCATTCGTACAGCAGCAACGTCTGACCCGTTCGTCATGGCAACCGTTATGGTATCTGCTTAGTAGATGCTGGTGGAAGCAAGAGGAAGGGGTGAGTAGAGGAAGGAGTGGGTAGAGGAAGGGGTGGGCAGAGGAAGGGGTGGGTAGAGGACGGGGTGGATAGAGGAAGGAGTGGGTAGAGGAAGGGGTGGGTAGAGGAAGGGAGGGGGAAAGGGCGGACACCATCGGCTTACGTTTGAGCTCTCTGTGAGAAGGGCTGCGACGGGCAGGTGAGCGGAAGATCCCGCACGCCCACAACACTACGCTGATAAAGAAAGTTTTATATATGAAATTATCAAGCACGAAACCGATCGAAACTGTAATATTTTTTTAAAATACAAAACCGAAAATAGTTATTCCATGCATTTTAAAATATGCTAAATGTTAAAAAAATAGGTTGGAATAAGCGTCTAATGTATGTTCGATCGACCTACGGAGATTCGAAAAATGATTCTCAAGCGTCTGTCTGTGCACAATTAGTGCTTCTTCTGGGGAACATCGCTCACATTTCCGATTAATATTATTAGGAATGTTCGTAAAATAGAATGACTGAATCGAGTCGATTGGTTTTATCAGTGTCGCATCTCTTAATGATGACAGAATGAGGCCGATTAAAAGGTGCATATGTGCGACGTTACGAAGGCACTTTCTTTTTGCATTTCAATCGTCGAACTCACGCTGGAAATAATACCATAAATACATAAGTGTTTTTCAAGGTGAGATGAAATACTTACAGAATGCAAGCACCAACTACTTGTACCACATATCTATACTGTATTGACGCTTCTTACTTATGATATATCATTATTAACACACACACACACATATAAATATAAATATATATATATCAAAGACACTAAACACTTCTTCCAACGCCTAAAAGCACTCCAGTACCCACACTCACCAAACACCACCACATTTAGATGTTTGTTCGCTCTACACGAATATACCCCATACCGATGGACCCGCTGCTCTTCGAATCTACTTTGATAACAGGTCAGGAAAGAAGAAATCTTCTACTGGTTTCCTCACTTCACTGACTGAAATGGTTCTCACAAAAAACAACTTCTCGTTTGGAGGGCGCCATTTCATTCAAATTAAAGGAAAAACCATGGGCATTCGGACGGCACCCTCCTACGCGAACTGCTTCCTGGGTTGAATGGGAGTCCCAGCCCCTTCAATCTTCTCCCCAAAAGCCCCTCATCTGGCTCCACTTCATCGACGACACTTTTTCTATGGACTGATTTGGCTGAGTCCTTTAATTCTTTTCTTCTGCGAGTTTACACCCAGGGCCGGCTCAAGACATCCGTGCGCCCTAAGCAGATTTAAATGATGGCGACCCATAGATTCATGCAAGTTATATGAGGAATTGTTCATTGTTTTAATAGGATACAATTATCTTGATTTTGCGTATATTTTTATGAATAATTTTTTAAAATACAAGTTCTAATATACGGAGAAATAACTTTCAAATTCACAAATAATAATAAATAGTTTTGATATAAATAAACTTTTTTCTCCTGAAGCCAGCAGGTTCGTTAAGGTAAAAACCTTTTCATCAACAGCTGGTCACAAGCGAAAGTGTTGATGAAAAGGTTTTTACCTTAACGAACCTGCTGGCTTCAGGAGAAAAAAGTTTATTTATATCATTTTATCTTGCCAGCGAAGCTCACCTTTTTTATTTTTAATAAATTGTTTTATAAAGATGAAGTATATTTACAGAGAACAATATAAAATTTACGTACATTTTACAAGAAATTCTGTTTTCGTGCTTTTGCGGTTGCAAAATCTTGTAGTAGGTATTCAAACTTGATTGTTTTTAAAACATCAGGCTCTATAGAGATAATCGCCAGCCCAGCCAGTCGCTCTTGAGGCATAGTTGATCTCAAGTAATTTTTAATAATTTTTAATTTAGAGACACTTCTTTCACACGACGCGAGAGTAATTGGGAGAGTTAGCATAATTATCAGTCCAACTGCTACATTAGGAGAAAATTCATTTGGTAGAATGAATTGCAATACATCTAATGGTGTCCAATCAGGTTTGATTAAACCAGACAATGCTGTAATTTCCTCAAACATTTCCGAGCCATCCAAATCAATCTCATTGCTATCATTTGAGACTGTTAGTGCTACTTGTAGATCCAGGCAAATTTTTAGAAGTTCATCTTTAGGAAGTTTAAAATATTATTTACATCATAAAGGAAGTTAAATAGAATTAACTCCTTAACCGTAAAATTCAAAGTTAGAGACACCCAATGAAAAAGGAGAGGAAAGGCAGGAAAAGGCAAAAGACAATAAAAATTATAAACTTACTCCACGCCAGGGACCTGATGTCACTCACACATTCCCTCACTCAATCGCACAAGCACTAATCCTAAAGGTGGAAAGGAAACTGGACCGGGTTTGCGAGAAATTACTCTGCGCCAGGGACCCAAAAAACACCGTTGCTAGAAGGTTTGTGAGTCAGTACGACCGCGACAGGGACCTACTAAGCAACCACAAACACACGCACACGTACACGCCAAGAGGTAAAGGGAAAAAATAAAGCGGGAAGGAAAGAGGAAATAATACTAGGTTTACGGGAGATTAAACCACGCCAGGGACCTAGTATCGCACACAGCGGCCTGTAGGTTTATGTGCCTTCCGGCAATGACAGGGACCCAAGAGACGAAACAATCACGCACGCAAGCACTCGAATACACGCACACAAGATCTCTAAAGATAAGGTAAACGTACTAAATACGTATTTCGAGAGCAATGCTCTCATCATCAGTAGCTGCTGTCTAATGAGGGGTGGAAGTGTTGTAGACAGTATTTATATGTTTATGTGCTGAAGTGAAAGGAAGGGAAAGGGGTTCAGCTGTAACAACGTACAAAGGTGAAAGGGGGATCAGGCCGCGGTCGTTATTCATAACGGAATTTTTGTTTCTGTTTATGTGTATGCTTTCGTATGCGTCTAGTTTGTTTTGGTTGGTTACAGATTTTACAAGAGTTAGGTTTTCGATTGGATGGTGGTGTTCTTGGGTATGTGTTGCTACACTAGAGTTGTTTAATCTCTTGTGTTTATAATGAGCTATGTGTCCTTTGAAGCGTGTTTCAATCTTACGTTTTGTTTGTCCAATATATATTTTGTCGCATCCTCCACAAGATATTTTGTGTATGCCGGATTTGTGTAAAGAAGGAATTGTGTCTTTTGGGTTGTTTAATAAGTTGGAGAGTTTATTATCGTTAACAAATACTGTCTTATAATTGAATTTTGGGAAGATGTTTTGTAATTTGTTGGTGAGCCCAGAAGCGAAGGGGATTTTAATGTATTTTGTGTCTGTGGGGGAAGTGTCAGTTAGTGTTGTGTGCGTTTTTACATGGAGCCTATGTTTATGTTTACGTAGGATGTTTTTGATCATTTCCTTCCCCTTTTTCATTGTGTCTCTAATTTTGAATTTTACGGTTAAGGAGTTAATTCTATTTAACATCAATTTCGCCGTAGTCTCCATCTTTACTTATTTATCATAAAGGAAATTAAACAAGTTACTGTGTTTACGTACTTGCATAACTCTTTCTTCTATGGACATTAAACAAAATTTCAAGGTTTATATATTTCCGAATGTGCTTCGGAGCTGAAATGTTTTTAGAGGTAGGATTTGTAAAAAAACGAAATAAGGATTATAGAAATTTTGATATTTTAATTTGTGTTGCCGTTAAAAACTCTTAAAGTTTAAACAAATAGATAACTGTTTAGGTACTATGGAATGAGCTAGGAAGCTGAAATTTTCATGTTATTTACAGAGTAGTGCATTTGCACAAATAAACATTTGAATCTCTCCATAAATATATTGCGGCGGCCGTTAAAAATGTTAAACAATTAGAAAAATATTATTTCACTTCTAGAAGTGCTACAACTCTAAAATTTGACATATGTGTAGCATTAGTACCCCATAATGAAGAAAGTATAGAATTCTTAAAATTGCAAAGTTTGGGGATTATTTTATTCTATTATTTTTAAATAAGAGAAAAACGAAAATCGCTGCGGAGGTGAAATCATTAGAATTAAAAAAATATTTGTAATGATGAAATATCTGTCTGAAAAATGAATATTTTTTCAAGGTGAGACGATATGCTTGCAGAAAATCAAGCACCTTCTACTAGTACTATATAAATGGACTACACACAGATTTTAAAGACTTCAAAGGTTCTTTATGGGATTGACCTATGGACGTACAAAATTGTATCGAATTCTCTCCGAAACTAAAAATCGTAATTATGTGGTCTGGCAGCCTTTTTTGTGGTAATCTACCCAAATATTTTTAAAAATCTATTTCTTACAGATCATAATAATAAGAGCTAGGGAGAGAAAATATGGCATTTAATTGTTGCTCTACGGATGCCATTTAACGAGATACGAGTAGAAATTTGTTTAATTGCTTATATAAAATGGAAGTTCAAATTGCCGGATGCAATTCAAAATCATAATACCGCGGTATATTTTAATAAGGTTCACTCATACGTTATCAATACCTGGCAAGCGGTTCAAAAGATTAAAATCACGACGGACGGACAGAGGAGGCATGCCCTTAAAGCGTTCCGCCGCTATCGCTTCGCTGCTAATGAGCGCCTAATAATATTTGTTGGCGTTTATAATTTTGTCGTTGTATATACAAGCGTTAACAAGTTATTACTATTTCAAACATACTTTTACTCGGCTATACCCCTCCAAATTTTTAAACTGTCCACCGCCTACAGCAGGGGTTCTCAAATGAGGGTACGCGTACTCCTAGGGGTACCTCAAGAGTTTTGAAGAGGCACACGAAAGTGATTAGGTTGATCTTTTTTCTCCTTACTTCGTCTTTTGTACATGACTTCAGAATCAAAAGCTTCGATGTTACGACTGAGAATAAGGTTATAAATCAGAATTATAAGTAGGCACTCTAAGGGTTACATCAGAAAATAATAGCTGAAGAATCCTGGTCTCTACAGTAACTTCATGTTTTATATTCCAAGAGCGTATCTAGGGATGATTGTAGCAAATTTTTTATTTGAAATTTATAATTATTTAGAAATAAAGTGCGAATCCATGACAAATTCAAAGAGCAAAGGAAAGAACAAAATTTAGCTTTTCTACCGCCAACATTAAAATACACTGTAAAGTACAACTCCTTCAGCCATAAAGATTATAGAAACTCGATGTATTTCGCCCACTAAGTGGGCATGAAGGACTTTACATTGAACTAGCCATAAGTTTTAACTAAGCCACCAACTTCATTTAAATACACGTCGAATCGGTCGAATGAATTTATTTTGAACGCCACAATTTCACGTTTTTTGAAGTGAAATGTTTTCGTCGTTCTGGACAACCACATTGTTGTTGTCCCGACCAAATATTGAAAACTAAATTGGAATAATATATAGAATACCAATCAAAACCTACAGAGTTTGAAAAATTTTTTATTTTAAATTCGATTTGTTTCATTTTTGGAAGGATTGTTTGTTATGCTAATATATATTATTTATTCAAATTGACATAAATTGGTTACATAGTTAATCATAATTGATTAATTTTAAGGAAAAAAAGTGCATTTATTTAAAAAGTTCCTGCCTCACCAATTTTTGTGCTATCACTTTCAAACTTCTACAGAATACAAATAATATTTACATATATAAATCGCGGTAAGAAAAGTTAATTTGAGCATTTTTTGGTATATTTTTTAAAATTTTGAAATTTTGAGATTTTTGTTTTTTTATTATTTATATTTTTTACAGGTTGGTAAGCACTGATACTCTAAAGTTTTCATCTTATCTTAAAATTAATACTAGAATTGGTGTAAAACATAGAAATGAACTTATATTAAAATTTGTAAGCAAATCAAACCAAAATTGATGCACAGGGAGTATTTTATTTGCTAAAAATGTTAGTTTTTAGAAAAAACCATTTTTTATACATTGTGCTATAAAAAATATTTCTTCAACTCAGAATGCCCCTGCTTTATACATTTTCCCTTCCCTCTGTATCTTTCTCTCTTCCACTTGTCTTTATCATTTTTTCTTACGTTGAGGATTTCTCCTTGATTCCATGGTTTTCAGTTCACTCTTCCATTTTCGCCTTGTGTCGCAATCCACACTGATTTTATGAGCACTGTCACTAATTGCTACCCCAAAAAGGTCCATTTTTATTTTCTGGCATGCAAGTTATGAATTTAATTTTGGTATATAGGCAAGAATGAAATGGTCACCAGCTGAGATTTGCGCATTACATTTGTCTTTCAATATAACAACAAATATAAAAATATAATATAATAATGTGCTTTAAAGATAATATAAGTATGCTAAATAAAGAAACGTTGTTTTCATACTTTGAATAAAGTTATATTCTCCCAGAAAAAAATTTGTTGAAAATGTCATAATCAAAGGAGAAAATCTTAACAATGTACCGCTCAGCGCCGAGTATTTGATTGGTTGAAGGATAAATATTGACGAAAACTTATTAGCATTAGACAATATTAAATTAAAGGAATTAATAAGAGCTTAAGTTATATTAGGGGTGTTCTGACTTTTGGTATTAAGATCTACCTACTTTTTCTCTCTTTTCTAAAAGTGATCTACCAATAATAAATTATTACGATGCAAAATATTTAATTGAATTCACTACATAGCATTATGTATGCGTGGATGATCTGAACATTATGACATCAGGAAGCTGCACAAATTCTGAGGTATAACTTTTGATTGCTAGCGCATACAGTTACTCCGGTGATGATATGTTAGATTGGACCTATTTTATGGATTCTAATATCTTCATTCTCGAAAATATTGACTCGTTATGGCAGGTGGGATCCAAAAATAGTGACATGTAGGTACAAATATGGATATTTTTCTTTCACGAACAGATTCCAAAATAATTTTTCTGAAGATCTTGAGTTGAAGTGTTGAAACATCATTTTCAATATAAGAATTGCCCATGTGAAATAATGGTGGAATTTTCAATTTAACTTCTTCAACACCTATGATGGAATCAAACGGAAAACACATAAATGTTGCTACAGGCTCCAAAATTGCAGTCTTGGAAGATCCTTTCAAAGTCCGCTTTTAATTTGTTCACCTATTATGCATTCCTAACATTTTAAAAAGTTGAAGGTTCTCCTTCTTAGTTTTCTATCTTTGATATCATATTTGGGAAACGTCTCACTTCGCTTAGTTGTAGTTGTACGAAGACCGATTTTACTTGTTTTTAGGCAGTAACAGAAATGATAGTATTGTCTCTCCATTGAAGTACTATGTTCAGCTCGTAGAAGTGATATCAGTCATAAAAGCTAAATGTATCAGTAATACTTCATCTTCAATCTAAATATATTCGTCCATTCTTGAAGCCAGCAACTCCTTGATTTCAGGTATATAATTTCTAATTTTCTTAAGAAATTTCCCTAAGCCATCTTACATCAGCACGTAGCAAAAAGTCTCCATGTTTCGCATCACCTTCGACCTGAAACTGAAAGAAAGTGCCATTATTTCACTCACTTTCTACTACAGAACTGCCATCACTTCAAATATCCCAGATGTCACCAAAATGAAAAATGATATCTATGCTACCCTCAGCCATTGCATGTCGACAGATGACAGCCCACAGCATTTTCGATGCCCAGATGGACCAGCATCCTGGTGCTTTTATAAACGTGCAGTGGCTAAATGCGAAAAGCCTCAGTCACATGACAAAATGCACGTTAAATTGACAACTGAGGTAGTAAAAAATATTATGCCATTGTATCAAAGATTGGCAAATGAAGAAATTCTGAAAAGGTGTGCTAGAGGAAAAACTCAGAATCCCAATGAGAGTTTGCATGCTCTTATTTGGCAGAAATGCTCAAAAGAAACATTTGTTTCAAAACAAAGAGTGGATATTGCAGTAGCAAATGCAGTTGGAGTGTTTAATATGGGAGCACTTGCATGCCAGAAAATAAAAATGGACCTTTTTGGGGTAGCAATTACTGCCAGTGCTCATAAAATCAGTGTGCAATGCGACACAAGGCGAAAACGGAAGAGTGAACTGAAAACCATGGAATCAAGGGAAATCCTCAACGTAAGAAAAAAATGATGAAAACTGCAGTGGAAGAGAGAAAGATACAGAGGGAAGGGAAAATGTATAAAGCAAGGGCATTCTGAGTTGAAGAAATATTTTTTATAGCACTGTATGTACAAAAAATGGTTTTTTCTAAAAACTAATATTTTTAGCAAATAAAATGATCCCTGTGCATCAATTTTGGTTTGATTTGCTTACAAATTTTAATATAAGTTCATTTCTATGTTTTACACCAATTCTAGTATTAATTTTAAGATAAGATGAAACCTTTAGAGTATCAGTGCTTACCAACCTGTAAAAAATGTAAATAATAAAAAACAAAAATCTCAAAATTTGAAAATTTAAAAAAATATACCAAAATATTCTCAAATAAACTGTGCTTACCACGATTTATATATATATAAATATTATGTGTATTCTGTAGAAGTTTGGAAGTGATAGCACAAAAATTGGTGAGGCAGGAACTTTTTAAATAAATGCATTTTTTTCCTTAAAATTAATCAATTATAAAAAACTAAGTAACCAATTTAAGTCAAAATTTGTATAAACCTTTTTATTAACATAACAAACAATCCTTCCAAAAATGAAACAAATCGAATTAAAAATGAAAAATTTTTCAAACTCAGTAGGGTCCCCCCTTAAAGTGTGTTGAGAAAATTAATATGAAATTTTAATTACAACTAACAGTTTAAAGGATAATATACTAACGTACACAAATAAACGATTTAATGTCATGTATGGGAATAGCAAATACCAACATAATCTACTTTTCTTTTAGTTCTCACTGCTACATAGCACAGTAAGGAGTGCTGTATATATGCGCAAAGAGTTACTACATATTGTCAGCTGGTCCGGAGTCTCATGCAGTATGCTACGCCGTAAGGCATTAATGATGATGATACCAACATAATCTACTTTTCTTTTAGTTCTCACTGCTACATAGCACAGTAAGGAGTGCTGTATATATGCGCAAAGAGTTACTACATATTGTCAGCTGGTCCGGAGTCTCATGCAGTATGCTACGCCGTAAGGCATTAATGATGATGATGTGGTAGTAAACAATAATAATGGGTCAAAACGGCCGAAAGGCCATTCAAAGCAGCACTGAGGCGACTATGACCAGTTTTTTGCATTTCTTTGGCATTCTTTCATTCTTATTGCAGTAAAAACTCTTCGATGTGCGTCTTTATTGGCGAAGTTGTGTCCAAGTGGCCTCCCTCTTCCGACCCAACCATTACAATTAGTGTACATCAGGATTACAGAATTTGATTTACACAGAATAAATAACCAAGGGTAGAGTTATTTGAGATTTACATATTTAATTAAGATTTGTTTAAAATTCACAATGTTAATTCACAAAAAAATTGCTACCACGAGAGATATATAATATATCTGTGTAATCGTATGCATACATACACAGTGAGGAGAGAGAGAGGGAGGGGAGGGGTCTGGGAAAAAGAGGGAGAAATGCGACATGAGAGAGGGTGAGGGAAACGCTCGAAATCGCTTCGTTGTATTCGGATATGAAAGATACGGTCGCCTTCTCTTCAAAGTTCGCTTTCCGGAATTGCAATATTTTGCTATGGGCGCGACCGCGAAATTTCCCTCTGTGAAACGAAATCTCTTGCGCTCTGGGAAACCAGTCTTCTTAATGGTCGAAAACCTACTGGAGATTTCCTAAAATCGACAGGATTATGGTACATATTATACCGGTCTGAAGAAATAAACTTTTTTTATCGATTCTTCGAATAAATAAATAAAAATACAACGAGGGAG
Source organism: Tanypteryx hageni (assembly GCA_028673005.1). Taxonomy (NCBI): domain Eukaryota; kingdom Metazoa; phylum Arthropoda; class Insecta; order Odonata; family Petaluridae; genus Tanypteryx; species Tanypteryx hageni. Next base: position 13,818,026 of record CM054120.1, on the reverse strand, counting down.
AAAGCCGACTCTGAGTGAAAGGTCGCTCAGCCCAGACATACGGTCGAACGGTTACACAAAAATATCGGATCGATAAAGTAGTCATCGATCTGAAAAAATGCTCATTTACCACCCCTGTTACACAAATCTCTTATCCAATCTCATCCCGCGGCATTTGTACCTCCAAAAACGTAATATATCTTTTCACTTGTACTCAATGCCCTGCGTTCTACGTAGGCCTCACAACCACACCCCTTAATAACCTCATTAACGGCCATCAGAATAGCGTCGCTCTTAGGCGCCCCCTTCCGGTGGCCGACCATGCATTAACTCACTCTTCCCTTCAATAGCTGCTTCACAGTAGAAACTATCCAACTCTCAATCCAAATACCCCTCTTTTCCTGAACCCCACCCATCCTTTCCCACTTCCCTACCTCCAGTGTAACGCTTAGTTTTAGTTTCTGTTATTCTCTGGTCGAAAAAGGGCTGTTGTCCGAAAGCGTCAAACTACAAGCCTACGTCTACAACTTTGCGTAAGTGTTCACTGGCTCTTTCGTATCCCTTTCAACCTCTCGTTGCTTCTATATATATATATATATATATATATATATATATATATATATATATATATATATATATATATATGTTTATATAAGTAAACGATAGACTTTAAATTTGGCATGATTATAGGTTTTTAGTTAATACCAAACATAAAAGTCCGAAATTTGGCCCCATATTTCCCCATAAGAAAAGCACGAAAATCTGTGGTTTATATATATTTTTTTTTTTAAATTATTTCCCACTAAGATTAGAATTCCGGACTTAAATTATCAGACGGCTGAAAGATTGTAGTTTCTTATTTGTGAAGACAGAATTCGAATACATGCAGCAAATGCGCAAATACTTGTTTTTATCCTAAATAAACTGATGTGAGCAACACATGACTTTCTCCATATTTATATGGCAAATTACATGTTGGGATCGTTGTTCATATTTTCGTCCGGTTGACAATTAAGAGAAAATAAAGGAACGTTACTAAGACGTAACTATGCGTCAATTGTTAACAATAGTCTTCGGTAGGTTGCGTGGTGGTGACAGTTAAAAATATAAGATATCTATTAAACATTTCATTATATGGAAAAATGTATCAAACAAAGGTTGTAGAAAATAAAATGTCCTACAACTTTTATTCTAGTACATTTTTATATTTATCAAATATTAAAGCAAATATTTCAAAAAAACTGATAAGTGACAAGAGTAAACACCCACTTCCGTTCTACAGATTTTTACCAAAAACTAATCAGATTTTCTAAATTTTATAAAACTGTTATATATAAAATTTTACGTTGACTTAATTGATAGTTTTTGAGTTAAAGCGCTCCCAAAATTTATCACAGACAGACTGACAGACAGACTGACAGACAGACACACAGACATCATCGAGAAAATAATGAAAACGTGTTCAGGGGATTTTAAAACCTGTATTTCCGTTGAAATCTCGAATTCGATTTTTTTCATGAAAACAATACTTGCTCTATACTTCGTAAAAGGAGTTTTTCCGGGTCTCAACGATGGGAAATTGACATGGTGACTAGACCAATGCTTTTAAAAGAGAATGAATGAGCTTTATTAGTGCCCTTGATTAAATTGTGCTTCTTGATCTTTCAGCCTATTTCATGATGTTACATATTTACGACGACATAAGTACATGATGACGTCATATAGTATAGATAGGGGGATACTATTGTTTAGGAACTTCCAGATAAGCTGGAGAGTTGAAATTTTTTATGTGGCTAGGAATATGTGCATAACCGATTAGAAAATCAACAATCACAAAAAAGTTTTAATGCGCCCGCTAAAAAATCGCAAACATTAAAATAAATATTTAATGTTTCTGTATTTCTTAATCTCACTCATCGCTCGAGGCAATGCAAGCTGACCTAAACGAAAGAGACTTGCTTATCCTTTTTGGAGATTTCAACCTTTTCGACGTTTCGAGGACATTCGCTGCGAATAGGTTTTCCCTCCATCAATTTTGTCATTTTAATAGTTTACATATTAATACAATCCTTGGGTTAGAATTTCATTTGAGACAAATAACCAGTTTTATAACCTATAGGGACAATTTTCTTGACCTTGCTTTCGTGTATAAGGTTAATATCCAGTTCACTCTTAAGTTCTGTTACTAAAGTAGTGGGAGTGCAAAAAATCACATCAGATCACATTTAATTTCTCTGCGAACTTCAGTTAGTTACTGTTTCTAGAGCGAATAAAACGCATAATGTTAGATATAACTGGAGGAGAATGGGCATTAATGCATTTAAAGAGCTCCTCTCTCCTTGCCCATGTGATCTTATTGAAGCCACTTCCTCTTTGTACGAATTTTGTGACCTATTCTATACTTTTTTAGAATGTTGCATTTCGGATTGTGTTCCACTTCTGAATGTTAATCACCTTAAATTCTTCGTTTGGTATGGTTGTGAACTTATTTTATTACTTAAGACAAAAATCAGAGCATTTAAAATGTGAAAAAGAACGCCATGTTCTATGTGGACTATGTGTGTGTGTGTGACTATGTGGAATTCTCAACTCATCGTACAGCTTTCAAACATTTGCTAATATCTAAGTATCATTGTTACTTGAACGAAGTCGGTTCCTCTCTCAAAGGATACACGATTCTCTTTTGGCGTTTCATACGGCAAAAATTATAAAATCCTGTGCTAATGACATTTATGGCCCTTTGCTTCTTCTTTTCAATCAGATTTTGAGTTATCAGTCTTTTCCTACGAGATGGAAACAGGCAATTATAACACCTATACATAAAATTGACAGTAAGACAGATGTAAAAAAGGACAGGCCTATCTCTTTGTTGCCCACATTCTCAAAAATCTTTGAAAATCTCCTTATGGATCATTGTAAGACCCATTTTTTTGAATCACAGCTCGAATTTCTTCCAAATCGCTCCACTACATCAAATATATCTGTTTTAGTTTACCATGTATTCACTAGTATTAACAAAAGAGGTCAAACATAGATTTCGAAAAGGCGTTTGACAATGTTGATCATGGCTTCCTCCTATGTAAGCTTCGGGCTCTTGGAATCAGTGGAGCATTATGCGAAATGCTGCGCTCTTACTTACACAACCGCACACAAAAAGTAGCTGTCAATGGCTTTGCGTCGTCCATAAACGTGGTCACCTCGGGTGTTCCTCAGGGATCTATTCTTGGTCCATTCCTTTTTAATGTATTTATTAACAATATACCATTATCTCTTATATGTAAAATTCTATTATACGCCGATGATATTAATATTCACAATAGCATTGGCCGTTAGAAGCTTCTGTCCATCTCCAAAATGATATAGACATATTTTTTAAATGATGCCAAAGATGGAAATTGTTTCCCAATGTAAAAATGCAGTCATTTTGTTTTCTTTAAAGAAAATATGAATGTATATTCCTATCAAATCAACGTCCTTACTTTGGAACATGTGCAAACAGTGAATGATCTGGAAGTAATACTTGGCATAAAACTCAATGTCAATAACCACGTCAGATCTATTTGTTCGACGGCATTTGGACTATTAGGTTTCATAAAACGCAACTCCGTTGAAAACTTTTCTCTCCCAACCGTTGTGAACACTTTTTGGAAACTTGTTCATCCAGTGCTGGAGTATGCAAGTTTGATATGGAATCCCACAAAGCAGGTGAATATAGACGCCGTCAAAAAAGAGCTAAGACGTTTTACCTGGTGGCTCTGCTATAAGGAGAAGATGGCCTACAGTAGAGAGAACTATCCTTCTCTCTGTAAAAACTTCAATCTAATACCACTGAATGACCGGAAAAAGGTCATAGACGTGGTTTTTCTTCGAAACCTTCTCAATAGCTCTATGACTGTAATGAGTTAGTGTCACTATGGGTTTAAATGTTCGCCACACCCCACTCCTTCATGAAACAATTCGAGAGTAAATATTTATATTGACCCACGAATCCCCAGAATTGTTCAGCTCTATAATGTTGAAGGTTCATAGTGTAATACAATATACATTTTTAATGACTCACATGCTGTATTTAAAAGGAAAATAGAAAAAACAATAACTTTGACGAGCACAGGCAAATTTTTGTGTTACGAGTTGTTTATTTATATGTATGTGAACGTTTATTTGTGTATGTGTACTTAGGTATATATTATGTGCTTTGTATTTTATTGTATTTATATATTTTATTATAACCCATGTAATTGGGATATTCCTGTTTGTGTTTAATAAATAATAATAATGTGCCACGAAGCTGAAATTTTTTGTAATGGTAGAATTCGTGAAATAACCAAATAAGGATTACAGAAATGTTATGATATGTTAATTGATTTGGCTGTTAAAAATTCTTAAAATTTAAAAAATGGATAAATGTATAGGTACTTAGAGACGAGCTAGGGAGCTGAAATATTTCATTTATTTAGAGGTTAGTGCAGATGTACAAATACACATTTAAAACTCTCTATGAAGTTGTTATTGGGCCAATAAATGTTTTTTTATTTAAACAATTAGATAATTATTATGTCACTTCCAGATGTGCTACAACTTTAAAATTTTGCAGAAATGTGTGGCATTAGTACCTCTCAATGGAAAAAGTATAATATTCTTAACATTGAAACATTTTAGGGATTCATGTTACTACACTATTGGAAAGAACGAAAATCGGTGCATAGCTGAAAATGTTTTGATTGAAAATATATTTCTAATAATGAAATATCTCTCTGAAAACTTAATGGTTTCCAAGGTGAGCCGAAACGCTTTCAGGAAAATTCTTTTAGGATTTTAATTTTTAATACCTAAAGATGATAGAATTATTTTTAAATCACAAAATTAATTTCAACTATTTTCGAGTGATTTGAGTAGAACGGAGATAACTTAATGAAATGGCTCATCCTCGTATTAAGGCATAGCCTTTTCAAAAATTTCATTCGTGAAACAATTTGTTTTGTATCTTGTGTTTATTATTAGCATAATGACATGAACGATTGACAGTCTTTCAGCGCTGGCATTGTTGAGGGAGGAGTCATCATACTGCTTGTTTCATTTACATTTAACATATTTTATGGAGAAGAAGCAATATAAAGAATTATTACATTTTACTTATTGTAGATTACCGATAGAATTATTCATAAAATAAAAATTGATCTTCATATTCCAAAGTTTTGATAAGTTAGATTTAATAATTAAATATTTATGCAGAATATATTTAGTAAGAACACAATTATGATTTTTACTTTTCTTTGTATCGCTTTTTATGTAATTTTCTTTCTGAATATCAGATTTTATTGTATATGTTACTATACCTGTTTCCATCATTTTTTCATAATCGCAATGCATGAATTGATTTTTTTTAATCATTGCATTGAATAAAAACTCGACCAATGATTGCTTTCGTGAAATAAATAAGTTGGCCCATTCCAGGAGAACGCGCCGACAAGTTTTTATTATAGTGATAAGTGAATTGGAGTGATTTTTAGCAAACATTGTAAATACCCGATTATAATACTAGCTTTATTTTGCGTTTTTAATCCAAAATTAGTGATCGTCGCGAAAAATGAAATGTATAAATAAAAAATTGTGAAAGTGATTATGATTGGTCTACCATTACTTAAAATCGTATTTATCATTACAGTGCACATTGTGATGACAATTTTTAGTGGTTAAATTGATAAGTAACTAATAATTTTGTATTATTTGTTAGCTTCAGATATCCGCATAGATCATACTTTTCGTACTAAGTCGTTATATATTGTAGTATACTTTTAGTATGGTAAATACGGTAATTCCTCTTATGATAGCATATCTTGAGATATTTTTGTTTGCTTTTAGTAAATCTTTACTTTTAAATGGTTATATTTTTTGCAATGCTAGCTTGTAAAATTAATGCTCCAATGCTATTATTATAAATGGTATCAGTACTAATCATTCCTTATCAAGTATACTTACACTTATTTCGCTACTTAAATTTCAGCAAATGATCACAATGCAGAATCCAAAGATGTCCAAAGATCAAAGGGAAATACTCCGGAGTCAAATGGGACACCCAATGACTTTCAAGAGATATCATCGATATTCAGGTGACTGCCGTCGCTTATTATAGCAAATGGGTTGAATTATCTAATTATACAAGCACCCTATATCCGAAATCCTCGGGAAAGACAGTATTTTCTAATTGGGAAAACTTCTGTTTTTGGATAATACACGTTAAATTAGTATGCATAGCGTACTTGCGTAAGTGTATCCTGCACGTTATTCTACGAGCACTACACCACTCACGCTACCTTGTACCAGCTTGAATGAGCAATTATTGCATATGTTTTATCACACTGTACATTAAAATAAAAAATATGAACGAGCAATTACCGTAGAGCCGTTAACTGCCGCCTTATTAGATCTCCATAGTGAATTTTTACGGAAGACCTCACGGGAGGAAAGAGTTTTAGAATAACTGCTATAGTCACTAAACAATTCACGATACACTGTACGAATATGGAGTTTATACATACCGAGAGTTAATTTTTTAAATTTGAGATGTCCGGGTGTGAAGATAGGCCAGGAGACGATGCACTTTGTTGCCAGTCTTTCTTAAACAGTTCATCCAGCCTCATCGGTCTCATTTTTTTTGTTGGGTTTTTCCTTCAAAAGTTTATCTTTGATTTCATGCACAGACATGACCTATTGCTCACTTATAAATAGGCTTGGTAGGATTCGATCGATAAATGTCGATAAACATCGAATTTTATAAATTTTAAATTCGACGAAAATGAATTGTCTTAGATAAGTGTCGATTTTCACCACTACATTCTCTACAAAATTTATGCGTCATGATTTTCAAATTTTGTTTTCCACTCTCAAACTTAACATACTTTGCGACCGACATATCCAAAACGGAAGAGTCAGTCTGTATTTTTCATAACAAACGGCCAAACAACATTCGGAATTTTCTTTCTAATGCCAGATCCAATAATTCCTATTCACTTTGGACTCCATTTACCCAAAAGTCGGGGGACGTCTATTGCGTCCTCTGCGCGATATTATCTGCCGTCCTCCTCCAAGAGGCGAAATGAAAAGTTTCCCCGGACTAAAAAATGAGTACCGATCGTCAGATGGCCTTACGGCATTTCCAAAAGCACCCTGTTATAAAATGTATGTAATCCATGTGAGAGTGTCCCATGTGCTTAGTTTCTTTTGCATTGCTGTCGACGAAGCATTGTTCCATATGCCCACTCGGGGGGTTTTTTCAGCATTCATTCGTGTGATACTCAAAGATGAGATATTTTTCATCAAAATATTCATTCATACATTATACTAATAATGCATTTTATTCACATCACATTAATTTTCTCACTATTGTGGACGATTTTTTGAATAAGGGACGCAAATTCAAGATTAGAATATATTTTCTGATTTTTTGCGAAAAATTAACTGTTCCAGGTTGAAGGCCAAAATCACCAACAACATATTCACCAAAATATAGATAACAACAAACAAAGGAGCATACAAGAAGCCCTATTTTTATTTATATACTATTAGTTAAATTTATTAGAAGGAATTCTATTTATAACACTTTTATAGATAAAAATTAATAAAATGTATTGAAATAAACATCGATATAGGTTATTGCATTTTAAGAAATACAAACGTCGAAAACTAAAAAGTCAAATTAAATGCATAAAAATAAACGTTGATATATGGCGTTGGTTTTATGAAAAATAAACAATGTTAGTGATCGCTTATTAGGAAATATTAAGGTCGAAAGCTATTAATCCTAGTAAAAGGTAATAAAGTAGACGTGGATATTCTTCACCGATTTTTAGGAAAAATAAACGTCGATTTAAATCGTCGATTTAAAAAAACATCGAAAACTACCAAGTCTATATGTAACAGTCAATATTGGTCAAAAATCTCTCGGGGAAATAAACATCGATTTAAAAAAATCAACATCGAAAACTAGCAAATCTATATGTAAGCGTCGATATTGGTCGAACATCTCTCGGGGAAATAAACATCGATTTAAATCGTCGATTTAAAAAAAAATAAGCATCGAATTCTTCCAAGCCTACTTATAAAATCACGTTGCTCGAGTGCATTTATTTAGTTATCACATATTGTCACAACGACATCTATGGGGACTTTTTCTACCGTTTCCACTATATCATCCTCATCATCACTGTTTTTTTGCAAGTGCCGTTAAACCATTTCTGCTTTTTCCGCATCCTTCAGCGAATGAACGACGAGCGCATCGTTGTCAGCATTAATCACTTCCTCGACCTCCAAAGCCTCAAGTGTATTCACACATCTTGAAGACGCTTTGCATACTCAAGAAGCCGGGTTACCATTTGTTTTTCCTTGGTGACACGAATTCCTTTAAAGGGCTCTTCAAAGTCATGGAACAATGTTTCGGGCCAAAGGTTATGCCAACCATTTTTCAAGGTGTTTTTTCAACTAAGTCCCAGGCATTAGCAGAAGCGTAGATGGAGTCCTTCACTGTAAACCCCTTTCGGAAATAGTTCACTCCCTTTCCGCTATTAACGGAACTAAGCATGCAATTCAAGAAAAGTCTTTATATTAACGCGTCATGCAACAAAGAATACCTTGGTCCGTGGATTGTATTAATGATGTGACGTTGAGGTGTAAGTAAAAAGCAAACACATTCATTTTCACGAGCAATTTAGCTGGGGAATAAGCCGAGCAGTTGTCAACATGATTTCACAGTGATCATCAAGTCCAGCTACTCAGCAATGTTCACGTGCTTCCGGTACAAAATGATTGTGAAACAAATTAGTAAACATATCCCTATTTACCCAAGCTCTCTTATAGGAATAGTAATGAACAGGTAATGTCCAAATACCATTGAAACGCCAAGGATGTCTGTTCTTCCCATTCACGGCCATTTTACATTTATGTGTTCCTTCTGCGTTGGCACAACCAAGGAACGTACCGCCAAAACAGACTTCTTCATCGACGTTATATAACTGCCCAGGTGTAAGGCTATGGTCCGAAATTAGCTTTGTGAACTCATGAATAAAATTCTCAGCAGCCTCGCAGTCGGCAGATACCTTTTCACCTTAAATTTTAAATAATTTCATTCCGTAACCGTCTACGCAAATGCACTTTCAAGTTTTAGTTCTTCATTGTAGATTTTGGCTTGTTTCATGATTATTTTACCTGACAGTGGAAACCCTTCACTCCTCCGCTGGCGGATCCACTCCAACAACACACGATCAAGCTCGTCATTTTTTGATTTGTGCATTGTTTATCTATTACCCATTAACTTTTGACATTCCCTTTCACTAAAATATTTCAATAACTTATCTTTTTTTATTATGCACGGGGGTGATGCCTACGCCATAGTACTCGCTTAATCACTTCACAGATGCACCACGATCATGCTTTTGCAATAACTTTACTTTCTTAGCAATTGCCAAGGGATTGTTTTTCCTTTTCGTTTTCATACTGTTACCCATAAAGATATCTGACGGTATTTTCGACATGTTTACTATCACATATACGATAAATAACCAAAAACATCGTACGATATATTAGGAACCAACAACTACGAACCGTGATGACGAATGACGCAGTGCAGTCGGTGTCAGGTATGAGGTTACATTGTAACTTCTTTGAGCGTGTCAGACTCAGTGATGCTAATTTCCCTATTTTGTTGCTAGATTTAGAGACTTTTCATTTCGTCTAGCGAATTATTTTTGTATTTAGCGACGTGCCGAAAAATTTGAAGATATAATAATTAATCGTGATCAATAAGTAAAATAGAGTGCATTAAATTATTTATTTATTGGTTATTACAAGTATTTTGAAGTAGTTTTGAACTTATCCGGCAGTAGCCTTTCCTTTGAGTAAAGCGACTTTTTGAGGGCAGTTCTAGCGACATTGAGGATATTTATTTTGCAACACTGGTCAGACCTCGTGACGGTAAAGACCAATTTCGTCGTTACGCGTGCAGTTTTCTCGTAAGGTTCGCAGAGTCTGACACCATCCGAGCGCCTCATCGCATAAACATTTTTCCTAAACTTTAGTGTTGACACACCAATAAAATATCGGTTTTCGGATAATTTCGGTGTTCGGATTTACGGATAAAGCTTGCTCAACCTGTATACGAGGGTTGAGTAAAGTGAATAATATTCATCATAGGCAAATCAAATTCACAAAGGTGAAATACTCCTTTAGCCAAAACAACTAGAGGACTACAAAACCCAATGCATTTCGCTCACAAGGTGGGCATCGTCAGGGGTAAAACCTGTTTCAACAGAGACTGGGAGCCAAGTGCATGGTTTGAAACGAAAAGTATTAAGAAGACGACCGAGAAACAAGTGAAGCGCGGAATGATTTTTCGGCGTGTGAGTCGTTTAAATCTGTCAGTTTTCATAGGGTCTTGTTGAAATCAATTAATCAAAAATATAAAACGTTATGGGATCGGGCGGGAATAAGTCACTGGTATATACACATTGAAGCTTAACCGGGCCGACCCTAGCCCTCTATTTGGCTTTTTGTTTTGTTTTAGTCCTTACGATCTCATCCCATTCTCGTTCCCATGAATCAGCTATAGGTATTCAACCTGGGTGTGAGGGTTCGCGATGTCTTTCCAAGGGTTACGCAACATCAGAAGGTTCATATTCTCCCACATTACTTCCTCACTCGACACCCGGGATCACCACGATCAACCTATTCCTCATTTGCCTTGAAGTTATCTTTCTTTCCATCAGATTCGTTTGATTAAATAAACCAACACGAAGAAATTGCAGTAGAAATTCTACTTTATTCGTGGTAAAGTCAGCTTATGCCATTTAAATAGAAAGCACAGAAACGGGGTTGTGGAGGGAGGAAATTAATTAATTCAAATTCAACTGAAAAATATTTTAAACTGTTTAGGGAAAATTCTTCAGAAATAATTCTTTGAAAATCAGTTCTTCGAAATATCTTTTTTCTAGGTTCTGAAGGTGGCCGGTCGAATAGTTCTCGTAAAAACTGATTAGGTCGAATCAGTGTCGCCGCAAGTAGGAAAACATATGAATCACTGTACAAAATTACGTTCCTTACGAAATTGTTTGAAATATCTGTTGTGAAGAGCATATAAAAATAATACAATAAGCCAAAAAGACAGCATATCTAGTAAAATGGATGATATATTTCCCAAAATACGTACATACACATAAAAATGAAACGGAAAGGCAGAAAAACCCTTGGACAAAAATATAGGAAAGAAATCCAATGTATACTTAATGTGGAAACGGAGGTGAAAGATACCAGAATGACAAGAGAAGCTTTCGAAGCGATTCCTTCAGCAGAAAAGGAATATGAACTGACAACCATTAGGAAATATCAAATCACAGTTCGCAAAGAAAAGTTAATAGCGGTTTGGGACGAAGAATACACTAGAGGATGAAATGCCCTTACTGCGAATTAAGCAATTCTAGATTTTGGATTAAATGAGATGTAACTCTTTGGCTTAGTCATTGCTAATATTTTTCGACACTCTGTACCTAGAAGGTGTGCCTGTAGAACAAGTGGATTTAGGAGCTTCATAGTGGAGTTGGTAAAAACGCGTCATTTATGGTAGTGATATTCAAACTTTTTTATCAGCGGACCCCTTAAAACATTTTTAAGTAATATGTACCCACGATATATAATGAGCTACTCTATACCAAGAGTTTTTCCGCGTTTCTTTATTGAAAATTTATAACAAATCCGTCATAGTTGCATTAATTACTTAATATTTCCTTATTCACTCTCTCTCCTACTCCCTTATTGTCTTTTCCTAAACGCAATCGGCCATCAGTTGTCTGTTTTCCTCCCTCCACAACCCCGTTTCTGTGCTTTCTATTTAAATGGCATAAGCTGACTTTATCACGAATAAAGTAGAATTTCTACTGCAATTTCTTCGTGTTGGTTTATTTAATCAAACGAATCTGATGGAAAGGAAGATAACTTCAAGGCAAATGAGGAATAGGTTGATCGTGGTGATCCCGGGTGTAGAGTGAGGAAGTAATGTGGGAGAATATGAACCTTCTGATGTTGCGTAACCCTTGGAAAGACATCGCGAACCCTCACACCCACCCACACCCTATAGCTGATTCATGGGAACGAGAATGGGATGAGATCGTAAGGACTAAAACAAAACAAAAAGCCAAATAGAGGGCTAGGGTCGGCCCGGTTAAGCTTCAATGTGTATATACCAGTGACTTATTCCCGCCCGATCCCGTAACGTTTTATATTTTTGTTTCCTTTAAAGTAAATTAATATTTACTCGTTATATCTTTATTTTTATATTTCAAATGTCTTTAAGTTATATTTTGGGCAATGCTTATTTTTGCATTTTATTTGTGTTTATTTGTTATAGATCGTTTAAAAATAAATTTTGAGAGGAATTTTTATCATTTTTTACTTGATAGTCATCGTATATTCTTTGTAATTTTTTAAAACACAAAACCTATAGTTAATAATATTCAACAAAAGACGGGAATGTTTGTTAGCCTTCTACTGAAGGAGTAGTTCTCCCTCTTATAACGCGAGAGATACGCTCCTGGTAAACATTGCGTCATAGGAAGACTCAATCAAGCCTATGAAAAATATGGGGATATAGGTCTACCGCGATCAAAAGCACATTTTGGGTGCATAGTGGGTGTGGCCTAATCCCTCACTCCACTCCACTAGCTGTCTCGGTCATTTTATGACGACACTGTTGCCAATTATTCGCAAAATTTCGTCTAGTCAGCAACTGTAAATAATGAGAACTGACAACCTAAGGAGGAGAAGAATGGGCCAGTAGTGGAGGGGGGAAGACAAGATGACAGAGAGAATTTCCCCTCCGTGACGGAGAAACTTCCCCTCCGTGCGCGGCCGAATTTCGCGCTTGTTCTTATCTTTGCGGCGTACCTATAGGTAACCGCGGGACTAATTTTCGGCATTAAAACTCCAAATAATATCGTATATCACGTCATAATCAGTGGCGGATCCAAGTAAATAAAATAAAATTCTTAAATTCATTCCGCAAAAATACCTTGTTTCTACGCCGTAGATTCTGTATGACAAGGTAAAGAAGGATTCTGATGGGGTAGAAATTTTCAAAATAAAGTGTCGTCAGCAGAGGCGGATTCATGATGGAGAGGGGCGATTGGAAATTCCTGAATCTGGCTGGGCGTCGGCCCTAACAGAACTCTGATCACCATGCGCCGGAGAATGACTGAAGAGGAAATACGCCTTTTTATCGCAAGATTGTTTTTCTACGGTAAATAAGGCGTTGAATAAACGAGAAGAAGGTGCGTGATCTACTATTTCAGAGGATAATGATTTTACTATTATGAAGTATGGAAAATCGCCCTCGAACAATCTCTCTCTCCCCCAGAAAATATTTGTGTATATCTATATATTATTATGAAATCGAATAAAAATCACAAGCAGAAAAACTTAATAAGACAATTTATGATAATTTCTGGTATCTATTCTTATTAGAAAGATTGATTTTTCCCTTCGAAAAGGTTTTTAGGGAACGGTTTTTCGAGTAATTGCTTTTTGAAGCATTAATTTTCTGAAGAATTTCCTTAGATGATTGTAAACAATGTTTAAGGTAGACATAAATTTTGCTACACTTGAGAAAATTGTATATTAACTGTTAATATGCAATTAACAGAATCCTCAAAAAATTATGTAACATTGGGTATGCTGGTGATGTAGCGGTTAGGACGCTGGCTGATACTCATCTGATGCTTGTAAAGGCAGGGGGTGCGAATCCTGCGATAGTTGGATTCCAAGGTCGCTCGGCCCCCTGTTTGTGTGGTTTGAGGAGACCGCGCAAAGTCAGCGTTCCATCCTTCGGAAGGGAAGTTAAGCCGTTGGCCCTCTTGGTGCTCTTCGTTAAGAGTAAGCTAATGCCGGCACCAGATTTCCCCTTTCCCTTGTGTTCGTGTTCGGTGTGGAAGGAGTTATGGCTATGGTTGATTAGCCAAAAATACTCACACACACATTATGTTACATTACAAAGTTGATCTGAGTCACAGTAAATATAATTTAATGAAAGCAGACGGTATAAATTCGTTTCAGACATGCTAAAATATATCGAATATCTGACGGCCACCCACCCACAATTAGCCCAAGACATAAATATCGGAAGATCTACCGAAGGCCTTCCCCTAAAAGTGGTTAAAGTGTCAGTAGGAGCGGCAGCTGGGGAAGAGAAACCAGCGATTTGGATTGATGGTGGTAAGTGCCATTTTAATCTGTTAACATAGAGATCTAACCTGTTAAAATAATCATTACTTTTGCTCATCCATTGCCAAAGTGACAGAAAATGTTTGAAAAATATCAAGATATCTTATAACTGGTAAATTTGACGTATTTGTGATTTGTTATCTGAAGCTAATGCGATTCGTGAGCCGACCTTATTATGAAAGAATGTTACGTAATTTTCAAAATCCATTTTGTAATATCTCACCTAATACGCTGTTGTTGCCTGTGGTTGGCTTCAGTACTCAAGTGGGCCCTTTATCTCCCACTGTAAGTTCAAGGTAACATTCAATACATGGGGTTAATTATTTTATTTTCAGATTAATTTTTGCCAATTGCACGAACTTTGTATAAATGCTATTGAAGCCAAAAGTTTTTGAAATTTAAAAAAGTTTTACATCGGCGTTTTCTTTCTTTAAAATAACATAATTTACGTCAGAGATTAGCTAGTGTTGTACTCAGTTTAAAGGAAACAATTATCTCTACGCTTACTAAACCCATAATTGAAAAGTAATTGAAATTGTGATTCAGAGTTTTATGATATATTTACACGTCCAGGGAACATTGAGCTTTCTTCGCTTTTATTTCATAAAACTATGTAAGCTGAAAGCATAGTTAAAACCATCAGCTTTTTTGTTTCCAGGTTATTAATACTAATCTCCTCAGTAAATTCTTTTGAATAAATTAGTATTATTTTAAATTATTTTCTCATTTCACGGCCAAATTTTTCTAGAATATAAAGGTTGTTTTAGAGTTTCAACGTGCTTTGCATTTTTTATTTCTAATTTAATAAACAAGGCATTATAAATATTCTCTTGATTAAAAAGACAATTGTTACAAAAATTAATGACAATAAGTTATAAAATTTTATTTTATTCAAATTTATGGTAAATTTCTCAAAATAACAAGTAATTTTTATGTATCGAGTGGTATTTATGTTACTTCATGACTGAAAAATTACAAAATTGATATTAAGAATGGCGGTGAATGTTGGATACTACTTTTTAAGATTGCCTAAAGGAACTGCATCGTCCGCATGAAAGATGGAGATTCTCTGCTTTCCATCCTTTATATTATTTTTATTTAATAATAATCTATTAATTAGTTCATCCATACTTATCAATTAAAGGTACTCACGCCAGAGAGTGGATATCATCCGCATCCGTTCTCTATATACTAAAGCAGCTGGTGGAAAACTTCAAGGTGAACAAAAAAATCGTAGAAGGCGTCGACTGGTACCTTCTGCCAATGGTCAACCCCGACGGCTACGAGTATAGCCACACAACGGATAGGTTATGGCGTAAGACCCGTTCGAAGAGCGGAGACGAAGGAGATGGGAGCCAAGATGAGGAGGAAGATGACGAAGAAAGTGGTAAGGCTCTGAGGGCGGGCAACTGGAGACGACGGGGAGGTCGGGTGTTTTGGGATAAGTGTGAGGGTGTCGATTTAAACCGTAATTGGGATTTCCATTGGGGTGGCCGAGGGTCCTCGGATGATCCCTGTGATGAGACATACGCGGGTCCGAAAGCATTCTCGGAGCCTGAAACTAGAGCGATGGCCGACTTCCTCATGAACAACCGTGATAAATTGAAGGTTTTCATATCGCTACACTCATACGCGCAGATGTGGCTCCTTCCATGGGGTTATACAAGAACCATTCTAGAAGACCACGATGACCTGATGGACCTGGGCCGGACTGCGGTGGACGCCATATTTAAAGTAGGCGGAAACAAGTACGACATTGGCGGGGCAACATCTCTTCTGTACCACTCTGCAGGTAAACAATGGCACTTGTTAGATTTCTAACGACCTGTATGTATAACTGAAGAAGAAAAATCATATGATTGGTTGAGGTTCCAGGACGATTTCTCCACTACCGATACGTCCACTGCTCTTTGGTCTATTTTTTACGTCCACAGTCTTAATATCCAGAACATTTACGGCCACTAGATTTATTCCACTTAATCATGCGTCCACATTGCTGTATATCCAGCACAAAGATGTACACGGGGGGCGCAAAATTATTTTGTATGCAAGGTGAAATGTCAAAAAATAAAGTTTTCACGAATAATAAAATATTATAAGGGAAGTTTTGGAAAAACGATGTTATAAAAATTACTAGTACGTACATAAAATGAAGAAATTTGCAATAAAGTATCTTATTTTTACTATTTTCAATACAAAAGGGATCGCATGATATTCAAGGGTGCCGGGACAGTTGAAAGTTTGAGAACCACTGCACTAGAGATTATTGTGGCTTTCAAAGTAATGATGAGAAAGTGATCAGCCGAATTTAATGCCAAAAATATCGTATCTGTTAACTAAAATTTTAATGGTGATATTTTAACACTCAAATATGTTAAATTATTTTGAATTATATAATAACACAATCTCATAAGTGACTGCAAATTTAAATTCACATTCGTCCTACCGAAGCACATACTACGACAACGCCTGCTGCGTAGGTTGGCCGCACCGATCTTATGTTAGACAAAATCCATTAGATAACTATTTAATTTGCCCCCTGGGAGTGACTGCATAGATATGAATTGGCAAAGTTTCAATAATGTTAAGACAAAACACATATTTAGAAGTAACTATATACTCAAGTAAGTTAACTAGCTACTCGGTATCTTGTTGACAGAAATTTCCTTTTCAAAGCTCATTTACCGCTAATGGTGGCAGTTAGTCTTGACTAGTCAATAATCCTTTTCTACCACCAAATATATCTTTTGTGATCTTGTAGTTTTCATTCGTATATATATATATATATATATATATATATATATATATATATATATATATATATATATATAAACACACACTTGCTCCAAAATTTAAATTATAACTGTCAAGGATATTATCAAGGAGTGATTTTTATAATTTTTGTTTTGCAAGTTTTAGGTTTAGGTAAATTATCGATGATGTTTTGCTCTGATTCTTAAAATTGGTACTGATAATAATAAACTGATTTTTGCCTTGAGGAAACCTGTTAACACGAAATTTGGGGGGCCAGCACAAACATTTCACGTTAACCGAATTTCAGGTTAACAGTTTTGATGGCATAATTTTAATTTTTAAAAATGCAAATAAGTTTGTAGTCAAGTCCAAGATCAATATCAATTATTGGATTTAATTACCACAATAATTGTAAACACCAATTAAATCCACTCAACTAATTAATTAAATAATTGCAATGACATTATCTTGCTATAATTATATAAAATACAACTTTATTAAACAATGAATACGTTATGAAAGGTGGCCAAACCTATTTACCTCGGAGCCGCATACCATGATTCCCAGAAGTTCGCGAGCCGTATGACATATTCTGCGCTCCTAAATTTACGAACAGTAAAACATAGCCTGTATCCGAAGCAATTTGAATATAATGCAAGTCCATTAGGCATCCCAAACACGTCTCGAGTCATACTACGTTAATCTTTCCTGTAGAGAAAATCGTTGACACGACTCTGCATGGAAATTTAAAAGAGCCGCGTACTTGAATAAAAGAGTCGTACGCGGCTCGCGAGCCGCGGTTTGGCCACGCATGGTCTAGTCTTTACTTTTTGGTAAAAAAGTCCGAATTTTTTTCTGAAATGTATTAACAATATTTTTCTACCCCACAAATTGTCCAGAGTCGTCCACCATTTTATACGTATTTTCTTCAACAGAATGAGCTCCCAAAAAACGACACACCCTTTTAGCATTTAGGCATTGGGAGAAGAAATGGCTATTCAGAAAATAGTGGATGAAGAAATCATGTCTCAACTGCCATTTCGTGTTATACGAAGTCTTTGCACGGGTTTATTCCCTTAGAACCGAAAAATATTTTCGTGTTAAACGGTTTTTCGTCTAAGCCGTTTGGCGTTAAGCTAATAAATATACATTGAAAAGTATAGGTTCAGGAACGGACCAAGCACGCATTTCGTGTTAACCGATATTTTGTGTTTAGCGTTTTCGTGTTAAGTGGATGCCACTGTAATAGGCGTACAATTAAAAAATTTTGTGTTCATTTTAGCTATTTATTGAATTGTTTTGTAGAGGAGGAATAAATATAAAATCACTGTCATGTTTAGAGTTTTTATTTATGTTTCTCATTTTAATAAATTTCCAATTAAAATAGACCATGAGAAATTATCAATTTAGCAGTACACTTTTTTAAGCGACTATGAATAAGTATATCAGTTATTGTCTTCTTTTCTACATATCGGTAAGTTTTAGGCTCATTCAACAGAGCTTGTCCAGTTCTTTTTCTTCATATTCTCATAACATCCACATCTTTTTAAATAACCATTATTTCTTTCTCTTCCGGTTTGCCTCTTTCCTAGAATCCTAAATTTTATGACATCTTCCAACATACAGAAGCCTTTGACCCGTAAGACTTCTGACTTTGCATTATCATTCTTAGTTCAACTAATCTGTTTGGGTATTTAAAACTTCATTTTTTTATTTTAGTTCAATGAAGTTTCCGTAGTACCAAATCCTAATCCACAAAAGTTTTCCATCAAACCACTTCTCCGTTTCATTTGTCTTCAGTAGTGGTTTAATTATTTAATTTCTTGCTTCCAATTAGTTACCTAACTTTTTCACATAGTATTAGAGCGTTGGGCTTCCACGCAGTGGTCCCTGGTTGGAATCCGCCAGAGGTCGGATTTTTCAACCTGGGATCGTCCCGTTCCTTACTTGTGTACTTGGAGGAGACCGCGCAAGTCAGTGCTCCGGCCTTCGGAAGTGACGTTAATCAGTTGTCTTCCTTGGTGCTCTTCGTATAAAGTAGGTTAATGCCGGAACGGATTTCCCTCCTCCCTTGTAGGTGTCTCTAGTGTGTAAGGAGTTATGGCTATAAGAGGTTAATTTGCCAGAAATACACACAAACATACAGTATTACCATAGGCTTCTTCTCTGAGGTGTCTTTTTGCCATTACATATTCCTTTTCACCATATCGCTCGCTTTCCTTGTTCCCTCCTTGGTCATCCTTGCTGTTTAATTCTCGATATATATTCCTTTTATGCTCGATATTAACATAGCTACACCTTCACTGTTCAACCTTCCTCAGGTTACCTTTCCTATCCATTTTTTGCGTTTCCTAAGATACTTTCCTCAATAGCATTTCATTTTTCCTCTACAATCGTTTTTAGCAGCATTTTCTGCCTTCTGATACCCTGTATTTTCTTTCCCATAACATTTAAAAATCCCATTTAAGTACTTACATGCCTTTTGTTATTTTGCATTTCCATCAAGACCTCCTGGCAATCAAATTGTGATCAGGTTGGAATTCGTACCCCTAAAACTATGTTCTTATGTCTTTAGTAACATTACCTTAGTCAAGCTGATACATTTTAAGTCCTGCATTTTTCAAATACATTTTCTCTTATTATGGTGTTAAATAAAAAATAGGAAGCAAATATTGGAAGACACTTTTATGAGTCTTTCTCGATTTTTGTTCCCAATATGCAACAAAATTATCTGAAGATACGCGATGTAACTTTAATTATGCTGCCAGTGTTTTTAAACGGCGTAAATACATTCACATGCATTTCATTAGAGAATTAAAAGACCTTGAACGTGCGTAGCTATAGACTTACCAACAATTAGGCGGATAACATTATTTGCCTCGTCTTACAAGATAATAAAATAACAAAGTGAAGCACTGTGACAATGACTAAAATAGCAATGGTAGCGCTGGGACTTATAAACCGTCGAATGTTCTAGGCCATATGTAGAATACTGTTTAAAAAAATATTACGCCGTCGTACCAGTGCTTAGGAAAATAATATCCACTCTTTTATCCTGATCGTATCCAATTACTTTAATTTAATAATTATATATTAATTTTGTAGTTATATATCGTAAAAATTGGATAATAATAGCTAAATCGAATAACTATATTTTCAAATAAGTTTATATACTCGTAGAATAGAAAATTCATTTTCCAATCGTATGAATTTTTATATACTGAAATGAACATGCCGTTCAATTAACGATGAGTGAATTTTAATTGCTAAAATATCTGTAGGATAGAAAAGAGCAATTGACTGCCTTTTTAAGGATATAAAAATATTAATATAATTATCAAGTATGTGATGTGGGAGAGCCCGTAATCGGGGAAATGTAGTTCGTTGAAATGAAAAGACCCCGTTGTAATAGCTTCATATATTTCATTAATTTATGCATTGCTGCAGAAGTTTATTCTATATTGCATCATGTTCTTTTTATTTAGCAAACTATATTTAGACAAATAACCGATATATTTTTGATGTTGTGCAAAGTTGTGGGATTGTGTTTATCATAAGTTCAGTTTCTTAAAAGTACGAAACGTTTTTTCAGCTCTGAGTAATTCGGCAAAGTTTATTTCAGGTGGAGCTGATGATTGGGCGAAAGGTGTTGCTGGGATTAAGTATACCTACACTGTGGAATTAAGAGATACGGGCAATTACGGTTTTCTGCTGCCAGCATCACAAATAATTCCCACTGGCAAAGAGATATTCGCCGGGGTAAAAGCCATAGCTAAGTCATTGATTAAGAAGCCAAAACAGGAAATAAGCGTAACTTAGAAAAGGGAACTATTTATTTATTATTTAAATATAAGAAATTACATGGAATTGAAGTCATTATTGAAAATATGTAGAGTAACCTTTACTAAACGACAGTCCTCTGACCACCAAGGTTAACGCAGAAGAAAGAAGAAAACAAAAAACCAATTGTGAATATGATTTGTACATAAATATCAATTTGGTCAAATTATTTGCTGTAAATTTACCAGAGTTGATAAATATGAATAAAAATTTTATTTAAATATCAGTCTGTGTTTTTTCGTTTTTCTGCTGCTGTATGAGATCAAAATGAATATAATTTTGAAGCCACATATTGGCTCAAGGTTGTTCACTGATACGCTTTGTTTCTTATAATTTATCAAATTGGTATTTATCAATTTACACACGATAAAAACGTGGGTGAAACATTTATACAAGAACCTAATGATTTACTATGTAAAGGTAGGAGTTATGAAAAACTATTTAGGTACACTCGGAATTCGCCCTCTGGTTCTACCCCAGGCAACTCCCCTGTATGAATGAACATAAATGAAATTTAACTTTCTAAGCAGGATATAACATTTATTGAAATAAAGAATTTTTCTTATTTATTTTTATTTTTCAACTCCCGCAAAAAAACTATAATGAAAAGCTTGATAATCCAAACGTTCACGTTGTCGCCTCCAGTTATAATTGCACAATGTATGTCCTGCTGGATATCTGTGGTGAATATATTCAATAGTAGGGGACTTAGTCTGGACCCCTGGGGAACGCTAGCCAGCACTAGATGCCAAGGCAAAAACTCCTGCCGGCGGACGACGCGGAATTTCCGACCTTGGATATAAGACCGCATCAAAAGTACAATCCAGGACAGGAAGCGAAATCAGGAGAGCTTGTGGAGAAGTTCACATGCCATACCTTGTCAAACGCCTTCTTAATGTCGAAGAAAGCGCCAGCTGCGCATAAGTTGCGGTTACAGGCTTACGAGACTAAATCGCAGACTCATACGAGCTGGTGTGTGGTGACGTACTCGCCACGGAAACCGAACTGCTGGGGGGAGCAATATGTCGTTGTCCTCAGTATGCCGTAAAAGGTGCGGCACAACGACCCTCTAGAGGAATTACCCAGGCCATCTAGCAGTGAGATCGGAAGAAAATTCTCAGGAGTCCGCGGCTTCCCTGGCTTTGGAATGCATGTGCTGCCTTCCAAGGGGAAGGGAAATGCCCAATTCGGATGGAGGAATTTTAGACCTGAATCAGGTGAGAGATGAAACCGTTCGGAAGGTTACGGAGAATTTCATTCTGCACTCCGTCCTCTCCAGGAGACTTCCGGAGCCGTAGATTCTTGATCGCAGCAGCTACTTGATTCCTCGTAAACGTAGGGTTTTCCTCTTCTCCATTCTCCGAACTTTCGACTGGGGTGTCTGTAATATCTGCGGGAATATACTGGCCATCTTTTAGTTGAAAAAACGGTCGCTAGGTAGTCCGTAACAAGCGCAGCTTTCTCTGCAGGGGTGTATGCTAGTCCCTGTGGCGCCTTTAGCGGAGGGTCAGACGTAACAGGATTGCGGAGACTTCTCGTTAAACGCCATGCCGATCCATCTTCAAAAGACAGGGAGGCCATCCTCCTTACCCAACTTTTCTTGCGGAAATCCTTTATCCGGTCACGGATGATGTGCTGCATCTGCTTCAAGCGCCGATTAATGGCAGGGCATCCGGTCCTCTGCAGTTCTCGCCTAGAGCGATTTTTGACCCGAATAAGTTCCAGGATTTCTCTGGGTAGCTCCTCGTACTTTGGATGACAGCGAAACTTCCGCCGAATGGCAGCAGCTGCGGCTTCCGTAATTTTTTTAGTGAGCATCTGGACCCTCTCGTCGATGTTTAATGGCGCAGTGGGTTCATGCGATTCCGTAGGCAAGGAGTCAACAAGCGTGTGACGAAAGGTGTTCCTGTCGGCATGCTTAAAGTCAGCGGAGCTGGTGGATGGCAGTCGGAGAGGGCGAGATCCGTCGTAAGCTAGGACTGGATTGTGGTCGCTAGTGAGGCACGGGGCCACGAAGACGTTGATGGATTTGCGGAGTCTAGAGACGAAGAAGAAGTCGAGGATGTCGGTAGAACCGGTGTAGAGCAGTCTAGTAGGATTGACGGGGGCGACAATCTTGACACCGCTGTTAACTGCCCAGATGTACAGGAAGATGACACGAGGATTTAAAAAAATTGTAATTCCTTATTTCCGAAGTTTTATAGAGTTTTTTGTCTTGTATAGGATGACTGATTAAAATGTAAGTACAGGGCGTCCCCGTTATACGTTAGTGTTTTGGATCACAAAAGCACAACGCAAATCTCAATCACTTATAAGAGGTACTTACTACCATAATAATGATGTAAAATAAGGGAATTAGGGACCGTAAGAACGTAGACTTCACCAATGCAACTTAATGCTCAAGGGTTATCAATAACACTAGCAGAGGATGGAAGATCGAACCCTAAAGCTTCTTGCGTTTTTTTATTCTTCATTTGTTTTCTAATCTTCAAACTGTGTAAGTTCACTACAAGTATTTTCGTTGGTGAGAATCTTCATATTTTTCTCTGGGAATTCTATTAATTACTTCAACTTTTCCTTTTATTTTATCTTTATATTTACGTCCCTTTTTACTTATACAAATGGCACTGAAGCGTCAAATGTGTAATTTTGTAAGGGAGGAGAAAATTGTTATCGATTCTTACACGTACGCTTACGAGACAAAAAGCGACATTGCCGAGAAGCAACATGGGCAATGTTGTAAAGGGGAAATGGAGGTGAATAACCCTGAGGGCAATCACCTCATTAGGAGATAGGCGAAGAAGCTATTATTTCACCTCAGAGTGCCAAACAGCTGGGACCTACTGACGTCATGCGAAGACAAGGCATCGGCAGTTTTGTCTTGCTCTCATCAGGTCAATCGTCGTGGATAATTGAAAGTAAGCGTGCCACTGGTGGTACATTCGGCACACGGATGTGCCGTTCAGCAGATAAAGGAAACGGCATAATCGCAGGCAATTTTTACGCAAACAGCATAAGTGCGGGGAATTTTTAGGTTTTCTCACAAAACTTCAGCTAAGTAAGTTCGGAGTAACGTATAACTGGGCAACGTGCAACGGGGACCCCCTGTATAAACAACTTTCAAATTATAAAGATTTCCAAAAACTATTCCTTTAGTTTTTGCCATGACAATTTGATTTCAGTTGGACGCTTGTTTCGAAATTAACGATTAAAACTTATCTTCTCAATGTATAAAATGAAATTAAACTGTCAAACACATAATCAGTGCTAACAATTAAGTTCCGCAGTTCCGTTGGGACTGGTAGATACACTTCACTAGGCCAATCACGACTAAGAAAACATCCGAGTTCTGAAACGACAGACTTAGTCTTGAAATTTAACGGGAAAGTTTTTTATGAAATAAATATAGAACAAAAATATACCGTGACGTATTTTGGATGGTAGAAAAACAAACTTTCTTTCTTTGTTTCATGTCCCGAATTCCTACGATGATTCTAAATCATTTTAATATGCGAATGATTAATGTTCTACGATTAAATGTATTCCTTATCATAAATAACGCATCGAATGATTTTCTATAAAAATAGTTTCCCTCTCCTTCCTTCTCTCTCCCTCTCTGTCACGTATGAAAACATTCAAAGCTCGCTTTCACCCATAAAGATTGAAACATCATTAAAATTTTGAGGTTTAACATTTTAATTGTTTGGCAAGGCTACATTAAAATGGCAAGATTTTCATAAAATATATGAACTAAACGTTTTACATGAGGGATTTTGCACTGTAGGCGGAAAAAGATGAACAAAAGAAGAAACTATAATTTTCTTTAAAATGGTTTAGATCCGAAGATCATAGGTTAATTCTTTTTTATTTAGATTTCAAAAAAATAAAAGCCTGCAGGTCCAAAAGTCGATGTATATGTGTTATTTTATAGGAAATAGAAATATCTTCCGTCTAGTCGGACCCTTGACTCTTTTAAAGATTTTTTTCCTTATCACCTTCAAATATGCGAATCGAGAATTCCTGAAAATTTTCAAAATTGTTTCTCGATCCTTTGTTGATTTATTCGCATGCACAAGAATGTTTCACGCACGTACGTACGTAAGTACGCACGCACGATAGAGAATTAATATTATAGATGACAGTTCAGTTCATGATGGAAAGACTTGAATGCGTGATCATCAGGTGGACGAATTTCAAACTTTCCTGCGCATGACGTCAGCAACGGGAAAAATGGCGCTTGTTCGAATGTTGCGTGTGACGTGGTGAAAGGTTTCGACATTATTTGGACAGTATATGTATAATTACTGTTATTGGCGAATAACTTAAGATAACTCATATTGCATTTATGGTCTTTAATAATGTAGATTTTTTAAAAGTTAATACTTTAAGTAAAACAAAAACATTAAGTCTATTAATTTTTAAAAGCTTGCGTTCGAATTCTTTCAAAACCTCGTTTACGTGTATATTCCCATTACTTAAGCTTAGATTCTTCTTCATTACCACCTTCAATTAATATGTATTTAGAATATATGTCACCTCAAATTCTCACATTCGTTTTAGAAACAAATTTGTTGACCGATTTGATTTAAAAAATAGCCGCTAAAAATGAATTACAATTTTTTCGGTGTTTTTTAATCAAGGCACATGTTTGGGCTATTATTCGAAGTAAAGTAAAATTACAATTTGTTGCGCAGCTTCTAGATATATGAGTTTATATATGTTTCGATATGTAAATGGTATAAACATTACATATAAATCCTCATTGGAAGCATTTAATATTGGTAATATTGGTTCATATTTTTAACACATCATATTTCTCTTGAGACCATTTTCATTATGACCTTAAATATTCTGCAAACTTAAAATTCAATTTATTTGAGATAATTATAGAAAGACACACCCATACTCTCTCTCATTCATCAATTTAAATAAAATTTTCTTTTATATATAATTACTCAATGTCGGTCCCTCCCACCTTTTATCTCTTGATCAGCTTGTCATAGAGAAATGCTGTAAATGCCATTAGTTATTGCTAACTAGGAGACCCCGTGAAAACTATTTTCCTTTACGGAAAAGTCACAGGTTCACCTCTAGGAGGAAATTATATTTTCCAATATTTTTACACAGAAGTTTTGATTTTTCAAATTGCAAGGTATATTTCCTTCAATCAATAAAATTTGTAAATATGGACCGAATTTCTCTGTTTTCCTTTATTCGACGGCTAAAACTATAAAATATCTTATCCATACCATTTTTAGATGCTACACGGAAGAATTAGTCAGAAACACGAGTTTCCTTTCTAAATTGTATGGCTTTTCGTACTCTTTCCGGATGTTGCCTCCCGATTAAATTAGCGTTTATTAAGCCTTCAAATATACGAAAGAATTGCGTTATTCGCCTCGAACTTTTTATTAATCATCGAAATTATAGTTGTAGCAACGTCAAACTTAATAGATTGTTAAGTTAATTATTACAGATTAATATTATTATTCTTTAAATTGCGTGTGGACTGTGGGCATTTTTAACGATTGACCAAAAGAAAAAAATCTTCCATTATGTCGATACTGGAATGTTACCTTTTTCGCAAAGGAGAAACAATTAAACTGTCACATATAAATTATAAAAGCAAACATGAAATTCAAAATATCAGTTGTCCAATTTTATAAGGAGAAATGGTCCATTATTACTTTTAAACATGCAGTTTTCTGACTGACCTCGAAAAAGTTTTTGCAGGTACCACTAGTTACTTCGTATTACTAATTGTGTAATAGAAGAAATTCACTCTTGATGGGATATAAATCTGACACAAGATTATTTTCCCCAATTTTTCACAGTTGGAGACAATGAAAGGGGAAAAAACTTTTAGACAATATCAGAAACACATTTCAACAATTACTTCAAATATTCAGGGATGTATTTGGATTGCAGATAATAATTATCTATACACTATTCCTGCAAGCTGCCATATATTTTTTGTATTTCTCTGATTGGGAATATATTCTCAATTAAATCATTACAATAATGAATCCATAATAAAAGCTAAAATAATAGAAATAAAAATTTTCTCTTAATCATTTTATTTTCTTGTTAATCATTAAAGACACAAATCCGTGGGGATTGCATCGAAACTAATGTTCCTCGATATTTTTACGAGAAACCGAACATTTGCTGCTGTAATGTTTTACTAAAACAATCACTCGCAAAGTGTTTCGAACAAATTGTAGATGATATTGGAAAAAATGTTAAACATGATGCGCATAACAATTTTATAAATTATAATAGGTATTCTTTATGTCCTAAATATTCACCGTTGTAAACGTTAAATTTATCTTTCCTACGGCTAGCCTTAATCCATTTTGCCTTGAAAATGACTTTTTTGGAGACTTATAGTACTTGACTACTTGCGGCGTTTTAGATTTGGTGTGTATTACTCCCATAAACGGCACAAGACGGCATTTTTAAGCAACAGAAAATATTCTGTTTATATAACAACAACAGCAGTATATAACGACAATAAGAATATATAAGATATGTAATAACAAAGCACCAAATAAATAAAATAACGCGAATATCCTCCCAAATCTCTCAGTTGCATACCGGCTTTAAAGATAATATAAGTATTCTAAATAAAGAAACGTTGTTTTCATACTTTGAATAAAGTTATATTCTCCCAGAAAAAAATTTGTTGAAAATGTCATAATCAAAGGAGAAAATCTTAACAATGTACCGCTCAGCGCCGAGTATTTGATTGGTTGAAGGATAAATATTGACGAAAACTTATTAGCATTAGACAATATTAAATTAAAGGAATTAATAAGAGCTTAAGTTATATTAGGGGTGTTCTGACTTTTGGTATTAAGATCTACCTACTTTTTCTCTCTTTTCTAAAAGTGATCTACCAATAATAAATTATTACGATGCAAAATATTTAATTGAATTCACTACATAGCATTATGTATGCGTGGATGATCTGAACATTATGACATCAGGAAGCTGCACAAATTCTGAGGTATAACTTTTGATTGCTAGCGCATACAGTTACTCCGGTGATGATATGTTAGATTGGACCTATTTTATGGATTCTAATATCTTCATTCTCGAAAATATTGACTCTTAATGGCAGGTGGGATCCAAAAATAGTGACATGTAGGTACAAATATGGATATTTTTCTTTCACGAACAGATTCCAAAATAATTTTTCTGAAGATCTTGAGTTGAAGTGTTAAAACATCATTTTCAATATAAGAATTGCCCATGTGAAATAATGGTGGAATTTTCAATTTAATTTCTTCAACACCTATGACGGAATCAAACGGAAAACACATAAATGTTGCTACAAGCTCCAAAATTGCAGTCTTGGAAGATCCTTTCAAAGTCCGCTTTTAATTTGTTCACCTATTATGCATTCCTAACATTTTAAAAAGTTGAAGGTTCTTTTCCTTAGTTTTCTATCTTTGATATCATATTTGGGAAACGTCTCACTTCGCTTAGTTGTAGTTGTACGAAGACCGATTTTACTTGTTTTTAGGCAGTAACAGAAATGATAGTATTGTCTCTCCGTTGAAGTACTATGTTCAGCTCGTAGAAGTGATATCAGTCATAAAAGCTAAATGTTACAGTAATACTTCATCTTCAATCTAAATATATTCATCCATTCTTGAAGCCAGCAACTCCTTGATTTCAGGTATATAATTTCTAATTTTCTTAAGAAATTTCCCTAAGCCGTCTTACATCAGCACATAGCAAAAAGTCTCCATGTTTCGCATCACCTTCGACCTGAAACTGAAAGAAAGTGCCATTATTTCACTCACTTTCTACTACAGAACTGCCATCACTTGAAAAATCCCAGATGTCACCAAAATGAAAAATGATATCTATGCTACCCTCAGCCATTGCATGTCGACAGATGACAGCCCACAGCATTTTCGATTCCCAGATGGACCAGCATCCTGGTGCTTTTATAAACGTGCAGTGGCTAAATGCGAAAAGCCTCAGTCACATGACAAAATGCACGTTAAATTGACAACTGAGGTAGTAAAAATATTATGCCATTGTATCAAAGATTGGCAAATGAAGAAATTCTGAAAAGGTGTGCTAGAGGAAAAACTCAGAATCCCAATGAGAGTTTGCATGCTCTTATTTGGCAGAAATGCTCAAAAGAAACATTTGTTTCAAAACAAAGAGTGGGTATTGCTGTAGCAAATGCAGTTGGAGAGTTTAATATGGGAGCACTTGCATGCCAGAAAATAAAAATGGACCTTTTTGGGGTAGCAATTACTGCCAGTGCTCATAAAATCAGTGTGCATTGCGACACAAGGCGAAAACGGAAGAGTGAACTGAAAACCATGGAATCAAGGGAAATCCTCAACGTAAGAAAAAAATGATGAAAACTGCAGTGGAAGAGAGAAAGATACAGAGGGAAGGGAAAATGTATAAAGCAAGGGCATTCTGAGTTGAAGAAATAATTTTTATAGCACTGTATGTACAAAAAATGGTTTTTTCTAAAAACTAATATTTTTAGCAAATAAAATGATCCCTGTGCATCAATTTTGGTTTGATTTGCTTACAAATTTTAATATAAGTTCATTTCTATGTTTTACACCAATTCTAGTATTAATTTTAAGATAAGATGAAAACTTTAGAGTATCAGTGCTTACCAACCTGTAAAAAATGTAAATAATAAAAAAAATCTCAAAATTTGAAAATTTTAAAAAATATACCAAAAAATTCTCAAATAAACTGTGCTTACCACGATTTATATATATATAAATAGTATGTGTATTCTGTAGAAGTTTGGAAGTGATAGCACAAAAATTGGTGAGGCAGGAACTTTTTAAATAAATGCATTTTATCCTTAAAATTAATGAATTATCAAAAACTAAGCAACCAATTTAAGTCAAAATTTGTACAAAACCTTTTTATTAACATAACAAACAATCCTTCCAAAAATGAAACAAATCGAATTTAAAATGAAAAATTTTTCAAACTCAGTAGGGTCCCCCCTTAAAGTGTGTTGAGAAAATTAATATAAAATTTTAATTACAACTAACAGTTTAAAGGATAATATACTAACGTACACAAATAAACGATTTAATGTCATGTACGGGAATAGCAAATACCAACATAATCTACTTTTCTTTTAGTTCTCACTGCTACATAGCACAGTAAGGAGTGCTGTATATATGCGCAAAGAGTTACTACATATTGTCAGCTGGTCCGGAGTCTCATGCAGTATGCTACGCCGTAAGGCATTAATGATGATGATGTGGTAGTAAACAATAATAATGGGTCAAAACGGCCGAAAGGCCATTCAAAGCAGCACTGAGGCGACTATGACCAGTTTTTTGCATTTCTTTGGCATTCGTTCATTCTTATTGCAGTAAAAACTCTTCGATGTGCGTCTTTACTGGCGAAGTTTTGTCCAAGTGGCCTCCCTCTTCCGACCCAACCATTACAATTAGTGTACATCAGGATTACAGAATTTGATTTACACAGAATAAATAACCAAGGGTAGAGATATTTGAGATTTACATATTTAATTAAGATTTGTTTAAAATTCACAATGTTAATTCACAAAAAAATTGCTACCACGAGAGATATATAATATATCTGTGTAATCGTATGCATACATATACAGTGAGGAGAGAGAGAGGGAGGGGAGGGGTCTGGGAAAAAGAGGGAGAAATGCGACATGAGAGAGGGTGAGGGAAACGCTCGAAATCGCTTCGTTGTATTCGGATATGAAAGATACGGTCGCCTTCTCTTCAAAGTTCGCTTTCCGGAATTGCAATATTTTGCTATGGGCGCGACCGCGAAATTTCCCTCTGTGACACGAAATCTCTTGCGCTCTGGGAAACCAGTCTTCTTAATGGTCGAAAACCTACTGGAGATTTCCTAAAATCGACAGGATTATGGTACATATTATACCGGTCTGAAGAAATAAACTTTTTTTATCGATTCTTCGAATAAATAAATAAAAATACAACGAGGGAGAAAGCCGACTCTGAGTGAAAGGCCGCTCAGCCCAGACATACGGTCGAACGGTTACACAAAAATATCGGATCGATAAAGTAGTCATCGATCTGAAAAAATGCTCAATTTATGGTTTCCATCGATGGGAAATTCTGAAAGTAACTTCTGTATAGCGGATCGAATTTTTACTTTTCACGAACACAAGAAGAACAAGATCATCCAAACAACTTATGATGCCTACTTTCCATTTAATCATTCATTTGCCTTTAACAGCTTTAAAATCACCGCGGATGAGTTGCTCTTTGTGTTCCCAAATTTCCTAATTTAGCGTTATAAAACATTGCAAACATATTCGAACGGAATATTAAATAGATCACGCGTATATGTGCTGAAAAAATAACGCGTGTGTGTATTAGACATGTATGCCGAAACCGAGTCCAACAATAGTAGTTGCGATGGCAACACTAGCAATGAGTGATACAACTACGAAAACGCCAATATTTACTTGCGTGAAATTCTAAGAAATACGATCGATAAGCAACTCTACGACAAAAAATAGAATCTCCGTTCAATTCCTCAGAGAATAGCACAAATTCCGCTCCGATACTACAATTCAAAAATATTTTAATGCGCAAGAAATAATTGCACTACACGGTGTAAATCAAATGGGTAGGTTAGTTCCTGGAATCGAACCCGGGACTTTCAATCTTCTTAACAAAAACTATCTTCGGGAGCTCGGTCCATGTAGTAAGAGATTTCCACCAAGTTTCATAAAAATCGGTGTATTGGTTCAACAGACCGACAGACAGACACTACGACAAAACTATAAGCCTATTTCCATTCTGGAAAGTATGCTAAAAATGTATTCAAGCAATCGAAGCACTATGGCGTGATCATAACAGGAAAAGACGAAAACAATGCAGCACAATCAACACTATAATTCAAAGTGTTTGTCTGTTTTTTGTTCAGCTATACAAATCCACACGCTTGATCTTAGAGCCGCCAAACTTGGCATGTTACGTATCTAATACGATCAAAAGGAAGAGCGTAGTCGGGTTTTGGGGACGAAATATCAGCCTGTCTATACGTATGCAATGCTCTTTGAACGGCTATAACTCCGCCATTTTAGCTTCATATCCAACGAAATTTTGGATTTTACGGTTAAGGAGTTAATTCTATTTAACATCAATTTCGCCGTAGTCTCCATCTTTACTTATTTATCATAAAGGAAATTAAACAAGTTACTGTGATTATGTACTTGCATAACTCTATTGTAAACATTTACTGACAATGCTAATCATCTTTAAAATCTTATACCAGACAAAGATGCAGTAAATAAGACGGAAATCTTGTATTTGATTTGCCATTGTTTCTGCATCATGTCGAGCAATTGGATCAAAGGATGAACCCTGACTTATTTCATAAAGTGAATCGTAAATTTCACCGGAATGAAATCTAAAATGTTTGATCGTTTCTATTCTACTTTCCCATCTAATTTCGCTCAATGGTTTCAATGTTAACTTACTAATGTTTAAATTAATTGAAAATTGGCTCGGAAAGTTCAGATGCAGACGTTTTCTCGACCGGAGTCAAATTAAAGGAAGTGCTCACAGATTTCAACCCCTTGAGTGATGCTGATCAAATGTAACATTATTGACATCTGTTCAACATTGCTTACATCTGGTGTACAATCAACAATTATCGAGTAATATTTCGCTTGTTTTTTAATATCTGACTGCGCACCACCTGTGATATTAGCTGTATCTGTTCATTTTGAACATTTTTACCTAAAAAGTGATTCTGAAGTTCACTTGATTTTACTCTTTGCAGATGCTCTTCCTTGACAGAATCAAATTTACCAACAACTCTACTAATTGTAGATAAAACCCATTATCGCTTTCATGCAATGTCTGATGAACCCCTTAATGCGAGACAATTGCAAATAGTCTTTCTAGCACTCATCGCCAATGGCGAGTTTCAGCACTCAAACTGTTCTGCAAATATGCATCTAATATTTTATTGCTATCTACCGTTTTCTTTAGTTCTATACATTTATTATGAGATTCAGGGTGAACTGGTAAAGTTTCATGTTCTTTCAAGGTTTGACACAAATTTCCCCAATTATAACCATCCTCAATTATAAAAAGTTTTGTTAAACTAAAGAGTTTCCGAAAAAGAAAACACTGCGTTTTTAATTGGCGAATAAAATAGCCATGTTTGATTAACTTCCTCGCCATTTTTCTGCCTCCTTTTGGTGTTTGCAACGGTAAATCGTCGGACATGCTTATCTTTAGAGTAATTCAAATTTGAACTTGGCATTGCTGGTCCTTTTCTAACTGCTTCCATTCTAAATGTATCTGTGAGGACACAGGGCCAGGTTGCAGTATCTGAAATAGTTTCAATGATACCATCTCCATATTCATCGCCAAGATCTGAATTGACTAAGCTCTCTGTCTCTTTCTAAGACTTAGGTGAAGAAAGCTCATCTTTCTTTTCGTCGAAATGAGCCGCATTTTCACTTTTCACGGATACTCTTAATGGCTCAGAATCTTCTTTGAGGAATTTATGTAAATACCCGAATTGCTTTTTCAGTTCTAATTGAGTCTTAGCCTTTCTTTTGCAATATTCAGTACCAGATAATTATTTATGATCAACCATCTTCCGTTTTAAAAACTGCAAAATAGAAAGGTATGGCATCTTAATTATTTATATGATTAAATTCAAAAATATGCTAAAACTAATAATTATTTATAGTGTTAATTGATATTTCTGCAACAAAATACATTTACTCCATATTTTTGTGAACTGGCTTAATTAAAAGGGAATAATTTTAAAGCTATAAATCAGAGGAAAAAAAATCAGAGTATTTACAACTAATATATCTTTCATCCTACTATTTACAACGATAAAATAACATAAAATATTAACACGTCGCACTATAAAGGCTTCAAATTAGCCCATAATCAAGAAATCCGAAACTCAAAAATAATAAATCTATATAATAGATATGTAATTTAGCTCATAAAATAACGCAAGTTGACGAGACTCAGAACTTCTCGTTAGTTAATAAGCATAAAAAAACATGATGCTAGTCAATCGCGCATTAAAAATTACTGTTTGCACCACGTCGCATCCTATCAAGCCAAATTGTTTTATTTTTCACAGTTTTTGTCGTGATTTCACCGAAAATAAAATTAATAAATATGGATTTAAAGTATTCAATGATTTTTCTGCAAAAATAAATGGAAATGGTTTTCATACGTCTCTAAATATACATTCAAGATATGTAATATAAAACACTGACTTACCTTTATAAACCACGTTCCTTTCAGTCCAAGGCGTTTCGATGATCTGCTGGTAGAAAACGTAGAACGTATCACTTTCCTTCCTTCTTGAAATTTCACTAAATATTTATATCCAACTAACTGTAAGACACATTACTGAGTGAGAGTGCGGCATAGGGAGCGCTTCATAGCAGACTGATATTTCCCAGATTGGTTAAACATTTTTAATATTCCAAGAAAAAACATTGAGATAAGGCACGTAGGGACGCGATGCCCTGCCAGGGGGCCGCCCCCAAAGTTTCTTGCCGGTTGTCCCTTTGTTTTGCGCCCCCGGGAATATCCCCCAGTAGCAATGCACTCATTGATGGATGAGAGGCATCCCTTGGAGGGTGGGAGAAGGGCGATTAGAAAAGGAGAGGCGGGAAAGGACAACAGGCATCACACCCGCCACCCTCATTAGCAAAGGTTCCCAAGGTATAGAAATCTTTGGATCCTGGACAGGTTTTATAATCCCTTCTCCGTGTTTGTAAGGCTTTGTTTTTTCAATTGGTCTTCGCTTCGTTGCCCGCTGAACATTGATTTGAGGTCGCATTTTTACTTATATTCGCCATAAGAAAACACTAACCATATCTATCGAAGAAAAAATTAGATATTTTCCAAATATCTGTGAGTCAAATTTGCCACCCCCAAAAATTCGGCGCCCCAAGCTGTCACTTGGTCTGCTCGTATGGTTCCGGCCCTGTTGACACCCATTCCACCCTCTCATTCACTCATCAAAATCCACGTTCCTCGACGTTAACCTTCTCCGTAATGGGCGCATTGGCACCTCGGTGCACATCAAAGATACCAACCACCTATAATACCTCCACTACACCAGCTGCCATCCACAACACACCAAGAAATCTCTCCCTTACTCCCTCGCCAGCCGTGGCTTTGGAATCTACTCTAATAGCACCTCGCTATCCGATTATTGCGCCATACTCCTTGAGTCTTTCCTCAATCGAGGCTACCCTGCCGACTTAGTCTGCAATAAAATGCATCGCGCCATGTCACCCCCCCCCCCCTTCGAGACACACACCAAACCTGAAGCCACCCACGAAAACCAAAACCCCCCTGTCTCTCACTACAACCTTTCACCAGGGGCTGTACGAAGCCCTAAACAATGTCCTCGCGGCCACCCATCGAGTTCTCCTTAACACACTCACAACAACGCTACTCTTCTCTAAGCCTCCCATGATATCCTTTCGCCGATTCTTGGTGACCTGCTATGGCGCAAGGAACTCCCCACCGGTCCTCCACCTTCCCCCACAGCGCCCTTTCATTGTTAAAGACCATGGTGCCTCACTTGACACATCTTATATACTTCTTCCTCATTTACCACCCCTGTTACACAAATCTCTTATCCAATCTCATCCTGCGGCATTTGTACCTCCAAAAACGTAATATATCTTTTCACTTGTACTCAATGCCCTGCGTTCTACGTAGGCCTCACAACCACATCCCTTAATAACCTCATGAACGGCCATCAGAATAATGTCGCTCTTAGGCGCCCTCTTCCGGTGGCCGACCAATCGTTAACTCACTCCGTTCCCTTCAATAGCTGCTTCACAGTAGAAACTATCCGTGCTCTTTCAGTTAGCGTCACCGCGCCAAAACATCGTCACGGGGAACTAGCCCACATTGACATCCTCCGTTCTCTCTCCTTTACAGGATTAAATTATCGCTAACACTCTCAATCCAAATACCCCTCTTTTCCTGAACCCCACCCATCCTTTTCCACTTCCCTACCTCCAGTGTAACGCTTTGTTTTAGTTTCTGTTATTCTCTGGTCGACGAAGGGCTGTTGTCCGAAAGCGTCAAAGTACAAGCCTACGTCTACAACTTTGCGTAAGTGTTCACTGGCTCCTTCGTATCCATTTTAACCTCTCGTTGCTTATATATATATATATATATATATATATATATGTATATATGAGTAAACGACAGACTTTAAATTTGGCACGATTATAGGTTTTTGTCAATACCAAACATAAAAATCCGAAATTTGGAAAACTCACATTCTAAGGGGCTCCTTTGTCCCCATATTTCCCCATAAGAAAAGCACGAAAATCTGTGGTTTATATATTTGATTTTTTATTTTTAAAATTATTTTCCATCAAGATTCGAATTCCGGACTTAAATTATCAGACGGCTGAAAGATTGTAGTTTCTTATTTGTTAAGACAGAATTCGAATACATGCAGCAAATGCGCAAATACGTGATTTTATCCTAAATAAACTGATGTGAGCAACACATGACTTTCTCCATATTTATATGGCAAATTACATGTTGGGATCGTTGTCCATATTTACTTCCGGTTGACAATTAAGAGAAGAAAAAGGAACGTTACTAAGACGTAACTAAGCGTCAATTTTTAACAATAGTCTTCGGTAGGTGGCGTGGTGGTTGCAGATAAAAATATAAGATATCTATTAAACATTTCATTATATGGAAAAATGTATCAAACAAATGTTGTAGAAAATAAAATGTCCTACAAATTTTATTCTAGTTCATTTTTATATTTATCAAATATTAAAGCAAATATTTCAAAATAACGGATAAGTGACAAGAGTAAACACCCACTTCCTGTCTACCGATTTTTACCAAAAACTAATCAGATCTTCAAAATTTTATAATGTTTAATGTTATATATAAAATTTTACGTTGACTTGATTGATAGTTTTTGAGTTAGAGCGCCCACGAAAATCTATCACAGACAGACTGAAAGACAAACACACAGTCTGACAGACAGACTGACAGACTGACTGAGAGAGAGACTGACAGACTGACAGACAGACTGACAGACAGACAGACAGTCTGACAGACAGACAGACTGACAGACAGACTGATAGACAGACTGACAGACAGACTGACAGACAGACTGACAGACAGACTGACAGACAGACTGACAGACAGACTGACAGACAGACTGACAGACAGACTGACAGACAGACTGAGAGGCAGAAGGACTGACAGAAAGATTGACAGACAGACTGACAGACAGACAGACAGACTGACAGACAGACTGACAGACAGACTGACAGACAGACTGACAGACAGACTGACAGACTGACAGACAGACACACAGACATCATCGAGAAAATAATCAAAACGTGTTCAGGGGATTTTAAAACATGTATTTCCGTTGAAATCTCGAATTCGATTTTTTTCATGAAAACAATACTTGCTCTATACTTCGTAAAAGGAGTTTTTCCGGGTCTCAACGATGGTAAATGGACATGGTGACCAGACCAATGCTTTTAAAAGAGAATGAATGAGCTTTATTAGTGCCCTTGATTAAATTGTGCTTCTAGGTCTTTCAGCCTATTTTATGATGTTACATATTTACGACGACATAAGTACATGATGACGTCATATAGTATAGATAGGTGGATACTATTGTTTAGGCACTTCCAGATAAGCTGGAGAGTTGAAATTATTTATGTGGCTAGGAATATGTGCAAAACCGACTAGAAAATCAACAACCACAACAAAGTTTTAACGCGCCCGCTAAAAAATCGCAAACATTAAAACAAATATTTAATGTTTCTGTATTTCTGAATCTCACTCATCGCTCGAGGCAACGCAAGCTGACCTAATCGAAAGAGACTTGCTTATCCTTTTTGGAGATTTCAACCTTTTCGTCGTTTCGTGGACATTCGCTGCGGATAGGTTTTCCCTTCATCCATTTAGTCATTTTAATAGTTTACATATTAATACAATCCTTGGGTTAGAATTTCATTTGTGACAAATAATCAGTTTTCCAACCTATAGGTACAATTTTCTTGACCTTGCTTTCGTGTATAAGGGAATATCCAGTTCACTCTTAAGTTCTGTTACTAAAGTAGTGGGAGTGCAAAAATCACATCAGATCACATTTAATTTCTCTGCGAACTTCAGTTAATTACTGTTTCTAGAGAGAATAAAACGCATAATGATAGATATAACTGGAGTAGAATGGGCATTAATGCATTTAAAGAGTTCTTCGCTCCTTGCCCATGGGATCTTATTGAAGCCACTTCCTCTTTGTACGAATTTTGTGACCTATTCTATAATTTTTTCGAATGTTGCATTTCGGATTGTGTTCCACTTCTGAATGTTAATCACCTTAAATTCCCCGTTTGGTATGATTGTGAACTTAATTTATTACTTAAGAAAAAAATCAGAGCATTTAAATTGTGGAAAAGAACGTCATTACCTGGAATTCTCAACTCATCGTACAGCTTTCAAACATTTGCAAATATCTAAGTATCATTCTTACTTGAACGAAGTCGGTTCCTCTCTCAAGGGAAACCCGAAGTTCTTTTGGCGTTTCATACGACAAAAACGAGGTGGCTTGCGAATACCATCCTATGATAATGTAGAAGCAACTGACTCTCAAAGTGTTTGAAAATTATTTGCAGAATTCTTCTCTGTATTTAAAAAAACCTGTCCAAGCGTCCTACAGCTATGATTCTTTTCCGACCGAGAACGATCTATCCGACATGCATTTAACTAAAAGTGAGGTTACGAAGTCATAAAGAGCCTTAACGTGATGATGAATCACCTGGGTCTGACGATGTACTGGTATTTATTATAAAATCCTGTGCTAATGACATTTATGGCCCTCTGCTTCTTCTTTTCAATCAGATTTTGAATTATCAATCCTTTCCTACGAGATGGAAACAGGCAATTATAACACCTATACATAAAATTGAAAGTAAGATAGATGTAAAAATGATAGGCCTATCTCTTTGTTGCCCACATTCTCAAAAATATTTGAAAAACTCCTCATGGATCATTGTAAGACCCATTTTTCTGAATCACAGCTCGAATTTCTTCCAAATCGCTCCACTACATCAAATATATCTGTTTTAGTTTACCATGTATTCACTCGTATTAACAAAAGAGGTCAAACATAGATTTCGAAAAGGCGTTTGACAGTGTTGATCATGGTTTCCTCCTATGTAATCTTCGGGCTCTTGGAATCAGTGGAGCATTATGAAAAATTCTGCGCTCTTACTTACACAACCGCACACGAAATGTAGCTGTCGATGGCTTTGCGTCGTCCATAAACGTGGTCACCTCGGGTGTTCCTCAGGGATCTATTCTTGGTCCATTCCTTTTTAATTTATTTACTAACGATCTACCATTATCTCTTATATTTAAAATTCTATTATACGCCCATGATATTGAAATTCACAATAGCATTGGCCGTTAGAAGCTTCTGTCCATCTCCAAAATCATATAGATATATTTTTAAATGGTGCCAAAGATGGAAACTGTTTTCCAATGTAAAAATGCAGTCATTTCGTTTTCTTTAAAGAAAATATGAATGTATATTCCTATCAAATCAACGGCCTTACTTTGGAACAAGTGCAAACAGTGAATGATTTGGAAGTAATACTTGGCATTGAACTCAATGTCAGTAACCACGTCAGATCCTTTTGTTTGACGGCATTTGGACAATTAGGTTTCATAAAACGCAACTCCGTTGAAAACTTTTCTCTCCCAACCGTTGTGAACACTTTTTGCACACTTGTTCAACCAGTGCTGGGGTATGCAAGTTTGATATGGAATCCCACAAAGCTGGTGAATATAGACGCCGTCAAAAAAGAGCAAAGACGTTTTACCTGGTGGCTCAGCTATAAGGAGAAGATGGCCTAGAGAAGAGAGAACTATCCTTCTCTCTGTAAAAACTTCAATCTAATACCACTGAATGACCGGAGAAAGGTCATAGACATGGTTCTTCTTCGAAACCTTCTCAATAGCTCTATTTACTGTAATTGGGATATTCCTATTTGTGTTTAATAAATAATAATAATGTGCCACGAAGCTGAAATTCTTTGTAATGGTAGAATTCGTGAAATAATCAAATAAGGATTACAGAAATGTTATGATATGTTAATTGATTTGGCTGTTAAAAATTCTTAAAATTTAAAAAATGGATAAATGTATAGGTACTTAGAGACGTGCTAGGGAGCTGAAATATTTCAATTATTTAGAGGTTAGTGCAGATGTACAAATATACATTTAAAACTCTCTATGAAGTTGTTATTGGGCCAATAAATGTTTTTTTATTTAAACAATTAGGTAAATATTATGTCACTTCCAGATGTGCTACAACTTTAAAATTTTGCAGAAATGTGTGGCATTAGTACCTCTCAATGGAAAAAGTATAATATTCTTAACATTGAAACATTTTAGGGATTCATGTTACTACACTATTGTCCCATAAGGAAAGAACGAAAATCGGTGCATAGCTGAAAATGTTTTGATTGAAAATATATTTCTAATAATGAAATATCTCTCTGAAAAATTAATGGTTTCCAAGGTGAGCCAAAATGCTATCAGGAAAATTCTTTTGGGATTGTAATTTTTAATTCCTAAAGATGCTAGAATTATTTTTAAATCACAAAATTAATTTAAACTATTTTGGAGTGACTTGAGTAGAACGGAGATAACTTAATGAAATGGCTCTTCCTCGTATTAAGGCATAGCCATTTCATAAATTTCATTCGTGAAACAATTTATTTTGTATCTTGTGTTTATTATTAGCATAATGACATGCATGATTGACAGTCTTTCAGCACAGGCAGTATTGACGGAGGAGTCATCATACCGCTTGTTTCATTTACAGTTCATATATTTTATGGAGAAGAAGCAATATAAAGAATTATTTCATTTTTGATTTTCCATAAAATACTTATTGTTAGATTACTGAAAGAATTATTCATAAAATAAAAATTGATCTTCATATTCCAAAGTTTTGATAAGTTTGAATTAATAATTAAATGTTTATCCAGAATATATTTAGTAGGAACACAATTATGATTTTTACTTTTCTTTGTATCGCTTTTTATGTAATTTTCTTTCCGAATATCAGATTTTACTGTATATGTTACTATACCTGTTTCAGGATTTCCATGATTTTTTCATAATGCATAGCGTACATGCGTAAGTGTATCCTGCACGTTATTCTACGAGCACTACACCACTCACGCTGCCTTGTACCAGCTTGAATGCGCAATTATTGCATATGTTTTATCACACTGTACATAAAAATAAAACTATGAACGAGCAATTACCGTAGAACCGTTAACTGCCGCCTTATTAGATCTCCATAATGAATTTTTACGGAATAACTCAGGGGATGAAAGAGTTTTAGAATAACTGCTATAGTCACTAAACAATTCACGATACACAGTACGAATATGGAGTTTTTACATACCGAGAGTTAATTTTTTAAATCTGAGATGTCCGGGTGTGAAGATAGGCCAGGAGACGATGCACTTTGTTGCCAGTCTTTCTTAAACAGTTCATCCAGCCTCATCGGTCTCATTTGTTTGGGTTTTTCCTTCAAAAGTTATCTTTGATTTCATACACAGACATGACCTTTTGCTCACTTATAAATAGGCTTGGTAGGATTCGATCGATAAATGTCGATAAACATCAAATTTTATAAGCTATTAAATTCGACGAAAATGAATTGTCGTCGATAAGTATCGATTTTCACCACTACATTTTCTACAAAATTCATGCGTCATGATTTTCAAATTTTGTTTTCCACTCTCAAACTTAACATATTTTACAACCTACATATCCGAAACGAAAGAGACAGTCTGTATTTTCTGTATTTTTCTAATGTCGCTTATGTCACCGTCTTACAGGCACATACTGAGCTGCAGTGGAATCCAAATGTAAAGGACAAAATATTTGATCGGTTTCTTTATCCTCGGCCAGATCCAATAATTCCTTTTCACTTTG
This sequence comes from Tanypteryx hageni, assembly GCA_028673005.1. Classification (NCBI taxonomy): domain Eukaryota; kingdom Metazoa; phylum Arthropoda; class Insecta; order Odonata; family Petaluridae; genus Tanypteryx; species Tanypteryx hageni. The sequence continues at coordinate 13,776,153 of CM054120.1, read as the reverse complement.
GACTCCATTTACCCAAAAGTCGGGGGACGTCTATAGCGTCCTCTGCACGATATTATCTGCCGTCCTCCTCCAAGAGGCGAAATGAAAAGTTTCCCCGGACTAAAAAATGAGTACCGATCGTCAGATGGCCTTACGGCATTTCCAAAAGCACCCTGTTATAAAATGTATGTAATCCATGTGAGAGTGTCCCCCGTGCTTAGTTTCTTTTGCATTGCTCTCAACGAAGCATTGTTCCATATGCCCACTCGGGGTTTTTTTTCAGCATTCATTCGTGTAATACTCAAAGATGAGATATTTTTCATCAAAATATTAATTCATACATTAAATTAATTTTCTCACTATTGAGGACGATTTTGTGAATAAGGTACGCAAATTCAAGATTAAAATATATTTTCAGATTTATTGCGAAAAATTAACTGTTCCATGTTGAAGGCCAGAATCACCAACAACATATTCACCAAAATATAGATAACAACAAACAAAGGAGCATACAAGAAGCCCTATTTTAATTTATATACTTTTAATTAAATTTATTAGAAGGAATTCTATTTATGACACTTTTATAGATAAAAATTAATAAAATGTATTGAAATAAACATCGATATAGGGTATTGCTTTTTAAGAAATACAAACGTCGAAAACTAAAAAGCCTAATTAAATGTATAAAAATAATCGTTGATATATGGCGTTGGTTTTATGAAAAATAAATAATGGTAGTGATCGCTTATTAGGAGATATTAAGGTCGAAAGCTATTAATCATAGTAAAAGGTAATAAAGTAAACATGGATATTCTTCACCGTATTTTAGGAAAAATAAACGTCGATTTAAATCGTCGATTTAAAAAAACATCGAAAACTACCAAGTCTATATGTAAGCGTCGATATTGGTCGAAAATCTCTCGGGGAAATAAACATCGATTAAAAAAAATCAACATCGAAAACTAGCAAATCCATATGTAAGCGTCGATATTGGTCGAAAATCTCTCTGGGAAATAAACATCGATTTAAATCGTCGATTTAAAAAAACATCGAAAACTACCAAGTCTATATCTAAGCGTCGATATTGGTCGAAAATATCTCGGGGAAATAAACATCGATTTAAATCGTCGATTTAAAAAAAATAAACTTCGAATTCTTCCAAGCTTACTTATAAAATCACGTTGCTCGAGTGCATTTGTTTAATTGTCACATATTGTCACAACGACATCTATGGGGACTTTTTCTACCGTTTCCACTATATCATCCTCATCATCACTGTTTTTTGCAAGTGCCGTAAAACCATTTCTGCTTTTTCCGCATCTGTCAGCGAATGAACGACAAGCGCATCGTTGTCAGCATTAATCACTTCCTCGACCTCCAAAGCCTCAAGTGTATTCACACATCTTGAAGACGCTTTGCATACTCAAGAAGCCGGGTTACCATTTGTTTTTCCTTGGTGACACGAATTCCTTTAAAGGGCTCTTCAAAGTCATGGAACAATGTTTCGGGCCAAAGGTTATACCAACCATTTTTCAAGGTGTTTTTTCAACTAAGTCCCAGGCATTAGCAGAAGCGTAGATGGAGTCCTTCACTGTAAACCCCTTTCGGAAATAGTTCACTCTCTTGCCGCTATTAACGGAACTAAGCATGCAATTCAAGAAAAGTCTTTATATTAACGCGTCATGCAACAAAGAATACCTTGGTCCGTGGATTGTATTAATGATGTGACGTTGAGGTGTAAGTAAAAAGCAAACACATTCATTTTCACGAGCAATTTAGCTGGGGAATAAGCCGAGCAGTTGTCAACATGATTTCACAGTGATCATCAAGTCCAGCTACTCAGCAATGTTCACGTGCTTCCGGTACAAAATGATTGTGAAACAAATTAGTAAACATATCCCTATTTACCCAAGCTCTCTTATAGGAATAGTAATGAACAGGTAATGTCCAAATACCATTGAAACGCCAAGGATGTCTGTTCTTCCCATTCACAGCCATTTTACATTTATGTGTTCCTTCTGCGTTGGCACAACCAAGGAACGTACCGCCAAAACAGACTTCTTCATCGACGTTATATAACTGCCCAGGTGTAAGGCTATGGTCCGAAATTAGCTTTGTGAACTCATGAATAAAATTCTCAGCAGCCTCGCAGTCGGCAGATACCTTTTCACCTTAAATTTTAAATAATTTCATTCCGTAACCGTCTACGCAAATGCACTTTCAAGTTTTAGTTCTTCATTGTAGATTTTGGCTTGTTTCATGATTATTTTACCTGACAGTGGAAACCCTTCACTCCTCCGCTGACGGATCCACTCCAACAACACACGATCAAGCTCGTCATTTTTTGATTTGTGCATTGTTTTTCTATTACCCATTAAATTTTGACATTCCCTTTCACTAAAATATTTCAATAATTGATCTTTATTTTTAAATCAAGTACGGGGGTGATGCCTACGCCATAGTACTCGCTTAATCACTTCACAGATGCACCACGATCATGCTTTTGCAATAACTTTACTTTCTTAGCAATTGCCAAGGAATTGTTTTTCCTTTTCGTTTTCATACTGTTACCCATAAAGATATCTGACGGTATTTTCGACATGTTTACTATCACATATACGATAAATAACCAAAAACATCGTACGATATATTAGGAACCAACAACTACGAACCGTGATGACGAATGACGCAGTGCAGTCGGTGTCAGGTATGAGGTTACATTGTAACTTCTTTGAGCGTGTCAGACCCAGTGATGCTAATTTCCCTATTTTGTTGCTAGATTTAGAGACTTTTCATTTCGTCTAGCGAATTATTTTTGTATTTAGCGACGTGCCGAAAAATTTGAAGATATAATAATTAATCGTGATTAATAAGTAACATAGAGTGCATTTAGTTATTTATTTATTGGTTATTACTAGTATTTTGAAGTAGTTTTGAACTTATCCGGCAGTAGCCTTTTCTTTGAGTAAAGCGACATTTTGACGGCAGTTCTAGCGACATTGAGGATATTTATTTGGCAACGCTGGTCAGACTTCGTGACGGTAAAGACCAATTTCGTCGTTACGCGTGCAGTTTTCTCGTAAGGTTCGCAGAGTCTGGCACCATTCGAGCGCCTCATCGCATAACCATTTTTCCTAAACTTTAGTGTTGACACACAAATAAAATATCGGATTTCGCATAATTTGGGTTTTCGGATTTACGGATAAAGCTTGCTCAACCTGTATACGAGGGTTGAGTAAAGTGAATAATATTCATCATAGGCAATTCAAATTCAACTGAAAAATATTTTAAACTGTTTAGGGAAAATTCCTCAGAAATAATTCTTTGAAAATCAGTTCTTCGAAATATCTTTTTTCTAGGTTCTGAAGGAGGCCGGTCGAATAGTTCTCGTAAAAACTGATTAGGTCGAACGAGTGTTGCCGCAAGTAGGAATAACTATGAATCACTGTACAAAATTACGTTCCTTACGAAATTGTTTGAAATATTTGTTGTGAAGAGCATATAAAAATAATACAATAAGCCAAAAAGACAGCATATCTAGTAAAATGGATGATATATTTCCCAATATACGTACATACACATAAAAATGAAACGGAAAGGCAGAAAAACCCTTGGACAAAAACATAGGAAAGAAATCCAATGTATACTTAATGTGGAAACGGAGGTGAAAGATACCAGAATGACAAGAGAAGCTTTCGAAGCGATTCCTTCAGCAGAAAAGGAATATGAACTGACAACCATTAGGAAATATCAAATCACAGTTCGCAAAGAAAATTTAATGACGGTTTGGGACGAAGATTTACACTAGGGGATGAAATGTCCTTACTGCGAATTAAGCAATTCTAGATTTTGGATTTAATGTGATGTAACTCTTTGGCTTAGTCATTGTTAATATTTTTCGACACTGTGTACCTATAAGGTGTGCCTGTAGAACCAGTGGATAAGGAGCTTCATAGTGGAGTTGGTAAAACGCGTCATTTATGGCAGTGATATTCAAACTTTTTTATCAGCGGACCCCTTAAAACATTTTAGAGTAATATGTACCCACGATATATAATGAGCTACTCTATACCAAGAGTTTACCGCGTTTCTTTATTGAAAATTTATAACAAATCCGTCATAGTTGCATTAATTACTTAATATTTCTTTATTCACTCTCTCTCCTACTCCCTTATTGTCTTTTCCTAAACGTAATCGGCCATCGGTGGTCTGTTTTTCTACCTCCACAACCGCGTTTCTGTGCTTTCTATTTAAATGGCATAAGCTGACTTTACCACGATTAAAGTAGAATTTCTACTGCAATTTCTTCGTGTTGGTTTATTTAATCAAACGAATCTGATGGAAAGGAAGATAACTTCAAGGCAAATGAGGAATAGGTTGATCGTGGTGATCCCGGGTGTCGAGTGAGGAAGTAATGTGGGAGAATATGAACCTTCTGATGTTGCGTAACCCTTGGAAAGACATCGCGAACCCTCACACCCAGGTTGAATACCTATAGCTGATTCATGGGAACGAGAATGGGATGAGATCGTAAGGACTAAAACAAAACAAAAAGCCAAATAGAGGGCTAGGGTCGGCCCGGTTAATCTTCAATGGGTAGATACCAGTAACTTATTCTCGCCCGGTCCCGTAACGTTTTATATTTTTGTTTCCTTTAAAGTAAATTAATATCTCTCCGTATTTCTTTATTTTTATATTATAAATGTCTTTAAGTTATATTTTGGGCAATGATTATTTTTGCATTTTTATTTGTTTGTTTATTTGATATAGATCCTTTAAAAATAAATTTTGAGAAGAATTTTTATCATTTTTTACTTGATAGTCATCGTATATTCTTTGTATTTTTTTAAAACACAAAAACCTATAGGTAATAATATTCAACAAAAGACGGGAATGTTTGTGAGCCTTCTACTGAAGGAGTAGTTCTCCCTCTTATAACGCGAGAGATACGCTCCTGGAAAACATTGCGTCATAGGAAGACTCAATCAAGCCTATGAAAAATATGGGGATATAGGTCTACCGCGATCAAAAGCACATTTTGGGTGCATAGTGGGTGTGGCCTAATCCCTCACTCCACTCCACTAGCTGTCTCGGTCATTTTATGACGACACTGTTGCCAATTATTCGCAAAATTTCGTCTAGTCAGCAACTGTAAATAATGAGAACTGACAACCTAAGGAGGAGAAGAATGGGCCAGTAGTGGAGGGGGGAAGACAAGATGACAGAGAGAATTTCCCCTCCGTGACGGAGAAACTTCCCCTCCGTGCGCGGCCGAATTTCGCGCTTGTTCTTATCTTTGCGGCGTACCTATAGGTAACCGCGGGACTAATTTTCGGCATTAAAACTCCAAATAATATCGTATATCACGTCATATTCAGTGGCAGATCCAAGTAAATAAAATAAAATTCTTAAATTAATTCCGCGAAAAATTCCTTGTTTCTACGCCGTAGATTCTGTATGACAAGGTAAAGAAGGATTCTGATGGGGAAGAAATTTTCAAAATAAAGTGTCGTCAGCAGAGGCGGATTCATGATGGAGAGGGGCGATTGGAAATTTCTGAATCTGGCTGGGCGTCGGCCTTAACAGAACTCTGATCACCATGCGCCGGAGAATGACTGAAGAGGAAATACGCCTTTTTATCGCAAGATTGTTTTTCTACGGTAAATAAGGAGTTGAATAAACGAGAAAAAGGTGCGTGATCTACTATTTCAGAGGATAATGATTTTACTATTATGAAGTATGGAAAATTGCCCTCGAACAATCTCTCTCTCCTCCAGAAAACATTTGTGTATATCCGTATATTATTATAAAATCGAATAAAAATCACAAGCAGAAAAACTTAATAAGACAATTTATAATAATTTCTGGTATACATACTTATTAGAAAGATAGATTTTTCCCTTCCGAAAGGTTTTTAGGGAACGTTTTTTCGAGTAATTGCTTTTTGAAGCATTAATTTTCTGAAGAATTTCCTTAGATGATTGTAAACAATGTTTAAGGTAGACATAAATTTTGCTACACTTGATAAAATGGTATATTTACTGTTGATATGAAATTAACAGAATCCTCAAAAAATTATGTAACATTGTGGATGCTGGTGATGTAGTGGTTAGGACGCTGGCTGATACTCATCTGATGCTTGTAAAGGCAGGGGGTGCGAATCCTGCGATAGTTGGATTCCAAGGTCGCTCGGCCCCCTGTTTGTGTGGTTTGAGGAGACCGCGCAAAGTCAGCGTTCCATCCTTCGGAAGGGAAGTTAAGCCGTTGGCCCTCTTGGTGCTCTTCGTTAAGAGTAAGCTAATGCCGGCACCAGATTTCCCCTTTCCCTTGTGTTCGTGTTCGGTGTGGAAGGAGTTATGGCTATGGTTGATTAGCCAAAAATACTCACACACACATTATGTTACATTACAAAGTTGATCTGAGCCACAGTAAATATAATTTAATGAAAGCAGACGGTATAAATTCGTTTCAGACATGCTAAAATATATCGAATATCTGACGGCCACCCACCCACAATTAGCCCAAGACATAAATATCGGAAGATCTACCGAAGGCCTTCCCCTAAAAGTGGTTAAAGTGTCAGTAGGAGCGGCAGCTGGGGAAGAGAAACCAGCGATTTGGATTGATGGTGGTAAGTGCCATTTTAATCTGTTAACATAGAGATCTAACCTGTTAAAATAATCATTACTTTTGCTCATCCATTGCCAAAGTGACAGAAAATGTTTGAAAAATATCAAGATATCTTATAACTGGTAAATTTGACGTATTTGTGATTTGTTATCTGAAGCTAATGCGATTCGTGAGCCGACCTTATTATGAAAGAATGTTACGTAATTTTCAAAATGCATTTTGTAATATCTCACCTAATACGCTGTTGTTGCCTGTGGTTGGCTTCAGTACTCAAGTGGGCCCTTTATCTCCCACTGTAAGTTCAAGGTAACATTCAATACATGGGTTAATTATTTTATTTTCAGATTAATTTTTGCCAATTGCACGAACTTTGTATAAATGCTATTGAAGCCAAAAGTGCTTAAAATTTAAAAAAGTTTTAGATCGGCGTTTTCTTTCTTTAAAATAACATAATTTACGTCAGAGATTAGCTAGTGTTGTACTCAGTTTAAAGGAAACAATTATTTCCACTCTTACTAACCCCATAATTGAAATTGTGATTCAGAGTTTTATGATATATTTACACGTCCAGGGAACATGGAGCTTTCATCGCTTTTATTGAATAAAACTAGGTAAGCCGAAAGCATAGTTCAAACCATCATTCTTTATTTCTAATTTAATAAACAAGGCATTATAAATATTTTCATGATTAAAAAGACAAGTGTTACAAAAAATAATTACAATAAGTTATAAAATTTTATTTTATTCAAATTTATGGTAAATTTCTCAAAATAACAAGTAATTTTTATGTATCGAGTGATATTTATGTTACTTCATGACTGAAAAATTACAAAATTGATATTAAGAATGGCGGTGAATGTTGGACACTACTTTTTAAGATTGCCTAAAGGAGCTGCATCGTCCGCATGAATGATGGAGATTCTCTGCTTTCCATCCTTTATATTATTTTAATTTAATAATAATCTATATATATAATAATCCATACTTATCAATTAAAGGTACTCACGCCAGAGAGTGGATATCATCCGTTCTCTATATACTAAACAGCTGGTGGAAAACTTCAAGGTGAACAAACAAATCGTAGTAGGCGTCGACTGGTACCTTCTGCCAATGTCGTTATAAATTGAAGGTGATCATATCGCTACACTCATACGCGCAGATGTGGCTCCTTCCATGGGGTTATACGAGAACCATTCTAGAAGACCACGATGACCTGATGGACCTGGGCCGGACTGCGGTGGACGCCATATTTAAAGTAGGCGGAAACAAGTACGACATTGGCGGGGCAACATCTCTTCTGTACCACTCTGCAGGTAAACAATGGCACTCGTTAAATTTCTAACGACCTGTATGTATAACTGAAGAAAAAAACCGCATATGATTGGTTGAGGTTCCAGGACGATTTCTCCACTACCAATACGTCCACTGCTCTTTGGTCTATTTTTACGTCCTCAGTCTTAATATCCAGAACATTTACGGCAATTAGATTTATTCCACTTAATCATGCGTCCACATTACTGTATATCCAGTACAAAGATGTACACGGGGGGCGCAATATTCTTTTGTATGCAGGGTGAAATGTCAAAAAATAAAGTTTTCACGAATAATAAAATATTACATAGGAAGTTTTGAAAAAGTTATGTCTTAAAAATTACTAGTACGTACATAAAATGAAGAAATTGGCAATGAAGTATCTTATTTTTACTATTTTCAATACAAAAGGGGTCGCATGATATTCAAGAGTGCCGGGACAGTTGAAAGTTTGAGAACCACTGCACTAGAGATTATTGTGGCTTTCAAAGCAATGATGAGAAAGTGATCAGCCGAATTTAATGCCAAAAAATATCGTATCTGTTAACTAAAATTTTAATGGTGATATTTTAACACTCAAATATGTTAAATTATTTTGAATTATATAATAACACAATCTCATAAGTGACTGCAAATTTAAATTCACATTCGTCCTACCGAAGCACATACTACGACAACGCCTGCTGCGTAGGTTGGCCGCACCGATCTTATGTTAGACAAAATCCATTAGATAACTATTTAATTTGCCCCCTGGGAGTGACTGTATAGATATGAGTTGGCAAAGTTTCAATAATGTTAAGGCAAAACACATATTTAGACGTAACTATATACTCAAGTAAGTTAACTAGCTACTCGGTATCTTGTTGACAGAAATTTCCTTTTCAAAGCTCATTTACCGCTAACGGTGGCAGTTGGTCTTGACTAGTCAATAATCCTTTTCTACCACCAAATATATATTTTGTGATCTTGTAGTTATTATTCGTATATATATATATATATATATATATATATAAACATACACTTGCTCCAAAATTTAAATTATAACTGTCAAGGTTATTATCAAGGAGCACAAACATTTCACGTTAACCGCATTTCATGTTAACAGTTTTAATGGCATAATTTTAATTTTTAAAAATGCAAATAAGTTTGTAGTCAAATCCAAGATCAATATCAATAATGGGATTTAATTACCACAATAATTGTAAACACCAATTAAATCCACTCAACTAATTAATTAAATAATTGCAATGACATTATCTTACTATAATTATATAAAATACAACTTTATTAAACAATGAATACGTTATGAAAGGTGGCCAAACCTATTTACCTCGGAGCCGCATACCATGATTCCCAGAAGTTCGCGAGCCGTATGACATATTCTGCGCTCCTAAATTTACGAACAGTAAAACATAGCCTGTATCCGAAGCAATTTGAATATAATGCAAGTCCATTAGGCATCCCAAACACGTCTCGAGTCATACTACGTTAATCTTTTCTGTAGAGAAAATCGTTGACACGACTCTGCATGGAAATTTAAAAGAGCCGCGTACTTGAATAAAAGAGTCGTACGCGGCTCGCGAGCCGCGGTTTGGCCACGCATGGTCTAGTCTTTACTTTTTGGTAAAAAAGTCCGAATTTTTTTCTGAAATGTATTAACAATATTTTTCTACCCCACAAATTGTCCAGAGTCGTCCACCATTTTATACGTATTTTCTTCAACAGAATGAGCTCCCAAAAAACGACACACCCTTTTAGCATTTAGGCATTGGGAGAAGAAATGGCTATTCAGAAAATAGTGGATGAAGAAATCATGTCTCAACTGCCATTTCGTGTTATACGAAGTCTTTGCACGGGTTTATTCCCTTAGAACCGAAAAATATTTTCGTGTTAAACGGTTTTTCGTCTAAGCCGTTTGGCGTTAAGCTAATAAATATACATTGAAAAGTATAGGCTCAGGAACGGACCAAGCACGCATTTCGTGTTAACCGATATTTTGTGTTTAGCGTTTTCGTGTTAAGTGGATGCCACTGTAATAGGCGTACAATTAAAAAATTTTGTGTTCATTTTAGCTATTTATTGAATTGTTTTTTAGAGGAGGAATAAATATAAAATCACTGTCATGTTTAGAGTTTTTATATATGTTTCTCATTTTAATAAATTTCCAATTAAAATTGACCATGAGAAATTATCAATTTAGAAGAACACTTTTTTAAGCGACTATGAATAAGTATATCAGTTATTGTCTTCTTTTCTACATATCGGTAAGTTTTAGGCTCATTCAACAGAGCTTGTCCAGTTCTTTTTCTTCATATTCTCATAACATCCACATCTTTTTAAATAACCATTATTTCTTTCTCTTCCGGTTTGCCTCTTTCCTAGAATCCTAAATTTTATGACATCTTCCAACATACAGAAGCCATTGACCCGTAAGACTTCTGTCTTTGCATTATCATTCTTAGTTCAACTCATCCGTTTGGGTATTTAAGACTTCATTTTTTTATCTTAGTTCAATGAATTTTTCGTAGTACCAAATCCTAATCCACAAAAGTTTTCCATCAAACCACTTCTCCGTTTCATTTGTCTTCAGTAGTGGTTTAATTATTTAATTTCTTGCTTCCTATTAGTTACCTAACTTTTTCACATAGTATTAGAGCGTTGGGCTTCCACGCAGTGGTCCCAGGTTGGAATCCGCCAGAGGTCGGATTTTTCAACCTGGGATCGTCCCGTTCCTTACTTGTGTACTTGGAGGAGACCGCGCAAGTCAGCGCTCCGGCCTTCGGAAGTGACGTTAATCAGTTGGCTTCCTTGGTGCTCTTCGTATAAAGTAGGATAATGCCGGAACGGATTTCCCTCCTCCCTTGTAGGTGTCTCTAGTGTGTAAGGAGTTATGGCTATAAGAGGTTAATTTGCCAGAAATACACACAAACATACAGTAAGTACCGTAGGTTTCTTCTCTGAGGTGTCTTTTTGCCATTACATATTCCTTCTCACCATATCGCTCGCTTTCCTTGTTCCCTCCTTGGTCATCCTTGCTGTTTAATTCTCGATATATATTCCTTTCATGCTCGATATTAACATAGTTACACCTTCACTGTTCAACCTTCCTCAGGTTACATTTCCTATCCATTTTTTGCGTTTCCTAAGATACTTTCCTCAATAGCATTTCATTTTTCCTCTACAATCGTTTTTAGCAGCATTTTCTGCCTTCTGATACCCTGTATTTTCCTTCCCATAACATTTAAAAATCCCATTTAAGCACTTACATGCCTTTTCTTATTTTGCATTTCCATCAAGACCTCCTGGCAATCAAATTGTGATCAAGTTTGAATTCGTACCCCTAAAACTATGTACCTATGTCTTTAGTAACATTACCTTAGTCAAGCTGATACATTTTAAGTCCTGCATTTTTCAAATATATTGTCTCATATTATGGTGTTAAACAAAAAATAGGAAGCAAATATAGGAAGACACTTTTATGAGTCTTTCTCGATTTTTGTTCCCAATATGCAACAAAATTATCTGAAGATACGCGATGTAACTTTAATTATGCTGCCAGTGTTTTTAAACGGCGTAAATACATTCACATGCATTTCATTAGAGAATTAAAAGACCTTGAACGTGCGTAGCTATAGACTTACCAACAATTAGGCGGATAACATTATTTGCCTCGTCTTACAAGATAATAAAATAACAAAGTGAAGCACTGTGACAATGACTAAAATAGCAATGGTAGCGCTGGGACTTATAAACCGTCGAATGTTCTAGGCCATATGTAGAATACTGTTTAAAAAAATATTACGCCGTCGTACCAGTGCATAGGAAAATAATATCCATTCTTTTATCCTGATCCTATCCAACTAGTTTAATTTTATAATTATATATTAATTTTGTAGTTATATATCGTAAAAATTAGATAATAATAGCTAAATCGAATAACTATATTTTCAAATAAGTTTATATACTCGTAGAATAGAAAATTTATTTTCCAATCGAATGAATTTATATATACTGAAATAAACATGTCGTTCAATCAACGATAAGTTAATTTTAATTGCTAAAATATCTGTAGGATAGAAAAGAGCAATTGTCTGCCTTTTTAAGGATATAAATATATTAATATAATTATCAAGTATGTGATGTGGGAGGGCCCGTAATCGGGGAAATGTAGTTCGTTGAAATGAAAAGACCCCGTTGTAATAGCTTCATCTATTTCATTAATTTATGCATTGCTGCAGAAGTTTATTCTATATTGCAACATGTTCTTTTAATTTAGAAAACTATATTTAGACAAATAACCGATATATTTTTGATGTTGTGCAAAGTTGTGGGATTGTGGATATCATAAGTTCTGTTTCTTAAAAGTACGAAACGTTTTTTCAGCTCTGAGTAATTCGGCAAAGTTTATTTCAGGTGGAGCTGATGATTGGGAGAAAGGTGTTGCTGGGATTAAGTATACCTACACTGTGGAATTAAGAGATACGGGCAATTACGGTTTTCTGCTGCCAGCATCACAAATAATTCCCACTGGCAAAGAGATATTCGCCGGGGTAAAAGCAATAGCTAAGTCATTGATTAAGAAGCCAAAACAGGAAATAAGCGTAACTTAGAAAAGGGAACTATTTATTTATTATTTAAATATAAGAAATTACATGGAATTGAAGTCATTATTGAAAATATGTAGAGTAACCTTTACTAAACGACAGTCCTCTGACCACCAAGGTTAACGCAGAAGAAAGAAGAAAACAAAAAACCAATTGTGAATATGATTTGTACATAAATATCAATTTGGTCAAATTATTTGCTGTAAATTTACCAGAGTTGATAAATATGAATAAAAATTTTATTTAAATATCAGTCTGTGTTTTTTCGTTTTTCTGCTGCTGTATGAGATCAAAATGAATATAATTTGGAAGCCACATATTGGCTCAAGGTTGTTCACTGATACGCTTTGTTTCTTATAATTTATCAAATTGGTATTTATCAATTTACACACGATAAAAACGTGGGTGAAACATTTATACAAGAACCTAATGATTTACTATGTAAAGGTAGGAGTTATGAAAAACTATTTAGGTACACTCGGAATTCGCCCTCTGGTTCTACCCCAGGCAACTCCCCTGTATGAATGAACATAAATGAAATTTAACTTTATAAGCAGGATATAACATTTATTGAAATAAAGAATTTTTCTTATTTATTTTTATTTTTCAACTCCCGCAAAAAAACTATAATGAAAAGCTTGATAATCCAAACGTTCACGTTGTCGCCTCCAGTTATAATTGCACAATGTATGTCCTACTGGATGTCTGTGGTGAATATATTCAATAGTAGGGGACTTAGTCTGGACCCCTGGGGAACGCCAGCCAGCACTAGATGCCAAGGCAAAAACTCCTGCCGGCCGACGACGCGGAATTTCCGACCTTGGAGATAAGACCGCATCAAACGTACAATCCAGGACAGGAAGCGAAATCAGGAGAGCTTGTTGAGAAGTTCACATGCCATACCTTAACAAACGCCTTCTTAATGTCGAAGAAAGCGCCAGCTGCGCATAAGTTGCGGTTACAGGCTTACGAGACTAAATCGCAGACTCATACGAGCTGGTGTGTGGTGACGTACTCGCCACGGAAACCGAACTGCTGGGGGGAGCAATATGTCGTTGTCCTCAGTATGCCGTAAAAGGTGCGGCACAACGACCCTCTAGAGGAATTACCCAGGCCATCTAGCAGTGAGATCGGAAGAAAATTCTCAGGAGTCCGCGGCTTCCCTGGCTTTGGAATGCATGTGCTGCCTTCCAAGGGGAAGGGAAATGCCCAATTCGAATGGAGGAATTTTAGACCCTGAATCAGGTGAGAAATTAAACCGTTCGGAAGGTTACGGAGAATTTCATTCTGCACTCCGTCCTCTCCAGGAGACTTCCGGAGCCGTAGATTCTTGATCGCAGCAGCTACTTGATTCCTCGTAAACGTAGGGTTTTCCTCTTCTCCATTCTCCGAACTTTCGACTGGGGTGTCTGTAATATCTGCGGGAATATACTGGCCATCATTTAGTTGAAAAAACGGTCGCTAGGTAGTCCGTATCAAGCGCAGCTTTCTCTGCAGGGGTGTATGCTAGTCCCTGTGGCGCCTTAAGCGGAGGGTCAGACGTAACAGGATTGCGGAAACTTCTCGTTAAACGCTATGCCGATCCATCTTCAAAAGACAGGGAGGCCATCCTTCTAACCCAACTTTTCTTGCGGAAATTCTTTATCCGGTCACGGATGAGGTGCTGCATCTGCTTCAAGCGCCGATTAATGGCAGGGCATCCGGTCCTCTGCAGTTCTCGCCTAGAGCGATTTTTGACCCGAATAAGTTCCAGGAGTTCTCTGGGTAGCTCCTCGTGCTTTGGATGACAGCGAAACTTCCGCGGAATGGCAGCAGCTGCGGCTTCCGTAATTTCTTAGTGAGCAGCTGGACCCTCTCGTCGATATCTACTGACGCAGTGGGTTCAGGCAATTCCTTAGGCAAGGAGTCAACAAGCGTGTGTCGCAAGGTGTTCCAGTCGGCATGCTTAAATTCAGCGGAGCTGGTGGATGGCAGTCGGAGAGGGCGAGATCCGTCGTAAGCTAGGACTGGATTGTGGTCGCTAGTGAGGCACGGGGCCACGAAGACGTTGATGGATTTGCGGAGTCTAGAGACGAAGAAGAAGTCGAGGATGTCGGTAGAACCGGTGTAGAGCAGTCTCGTAGGATTGACGGGGCGACAATCTTGACACCGCTGTTAACTGCCCAGATGTACAGGAAGATGACACGAGGATTTAAAAATATTGTAATTCCTTATTTCCGATGTTTTATAGAGTTTTTTGTCTTGTATAGGATGACTCATTAAAATATAAATACAGTGCGTCTCCGTTATACGTGAATATTTTCGTTGGTGAGAATCTTCATATTTGAAGATGATATGAAAGATCGAACCCTAAAGCTTCTAGCGTTTTTTTATTCTTCATTTGTTTTCTGATCTTCAAACTGTGTTAGTTGACTACGAGTACTTTCGTTGGTGAGAATCATCATATTTTTCTCTGGGAATTCTATTAATTATTTCAACTTTTCCTTATATTTTTATCTTTATATTTACGTCCCTTTTTACTTATACAAATGGCACTGAAGCGTCAAATGTGTAATTTTGTGAGGGAGGAGAAAATTGTTATCGATTCTTACACGTACGCTTACGAGACAAAAAGCGACATTGCCGAGAAGCAACATGGTCAAGGTTGTAAAGGGGAAATGGAGGTGAATAACCCTGAGGGCAATCACCTCATTAGGAGATAGGCGAAGAAGCTATTATTTCACCTCAGAGTGCCAAACAGCTGGGACCTACTGACGTCATGCGAAGACAAGGCATCGGCAGTTTTGTCTTGCTCTCATCAGGTCAATCGTCGTGGATAATTGAAAGTAAGCGTGCCACTGGTGGTACATTCGGCACACGGATGTGCCGTTCAGCAGATAATGGAAACGGCATAATCGCAGGGAATTTTTACGTAAACAGCATAAGTGCGGGGAATTTTTAGGTTTTCCCACAAAACTTCAGCTAAGTAAGTTCGGAGTAACGTATAACTGGGCAACGTACAACGGGGACCCCCTGTATAAACAACTTTCAAATTATAAAGAATTCCAAAAACTATTCCTTTAGTTTTTGCCATGACAATTTGATTTCAGTTGGACGCTTGTTTCGAAATTAACGATTAAAACTTATCTTCTCAATGTATAAAATGAAATTAAACTGTCGAACACATAATCAGTGCTAACAATTAAGTTCCGCAGTTCCGTTGGGACTGGTAGATACACTTCACTAGGCCAATCACGACTAAGAAAACATCCGAGTTCTGAAACGACAGACTTAGTCTTGAAATTTAACGGGAAAGTTTTTTATGAAATAAATATTGAACAAAAATATACCGTGACGTATTTTGGATGGTAGAAAAACAAACTTTCTTTCTTTGTTTCATGTCCCGAATTCCTACGATGATTCTAAATCATTTTAATATGCGAATGATTAATGTTCTACGAATTAATATATTCCTTCTCATAAATAACGCATCGAATGATTTTCTATAAAAATAGTTTCCCTCTCCTTCCTTCTCTCTCCCTCTCTGTCACGTATGAAAACATTCAAAGCTCGCTTTCACCCATAAAGATTGAAACATCATTAAAATTTTGAGGTTTACCATTGTAATTGGTTGGCAAGGCTACATTAAAATGGCAAGATTTTCATAAAATATATGAACTAAACGTTTTACATGAGGGATTTTGCACGGTAGGCGGAAAAAGATGAACAAAAGAAGAAACTATAATTTTCTTTAAAATGGTTTAGATCCGAAGATCATAGGTTAATTCTTTTTTATTTAGATCTCAAAAAAATAAAAGCCTGCAGGTCCAAAAGTCGATGTATATGTGTTATTTTATAGGAAATAGAAATATCTTCCGTCTAGTCGAACCCTTGACTCTTTTAAAGATTTTTTTCCTTATCACCTTAAATATGCGAATCGAGAATTCCTGAAATTTTTCAAAATTGTTTCTCGATCCTTTGTTGCGTTATTCGCATGCACAAGAATGTTTCACGTACGTACGCACGTACGTACGCACGCACGATAGAGAATTAATATTATAGATGACAGTTCAGTTCATGATGGAAAGACTAGAATGCGTGATCATCAGGTGGACGAATTTCAAACTTTTCTGCGCATGACGTCAGCAACGGGAAAAATGGCGGTTGTTCGAATGTTGCGTGTGACGTGGTGAAAGGTTTCGACGTTATTTGGACAGTATATGTATAATTACTGTTATTGGCGAATAACTTAAGATAACTCATATTGCATTTATGGTCTATAATAATGTAGATTTTTTAAAAGTTAATACTTTAAGTAAAACAAAAACATTAAGTCTATTCATTTTTAAAAGCTTGCGTTCGAATTCTTTCAAAACCTCGTTTACGTGTATATTCCCATTACTTAAGCTTAGATTCTTCTTCATTACCACCTTCAATTAATATGTATTTAGAATATATGTCACCTCAAATTCTCACATTCGTTTTAGAAACAAATTTGTTGACCGATTTGATTTAAAAAATAGCCGCTAAAAATGAATTACAATTTTTTCGGTGTTTTTTAATCAAGGCACATGTTTGGGCTATTATTCGAAGTAAAGTAAAATTACAATTTGTTGCGCAGCTTCTAGATATATGAGTTTAAAACATTTCCTGATATCCGTTCGATATGTAAATGGCATAAACATTACCTATAAATCCTCATTGGAAGCATTTAATCAATGCTGTTGTATTGGTTCATATTTTTAACTGATCATATTTCTCTTAAGACCATTTTCATTATGACCTTAAATATTCTGCAAACTTAAAATTCAATTTATTTGAGATAATTATAGAAAGACACACACATACTGTATCTCATTCATCAATTTAAATAAAATTTTCTTTTATATATAATTACTCAATGCCGGTCCCTCCCACCTTATATCTCTTGAACAGCTTGTCATAGAGAAATGCTGTAAATGCCATTAGTTATTGCTAACTAGGAGACCCAGTGAAAACTATTTTCCCTTACGGAAAAGTCCCAGGTTCACCTCTAGGAGGAAATTATATTTTCCAATATGTTTTTCACAGAAGTTTTGATTTTTCAAGTTGCAAGGTATATTTCCTTCATTCATTAAAATACGTAAATATGGACCGATTTTCTCTGTTTTCCTTTATTCGACGGCTAAAACTATAAAATATCTTCTCCATACGATTTTTAGATGCTACACGGAAGAATTTGTCAGAAACACGAGTTTCCTTTCTAAATTGTATGGCTTTTCGTACTCTTTCCGGATGTTGCCTCCCGATTAAATTAGCGTTTATTAAGCCTTCAAATATACGAAAGAATTGTGTTATTTGCCTCGAACATTTTATTAATCATCGAAATTATAGTAGTAGCAACGTCAAACTTAATAGATTGTTAATTTAATTACTACAGATTATTATTACTATTCTTTAAAATGCGTGTGGACTGTAGGCATTTTTCACGATTGACCAAAAGAAAAAAATCTTCCATTATGTCGATACTGGAATGTTACCTTTTTCGTAAAGGAGAAACAATTAAACTGTCACATATAAATTATAAAAGCAAACATGAAATTCAAAATATCAGTTGTCCAATTTTATAACGAGAAATGGTCCATTATTACTTTTAAACATGCAGATTTCTGACTGAGCTCGAAAAAGTTTTTGCAGGTACCACTAGTTACTTCGTATTACTAATTGTGTAATAGAAGAAATTCACTCTTGATGGGATATAAATCTGACACAAGATTATTTTCCCCAATTTTTCACAGTTGGAGACAATGAAAGGGGAAAAAACTTTTAGACAATATCAGAAACACATTTCAACAATTACTTCAAATATTCAGGGATGTATTTGGATTGCAGATAATAATTACCTATACACTATTCCTGCAGGCTGCCATATATTTTTTGTATTTCTCCGATTGGGAATATATTATCAATTAAATCATTACAATAATGAATCCCTAGTAAAAGCTAAAATAATAGAAATAAAAATTTTCTCTTAATCATTTTATTTTCTTGTTAATCATTAAAGACACAAATCCGTGGGGATTGCATCGAAACTAATGTTCCTCGATATTTTTACGAGAAACCGAACATTTGCTGCTGTAATGTTTTACTAAAACAATCACTCGCAAAGTGTTTCGAACAAATTGTAGATGATATTGGAAAAAATGTTAAACATGATGCGCATAACAATTTTATAAATTATAAAAGGTATTCTTTATGTCCTAAATATTCACCGTTGTAAACGTTAAATTTATCTTTTCTACGGCTAGCCTTAATCCATTTTGCCTTGAAAATGACTTTTTTGGAGACTTATAGTACTTGACTACTGGCGGCGTTTTAGATTTAGTGTGTATTACTCCCATAAACGGCACAAGACGGCATTTTTAAACGTCAGAAAATATTCTGTTTATATAACAACAACAGCAGTATATAACAACAATAAGAATATATAAGATATGTAATAACAAAGCACCAAATAAATAAAATAACGCGAATATCCTCCCAAATCTCTCAGTTGCATACCGGCTTGTGCAGGCCTAAGGTTCTATCGGCTCTCTCTATCCCGACGCCTGCATCACAAGTAGTTTCGTGACGTACTTCCGCCTGGACATGAACAAACCTAGTCTTTCCACCATGGTTCAGTTGTAGTTATCCGTCTGGCAAGTAGAAAACTCGTATTGTTCTCCCGGTCACGGAAGATTTTTTCTCCTGATTTCAAGTTATGAATTTCATTTTGGTATATAGGCAAGAATGAAATGGTCACCAGCTGAGATTTGCGCATTACATTTGTCTTTCAATATAACAACAAATATAAAAATATAATATAATAATGTGCTTTAAAGATAATATAAGTATTCTAAATAAAGAAACGTTGTTTTCATACTTTGAATAAAGTTATATTCTCCCAGAAAAAAATTTGTTGAAAATGTCATAATCAAAGGAGAAAATCTTAACAATGTACCGCTCAGCGCCGAGTATTTGATTGGTTGAAGGATAAATATTGACGAAAACTTATTATCATTTGACAATATTAAATTAAAGGAATTAATAAGAGCTTAAGTTATATTAGGGGTGTTTTGACTTTTGGTATTAAGATCTACCTACTTTTTCTCTCTTTTCTAAAAGTGATCTACCAATAATAAATTATTACGATGCAAAATATTATTTGAATTCACTGCATAACATTATGTATGCGTGGATGATCTGAACATTATGACATCAGGAAGCTGCACAAATTCTGAGGTATAACTTTTGATTGCTAGCGCATACAGTTACTCCGGCGCTGATATGTTAGATTGGACCTATTTTATGGATTCTAATATCTTCATTCTCGAAAATATTGACTGGTAATGGCAGGTGGGATCCAAAAATAGTGACATGTAGGTACAAATATGGATATTTTTCTTTCACGAAGAGATTCCAAAATAATTTTTCTGAAGATCTTGAGTTGAAGTGTTAAAACATCATTTTCAATATAATAATATAATAATGGTGGAATTTTCAATTTAATTTCTTCAACACCTATGATGGAATCAAACGGAAAACACATAAATGTTGCTACAGGCTCCAAAATTGCAGTCTTGGGAGATCCTTTCAAAGTCCGCTTTTAATTTGTTCACCTGTTATGCATTCCTAACATTTTAAAAAGTTGAAGGTTCTTTTCCTTATTTTTCTATCTTTGATATCATATTTGGGAAACGTCTCACTTCGCTTAGTTGTAGTTGTAGTTGTACGAAGACCGATTTTACTTGTTTTTAGGCAGTAACAGAAATGATAGTTTTGTCTCTCCGTTGAAGTACTAAGTTCAGCTCGTAGAAGTGATATCAGTCATAAAAGCTAAATGTTACAGTAATACTTCATCTTCAATCTAAATATATTCGTCCATTCTTGAAGCCAGCAACTCCTTGATTTCAGGCATATAATTTCTAATTTTCTTAAGAAATTTCCCTAAGCCATCTTACATCAGCACGTAGCAAAAAGTCTCCATGTTTCTCATCACCTTCGACCTGAATGAAAGTGCCACTATTTCACTCACTTTCTACTACAGAACTGCCATCACTTCAAATATCCCACATGTCACCAAAATGAAAAAAGATATCTATGCTACCCTCAGCCATTGCATGTCGACAGATGACAGCCCACAGCATTTTCGATGCCCAGATGGACCAGCGTCCTGGTGCTTTTATAAACGTGCAGTGGCTAAATGCGAAGAGCCTCAGTCACATGACAAAATGCACGTTAAATTGACAACTGAGTTAGTAAAAAATATTATGCCATTGTATCAAAGATTGGCAAATGAAGAAATTCTGAAAAGGTGTGCTAGAGGAAAAACTCAGAATCCCAATGAGAGTTTGCATGCTCTTATTTGGCAGAAATGCTCAAAAGAAACATTTGTTTCAAAACAAAGAGTGGATATTGCAGTAGCAAATGCAGTTGGAGAGTTTAATATGGGAGCACTTGTATGCCAGAAAATAAAAATGGACCTTTTTGGGGTAGCAATTACTGCCAGTGCTCATAAAATCAGTGTGCATTGCGACACAAGGCGAAAACGGAAGAGTCAACTGAAAACCATGGAATCAAGGGAAATCCTCAAGGTAAGAAAAAAATGATGAAAACTGCAGTGGAAGAGAGAAAGATACAGAGGGAAGGGAAAATGTATAAAGCAAGGGCATTCTGAGTTGAAGAAATAATTTTTATAGCACTGTATGTACAAAAAATGGTTTTTTCTAAAAACTAACATTTTTAGCAAATAAAATGATCCCTGTGCATCAATTTTGGTTTGACCATCCAAACAACTTATGATGCCTACTTTCCATTTAATCATTCATTTGCCTTTAACAGCTTTAAAATCACCGCGGATGAGTTGCTCTTTGTGTTCCCAAATTTCCTAATTTAGCGTTATAAAACATTGCAAACATATTCGAACGGAATATTAAATAGATCACGCGTATATGTGCTGAAAAAATAACGCGTGTGTGTATTAGACATGTATGCCGAAACCGAGTCCAACAATAGTAGTTGCGATGGCAACACTAGCAATGAGTGATACAACTACGAAAACGCCAATATTTACTTGCGTGAAATTCTAAGAAATACGATCGATAAGCAACTCTACGATAAAAAATAGAATCTCCTTTCAATTCCTCA
The DNA here is from genome assembly GCA_028673005.1 of Tanypteryx hageni. NCBI lineage: Eukaryota > Metazoa > Arthropoda > Insecta > Odonata > Petaluridae > Tanypteryx > Tanypteryx hageni. The sequence goes on along the minus strand of CM054120.1, from coordinate 13,754,485 downwards.
GAGAATAGCAAAATTACGCTCCGATACTACAATTCAAAGATATTTTAATGCGCAAGAAATAATTGCACTACACGGTGTAAATCAATTGGGTAGGTTAGTTCCTGGAATCGAACCCGGGACTTTCAATCTTCTTAAAAAAAACTATCTTCGGGAGCTCGGTCCATGTAGTAAGAGATTTCCACCAAGTTTCATAAAAATCGGTGTATTGGTTCAACAGACCGACAGACAGACACTACGACAAAACTATAAGCCTATTTCCATTCTGGAAAGTAGGCTAAAAATGTATTCAAGCAATCGAAGCACTATGGCGTGATCATAACAGGAAAAGACGAATACAATGCAGCACAATCAACACTATAATTCAAAGTGTTTGTCTGTTTTTTGTTCAGCTATACAAATCCACACGCTCGATCTTAGAGCCGCCAAACTTGGCATGTTACGTATCTAATACGATCAAAAGGAAGAGCGTAGTCGGGTTTTGGGGACGAAATATCAGCCTGTCTATACGTATGCAATGCTCTTTGAACGGCTATAACTCCGCCATTTTAGCTTCATATCCAACGAAATTTTGGATTTTACGGTTAAGGAGTTAATTCTATTTAACATCAATTTCGCCGTAGTCTCCATCTTTACTTATTTATCATAAAGGAAATTAAACAAATTACTGTGATTATGTACTTGCATAACACTTTCTTCTATGGACATTATTACTACATCATGGACATTGAAAAAAATCTGCTTTAAATTGTGTCTTCAAATCGATTTGAGATTCATCAGGAGCAGAGTTGAAATTTTTCGCCGATGACGAATACGATTCTTTATAGAGAAAAATGCTACAACGTCCAAATCAACGGCAATTTTTCTGGCATCTTCTAAAAATTCATCAAATACAATGTCAGACCGACATTTCTTAAGATTTTATAGGGTTACTTTCAAAATACCGACAACTTGCGAAATGCTTATTTTTTCTATTGTGAACATTTACTGACTATGCTAATCATCTTTAAAATCTTATACCAGACAAAGATACAGTAAATAAAACGGAAGTCTTTTATTTGATTTGCCATTGTTTCTGCATCATGTCGAGCAATTGGATCAAAGGATGAACCCTGACTTATTTCATAAAGTGAATCGTAAATTTCACCGGAATGAAATCTAAAATGTTTGATCGTTACTATTCTACTTTCCCATCTAATTTCGCTCAATGGTTTCAATGTTAACTTACTAATGTTTAAATTAATTTAAAATTGCCTCGGAAAGTTCAGATGCAGACGTTTTCTCGACCGGAGTCAAATTAAAGGAAGTGCTCACAGATTTCAATTTCTTGAGTGATGCTGATCAAATGTAACATTATTGACATCTGTTCAACATTGCTTACATCTGGTGTACAATCAACAATTATAGAGTAATATTTCGCTTGTTTTTTAATATCTGACTGCGCACCACCTGTGATATTAGCTGTATCTGTTCATTTTGAACATTTTTACCTAAATAGTGATTCTGAAGTTCACTTGATTTTACTCTTTGCAGATGCTCTGCCATGACAGAATCAAATTTTGCCAACAACTCTACTAATTGTAGATAAAACCCATTATCGCTTTCATGCAATGTCTGATGAACCCCTTAATGCGAGACAATTGCAAATAGTCTTTCTAGCACTCATCGCCAATGGCGAGTTCCAGCACTCAAACTGTTCTGCAAATATGCATCTAAAATATCATTGCTATCTAACGTTTTCTTTAGTTCTATCCATTTATTATGAGATTCAGGGTGAACTGGTAAAGTTTCATGTTCTTTCAAGGTTTGACACAAATTTCCCCAATTATAACCATCCTCAACTATAAAAAGTTTTGTTAAACTAAAGAGTTTCCAAAAAAGAAAACACTGCGTTTTTAATTGGCGAATAAAATAGCCATGTTTGATTAACTTCCTCGCCATTTTTCAGCCTCCTTTTGGTGTTTGCAACGGTAAATCGTTGCAGTATCTGAAATAGTTTCAATGATACCATCTCCATATTCATCGCCTTTCTTTTGCAATACTCAGTACCAGATAATTTTTTATGACCAACCATCTTCCGTTTTAAAAACTGCAAAATAGAAAGGTATGGCATCTTAATTATTTATATGATTAAATTCAAAAATATGCTAAAACTTATAATTATTTATAGTGTTAATTGATATTTTTGCAACAAAATATATTTACTCCATATTTTTGTGAACTGGCTTAATTAAAAGGGAAGCGATACTAATTTTAAAGCTATAAATCAGAGGAATAAAAAACAGAGTATTTACAACTAATATATCTTTCATCCTACTATTTACAACGATAAAATAACATAAAATATTAACACGTCGCACTATAAAGGCTTCAAATTAGCCCATAATCAAGAAAACCGAAACTCAAAAATAATAAATCTATATAATAGATATGTAATTTAGCTCATAAAATAACGCAAGTTGACGAGACTCAGAACTTCTCGTTAGTTAATAAGCATAAAAAAACATGATGCTAGTCAATCGCGCATTAAAAATTACTGTTTGCACCACGTCGCATCCTATCAAGCCAAATTGTTTTATTTTTCACAGTTTTTGTCGTGATTTCACCGAAAATAAAATTAATAAATATGGATTTAAAGTATTCAATGATTTTTCTGCAAAAATAAATGGAAATGGTTTTCCTACGTCTCTAAATATACATTCAAGATATGTAATATAAAACACTGACTTACCTTTATAAACCACGTTCCTTTCAGTCCAAGGCGTTTCGATGATCTGCTGGTAGAAAACGTAGAACGTATTACTTTCCTTCCTTCTTGAAATTTCACTAAATATTTATATCCAACTAACTGTAAGACACATTACTGAGTGAGAGTGCGGCATAGGGAGCGCTTCATAGCAGACTGATATTTCCCAGATTGGTTAAACATTTTTAATATTCCAAGAAAAAACATTGAGATAAGGCACGTAGGGACGCGATGCCCTGCCAGGAGGCCGCCCCCAAAGTTTCTTGCCGGTTGTCCCTTTGTTTTGCGCCCCCGGGAATATCCCCCAGTAGCAATGCACTCATTGATGGATGAGAGGCATCCCTTGGAGGGTGGGAGAAGGGCGATTAGAAAAGGAGAGGCGGGAAAGGACAACAGGCATCACACCCGCCACCCTCATTAGCAAAGGTTCCCAAGGTATAGAAATCTTTGGAACCTGGTCAGATTTTCCAATCCCTTCTCCGTGTTTGTAAGGCTTTGTTTTATCAATTGGTCTTCGCTTCGTTGCCCGCTGAACAGTGATTTGAGGTCGCATTTTTACTCATATTCGCCATAAGAAAACACTAACCATATCTATCGAAGAAAAAATTAGATATTTTACAAATATCTGTGAGTCAAATTTGCCACCCCAAAAATTCGGTGCCCCAAGCTGTCACTTGGTCTGCTCGTATGGTTCCGGCCCTGTTGACACCCATTCCACCCTCTCATTCTCTCATCACAATCCACGTTCCTCGACGTTAACCTTCTCCGTAATGGGCGCATTGGCACCTCGGTGCACATCAACGATACCAACCACCTATAATACCTCCACTACACCAGCTGCCATCCACAACACACCAAGAAATCTCTCCCTTACTCCCTCGCCAGCCGTGGCTTTAGAATCTACTCTAATAGCACCTCGCTATCCGATTATTGCGCCATACTCCTTGAGTCTTTCCTCAATCGAGGCTACCCTGCCGACTTAGTCTGCAGTGAAATGCATCGCGCCATATCACCCCCCCCCTTCGAGTCACACACCAAACCTGAAGCCACCCACGAAAACCAAAACCCCCCTGACTCTCACTACAACCTTTCACCAGGGGCTGTACGAAGCCCTAAACAATGTCCTCGCGGCCACTCATCGAGTTCTCCTTAACACACTCACAACAACGCTACTCTTCTCTAAGCCTCCCATGATATCCTTTCGCCGATTCTTAGCGACCTGCTATGGCGCAAGGTACTCCCCACCGATCCTCCACCTTCCCCCACAGTGCCCTTTATTTGTAAAAGACCATGGTGCCTCACTTGCCCCATTTTATATAGTACTTCCTCATTTAACAGCACTGTTACCCAAATCACTTATCCAATCTCATCCTGCGGCATTTGTACCTCCAAAAACGTAACATATCTTTTCACTTGTACTCAATGCCCTGCGTTCTACGTAGGCCTCACAACCACATCCCTTAATAACCTCATGAACGGCCATCAGAATAGCGTCGCTCTTAGGCGCCATCTTCCGGTGGCCGACCATGCGTTAACTCACTCTGTTCCCTTCAATAGCTGCTTCACAGTAGAAACTATCCGTGCTCTTTCAGTTAGCGTCACCGCGCCATAACATCGTCACGGGGAAATAGCCCACATTGACATCCTCCGTTCTCTCTCCTTTACAGGTTTAAATCATCGCTAACACTCTCAATCCACATACCCCTCTATTCCTGAACCCCACCCATCCATTCCCACTACCCAATCTCCAGTGTAAGGCTTAGTTTTAGTTTCTGTAATTCTCTGGTCGACGAAGGGCTGTTGTCCAAAAGCGTCAAACTACAAGCCTACGTCTACAACTTTGCGTAAGTGTTCACTGGCTCCTTCGTATCCATTTCAACCTCTCGTTGCTTATATATATATATATAAATTTGACACGATTATAGGTTTTTGTAAATACCAAACATAAAAATCCGAAATTTGGAAAACTCACATTCTAAGGGGCTCCTTTGGCCCCATATTTCCCCATAAGAAAAGCACGAAAATCTGTGGTTTATATATTAGATTTTTTATTTTTAAAATTATTTTCCATCAAGATTCGAATTCCGGACTTAAATTATCAGACGGCTGAAAGATTGTAGTTTCTTATTTGTTAAGACAGAATTCGAATACATGCATCAAATGCGCAAATACGTGATTTTATCCTAAATAAACTGATGTGAGCAACACATGACTTTCTCCATATTTAAATGGCAAATTACATATTGGGATCGTTGTTCATATTTTCGTCCGGTTGACAATTAAGAGAAAAAAAGGAACGTCACTAAGACGTAACTATGAGTCAATTGTTAACAATAGTCTTCGGTAGGTGGCGTGGTGGTGGCAGCAAAAATATAAGATATCTATTACACATTTCATTATATGGAAAAATGTATCAAACAAAGGTTGTAGAAAATAAAATGTCCTACAAGTTTATTCTTGTACATTTTTATATTTATCAAATATTAAAGCAAATATTTCAAAAAAACTGATAAGTAAAAAGAGTAAACACCCACTTCCGGTCTACCGATTTTTACCAAAAGCTAATCAGATCTTCAAAATTTTATAATGTTTAATGTTATATATAAAATTTACGTTGACTTGATTGATAGTTTTTGAGTTAGAGCTCCCACGAAAATCTATCACAGACAGACTGACAGACAGACTGACAGACAGACTGACAGACAGACTGACAGACAGACTGACAGACAGACTGACAGACAGACTGACAGACAGACTGACAGACAGACTGACAGACAGACTGACTGACAGACAGACTGACAGACAGACTGACAGACAGACTGACATACAGACTGACAGACAGACTGACAGACAGACAGACTGACAGACAGACTGACAGACAGACTGACAGAGAGACTGACAGACAGACTGACAGAAAGACTGACAGACAGACTGACAGACAGACTGACAGACAGACTGACAGACAGACATCCAGACAGACTGACAGACTGACTGACAGACAGATTGACAGACAGACTGGCAGACAGACAGACTGACAGACAGACTGGCAGACAGACAGACTGACAGACAGACTGACAGACAGACACACAGACATCATCGAGAAAATTATCAAAACGTGTTCAGGGGATTTTAAAACATGTATTTCCGTTGAAATCTCGAATTCGATTTTTTTCATGAAAACAATACTTGCTCTATACTTCGTAAAAGGATTTTTTCCGGGTCTCAACGATGGTAAATGGACATGGTGACCAGACCAATGCTTTTAAAAGAGAATGAATGAGCTTTATTAGTGCCCTTGATTAAATTGTGCTTCTAGGTCTTTCAGCCTATTTTATGATGTTACATTTTTACGACGACATAAGTACATGATGACGTCATATAGTATAGATAGGGGGATACTATTGTTTAGGCACTTCCAGATAAGCTGGAGAGTTGAAATTATTTATGTGGCTAGGAATATGTGCAAAACCGACTAGAAAATCAACAACCACAACAAAGTTTTAACGCGCCCGCTAAAAAATCGCAAACATTAAAACAAATATTTAATGTTTCTGTATTTCTGAATCTCACTCATCGCTCGAGGCAATGCAAGCTGACCTGATCGAAAGAGACTCGCTTATCTTTTTTGGAGATTTCAACCTTTTCGACGTTTCGTGGACATTCGCTGCGGATAGGTTTTCCCTCCATCAATTTTGTCATTTTAATAGTTTACATATTAATACAATCCTTGGGTTAGAATTTCATTTGAGACAAATAATCAGTTTTCCAACCTATAGGTACAATTTTCTTGACCTTGCTTTCGTGTATAAGGGATTATCCAGTTCACTCTTAAGTTCTGTCACTAAAGTAGTGGGAGTGCAAAAAATCACATCAGATCACATTTAATTTCTCTGCGAACTTCAGTTAGTTACTGTTGCTAGAGCGAATAAAACGCATAATGATAGATATAACTGGAGTAGAATGGGCATTAATGCATTTTAAGAGCTCCTCGCTCCTTGCCCATGGGATCTTATTGAAGCCACTTCCTCTTTGTACGAATTTTGTGACCTATTCTATACTTTTTTCGAATGTTGCATTTCGGATTGTGTTCCACTTCTGAATGTTAATCACCTTAAATTCTTCGTTTGGTATGATTGTAAACTTATTTTATTACTTAAGACAAAAATAAGAGCATTTAAATTGTGGAAAAGAACGTCATTACCTGGAATTCTCAACTCATCGTACAGCTTTCAAACATTTGCAAATATCTAAGTATCATTCTTACTTGAACGAAGTCGGTTCCTCTCTCAAAGGAAACGCGAAGCTCTTTTGGCGTTTCATACGACAAAAACGAGGTGGCCTGCGAATACCATCCTGTGATAATGTAGAAGCAAATGACTCTCAAAGTGCTTGAAAATTATTTGCTGAATTCTTCTCTGTATTTAAAAAAACCTGTCCAAGCTTCCTACAGCTATGATTCTCTTCCATCCGAGAACGATCTATCCGACATGAATTCAACTAAAAGTGATGTTTACGAAGTCATAAAGAGCCTTAACGTGATGATGAATCACCTGGGTCTGACGATGTACTGGTATTTATTATAAAATCTTGTGCTAATGACATTTATGGCCCTCTGCTTCTTCTTTTCAATCAGATTTTGAATTATCAATCCTTTCCTACGAGATGGAAACAGGCAATTATAACACCTATACATAAAATGAAAGTAAGATAGATGTAAAAATGATAGGCCTATCTCTTTGTTGCCCACATTCTCAAAAATATTTGAAAAACTCCTCATGGATCATTGTAAGACCCATTTTTCTGAATCACAGCTCGAATTTCTTCCAAATCGCTCCACTACATCAAATATATCTGTTTTAGTTTACCATGTATTCACTCGTAATAACAAAAGAGGTCAAACATAGATTTCGAAAAGGCGTTTGACAGTGTTGATCATGGTTTCCTCCTATGTAAGCTTCGGGCTCTTGGAATCAGTGGAGCATTATGAGAAATTCTGCGATCTTACTTACACAACCGCACACGAAATGTAGCTGTCGATGTCTTTGCGTCGTCCATAAACGTGGTCACCTCGGGTGTTCCTCAGGGATCTATTCTTGGTCCATTCCTTTTTAATTTATTTATTAACGATCTACCATTATTATTATTATTATATTTAAAATTCTATTATACGCCGATGATATTAAAATTCACAATAGCATTGGCCGTTAGAAGCTTCTGTCCATCTCCAAAATCATATAGACATATTTTTTAAATGGTGCCAAAGATGGAAATTGTTTCCCATTGTAAAAATGCAGTCATTTCGTTTTCTTTAAAGAAAATATGAATGTATATTCCTATCAAATCAACGGCCTTACTTTGGAACATGTGCAAACAGTGAATGATCTGGAAGTAATACTTGGCATTAAACTCAATGTCAGTAACCACGTCAGATTCATTTGTTCGACGGCATTTGGACAATTAGGTTTCATAAAACGCAACTCCGTTGGAAACTTTTCTCTCCCAACCGTTGTGAACACTTTTTGCACACTTTTTCAACCAGTGCTGGGGTATGCAAGTTTGATATGGAATCCCACAAAGCAGGTGAATATAGACGCCGTCAAAAAAGAGCAAAGACGTTTTACCTGGTGGCTCAGCTATAAGGAGAAGATGGCCTAGAGTAGAGAGAACTATCCTTCTCTCTGTAAAAACTTCAATCTAATACCACTGAATGACCGGAGAAAGGTCATAGACATGGTTCTTCTTCGAAACCTTCTCAATAGCTCTATTGACTGTAATTGGGATATTCCTATTTGTGTTTAATAAATAATAACAATATGCCACGAAGCTGAAATTCTTTGTAATGGTAGAATTCGTGAAATAACCAAATAAGGATTACAGAAATGTTATGATATGTTAATTGATTTGGCTGTTAAAAATTCTTAAAATTTAAAAAATGGATAAATGTATAGGTACTTAGAGACGAGCTAGGGAGCTGAAATATTTCAATTATTTAGAGGTTAGTGCAGATGTACAAATACACATTTAAAACTCTCTATGAAGTTGTTATTGGGCGAATAAATGTTTTTTTATTTAAACAATTAGATAATTATTATGTCACTTCCAGATGTGCTACAACTTTAATATTTGGCAGAAATGTGTGGCATTAGTACCTCTCAATGGAAAAAGTATAATATTCTTAACATTGAAACATTTTAGGGATTCATGTTACTACACTATTGTCCCATAAGGAAAGAACGAAAATCGGTGCATAGCTGAAATTGTTTTGATTGAAAATATATTTCTAATAATGAAATATCTCTCTGAAAAATTAATGGTTTCCAAGGTGAGCCGAAATACTATCAGGAAAATTCTTTTGGGATCGTAATTTTTAATACCTAAATTCCCTGTTCCCTTCAATAGCTGCTTCACAGTAGAAACTATCCGTGCTCTTTCAGTTAGCGTCACCGCGCCATAACATCGTCACGGGGAAATAGCCCACATTGACATCCTCCGTTCTCTCTCCTTTACAGGTTTAAATCATCGCTAACACTCTCAATCCACATACCCCTCTATTCCTGAACCCCACCCATCCATTCCCACTTCCCAATCTCCAGTGTAAGGCTTAGTTTTAGTTTCTGTAATTCTCTGGTCGACGAAGGGCTGTTGTCCAAAAGCGTCAAACTACAAGCCTACGTCTACAACTTTGCGTAAGTGTTCACTGGCTCCTTCGTATCCATTTCAACCTCTCGTTGCTTATATATATATATATATATATATATAAATTTGACACGATTATAGGTTTTTGTAAATACCAAACATAAAAATCCGAAATTTGGAAAACTCACATTCTAAGGGGCTCCTTTGGCCCCATATTTCCCCATAAGAAAAGCACGAAAATCTGTGGTTTATATATTTGATTTTTTATTTTTAAAATTATTTTCCATCAAGATTCGAATTCCGGACTTAAATTATCAGACGGCTGAAAGATTGTAGTTTCTTATTTGTTAAGACAGAATTCGAATACATGCATCAAATGCGCAAATACGTGATTTTATCCTAAATAAACTGATGTGAGCAACACATGACTTTCTCCATATTTATATGGCAAATTACATGTTGGGATCGTTGTTCATTTTTTCGTCCGGTTGACAATTAAGAGAAAAAAAGGAACGTTACTAAGACGTAACTATGAGTCAATTGTTAACAATAGTCTTCGGTAGGTGGCGTGGTGGTGGCAGCTAAAAATATAAGATATCTATTACACATTTCATTATATGGAAAAATGTATCAAACAAAGGTTGTAGAAAATAAAATGTCCTACAAGTTTATTCTTGTACATTTTTATATTTATCAAATATTAAAGCAAATATTTCAAAAAAACTGATAAGTAAAAAGAGTAAACACCCACTTCCGGTCTACCGATTTTTACCGAAAACTAATCAGATCTTCAAAATTTTATAATGTTTAATGTTATATATAAAATTTACGTTGACTTGATTGATAGTTTTTGAGTTAGAGCACCCACGAAAATCTATCACAGACAGACTGACAGACAGACTGACAGACAGACTGACAGACAGACTGACAGACAGACTGACAGACAGACTGACAGACAGACTGACAGACAGACTGACAGACAGACTGACAGACAGACTGACATACAGACAGACAGACACACTGACAGACAGACAGACTGACAGACAGACTGACAGAGAGACTGACAGACAGACTGACAGAAAGACTGACAGACAGACTGACAGACAGACTGACTGACAGACTGACAGACAGACTGCCAGACAGACTGACAGACTGACTGACAGACAGATTGACAGACAGACTGGCAGACAGACAGACTGACAGACAGACTGACAGACAGACTGACAGACAGACTGACAGACAGACACACAGACATCATCGAGAAAATTATCAAAACGTGTTCAGGGGATTTTAAAACATGTATTTCCGTTGAAATCTCGAATTCGATTTTTTTCATGAAAACAATACTTGCTCTATACTTCGTAAAAGGAGTTTTTCCGGGTCTCAACGATGGTAAATGGACATGGTGACCAGACCAATGCTTTTAAAAGAGAATGAATGAGCTTTATTAGTGCCCTTGATTAAATTGTGCTTCTAGGTCTTTCAGTCTATTTTATGATGTTACATTTTTACGACGACATAAGTACATGATGACGTCATATAGTATAGATAGGGGGATACTATTGTTTAGGAACTTCCAGATAAGCTGGAGAGTTGAAATTTTTTATGTGGCTAGGAATATGTGCATAACCGACTAGAAAATCAACAATCACAAAAAAGTTTTAATGCGCCCGCTAAAAAATCGCAAGACGGCATTTTTAAGCGCCAGAAAATATTCTGTTTATATAACAACAACAGCAGTATATAACAACAATAAGAATATATAAGATATGTAATAACAAAGCACCAAATAAATAAAATAACGCGAATATCCTCCCAAATCTCTCAGTTGCATACCGGCTTGAGCAGGCCTATGGTTCTATCGGCTCTCTCTATCCCGACGCCTGCATCACAAGTAGTTTCGTGACGTACTTCCGCCTGGACATGAACAAACCTAGTCTTTCCACCATGGTTCAGTTGTAGTTATCCGTCTGGCAAGTAGAAAACTCGTATTGTTCTCCCGGTCACGGAAGATTTTTTCTCCTGATTTCAAGTTATGAATTTCATTTTGGTATATAGGCAAGAATGAAATGGTCACCAGCTGAGATTTGCGCATTACATTTGTCTTTCAATATAACAACAAATATAAAAATATAATATAATAATGTGCTTTAAAGATAATATAAGTATTCTAAATAAAGAAACGTTGTTTTCATACTTTGAATAAAGTTATATTCTCCCAGAAAAAAATTTGTTGAAAATGTCATAATCAAAGGAGAAAATCTTAACAATGTACCGCTCAGCGCCGAGTATTTGATTGGTTGAAGGATAAATATTGACGAAAATTTATTAGCATTAGACAATATTAAATTAAAGGAATTAATAAGAGCTTAAGTTATATTAGGGGTGTTCTGACTTTTGGTATTAAGATCTACCTACTTTTTCTCCCTTTTCTAAAAGTGACCTACCAATAATAAATTATTACTATGCAAAATATTTAATTGAATTCACTACATAACATTATGTATACGTGGATGATCTGAACATTATGACATCAGGAAGCTGCACAAATTCTGAGGTATAACTTTTGATTGCTAGCGCATACAGTTACTCCGGTGATGATATGTTAGATTGGACCTATTTTATGGATTCTAATATCTTCATTCTCGAAAATATTGACTCGTTATGGCAGGTGGGATTCAAAAATAGTGACAAGTAGGGACAAATATGGATATTTTTCATTCACGAACAGATTCCAAAATAATTTTTCTGAAGATTTTGAGTTGAAGTGTTAAAACATCATTTTCAATATAATAATATAATAATGGTGGAATTTTCAATTTAATTTCTTCAACACCTATGATGGAATCAAACGGAAAACACATAAATGTTGCTACAGGCTCCAAAATTGCAGTCTTGGGAGATCCTTTCAAAGTCCGCTTTTAATTTGTTCACCTGTTATGCATTCCTAACATTTTAAAAAGTTGAAGGTTCTTTTCCTTATTTTTCTATCTTTGATATCATATTTGGGAAACGTCTCACTTCGCTTAGTTGTAGTTGTAGTTGTACGAAGACCGATTTTACTTGTTTTTAGGCAGTAACAGAAATGATAGTTTTGTCTCTCCGTTGAAGTACTAAGTTCAGCTCGTAGAAGTGATATCAGTCATAAAAGCTAAATGTTACAGTAATACTTCATCTTCAATCTAAATATATTCGTCCATTCTTGAAGCCAGCAACTCCTTGATTTCAGGTATATAATTTCTAATTTTCTTAAGAAATTTCCCTAAGCCATCTTACATCAGCACGTAGCAAAAAGTCTCCATGTTTCTCATCACCTTCGACCTGAATGAAAGTGCCACTATTTCACTCACTTTCTACTACAGAACTGCCATCACTTCAAATATCCCACATGTCACCAAAATGAAAAATGATATCTATGCTACCCTCAGCCATTGCATGTCGACAGATGACAGCCCACAGCATTTTCGATGCCCAGATGGACCAGCGTCCTGGTGCTTTTATAAACGTGCAGTGGCTAAATGCGAAGATCCTCAGTCACATGACAAAATGCACGTTAAATTGACAACTGAGGTAGTAAAAAATATTATGCCGTTGTATCAAAGATTCGCAAATGAAGAAATTCTGAAAAGGTGTGCTAGAGGAAAAACTCAGAATCCCAATGAGAGTTTGCATGCTCTTATTTGGCAGAAATGCTCAAAAGAAACATTTGTTTCAAAACAAAGAGTGGATATTGCAGTAGCAAATGCAGTTGGAGAGTTTAATATGGGAGCACTTGCATGCCAGAAAATAAAAATGGACCTTTTTGGGGTAGCAATTACTGCCAGTGCTCATAAAATCAGTGTGCATTGCGACACAAGGCGAAAACGGAAGAGTGAACTGAAAACCATGGAATCAAGGGAAATCCTCAACGTAAGAAAAAAATGATGAAAACTGCAGTGGAAGAGAGAAAGATACAGAGGGAAGGGAAAATGTATAAAGCAAGGGCATTCTGAGTTGAAGAAATAATTTTTATAGCACTGTATGTACAAAAAATGGTTTTTTCTAAAAACTAACATTTTTAGCAAATAAAATGATCCCTGTGCATCAATTTTGGTTTGATTTGCTTACAAATTTTAATATAAGTTCATTTCTATGTTTTACACCAATTCTAGTATTAATTTTAAGATAAGATGAAAACTTTAGAGTATCAGTGCTTACCAACCTGTAAAAAATGTAAATAATAAAAAAAATCTCAAAATTTGAAAATTTAAAAAAATATACCAAAAAATTCTCAAATAAACTGTGCTTACCACGATTTATATATATATATAAATAGTATGTGTATTCGTAGAAGTTTGGAAGTGATAGCACAAAAATTGGTGAGGCAGGAACTTTTTAAATAAATGCATTTTTTTCCTTAAAATTAATCAATTATCAAAAACTAAGCAACCAATTTAAGTCAAAATTTGTATAAACCTTTTTATTAACATAACAAACAATCCTTCCAAAAATGAAACAAATCGAATTTAAAATGAAAAATTTTTCAAACTCAGTAGGGTCCCCCCTTAAAGTGTGTTGAGAAAATTAATATTAAATTTTAATTACAACTAACAGTTTAAAGGATAATATACTAACGTACACAAATAAACGATTTAATGTCATGTATGGGAATAGCAAATACCAACATAATCTACTTTTCTTTTAGTTCTCACTGCTACATAGCACAGTAAGGAGTGCTGTATATATGCGCAAAGAGTTACTACATATTGTCAGCTGGTCCGGAGTCTCATGCAGTATGCTACGCCGTAAGGCATTAATGATGATGGATTGGTAATTATAATGGGTCAAAACGGCCGAAAGGCCATTCAAAGCAGCACTGAGGCGACTATGACCAGTTTTTTGCATTTCTTTGGCATTCGTTCATTCTTATTGCAGTAAAAACTCTTCGATGTGCGTCTTTATTGGCGAAGTTGTGTCCAAGTGGCCTCCCTCTTCCGACCCAACCATTACAATTAGTGTACATCAGGATTACAGAATTTGATTTACACAGAATAAATAACCAAGGGTAGAGATATTTGAAATTTACATATTTAATTAAGATTTGTTTAAAATTCACAATGTTAATTCACAAAAAAATTGCTACCACGAGAGAAATATAATATATCTGTGTAATCGTATGCATACATATACAGTGAGGAGAGAGAGAGGGAGGGGAGGGGTCTGGGAAAAAGAGGGAGAAATGCGACATGAGAGAGGGTGAGGGAAACGCTCGAAATCGCTTCGTTGTATTCGGATATGAAAGATACGGTCGCCTTCTCTTCAAAGTTCGCTTTCCGGAATTGCAATATTTCGCTATGGGCGCGACCGCGAAATTTCCCTCTGTGAAACGAAATCTCTTGCGCTCTGGGAAACCAGTCTTCTTAATGGTCGAAAACCTACTGGAGATTTCCTAAAATCGACAGGATTATGGTACATATTATACCGGTCTGAAGAAATAAACTTTTTTTATCGATTCTTCGAATAAATAAATAAAAATACAACGAGGGAGAAAGCCGACTCTGAGTGAAAGGTCGCTCAGCCCAGACATACGGTCGAACGGTTACACAAAAATATCGGATCGATAAAGTAGTCATCGATCTGAAAAAATGCTCAATTTATGGTTTCCATCGATGGGAAATTCTGAAAGTAACTTCTGTATAGCGGATCGAATTTTTACTTTTCACGAACACAAGAAGAACAAGATCATCCAAACAACTTATGATGCCTACTTTCCATTTAATCATTCATTTGCCTTTAACAGCTTTAAAATCACCGCGGATGAGTTGCTCTTTGTGTTCCCAAATTTCCTAATTTAGCGTTATAAAACATTGCAAACATATTCGAACGGAATATTAAATAGATCACGCGTATATGTGCTGAAAAAATAACGCGTGTGTGTATTAGACATGTATGCCGAAACCGAGTCCAACAATAGTAGTTGCGATGGCAACACTAGCAATGAGTGATACAACTACGAAAACGCCAATATTTACTTGCGTGAAATTCTAAGAAATACGATCGATAAGCAACTCTACGATAAAAAATAGAATCTCCTTTCAATTCCTCAGAGAATAGCAAAATTACGCTCCGATACTACAATTCAAAGATATTTTAATGCGCAAGAAATAATTGCACTACACGGTGTAAATCAATTGGGTAGGTTAGTTCCTGGAATCGAACCCGGGACTTTCAATCTTCTTAAAAAAAACTATCTTCGGGAGCTCGGTCCATGTAGTAAGAGATTTCCACCAAGTTTCATAAAAATCGGTGTATTGGTTCAACAGACCGACAGACAGACACTACGACAAAACTATAAGCCTATTTCCATTCTGGAAAGTAGGCTAAAAATGTATTCAAGCAATCGAAGCACTATGGCGTGATCATAACAGGAAAAGACGAATACAATGCAGCACAATCAACACTATAATTCAAAGTGTTTGTCTGTTTTTTGTTCAGCTATACAAATCCACACGCTCGATCTTAGAGCCGCCAAACTTGGCATGTTACGTATCTAATACGATCAAAAGGAAGAGCGTAGTCGGGTTTTGGGGACGAAATATCAGCCTGTCTATACGTATGCAATGCTCTTTGAACGGCTATAACTCCGCCATTTTAGCTTCATATCCAACGAAATTTTGGATTTTACGGTTAAGGAGTTAATTCTATTTAACATCAATTTCGCCGTAGTCTCCATCTTTACTTATTTATCATAAAGGAAATTAAACAAATTACTGTGATTATGTACTTGCATAACACTTTCTTCTATGGACATTATTACTACATCATGGACATTGAAAAAAATCTGCTTTAAATTGTGTCTTCAAATCGATTTGAGATTCATCAGGAGCAGAGTTGAAATTTTTCGCCGATGACGAATACGATTCTTTATAGAGAAAAATGCTACAACGTCCAAATCAACGGCAATTTTTCTGGCATCTTCTAAAAATTCATCAAATACAATGTCAGACCGACATTTCTTAAGATTTTATAGGGTTACTTTCAAAATACCGACAACTTGCGAAATGCTTATTTTTTCTATTGTGAACATTTACTGACTATGCTAATCATCTTTAAAATCTTATACCAGACAAAGATACAGTAAATAAAACGGAAGTCTTTTATTTGATTTGCCATTGTTTCTGCATCATGTCGAGCAATTGGATCAAAGGATGAACCCTGACTTATTTCATAAAGTGAATCGTAAATTTCACCGGAATGAAATCTAAAATGTTTGATCGTTACTATTCTACTTTCCCATCTAATTTCGCTCAATGGTTTCAATGTTAACTTACTAATGTTTAAATTAATTTAAAATTGCCTCGGAAAGTTCAGATGCAGACGTTTTCTCGACCGGAGTCAAATTAAAGGAAGTGCTCACAGATTTCAATTTCTTGAGTGATGCTGATCAAATGTAACATTATTGACATCTGTTCAACATTGCTTACATCTGGTGTACAATCAACAATTATAGAGTAATATTTCGCTTGTTTTTTAATATCTGACTGCGCACCACCTGTGATATAAGCTGTATCTGTTCATTTTGAACATTTTTACCTAAATAGTGATTCTGAAGTTCACTTGATTTTACTCTTTGCAGATGCTCTGCCATGACGGAATCAAATTTTGCCAACAACTCTACTAATTGTAGATAAAACCCATTATCGCTTTCATGCAATGTCTGATGAACCCCTTAATGCGAGACAATTGCAAATAGTCTTTCTAGCACTCATCGCCAATGGCGAGTTCCAGCACTCAAACTGTTCTGCAAATATGCATCTAATATATCATTGCTATCTAACGTTTTCTTTAGTTCTATCCATTTATTATGAGATTCAGGGTGAACTGGTAAAGTTTCATGTTCTTTCAAGGTTTGACACAAGTTTCCCCAATTATAACCATCCTCAACTATAAAAAGTTTTGTTAAACTAAAGAGTTTCCAAAAAAGAAAACACTGCGTTTTTAATTGGCGAATAAAATAGCCATGTTTGATTAACTTCCTCGCCATTTTTCAGCCTCCTTTTGGTGTTTGCAACGGTAAATCGTTGCAGTATCTGAAATAGTTTCAATGATACCATCTCCATATTCATCGCCTTTCTTTTGCAATACTCAGTACCAGATAATTTTTTATGACCAACCATCTTCCGTTTTAAAAACTGCAAAATAGAAAGGTATGGCATCTTAATTATTTATATGATTAAATTCAAAAATATGCTAAAACTTATAATTATTTATAGTGTTAATTGATATTTTTGCAACAAAATATATTTACTCCATATTTTTGTGAACTGGCTTAATTAAAAGGGAAGCGATACTAATTTTAAAGCTATAAATCAGAGGAATAAAAAACAGAGTATTTACAACTAATATATCTTTCATCCTACTATTTACAACGATAAAATAACATAAAATATTAACACGTCGCACTATAAAGGCTTCAAATTAGCCCATAATCAAGAAAACCGAAACTCAAAAATAATAAATCTATATAATAGATATGTAATTTAGCTCATAAAATAACGCAAGTTGACGAGACTCAGAACTTCTCGTTAGTTAATAAGCATAAAAAAACATGATGCTAGTCAATCGCGCATTAAAAATTACTGTTTGCACCACGTCGCATCCTATCAAGCCAAATTGTTTTATTTTTCACAGTTTTTGTCGTGATTTCACCGAAAATAAAATTAATAAATATGGATTTAAAGTATTCAATGATTTTTCTGCAAAAATAAATGGAAATGGTTTTCCTACGTCTCTAAATATACATTCAAGATATGTAATATAAAACACTGACTTACCTTTATAAACCACGTTCCTTTCAGTCCAAGGCGTTTCGATGATCTGCTGGTAGAAAACGTAGAACGTATTACTTTCCTTCCTTCTTGAAATTTCACTAAATATTTATATCCAACTAACTGTAAGACACATTACTGAGTGAGAGTGCGGCATAGGGAGCGCTTCATAGCAGACTGATATTTCCCAGATTGGTTAAACATTTTTAATATTCCAAGAAAAAACATTGAGATAAGGCACGTAGGGACGCGATGCCCTGCCAGGGGGCCGCCCCCAAAGTTTCTTGCCGGTTGTCCCTTTGTTTTGCGCCCCCGGGAATATCCCCCAGTAGCAATGCACTCATTGATGGATGAGAGGCATCCCTTGGAGGGTGGGAGAAGGGCGATTAGAAAAGGAGAGGCGGGAAAGGACAACAGGCATCACACCCGCCACCCTCATTAGCAAAGGTTCCCAAGGTATAGAAATCTTTGGAACCTGGTCAGATTTTCCAATCCCTTCTCCGTGTTTGTAAGGCTTTGTTTTATCAATTGGTCTTCGCTTCGTTGCCCGCTGAACAGTGATTTGAGGTCGCATTTTTACTTATATTCGCCATAAGAAAACACTAACTATATCTATCGAAGAAAAAATTAGATATTTTAAAAATATCTTTGAGTCAAATTTGCCACCCCAAAAATTCGGTGCCCCAAGCTGTCACTTGGTCTGCTCGTATGGTTCCGGCCCTGTTGACACCCATTCCACCCTCTCATTCACTCATCACAATCCACGTTCCTCGACGTTAACCTTCTCCGTAATGGGCGCATTGGCACCTCGGTGCACATCAAAGATGCCAACCACCTATAATACCTCCACTACACCAGCTGCCATCCACAACACACCAAGAAATCTCTCCCTTACTCCCTCGCCAGCCGTGGCTTTAGAATCTACTCTAATAGCACCTCGCTATCCGATTATTGCGCCATACTCCTTGAGTCTTTCCTCAATCGAGGCTACCCTGCCGACTTAGTTTGCAATCAAATGCATCGCGCCATATCACCCCCCACCCCTTCGAGACACACACCAAACCTGAAGCCACCCACGAAAACCAAAACCCCCATGACTCTCACTACAACCTTTCACCAGGGGCTGTACGAAGCCCTAAACAATGTCCTCGCGGCCACCCATCGAGTTCTCCTTAACACACTCACAACAACGCTACTCTTCTCTAAGCCTCCCATGATATCCTTTCGCCGATTCTTAGCGACCTGCTATGGCGCAAGGTACTCCCCACCGATCCTCCACCTTCCCCCACAGTGCCCTTTATTTGTAAAAGACCATGGTGCCTCACTTGCCCCATCTTATATAGTTCTTCCTCATTTAACAGCACTGTTACCCAAATCACTTATCCAATCTCATCCTGCGGCATTTGTACCTCCAAAAACGTAACATATCTTTTCACTTGTACTCAATGCCCTGCGTTCTACGTAGGCCTCACAACCACATCCCTTAATAACCTCATGAACGGCCATCAGAATAGCGTCGCTCTTAGGCGCCCTCTTCCGGTGGCCGACCATGCGTTAACTCACTCTGTTCCCTTCAATAGCTGCTTCACAGTAGAAACTATCCGTGCTCTTTCAGTTAGCGTCACCGCGCCATAACATCGTCACGGGGAAATAGATGGAAATTGTTTCCCATTGTAAAAATGCAGTCATTTCGTTTTCTTTAAAGAAAATATGAATGTATATTCCTATCAAATCAACGGCCTTACTTTGGAACAAGTGCAAACAGTGAATGATCTGGAAGTAATACTTGGCATTAAACTCAATGTCAATAACCACGTCAGATTCATTTGTTCGACGGCATTTGGACAATTAGGTTTCATAAAACGCAACTCCGTTGGAAACTTTTCTCTCCCAACCGTTGTGAACACTTTTTGCACACTTTTTCAACCAGTGCTGGGGTATGCAAGTTTGATATGGAATCCCACAAAGCAGGTGAATATAGACGCCGTCAAAAAAGAGCAAAGACGTTTTACCTGGTGGCTCAGCTATAAGGAGAAGATGGCCTAGAGTAGAGAGAACTATCCTTCTCTCTGTAAAAACTTCAATCTAATACCACTGAATGACCGGAGAAAGGTCATAGACATGGTTCTTCTTCGAAACCTTCTCAATAGCTCTATTGACTGTAATTGGGATATTCCTATTTGTGTTTAATAAATAATAATAATATGCCACGAAGCTGAAATTCTTTGTAATGGTAGAATTCGTGAAATAACCAAATAAAGATTACAGAAATGTTATGATATGTTAATTGATTTGGCTGTTAAAAATTCTTAAAATTTAAAAAATGGATAAATGTATAGGTACTTAGAGACGAGCTAGGGAGCTGAAATATTTCAATTATTTAGAGGTTAGTGCAGATGTACAAATACACATTTAAAACTCTCTATGAAGTTGTTATTGGGCGAATAAATGTTTTTTTATTTAAAAAATTAGATAATTATTATGTCACTTCCAGATGTGCTACAACTTTAAAATTTTGCAGAAATGTGTGGCATTAGTACCTCTCAATGGAAAAAGTATAATATTCTTAACATTGAAACATTTTAGGGATTCATGTTACTACACTATTGTCCCATAAGGAAAGAACGAAAATCGGTGCATAGCTGAAATTGTTTTGATTGAAAATATATTTCTAATAATGAAATATCTCTCTGAAAAATTAATGGTTTCCAAGGTGAGCCGAAATACTATCAGGAAAATTCTTTTGGGATCGTAATTTTTAATACCTAAATTCCCTGTTCCCTTCAATAGCTGCTTCACAGTAGAAACTATCCGTGCTCTTTCAGTTAGCGTCACCGCGCCATAACATCGTCACGGGGAAATAGCCCACATTGACATCCTCCGTTCTCTCTCCTTTACAGGTTTAAATCATCGCTAACACTCTCAATCCACATACCCCTCTATTCCTGAACCCCACCCATCCATTCCCACTTCCCAATCTCCAGTGTAAGGCTTAGTTTTAGTTTCTGTAATTCTCTGGTCGACGAAGGGCTGTTGTCCAAAAGCGTCAAACTACAAGCCTACGTCTACAACTTTGCGTAAGTGTTCACTGGCTCCTTCGTATCCATTTCAACCTCTCGTTGCTTATATATATATATATAAATTTGACACGATTATAGGTTTTTGTAAATACCAAACATAAAAATCCGAAATTTGGAAAACTCACATTCTAAGGGGCTCTTTGGCCCCATATTTCCCCATAAGAAAAGCACGAAAATCTGTGGTTTATATATTTGATTTTTTATTTTTAAAATTATTTTCCATCAAGATTCGAATTCCGGACTTAAATTATCAGACGGCTGAAAGATTGTAGTTTCTTATTTGTTAAGACAGAATTCGAATACATGCATCAAATGCGCAAATACGTGATTTTATCCTAAATAAACTGATGTGAGCAACACATGACTTTCTCCATATTTATATGGCAAATTACATGTTGGGATCGTTGTTCATATTTTCGTCCGGTTGACAATTAAGAGAAAAAAAGGAACGTTACTAAGACGTAACTATGAGTCAATTGTTAACAATAGTCTTCGGTAGGTGGCGTGGTGGTGGCAGCTAAAAATATAAGATATCTATTACACATTTCATTATATGGAAAAATGTATCAAACAAAGGTTGTAGAAAATAAAATGTCCTACAAGTTTATTCTTGTACATTTTTATATTTATCAAATATTAAAGCAAATATTTCAAAAAAACTGATAAGTAAAAAGAGTAAACAACCACTTCCGGTCTACCGATTTTTACAAAAAACTAATCAGATCTTCAAAATTTTATAATGTTTAATGTTATATATAAAATTTACGTTGACTTGATTGATAGTTTTTGAGTTAGAGCTCCCACGAAAATCTATCACAGACAGACTGACAGACAGACTGACAGACAGACTGACAGACAGACTGACAGACAGACTGACAGAAAGACTGACAGACAGACTGACAGACAGACTGACAGACAGACTGACAGACAGACTGACAGACAGACTGAGAGACTGACAGACTGACAGACAGACTGACAGACAGACTGACAGACAGACTGACAGAGAGACTGACAGACAGACTGACAGAAAGACTGACAGACAGACTGACAGACAGACTGACTGACAGACTGACAGACAGACTGCCAGACAGACTGAAAGACTGACTGACAGACAGATTGACAGACAGACTGGCAGACAGACAGACTGACAGACAGACTGACAGACTGACAGACAGACACACAGACATCATCGAGAAAATTATCAAAACGTGTTCAGGGGATTTTAAAACATGTATTTCCGTTGAAATCTCGAATTCGATTTTTTTCATGAAAACAATACTTGCTCTATACTTCGTAAAAGGAGTTTTTCCGGGTCTCAACGATGGTAAATGGACATGGTGACCAGACCAATGCTTTTAAAAGAGAATGAATGAGCTTTATTAGTGCCCTTGATTAAATTGTGCTTCTAGGTCTTTCAGTCTATTTTATGATGTTACATATTTACGACGACATAAGTACATGAGGACGTCATATAGTATAGATAGGGGGATACTATTGTTTAGGCACTTCCAGATAAGCTGGAGAGTTGAAATTATTTATGTGGCTAGGAATATGTGCAAAACCGACTAGAAAATCAACAACCACAACAAAGTTTTAACGCGCCCGCTAAAAAATCGCAAACATTAAAACAAATATTTAATGTTTCTGTATTTCTGAATCTCACTCATCGCTCGAGGCAATGCAAGCTGACCTGATCGAAAGAGACTCGCTTATCTTTTTTGGAGATTTCAACCTTTTCGACGTTTCGTGGACATTCGCTGCGGATAGGTTTTCCCTCCATCAATTTTGTCATTTTAATAGTGTACATATTAATACAATCCTTGGGTTAGAATTTCATTTGAGACAAATAATCAGTTTTCCAACCTATAGGTACAATTTTCTTGACCTTGCTTTCGTGTATAAGGGATTATCCAGTTCACTCTTAAGTTCTGTCACTAAAGTAGTGGGAGTGCAAAAAATCACATCAGATCACATTTAATTTCTCTGCGAACTTCAGTTAGTTACTGTTGCTAGAGCGAATAAAACGCATAATGATAGATATAACTGGAGTAGAATGGGCATTAATGCATTTGAAGAGCTCCTCGCTCCTTGCCCATGGGATCTTATTGAAGCCACTTCCTCTTTGTACGAATTTTGTGACCTATTCTATACTTTTTTCGAATGTTGCATTTCGGATTGTGTTCCACTTCTGAATGTTAATCACCTTAAATTCTTCGTTTGGTATGATTGTAAACTTATTTTATTACTTAAGACAAAAATCAGAGCATTTAAATTGTGGAAAAAACGTCATTACCTGGAATTCTCAACTCATAGTACAGCTTTCAAACATTTGCAAATATCTAAGTATCATTCTTACTTGAACGAAGTCGGTTCCTCTCTCCAAGGAAACGCGAAGCTCTTTTGGCGTTTCATACGACAAAAACGAGGTGGCCTGCGAATACCATCCTGTAATAATGTAGAAGCAAATGACTCTCAAAGTGCTTGAAAATTATTTGCTGAATTCTTCTCTGTATTTAAAAAAACCTGTCCAAGCTTCCTACAGCTATGATTCTCTTCCATCCGAGAACGATCTATCCGACATGAATTCAACTAAAAGTGATGTTTACGAAGTCATAAAGAGCCTTAACGTGATGATGAATCACCTGGGTCTGACGATGTACTGGTATTTATTATAAAATCTTGTGCTAATGACATTTATGGCCCTCTGCTTCTTCTTTTCAATCAGATTTTGAATTATCAATCCTTTCCTACGAGATGGAAACAGGCAATTATAACACCTATACATAAAATTTAAAGTACGATAGATGTAAAAATGATAGGCCTATCTCTTTGTTGCCCACATTCTCAAAAATATTTGAAAAACTCCTCATGGATCATTGTAAGACCCATTTTTCTGAATCACAGCTCGAATTTCTTCCAAATCGCTCCACTACATCAAATAAATCTGTTTTAGTTTACCATGTATTCACTCGTATTAACAAAAGAGGTCAAACATAGATTTCGAAAAGTCGTTTGACAGTGTTGATCATGGTTTCCTCCTATGTAAGCTTCGGGCTCTTGGAATCAGTGGAGCATTATGAGAAATTCTGCGATCTTACTTACACAACCGCACACGAAATGTAGCTGTCGATGTCTTTGCGTCGTCCATAAACGTGGTCACCTCGGGTGTTCCTCAGGGATCTATTCTTGGTCCATTCCTTTTTAATTTATTTATTAACGATCTACCATTATTATTATTACTATATTTAAAATTCTATTATACGCCGATGATATTAAAATTCACAATAGCATTGGCCGTTAGAAGCTTCTGTCCATCGCCAAAATCATATAGACATATTTTTTAAATGGTGCCAAAGATGGAAATTGTATCCCAATGTAAAAATGCAGTCAATTCGTTTTCTTTAAAGAAAATATGAATGTATATTCCTATCAAATCAACGGCCTTACTTTGGAACAAGTGCAAACAGTGAATGATCTGGAAGTAATACTTGGCATTAAACTCAATGTCAATAACCACGTCAGATTCATTTGTTCGACGGCATTTGGACAATTAGGTTTCATAAAACGCAACTCCGTTGGAAACTTTTCTCTCCCAACCGTTGTGAACACTTTTTGCACACTTTTTCAACCAGTGCTGGGGTATGCAAGTTTGATATGGAATCCCACAAAGCAGGTGAATATAGACGCCGTCAAAAAAGAGCAAAGACGTTTTACCTGGTGGCTCAGCTATAAGGAGAAGATGGCCTAGAGTAGAGAGAACTATCCTTCTCTCTGTAAAAACTTCAATCTAATACCACTGAATGACCGGAGAAAGGTCATAGACATGGTTCTTCTTCGAAACCTTCTCAATAGCTCTATTGACTGTAATTGGGATATTCCTATTTGTGTTTAATAAATAATAATAATATGCCACGAAGCTGAAATTCTTTGTAATGGTAGAATTCGTGAAATAACCAAATAAGGATTACAGAAATGTTATGATATGTTAATTGATTTGGCTGTTAAAAATTCTTAAAATTTAAAAAATGGATAAATGTATAGGTACTTAGAGACGAGCTAGGGAGCTGAAATATTTCAATTATTTAGAGGTTAGTGCAGATGTACAAATACACATTTAAAACTCTCTATGAAGTTGTTATTGGGCCAATAAATGTTTTTTTATTTAAACAATTAGATAATTATTATGTCACTTCCAGATGTGCTACAACTTTAAAATTTTGCAGAAATGTGTGGCATTAGTACCTCTCAATGGAAAAAGTATAATATTCTTAACATTGAAACATTTTAGGGATTCATGTTACTACACTATTGTCCCATAAGGAAAGAACGAAAATCGGTGCATAGCTGAAAATGTTTTGATTGAAAATATATTTCTAATAATGAAATATCTCTCTGAAAAATTAATGGTTTCCAAGGTGAGCCGAAATGGTATCAGGAAAATTCTTTTGGGATTGTAATTTTTAATACCTAAAGATGATAGAATTATTTTTAAATCACAAAATTAATTTAAACTATTTTCGAGTGATTTGATTAGAACGGAGATAACTTAATGAAATGGCTCTTCCTCGTATTAAGGCATAGCCTTTTCATAAATTTCATTCGTGAAACAATTTGTTTTGTATCTTGTGTTTATTATTAGCATAATGACATGCACGATTGACAGTCTTTCAGCACAGGCAGTGTTGACGGAGGAGTCATCATACCGCTTGTTTCATTTACAGTTAATATATTTTATGGAGAAGAAGCAATATAAAGAATTATTTCATTTTTGATTTTCCATAAAATACTTATTGTTAGATTGCTGATAGAATTATTCATAAAATAAAAATTGATTTCCATATTCCAAAGTTTTGATAAGTTTGATTAAATAATTAAATATTTATGCAGAATATATTTAGTAAGAACACAATTATGATTTTTACTTTTCTTTGTATCGCTTTTTATGTAATTTTCTTTCCGAATATCAGATTTTACTGTATATGTTACTATACCTGTTTAAGGATTTCCATGATGTTTTCATAATGCATAGCGTACATGCGTAAGTGTATCCTGCACGTTATTCTACGAGCTTGAATGAGCAATTATTGCTTATGTTTTATCACACTGTACATAAAAATAAAAATATGAACGTGCAATTACCGTAGAACCGTTAACTGCCGCCTTATTAGATCTCCATAGTGAATTTTTACGGAATAACTCACGGGATGAAAGAGTTTTAGAATAACTGCTATAGTCACTAAACAATTCACGATACACAGTACGAATATGAAGTTTTTACATACCGAGAGTTAATTTTTTAAATCTGAGATGTCCGGGTGTGAAGATAGGCCAGGAGACGATACACTTTGTTGCCAGTCTTTCTTAAACAGTTCATCCAGCCTCATCGGTCTCATTTGTTTGGGTTTTTCCTTCAAAAGTTATCTTTGATTTCATACACAGACATGACCTTTTGCTCACATATAAATAGGCTTGGTAGGATTCGATCGATAAATGTCGATAAACATCAAATTTTATAAACTTTTAAATTCGACGAAAATGAATTGTCGTCGATAAGTATCGATTTTCACAACTACATTTTCTACAAAATTTATGCGTCATGATTTTCAAATTTTGTTTTCCACTCACAAACTTAACATATTTTGCGACCGACATATCCGAAACGGAAGAGACAGTCTGTATTTTTCATAACAAACGGCCAAACAACATTCGGAATTTGCTTTCTAATGTCGCTTATGTCACCGTCTTACAGGCACATACTGAGCTGCAGCGGGATCCAAATGTAAAGGACAAAATATTTGATCGGTTTCTTTATCCTCGGCCAGATCCAATAATTCCTATTCACTTTGGACTCCATTTACCCAAAAGTCGGGGGACGTCTATTGCGTCCTCTGCGCGATATTATCTGCCGTGCTCCTCCAAGAGGCGAAATGAAAAGTTTCCCCGGACTAAAAAATGAGTGCCGATCGTCAGATGGCCTTATGGCATTTCCAAAAGCACCCTGTTATAAAATGTATGTAATCCATGTGAGAGTGTCCCCCGTGCTTAGATTCTTTTGCATTGCTGTCGAAGAAGCATCGTTCCATATGTGCACTCGGGGTTTTTTTCAGCATTCATTCGTGTAATACTCAAAGATGAGATATTTTTCATCAAAATATTCATTCATACATTATACTAATAATGCATTATATTCACATCACATTAATTTTCTCACTATTGTGGACGATTTTGTGAATAAGGGACGCAAATTCAAGATTAGAATATATTTTCTGATTTATTGCGAAAAAATTACTGTTCCAGGTTGAAGGCCAAAATCACCAACAACATATTCACCAAAATATAGATAACAACAAACAAAGGAGCATACAAGAAGCCCTATTTTTATTTATATACTATTAGTTAAATTTATTAGAAGGAATTCTATTTATAACACTTTTATAGATAAAAATTAATAAAATGTATTGAAATAAACATCGATATAGGTTATTGCTTTTTAAGCAATACAAACGTCGAAAACTAAAAAGCCAAATTAAATGTATAAAAATAGACGTTGATATATGGCGTTGGTTTTAAGAAAAATAAACAATGTTAGTGATCGCTTATTAGGAAATATTAAGGTCGAAAGCTATTAATCCTAGTAAAAGTAATAAAGTAAACGTGGATATTCTTCACCGATTTTTAGGAAAAATAAACGTCGATTTAAATCGTCGATTTAAAAAAACATCGAAAACTACCAAGTCTATATGTAAGCGTCGATATTGGTCGAAAATCTCTCTGGGAAATAAACATCGATTTAAAAAAATCAACATCGAAAACTAGCAAATCTATATGTAAGCGTCGATATTGGTCGAACATCTCTCGGGGAAATAAACATCGATTTAAATCGTCGATTTAAAAAAAAATAAACATCGAATTCTTCCAAGCCTACTTATAAAATCACGTTGCTCGAGTGCATTTATTGAGTTGTCACATATTGTCACAACGACATCTATGGGGACTTTTTCTACCGTTTCCACTATATCATCCTCATCATCACTGTTTTTTGCAAGTGCCGTAAAACCATTTCTGGTTATTCCGCATCTGTCAGCGAATGAACGACGAGCGCGTCGTTGTCAGCATTAATCACTTCCTCGACCTTCAAAGCCTCAAGTGTATTCACACATCTTGAAGACGCGTTGCATACACTCCAACAACACACGATCAAGCTCGTCATTTTTAGATTTGTGCATTGTTTTTCTATTACCTATTAACTTTTGACATTCCCTTTCACTAAAATATTTCAATAACTGATCTTTATTTTTAAATCATGCGCGGGGGTGATGCCTACGCCATAGTACTCGCTTAATCACTTCACAGATGCACCACGATCAAGTTTTTGCAATAACTTTACTTTCTTAGCAATTGCCAAGGAATTGTTTTTCCTTTTCGTTTTCATACTGTTACCCAAAAGGATATCTGATGGTATTTTCGACATGTTTACTATCACATATACGATAAATAACCAAAAACATCGTACGATATATTAGAAACCAACAACTACGAACCGTGATGACGAATGATGCAGTGCAGGCGGTGTCAGATATGAGGTTACATTGTAACTTCTTTGAGCGTGTCAGACCCGGTGATGTAAATTTCCCTATTTTGTTGCTAGATTTAGAGCCTTTTCATTTCGTCTAGCGAATTATTTTTGTATATAGCGACGTGCAGAAAAATTTGAAGATATAATAATTAATCGTGATTAATAATTAAATAGAGTGCATTTAGTTATTTATTTATTGGTTATTACTAGTATTTTGAAGTAGTTTTAAACCTATCCGGCAGTAGCCTTTCCTTTGAGTAAAGCGACATTTTGACGGCAGTTCTAGCGACATTGAGGATATTTATTTGGCAACGCTGGTCAGACCTCGTGACGGTAAAGACCAATTTCGTCGTTACGCGTGCAGTTTTCTCGTAAGGTTCGCCGAGTCTGGCACCATCCGAGCGCATCATCGCATAACCATTTTTCCTAAACTTTAGTGTTGACACACCAATAAAATATCGGATTTCGGTTAATTTCGGTTTTCGGATTTACGGATAAAGCCTGCTCAACCTGTATACGAGGGTTGAGTAAAGTGAATAATATTCATCATGGGCAATTCAAATTCAACTGAAAAATATTTTAAACTGTTTAGGGAAAATTCCTCAGAAATAATTCTTTGAAAATCAGTTCTTCGAAATATCTTTTTTCTAGGTTCTGAAGGAGGCCGGTCGAATAGTTCTCGTAAAAACTGATTAGGTCCAACGAGTTTTGCCGCAAGTAGGAATAACTATGAATCACTGTACAAAATTACGTTCCTTACGAAATTGTTTGAAATATCTGTTGTGAAGAGCATATAAAAATAATACAATAAGCCAAAAAGACAGCATATCTAGTAAAATGGATGATATATTTCCCAAAATACGTACATACACATAAAAATGAAACGGAAAGGCAGAAAAACCCTTGGAAAAAAATATAGGAAAGAAATCCAATGTATACTTAATGTGGAAACGGAGGTGAAAGATTCCAGAATGACAAGAGAAGCTTTCGAAGCGATTCCTTCAGCAGAAAAGGAATATGAACTGACAACCATTAGGAAATATCAAATTACAGTTCGCAAAGAAAATTTAATGGCGGTTTGGGACGAAGATTTACACTAGGGGATGAAATGTCCTTACTGTGAATTAAGCATTCCTAGATTTTGGATTTAATGTGATGTAACTCTTTGGCTTAGTCGTTGTTAATATTTTTCGACACTTTGTACCTAGAAGGTGTGCCTGTAGAACAAGTGGATAAGGAGCTTCATAGTAGAGTTGGTAAAAACGCGTCATTTATGGCAGTGATATTCAAACATTTTTATCAACGTACCCCTTAAAACATTTTTAAGTAATTTGTACCCACGATATATAATGAGCTATTCTATACCAAGAGTTTACCGCGTTTCTTTATGGAAAATTTATAACAAATCCGTCATAGTTGCATTAATTACTTAATATTTCTTTATTCACTCTCTCTCCTACTCCCTTACTGTCTTTTCCTAAACGTAATCGGCCATCGGTGGTCAGTTTTTCTCCCTCCACAACCCCGTTTGCGTAACCCTTGGAAAGACATCGCGAACCCTCACACCCAGGTTGAATACCTATAGCTGATTCATGGGAACGAGAATGGGATGAGATTGTAAGGACCAAAACAAAACAAAAAGCCAAATAGAGGGCTAGGGTCGGCCCGGTTAATCTTCAATGGGTAGATACCAGTAACTTATTCTCGCCCGGTCCCGTAACGTTTTATATTTTTGTTTCCTTTAATGTAAATTAATATTTACTCGTTATATCTTTATTTTTATATTTCAAATGTCTTTAAGTTATATTTTGGGCAATGCTTATTTTTGCATTTTATTTGTGTTTATTTGTTATAGATCGTTTAAAAATAAATTTTGAGAGGAATTTTTATCATTTTTTACTTGATAGTCATCGTATATTCTTTGTAATTTTTTAAAACACAAAACCTATAGTTAATAATATTCAACAAAAGACGGGAATGTTTGTTAGCCTTCTACTGAAGGAGTAGTTCTCCCTCTTATAACGCGAGAGATACGCTCCTGGTAAACATTGCGTCATAGGAAGACTCAATCAAGCCTATGAAAAATATGGGGATATAGGTCTACCGCGATCAAAAGCACATTTTGGGTGCATAGTGGGTGTGGCCTAATCCCTCACTCCACTCCACTAGCTGTCTCGGTCATTTTATGACGACACTGTTGCCAATTATTCGCAAAATTTCGTCTAGTCAGCAACTGTAAATAATGAGAACTGACAACCTAAGGAGGAGAAGGATGGGCCAGTAGTGGAGGGGGGAAGACAAGATGACAGAGAGAATTTCCCCTCCGTGACGGAGAAACTTCCCCTCCGTGCGCGACCGAATTTCGCGCTTGTTCTTATCTTTGCGGCGTACCTATAGGTAACCGCGGGACTAATTTTCGGCATTAAAACTCCAAATAATATCGTATATCACGTCATATTCAGTGGCAGATCCAAGTAAATAAAATAAAATTCTTAAATTCATTCCGCGAAAAATTCCTTGTTTCTACGCCGTAGATTCTGTATGACAAGGTAAAGAAGGATTCTGATGGGGTAGAAATTTTCAAAATAAAGTGTCGTCAGCAAAGGCGGATTCATGATGGAGAGGGGCGATTGGAAATTTCTGAATCTGGCTGGGCGTCGGCCCTAACAGAACTCTGATCACCATGCGCCGGAGAATGACTGAAGAGGAAATACGCCTTTTTATCGCAAGATTGTTTTTCTACGGTAAATAAGGCGTTGAATAAACGAGAAAAAGGTGCGTGATCTACTATTTCAGAGGATAATGATTTTACTATTATGAAGTATGGAAAATTGCCCTCGAACAATCTCTCTCTCCTCCAGAAAACATTTGTGTATATCCGTATATTATTATAAAATCGAATAAAAATCACAAGCAGAAAAACTTAATAAGACAATTTATGATAATTTCTGGTATACATACTTATTAGAAAGTTAGATTTTTCCCTTCGAAAAGGTTTTTAGGGAACGGTTTTTCGAGTAATTGCTTTTTGAAGCATTAATTTTCTGAAGAATTTCCTTAGATGATTGTAAACAATGTTTAAGGTAGACATAAATTTTGCTAGACTTGATAAAATGGTATATTTACTGTTGATATGAAATTAACAGAATCCTCAAAAAATTATGTAACATTGTGGATGCTGGTGATGTAGTGGTTAGGACGCTGGCTGCTACTCACCTGATGCATGAAAAGGCAGGGGGTGCGAATCCTGCGATAGTTGGATTCCAAGGTCGCTCGGCCCCCTGTTTGTGTGGTTTGAGGAGACCGCGCAAAGTCAGCGTTCCGTCCTTCGGAAGGGAAGTTAAGCCGTTGGCCCTCTTGGTGCTCTTCGTTAAGAGTAAGCTAATGCCGGCACCAGGTTTCCCCTTTCCCTTGTGTTCGTGTTCGGTGTGGAAGGAGTTATGGCTATGGTTGATTAGCCAAAAATACTCACACACACATTATGTTACATTACAAAGTTGATCTGAGCCACAGTAAATATAATTTAATGAAAGCAGACGGTATAAATTCGTTTCAGACATGCTAAAATATATCGAATATCTGACGGCCACCCACCCACAATTAGCCCAAGACATAAATATCGGAAGATCTACGGAAGGCCTTCGCCTAAAAGTGGTTCAAGTGTCAGTAGGAGCGGCAGCTGGGGAAGAGAAACCAGCGATTTGGATTGATGGTGGTAAGTGCCATTTTAATCTGTTAACATAGAGATATAAACTGCTAAAATAATCATTACCTTTGCTCATCCATGGCCAATGTGACAGAAAATGTTTGAAAAATATCAAGATATCTTATAACTGGTAAATTTGACGTATTTGTGATTTGTTATCTGAAGCTAATGCGATTCGTGAGCCGACCTTATTATGAAAGAATGTTACGTAATTTTCAAAATCCATTTTGTAATATCTCACCTAATACGCTGTTGTTGCCTGTGGTTGGCTTCAGTACTCAAGTGGGCCCTTTGTCTCCCACTGTAAGTTCAAGGTAACATTCAATACATGGGTTAATTATTTTATTTTCAGATTAATTTTTGCCAATTGCACGAACTTTGTATAAATGCTATTGAAGCCAAAAGTGCTTAAAATTTAAAAAAGTTTTAGATCGGCGTTTTCTTTCTTTAAAATAACATAATTTACGTCAGAGATTAGCTAGTGTTGTACTCAGTTTAAAGGAAACAATTATTTCCACTCTTACTAACCCCATAATTGAAATTGTGATTCAGAGTTTTATGATATATTTACACGTCCAGGGAACATTGAGCTTTCATCGCTTTTATTGAATAAAACTAGGTAAACCGAAAGCATATTTCAAACCATCATTCTTTATTTCTAATTTAATAAACAAGGCATTATTAATATTTTCATGATTAAAAAGACAAGTGTTACAAAAAATAATTACAATAAGTTATAAAATTTTATTTTATTCAAATTTATGGTAAATTTCTCAAAATAACAAGTAATTTTTATGTATCGAGTGATATTTATGTTACTTCATGACTGAAAAATTACAAAATTGATATTAAGGATGGCGTGAATGTTGGACACTACTTTTTAAGATTGCCTAAAGGAACTGCATCGTCCGCATGAATGATGGAGATTCTCTGCTTTCCATCCTTTATATTATTTTAATTTAATAATAATCTATATATATAATAATCCATACTTATCAATTAAAGGTACTCACGCCAGAGAGTGGATATCATCCGCATCCGTTCTCTATATACTAAAGCAGCTGGTGGAAAACTTCAAGGTGAACAAAAAGATCGTAGTAGGCGTCGACTGGTAACTTCTGCCAATGTCGTTATAAATTGAAGGTGATCATATCGCTACACTCATACGCGCAGATGTGGCTCCTTCCATGGGGTTATACGAGAACCATTCTAGAAGACCACGATGACCTGATGGACCTGGGCCGGACTGCGGTGGACGCCATATTTAAAGTAGGCGGAAACAAGTACGACATTGGCGGGGCAACATCTCTTCTGTACCACTCTGCAGGTAAACAATGGCACTCGTTAATTTTCTAACGACCTGTATGCATAACTGAAGAAAAAAAACCGCATATGATTGGTTGAGGTTCCAGGACGATTTCTCCACTACCGATACGTCCACTGCTCTTTGGTCTATTTTTACGTCCTCAGTCTTAATATCCAGAATATTTACGGCAATTAGATTTATTCCACTTAATCATGCGTCCACATTACTGTATATCCAGTACAAAGATGTACACGGGGGGCGCAATATTCTTTTGTATGCAGGGTGAAATGTCAAAAAATAAAGTTTTCACGAATAATAAAATATTATATAGGAAGTTTTGGAAAAATTATGTCTTAAAAATTACTAGTACGTACATAAAATGAAGAAATTGGCAATGAAGTATCTTATTTTTAACCACCCTGTATTTCCCCGGCATCCACGACATTCTGAAAAACATCCTGAAAGCCGCCCACCTTATCCTCTCATCCTCCCCTCACCAGATCCCATTTCCCAGACCACCGACGCTCTCCTTCCGCCGTCCCCCTAATCTGGCAAATATTCTATGGAAGAAAGAACCCCCAGCACCCACGCCTTTACACCCTGCCGGATCTTACCCCTGCGGTAGACCCCGATGTCTAACATGCCCAATAAACCCCCCCTGCAACTCCTTCTCCAGTCCCACAACCAACATCATCTACCCCATAACTTCCACCACCAACTGCACCACCCGCAATATCATTTACCTCCTGAGATGCACCCAATGTCCCGCCTTTTATGTTGGCCTCACCAGCAATCCCCTCAACATCCGCATGAATGGCCACCGCAACAGCGTCATTCTCAAACGACCGCTGCCGGTGGCCGTTCATGCGAACAAACATAATTTAAAGTTCAACAACTGCTTCACAGTGAGAGTCATTCGCGCTCTCCCCGACAATGCTTCGGCTCCCCAACTCCGTCAGTGGGAGCTTTCGCATATCCATCTCCTAAACTCCTTCACTCCCCCAGGCCTCAACCTTCGATAGCTTTTCACACCCTTTCTGTCTTCTTCCAACACCCTACCCATCCCCAACCCCCTCCGTTTCCTCCATTCCTCGACCCTTCCGCACTACCCTTCCACCCCCATGCCTCCACCCAGTGTCACCGCCATCAGTTCTCTCTCTGTAGCTGAAGAAGGAGTAGTTCCGAAAGCTTTACGTTTGTGATGTTTCTGTGTTTTTGTGTTATTTTACGTGTGTCGCTTCGACATCCCCGGGGCCTCGCCAACCTGAAGTCGTCTGATTGGTGAGTGCTCACTGGGTTTCCTCATCCCAACACCTTGTTGACATCCATATATTCATTTTACCTTTCCTTTTCCGTAAGTTGTTATATATATATATATATATATATATATATATATAAACACACACTTGCTCCAAAATTTAAATTATAACTCTCAATGTTATTATCATGGAATGATTTTTAAAATTTTTGTTTTGCAAATTTTAGGTTTAGGTAAATTATCGATGAAGTTTTGCTCTGTTTCTTAAAATTGGTACTGATAATAAAGAACTCATTTTTGTTTTGAGAAAACCTGTTAACACGAAATAATTGTAATGACATTATCTTTCTATAATTATATAAAATACAAATTTTTTAAACAATGAATTCGTTATGAAAGGTGGCCAAACCTATTTACCCTCGGAGCCGCATACCATGATTCCCAGAAGTTCGCGAGCCGTATGACATATTCTACGCTCCTAAATTTACGAACAGTAAAACATAGCCTGTATCCGAAGCAATTTGAATATAATGCAAGTCCATTAGGCATCCCAAACACGTCTCGAGTCATACTACGTTATTGTGTCCTGTAGAGAAAATCGTTGACACGACTCTGCATGGAAACTTAAAAGAGCCGCGTATTTGGATAAAAGAGCCGTACGCGGCTCGCGAGCCGCGGTTTGGCCACGCATGGTCTAGTCTTTACTTTTTGGTAAAAAAGTCCGAATTTTTTTCTGAACGGTATTAACAATAATTTTCTGCCCCACAAATTGTCCAGAGTCGTCCACCATTTTATACGTATTTTCTTCAACAGAATGAGCTCCCAAAAAACGACACACCCTTTTAGCATTTAGGCATTGGGAGAAGAAATGGCTATTCAGAAAATAGTGGATGAAGAAATCATGTCTCAACTGCCATTTCGTGTTATACGAAGTCTTTGCACGGGTTTATTCCCTTAGAACCGAAAAATATTTTCGTGTTAAACGGTTTTTCGTCTAAGCCGTTTGGCGTTAAGCTCATAAATATACACTGAAAAGTATAGGCTCAGGAACGGACCAAGCACGCATTTCGTGTTAACAGATATTTTGTGTTTAGCGTTTTCGTGTTAAGAGGATGCCACTGTAATAGGCGTACAATTATAAAATTTTGTGTTCATTTTAGCTATTTATTGAATTGTTTTGTAGAGGAGGAATAAATATAAAATCACTGTCATGTTTAGAGTTTTTATTTATGTTTCTCATTTTAATAAATTTCCAATTAAAATAGACCATGAGAAATTATCGATTTAGAAGAACACTTTTTTAAGCGACTATGAATATGTATATCAGTTATTGTCTTCTTTTCTTCATATCGGTAAGTTTTAGGCTCATTCAACAGAGCTTGTCCAGTTCTTTTTCTTCATATTCTCATAACATCCACATCTTTTTAAATAACCATTATTTCTTTCTCTTCCGGATTGCCACTTTCCTAGAACCCTAAATTTTATGACGTTTTCCAATATACAGAAGTCTTTGACCCGTAAGTCTTTTGCCTTTGTATTATCATTCTTAGTTCAACTCATCTGTTTGGGTATTTAAAACTTCATTTTTTTATTTTAGTTCAATGAATTTTTCGTAGTACCAAATCCTAATCCACAAAAGTTTTCCATCAAACCACTTCTCCGTTTCATTTGTCTTCAGTAGTGGTTTCATTATTTAATTTCTTGCTTCCTATTAGTTACCTAACTTTTTCACATAGTATTAGAGCGTTGGGATTCCACGCAGTGGTCCCAGGTTGGAATCCGCCAGAGGTCGGATTTTTCAACCTGGGATCGTCCCGTTCCTTACTTGTGTACTTGGAGGAGACCGCGCAAGTCAGCGCTCCGGCCTTCGGAAGTGACGTTAATCAGTTGTCTTCCTTGGTGCTCTTCGTATAAAGTAGGTTAATGCCGGAACAGATTTCCCTCCTCCCTTGTAGGTGTCTCTAGTGTGTAAGGAGTTATGGCTATAAGAGGCTAATTTGCCAGAAATACACACAAACATACAGTATTACCATAGGCTTCTTCTCTGAGGTGTCTTTTTGCCATTACATATTCCTTTTCACCATATCGCTCGCTTTCCTTGTTCCCTCCTTGGTCATCCTTGCTGTTTAATTCTCGATATATATTCCTTTCATGCTCGATATTAACATAGTTACACCTTCACTGTTCAACCTTCCTCAGGTTAACTTTCCTATCCATTTTTCGCGTTTCCTAAGATACTTTCCTCAATAGCATTTCATTTTTCCTCTACAATCGTTTTTAGCAGCATTTTCTGCCTTCTGATACCCTGTATTTTCCTTCCCATAACATTAAAAAATCCCATTTAAGTACTTACATACCTTTTGTTATTTTTGCATTTCCATCAAGACCTCCTGGCAATCAAATTGTGATCAAGTTTGAATTCGTACCCCTAAAACTATGTACCTATGTCTTTAGTAACATTACCTTAGTCAAGCTGATACATTTTAAGTCCTGCATTTTTCAAATATATTGTCTCATATTATATTATTGAGCTACTATCAATCATATTATGGTGTTAAACAAAAAATAGGAAGCAAATATAGGAAGACACTTTTATGAGTCTTTCTCGATTTTTGTTCCCAATATGCAACAAAATTATCTGAAGATACGCGATGTAACTTTAATTATGCTGCCAGTGTTTTTAAACGGCGTAAATACATTCCCATACATTTCATTAGAGAATTAAAAGACCTTGAACGTGCGTAGCTATAGACTTACCAACAATTAGGCGGAAAACATTATTTGCCTCGTCTTACAAGATAATAAAATAACAAAGTGAAGCACTGTGACAATGACTAAAATAGCAATGGTAGCGCTGGGACTTATAAACCGTCGAATGTTCTAGGCCATATGAAGAATACTGTTTAAAAAATTATTACGCCGTCGTACCAGTGCTTAGGAAAATAATATCCATTCTTTTATCCTGATCGTATCCAATTAGTTTAATTTTATTATTATATATTAATTTTGTAGTTATATATCGTAAAAATTAGATAATAATAGCTAAATCGAATAACTATATTTTCAAATAAGTTTATATACTCGTAGAATAGAAAATTCATTTTCCTATCGTATAAATTTTTATATACTGAAATGAACATGTCGCTCAATCAACGATGAGTGAATTTTAATTGCTAAAATATCTGTAGGATAGAAAAGAGCAATTGACTGGCTTTTTAAGGATATAAATATATGAATATAATTATCAAGTATGTGATGTGGGAGGGCCCGTAATCGGGGAAATGTAGTTCGTTGAAATGAAAAGACCCCGTTGTAATAGCTTCATGTATTTCATTAATTTATGCATTACTGCAGAAGTTTATTCTATATTGCATCATCTTCTTTTTATTTAGAACTATATTTAGACGAATAACCGATATATTTTTGATGTTGTGCAAAGTTGTGGGATTGTGTATATCATAAGTTCTGTTTCTTAAAAGAACGAAAGCGTTTTTCAGCTCTGAGAAATACGGCAAAGTTTATTTCAGGTGGAGCTGATGATTGGGCGAAAGGTGTTGCTGGGATTAAGTATACCTACACTGTGGAATTAAGAGATACGGGCAATTACGGTTTTCTGCTGCCAGCATCATAAATAATTCCCACTGGCAAAGAGATATTCGCCGGGGTAAAAGCAATAGCTAAGTCATTGATTAAGAAGCCAAAACAGGAAATAAGCGTAACTTAGAAAAGGGAACTATTTATTTATTATTTAAATATAAGAAATTACATGGAATTGAAGTCATTATTGAAAATATGTAGAGTAACCTTTACTAAATGACAGTCCTCTGACCACCAAGGTTAACGCAGAAGAAAGAAGAAAACAAAAAACCACTTGTGAATATGAATTGTACATAAATATCAATTTGGTCAAATTATTTGCTGTAAATTTACCAGAGTTGATAAATATGAATAAAAATTTTATTTAAATATCAGTCTGTGTTTTTTCGTTTTTCTGCTGCTGTATGAGATCAAAATGAATATAATTTGGAAGCCACATATTGGCTCAAGGTTGTTCACTGTTACGCTTTGTTTCTTATAATTTATCAAATTTTTTCGTTTTATGGTTATGGATCACAAAAGCACAACGCATATCTCAATCACTTATAAGAGGGACTTTCCCCCATAAGAATGATGTAAAATAAGGGTGTTAGGGACCGTAAGAACGTAGACTTAACCAATACAACTTAATGCTCAAGGGTTATCTATAACACTAGCAGGGGATGAAAGATCGAACCCTAAAGCTTCTAGCGTTTTTTTATTCTTCATTTGTTTTCTGATCTTCAAACTGTGTTAGTTGACTACGAGTACTTTCGTTGGTGAGAATCATCATATTTTTCTCTGGGAATTCTATTAATTATTTCAACTTTTCCCTATATTTTTATCCTTATATTTACGTCCCTTTTTACTTATACAAATGGCACTGAAGCGTCAAATGTGTAATTTTGTGAGGGAGGAGAAAATTGTTATCGATTCTTACACGTACGCTTACGAGACAAAAAGCGACATTGCCGAGAAGCAACATGGGCAATGTTGTAAAGGGGAAATGGAGGTGAATAACCCTGAGGGCAATCACCTCATTAGGAGATAGACGACGAAGCTATTATTTCACCTCAGAGTGCCAAACAACTGGGACCTACTGACGTCATGCGAAGACAAGGCATCGGAAGTTTTGTCTTGCTCTCATCATCAGTTTATACCTTAACAATTTGATTTCATTTGGACGCTTGCTTCGAAATTAACGATTAAAACTTATCTTCTCAACGTATAAAATGAAATTAAACTGTCGAACTCATAATCTGTGCTAACAATTAGGTTCCGCAGTTCCGTTGGGACTGGTAGATACACTTCACTAGGCCAATCACGACAAAGAAAACATCCGAGTTCTAAAACGACAGACTTAGTCTTGAAATTTAACGGGAAAGTTTTTTATGAAATAAATATTGAACAAAAATATACCGTGACGTATTTTGGATGGTAGAAAAACAAACTTTCTTTCTTTGTTTCATGTCCCGAATTCCTACGATGATTCTAAATCATTTTAATATGCGAATGATTAATGTTCTAGGATTAAATGTATTCCTTCTCATAAATGACGCATCGAATGATTTTCTATAAAAATAGTTTCTCTCTCCTTCCTTCTCTCTCCCTCTCTGTCTCGTATGAAAACATTCAAAGCTCGCTTTCACCCATAAAGATTGAAACACCATTAAAATTTTGAGGTTTAACATTGTAATTGGTTGGCAAGGCTACATTAAAATGGCAAGATTTTCATAAAATATATGAACTAAACGTTTTACATGAAGGATTTTGCGCGGTAGGCGGAAAAAGATGAACAAAAGAAGAAACTATAATTTTCTTTAAAATGGTTTAGATCCGAAGATCATAGGTTAATTCTTTTTTATTTAGATCTCAAAAAAATAAAAGCCTGCAGGTCCAAAAGTCGATGTATATGTGTTATTTTATAGGAAATAGAAATATCTTCCGTCGATTAGAAACATTGACTCTTTTAAAGATTTTTTTCCTTATCACCTTCAAATATGCGAATCGAGAATTCCTGAAAATTTTCAAAATTGTATCTTGATCCTTTGTTGCGTTATTCGCATGCACAAGAATGATTCACGTACGTACGCACGCACGATAGAGAATTAATATTATAGATGACAGTTCAGTTCATGATGGAAAGACTAGAATGCGTGATCATCAGGTGTACGAATTTCAATCTTTTCTGCGCATGACGTCAGCAACGGGAAAAAATGGCGGATGTTCGAATGTTGCGTGTGACGTGGTGAAAGGTTTCGACGTTATTTGGACAGTATATGTATAATTACTGTTATTGGCGAATAACTTAAGATAACTCATATTGCATTTATGATCTATAATAATGTAGATTTGTAAAAGTTAATACTTTAAGTAAAACAAAAACATTAAGTCTATTCATTTTTAAAAGCTTGCGTTTGAATTCTTTCAAAACCTCGTTTACGTGTATATTCCCATTACTTAAGCTTAGATTCTTCTTCATTACCACCTTCAATTAATATGTATTTAGAATATATGTCACCTCAAATTCTCACATTCGTTTTAGATACAAATTTGTTGACCGATTTGATGAGTATTTAAAAAATTGCCGCAAAAAATGAATTGCAATTTTTTCGTTGTTTTTTAATCAAGGCTCATATTTGGGCTATTATTCGAAGTAAAGTAAAATTACAATTTGTTGCGCAGCTTCTAGATATATGACTTTAAAACATTTCCTGATATCCGTTCGATATGTAAATGGTATAAACATTACCTATAAATCCTCATTGGAAGCATTTAATCAATGCTGTTGTATTGGTTCATATTTTTAACAGATCATATTTCTCTTGAGACCATTTTCATTATGACCTTAAATATTCTGCAAACTTAAAATTCAATTTATTTGAGATAATTATAAAAAGACACACCCATACTGTATCTCATTCATCAATTTAAATAAAATTTTCTTTTATATATAATTACTCAATGTCGGTCCCTCCCACCTTATAACTCTTGAACAGCTTGTCATAGAGAAATGCTGTAAATGCAATTAGTTATTGCTAACTAGGAGACCCAGTGAAAACTATTTTCCCTTACGGAAAAGTCCCAGGTTCACCTCTAGGAGGAAATTATATTTTCCAATATGTTTTTCACAGAAGTTTTGATTTTTCAAGTTGCAAGGTATATTTCCTTCATTCATTAAAATGCGTAAATATGGACCGAATTTCTCTGTTTTCCTTTATTCGACGGCTAAAACTATAAAATATCTTATCCATACGATTTTTAGATGCTACACGGAAGAATTTGTCAGAAACACGAGTTTCCTTTCTAAATTGTATGGCTTTTCGTACTCTTTCCGGATGTTGCCTCCCGATTAAATTAGCGTTTATTAAGCCTTCAAATATACGAAAGAATTGCGTTATTCGCCTCGAACTTTTTATTAATCATCGAAATTATAGTTGTAGCAACGTCAAACTTAATAGATTGTTAAGTTAATTACTACAGATTATTATTATTATTCTTTAAAATGCGTGTGGACTGTAGGCATTTTTAACGATTGACCAAAAGAAAAAAATCTTCCATTATGTCGATACTGGAATGTTACCTTTTTCGTAAAGGAGAAACAATTAAACTGTCACATATGAATTATAAAAGCAAACATGAAATTCAAAATATCAGTTGTCCAATTTTATAACGAGAAATGGTCCATTATTACTTTTAAACATGCAGATTTCTGACTGACCTCGAAAAGGTTTTTGCAGGTACCACTAGTTACTTCGTATTACTCATTGTGTAATAGAAGAAATTCACTCTTGATGAGATATAAATCTGACACAAGATTATTTTCCCCAATTTTTCACAGTTGGAGACAATGAAAGGGGAAAAAACTTTTAGACAATATCAGAAACACATTTCAACAATTACTTCAAATATTCAGGGATGTATTTGGATTGCAGATAATAATTACCTATACACTATTCCTGCAGGCTGCCATATATTTTTTGTATTTCTCCGATTGGGAATATATTCTCAATTAAATCATTACAATAATGAATCCATAATAAAAGCTAAAATAATAGAAATAAAAATTTTCTCTTAATCATTTTATTTTCTTGTTAATCATTAAAGACACAAATCCGTGGGGATTGCATCGAAACTAATGTTCCTCGATATTTTTACGAGTAACCGAACATTTGCTGCTGTAATGTTTTGCTAAAACAATCACTCGCAAAGTGTTTCGAACAAATTGTAGATGATATTGGAAAAAATGTTAAACATGATGCGCATAACAATTTTATAAATTTTAAAAGGTATTCTTTATGTCCTAAATATTCACCGTTGTAAACGTTAAATTTATCTTTTCTACGGCTAGCCTTAATCCATTTTGCCTTGAAAATGACTTTTTTGGAGACTTATAGTACTTGACTACTTGCGGCGTTTTAGATTTGGTGTGTATTACTCCCATAAACGGCACAAGACGGCATTTTAAAGCGACAGAAAATATTCTGTTTATATAACAACAACAGCAGTATATAACAACAATAAGAATATATAAGATATGTAATAACAAAGCACCAAATAAATAAAATAACGCGAATATCCTCCCAAATCTCTCTTGCATACCGGCTTGTGCAGGCCTATGGTTCTATCGGCTCTCTCTATCCCGACGCCTGCATCACAAGTAGTTTCGTGACGTACTTCCGCCTGGGCATGAACAAACCTAGTCTTTCCACCATGGTTCAGTTGTAGTTATCCGTCTGGCAAGTAGAAAACTCGTATTGTTCTCCCGGTCACGGAAGATTTTTTCTCCTGATTTCAAGTTATGAATTTAATTTTGGTATATAGGCAAGAATGAAATGGTCACCAGCTGAGATTTGCGCATTACATTTGTCTTTCAATATAACAACAAATATAAAAATATAATATAATAATGTGCTTTAAAGATAATATAAGTATTATAAATAAAGAAACGTTGTTTTCATACTTTGAATAAAGTTATATTCTCCCAGAAAAAAATTTGTTGAAAATGTCATAATCAAAGGAGAAAATCTTAACAATGTACCGCTCAGCGCCGAGTATTTGATTGGTTGAAGGATAAATATTGACGAAAACTTATTAGCATTAGACAATATTAAATTAAAGGAATT
The DNA here is from genome assembly GCA_028673005.1 of Tanypteryx hageni. Classification (NCBI taxonomy): domain Eukaryota; kingdom Metazoa; phylum Arthropoda; class Insecta; order Odonata; family Petaluridae; genus Tanypteryx; species Tanypteryx hageni. The sequence continues at coordinate 13,710,671 of CM054120.1, read as the reverse complement.
AATAAGAGCTTAAGTTATATTAGGGGTGTTCTGACTTTTGGTATTAAGATCTACCTACTTTTTCTCCCTTTTCTAAAAGTGACCTACCAATAATTAATTATTACGATGCAAAATATTTAATTGAATTCACTACATAACATTAAGTATACGTGGATGATCTGAACATTATGACATCAGGAAGCTGCACAAATTCTGAGGTATAACTTTTGATTGCTAGCGCATACAGTTACTCCGGTGATGATATGTTAGATTGGACCTATTTTATGGATTCTAATATCTTCATTCTCGAAAATATTGACTCGTTATGGCAGGTGGGATTCAAAAATAGTGACAAGTAGGGACAAATATGGATATTTTTCATTCACGAACAGATTCCAAAATAATTTTTCTGAAGATTTTGAGTTGAAGTGTTAAAACATCATTTTCAATATAATAATATAATAATGGTGGAATTTTCAATTTAATTTCTTCAACACCTATGATGGAATCAAACGGAAAACACATAAATGTTGCTACAGGCTCCAAAATTGCAGTCTTGGGAGATCCTTTCAAAGTCCGCTTTTAATTTGTTCACCTGTTATGCATTCCTAACATTTTAAAAAGTTGAAGGTTCTTTTCCTTATTTTTCTATCTTTGATATCATATTTGGGAAACGTCTCACTTCGCTTAGTTGTAGTTGTAGTTGTACGAAGACCGATTTTACTTGTTTTTAGGCAGTAACAGAAATGATAGTTTTGTCTCTCCGTTGAAGTACTAAGTTCAGCTCGTAGAAGTGATATCAGTCATAAAAGCTAAATGTTACAGTAATACTTCATCTTCAATCTAAATATATTCGTCCATTCTTGAAGCCAGCAACTCCTTGATTTCAGGTATATAATTTCTAATTTTCTTAAGAAATTTCCCTAAGCCATCTTACATCAGCACGTAGCAAAAAGTCTCCATGTTTCTCATCACCTTCGACCTGAATGAAAGTGCCACTATTTCACTCACTTTCTACTACAGAACTGCCATCACTTCAAATATCCCACATGTCACCAAAATGAAAAATGATATCTATGCTACCCTCAGCCATTGCATGTCGACAGATGACAGCCCACAGCATTTTCGATGCCCAGATGGACCAGCGTCCTGGTGCTTTTATAAACGTGCAGTGGCTAAATGCGAAGATCCTCAGTCACATGACAAAATGCACGTTAAATTGACAACTGAGGTAGTAAAAAATATTATGCCGTTGTATCAAAGATTGGCAAATGAAGAAATTCTGAAAAGGTGTGCTAGAGGAAAAACTCAGAATCCCAATGAGAGTTTGCATGCTCTTATTTGGCAGAAATGCTCAAAAGAAACATTTGTTTCAAAACAAAGAGTGGATATTGCAGTAGCAAATGCAGTTGGAGAGTTTAATATGGGAGCACTTGCATGCCAGAAAATAAAAATGGACCTTTTTGGGGTAGCAATTACTGCCAGTGCTCATAAAATCAGTGTGCATTGCGACACAAGGCGAAAACGGAAGAGTGAACTGAAAACCATGGAATCAAGGGAAATCCTCAACGTAAGAAAAAAATGATGAAAACTGCAGTGGAAGAGAGAAAGATACAGAGGGAAGGGAAAATGTATAAAGCAAGGGCATTCTGAGTTGAAGAAATAATTTTTATAGCACTGTATGTACAAAAAATGGTTTTTTCTAAAAACTAACATTTTTAGCAAATAAAATGATCCCTGTGCATCAATTTTGGTTTGATTTGCTTACAAATTTTAATATAAGTTCATTTCTATGTTTTACATCAATTCTAGTATTATTTTTAAGATAAGATGAAAACTTTAGAGTATCAGTGCTTACCAACCTGTAAAAAATGTAAATAATAAAAAAAATCTCAAAATTTGAAAATTTAAAAAAATATACCAAAAAATTCTCAAATAAACTGTGCTTACCACGATTTATATATATATATAAATATTATGTGTATTCGTAGAAGTTTGGAACGGCCGAAAGGCAAAGCAGCACTGAGGCGACTATGACCAGTTTTTTGCATTTCTTTGGCATTCGTTCATTCTTATTGCAGTAAAAACTCTTCGATGTGCGTCTTTATTGGCGAAGTTGTGTCCAAGTGGCCTCCCTCTTCCGACCCAACCATTACAATTAGTGTACATCAGGATTACAGAATTTGATTTACACAGAATAAATAACCAAGGGTAGAGATATTTGAGATTTACATATTTAATTAAGATTTGTTTAAAATTCACAATGTTAATTCACAAAAAAATTGCTACCACGAGAGAAATATAATATATCTGTGTAATCGTATGCATACATATACAGTGAGGAGAGAGAGAGGGAGGGGAGGGGTCTGGGAAAAAGAGGGAGAAATGCGACATAAGAGAGGGTGAGGGAAACGCTCGAAATCGCTTCGTTGTATTCGGATATGAAAGATACGGTCGCCTTCTCTTCAAAGTTCGCTTTCCGGAATTGCAATATTTTGCTATGGGCGCGACCGCGAAATTTCCCTCTGTGACACGAAATCTCTTGCGCTCTGGGAAACCAGTCTTCTTAATGGTCGAAAACCTACTGGAGATTTCCTAAAATCGACAGGATTATGGTACATATTATACCGGTCTGAAGAAATAAACTTTTTTTATCGATTCTTCGAATAAATAAATAAAAATACAACGAGGGAGAAAGCCGACTCTGAGTGAAAGGTCGCTCAGCCCAGACATACGGTCGAACGGTTACACAAAAATATCGGATCGATAAAGTAGTCATCGATCTGAAAAAATGCTCAATTTATGGTTTCCATCGATGGGAAATTCTGAAAGTAACTTCTCTATAGCGGATCGAATTTTTACTTTTCACGAACACAAGAAGAACAAGATCATCCAAACAACTTATGATGCCTACTTTCCATTTAATCATTCATTTGCCTTTAACAGCTTTAAAATCACCGCGGATGAGTTGCTCTTTGTGTTCCCAAATTTCCTAATTTAGCGTTATAAAACATTGCAAACATATTCGAACGGAATATTAAATAGATCACGCGTATATGTGCTGAAAAAATAACGCGTGTGTGTATTAGACATGTATACCGAAACCGAGTCCAACAATAGTAGTTGCGATGGCAACACTAGCAATGAGTGATACAACTACGAAAACGCCAATATTTACTTGCGTGAAATTCTAAGAAATACGATCGATAAGCAACTCTACGACAAAAAATAGAATCTCCGTTCAATTCCTCAGAGAATAGCACAAATTCCGCTCCGATACTACAATTCAAAGATATTTTAATGCGCAAGAAATAATTGCACTACACGGTGTAAATCAAATGGGTAGGTTAGTTCCTGGAATCGAACCCGTGACTTTCAATCTTCTTAACAAAAACTATCTTCGGGAGCTCGGTCCATATAGTAAGAGATTTCCACCAAGTTTCATAAAAATCGGTATATTGGTTCAACAGACCGACAGACAGACACTACGACAAAACTATAAGCCTATTTCCATTCTGGAAAGTAGGCTAAAAATGTATTCAAGCAATCGAAGCACTATGGCGTGATCATAACAGGAAAAGACGAATACAATCCAGCACAATCAACACTATAATTCAAAGTGTTTGTCTGTTTTTTGTTCAGCTATACAAATCCACACGCTCGATCTTAGAGCCGCCAAACTTGGCATGTTACGTATCTAATACGATCAAAAGTAAGAGGGTAGTCGGGTTTTGGGGACGAAATATCAGCCTGTCTATACGTATGCAATGCTCTTTGAACGGCTATTACTCCGCCATTTTAGCTTCATATCCAACGAAATTTTGGATTTTACGGTTAAGGAGTTAATTCTATTTAACATCAATTTCGCCGTAGTCTCCATCTTTACTTATTTATCATAAAGGAAATTAAACAAGTTACTGTGATTATGTACTTGCATAACTCTTTCTTCTATGGACATTATTACTACATCATGGACATTGAAAAAAATCTGCTTTAAATTGTGTCTTCAAATCGATTTGAGATTCATCAGGAGCAGAGTTGAAATTTATTCGCCGATGACGAATACGATTCTTTATAGAAAAAAATGCTTCAACGTCCAAATCAACTGCAATTTTTCTGGCGTCTTCTAAAAATTCATCAAATACAATGTCAGACCGACATTTCTTAAGATTTTATAGGGTTACTTTCAAAATACCGACAACTTGCGAAATGCTTATTTTTTCTATTGTAAACATTTACTGACAATGCTAATCATCTTTAAAATCTTATACCAGACAAAGATACAGTAAATAAAACGGAAATCTTTTATTTGATTTGCCATTGTTTCTGCATCATGTCGAGCAATTGGATCAAAGGATGAACCCTGACTTATTTCATAAAGTGAATCGTAAATTTCACCGGAATGAAATCTAAAATGTTTGATCGTTTCTATTCTACTTTCCCATCTAATTTCGCTCAATGGTTTCAATGTTAACTTACTAATGTTTAAATTAATTTAAAATTGCCTCGGAAAGTTCAGATGCAGACGTTTTCTCGACCGGAGTCAAATTAAAGGAAGTGCTCACAGATTTCAATTCCTTGAGTGATGCTGATCAAATGTAACATTATTGACATCTGTTCAACATTGCCTACATCTGGTGTACAGTCAACAATTATCGAGTAATATTTCGCTTGTTTTTTAATATCTGACTGCGCACCACCTGTGATATAAGCTGTATCTGTTCATTTTGAACATTTTTACCTAAATAGTGATTCTGAAGTTCACTTGATTTTACTCTTTGCAGATGCTCTGCCATGACAGAATCAAATTTTGCCAACAACTCTACTAATTGTAGATAAAACCCATTATCGCTTTCATGCAATGTCTGATGAACCCCTTAATGCGAGACAATTACAAATAGTCTTTCTAGTACTCATCGCCAATGGCGAGTTTCAGCACTCAAACTGTTCTGCAAATATGCATCTAATATTTTATTGCTATCTAACGTTTTCTTTAGTTCTATCCATTTATTATGAGAATCAGGGTGAACTGGTAAAGTTTCATGTTCTTTCAAGGTTTGACACAAATTTCCCCAATTATAACCATCCTCAACTATAAAAAGTTTTGTTAAACTAAAGAGTTTCCAAAAAAGAAAACACTGCGTTTTTAATTGGCAAATAAAATAGCCATGTTTGATTAACTTCCTCGCCATTTTTCAGCCTCCTTTTGGTGTTTGCAACGGTAAATCGTCGGACATGCTTATCTTTAGAGTAATTCAAATTTGAACTTGGCATTGCTGGTCCTTTTCTAACTGCTTCCATTCTAAATGTATCTGTGAGGACACAGGGCCAGGTTGCAGTATCTGAAATAGTTTCAATGATACCATCTCCATATTCATCGCCAAGATCTGAATTGACTAAGCTCTCTGTCTCTTTCTCAGACTTAGGTGAAGAAAGCTCATCTTTCTTTTCTTCGAAATGAGCCGCATTTTCACTTTTCACGGATACTCTTAATGGCTCAGAATCTTCTTTGAGGAATTTATGTAAATACCCGAATTGCTTTTTCAGTTCTAATTGAGTCTTAGCCTTTCTTTTGCAATATTCAGTACCAGATAATTATTTATGACCAACCATCTTCCGTTTTAAAAACTGCAAAATAGAAAGGTATGGCATCTTAATTATTTATATGATTAAATTCAAAAATATGCTAAAACTAATAATTATTTATAGTGTTAATTGATATTTCTGCAACAAAATACATTTACTCTATATTTTTGTGAACTGGCTTAATTAAAAGGGAAGCGATAATAATTTTAAAGCTATAAATCAGAGGAATAAAAAATCAGAGTATTTACAACTAATATATATTTCATCCTACTATTTACAACGATAAAATAACACAAAATATTAACACGTCGCACTATAAAGGCTTCAAATTAGCCCATAATCAAGAAAACCGAAACTCAAAAATAATAAATCTATATAATAGATATGTAATTTAGCTCATAAAATAACGCAAGTTGACGAGACTCAGAACTTCTCGTTAGTTAATAAGCATAAAAAAACATGATGCTAGTCAATCGCGCATTAAAAATTACTGTTTGCACCACGTCGCATCCTATCAAGCCAAATTGTTTTATTTTTCACAGTTTTTGTCGTGATTTCACCGAAAATAAAATTAATAAATATGGATTTAAAGTATTCAATGATTTTTCTGCAAAAATAAATGGAAATGGTTTTCCTACGTCTCTAAATATACATTCAAGATATGTAATATAAAACACTGACTTACCTTTATAAACCACGTTCCTTTCAGTCCAAGGCGTTTCGATGATCTGCTGGTAGAAAACGTAGAACGTAACACTTTCCTTCCTTCTTGAAATTCCACTAAATATTTATATCCAACTAACTGTAAGACACATTACTGAGTGAGAGTGCGGCATAGGGAGCGCTTCATAGCAGACTGATATTTCCCAGATTGGTTAAACATTTTTAATATTCCAAGAAAAAAACATTGAGATAAGGCACGTAGGGACGCGATGCCCTGCCTGGGGGCCGCCCCCAAAGTTTCTTGCCGGTTGTCCCTTTGTTTTGCGCCCCCGGGAATTTCTCCCAGTAGCAATGCACTCATTGATGGATGAGAGGATGGAGGGTGGGAGAAGGGCGATTAGAAAAGGAGAGGCGGGAAAGGACAACAGGCATCACAACCGCCACCCTCGCCCTAAAACTATTGAAATAACCAAGTGTAGAGCGCCCTTAAGACAGCTGCGCTCTCGAAAGTTGATCCGTGGGAAACATTAGCAAAGGTTCCCAAGGTATAGAAATCTTTGGAACCTGGTCAGATTTTCCAATCCCTTCTCCGTGTTTGTAAGGCTTTGTTTTTTCAATTGGTCTACGCTTCGTTGCCCGCTGAACAGTGATTTGAGGTCGCATTTTTACTTATATTCGCCATAAGGAAACACTAACCATATCTATCGAAGAAAAAATTAGATATTTTCCAAATATCTGTGAGTCAAATTTGCCACCCCAAAAATTCGGCGCCCCAAGCTGTCACTTGGTCTGCTCGTATGGTTCCGGCCCTGTTGACACCCATTCCACCCTCTCATTCACTCATCACAATCCACGTTCCTCGACGTTAACCTTCTCCGTAATGGGCGCATTGGCACCTCGGTGCACATCAAAGATACCAACCACCTATAATACCTCCACTACACCAGCTGCCATCCAAAACACACCAAGAAATCTCTCCCTTACTCCCTCGCCAGCCGTGGCTTTAAAATCTACTCTAATAGCACCTCGCTATCCGATTATTGCGCCATACTCCTTGAGTCTTTCCTCAATCGAGGCTACCCTGCCGACTTAGTCTGCAATAAAATGCATCGCGCCATGTAACACCCCACCCTTCCAGACACACACCAAACCTGAAGTCACCCACGAAAACCAAAACCCCCCTGACTCTCACTACAACCTTTCACCAGGGGCTGTACGAAGCCCTAAACAATGTCCTCGCGGCCACCCATCGAGTTCTCCTTAACACACTCACAACAACGCTACTCTTCTCTAAGCCTACCATGATATCCTTTCGCCGATTCTTGGCGACCTGCTATGGCGCAAGGAACTCCCCACCGATCCTCCACCTTCCCCCACAGTCCACTTTATTTGTAAAAGACCTTGGTGCCTCACTTGCCCCATCTTATATAGTTCTTCCTCATTTAACAGCACTGTTACCCAAATCACTTATCCAATCTCATCCTGCGGCATTTGTACCTCCAAAAACGTAATATATCTTTTCACTTGTCCTCAATGCCCTGCGTTCTACCTAGGCCTCACAACGGCCATCAGAATAATGTCGCTCTTAGGCGCCCTCTTCCGGTGGCCGACCATGCGTTAACTCACTCTGTTCCCATCAATAGCTGCTTCACAGTAGAAACTATCCGTGCTCTTTCAGTTAGCGTCACCGCGCCATAACATCGTCATGGGGAAATAGCCCACATTGACATCCTCCGTTCTCTCTCCTTTACAGGTTTAAATCATCGCTAACACTCTCAATCCACATACCCCTCTATTCCTGAACCCCACCCATCCTTTCCCACTTCCCAATCTCCAGTGTAAGGCTTAGTTTTAGTTTCTGTTATTCTCTGGTCGACGAAGGGCTGTTGTCCGAAAGCGTCAAACTACAAGCCTACGTCTACAACTTTGCGTAAGTGTTCACTGGCTCCTTCGTATCCATTTCAACCTCTCGTTGCTTATATATATATATATATATATATATATATATATATATATATATATATATATATATATATATATATATATATATATTTGGCACGATTATAGGTTTTTGTAAATACCAAACATAAAAATCCGAAATTTGAAAAACTCACATTCTAAGGGGCTCCTTTGGCACAATATTTCCCCATAAGAAAAGCACGAAAATCTGTGGTTTATATATTTGATTTTTTATTTTTAAAATTATTTTCCATCAAGATTCGAATTCCGGACTTAGATTATCAGACGGCTGAAAGATTGTAGTTTCTTATTTGTTAAGACAGAATTCGAATACATGCAGCAAATGCGCAAATACGTGATTTTATCCTAAATATACAGATGTGAGCAACACATGACTTTCTCCATATTTATATGGCAAATTACATGTTGGGATCGTTGTTCATATTTTCGTCCGGTTGACAATTAAGAGAAAAAAAAGGAACGTTACTAAGACGTAACTATGCGTCAATTGTTAACAATAGTCTTCGGTAGGTGGCGTGGTGGTGGCAGCTAAAAATATAAGATATCTATCAAACATTTTATTATATGGAAAAATGTATCAAACTAAGGTTGTAGAAAATAAAATGTCCTACAAGTTTATTCTTGTACATTTTTATGTTTATCAAATATTAAAGCAAATATTTCAAAAAAACTGATAAGTGAAAAGAGTAAACACCCACTTCCGGTCTACCGATTTTTACCAAAAACTAATCAGATCTTCAAAATTTTATAATGTTTAATGTTATATATAAAATTTTACGTTGACTTGATTGATAGTTTTTGAGTTAGAGCTCCCACAAAAATCTATCACAGACAGACTGACAGACAGACTGACAGACAGACAGACAGACACACAGTCTGACAGACAGACTGACAGACAGACTGACAGACAGACTGACAGACAGACTGACAGACAGACTGACAGACAGACTGACAGACAGACTGACAGACAGACTGACAGACAGACTGACAGACAGACTGACAGACAGACTGACAGACAGACTGACAGACAGACTGACAGACAGACTGACAGACAGACTGACAGACAGACTGACAGACAGACTGACAGACAGACTGACAGACAGACTGACAGACAGACTGACAGACAGACTGACAGACAGACTGACAGACAGACTGACAGACAGACTGACAGACAGACTGACAGACAGACTGACAGACAGACTGACAGACAGACTGACAGACAGACTGACAGACAGACTGACAGACAGACTGACAGACAGACTGACAGACAGACTGACAGACAGACTGACAGACAGACTGACAGACAGACAGACTGACAGACAGACTGACAGACAGACTGACAGACAGACTGACAGACAGACTGACAGACAGACTGACCGACAGACTGACAGACAGACTGACAGACAGACTGACAGACAGACTGACAGACAGACTGACAGACAGACTGACAGACAGACTGACAGACAGACTGACAGACAGACTGACAGACAGACTGACAGACAGACTGACAGACAGACTGACAGACAGACTGACAGACAGACTGACAGACAGACACACAGACATCATCGAGAAAATAATCAAAACGTGTTCAGGGGATTTTAAAACATGTATTTCCGTTGAAATCTCGAATTCGATTTTTTTCATGAAAACAATACTTGCTCTATACTTCGTAAAAGGAGTTTTTCCGGGTCTCAACGATGGGAAATGGACATGGTGACCAGACCAATGCTTTTAAAAGAGAATGAATGAGCTTTATTAGTGCCCTTGATTAAATTGTGCTTCTAGGTCTTTCAGCCTATTTTATGATGTTACATATTTACGACGACTTAAGTACATGATGACGTCATATAGTATAGATAAGGGGATACTATTGTTTAGGCACTTCCAGATAAGCTGGAGAGTTGAAATTATTTATGTGGCTAGGAATATGGGCAAAACCGACTAGAAAATCAACAACCACCACAAAGTTTTAACGCGCCCGCTAAAAAATAGCAAACATTAAAACAAATATTTAATGTTTCTGTATTTCTGAATCTCACTCATCGCTCGAGGCAATGCAAGCTGACCTGATCGAAAGAGACTCGCTTATCTTTTTTGGAGATTTCAACCTTTTCGACGTTTCGTGGACATTCGCTGCGGATAGGTTTTCCCTCCATCAATTTTGTCATTTTAATAGTTTACATATTAATACAATCCTTGGGTTAGAATTTCATTTGAGACAAATAATCAGTTTTCCAACCTATAGGTACAATTTTCTTGACCTTGCTTTCGTGTATAAGGGATTATCCAGTTCACTCTTAAGTTCTGTCACTAAAGTAGTGGGAGTGCAAAAAATCACATCAGATCACATTTAATTTCTCTGCGAACTTCAGTTAGTTACTGTTGCTAGAGCGAATAAAACGCATAATGATAGATATAACTGGAGTAGAATGGGCATTAATGCATTTGAAGAGCTCCTCGCTCCTTGCCCATGGGATCTTATTGAAGCCACTTCCTCTTTGTACGAATTTTGTGACCTATTCTATACTTTTTTAGAATGTTGCATTTCGGATTGTGTTCCACTTCTGAATGTTAATCACCTTAAAATCTTCGTTTGGTATGAATGTAAACTTATTTTATTACTTAAGACAAAAATCAGAGCTTTTAAATTGTGGAAAAGAACGTCATTACCTGGAATTCTCAACTCATCGTACAGCTTTCAAACATTTGCAAATATCTAAGTATCATTCTTATTTGAACGAAGTCGGTTCCTCTCTCAAAGGAAACCCGAAGCTCTTTTGGCGTTTCATACGACAAAAACGATGTGGCCTGCGAATACCATCCTATGATAATGTAGAAGCAAATGACTCTCAAAGTGCTTGAAAATTATTTGCTGAATTCTTCTCTGTATTTAAAAAAACCTGTCCAAGCTTCTTACAGCTATGATTCTCTTCCATCCGAGAACGATCTATCCGACATGAATTTAACTAAAAGTGATGTTTACGAAGTCATAAAGAGCCTTAACGTGGTGATGAATCACCTGGGTCTGACGATGTACTGGTATTTATTATAAAATCTTGTGCTAATGACATTTATGGCCCTCTGCTTCTTCTTTTCAATCAGATTTTGAATTATCAATCCTTTCCTACGAGATGGAAACAGGCAATTATAACACCTATACATAAAATTGAAAGTAAGATAGATGTAAAAATGATAGGCCTATCTCTTTGTTGCCCACATTCTCAAAAATATTTGAAAAACTCCTCATGGATCATTGTAAGACCCATTTTTCTGAATCACAGCTCGAATTTCTTCCAAATCGCTCCACTACATCAAATATATCTGTTTTAGTTTACCATGTATTCACTCGTATTAACAAAAGAGGTCAAACATAGATTTCGAAAAGGCGTTTGACAGTGTTGATCATGGTTTCCTCCTATGTAAGCTTCGGGCTCTTGGAATCAGTGGAGCATTATGAGAAATTCTGCGATCTTACTTACACAACCGCACACGAAATGTAGCTGTCGATGTCTTTGCGTCGTCCATAAACGTGGTCACCTCGGGTGTTCCTCAGGGATCTATTCTTGGTCCATTCCTTTTTAATTTATTTATTAACGATCTACCATTATTATTATTATTATATTTAAAATTCTATTATACGCCGATGATATTAAAATTCACAATAGCATTGGCCGTTAGAAGTTTCTGTCCATCTCCAAAATCATATAGACATATTTTTTAAATGGTGCCAAAGATGGAAATTGTTTCCCATTGTAAAAATGCAGTCATTTCGTTTTCTTTAAAGAAAATATGAATGTATATTCCTATCAAATCAACGGCCTTACTTTGGAACAAGTGCAAACAGTGAATGATCTGGAAGTAATTATTATTATTATTTCAATATACAATGCAAGTGGGCGCCTTGCCCGGTGGCAAGGTTACAAAATTAACTTATATTAAAAAAAACATATTTAAAACATAAAAACATATTCAGAAGATTCAGTTTAAAATTTTTCACATACCACATACAATATTCTATTCATTTATTTTTCCTGTTAGGAGCTTCGAGTTCGAGCTCCTTCGTTAATTAATTCATCTTACAATATTATTTAACAATAAATTAACTAAAAGTAATGAAAAGCGTTCCCAGTGATATTTTTTTCTCTTGATTTAAAGGTTTTAACATTTCTAGGGAAGGGTACACAAATGGAAACATCACATATCACTCAAAAGCTCGTCTTTAGAATTACCCATAATTATTATGCATTTTAAATGGTATTTAACTTCGCTTTAAAGAGACCTACGCGGGAAGGGAATGGCTTGAAGACCTTTGCAGGCAATGCGTTCCAATGCTCAATCCCTCTATTAAGAAACGAGAATTTTTCCCAGTTTGTTTTTTGTGGAGGAGGCTCCATCTTGTGCTCATGATCCCAGCGTCCATGATAAGAAGGTTTTTTAATCCTATCACAAATATCTGCCCAAGCTGGCTTTTCCGTATATGCATTAAAAAGTCCCCCTAGCCTTGCTATGCTTCTTCTATGTTCTAGCGATTCCCACTCTAGTTTTTTTAACATTTCTGTTACGCTCTCGGTTCTTCTAAAATCTCCTAAGACATAGCGCGCTGCAGTTCTCTGCACCATCTCAAGCTGCTTTATCTGACCCACTGAGTGAGGATCCCACACTATTGCAGCATATTCCAGAATAGGCCTAACTAACGATTTATAAGCCATTTCCTTTGTGGCGGCACTACTCTTTCCTAAGACCCTAATTATAAAATGCAGTGCTCCGTAAGCTTTGGCTACAACTCTGTCTATCTGCGGTCCCCACTGAAGGTCCTTCGTGAAAGTTACCCCTAGATACTTACACTCATCGTCCTTCGTTAGGACGCTACCCTCTAAAACGTACTCCCAGTTAAATGCACTTCTTCCTCTACAGAAACGTATTAGTTTTGTTTTTTCTGCATTTATTTTCATTTTATTTACTTCTGCCCAACGTACAAGTTCATCTAAGTTATTTTGTAATGATCCGCAATCTTCAGTACTCTCGATTAATCTGTAAATTAAACAGTCATCCGCAAATAACCTAACATTACACCCCAAAGACTCAGTTAGGTCGTTTATGAATATCAAAAACAACAACGCTCCGAGGACACTTCCCTGAAGAACGCCCGAAGTGATATCCGCATCATTCGAAAGTTTACCGCCTACTCGAACCTTTTGCTTACGTTTTGATAAAAATTCCCCAATCCATCTAACCACTCTTTTGTCCATTCCCATTCCAGATATTTTATCCATAAGTAACCTATGGTTTACTCTGTCAAAGGCCTTGGAAAAATCTATGAGAATTGCATCTATCTGTTTCCCCTTATCTAGCGTCTCTGCAATATCCTGTACTAGTGCGGTCGTCTGGCTGTCACACGAGTATTCTCTACGAAAACCGTGCTGTGCTTTACTTAGCCAGTTCTTCGCCTTCCAAAATTCTCTAATATAGTGAGACAGTAAGTGCTCCATTTGCTTGCAAACTACACTTGTCAAGCTTATCGGGCGATAATTATTCAAATTGGAACGACAACCTCCTTTATAAATAGGGACTACAATTGCGCTCTTCCACTCTTTCGGTATTTCCCCGTTATTCAACGATACTGTGAATAATACTCGCAGATACGGTACGATAGCTTCGCCCCCCAGTTTCAGAACTTCTCCCAAAATTCCGTCTGGACCACAATACTTGGCATTAAACTCAATGTCAGTAACCACGTCAGATTCATTTGTTCGACGGCATTTGGACAATTAGGTTTCATAAAACGCAACTCCGTTGAAAACTTTTCTCTTCCAACCGTTGTGAACACTTTTTGCACACTTGTTCAACCAGTGCCGGGGTATGCAAGTTTGATATGGAATCCCACAAAGCAGGTGAATATAGACGCCGTCAAAAAAGAGCAAAGACGTTTTACCTGGTGGCTCAGCTATAAGGAGAAGATGGCCTAGAGTAGAGAGAACTATCCTTCTCTCTGTAAAAACTTCAATCTAATACCACTGAATGACCGGAGAAAGGTCATAGACATGGTTCTTCTTCGAAACCTTCACAATAGCTCTATTGACGAGCTAGGGAGCTGAAATTTTTCAATTATTTAGAGGTTAGTGCAGATGTACAAATACACATTTAAAACTCTCTATGAAGTTGTTATTGGGCCAATAAATGTTTTTTAATTTAAACAATTAGATAAATATTATGTCACTTCCAGATGTGCTACAACTTTAATATTTGGCAGAAATGTGTGGCATTAGTACCTCTCAATGGAAAAAGTATAATATTCTTAACATTGAAACATTTTAGGGATTCATGTTACTACACTATTGTCCCATAAGGAAAGAACGAAAATCGGTGCATAGCTGAAAATGTTGTTTGAAAATATATTTCTAATAATGAAATATCTCTCTGAAAAATTAATGGTTTCCAAGGTGAGCCGAAATGCTATCAGGAAAATTCTTTTGGGATTGTAATTTTTAATACCTAAAGATGATAGAATTATTTTTAAATCACAAAATTAATTTAAACTATTTTCGAGTGATTTGAGTAGAACGGAGATAACTTAATGAAATGGCTCTTCCTCGTATTAAGGCATAGCCTTTTCATAAATTTCATTCGTGAAACAATTTATTTTGTATCTTGTGTTTATTATTAGCATAATGACATGCACAATTGACAGTCTTTCAGCACAGGCATTGTTGAGGGAGGAGTCATCATACCGCTTGTTTCATTTACAGTTAATATATTTTATGGAGAAGAAACAATATAAAGAAATATTTCATTTTTGATTTTCCATAAAATACTTATTGTTAGATTGCTGATAGATTTATTCATAAAATAAAAATTGATTTCCATATTCCAAAGTTTTGATAAGAAAGAGTTTTAGAATAACTGCTATAGTAACTAAACAATTCACGATACACAGTACGAATATGGAGTTTTTACATACCGAGAGTTAACTTTTTAAATCTGAGATGTCCGGGTATGAAGATAGGCCAGGAGACGATACACTTTGTTGGCAGTCGTTCTTAAACAGTTCATCCAGCCTCATCGGTCTCATTTGTTTGGGTTTTTCCTTCAAAAGTTATCTTTGATTTCATACACAGACATGACCTTTTGCTCACTTATAAATAGGCTTGGTAGGATTCGATCGATAAATGTCGATAAACATCAAATTTTATAAACTATTAAATTCGACGAAAATGAATTGTCGTCGATAAGTATCGATTTTCACAACTACATTTTCTACAAAATTTATGCGTCATGATTTTCAAATTTTGTTTTCCACTGTCAAAATTAACATATTTTACAACCTACATATCCGAAACGGAAGAGACAGTCTGTATTTTTCATAACAAACGGCCAAACAACATTCGGAATTTGCTTTCTAATGTCGCTTATGTCACCGTCTTACAGGCACATACTGAGCTGCAGCGGGATCCAAATGTAAAGGACAAAATATTTGATCGGTTTCTTTATCCTCGGCCAGATCCAATAATTCCTATTCACTTTGGACTCCATTTACCCAAAAGTCGGGGGACGTCTATTGCGTCCTCTGCGCGATATTATCTGCCGTCCTCCTCCAAGAGGCGAAATGAAAATTTTCCCCGGACTAAAAAATGAGTACCGATCGTCAGATGGCCTTACGGCATTTCCAAAAGCACCCTGTTATAAAATGTATGTAATCCATGTGAGAGTGTCCCCCGTGCTTAGTTTCTTTTGAATAACTGTCGAAGAAGCATCGTTCCATATGCGCACTCGGGGGGTTTTTTCAGGATTCATTCGTGTAATATTCAAAGATGAGATATTTTTCATCAAAATATTCATTCATACATTATACCAATAATGCATTATATTCACATCACATTACTTTTCTCACTATTAAGGACGATTTTGTGAATAAAAGACGCAAATTCAAGATTAGAATATATTTTCTGATTTATTGCGAATAATTAACTGTTCCAGGTTGATAGATAACAACAAACAAAGGAGCATACATGAAGGCTTATTTTTATTTATATACTATTAGTTAAATTTATTAGAAGGAGTTCTATTTATAACACTATTAAGATAAAAATTAATAAAATGTATTGAAATAAACATCGAAACATCGAAAAGGTAATAAAGTGGATATTCTTCACCGATTTTTAGGAAAAATAAACATCGATTTAAATCGTCGATTTAAAAAAACATCGAAAACTACCAAGTCTATATCTAAGCGTCGATATTGGTCGAAAATCTCTCGGGGAAATAAACATCGATTTAAATCGTCGATTTAAAAAAAAATAAACTTCGAATTCTTCCAAGCTTACTTATACAATCACGTTGCTCGAGTGCATTTATTTAGTTGCCACATATTGTCACAACGACATCTATGGGGACTTTTTCTACCATTTCCACTATATCATCCTCATCATCACTGTTTTTTGCAAGTGCCGTAAAACCATTTCTGCTTTTTCCGCATCTGTCAGCGAATGAACGACAAGCGCATCGTTGTCAGCATTAATCACTTCCTCGACCTCCAAAGCCTAAAGTGTATTCACACATCTTGAAGACGCTTTGCATACTCAAGAAGCCGGGTTACCATTTGTTTTTCCTTGGTGACACGAATTCCTTTAAAGGGCTCTTCAAAGTAATGGAACAATGTTTCGGGCTAAAGGTTATGCCAACCATTTTTCAAGGTGTTTTTTCAACTATGCCCCAGGCATTAGCAGAAGCGTTGATGGAGTCCTTCACTGTAAACTCCTTTCGGAAATAGTTCACTCTCTTTCCGCTATTAACGGAACTAAGCATGCAATTCAAGAAAAGTCTTTATATTAACGCGTCATGCAACAAAGAATACCTTGGTCCGTGGATTGTATTAATGATGTGACGATGAGGTGTAAGTAAAAAGCAAACACATTCATTTTCACGAGCAATTTAGCTGGGGAATAAGCCGAGCAGTTGTCAACATGATTTCACAGTGATCATCAAGTCCAGCTACTCAGCAATGTTCACGTCCTTCCGGTACAAAATGATTTTGAAACAAATTAGTAAACATATCCCTATTTACCCAAGCCCTCTTATAGGAATAGTAATGAACAGGTAATGTCCAAATACCATTGAAACGCCTAAGATGTCTGTTCTTCCCAATCACAGCCAACTTACATTTATGTGTTCCTGCTGCGTTGGCACAACCAAGAAACGTACCGCCAAAACAGTCTTGTTTCATCGACGTTATATAACTGCCCAGGTGTAATCCTACGGTCCGAAATTAGCTTTGTGAACTCATGAATAAAATTCTCAGCAGCCTCGAAGTCGGCAGATACCTTTTCACCTTAAATTTTCAATAACTTCATTCCGTAACCGTCTACGCAAATGCACTTTCAAGTTTTAGTTCTTCATTGTAGCTTTTGGCTTGTTTCATGATTATTTTACCTGACAGTGGAAACCCTTCACACCTCCGCTGGCGGATCCACTCCAACAACACACGATCAAGCTCGTCATTTTTTTATTTGTGCATTGTTTTTCTATTACCTATTAACTTTTGACATTCCCTTTCACTAAAATATTTCAATAACTGATCTTTATTTTGAAATCATGCACGGGAGTGATGCCTACGCCATAGTACTCGCTTAATCACTTCACAGATGCACCACGATCAAGTTTTTGCAATAACTTTACTTTCTTAGCAATTGCCAAGGAATTGTTTTTCCTTTTCGTTTTCATACTGTTACCCAAAAGGATATCTGATGGTATTTTCGACATGTTTACTATCACATATACGATAAATAACCAAAAACATCGTACGATATATTAGAAACCAACAACTACGAACCGTGATGACGAATGATGCAGTGCAGGCGGTGTCAGATATGAGGTTACATTGTAACTTCTTTGAGCGTGTCAGACCCAGTGATGTAAATTTCCCTATTTTGTTGCTAGATTTAGAGCCTTTTCATTTCGTCTAGCGAATTATTTTTGTATATAGCGACGTGCAGAAAAATTTGAAGATATAATAATTAATCGTGATTAATAAGTAAAATAGAGTGCATTTAGTTATTTATTTATTGGTTATTACTAGTATTTTGAAGTAGTTTTAAACCTATCCGGCAGTAGCCTTTCCTTTGAGTAAAGCGACATTTTGACGGCAGTTCTAGCGACATTGAGGATATTTATTTGGCAACGCTGGTCAGACCTCGTGACGGTAAAGACCAATTTCGTCGTTACGCGTGCAGTTTTCTCGTAAGGTTCGCAGAGTCTGGCACCATCCGAGCGCATCATCGCATAACCATTTTTCCTAAACTTTAGTGTTGACACACCAATAAAATATCGGATTTCGGTTAATTTCGGTTTTCGGATTTACGGATAAAGCCTGCTCAACCTGTATACGAGGGTTGAGTAAAGTGAATAATATTCATCATAGGCAATTCAAATTCAACTGAAAAATATTTTAAACTTTTTAGGGAAAATTCCTCAGAAATAATTCTTTGAAAATCAGTTCTTCGAAATATCTTTTTTCTAGGTTCTGAAGGAGGCCGGTCGAATAGTTCTCGTAAAAACTGATTAGGTCGAACGAGTGTTGCCGCAAGTAGGAATAACTATGAATCACTGTACAAAATTACGTTCCTTACGAAATTGTTTGAAATATCTGTTGTGAAGAGCATATAAAAATAATACAATAAGCCAAAAAGACAGCATATCTAGTAAAATGGATGATATGTTTCCCAATATACGTACATACACATAAAAATGAAACGGAAAGGCAGAAAAACCCTTGGACAAATATATAGGAAAGAAACCCAATGTATACTTAATGTGGAAACGGAGGTGAAAGATTCCAGAATGACAAGAGAAGCTTTCGAAGCGATTCCTTCAGCAGAAAAGGAATATTAACTGACAACCATTAGGAAATATCAAATTACAGTTCGCAAAGAAAATTTAATGGCGGTTTGGGACGAAGATTTACAATAGGGGATGAAATGTCCTTACTGTGAATTAAGCATTTCTAGATTTTGGATTTAATGTGATGTAACTCTTTGGCTTAGTCGTTGTTAATATTTTTCGACACTCTGTACCTAGAAGGTGTGCCTGTAGATTCAAGTGGATTAAGGAGCTTCATAGTGGAGTTGGTAAAACGCGTCATTTATGGCAGTGATATTCAAACATTTTTATCAACGTACCCCTTAAAACATTTTTAAGTAATTTGTACACACGATATATAATGAGCTACTCTATACCAAGAGTTTACCGCGTTTCTTTATGGAAAATTTATAACAAATCCGTCATAGTTGCATTAATTACTTAATATTTCCTTATTCACTCTCTCTCCTACTCCCTTACTGTCTTTTCCTAAACGCAATCGGCCATCGGTGGTCAGTTTTTCTCCCTCCACAACCCCGTTTCTGTGCTTTCTATTTAAATGGCATAAGCTGACTTTACCACGAATAAAGTAGAATTTCTACTGCAATTTCTTCGTGTTGGTTTATTTAATCAAACGAATCTGATGGAAAGGAAGATAACTTCAAGGCAAATGAGGAATAGGTTGATCGTGGTGATCCCGGGTGTCGAGTGAGGAAGTAATGTGGGAGAATATGAACCTTCTGATGTTGCGTAATCCTTGGAAAGACATCGCGAACCCTCACACCCAGGTTGAATACCTATAGCTGATTCATGGGAACGAGAATGGGATGAGATTGTAAGGACCAAAACAAAACAAAAAGCCAAATAGAGGGCTAGGGTCGGCCCGGTTAATCTTCAATGGGTACCAGTAACTTATTCTCGCCCGGTCCCGTAACGTTTTATATATTTGTTTCCTTCAATGTAAATTAATATCTCTCCGTATTTCTTTATTTTTATATTTTAAATGTTTTTAAGTTATATTTTGGGCAATGATTATTTTTGCATTTTTATTTGTTTGTTTATTTGATATAGATCCTTTAAAAATAAATTTTGAGAAGAATTTTTATCATTTTTTACTTGATAGTCATCGTATATTCTTTGTATTTTTTTAAAACACAAAAACCTATAGGTAATAATATTCAACAAAAGACGGGAATGTTTGTGAGCCTTCTACTGAAGGAGTAGTTCTCCCTCTTATAACGCGAGAGATACGCTCCTGGAAAACATTGCGTCATAGGAAGACTCAATCAATCCTATGAAAAATATGGGGATATAGGTCTACCGCGATCAAAAGCACATTTTGGGTGCATAGTGGGTGTGGCCTAATCCCTCACTCCACTCCACTAGATGTCTCGGTCATTTTATGACGACACTGTTGCCAATTATTCGCAAAATTTCGTCTAGTCAGCAACTGTAAATAATGAGAACTGACAACCTAAGGAGGAGAAGGATGGGCCAGTAGTGGAGGGGGAAGACAAGATGACAGAGGGAATTTCCCCTCCGTGACGGAGAAACTTCCCCTCCGTGCGCAGCCGAATTTTGCGCATGTTCTTATCTTTACGGCATACCTATAGGTAACCGCGGGACTAATTTTCGGCATTAAAACTCCAAATAATATCGTATATCACGTCATAATACACATTTGTGTATATTCGTATATTATTATAAAATCGAATAAAAATCACAAGCAGAAAAACTTAATAAGACAATTTATGATAATTTCTGGTATACATACTTATTAGAAAGATAGATTTTTCCCTTCAAAATGGATTTTAGGGAACGTTTTTTCGAGTAATTGCTTTTTGAAGCATTAATTTTCTGAAGAATTTCCTTAGATGATTGTAAACAATGTTTAAGGTAGACATAAATTTTTCTACACTTGATAAAATGGTATATTTACTGTTGATATGAAATTAACAGAATCCTCAAAAAATTATGTAACATTGTGGATGCTGGTGATGTAGTGGTTAGGACGCTGGCTGCTCCTCACCTGATGCATGAAAAGGCAGGGGGTGCGAATCCTGCGATAGTTGGATTCCAAGGTCGCTCGGCCCCCTGTTTGTGTGGTTTGAGGAGACCGCGCAAAGTCAGCGTTCCGTCCTTCGGAAGGGAAGTTAAGCCGTTGGCCCTCTTGGTGCTCTTCGTTAAGAGTAAGCTAATGCCGGCACCAGGTTTCTCCTTTTCCTTGTGTTCGTGTTCGGTGTGGAAGGAGTTATGGCTATGGTTGATTAGCCAAAAATACTCACACACACATTATGTTACATTACAAAGTTGATCTGAGCCACAGTAAATATAATTTAATGAAAGCAGACGGTATAAATTCGTTTCAGACATGCTAAAATATATCGAATATCTGACGGCCACCCACTCACAATTAGCCCAAGACATAAATATCGGAAGATCTACGGAAGGCCTTCGCCTAAAAGTGGTTCAAGTGTCAGTAGGAGCGGCAGCTGGGGAAGAGAAACCAGCGATTTGGATTGATGGTGGTAAGTGCCATTTTAATCTGTTAACATAGAGATATAACCTGCTAAAATAATCATTACTTTTGCTCATCCATGGCCAATGTGACAGAAAATGTTTGAAAAATATCAAGATATCTTATAACTGGTAAATTTGACGTATTTGTGATTTGTTATCTGAAGCTAATGCGATTCGTGAGCCGACCTTATTATGAAAGAATGTTACGTAATTTTCAAAATCCATTTTGTAATATCTCACCTAATACGCTGTTGTTGCCTGTGGTTGGCTTCAGTACTCAAGTGGGCCCTTTGTCTCCCACTGTAAGTTCAAGGTAACATTCAATACATGGGTTAATTATTTTATTTTCAGATTAATTTTTGCCAATTGCACGAACTTTGTATAAATGCTATTGAAGCCAAAAGTGCTTAAAATTTAAAAAAGTTTTAGATCGGCGTTTTCTTTCTTTAAAATAACATAATTTACGTCAGAGATTAGCTAGTGTTGTACTCAGTTTAAAGGAAACAATTATTTCCACTCTTACTAACCCCATAATTGAAATTGTGATTCAGAGTTTTATGATATATTTACACGTCCAGGGAACATTGAGCTTTCATCGCT
This sequence comes from Tanypteryx hageni, assembly GCA_028673005.1. NCBI lineage: Eukaryota > Metazoa > Arthropoda > Insecta > Odonata > Petaluridae > Tanypteryx > Tanypteryx hageni. The sequence continues at coordinate 13,688,492 of CM054120.1, read as the reverse complement.
TTTATTGAATAAAACTAGGTAAACCGAAAGCATATTTCAAACCATCATTCTTTATTTCTAATTTAATAAACAAGGCATTATTAATATTTTCATGATTAAAAAGACAAGTGTTACAAAAAATAATTACAATAAGTTATAAAATTTTATTTTATTCAAATTTATGGTAA